>CP136896.1:53045000-55445000 GCA_034359265.1 Canna indica
GAAAAGGTCATGCATTGCAAATCGGCTTTTGATGTTTGGGCCACTTTGAATGTTCTATATGATTATGCCAAAACCGAAGAGCTTACTACATTTTGTTGGCTTAAGGGTTCTCCCTAGGCTTCGATCTCTATTTTGATGATAACAAACAAGTATTTAATATGTGTGTGTGAAGCTTTGAGTTCAGGTTGAGGTTGCGATAAGCACGCGAACTTCGCTCGGAGATTCGCATAAATTGTCAAGAAAGACTCGGATGCAGATTAAATAGATTCTTTGTAATATATCCCTAGGATCTCATCCCAAGCCTATTTGTAAAGTTATTCAAGTCAAAACTTGGTAACAAAAGTCATGAAAAAATGTGTAACAAATCAAATGTAAAAATCAGCCTCAGCCCAGGTTCGGTCGACCGGTCGATCGACTGAACAAGGCAGTAGCCATTTTGGTCGATCGGTCGGTCGACTGAACAAAGTCAAAAATTGGTAGTGGCTACTTCGGTCGATCGGTCGGTCGACCGAACAAGGCCAAAAATCGGCAGTAGCTAATTCGGTCGACCGGACAACACATGAGCTAAAATGCAATGAAGTCAGTCGACCATCCGGTCGACCGAACATAGCGGCAGAATGCCAGCGATTGCTGAGCGGTCGATCGACCGATGATCGACCGACAAACGACCGGTCGACGTCCAATGGGCAAAAAAAATGCCCGTTGAAGAGCCATTCCGTGGGAGGGGTTATAAATACCCCTCACCAACCTTCATTATGTTGGCTTTAGGTTTTCAACCTTAGCCTTAATCTCGATCTTGATGGTTTTGATGATAACAAACATGGAACTAATGATTTCATTGAGAATATCTTTCAAGTTCCATATCGACTAGCGTTCGATGTCATCGATCGGATAAATCGAAGAAATCACAAAATCGGAAGAACATTGATCGTCGTGCTCGGGTTCATCGTGGAAGTTTCTCGAAGATCGACGAGTGCACCAAAGTCGCTTGGATGAGTCCAAAGATCAAGTCAAAATCTCTCCAAGATGATGCTCATTGAAAGCCGGAACCCAGAAACAAAGCGCGGAAGAAATAGGCTGAAGAAATAACATTCAGCCTAGGTTCGGTCGACCGACCGAAGGTAAAGAAAGTAGCAGAGCTACTTCGATCGATCGAGCGGTCGACCGATGGAAGCCCAAAATGGGTAGTAGCTTGGGTGATCGACCCGTCGGTCGACCGACCTACTGATTCCCGCGACGCAAGATCGCGTCGGTCGACCGACGGGTCAACCGAATGGTGAAAGAATCGGGTCGAGGCTGGTGGTTGACCAATCGATCGACCGACCTGCATATAAGCCAGAGACGCAAATGCGTCAGTCGACCGATGAGTCGACCGAAGATCACGGATCATGCGATCTACGTCTGGCAGTCGACCGATCACAGGGTAAACAAAAGCGGTCGAATGGCCGATCGATCGATGCTTCGACCGGCGCTTCGATCGGTGGCCTGTAACAGATAGTTTTCTATCCGTTGAACGCTGTTTCTTCACTTGGATATAAATACACCTAGGTATGATTTATTTGACCTTCTTCCTTCTCTATTACAGATTTTATTGAGCTATTAAAAGGAAGATCAAAGCCTTCCAAAGATTGATCAAGCGCGCTCTGCTACTTCCACGAGTTCTTCTTCAAGCGCTGTTTGCTTCCTCAACTCGGGATTTTGTTCAAGCTCAACGACTTGACGAGTTGGAGGTTTTGAAGGCCTGAAAAGAGTAGTTAATATTATATTTATCATTTAGCTCTTTTCATTGTGTATTTTACCGTTATTTGAACGTCTATTTGTTTTAGGTTTATAGAAGACCTTGTGATAAGGTCTTGGTTGTGTAAAGTGGTTACCTGGTGTTAGGTGTAAAGCCACTTGTGTAAACTGAGTTGTTACTAGGATTAGTTTAGTTGTCCCTTAGGGTTGAGGTGGGATAAGTGCTCTCGACAAGAAGGCGGAGACTTTCGGGTGTGGAAGTACCTCAGATCGAGAGTGAGACTTCCTGGTGAAAAGTCCTCGTGTATAAGGGAAACTAAAATTAATCTAGTAAAACTAGTTTGGAAATCCTAAGCGGGGTGCTTAGGTAGTGGAGTAGGCATTGGGGCCGAACCACTATAAATATCGTGTTTGCATTGTTTGATTGTTTTTATTGCTTTATCTTCTTATCGCTTTCGCATTTAGTAATTGAATCGCAAATTGCCTAAACTAATCTAAAAATCGATCAAAAGTGGATTTAGGCTAATCGAATTAGTAAATACACTATTCACTCCTCCTCTAGTGTAGGCCATTTCGCCTTCAATTGGTATCAGAGCGGGTTAGTAGCTTGAGATTTCACCATCTCTTCTACACCTTATCTCGATCTAGAAATGGCTCTAGAGAGTGTAGTGTCTTCACCCCCTAGGTTCGATGACTCAAACTTTGGTCTTTGAAAATATAGAATGTACACCTATCTAAAGACTAAAGGGTTTGGAGTCCTTAATATGTTACATTGGGAATTCATTGAACCTAAGGTTGACATGCATGCATGGAGTGAAAATGGACAAGAAAATATTTAAGTATAAGAGAGATGCCATGAATTGCATACCCACATTACCAAATGACATACTAGAAAAAGTCATGCATTGTTCTTCGGCTCATGATTTATGGGCTACTTTAAATGTTTTATACGATCATGCCAGAACCGAAGAGATTGACACTTTTAATGAAGGTGGTGATGACAATGGTCACTCACCTACTACTAATACTGGTTTTGATGTCCATAGCTCTTCTAGTCAAAGAAGTAGCACCAAGAGCCGAAAAAGAAAAATAATCTGTCATGCATGCAAAGAGAAAGGGCATGTTAGGAAGAATTGCCCTGCCTTGATGAACAAAGCAAGGAAGAGGTCAAATGTTTCCACCTTCACATCTCATTCATTCGAAGCATCTTCTATTCATGACTACGAAACTACTTCCAAAGTGAGTATCAAAATTGCTAATGATGAGGTACACTCTTTCCCTTCTAGTCAAAATAATGATAATAATTGCACTAGCTCTTCTAGTTCATTAAATATGTCATATGAAGAACTAATTGAGGAATGTCAAAAATTGCATGCCTTGCTTATGAAAAAAAACAAGGAAAAAAAAAATTGAAGAAAGAAAATTCAACTCTTAGCTCTCAATTACATGATGTAAAATTAGAAAATGAGAAGCTAAGAATTAGTGTCTCCAATCCATGCCATGATACTTTAAGTATTGACACTAAGGAGTTGAAAAATAAAAATGACATATTGAAGAATGAAAATAGCATGTTGAAAACTCAATTGCATGTTATTCATAAATCCATGAATGATATGAAAAATGAGATGTTAACCTTGAGTAGGAAAGTTAATTCTTCCTCTTATAATTCTAAAAATAAAAATGCTCATGTAAAGAATGGTAAGGTTCATCATCATTCTCATACTAAGCATTCCATCATTAAACCTCATGCTCAAAAGAAAAATGATTTATCTAAGAATGCTCATACTCATCATGCCTCTCATGTCATGCATTCTACCATTAGACCACATAATTATAAGAAGATGAATGAGGTTTCTAAGAATGCTCATTCTCATCATGTTTCCCATGATAAGCATTCTAAAATTAAATCTCATGTCAATGCTAAAAATGAAAAGAAAAAGTTTCATGAACATTATTTTTATTGTGGTATTTATGGTCATGCCACACATGATTGTGCATTCAAAAGAAATTCAAATGTTGCTAAGACACTTTGGATTCCTAGACCATCTAACCCCCAAGGACCCAAAGCTATATGGGTACCAAAGATCTCATTTTCTATTGTACGGGGAGCTACCACACAAGGGTGAAGGATTGATGATATGTTGGAGTTGACCATGGACTTGAATGATGAATCCTCTATTGGTTGCAACTTCAAGCTACATTGATGCCTTAGGTAAAGTTGGCATCAAAACTACTTCGATATCATCTTCTATCTTGTATTGTTTAATCTTAGTTGAAGATTATGACATATGTTTAAATTGATTGATTTTTCCCGCTCTTGCAAAAGAGTTCTTTCAAAAATATTTTTGATTTTTGATTTCCCGATCTCTACGGAGACCCAGGTGGCCTGTAATGGGCCTAAGCGACCTTGCGATTCTAAATCGTAGACTAATTATGGCTTTCGGTTTTCAACCAATAGGAATGGTTGGAGATCATATTTTTCATATATTATCTTTGTGATCTCTTAAATTCGTTTTGGTATCACTTGATTTTATTTAAAAAGAATTTGAAACCATTTAACAAAGTAACCTTTGATAATGAAACTTGATGCCTATCTTTACTTTTTGGTTGAGTTAGCTTGCTAAGTAGCTATATTTTCTCTAAAAATATTAGTGTAGCTTACTTGCAAGTTATATGTTTTTAGGAAGGCTAATAACTAAATAGAATAGATTAGTTTGGCTAAATTCATGGATGAGGTATGTTTTTGGTTATTGCATATTACTAGTCTAATACCTCAAATTTCATGGTTGAACTATGTCTCTATACTCATGATTAGAGTTGCATGTTAAACCCTTGAATTTTCATGAGTAGGTAGAATATTAGCACTTAGGCAAATTTCACCAAATGAAGTTTACCCTAAGTTAGAACTTGTCATTAGAGACATTCCTTTTAAGTCCAAACTAATTTAACATAGGTAAAGATCTTATTCTTTAAGTAGTTCATATCTTAAGATCTCTTAGATTTATTTAGATATCATGAAAACTAATTTAAAATGAATCTTTTACTATCTAGCATAGGTTGATGTTTTAAATGAATCTTTGCATTTAAAACTTGTGTTATTTAGTAAATTAGCTTGCTAGTAGTCTTATTATTTCATTATGATACTAAAGAAGTCTACTTGCAAGTTAAAAATTGGAAAACTATGCTATCTAGAAGTAAATGAAAAAGGAAATGAAAAAGGAAATGAAAAAGTTGGGCAAATTTTCTAGAAAAATGTATGAATTTTATTTTGCAATTTTTTTTAAAAATAAATTGAACTTTCATGTTTAATAATGTCTCTGTGCTCATGATTGATGTTGCATGATATATGTTTGAATTTTCATGAGTAGAAATTTTTTTGATAACTTAGCTCATTTCATGAGATCTTGATATTTATGAAATTAAACTAGGTTAAAATTATTATTTAGAGACTTCGTGTTAAGTTAAAATTTGATGAACATGTTTAGATACACATATCACATAAGTCTAGAAAATTAAAATTGAAAATTCATGTCTAGATGAACAATATGATATCTATATCACTTTATGGGACTTAAGCTTGAAAAGCTTGGTCCAAGTCAACAAACCACAATTGGTATCAATTGACTTGGATATTTCATTTTAAGTCCAAATCCTCATAAACATGTTTAGAAATAGGTATGACATATTTTCATGCTCTTAGAATGACAAATTAGTATGGATATGGATAAATTGACAATTGAGGTTAATTCATACAAATCTCTTTTGAACCTTGTTGACTCAAGTCAACAAGTTGACCTATAGTCTCATTTCAATCCATACTTGTGGAACATGTTTAGATTTACTCATGTTAGGTATTCATAGGTTTAATCTTGAAAAATCATGAGTAAATGTTAAGATTGAAACTTAGCAAGTTTCATAAAAACTAGTTTAGTTTTGAATGAAAACATGCTAGGATGATATCTTGACTTAAGAACTTAATTTTCATTTCAAACTTGACATATACTCTTTACATGACCATCATGTGGTGTCATGAAAGTTTGAATGAAAATTGAAAAAGTTTTAAGAAAAACTGAAATTTACAAAAATATTATTTCAACCCATATTTAGTATAAATTTCAGTTATTTTTAGAAAAATATAGTTTTTTTTTTTTGTGATTCTTGAAACTACACCTTCATTGAAAAATCTAGTTTCTTAAGTAAAAATTTTAAAACATTTTATCAATAATCTAATTTATAATGAATTTTTAAAGTTGGATTTCAAAAACTCAAAGTATCATCCTTAATTGAAATATCAATCTTTCTATACTTTGATTTTTCTTCAAAAACTTCAATAAAAACTCATGTACACCATTTGGATTCTAATTCTAATATCATTCACACATCTTAATGAGTAAAATTATTTCTAGGAATGATTTTGATATTTTGGATGATAGTTACGATCCATTTATTTATTTGAAAATAATATATGATGAAAAATGGGCTTTGACTTTTAAATTCATTTTGAGTTCAACTTTGATACATGCATTTCAAATGTCTATTCAATAATTGGTATCAAAATTTTCATTCCACATTTGGTATTAAAATGAGCATTCTATATTTGGTATCAAATCTTTTATCCAAAAATTAGTTTCAAAATCATTTGTCAAAAATATAATTTTGATTAAACTTAAAGATGTGATTTTTGAAAACTAGAAGTATAGGTTGACTTAAGTCAACAAAGTAACTTAAAAATCTCATCTTAAGCCCAAACTTAATTCATAGTCTTACACTATCTCATGTTTGATGTTTAGATGCCTATGTTTGAGAAAACATGAGTTGATAGCAAAACTTGAGACTTCGTATTTTTATAGTTTTCATGCTTATTTCAAATGAAAATATGCTAAGTTCATATTTAGATCAAATGACTTTAGTTTCAATTCAAACTTGATATACATGTTTTAAATGATTATATCCTTGTATTTTTGAAAGTTTGAATGAAATCTAAAAATGTCATTCATTTTGAGAACATACATTATTTAATCATGAATTCAACTATTTAGTTTTTGTTCATATCATGTATGATTTTTTTTCCATTAGATATTTGTTTTTCATCCATTTGGTTGAGATTTTCATGTTGCATGAAAAATAATTTTAGAAGTCTCAACTTCATGATAAAAATGTGTTCTTCATCCCTTTGATTAGATAGACCTTCTTGCCCTTTTTGATTGATGTCAAAAGGGGGAGAAATGTATAAGAAAATAGGGGAGAAATGTATAAGTCAAAAGGGAGAAAATATATAGGTATAAAGGGGAGGAAAATATAGGAAATCCATGCATATAGATAGGGGGAGTTTATTTCATAGATATGCATATTAATAGGGGGAGAAATCTCTTAGTTGATATCCTATATGCTTTAATGATATATTTTCTTATGGATGTTTGTCATCATCAAAAAAGGGGAGATTGTTGGCTTTAGGTTTTCAACCTTAGCCTTAATCTCGATCTTGATGGTTTTGATGATAACAAACGTGGAACTAATGATTTCATTGAGAATATCTTTCAGGTTCCATATCGAGTAGCGTTTGATGTCCTCGATCGGATAAATCGGAGAAATCGCGAAATCGGAAGGACATTGATCGTTGCGCTCAGGTTCATTACGGAAGTTTCTCGAAGATCGACGAGTGCACCAAAGTCGCTTGGACGAGTCCAAAGATCAAGTCAAAATCTCTCCAAGATGATGCTCGTTGAAAGTCGGAACCTGAAATCGAAGCGCGAAATAAATAGGCTGAAGAAATAACATTCAGCCTAGGTTCGGTTGACCGATCAGTCGACCGACCGAAGTTAAAAAAAAGTAGCAGAGCTACTTCGGTCGACAGAGCGATTGACCGATGGAAGCCCAAAATGGGCAGTAACTCGGGCGGTCGACCCGTCGGGCGGTCGACCCATCGGTCGACCGACCTGCTGATTCCCGCGACGCAAGATTGCGTCGATCGACCGACGGGTCGACCGAATGGTGAAAGAATCAGGCCAAGGCTGGCGGTCGACCAACCTGCATATAAGCCAGAGACGCAAACGTGTCGATCGACCGAAGATCGTGGATCGCGCGATCTGCGTCTGGCGATCGACCAGTTGGTCGACCGACCACATGGTAAACAGAAGCGGTCGAATGATCGGTCGACCGATGCTTCGACCGACGGCCTATAGCGGATAGTTTTCTATCCGTTGAACGTCGTTTCTTCACCTGGGTATAAATACACCCAGGTATGATTCATTTGACATTCTTCCTTCTCTATTATAGATTTTATTGAGCTGTTAAAAGGAAGATCAAAGCCTTCCAAAGACTGATCAAGCGCGCTCTGCTACTTCCACGAGTTCTTCTTCAAGCGCCATTTGCTTCCTCAACTCAGGATTTTGTTCAAGCTCAACGACTTGACGAGTTGGAGGTTTTGAAGGCCTGAAAAGAGTAGTTAATATTGTATTTATCATTTAGCTCTTTTCATTGTGTATTTTATCGTTATTTAAACATTTATTTGTTTTAGGTTTGTAGAAGACCTTGTGATTAGGTCTTGGTTGTGTAAAGTGGTTACCTGGTGTTAGGTGTAAAGCCACTTGTGTAAACTGAGTTGTTACTAGGATTAGTTTAGTTGTACCTTAGGGTAGAGGTGGGATAAGTGCTCTAGACAAGAAGGCGGAGACTTCCGGGTGTGGAAGTACCCTAGGTCGAGAGTGAGACTTTCCGGTGAAAAGTCCTCGTGTATAAGGAAAACTCAAATTAATCTAGTAAAACTAGTTTGGAAATCCTAAGCGGGGTGCTTAGGTAGTGGAGTAGGCATTGGGGCCGAACCACTATAAATATCGTGTTTGCATTGCTTGATTGTTTTTATTGCTTTATCTTCTTATCGCTTCCGCATTTAGTAATTGAATCGCAAATTGCCTAAACTAATCTAAAAATTGATCAAAAGTGGATTTAGGCTAATCGAATTAGTAAACACACTATTCACCCCCTCTGTAGTGTAGGCCATTTTGCCTTCACATTAAACCTTCTTAACCATTGAGATAAGCTTCCAAAGTGTGATTTGTGCCTTCTGAGCTTGATTGGCTCGCGCTTGCTTCTCCGATCGACGACTTCTCTCAAGCGCTCATCTTCCCTCAACTCTGGCTTCGATTCGATCTCAACGTCTTGTGGAGTTGGAGGCATTGAAGGCTTGGAAAAGATCTCTTAGCCTTGGTTTACTCCTTAGCTCTTTTCATTGTAATTTTAATTGTTATTCGAACTTGGTTTTAATTGATTAGCTTGCTAGGTGTGCTAGAGTAAACACTTAGGGTTTACTTTGTAGAATTGTGGTTTGCCTAGGTGAATAAATTTGAGGAGTTCTCAAAGGGTTGAGAACCGAGTCATCGGTTGTATTCAAAAGGAAACACAAAGTCTATAAAGAATTTAGTTTGAGATCCTTGGTGTGGAGCCAAGGTAGTGGAGTAGGCGGTTGGCCAAACTACTATACTTTCTTGGGTTTGCATTGCTTTGTGTGTTTGCTTATAATTGTGTTTCATACTCGCTAACGAACATTACTTAGTTGCACTTACGTTTGGTTAAAATTATAATCGATTCAAAAAGAAATTGAAGTAGAAGAAAAAAGTAACCGAACAGTATTCAACCCCCCCTTCTAGTGTGGGCTTTCACTTAATAATTAGTATCAGAGCAAGGTCGTAAGATTATATTTAACCATCTACCCTACAAGTTAGAATGACTAGTGAAATCCAACTAGCTAAAGGGTCATCTACTCATACTCCACCATTGTTCGATGAAAACAACTATGCCTATTGGAAGATATGCATGAATGACTTCCTACAATCACTAGGCATGGATGTATGGAGAATGATTCAAGTAGAGTATAAGCAACCAACTAAAGATATGGATGAGTGGGATCAAGAAGAGATTAAACTCTTTAGTGCAAATGCAAAGGCTGTCAATGCTTTATATTGTGGTCTATCAATTAATGAGTTTAACAGAATTTTTACTTGTAAGTCTGCATATGAACTTTGGAAAGTTTTAGAGACTACACATGAAGGTACTTCACAAGTTAAGGAATCTAAGATAAACCTACTCATGCATGATTATGAAATGTTCATAATATTATCGCATGAATCTTTTGATGTCATGTATGCTCAATTTCAAAATATTACAAATAGATTAACTAACCTTGGTAGAGAGATAAGGAAAGAGGAGAAGGTAAGAAAGCTCATTCGTTCCTTTCCAAAAGCTTGGGAGCCCAAGGTCATCGCAATCATAGAAGCAAAGGATACGAGCACCTTGAAGATCACCGAGCTCATTGGGTCTCTCATGACACATGAGACCCATATGAAGCAATACAAGGAGGAAGATGCTCCCAAAGGCAAGACCATTGCCTTAAAAACATCACACCGGGGTGAAGAATCCTCATCATCCGAGGAAGAGACGGATGATTTTGAAGAAATGGCAATGCTGGCAAGAAGATTCATGAGCTTCATGAGAGGAGGCATGAGGAAAGGAAGAGGAGGCTACACGTGCTTCAATTGTAACAAAACCGGGCATCTAAGGAAGGATTGCTCACTTCTCAAAATGGCTTCCACCTCCAACCCTCACAAGAAAGACAAATACAAGAAGAAGAAGAAGAAGAAGAAGAAGAAGGCGATGATGTCTTCTTGGGATGAAAGTGAGTCTTCGTCAAGTGAAGAAGACTCCAAGAGTGAAAAGGCAAATCTTTGCCTCATGGCAAATGACAACGAGGTAAGATTTACATTTGGTGAGCTTTCATTCACGCAAGAAGAACTAGAAAATGAATTTCATCAAATGCATGATGAATTTAATGCTATTAGGAAGAAGTTTAAATAGCTTAAAAATGACAACAAATCTCTAGAGATTGAAAATGATAACTCGCTACTTTTATGCAATGCATTAAGGAAAGTAGTAGATACCCTTAAGGAAGAAAAGCATGCCCTAGATGATGCTAAGAAAAACTTAGAAAATGAAAACAAAAAATTGGAGAATGAAAATAAGTACTTAAGTGATCAAGTAGAGCACTTGAATGATAGCATGCTAAGTTTAAAAAAGGAACTCTGCATGCTAAATGAAAAAATAACAACCTTACAAAATGTCATGCCTAAGGTTGTTCATGCTAGAAAGTCATCAAACAATCATGCTCATGCACACTTCCATGCTCACACACACAATCCAAGAAAGTTTAATGGAAGTTGCTTTTCATGTGGTATATTTGGCCATATGGCTAGAGATTGTGCACTAAGGAGGAACCCTCATGCTAGATTCACTTGGATTCCTAAGATGACTAACACTCAAGGACCCAAGAAGATTTGGGTACCTAAAATTGTCTCTTCTCCTTTTGTAGATGGAGAAGCATCCTTAGGCAAGTAAAAGCACATGAATATTGGATAGTGGTTGCTCAAAATACATGATGGGTGATATCAATCTATTCGCAACCCTATCAAGCAAAGATGGTGGACATGTGACATTTGGAGACAATGCCAAAGATAAAATTATTGCCATTGGTGATATAGGTATACTCCCCTACCCATGCATTAAAAATGTCTTACTAGTTGATGGGTTAACACATAATTTGATTAGCATATCTCAATTGTGTGACAATGGATATGTAATCATTTTTGAGGCATCTAAATGCATCATTAGAAGTACACCATCTAATGACATTGTGTTTATTGGAAATAGGCAAGAAAATATTTACACATTAGTTTTAAATATTTTGCCTAATCCCCATGTTAGATGCTTGGTTGCCATGGAAAATGATTCTTGGTTGTGGCATAGAAGGCTAGGACATGCTAGCATGAGCCTCGTCCAAGAAATATCTAAGAAGGACTTAGTTAAAGGATTACCTAAGATAAAATTTGAAAAAGACAAACTTTGTGATGCATGTCAACTAGGGAAACAAGTTAATGTTGACTTTAGGTTTTCAACCTTAGCCTTAATCTCGGTTTTGATGATAACAAATATGGGATTAATGATTTCATTGAGAATATCTTTCAGGTTCCATATCAATTAGCGTTCGATGTCCTCGATCGAAAAAATCGAAGAAATCAGAAATCGAAAGGACATTGATCGTCACGCTCGGGTTCGTCGCGGAAACTTCTCGAAGAGCGACGCATGTGCCAAAGTCATTGGACGGGCTCAAAGTTCACATGAGAGCTCTCCAAGATGATGCGCATTGAAAGCCGAAACCCAAAAATGAAGTGCGAAAGAAATCGGTTGAAAAATAAACTCAGCCTAAGTTCGGTCGATCGGTCGGTCGATTGAATAGGGTAAGGTATCAGGCAGTAGCCTTATCGGTCGACCGAATACTGCCTAAAATAGGTAGTGGCTACTTCGGTCGATCG
The DNA here is from genome assembly GCA_034359265.1 of Canna indica. Taxonomy (NCBI): domain Eukaryota; kingdom Viridiplantae; phylum Streptophyta; class Magnoliopsida; order Zingiberales; family Cannaceae; genus Canna; species Canna indica. Next base: position 53,057,099 of record CP136896.1, read on the forward strand.
GTCGATCGATCGACAGAGGCCTAAAATAGGCAGTAAGCCTGGCGGTCGACCGACCTGAGTATAGCCAAAGACGCAAAATGTGTCAGTCGATCGGAAGTCGCGAATCAAGAAATTTACGTCAAGCGGTCGACCCGCCCATAGGGAGAGGAGCAGCGATCGAATGACCAATCGACCGACCATTCGACCGGCGGCCTGCAACGGATAGAAAACTATTCGTTGAGCTGTCGTTTCTTCACGAGGGTATAAATACACCCCCATATACTTCATTTAATCCTCTTCCCTCAATCTTACAGATTTTATTGAGCATTTAAGAAGAGATTTAAGTCTTCCAAAGATCGATCGCAGTGTGCTCTGTTCTTCTGTCGAGTTCTTCTTCAAGTGTCAACTTCTCCTCAACTCGGCTTCGACTCAAAGCACATCTACTGACGAGTTGGAGGCTACAAGGCTTGGAAAACAGTAGATAATTATTGGTCTTATTTTAAGCTCTTTTCAATTGTAATTTTAACTGTTATTTGAACATTTTATTTGAAGTTGCGTTTGTAAGACCTAGGTTGTTAGGTCTTGTTGTGTGAAGTGGTATCCTCGGTGTAGAAGGAGTAAAGTCACTTGTGTAAACTTAGTGTTTACTAGGATTAGTCTAGTTGTCCCTTAGGTTGAGGTGGGAAAGTGCTCTCGGTAGGAAGGCGGGATACTTCCGGGTGTGGAAGTGCCTTCGGTTGGAGAGCGGAGACTTTTCGGTGAAAAGTCCTCTGTGCAAGGGAAACGAAAATTAATCTAGTAAAACTAGTTTGGAAATCCTAAGCGGTGTGCTTAGGTAGTAGAGTAGGCATTGGGGCCGAACCACTATAAATCTTGTGTTTGCATTGATTTCTTATTTGCTTTAATTGCTAAATAATTTATTACTTCCGCATATAAAATCATCAAATTGCAAATTGCCTAACTAATCAAGTAAACGATTAAAAGTGAACTTAGGCTAATTGAATTAGTAAACACACTATTCACCCCCCCTCTAGTGTCGTCATTTCGTCTATAGTTAAGTCTTCATTTCATAGCATTAATCAAGAAAGCACATCCAGAACACTTGAGCTTGTGCACATAGATCTTTTTGGTCCGTGTGATGTAGCTAGTCTAGGTGGAAAACTTTATTGCTATGTGTTGGTTGATGATTTCTCGAGATTTACATGGGTTTCTTTTTAGCTAAGAAAAATGAAACTTTTGACTTCTTCAAAAAATTTGCTAGGAGAGTTACAAATGAGAAAGGAATTTCAATTTTGAAAATTAGATGTGATAATGGAGGAGAATTCAAAAATAAAAAGTTTTCCGAATTTTGTGATAAATTAGGTATTGAGTATATCTTTTCTTCCCCTAGGACCCCTCAACAAAATGGGGTGGTTGAGAGAAAGAATAGAACCTTACAAGAGATGGCTATGACTATGCTTTGTGAAAATAATTTGTCCAAGTACTTCTAGGCCGAAACCATAAATACCTCTTGTTATGTGCTTAATCGTGTTTTATTAAGACCTAGAATTAAGAAAACACCTTTTGAGCTTTGGAATGATAAAATCCCAAGTGTGAGATATTTTCATGTTTTTGGATATAAATGCTTTATCTTAAACACTAAGGAGCATTTAGGAAAATTTGATTCTAAATCCGATGAAGGTATTTTCCTAGGTTACTCCAATAGTTCTAAGGCATATATAGTCTATAATCGTAGAACTATGATTGTTGAAGAATCTATGCATGTTACATTTGATGACTAATGATTCTAATAGAAATATTAATATTGTAAATGTAGGTGAGGAACTTGAGGAACTCACATTTCATGACAAAAAGGTTGAGGATGAAAACAATGAGGAAACTCAACATGAAGAACCCTCATCCTCAACTCTACCTCAAGATGAAGAAGAAGAAGAAGAAGAGGAAGCTCTACCACCTCTCCCCAAAGGGTGTCAATTGATAAGGGATCATCCAATGGATCAAGTCATTGGAGAGCCATCAACGGGAGTGGTAACATGCTCTAAACTTAAAAATATTTGTCAATATGTAGCGTTCATATCTCAAGTAGAGCCAAAAAATATTAAAGAAGCAATAGAAGATGAATTTTGGGTAATAGCTATGCAAGAAGAACTTAAATCAATTTGTTAGGAATGAAGTATGGGACTTAGTACCTAGACCTAGCGGATATACCGTGATTGAGACTAAATGGGTGTTTAGAAACAAGTTAGATGAAGGAGGTTTAGTCATTAGAAACAAAGCTATATTAGTGGCCCATGGGTACAATCAAGAAGAATGAATAGATTATAATGAAACTTATGCTCCTGTAGCTAGATTAGAGGCAATTCGCATGCTTGTAGCTTATGCTAGTTTTAAAGGTTAAACTTTTTCAAATGGATGTTAAAAGTGTGTTTTTAAATGGTTTTATCGATGAAGAAGTTTATGTTGAACAACCCCCCGGATTTAAAAGTTTTGAGTTTCCAAACCATGTTTTTAAACTTAAAAAGGCTTTATATGGCTTAAAACAAGCCCCAATGGCTTGGTATGAAAGGTTTTCCACATTTTTGATAGATCAAGGTTTTAGCATTAGAAAAGCCGATGTTTCTCTTTTTATAAAACATAATGAAAATTGTATTTCACTCGTGCAAATTTATGTTGATGATATAATATTTGGTGATAGTAATGAATTGCTTTGTGTGTTGTTTGCAAAGTGCATGCAAGAAGAGTTTGAGATGAGCATGATGGGAGAACTTTCTTTCATGCTTGGTCTCCAAATCAAGCAAACCAACAAAGGAATTTTCATAAAGTAAGCTAAATACACAAAGGAGTTCATCAAAAGGTTTGGAATGAATGAAGCCAAGAAAGTTTCTACACCAATGAGCACATCCATCAAGTTTGACAAAGATGAAGATGGTGTCAAAGTAGATGAAAAATGATATCGATGTATGATTGGTAGCATTCTCTATTTAACTGCAAGTAGACCCGATATCATGTTTAGTGTTTGTGCATGTGTTAGGTTTCAATCTTGTCCTAGAATATCTCACTTGAGTGCAGTCAAACGCATATTGAGATATTTGAAGGGCACAATTGACTTAGGATTATGGTATCCATGTAATAAATCTTTCGATTTAATTGGTTTTTCGGATGTCGATTTTGCCGGGTGTAAAATAGATCAAAAAAGCACTAGTGGGTGTTGTCAATTCCTAGGGATGAGTCTTGTCTCTTGGTTTTCAAAGAAACAAAACTCGGTTGTACTTTCAACCACCGAAGCAGAATACATCGCTGCGGCTAGTTGTTGTGCACAAGTCATTTGGATGAAACAAACCTTCTTAGATTATGGACTTAAGTATTCTTGTATACATATACATTGTGATAACACTAGTGCAATCAACTTAACAAAAAATCTTGTTTTACACTCTAGGACCAAGCATATTGATTTGAGGCACCATTTTCTTAGGGATAATGTAGCCAAGGGAAATATATCAGTGGAATTCGTATCCACCGACAAACAACTTGCGGATATATTCACAAAACCCTTAGGTGAAGAAAGCTTTACAAACTTAAGAATGCAATTAGGAATTTGTGCTTTTCCTAGTGGTTAAAAATAAAAATATATATGTCTTTTGAAAAATTTCATTTCATATGGTATCATCACACTTATGTATTGCCTTGTAATGGGGCTTTGCAACTTATCGATTTTTGCCTTCTATAAGCTTACATTGATAGGAAGGACTATAGTGGTAGGTGATACTCGATTTTATGGCTTTCTTGGTTTTAATGATGAAACTCATTAATAGTACCTTAGTTCTTGCCCTTTTTGATTGATATCAAAAGGGGGAGAAAAAGTAAGGTCACATTTGTTTTATGATGCATATAGATAGGGGAGTTACAAACATAATATGTATATGATAGGGGGAGTATATGTTAAGTTGTGAATCATGTTGTGTATGCCTTAACTCAAACTCACAAATGACACTTAGAGTCTTCTTTTATATAAAATTTCATGTTGTATTTCTCATCATCAAAAAGGGGGAGATTGTTGGCTTAAGGGTTCCCCCTAGGCTTCGATCTCTATTTTGATGATAACAAACAAGTATTTAATATATGTGTGTGAAGCTTTGAGTTCAGGTTGAGGTTGCGATAAGCACGCGAACTTCGCTCGAAAATTCGCATAAATTGTCAAGAAAGGCTCGGATGCAGATTAAGTCGATTCCTTGTGATATATCCCTAGGATCTCATCCCGAGCCTATTTGTAAACTTATCCAAGTCAAAACTTGGTAACAAAACCCATAAAAAAGCGTGTAACAAAGCAAATGTAAAAATCAGCTTCAGCCCAGGTTCGGTCGACCGAACAAGGCCAAAAACCGACAGTAGCTAATTCGATCGACCGACCGGTCGATCGAACATTAGAGGAGCTAAAACGCAATGAAGTCGATCGATCGAACATAGCGGAAAAAGGGCAGAACGCCAGTGGTTGCTGAGCGGTCGATTGATCGATCGACCGATGATCGACCGGCAAGCGATCAGTCGGCGTCCAACGGGTGAAAAAAATGCCCGTTGAAGAGCCGTTCCGTGGGAGGGGTTATAAATACCCCTCACCAACCTTCATTAAACCTTCTTAACCATTGAGATAAGCTTCCAATGTGTGATTTGTGCCTTCTAAGCTTGATTGGCTCACGCTTGCTTCTTCGATCGACGACTTCTCTCAAGCGCTCATCTTTCCTCAACTCCAGCTTTGATTCGATCTCAACGTCTTGTGGAGTTGGAGGCATTGAAGACTTGAAAAAGAGCTCTTAGCCTTGCTTTACTCCTTAGCTCTTTTCATTGTAATTTTAATTGTTATTGAACTTGGTTTTAATTGATTAGCTTGCTAGGTGTGCTAGAGTAAACACTTAGGGTTTACTTTATAGAATTTTATTTTGCCTAGGTGAATAGATTTGAGGAGTTCTCAAAGGGTTGAGAATCGAGTCCTCGATTGTATTCAAAGGGAAACACAAAATTTATATAAAGGATTTAGTTTGAAATTCTTGGTGTGGAGCCAAGGTAGTGGAGTAGGCGGTTGGATGAATCATTATACTTTCTTGTGTTTGCATTGCTTTGTGTGTTTGCTTATAATTGTGTTTCATACTCGCTAACGAACATCACTTAGTTGCACTTACGTTTGGTTGAAATTGTAATCAATTCAAAAAGAAATTGAGGTAGATGGAAAAAGTAACCCAACACTATTCAATCCCCCCTTCTAGTGTGGGCTTTCACTTAACACATTTGATGTGGGTGGTGATGACAATGGTCATCCCCCTAGTACCAACCTTGGTTTCGATGCCCAAAACAAGCATAGCCAAAGAAGCAAGTGTAAGAACCGGAAAAGAAAGGTTATTTGCTTCTTGTGCCAAGAGATGGAACACAATCAAGAAGACCTGTCCTTGGTGGAAAGGAAATCAAAGAAAAAGAAGAAGGCTTTCGTACTCACCTCCGATTCACATAAGACGCCTTCTTGTTATGATGAAGAAGTCACTTCTCACTTATGCCTCATGTGACTCAATGATGAGGTAAACTCTTCAACTTTTCATCATCATGAAAATTATGATAGTGATGCTAGTTCTTCAAGTTCAATTGACATGTCTCACTAAGAATTTGCTCATGAATGTCAAAAATTGATTGTTATGATTATGGAGAAAACTAAGATAATCAAAAGAATTAATAAGGAAAATTCTATGCTTAGTTCTCATGTATATGAATTAAAAGTAGAAAATTAAAAATTAAAAACTAGCTCTATTAATCCGTGCCATGATACCTTATGTCTTGAGCTTAAGGATTTAAAACTTTAGTGAGCCGAGTGAGTGTCCTAAAGAGCATAAACGCACGATTGGGATTGTTTACGTACAGAAGTGCGAGCTTCATCCAAGCAGCATGTGTAGTTAGCAACGTAGCAACTAGCGAAGCAATGGTCAGATCAACATACACCATTATAGCGTGTTTGATGAGTCCATCCTATCGAAGCCATGTCTTCCTATCTGGATCACTGATGGGAGGGCAAGGAAGGGATCCGTCAATGTAAGGGGTGAGATCATACCCGATGATGAGAAGATCAAGTTGAGCTTTCCAAGTTAAGTAGTTATTGCTTCTAGTTAACTTGATCGGAAGTTGGGCGGCTGGATTGATAGTGGCAACTTGTCCTCCTTGAACGATCGGGTTGATGACGCTGTGACTAGAGGTTGCTGAGTTGTTCGGAGCAAGAGCTTCATTGGTGATCATGGCGAAAGGAGGTGAAGAAGAAAAAGAGAAGGGAAGTTTGATTAAGAGAGGAATGGAAGGTGGATTAGGTGATGCTTGTTAGAGTTGATGCGGCTCTAATACCATATTAACACTAGCATGCAAGTATGACATTGTAGCATGCATGAAGAAAAATAAGAAGTGAATGAATCAATTTCTATCTGTGTGTACGTATAGTAGAGGTGGCAATGGGTCGTGCTGGGCCGGCCCAGACCCGGGCCCGGGCAGGCATGACCCGACAACTCAAAGGGGAGGCCCAGCCTAGGCATGAGCCACCCCTTCGGGCTCGGGCCGGGCTCGGGCCGGCCCGAAATATCAAAAATATGAATTATTAAGGTTGGTGGGGTATCGGTCCTACATCCACGGGGAGAAGAGGGCACTGGTCTTTATTAATAAGAGATGGAATCTGACCAGTACAAGTGAATGAGAATAAAAAAAACCGATGACTAAACAATAAAAGAAAAATATTGCCCGAAATCGGAAAAATTTTTGCACCCCGAAATCTGTTTTCTTGCTTCTGCTTGAAACTGCAAAAGAGAGCTATGAATGTCGCGTCCTGCACTTTGATCTTCTTGCTTCTACCTGGAATGGTGTGAAGAAGAAGAGTGCCGCCGAAAAGGAACGCCGCTTGAGAACAAGGTTTTCTGAATGATTTGGAACCTTGATATTCTGCCTCTTTTGCAGTGCAAAGGAACCAACATTCTGTGAGATTTTTGGAAAAAATCTCGTCCAATTTGATGTGTTGTGTTGCCAATTGGAGAGCTCTTTCAATTTTGACCAAGAAAATAGGAGCTTTGACCCAAGAATAAGGCGGCAACAGTAATTGAACTCAATCCTCGAATTGCGCGCGAAGGAAGAAAATAACTCCTCCAATCTTTTTATCAGTCAACTACATAATGAAATGCTAAATATCAATTTTAAATATAATCTAATGCTATCTCGAATTACGTGCAACAATTGAGGCAGCATATCACAGACTTGACTCCTTCAAGCACCCGTGTAGCACTTAGCCCCTCACTCGCATCTCGAAATAAGGGCCAAGTCAGCCTCCAACTCAACAACACACAAGGGAGAATCATTGGGAAAGAAACTTTTACTATATTCACTTAAAGAAAGTTTACAACTCAATGATTGAATGCTTGAATATAAGTGAAGTTCATATTTCTATTTATAGTGTTCGTTGCACCCCTTCTTGGATGGACATATCTCATCTTGATTGATCTCAGTCTTTCCCAAAAGGTTGTGCTTGATTGGGCATGATCTTGGCTGTTTATGTGTCAAGTATGCATCATCCAATGTCTAAGTGCACTACACCTTACTGGTTGCACCAATCTGCCAAGATATGGTCGCCCACTCTATGTGTTGGCCAAGTCTAAGGCCAACATCACATAGGGCAGCATCTTGGCAATGTTTGCCCTGCATCCGTCTCGGCCAATGTTCTCATCAATGGCTGTGTATCATGGCAACCTCTTCCGTGCCTCGTACACCACATTTTTCAGGTAGAAGTCATCCCAAGTTTCTATTGTCACACCCCAAATCCGGTATGACCGGCCAGGGTACGCCACGTACTCCGAAGCCTAACCCAAACCAAACCACATACACAACAAAACCAGACCTGAACATTTAATAGCATTTCAATAAATTTTAAAAGACATTCATTTTCAAGAAGAGTCCCAAAACCACCAACTAAATAAATAGCTAAATGTTCAAATTAATTTTTAAAGTTAAATTACTAAGCAAGGACACCTCAAGGTAATAAAATGCGGAAACATAATAAACCGAGTCGACATGACTCAACAACTCAAGAAAGAGAAAAATAACTCGGTATCCCCCTCAACAACGACATGTCACGAGACCCGTTGCCCTGCCGCCACCAGCCGCTCTACTGCACCCCAGTGCCTCTCTGATCTAGCTCAGGTACTGCAAAACAACAAATATGATGGGTGAGTCCAACTGAGACTTAGTGAGTAGACCAGTCCTCAGTTTCCACCACATCATCATCATCATCATGCAATAATCAAATAACCGCATATATGAGCATAAGAATAATAAAGCATATATCAAGAGCATTTATTTTCTTATTTATCAAGCAATCCACCTGGATCTCATATAGCAACCTGTAGGAAAATACGCAACCAGGTATGAAGTATAACATGCTAAATGCATCAACCACATACTCATCCGAACCTGTCGATCCTAATCGCCACATAGGCTAGGTAATCATGTGGCCTTCGATCTACCACCCAACTAGTGTCGTCTCTTTGGGGTATGTTCTCCCCTCACCGGTCAGGTCTCCGGACTGCCTCCAGACTATCTCTTTGGGGGTCAGAACTCCCCTCACCAGTCGGACTTCCGAAATAAAGCCAACACTGTCTCTTTGGGGCATACTCTCCCCTCACCAACGAGGCATCCGGGAAATGAAACAATCACACCACAATATCACACACGTAGGGAATATAGACATAAGGTAAAGTGTGTTGAATAACAAGTAAATAAGGGTATGTCTAGGACATACCTCAATCTCCGCCTCCCCCCGCAATACATCACAACCACACAGATAAAAATATATAATAAATAATGCTCAAATTATGAATTCACAGTGTACACAATGAGCATGAAAATAAGGTATAACACATCCAAACATTGTAGGAAAAACAAGCATATATAAGATGAAAACAATACAACACCTATTAATTTTCGTACGCGGTTTAAGCCCGACTTTAGCCCTCCCCTAGCCGTGTACCCTAGGGCCGGCCTACCTCTCTACCGGAGTGCTCTAGGGGCATAGAGTATTCAGCCCCCCTTGGGATCCCTAAGGGTCGTCTTACCTTAAGGTTGTCCTAGGGTTCTAGGGTCTCTAAATGTCTCTAGGGTACTCAATTCCCTACTTGTATGTCTCTACAATTTTCCTAAAGTGTAGAAGAGATTCAATGTACCCCAAAATATGTCCCTAAGGTATAATAATCCTATTTTTATTTTTCCCAAATCTGTCCCTAATTGGCCGGCCACCCTAGGGCTCCAAAAATGGCCCTAAAGGGGGCGACATACCCTAGTTCTTCCCCCAAACTCTTCCTTTCCTTAAGATCCCAAACAAGCATCAAGAAGCCTCAACAACCATCAAGAATCCTCAAGAAAATATCAAGAATTGTAAGAAGAAGGGGGCGGAACAGCAAGGAAAAAGGGGCGGCCAAATCGCCCAAAAATTCATCCAATAGAACCGTTGCGATCACGACGAAATATCCAATTCGATTCATGAAAAATCCAACGAAAAATGACAAAATCCCCATGATATAGGAGTGCAACAATGGATGTGGAAAAGGGAAAAAGAGGGCAAGTCCACTCACCTTTTTGGAGAAACCGAGGAGGAAGAAGAAGTGGAGGATCTTCCTACGTTGAACACCAACGAACTCACGAAATCCCGGCTTTGGCAGCTCCCCCTCCTCTTGGTGTCGCCTCTCTCTCTCTCTCTCTCTCTCTCTCTCTTGGGTGGCGTGCGACGGGAAACAACAGTCGTGCGCCTTCCTTTGGTTATTTATGGGGCATGGCTGGCCCAAATTACCAAAATGCCCTCACTTATTCGTCCGACTTCTAAAATCCACAACTAATTCATTCTAACTTCGATTGGAGTTCTGATTGAACCACTAAATTAATTTCGAGACCCTCTATCATCCTAGCATACTAAATCATAGAAATAAAATAAATATATTTTTCCTAAAAAAAAATCCCATATATAAAGCTTATCCTAATTAAATTCTGTAACTCTACGCCAATTCGCGCTAACTTGGGCCCGCAATCCCTTGCTAAGGAATAAAATGTTTTTTTTTGGATTTATGGGCATAACATCTATCCGGCATATCCCTCTTTCAAGGTAGGCGTGCTTCTTGTGCCACAACAAATTGACCACTCCGAAAAGATAAAGAGTGGCGGTGCATATTTTGATGGCCTCGTCCATCAAGTTGAGGCCCTCAAAGTATAACTCCATTTGCCAAAAGAAATTCTTGACCTCATGTGTTGGTGAAATGGCCTACACTAGAGGGGGGGTGAATATTATGTTATCTAAACTTTTCACCTAATTTCGGTTTTAATCTTCTCTTAAACTACTTAGGCAAGTTATCAATTTAACGACTAAATGCGGAAGTGATTAATAATAAAGCAATTAACACAAACAAGAATAAGCAATGCTAATACAATGATTTATAGTGATTCGGTCCTAATACCTACTCCACTACCTAAGCACCCTGCTTAGGATTTCCAAACTAGTTTAACTAGATTAAATCGTTTCCCTTACAAAGATGACTTTTTACTCGAAGAGTCTCTGTTCTTAACCTAAAACACTTCCACACCCGGAAGTCTCCACCTTCTTATGGAGAGCACTCTTCCACCTCAACCCTAAGGGACAACTCAACTAATCCTAGTAAACTATGTTTACAACAGTGGATTTAAGCCTTAAATACAAAGGCAACAACCAACTCAATCAACCTAGCACTCTAGATTTACACACTTGATAAATACAATAAAATAACCAATAAAATACACAACTTAATGGAGCAATAAATCAAACAATAAATACTTAGCTCCAAAAGAAACTCCCTAGTCCTCTTGATGCCTCAAGGTGATGAATCGATGAAGTGTGAGGGCTCAGTCAAGAAGTTGAGAATCAAATCTAGGGTTTAGAAAGAATCTCTCAATGAAAGCTTTAAGATTGATCAAAGATGGCTCAATGAAGGTGAAGATCAAGGAGGAAAAACTCTCATGGCTTGGTATTTATAAGCCATGAAGAGTTGGCCTCAAACAACCAACTCAATGGCTAGAAATATAGTCATTTCCGCCGTCCAGTCGCTGGTCCGATCGATCGACCAAGCGATCGACCGAGCGACCAGAGCCCGTTGTCTTTCTGGGCTCATTTCGGTCGACTGGTCGTAGAGTACCGATACACTACGTATTGTACCTCTACTCTACATTGAGTTTCAGCTGGTTTCTTTCTTCGGTTCGAGTTTCAGATTACGGGTTTGATTCTTGGATTTCTTTGCATCATCATGAGGATTTACAACTTATCTAGACACCCTAAACCTAGACTTTATCTTCCTGACGAATCTGAGCGTGTCAACCAATGTCCTTTCGATTATTCAATTTCTTCGATATTTTCGATCGCGGATCGACGTCGAGCGCTAATCGACTTGGAACCTGAAAGTATTTCTTAATGAAAACATTAGTTCTATATTTGTTATCATCAAAATTGAGATTAAGACCAAGGTTGAAAATCTTAGTCCAACATCCTTGGCGTCCCGCTTTTCGACAAATGGCTTGGGCTTCGGAAGGTCCACTCGTGGACCAATTACTCCTACATTTGTCCCATCATTGGCCACTGCTTTCTAGCACAAGGCCAAGTCATCTCGCATCTCCTCGATGGTGATCTGCATTGCTTGAAAGACGTCCATCAGTCTTTCTTCAAGCCGAGCGTTCTGCTCAATCATTGCCTCCTCAAGTTGGGCATAACGTCTCACCATGGCCGTCTCAAGCAGATTGAGGCGCTCCTCCGCAACGCAAGCCAACATGCTTGCCTTCATAGAATCAAGCTGCCCAAGGACGTGGCCCCCCAACATCCCAACGTCATGCTCTACTCGTTGCACATATTCATTGATTACAGCAATAGTCATATCCAAAGTTCCCACCTCCAGTGGTCGGCTTTGGTCACGCTTCTTCCTCTTGTCCTTCTCTACGAACACAGCCTCCTTACCGCGGTCGTCGATCACTTCGGACTCATTCCTCTCCTTACTGCTCACCATAATTCAAGTTATCGCAGCGCACGACCAACCTGGCTCTGACACCACCTGTCACGAACTTGACTCATTCAAGCACCCGTGCAGCACTTAGCCCCTCACTCGCCTCTCGAAATAAGGGCCAAGTGAGCCTCCGACACAACAACACACAAGGGAGAAACTTTTACTATATTCACTTAAAGAAAGTTTACAACTCAATGATTGAATGCTTGAATAGAAGTGAAGTTTCTATATCTATTTATAGTGTTGGTTGCACTCTTCTTGGATGGACATATCTCCTCTTGATTGATCTCAGTCTTTCCCCAAAGGTTGTGCTTGGTTGGGCATGATCTCGGCCATCCATGTATCAAGTATGCATCATCCAATGTCCAAGTGCACTACACCTTGCTGGTTGCACCAATATGCCAAGATCTAGTCGCACATCACATAGGGCAGCATCTTGGCAATGTTTGCCCGGCATCCGTCTCGGCCAATGTTCACATCAATGGCTGCGCATGTGCATCATGGCAATGTGAACACATTGCTTGTTGTGCCACCGCCACTTCTCGCCATATATGGTTGTACCATCATACACACAGGTTTTCGTTTCTCTGCAACGTTGCGTGTTTTGCCCATATCTCCGCGCATATGGGCCATGACTTGTTCAGTTGTTCCTTCATGCCATCACTTGTTCTTTCACACACACGAGCCTTTGCATCACCACGACCCGTACCAAGGTGCCCACAGGTCTCCGCTGCCTCGCATGGGTCATCACTCGATGATGTTCCCTTAGGCCCTCGCCATGGTCGTGCCATGGCGCGCCAATCGCTCGCCAAGTGTGAACGCCCTTGGAATGTCCGTTGTCCGGCCATTTCCTCGCCAAGTGTGGTTCTGAAGCTCACCACGTGTTGCGTTGTCCTACTTCTGGATCTAAGGGCGTGACAAGCAGCTCCACGTAATCCATGCTTTTACTCCTATTTGGACCGATCAACACAACAGGGAAATGGTGTTTCAATTTTCGAACAAGAATTGCAGCGGCATAAAATCTGAAACAGTGTTGGCGCTCCATGTGCAGCGCACTTGGCGCCAGCATATGAGGTGGGCTCGTCCCACTTTCATGGCCCGCCTGGGCCAGGTTTGGCCCAGTGAGCTGCAATCTTTTTTTTCTTTTGATCCATCCTTGTATTTCTGGCTGATTTTGAATTGGGTCGGGTTTAAATTGAATCAATCCTCATAATTTGGTTTTAGGCGATGAACTTCAACTTCTTGCAAGAGAGGCACTACCTTACAACTACTCCTTCAAGCAACAGGTTCAATCTTCGAGCGAAGGCTCCATTTACGGGCTGCAATAAAATAGAGTGAGGTGGAAATAAATTATTGAGGGTATTAGAGTTGTGATTTTCTTTACATTTGAGAGTAAACTTGCACAGATACAATCTCTCAAGGGACAAACATGTGTTGTGAACGGGCAATAGGAAGGTCAACTGCGGGATCAACTCCATTAGACAACAACGATGGAGATATGGGGGTGATTGGGGAGAAACTACGATGGGCAACAAGTTGTGCATGACCGAGAGGTGGGGGTATTCGGTTGAAGCTTCATGCATGCGTTAGGCCGGCTTCGGGCAACAAGTGACAAGTTGAAGCTTTGGGCGACACGTTGAAGTTGGCAAGTGAGGACGTGATGCCGAGTATTAAGTTTTAGGGTTGGATATTTATTTATTTATTTTTGTATTAGAGGTGGCAATTGGCGATGAGGTGTTATTAATATAAAATTATATTTACGATATTGACTATAATTGTCACATCAGCATTTAACAATTAAATTAACACATATCTAACGATATGATAAAATTGATATGCATTTGAAAATTTGAGTGTGTAAATGATTAAAAAAAAGAAGATAAATTTATTTATTTATACATAATCTGGAATATCCAAAAGCCCATAAAAATAAGATTGCTTTTGCTTCAATCTTTCTCTTTATAACATGAGATATATATTCATTAATATGCCCTCTTGAAACTAAAGAATCTATTTAGTTTGCAGATAACATATAGTTATTTGCCATATTTTTATAAATATTATTATATCAATTATCATATAAAAAAGAAAATATATCTTACAAATATTGTAAACCGGAAAATTCAAAATTATTAATATGATAGAATTTCAATAATTAAAAATTTAATATAAAATTTCAAAAAGAAAATAGTACTTATAAAATATATACTTTTAGTAAACATAAGTAAATATACTTTAGAAAATAGACGTATAAAATTCATACCTTTTTCTTTGTGGGAAAACCTTTGCTAATATGAGAAAAAAATTGAAATTCCAATCAGGTTCAGGCGCCCACCGTCCACGTATGCAATTAGGTTATTGTGAAACTAAAAATTTTGCTTTCATTGAGAGTCGAACTCAAGACCTCCCGCTTACTAAACGGGTGCTCTAACCAACTGAGCTATGAAAGCACGACATATGGCTTAACCAACAGGCCTATTAAAGCATTATGCATTCTGAAGAAAAATTACTTTAAAGAACATAAAAATATTTTTTACTAGTCCACATCGTGGCGAAATTACAAACTTGCGTTTCAATCTCTCGCTCCCTCCGCTAACTTGCCGAACTCTTCCTCTCACTCCTGTCTATCTTCAGTTCTTCACTAGCCTACATCGTGGCGAAATTACAAACTTGCGTTTCTTCTCTCGCTCCCTCCGCTCACTTGCCGAACTCTTCCACTCACTCCTCGCTTCCATGGCTCTCCTCCTCCCTGTTCGTCCGCTATTGGGATCCAGAGACGCCTCGATCACCACCTCCTCCTTCTCCGCCCCATCCGTGACCCGCTTCTCTCGATCGAAGAAAGGCTGCGGCTCGGTGCTCTCCTCTTCCACTAAGCCCTATCGAACGATGGCCCCCAATGCGTACCCCTCTGGAGGCACCGCCATGGCTGAAGGAAGGGGATACCTGAGGCTGGGCTCCTGTCTCGTCGTCCCGCCTCCCGCCGGCCGGAAGCCGACGGCTGTGGTCAAGTTCTTGGGCGGAGCATTCATCGGGGCTATTCCCGAGGTCACTTACAGGTTTGACCGGTTGAAAATTTGTATAAAGATTCGATTTTGACTCGTCTTGTGACGACTTGGCTGGTGGTATAGCTATTTGATGGAATGGCTCGCGAAAGAAGGTTTTCTTGTGGTCTCAGTCCCTTATAATGTTACTTTTTATCACGAGAAAGCAGCCAAGGAGGTGTACGAGAGGTTTCACTCTTGCATGGATTCTCTATTTGCCTATGGAATCCCTGATGCTGGTATCACAGCTTCGGATATTTCAGCCCTTGACCTATATTCTGTAGGTCATAGGTAAGCATGCCTTCCACAGACCAGTTCCACTAATCTTTGCAAAATCAAATATCAAATTTTCATGCTTATAACAAAAACCCGAGATAATATTTGTCTATTCAATGTGCAAATGTTACTTGCAGCAATGGCGCACTACTTCAAATGCTGATAGGAAGCTATTTTGAAGAAAAAATTCCAAAGGTGTGTCTACTTTTTGTTTTAAATTCCAGAATTTTTTTTTTCAGTTCATAGGAAATGTTTAATACTACATAAAATCATAATAAATATGGTCAAAATATTACAAACTTGATGCCTTTTTACTATTATATATACAACTAGTTGCTGAAAGATGTCTAAGGATTTACCTGTTTGTTGTGGAAGGCTAATGTCATTATCTCGTTCAACAACAGGCCAGCTGCAGAGGCTGTTCCATACTTTGAGCAGGTATATAACTACACTTTGCATCCCTGTCATATACTTGTGCTAAATGCTTCCCATCATCTTGTTGTCTCTTATGACTCTGTTAGGAGTTAGGATACTTGTATTTAGTCCCATATGGAGTAATTCACTTATGTAAATCTTGTTTCTATTATATAAATATATGTGGTAGAGGAGGTCTACCATTAACAGGAGTTTCCCATAATATTTTCCTCCCAACTACATGGTATCAGAGCCGGCCCTAATTTTTTGAGCCCGTCATTTTCTCAACACGCACTTGAGGCGTTGGCCATCTGTTCACACCGCAAGAACGCATCTGGGGCGTCACCTCTACGGCTACGTATCTTCACCGCCGAGCATCATCAACGCCCTGAAGCGTCATCATCAACACCTCTGCTCGCTCGTCATCAACAGAGGAATCAACATCAGCGCCTCCTCTCAGCGCTTCCTCCTGCTTACCCGTCATCACCACGCATCTTCAACAACGCCTCTAGGTCACACGTGTCGCCTCTTTGCTGTGCCGCTCCGCGCCTTCTTCATTCCCACGACGCATCCGGCAGCGCACTATTCTGTGGAGTCTTCTGTGAACGCCTTGTTCACCAAATCTCCTCCTTGCTGGAATCTCCTGAGCGATCCAAGGCAGCCATCCACAGCGATTAAAATCTTCTTCGGAATCATCTGATTTGGTGATCGGATTTCTTCTCCTTCAAAAGAATAGCCACTGTTTTCTTATCAAGAGGTCACGTGACCTTGGTGAAGACTGCTGCAAGAAACAAGAAAAAAAAAATGGATATTTCTTTTATTCCACTTGTGGCCCATAAGTCCAATAACCCCATTTGAGAAGCGTGGGCTTACGTGGCCCACTAAGTCCACTTGAGCCTTTAAACTCCATCATCATGTCTCTTGGCAATCAAAAAGGAAAAAAGGGTATCTCTCTCATATTGTTGGTGCTGCTCAATCTCTTCGGAAGTCACACATGAGACACAAGCTCAATATTAGTATTTCTGCTGAGGAATATGCTCGGTTTCTCCAATTTCAAAATGCTCAGAAATCTACCTCACAGTTTGCTCACGGAGGTGCATCTACTGCTTGCTTAACACAAACCTCAAGGTCTAATTCGTGGATTTTAGATTTAGGAGCTTCTGAACATATGTCTATAACATTTCTTCCTTTTCTCATCTCAAGACACCTTCCCATCCTATCACAGTTACTCTTGCTGATGGGTCTCACTCATCAGTTAAAGGAATTGGTATTGTTTCTCCTACATCTTCATTATCATTATCTTCTACCTTCTATAATCCAGAATTTCCTCTAAATCTTTTGTCTGTCAGCAAACTTACAAAATTATTGAATTGTTCAATCACTTTTACTTCTGATTCTGTTATTATTCAGGACTTGCGAACTGGAAGGGTGATTGGCACTGTGCATGAATCTCGAGGTTTATACCACCTTGCTACAGAACATTCTTCTGCATTAGTGGCTGAGTCATCTCCTCTCCAAATCCATTATCGTCTGGGTCATCCTCATCTTCGTAAGCTTCAACAAATGGTACCATCTCTTTCTTACCTTCAGAATCTTGATTGCCAATCATGTTAGCTAGGAAAACATACTAGATCTTCATTTCCTAATAGAGCAAATACTCGGGCCTCTACACATTTTTCCTTAATACATTCAGATATTTGGGGCCCTAGTCGTACTTCCTCCAAATTAGGGTACAAATATTTTGTTACCTTTATTGATGATTATTCTAGAATGACATGGTTATTTTTGCTCAAAGAGCGTTCCGAACTCTTTAACATTTTTTCAGCTTTCTTTGCTAAAATTCAAACTCAGTTTGGCACTCCTATTTGTGTGTTACGAAGTGATAATGCTAAAGAATATTTTTCAAACCAATTCCAAACATTCTTTGCACATCACATCATACTTCCCCAATCATCTTGTCCCCACACACCTCAACAAAATGGGGTTGCCGAACGAAAAAACAGACATCTCGTAGAAACTGCTAGAACACTTCTTCTTCACATGAATGTCCCTCTCACGTTTTGGGATGATGCTGTTTTGACGGCTTGCTATCTTATAAACCGCATGCCTTCCTCTGTTATACAAGGACAAATTCTTTTTTCCATTATTTTTCCAAATGACACGCTACAAACTTCCACCTCGAACCTTCGGCTGTACTTGCTTTGTTCATGCTTTATCCCCAGGAAAAGACAAGCTAGCCCCACGTGCAATTAAATGTATTTTTCTTGGGTATTCTCGTCTTCAGCGGGGTTATCGTTGTTATTCTCCTGAACTTCAACGTGGCTTTATCTCTACTGATGTTTCCTTCTTCGAGGATACATTATTCTTTACCAATACACCCTCCACATCTATGCCCATTACCGAGGTTTTGCCTATTCCTGTTCCCTTATCTACTACACCTGAGCCTATTCCCTTCAACCCTGCTCCGGCTCAGCCATTACAGGTTTATCGTCGTCGAACACAACCAACTCCTCATGATTCCACTGCCCCGCCTGCTGCCCCTACAGTTCCGAGTCTTCCACCTGATGCTGACATTGACCTCCCCATTGCTCTTCGGAAAGGTACTCGTCAGCATAAAACGCCTTATCCCTTATCGGATTTTGTTTCCTACTATGCTTTACCACCAGACTATTATGCTTTTATTTCCTCCTTGTCTTCTGTTACTATTCCACAACATCTTTCAGAAGCTCTTTCCTAAAAAGGATGGCGACAGGTGATGATTGAGGAGATGTCCGCACTTCATGATAATGGCACATGGGATTTGGTCAATCTTCCTCCAAGCAAATCTACAGTTGGCTGCAAATGAGTTTACACTATAAAAACTTCGCCTAATGGTTCTATTGATAGACTTAAGGCTCGATTGGTAGCCAAGGGATACACTCATATTTATGGCATAGATTATATGGACACTTTTTCTCCTGTGGCCAAAATTGCTTCTATTCGTCTATTTCTTGCTATGGCTGCCACTTTTAATTGGCCACTTCACCAGTTCGACATCAAAAATGCATTCCTCCATGGTGACATTGATGAGGAGGTATATATGGAGCAATCACCCGGTTTTGTTGCTCAGGGGGAGTCAAGACTAGTGTGTCGATTAAAGAAATTTTTATATAGTCTGAAACAATCTCCAAGAGCTTGGTTTGGAAAATTCAGCTTTGCCCTACTTCAGTTTGGCATGATCAGATGCATTTCAGATCACTCGGTCTTCCACCTCAGTTCATCCTCAGGAAAACGAATATTGTTGATTGTTTATGTTGATGATATAATCATCACAGGAGATGACATAGAGGGGATTAAGAGACTAAAAACTTATTTGCATCAACAATTTCAAACAAAAGACTTGGGCAACTTGAGATATTTTCTAGGCATCGAGGTAGCCCGATCTGAAGGAAGGATATTTATGTCACAAAGAAAGTATGCACTTCATATACTCTAGGACACAGGTATGCTGGAAGCCAAACCAGTTGACTCACCTATGGATTGTAAGGCCAAGCTACTACTTGGACAGGGGGAGCCTTTATCTGATCCAGGAAAATATCGCAGGCTAGTAGGACAACTCAACTATCTCACGATTACTAGACCTGATATTTCATTTGCTGTGAGTGTAATTAGCCAATTTCTTGAGACTCCTTGCGAGGATCATTGGATAGTAGCTTTGAGAGTAGTTTGCTATCTTAAAGCTGCTCCTGGTAAAGGACTAATATATCATGGTCAAAGTCATCTTCAAATAACTGCATATACAGACGCAGATTGGGCAGGTGCACCCATTGATCGACAATCTACATCCGGCTTTTGTGTTCTTCTTGGACGAAATCTAATTTCATGGAAAAGTAAAAAACAAAATGTAGTAGCAAGATCAAGCGCAGAGGCTGAGTACAGGGCTATGGCAATGGCTACTTGTGAACTAATGTGGGTGAAGCAAATAATGATAGAGTTGGGATTCAAGCATCCCGAGCCTACGAAGTTATATTGTGATAATCAAGCTGCTATGCATATAGCTTCTAATCCAGTTTTTCATGAGACAACAAAACACATAGAGATTGATTGTCATTTTATTAGAGAAAAAATGTAGTCTAAAGAAATTACAATGTCATTTGTCAGTTCCAGTGATCAGATAGCTGATGTATTAACTAAATCTCTTCGTGGTCCAAGGATTGAGTATATTTGTAACAAGCTCGGGTTTTATAACATTTATGCCCCAGCTTGAGGGGGAGTGTTAGGAGTTAGGACACTTGTATTTAGTCCCATATGGAGTAATTCACTTATGTAAATCTTGTTTCTATTATAAAAATATATGTGGTAGGGGAGGTCTACTAGTAACAGGAGTTTCCCATAATATTTTCCTCCCAACTACAGACTCATGAGGATTATCAGCAGAAAAATTACACCCACCTAAGTCTGGCTAGTAGATCATTTGAAAACTTGAACCACCTTACAACTTTGACATTTTTGATAAAAAGAAATCAGGAAGTTTTCTTTGCTTCAGCATAACTACTTTTAGTTGCTGCAAGCCTGCAACTGGCAGTTCAGTTATGTTTCCTATAGTATCTTTTCTAGATAGATATATTAATGGAACCCTTGACGGAATGCATGAATGGAACGCAGAAAATTTTCTAACTTATATGCAGAACTGGCATGAAAGTTATTTAGAATAGACTTATAGTCTCAGTTTCTAATCTAATTAAAGATTCTTTCTGGGTGATATAATTAAAGTTTTAAGTTTTAACTACCATTTTAAGTTGGAAATGCTTGAATTTTTCATTGAATCATCGAAATCTACCTACTTCAGTGTGATGCTTGTAATAACATGTCAAGCATCTTTAATTTGTTTCTTCTTGACTAATTATGGTAGAGGGTAGTGAGATTTGTCTACATGCATTGACATGAATATATCTTCAATTTATTCAATGTTTCTTATAGAACTGTTTTTGACCATTCACTTCCTCTTGCTACATGCAAGCTGGAATTTTCATTCAATTTGTGCCTCATGCATGAAACACCAAGCTTATTATCGCGACCAAAAAAATTTCGTGGTAGCGAACCTTGATATCGATATATCATTTCGCGATCGATATATCGTCCGCGTCGCGATATATCGACAATATAATATATATATATATATAATAATAATAACATTGAAAGTCATCACTTGTGACATTGCACATAGCAAAGTAGCAAACATAATTGTCATGAACCATAAAACATAGCAAAGTAACAAACATAGAATATACAAAAATCCAATTCACATAGCATAAACCATAAAATATCAAGTAGCTAAAGTCATCACAATCATGAGTAAACAAGTCTAAACAATTAACAAATTAACTCCAAATCTTCAATCTAAAAAAGATTATCAAAATCATCTTGAATGTCTTCATTAGGGGTATTATCCATTGGAGGAGTAGTTGGTTTGAGCCCAAAATAATCTTCAATGTCTTCATCATCATTTGGAAATATCTCTTCTTCTCCTTCATTACTTGAATTTTCATCCACCAATCTTGAAGTAGAAGTAGAACCACGATGACATCGATTATAAGTGACAAGCTCATTAACTCCACGCCTCCTTGAAAATTTACGACCCTCAAGAGCATTTGAAGCACCAATGACTTCATCAATAAGCTCAAAAGGAATTATATCATCCTCTCCATCATCATTGTTGAACCACGCATTTGTCCCCCAATCAAAATCGTCAAATACTAGTGGATCATAGTTTTTGCCACCTTCACGAACTTTTTGAAATCTTGTGGCAATCTTTCGATTGTATTGGACATACGCCAAATCATTCAATCTTTGGTGCAACAATCTATTTCTTTTCTTAGTGTGAATCTATACAAAAGAAAAGTAATTAAATAAAAATAATAAGTAATAACTACTAAGAAAGTACTAAAAAAACATAAAATACTTAGTTACTTACAAACTTGAAAGTGCTCCAATTTCGTTCACACCCGGAGGACGAACAACAAAGACTAACAATGCACTTTGCAAACTTTGAAAACTCGGGAGTACGTCCACCGAAGGATTTCCACCATTCAACTAACATTAAAAATATAAAATATTAAAATTCAAAAATATGTAAAAACAATAAATATTAATAAATAAAATAATACACAATATACTTACGAGGAATCCTATTTGAGCGCTCTCTAATCACCATCTCTCTTGCAAAAAGCCCTCGATCTTCATCATACATATCGGCATCTAGAAGTATCTTGGATCGCATTGTATCATCCAACACTAATTTCTCAAGTACATCATTGAAGTCTTCACATAGCTTCCCCGAGTACACGGCATCATTTTTCTTGATGTCAAAATACTTGCCCGGATTGAGAAATAGAGTTGCATCATATAATGGTGTTTCCATTTGATGCTCCCATCGACTTTCAATGATATCAATGACTTTCTTGCACAAAGTGGATTTGTGGGCCAAGACTTGTTTGATCCTCCTCTTAGCTTCACCCATTGCCGCAGCTTATTCTGTCATAGCGGGTTTTTCATCACCATCCACTATCCTCAAAACCACAAGTAGAGGCTGTGATGCTCTAATGCAATCTTCAACTGCCTCCCAAAATTTAACCGCATGGATTAAGTCATAAGTTTTCTTTCCCGCTTCGGTCTTGCACAATTTTAAATCAAACCAATCTTGACTTACAAACAACCGCTGCAACTCTTGTTTAAATTTTCTCAAATATGACAATGTTAGAAATGCAGTCGCAAATCTAATAGCCCTGTGTCTAACAAGATCATGTCCGTTAGTGTGCTCCCTCATCGCATCAAGAAGGCCACCATGTCTATAAATGAATGTGGTCAAGGATCTTGCTCTTGCGATTGTAGGCTTGAATTCTTTCATTTTTCCTATATCTTCCAACATAAGGTCCAAGCAATGTGCGGCACAAGGGGTCCAAAACAGTGTAGGCAACCTTTGCTCCAACAATCTCCCCGTTGCCTTATAGTTGGCGTCATTATCTGTGATAACTTGAACAACATTACTTAAGCCAATTTCTTCAATCTTGCTCTCATGTAAGTCAGCCAACATCTGAGCATCATGACATTGACTAGAAGCATCAACAGAGGCAAGAAAAATAGTCTCATGCAGACTATTTACAAGAAAATTTATCAAATGTCTCCCTCTTCTGTCTGTCCACCAATCTGACATAAGAGTACACCCATCCCTTTCCCAAACCTCTTCATGTTTGCGCTTTAAATCTTTTGTTTGTTCTTTTGCCTTTTTCAATAAAGGAACCCGCAACTCATGGTATGTTGGCGGTTTGTAGCCCGATCCAATTTGTGCTATGCCTTCAACCATCAACTCATAGCTTCTTGAGTTTGCCGCATTGAAAGGAATGACATTCTCATAGAAGAAGTTGGCTACATACATGTTAACTTTTTCAATAGCCTCTTTTGTCTTCAAAGACCTTTCAATGGTCTGTTGGCTAGGACCTTTAGAGTGTCTTTCATCCACAATTTCTTCTGAAGTTCTATGTAGCAATCCATCAATCTTGGTTTGTGATGTGGATTGTGAGTGTGACACTTGTAACATTGCTGCAAACTGGATAACAACCTCTTTTTTTTTTTCTTGTAAATTGTTCCCGAGCTTGGCACGGAGTTGGAAGCTGTAGAATGGTCTACTGGTGCCATTGCTTCTTGTTCATCATCCAAACTGAATGGTGTCTTCCTCTTAGTTGCAAGGGCATCATGCATTTCTCTCATTATCAGCGTTGTGGTTTTATCACATTCTTTCACGTCTCCATAACCACCCGTCAAATGTTGTTTAAGTCTTGTGATTCCCCCATTCAATTGGTTGCCACAAAGTGAACATGCAATCAATTGTCTTTTGTTTAAATCCGGCCAATATCCATATTTCCAACCAATATCCTTCGAGTTCGGTTTCCGTTTAGGGTCTTTAGAAGGATCATAAGGCGTTTCACCGGAATTTTCCTCCATAATTTACTGCACAATATAAACAATGTTACACACAAATACACAATACAAAATGAACACAGCTAAACAAGAACAATACAAATATACTATCAACTTATCAAGCATAAACAAGGAATCAAACTGATTCCAGAACAGCTAAGCTAGTTACCTGTTCGGGAATAACCGAATAACCAGAACAACTTAGTTGTTCTGAAATCAAACCAGAACAGCTAAGCATTAGCTGTTCTGGTTTCTGAAATCAAACCAGAAGTCTAGAACAGCTTAGCTGATCTGGAATAACCAGAACAACTTTAAGCTGTTCTGCAATCAAGAACAACTTAAGCTGTTCTGAAATCAAAAGCTGTTCTGGAATTAAACTGATTCCATTTGATTCCAGAACAGCGAATCAAATATTCAAATGACGGAAAATAGAAAAGATCGCCGGAACATACCTGGCCGAAAAATAGGAAAGCGTCACCGGAGAAGTGAGGCGCCGACGGGATGCGAGGAACGAGGAAGAAGATTGAAGAAGATGAGATCGAGAGAGGTGCCGATCGAGCAGGGTTTAAGTTAGGTTTTTTTAAAAAAAATCAATAATTTAGATACCCCTTATCAATAAGTTGGATGAAAAAAATCGCAAAAAAAACCCCTGGCCCAGCGGTGGAACCTTTCTCGGTCCACCGCGCGGACCAGGGTTCGAATCCTACGCTTTTTTTTTCTTCTTGTATCGCCTATCTCGTCGGGATCTCGTCCAAGATTGGACGAGATCCCGACGAGATATATGATATCTCGGGATCGCCTGTATCGTCCAGACGATACAGGCAAATCGACCGAGACGACGATATCTCGTCACTATCTCGACGAGATAGCGACGAGATGATAAGCTTGTGAAACACTTTACCTATTTTCTTGATTATATAATCAACTCTGCATCAGTAATTTGCTTTTCTTTATGAAAGGAGAAAGTAAATGTGATAACAAACTTTTGATTTTCTAATTGTACAAACTATGAAATACCTGTTTATGATGCTTCTATATTCATAAGAAAGATGAGATAGTTTACACCTGAACAACAGAGAAACAACCTAAAGTGATGTGCACTTATTTGTTTCTGATATTAACCATTTTTGCATTGATAAAAATGGCATACCACATGTTCACGGGCTGGTACGCTTAGCAGTCAACTATTATTCTCTCAATTTTGGACTTGAAGAGACCTTGTTGTGGACCACACAAGCTTAAAGAAAGGCTTAGTGTTGGAAGCTCCTGTTAAATGCAATATCTAGTCTTACCATAATAAGCAAATAGTTGTTTTTTTAATTTAAACTGCCAACACCTACACTGGACAAGAGCATCTCCATAGTTGCATCCTGTTATCGTCCTTTGTTATAGATAACAAGCAATACTTGGCAAAACTGGCATCATGTCACCTGACCCAAAACTCCTTCTCATGACCATAGTTCATAGATATAAAAGCTAATTCATTTTCTTTTGACATATAAATACATCTTGAAATATGGCATTAACTGGAAATATTTGTTCTGCATCATTGATTGGTTTTGTTCCTCTTTCATATCCAATTATATTTGTTGCTAATGTCACCATCACTATTTCTCTTTATTGTTTTATCTGCTTGCTTGACTTATGTGCTTTGATGCAGTTTGGTCCAATGGTTAGCCAAATAATGCCTATCATTGAAGAATCTCCAGTGTACTCGATGGCTAGAAATGCCTCAGGTGCTTAGTTGCATTCAAACTTCCAAACTTTTTATTGGCCATTTCATGCATGTGAAAAATTACCTTTGTATTACTACATGCATATTTTTATGTGCTGGGCATTCTTCTTCATTGGTTAATAGATTATTAATTGTAACAGCTTATGCGGGACTGGACTGTGCATTATGTGAGCCATAAGTTGCTTTGCTTCTAGTTTGTTATTTGTGTTAACCAATAATATGGATAGCAAAAGCCACAAAACAAATGTTTTCAGAATTGAATAGGTAATCGATCTTATTGAGCTTTGGTTCACTAGTTGGAGCAATAGGTCTGTTGGTCAAACTATTGGTTGTTTAAAATATATTTTAAAGTTTTTTCATATTGATAAATATATAATTATACTTCAAAATGTCCAAACTTTTAAAAAATATTAAATATTTTGTCTATATGAAAAATATGTAAATTTATGTTGGTTAAGTATAATATTTCATATGCAACTCACTGGTTGATAGATTACTATAATAAAACTAAAAAGAAGTTAATATAGTACAATAAGAACAAAAAACATAGAAAATAGATATTGTATTAATTACTATTTTAATTTTTTTGGTTAACTATATTGTAATCAAATTATAAATGCCATGAAAATTATTGTCATGCCTTTTAAAAAAATAGTTATATCACATTGTAATTATAAATTTATAATAGAGTTGGGTGGTAATAAACTTTGGACGTTCTTAACTTCTTATATATAGTCATGCCTTTTATGTTAGTTTCATGAAACTGTATGTACGTTCTGAACTTCTGATATATATTAGGTTTAGTTCCAGATTGGAAGATTAAAAAAAATTACCTTCTCCTATAAGGACTTAGAGCTTTTACTATGACAAATATTCACTAAACACATCAATTGCTAAGCTAAACTCAAGTTAAACTAGGTTAAATTTTGATTTGAGCCAATTTGAGTTTGATTAAAATTAGAAATTAATTAATTTGGATAAAGTTAAAAATTAATTTAATGATCAAATCTTGAGTTAAATATAATCTGACCAGTTTATTAAAAAAATCGGTTGGTTTTATAAAACCCACTGACCAAATTGCAATTCCAATCCACTGACCACGTTTGGTTCCCCTTTTTTTGGTCAGACTTTGGGCAAAACTTAGTCATGGTTTTCGCATACATTGAGGTTTTGCATTATTGTTTATATTCTTCAGAGTTGACTTTTAGCTGCAAAAACTAGCTGCCTTTGGATGGTTGAAGCTTTTGTTCTCAAAATGTGGATTTCAACTAATAGTTTGCTGAAATTACTCATAGAACAGTTGGAAGACTCTTTGAATATGAAGTTACCCCGATGATTTAATCATTCCATCTGTAGCAGATTCTAGCTGCAAAACCTGCATAATTTTGCATGTATTACAATTGAATTTAGAACTGAAGTTCTAAGTTGAATAGTTATAGCAAGTAGAAACAGTTTTAGACTGCGTTACCCGTGGTCTTCGTACTATCCAGATAAATGAGAAACCTTGTTTGGAGTGATGGACAATTTACCTAGGTGTTCTCTGAATGAGCTAAATTAGCTGTCTAAAAGATCATTTTGTATGCCTGTTGATATAAGAGGGATCTGAGCCTAATGCTCTTTTATTGGACACCAAATTTGGTTAAATTGTTGTGATGTGGTTTTTTGTTTTCTATCACAATCTGATTAAATCCCTTGATCAAATTAATAGATTTTAAATGAAACGGAATAAATTTCTGGAGCATTCTTGAAAATGTCTTATTTGGCTGCATCTTTTTTTCTCACTAATTCTGCCTGTGCTTCTGAATCTTCTCGTCTAAAAATCTTAAATTATGGTCTTGGGATTCCATCCTAGAACCTTGTGATCAATTATCAGTATCGTGTTACTTTTTGTACACAATGTTGTTGAAGTTTTGTGGCGTTTTCAAGAATTTATGATGCCGTTTGTAGAATCTATTTGTGTCATGTATTCTAAACCAGATCAAATATAGTTTAGTTTTCATATGTGGAATGTTGTATCAGTATCGTCTTACTTTTTGTACACATGTTGTTGAAGTTTTGTGGCGTTTTCAAGAATTTATGACGCTGTTTATAGAATTTATTTGTGTCATGTATTCTAAACCAGATCAAATATAGTTTAGTTTTCATATGTGGAATGTTGTAAATAAGGAATACACTAAGCTTGAATACTTTAAGATAATGATCTGGAGCTCATCTTCTCAGGAGATGCATTAAAGGCCCTACTGGATACCGCTGGATCACTAATACAAGATTATGACCGCGAAGCTGTGGAATCTTTGACAAAGTTTATTGACCAGCTACCATCAGTCATGAATCAGGTTCCGCATAATCATATATAGGACAAAGCACTGAAATAAACAGATTTTATATTTTAATCAAAGATGCTCAGTCAACAAAACTCCAGATGTAATCATATATTGTTGTCCTTTGAGATGCTTCCAGGTTACACAAGGTACATCAGAGTTCAAGCCAACGCCCCCAGAAAACAGAGACTTTTTCAAGAAATCCTATAGTGTCCCTCATACCCTTTTGGTAAATCTTCAAATGTGCATGGTTTCACCAGAATAGGGGTTTGCTTTATCATCCAATTTGTTTTTTTCCTCTTTCAGGTGAAGTTCAGTGTAGATGCCATTGATGAGAGTGACCTCCTTGAAGACATTTTGAAACCTCGTATTAAAGCCATAGGAGGCACACTGGAAAAGATTACATTGCCAGGAAATCATCTCACCCCATGTCTTCAGGTATCAAGTATTTGGTGTATATGTACTGTTTTATCAAGTCAAGCAACCTGGTAGAATAGTTTATGATATTCATCAAAGAAAGTACTCTTTTCATCCAGATGTTTCTTTTACTTACTGTATTAGTAGTCAGTACAGGATCACAAAAATATCCTTTCCATATGGCTTTAGGCTCTGTTTGGATTGAAAATGTAGGAGGGAAGAGAAAAGAGTAGTGTCCCTTGTTTAGATATAGGAGAAAGTTTTTCTTTCTCTCTACTTCCTCCCAGTTTTTGGAGAAAATATTTTGCCATGTCGAGAACAGGTCATTCTTCCATTCTCCTCCTATTTCTGTATCCAAACAAATCCCTGTTCCTTTATCCAAACAAGGAAAATTTCAATTGTCTTCTTAACTATTCCTATCCAAGTGAGGGAAAGAAAGGATTTTTTTTCTTTTCCCTTTTGTTAGTCCCTGTTAGGTATATGGATTGTCTTTATGCACAGTGAGAAGCAAAAGAGTGAGGGAGAGCGGAAGAGATAAAGACAAAGGAGACACAATTTTATGTGGTTTGGCAGCGATTTGCTTACGTCCACAGCTCCACAGAGTGATTTTTGTTGTAGAATTCAGAATACATAATACATGACGGTGCTCATAGTCATATGCATATTAGAGGATGGTGGAAAACAATAGAAAAAACACTAAACTACCCCCAGTATCAAATCACATCACACAGACAGGGATATACGCAGACAAATTTTCCAATTGAAAGAAAATCACCCCTAATATCATGTATGGTTGTTCATATGTCATAGTGCATAAAGTCGGAAGTAGACTCCATAATCCTCAGCATTCCCCACAGCTCTTCTATCCAAATAGGTCCAAATTTTAAAGTAAACTTTGTTGGATATGTAGCATAGGAAAATATTGTTAATCCTATATTCTTCATTGATCTTTGGGACTCTTACACAACTTTATGTGTGTGGACGCTTCATCTCTGCCAAATCATTAGCAATGCTGCTTATGTGCCCAACCCTTGCCCCTCAACAGCTCAATCTTGACACTATGACCATTGACTAGGCTGGGCTCTCTGCCTCTCTTCCTTGGTGCCAACAGCCAGGCCCAAAGGAGCATCTCCTCATGCAAGGCACAATTTCTTGCCGATGGAGATGTTGACTTGACTTGAGAGTTGAGGCATCGCAGCTCACTACTCGCCTGTTGGCTATTGCATTGCATGCTGCACCGTACTCCTCCCTCCACTATCTCCATGATCACAACTCCATCGACCACAGCATGGTACTTCGTGTGTAGTCCATTGTCCTCTGCACTTGCACGGTTGCATCGCCTTATGTAGATCGCAGTTGGCTGCAAACTTGATGATCTCTGCAAACGGCAGTTTGCCGCACTTGCACAAGTCTCTCTTAGTTAAATTTCTATGTCCACTAATAAAGGTACAACACTCTTGCTGCCTTGATATGCATTATATCTTTCCAATATTATACATTTAGAGAACTTCTAGGCTACATTTTCATAACCCAGTACCACTTACTACGTAACATTTGTGCTTCAGCAGGATTTGAAATGGCAGGTGGGCTATCAGTATACTCCTGCAGATGCTGTTGCTCAGGCTCTGAAATCATTGTCCCTGAATGACACCACGGTGCTTGCAAGGAAGGTCGCTGACTGGCTCAAGGGCATCAACCACAAGTAACATCATCAAGTATGTCCAAGAATAATCCACTTGCAAATATAGTATGTTGATGAGTGAAGAAACCCTTACCCAGGATGAGGGGACCAACATAGATATATTGTATAACAACATATCATTCTTGTTTCCATGTACCAGCCAAATAGTTGCCAAAATATAAAATTACGGCAATTATGTATGTATTCTCACGAAAGGATACTGATGGATGAGTTGTTTTCTATTTTGCAAGTAAAAGAATTAGTGCAAACAATTGTGTTGAGGTTGATTGATTTCTATTGTTCATATGTAACTAAATCAAAATTTAAGTTGATAAGGGTTTTTATTTTGAAGCAATATTACTTTTAGAATTTAATTCAGTACTTTATAATAAACATTGTGATTTTTGGCGCAAATATTTTGGCAGTTGTTGCAAACGCCGAAAATATTTAAGCATAAAGTAAATTGGGTCAAAAGTATTTCCAAATTTTTATAGCAATTAAAATCATTGAATTTTTTTGAGAAGTTCTAAATAAATATTGTGCATGGGCTTTGGTTGAAAAGTTTTCTTTCTTCAACAAATATTGCATGATGTGTCTCTAATTTACCGCTTTTCTTCTTTGTTATTTTGTATTATTTCTATCTCAATCTTTCTTCCTTATTTTTGGTTGGATCTAATAAACAAGCAATGAAATAATATTTCCTGTGATTCATTTATTTTCTTATTTAATTCCAAGTTCTTGTCAAGGAATATGCAAATTATAAAAAATATACAAGAAATACTATTTTCATAAATGGAGAATAATATTTCTTATCTCAATTCAAAGAATAATATTCCTCATCTATTATTTATAAATTGTTAATTTTGTGTTTCAATAATTCTAATATTACATAAGATAAAGATTAAATTATTAAATTAATTTTAATAATTATATATCAACTAAATAATTGTATTTTATTATTAAATAATATATTAATTATTATCATGTGAATATATTGATTTTTATGAAAATAAAATGAATAATAATTTTATGTTTTAAAATTAATACATAATTTTACAATAAAAATGTGTTGTTGTTTATTAGAATAAATTATAATATAATTTATTATATTTTAACAAAAATATTTTAATTATTTTCCTCTTTATTCTTTATCTATTTCTTATTTCTTTTGCTAATCGAATAAGATAATATCATTCTCTATTTCTAATACCAACCAAATAAATTTATATTATTCCTTATTTATTTTTATTTCTTATCATAACATATTTTTTATGATCTTATTTCATCTACATTCGTCTACATCGTGGTCTAATTTTTTCCAAAAAGAGATAATTCCAAAGCTCCATTCTTTTTTAAGATAAATTAATAATATTTTAAAGTTAGAATTGGAGACAAGGTATAACCAGGCTCTGAAGTTAAGAGGGCAGATGGACATCATATGATCGTAGATATTATGATTGAATAACTTTATACAATTCATATCGACGAGTTACCACTTACCATGCATTGATATCATTATATGATACTTTTGTTGTCAATTTTATTTACAATGTTTTTCTCAACAAATATAGTTAAATAATCAGGCATAAATTAATCTATCGTAATATTGTAGAGTCATAATAAAAATATATCCGTTGAATAATAGTTGTAACAAATAAAATTAACATCACAATTAAAAATTTATGTACTAACAGATGCACAAATATTTTTCTTATATTTCATCCGTCGTTTAATGATTATAAATCTATATTAGTAATTTAAGAAAGATGGAAAAGAATTCCCTTCAAGTAGAGGCAAAGTTGACTTTTTTAGTATATTTCTTTTGAGAAAATTGACAAATCTATCTCATACTTTGACGAAATTAATAAATCTAATACATCTTTTAATTTGCATCAATTATAATTCGTACTTATGAATTTACATCAATTTTAATCTCCCGTCTACTTGCTGTTAATCGCCCCGTTAGTTGCTGATATGACATCCTAGTCAGCAACTTAGTTTATATTTTTTTAACCTGAACTTGTCACGTCATCTTATTCCAAAAGAATTAAAAAATATATAAACTAAGTTGATTTTAAAATTGACAAATCTAATACATACTTTGACGAAATTAATAAATCTAACCCGCCTTTTAATTTGCATCAATTATAACTTGTACTTACGAATTTACATCAATTCTAACCTTTCATCTACTTGTTGTTAATCGCCCCGTTAGTTGTTGACGTGGCATCATAATCAGCAACTTAGTTTATATTTTTTTAACCTGAACTTACCACGCCAGCCAATTCCAAAAAAATTTAAAAAAATAAACTAACTTGAATTTTTTTTAATCCGAACTTGCCACGTCAGCCTATTGGTGTGTGGCCAGAGCCACCAGCACCATAACCACCCCCAGCGGTGCGCCGGGGCACTTTCGCTTCCCGACGCTAAAGGGCAAGATCTTAAAGTCAGGCCTGTGGCTTATTTCCACTCTCTGCTACTCGCCTTCACCCTCCGTCGGCAGTAGGTGTCGCTCTGGTCGGAACTCGTCGATGTCGCCTTCACCCTACACGCGCAACGCCGACATCGACGAGTTCCGACCGGAGCGGCACCTGCTGCCGACGGAGGGTGAAGGCGAGTAGCAGAGAGTGGAAATAAGCCACGGGCCTGACTTCAAGATCTTGCCCTTCAGCGCCGGGAAGCGAAAGTGCCCCGGCGCACCGCTGGGGGTGGTCATGGTGCTGGTGGCTCTAGCCACGCACCAATAGACTGACGTTGCAAGTTCGGATTAAAAAAATTCAACTTAGTTTATATTTTTTTTATTCTTTTAAAATAACATGACAAATTCAGGTTAAAAAAAATATAAACTAAGTTGCTGGTTAGGATGTCACGTCAACAACTAACGGGGCGATTAACAGCAAGTAGACATGAGATTAAAATTGATGTAAATTCGTAAGTACGGGTTATAATTGATGCAAATTAAAATATGGGTTAGATTTATTAATTTCGTTAAAGTATGTGTTAGATTTGTCAATTTTCTCATAAATCAACTTAGTTTATATATATTTTTTATTCTTTTGAAATAGGCTGACGTGACAAGTTCAGATTAAAAAATATAAACCAAGTTGCTGACTAGGATGTCACATCAGCAACTAACGGGGCGATTAACAGCAAGTAGACGAGAGGTTAGAATTGATATAAATTCGTAAATACGAGTTATAATTGATGCAAATTAAAAGACGGGTTAGATTTGTAAATTTCGTCAAAGTATGGGCTAGATTTGTCAATTTTCCATATATATTTTCAGGTCCATGAGTTGTTAAGTCCATAAATTAGAAATGCTAAAGCTTGGAGCCTCCAACTGGATTGCTAGCATAATCTATTAGAAGGTACGTCGATTCGATAAAGATTTAAAGGACTGACGGTAATCCCGGTCCTTAAACTTTCTATTACTCCATAGTAATACATCTCAGTTCAAGCCCTTAGAAATTGCAAAAGGTAGTAGGAGGAGGAAAAAGAGAAGGCAGAGAGAGATTAGATCTCTCGAGAAATTTCGAGATGAGATATATAGATCAATGCAGAATAAATCTATTATATAATGCTCACTATTGAATATTAGTAATAATTGATTTTGATTAATGAGCAAGATAATTTCGAAATTATTCTGCAATTGATCAGGTATTAAGTGCAATGTTACAAGTAACTGAATTTCAACAGTCAAAAATCTAGGTTCGAATCAAGGTCAGACTCGACAAAAAAGTTCGAATCAAGTGCGAAGTGCGCCTAAAAGTGCCAATGCGACTTTACGACGCGATCGCGCCCACGCTGTGCAATGCAGTGCACCACACTAATATCACCTCTTGACCTTTCACTTTGTCCACATAAGTAATTAAGCATACACACAATGCTTATAAGCTAATATAAAATTAGCAAAATTTTCAATGTGTGACTAAAGCCTAGTTTTCACAAACAACATGAATGCACCTCTTTGTATACCCCTTCTTGGGTATATAAAACTTGTTTATGTAATTCCTACTTGAATTATATAAACCTCTCATATTTGATTATTTATTACACCTTTTAATTCCCTTAAATCATATCAATAATTAAATAGTTAAATTACTCAATATTGATGAAAATAAACTTTAAATTATTAGGTGTATTTCAACAATTTCCCGCTTGTTTAGAAAACTACATTTGACCAAACAAATCATGTCCAAAAATTATTTGCGTAAAAGAAGGTGTGACAAACATTAAACCTTCCCTTAGTGTAAACAATTCAAAGTTGTGTCGGAGTTGACGGTGTCCATAGATTAAACATCTATTCCTTTGTCACACAATTGGAATTGTTAAACACAAATAATTCACCCTCCAAGTTGAGCAATCATATTGCTTGGCGCTATTATGGTCATACGCAATATCCTGTTTCATGAACCTCTAAGAGAGTAAACCACAATTCTCTATAAGAAGCGGCATCACTTCTAGTTCATATAAGCAAAGTATTTCTCAAGCACTTCTGTTGCTATAAGTGCAGCACTTTGTTAAGAGCATAACTCATCCTCAGTCACGCAACAGTCGCTACTACCATAAAACTACATATGAGACCAAAGAGATAGTAACACAGCCAACAACTGTGACTTGTTTTTCCCATTAAACCTATAAACTAGGGGTAACCTAGAGAATAGGTTGGGTATCCATCACCCCTGACTCAGTGGTTTAAGTCTCATATCTCATGCAGTCAAACTTATTAAGTCTCGCATCAGAGGCTAAGTAAGCGGATCTCCCAAGTTTTCACTTGACTTTACATAGACAATTGTAATAATACCATCATGTATTAATTGTCTCACAAATTCATCTATTTCTTAGACAAATATGTCTGAACTTACCACTGTAGGTAACGCTATACGCTTTTGATAGCGTGGCTTCACTATCACAATATAGTGAAATGGAAGGCATTGAACTTGGCCAAAGATCTATGTCTAGCAACATATTTCTTATTCACTCAGCCTCCCGTCCAACTTGAGCTTGAGCTATGAATTCAAATTCCATAGTAGAATGAGAGATACACGTCTCTTTCTTGCTTGCCCAAGAAATAGCCCCATCGGCAAGAGTGAAAATCCACCCACTTGTGGATTTATTATCTCCCACACTATTTATCCAGCTCGCATTAGAGTACCCTTCCAACACATAAGGGAACTTATCATAAAACAAACCCAAGCTACTAGTCCTCTTAATGTAACCAAGTACCCTGCTAATAGCTTTCTAATGATCAACATTTGGTTTGCTCAGGTATTTACTGAGTTTAAAAACTGTAAAAAAAATATTTGGCCTAGTGCAGTGCATAGCGTACATAAGGCTACCAATAGAACTTGCGTACTCTAGCTGCGCAATAGCTTTACCAGTATTTTTTTGGAGTTCCAAACCACGGTCAAAAGGTGTGTTCACCTCTTTGATCTCAAGGTGACTAAATTTAGATATTACTTTCTTAATATAATGAGATTGACTTAGCACAAAATCTCCATTATGTTTTCTTACTTTGATGCCTAAAATAGTATCTATTTTACCTAAGTCTTTCATCTTAAAAATAGATAATAGATACTTTTTTGTCTCATTTATTCCAATCATGTTTGTACTAATGATTAGCATATCATCGACGTACAAACAAACTATCACCATATAGTCCGAAGTGGTTTTAGAATATAGGCACTTGTCCGCACTGTTATATTTAAACCCAAAGTTTAAAATAGCAGTATCAAATCTCTCGTGCCATTGTTTTGGTTCTTGTTTTAGACCATAAAGTGATTTGAGCAATTTGCACACTTTAGCCTCGTTGCCGGAAGCAATGAACCATTCGGGTTGTTCCATATACACTTCCTCATTTAAATTGCCATAAAAAAAAAGCGATCTTTACATCCATTTGATGAACAAATAGATCATAAAGAAAAGCCATAACAAAGAGGATCATAATGGAAGAAACTCGAGCTACTAGTGCATAAGTGTTAAAGTAGTCAACTCCTTCTACTTGTCTAAACCTTTTAGCTACTAATCTAGCCTTAAAGGCAGAAATAGTACCATTGGTATTATATTTTCTTCTAAATACTCATTTGCACCCTATGGGTTTAGAACCACTTGGCAAATTTGTTAATACCCAAGTATTATTTCCTAAGATTGAATCTATTTCATCATTGGCAACTTCCTTCCAAAAGGGAGCATCTCCTTAGAAGTCATAACTTTTTAAAACGATGTAGGATCAGTCTCAAGACTATATATGTAGGGTATATATCTCATTTGTCACTTCTGTTGGATGAAATGACACACTAGAGGGGGGGTGAATAGTGTGTTTACTATACGATTTGCCTAAATTCGATTTTAATCGATTACTTAACTCGTTTAGGCGAATTACAATTATGCGATGAGGAAGCAAGATAAATGATAAAGCAATTAAGCACAACAAATGAAATCAATGCTAACACAATAATTTTATAGTGGTTCGGCCTTAATGTCTACTCCACTACCTAAGCACCCCGCTTAGGATTTTCAAACTAGTTTTACTAGATTAAATTATGTTTCCCTTACACACAAGGACTTTTCACCGAAGAGACGCACTCTCGACCTAAGTCACTTCCACACTCGGAAGTCTCCGACTTCTTATCGAGAGTCCTCTTCCACCTCAACCCTAAGGGACAACTAAACTAATCCTAGTAAATACTAAGTTTACACAAGTGACTTTACTCTTATACCAAGATACCACTTCATACAACAAGACCTAACACCTAGGTCTTCACAAACACAAATTCAAAACAAGTTTAATAACAATTAAAAATACAACAGAAAGAGCTAAAGGTAAAACCAAGTGTTCGTGCTCTTTTCCAAGCCTTGAATCCTCCAACTCGTCAAGTCATGAAGCTTGAACAATTTTTGAGTTGAGGCAGCAGGAGGCGATGCTTGAAGAAGAACTCGATAGAGGAATAGGGCACGCTGCAATCGCTCTCTGGAAGGCTCAAATCTTCCTTTTAGATGCTCAATAATCACTGTAGGAATCAAGGAAGAAGAGAGTTAAGAGAATCATATAAGGGTATATTTATACCCTGGTGAAGAAACGTCACTCAACGGATAGAAAACTATCCATTGCAGAGCGTCAATCGAAGCATCGGTCGACCGGTCATTCGACCGCTACAATTCTCCCTGTGGTCCGGCTGGTCGACTACCAGACGCAAATTGCGCGATCCGCGATCTTCGGTCGACCCGTCGGTCGACCGACGTGATCTCGCGTTGCGGCATTCAGCAAGTCGATCGACCGCCAGCTTCGGGCAGATTCTGTCGTGATTCGATCGACCGCCTGGTTGACCGCCCGACGCAAGAATCTTGTATTTTCTTTCTTCAGTCGATCGATCGATCGATCGACGCAAGCTACGTCTGCAGCTAGCCTCAGTCCGGTCGACCGAACCTTGGCTGAGATTGTTTCCTTCAGCCTTTTTCTTCCGCGCTTCATTTTCGGGTTCCGGCTTTCAACGAGCATCATCTTGGAGAGCTTTTGACTTGATCTTTGGACTCATCCAAGCGACTTGGGTGCACTCGTCGATCTTTGAGAAACTTCCACGACAAACTCGAGCGCGACGATCAATGTCCTTCCGATTTTGCGATTTCTCCGATTTATTCGATCGAGGACATCGAACGCTAGTCGATATGGAACCTGAAAGATATTATCAATGAAATCATTAGTTCCATGTTTGTTATCATCAAAACCATCAAGATCAAGATTAAGGCTAAGGTTGAAAACCTAAAGCCAACAATCTTCCCATTTTTGATGATGACAAACATCCTTAAGAAAATATAACATTAAAGCATAAGGATATCAACTTAGGAATTTCTCCCCCTATCAACATGCATATCTATAAGATAAACTCCCCCTATCTATATGCATATATTTCCTATATTTTTCTCCCCCTTTTTCTTATACACTTATCCACCTTTTGACCTATACTCTTCTCCTCCTTTTGACATCAATCAAAAAGGGCAAGAGAGGCTATCTACTTAAAGGGATGAAACACAATTA
Organism: Canna indica; assembly: GCA_034359265.1. NCBI lineage: Eukaryota > Viridiplantae > Streptophyta > Magnoliopsida > Zingiberales > Cannaceae > Canna > Canna indica. The sequence continues at coordinate 53,095,025 of CP136896.1, forward strand.
ATACATGAGGTTGAGACTCTAAGGATTATTTTCATGAAACATGGGTATCTCAACCAAAGGGATAGAAAAACAATTTGATATGATCACACAATCATACATGAAAACAAATTAACATGTATGCACTCAAGTATGAATGTACTCATATCTTTTTCATAATATTTTTAAATTTCATTCAAACTTTCAAAATACAAGGATATAATCATTTAAAGCATGTATATCAAGTTTGAATTGAAACTAATGTCATTTGATCTAAATATGAACTTAGCATGTTTTCATTTGAAATAAGCATGAAAACTATGAAAATGCTAAGTCTCAAGTTTTGCTATCTACTCATGTTTTCTCAAACATAGACATCTAAACATCAAACATGAGATAATGTAAGATTATGAATTAAGTTTGGGCTTAAGATGATATTTTTAAGTTACTTTGTTGACTTAAGTCAACCTATACTTCTAGTTGTTAAAAATCACCCTTTTAAGTTTAATCAAAATTATATTTTTGACAAATGATTTTGAAACCAATTTTTGGATAAAAGATTTGATACCAAATATAGAATGTTCATTTTGATACCAAATGTGGGATGAAAATTTTAATACCAATTATTGAATAGACATTTGAAATGCATGTATCAATTAAGATTGAACTTAAAATGAATTTAACAGTTGAAGTCCATTTTTCATCCTATATTATTTTTAAATAAACAAATGGATCCTAGCTATCATCCAAAATATCAAAATCATTCCTAAAAATAATTTTACTCATGAAAATGTGTGAATGATATTAGAATTATAATCCAAATGGTGTACATGAGTTTTTATTGAAGATTTTTGAAGAAAAATCAAAGTATAAAATATTGATATTTCAATTAAGGATGATACTTTGAGTTTTGAAATCCAACTTCAAAAGTTCATTATAAATTAGATTCCTGATAAAATTGTAATACCCACTAAATTATTTATGTATATGTATTCCAGCGGGTTGCGTGTGACGCGAGATGGTGCGCGCGGGTTTGAGCATTGATGCTTAGCTTGAGGTGAGACCCGATTACTCTAGAAATTTTCTTAATTAAAATGTAAGTGGTAAAATATTTTATGTGTCATGTAGTTAAAGAGGACTTCGAGGGGAATCCATCGGTTTAATCGGATCCGAATTCGGACTTGAATTGGGTGAGATAGAGAAGATTTAGTGAACCACTTAAGTTAAGGACAGATTAGTAATTTCAGTCCAAGTTAAAAATAATAATAATAAATAAAAAGGAGGGGCGCCGTACGGCTGCTACAGTCACATGAAACCCGAGAGAAAACAGGGTGAGCGAGCAAGGGAGGAGGCGGAAGAGGTTTGGCCAAATTTTGCGAAGAGGACGACGATCGAGCGCTGCGGAGAGAAGGAATATCGTCTTCCTTCCAATCTTCATTCTCCTGTGAGTGGATTTCCCTTTTCTCTTCCCCCTTCCTTTCTCCTTGTGCTGCCCTCGTCACCAGAATATCTAGAGTTCTTGAAAGCTTGATCATTTCTTCAATCGGAATTAGGGTTCGTAGCCTTTGTGTTGATTCTTCCTTAGGATTAGGGATTTAATGTATGAAAGCTTGGCATGTGAAAATTTCATTTTGGCTTTTTTTTGCAGCCGCCTACTGTTTTTGAGAAATTGGAAAATCTTGATTTAATTTCTTATTTGATTTTAGAGGAATGATATGTCTTGTAGGTGGAATTCTCATTGACTTTGGTTACGACATGTGTTGTTGTAGGATTGGGAACCCTAGACTTTGGGATTCCTTCTTTCTACTAGTCGTATCTCACAAGGAAGAAATCTGGAAATTTGTGTGTGAGTTGGGTTGCTTCTTTAACTTAAGTTGATGTGGAGATGAGTGCTTAGTGTTAAATTAAAACTCTAAACTAGCTAAAGTACTTTCCTCTTGTGGCCGTCTGCTACTAACACATGAGTTCATGGGTGAGTATTCCTCTTTAATTTGAATGGGTAGAACACCTTCATGTGTGATCATGTAACCTTAAGTATGGGAATCAATTTTGCTACTGCTGCCTTGGTGAAGCATCCCACGTGTAGGCTGCAATTTTTCTATTTAATTGTATGAATAATGCTCATGCTATATAAGTTTTCTTGTAGGAATAAAAAGGTGGCACAGTTCTATAATGCGAATTGAAACCTTAGGCTGATTTATATGCTGATTATATGTTGATGTGTGTGTCAATCCTACGTGCTAAAACTGAGATGTAATGATGCTGAAGTCACATAGTTCTTCTTTATATACTGAATTTGCAAGGTTTAGATGCTGAAATTTCATATGTTTTATTGCTGAAATTTCATAGATTTAGATGTTGGGATTCATATGTTATGTGCTGAAATTTAGTCAAATCTATACTGATTTGATTTAGTAGTTTGGGAAATCAATTTAAGGTGAAAGGTGCTGATGTAACCTATCGATTTGCATGTAAGGTATACTTTGGGAACATAGAATGGATGTATGTGACTTGAACAGTAATGTGGGGGTAGGAATCGGACGAATTCAACAAGCTGAAATTTTCCTAGTGCATCTTAATCGAGCCGGGATGCGGGCTCGGTGTGACGTTCCTAGTTCGTTATAAACAATTGGGGTTTTAGTTGATACCAGGGATAGGTGAACCTTGGGTGTCACTACTGGAAACATGGGCATTAGTAACAGCTAAAGCCATTGTTGCGCCGTTGCTGAAAACCATCAGCAACGGCTTGCAACGGCCCTACCCGTTGCAACGGAGCCGTGGCAGAAAAGCGCGTTGCTGATAACTTAGCAACGGCTCCGCAACGGCCGCTCGGGCCGTTGCTAAAAATATTATCAGCAACGGTTTTGCCACGGATACGGAGCCATTGCTGATAACTTTATTAGCAACGGCTAGTGAGCCCGTAGCAACGCCGTTAGTAAAAGACTGTTGCTAAGTCGTTGCTGTAGGTCTTCAGCAATGACTTTTCATACACTTTTAGCAACGGTTTTCCCACGGACGGCCGTGGGAAAGCCGTTGTTGATGATGTGAACCTGCAAACGAAAAAAAATTAAAATTCAAAATTTTCATTGATACATTATCTGATACATAACTCACACACCCATACACACATTCATTCACACATCACAAATACACCAAGATATACATCAAAACAATTATACTTATATTTATAATTATCCACAATAGTATAAAAACTATTCAAATGCAAAATTGAAATATCTATATCCAAACAAAATAAATTAAACAAGTATAGTATCTCAGTAACAAAGTTAATATAAAAAAAATCTCACGATCACGATGAAGGATGGTCTGGATCATATGGCGGAGTCTGGAGTGCTTGAGTGTACACCGGCATGGATTGACTCGAGGATGATGGATGAGATGATGCCGAAGAGATGCCTGCTTCGGGATGACCTGACATGTTGCGTAGCATAGCTTGTATATCCGCCATCATCTGACTCTAGTGCTCCATCATCTCAGTCTGACACGCGACCGTCTCCTCTAGTGTCCTTATCCTAGTACTATGATCATAACTGGATCTGGAGGTGGACGGCCGCTCACCAGCGTTCGGAGGGGTCGGTCCCCAAGTGGCCCTAGCACGGCTCGCGCATGACCACTATCTGCAAAGCCATATACGCGGCCATGCTCCCAGCCACCTGCGGCCTCGACCCACGCTGCTGCGTCAAAGTCGTCGGGGGTGCCCCCGCGCTGCACCACCGTCTGGCTTTAGGTCTCCTATCTAGTTTGATTTTTTATTTAATATTTGTCATAAAACTTAAATTATAAATATATAATGAATAATTTAAACAAATATATAGTGACCATAACGTATGCAGCGCAGTTGTCGATGTACTCCCCCGTCCCATGTACTCGACGGTGAGTCCGCTCAAACACCGCCATCGGGGAGGGTCGCTGGACAGTCCCGTCATCCGACACTGTCGTCTACATTTACAAAATAAATACATTAATTAGTACACATAGTAACAAATAATATATATAATTAAAATGTATACTTACCATACGGTTCGCGTGCACTGCAAATGAAATAGAGCCGCCGATGTGACGCGCTGCTCCCCCCGCCATGCGATTTCTAGCCGCATTCCTAGAAATCTTCTGCCATCGATCCGTCGACCATATTCCCATGAGATGATCCCATATATCCAGAGTGATCCAATCGGGGCCGTATCCCCGAGTCTCTGCGATGTTAGTAGTCCCAGCTCGTGTCATCGCTTGGGACCGGGCCTGCCCCAGCTGCTCGTTGTACCTCGCCCGGGAAATAGCCTCCCAGGCAGCGCAAATGAAGGACCTCTGGTCCTCAGCCCATGTATAGCGAGCATGCAGAATAATAATATCAGTACCAATATTAATCATCATGCATGTATTAAAAAAATAATACGTGCCTCAAACTCGCGCCATAACATGTCGACGTGCTCACTAGGCACGTGAGACCACATAGGCCATGCCCCCGTGCATGTATCGTCGAATGGTAGAAGAAATGCTCCTCGGCACTTCTTCTTGCTCGAACCTGCACAACAAAAATAAAATTTTATATTATATTATGATATAATGAATTTGTATAATTGTCGTAATTCATGATATATTACCGCTCCCCAATTACGCTAATAAATCTACGTGACTCTGTGGCTGGTGGAGGCTGCCACCTGTTCGGCCCGCGTGGTCGCCTGCGTTTGGATGTACTAGCCTCAGCACTATCATCGGTAGGAGGATTAGCAGCACGAGTAAGTGCTGCAGTCTCACCGATCGGAGACTCCGAAGCTCTCCTGCGACGATAGTCACGACCAAACATATCTGCAGTCGAATAGACATATAATCATATTATTGTATAAATAGTAGAGATATATTTAATAAAATATATACTTTACAATTATAATCGGATTGCTCGACGTTCCGACTTCACGTGACTCCCCGTGACAAGTCCATAGAAAATATCTTGGTGCAAATCTTTTGCTATATAGGTGCAGAGTGACAGTCTCCCGATCCAAAAATCGTCCATTCAAACAAATGCGGCACAGACATCGGATTTGATCACCGATGCTAACGAAATTCCGATTCGAATAGGTGAAATTTAGGAAGTACGTTACGCCTAATCGAAACTCATTCATTAAAGCTCCACGATCAAGACGTCGGTACATCCAACTTCGATCAACCGACATGATTCTGTCAATCAATGACAATTTCTTTGGTTAATGCCTTTAGGTGAGGTTGTCTTATTCCATTCGGGATTTATGTTATTTATATTGCACTAAGTACTTATTTTAACTGCTAACTTCATTCTAAATTTCGGCAGCATCTCCCTACAGTTCTCCGAATACGCATATTATCTGGGCGCGTATCGGAGAACAAGAGAGATGTTGCCGAAATTTAGAATAAGTTAACGGTTAAAAGAAAAACGTAAGTGCAGTACAAATAACTATATTCCCAAATTGTCCAATCAGGGACAATTCAAGAATTGTACTTCGTATAAAAGATTATCTACTTCTTTTACACGAACATACAATCCCCGAACGGATCTAAGGTTTTGCTAAATCATATCCGACTCGTCGATGCGTACGTGAAACATATCAACTAGTCGGATGGATGATTATTTTCTAAATGTTTCGAGTCAGTTTGAGTCCATATTAAACAATTCCGACACGAGTCCAAATTAGACGTTTCCGGTGGCAGTCTGAAATGAACTATTCCAGCGCGCGTCCGAAGTGGACGATTCCGGCGTATGGCCGAAGTGGACAATTTTGACGCGAGTCCACTGAGGACAACTCCGGACTAATTAACAATATTTTAACTAATTAATTAATATTAATCTACACCATTTTCATTAATTTAAATAATTAACCTACCTTTATTAAATATTAATCTAACTAAATTAAACTAAAAATTAATATAAAGTCTAAAAATTAATTTAAACCTAAAAATTAATCTAACAAATTAAACAATTAATTAAATAATTAATCTAAATAATTAATTAATAATTTAAAAAAATCTAAAACTAATATTTTCGACGCCGGAGTCTAGTATTCGGACACAGTGTCCGGATACTGGACAAGCTCCGGCGGTGGCCATCGCCGTCCGAAACCCTATAAATAGGGTTTCGGTCGGATTTCATTAGGGATCAACGGTAAGAGATGGTCGGTGGCGAGGAATACCTGAAATCGGCGGTCAAGGATGGACGGCAGCGGTAGCTCGGCGGCGTCGGCGAGATGCGGGAGGAGCAGGCGGCGGCAGCAGCGGGAGGAAGAAGGGGGCGAGCGCGATCTGCGACCTATATAAACTTATCAGCAACGGCTCACTCGCCCGTTAGAAAGCCGTTGTTGATAAGTTATCATCAGCAACAGCTCACTTGTCCGTTAGAAAACCGTTGCCGATAATTAACATCATCAGCAATGGCTCGCATGTCAGTTAGAAAGCCGTTGCAGATACAACATATCTGCAACGGCGTGAGCGGCCGTAAGAATGCTGTTGCAAATAGCAACGGCTTAAATAGCCGTTGCTGAAGACCCAATTTCTAGTAGTGTGTGTTGACATGAGGATGTGACTCTCGGGTAGTGGTCCGAGCCACGTTGGGCCGAGTGGTGTGCACAACGCACGAGGTGTTTATGGGCCTTAATAGGTCGAGAGATGCGCTCCGCGCACGAGATACATTGGGCTGGTGGGCCGAGTGGTACGCATAGCGTACGAGTGATCTTGGGTCAAAGGGCCTTCCTGACCGAGTTGGGTACTGGTTCTAGAGGGCCTTCCTAGACCAGTGAACCCGAGAAGAGATTCAATTGGGTACTGGTTCTAGAGGGTCTTCCTAGACTAGTGAACCCAAGAAAAGATTTAGTGGGTACTGAGTCTAGAGGGCCTTTCTAGACCAGTGGACCCGAGCATAAAAACAGTGGGTACTAGTTCTAGAGGGCCTTCCTAGACCAGCGTACCCGAGGGGGAGAGGCAGTTGGACACTGAGTCTAGAGGACTTTCCTAGACCAGTGAAACTGAGAAAAGTGACTAATTAGGATTCAGAACTTAGAAATCCTTTTCCGTAGAGTCGGATGAGATTGTATTCCTCACATATATAACTTAGCATCCACACTTACTTGATATATTGTATGAACTGCCATTACTGGATTCCATTTCCTAAGGATTGAGAAACTATTCACTGAGTTTTATACTCACTTTTACTCTTATGTTTGTTTTGCAGAGCGTGACCCCTGAGGTATGGCGCAGCTGATGGGGGCGGACTCCGGTAGAGATCTCGTGAGCTAGTTGGCATAGTCGAGTCTAGTTGAGTCGAGTCCTGTTTGAGAACTAAGACATTATAGTCTTTAGAGTGTCCTGGAGCTGTTTAAACTTTTTGTTGAATCATTTTAATGAGACCTCTGGTATGTGGATTGTGTCTTTATCACTGAGTTGCTATTGATTATTTCCTGATTATGTTATAAACATCTTGTTTTCAAGTTGTACCTATTTAAATGTTTGTGTTATGGGTTAGGCTTCAGGGTGCTTGATTGCACTTTGGCCGGTCACGTGACTAAATTTTGGGACGTGACAGAAATGTTTTGAAATTTTTACTAAAGAAACTAGATTTTTCAATGAATGTGTAGTTTCAAGAATCACCTAAAAAAGATTTTTCCAGATTTTACTAAAAATAATTGAAATTTATACTAAATCTAGGTTAAAATGGTATTTTTATAAATTTCATTTTTTCTTAAAACTTTTTCAATTTTCATTCAAACTTTCATGACACCACATGATGGTCATGTAAAGAGTATATGTCAATTTTGAAATAAAATTTTTGTCCTTAAGTCAAGATATCAACCTAACATGGTTTCATTCAAAACTAAACTAGTTTTAATGAAACTTGATAAGTTTCAATCTTAACATTTACTCATGATTTTTCAAGTTTAATCCTATGAATACCTAACATGAGTAGATCTAAACATGTTTATCAAATATGGATTGAAAATGAGACCTTTAGGTCAACTTGTTGACTTGGGTCAATAAGGTTCAAAAGAGGTTTTCATGAATTAACCTCAATTGTCATTTTATCAATATCCATAAGAATTTTCACTCTAAGAGCATGGAAACATATCATACTTATTCCTAAACATGTTTATGAGGATTTGAACTTAAAATAAAATATCCAAATCAATTGATACCAATTGTGGTTTGTTGACTTGGACCAAGCTTTTCAAGTTTAAGTCCCCTAAAGTGATATAGATATCACATTATTCATCTAGACATGAATTTTTAATTTTAACTTTCTAGACTTATGTGATATGTGTATCTTAAACATGTTCATCAAATTTTAACTTAAAATGAAGTCTCTAAGGAATAATTTTACCTAGTTCAATTTCATAAATATCAAGATATCATGAAATGAGCTAAGTTATCAAGATTTTTCCTACTCATGAAAATTCAAACATATATCATGCAACATCAATCATGAGTATATAGAGACATCATTAAACATGAATATTCAATTTCTTTTTTCAAAGATTTTTGCAAAATCAAAATCATACCTTTTTTTTTTTAAATTTGCCCAACTTTTTCATTTACTTTTAGATAGCATTGTCATCATTTACTTTCATAACTTGCAAGTAGACATCATTAGTATCATAATGAAATAATATGTCAACTAGCAAGCTAACGGACTAAATAGCAAGGTTTAATGCAAGTTTTCATTAGAATAACTTAACCTATGCTAGATAGTGAAGATTCATTTCTAAGATGGATATCATGATTTCAAAATGAATCTAAGAGATCTTAAATTGTGAAACATTTAAAGAATAAGATCTCTACCTATGTTAAACTAGTTTGGACTTACAAGAAGGTCTCTAATAATGAATACCAACTTAGAGCAAGTTTCATTTGATGAATTTTGTCTAAGTGTTAAAGTTCTACCTACTCATGAGAAATCAAGGATTTGCATCCAATTCAAGTCATGAGCATAGAGACATGATTTTAGCTTAAACAATGAGGTATAACACTAAGATTTTGAATTAATTGAAGTTATACCTAATTCATGATAATTTGTCAAACTAATCTTTTTCTTCCTAATTAGCCTTCCTAAAACCTTATAACTTGCAAGTATATACATCTTAAGTAGACAATGAAATTAAATCTACATGCAAGCTATCAAACTAAATAGTGAAGAGAAAAACCAAGTATCATTTATCAAATTCCACTTCACTAAATAGCATAGATTCATTTGATATAAATCTTCATGATAACAAAATGAATCAAGAGATCTCAAAATATAAAATATTTGAAACATAAGATCTCCAACCCTTCATATTGGTTGAAAACCGAGAGCCACAACTAGCCTACGATTTAAAACCGCAATGCCGCTTAGGCCCATTACAGGCCATCGGGGTCTCCAAAGAGACTGGAAATCAAAAATCAAAGAACATTTTTAAAACTTATCAAGAGCGGAAAATCTACTAATATTAAGTACATATCAAACTCCAACTATAATTTTAAGCAATGGAATATAGGAGATGATACCAATGTGTTTGATGCCAACTTTACCTAAGGCATCTAGATGACTTGAAGTTGCAACTATGAAATGGTTCAATCTTTGAATCCTCAAGCAACTTCGATCAACCACCTTCATCTCACCCTTGTGTGGTACATCCCCCTACAATAGAACATGAACTTTTTGGTACCCAAATGGCTTTGGGTCCTTGGGGGTTAGTTGGCCTAGGTATCCAAAGTGTCTTAGCAACACTTGGATTCTTTTTAAAGGCACAATCATGGATTACATGGCCATAAACACCACAACAAAAATAATGTCCATGAAACTTTTTCTTTTCATTTTTAGCATGGATATGAATTTTAATTTTAGAATGCTTATCATGTGAAACATGATGAGTATGAGCATTCTTAAAAATATCATTCCTCTTTTAATGATCACGAGGTTTAAGAGTGGAATGTATGGCATGAGAGGCATGATGAGCATGAGCATTCTTAGATAAAACATTTTTCTTTTGAATATGAGGTTTAATGGTAGAATGCTTAGCATGAGATTTAACATTAGCATGAGCATTCTTTTGACTAGAATTCTTAAATAAAGAATTACTAGATACATTACTAACCTTCTTGTTTAGAAAAACAACCTCATTTTTCAAATAATTCATTGATTTGTGAATAACATGCAATTGAGTTTTCAACATGCTATTTTCATTCTTTAATATGTCATTTTCATTTTTCAAATCCTTAGTGTCAATACTTAAAGCATCATGACATAGATTGTTGACACTAATTCTTAGCTTCTCATTTTTTTAATTTTACATCATGCAATTGAGAGCTAAGATTTGAGTTTTCTTTCTTCAATTTTTTATTCTCTTTATCTTTTCTAATTAACAAGGCATACATATTTTTGTATTCATCCATCAATTCTTCATAAAGCATATCATGAGAATTAGATGAACTAGTACTACACTTTTTGTTATTATGACTAGAGGAAGAAGAGTGTACCTCATCATTCATGATGCAATCTTTTGAATTAGCTTCATAGCCATGGGAAGAGGATGCTTCATTTGAGTATTATGATGATGTGGAAGTGTTTGACCTCTTCTTTGCCTTGTTCTTCATGAAAGGGTAATTTTTCCTTACATGCCCTTTCTCTTTGCATGCATGGCACACTACCTTCCTTTTTCGGCTCTTGGTGCTCCTATGACTGGAGACACTATGGGCTTCAAAAACCATGTTAGTATTGGGTGGATGACAATTGTCATCACTCCCCTCATCAAATGTTTTGAGCTCTTCAGTTTTTGCATAATTATAAAGCATATTTAAAGTAGCCCAAATATCGAAAGCGGAAGTGCAATGCATGATCTTTTCAAAAATCTTATCACCCAAAGAACAAAATAAGCAATTTGTGGCTTTAGCATTTAACTCAAACATGCTAATTTGTTCTTGGGTCCATGCATTCAATATTTTCCTTAGGTTCTATGTATTTTGACTTAACCATATTAAAAACACTTAAACCTTGAGTTTTTAAGAATGTATACATTCTTCCTTTCCAAAGAGCAAAGTTTAATTCATCGAACCTAGGAGGTCTAGACACTATCGACTTTAGAGCCATTTCTAGATCGAGACGAATTGTAGAAGGGATGGTGAAATCACAATCTACAACCCGCTCTGATACCAATTGTTGGACAAAATGACACACTAGAGGGGGGTGAATAGTATGTTTACTATACGATTTTCCTAAATTCGATTTTAATCGATTACTTAACTCGTTTAGGCGAATTACAATTATGCGATGCGGAAGCAAGATAAATGATAAAGCAATTAAGCACAACAAATGAAATCAATGCTAACACAATAATTTTATAGTGGTTCGGCCCCAATGCCTATTCCACTACCTAAGCACCCCGCTTATGATTTTCAAACTAGTTTTACTAGATTAATTTATGTTTCTCATACACACGAGGACTTTTCACCGAAGAGACGCACTCTCGACCTAAGTCACTTCCACACCCGGAAGTCTCCGACTTGTTTGATGAATGATATCATTTTCTTCACAAAAAGTATCAAATTCATATCTCTATCAAAACGTAGAGTTTTAATCTTCTTCTCAAGTTGGTTTTCTACTTTTGATTTATATTTCTTAAAGTAAGCAACAACTTCATCTTTTGTTCTCAACAAAAAGATATAGGTAAATCTACTAGCATCATCAATGAATGTACTATTTAATTCACATAAATCAGTATGTACTAATTAAATTTAATAATTGTGATTCTCTTTGTACATTGGAAAATGTTTTCTCATAATTTTTGATCTAACACATATTTCACATTTATCAAGTTTATTGCTATCAATATTTATAAGTCCCACTATATGCATAATGTTCAAGTTCTTAGCATTAGCATGTCCTAATTGACTATGCCATAAAGAAATTGAAGAACACAAATAAACAGAAGTAGAACTTATATTATTGATAGATATTTTGTACATTCCATTACATTCATAACGCTTTCCAACAAAAATTACATTCTTAGTAAGAGTAACTTTGTCAGACTCAACATAAATTTTAAAACCTTTCTTTTCCAAAAGATAAACATAAATTAAACTTTTTCTAATTTTCGAAACAAACAAAACATTTAACAATGTTAGTTTCTTCCCCGAGGTGAAATTGATCTTCACAATTCCTTTGCCTCCAACACCAGCACGAGAACTGTTATCCATTTATACTTTATGTCCAACAACTTCATTAAAAGTCTTAGACATCTCTCGGTTGTTACAAATGTGTACGGTAGCCCCGGAATCCAACCACCACCCAGATGGCTCACTAGCCATGTTTATTTCAGACATGTTAAGAGTAAGATCTGAAACCATTGCTACAAGGTTCTCCTCAACCATGTTAGCGGATCCAGAGCCACTCTTACGCTGTTGACATTCTTTAGCATAATGTCATGTTTCTCTACAAACATGACATTTGCCTTTTCTTTTGTTATGATCAGGTTTTGTTTTCTGTCCGGGTTTCTTGAACTGTACATTTTTCTTCTTGAACAGTCCTGGTCCTTTTTTCTTAGCCTCTACATAGTTGACGCTTGACTGTCATTGGTTCAAATTCTTAGCATCACATTTTCGAGCTTCTTCCTCGATACGTAGATGCTTCTGAATTTATTCCAAAGAAAAGTCCTCATTTTTATGCATCAACCTCTTAGCAAAATCCTTCCAGGTCGGGGGCAGTTTAGCAATTATAGCTCCAACTTGAAGGCTTCAGGCAAAGAGATTTTTAGGACTCTCAGTTTGTTGACAATAACCAGGAGCTCATGCACTTGCTCAAGAATAGGTTTATTATCAACCATTTTAAAATCAAGATACTTATTTGTACCTTCCTCCTCAGTTTTGTATTTGAACTCCAAGGCCTCCCACAGCTCTCTTGGTGATCGGACATTGGTGTGGAGGTCATACAGCCGATCCGAAAGAGTGTTGAGGATATGTCCGCGCACAGGTTCGTCATCTTCGATCCTCTTCTTTCTCTGCTCGTTCAGAGAATCAATCGTCGCTTGATTTGGATCTTGTCCTTTAACTGGTTTCGGATCTTCAAGAACAGGTTGAAGATTCAGGTCCAGAACGTAGGCGATCTTGAGCACCGTTAGAAGGAACTTCATCTTGTCTTGCTAGCGACTGAAGTTGTTGTCGTCGAAACGATCAAACTTGACGAAATCCTGATTCATGATCTTGAACGACTCTAAATCCATCTTCAATAGAGACCTTAACATTGTTAGAAGGTATGTGGATTCGAGAAAGATCTAAAGGACTGACGGGTAATCCATATCCTTAAGGTCTCTATTACCCCGTAGCAATACACCTCTAGGATTGATCAAGCCCTTAGAAATTGCAAAAGGTAGTAGGAGGAAGAAGAGAAGGGAGAGAGATTAGATATCTCAAGAGAAATTTTGAGATGAGATATATAGATTAATGCAGAATAAATCTATCATATAATGCTCATTATTGAATATTAGTAACAAACGATTTTTATTAATGAGCAATATAATTTTGAAATTATTCTACAATTGATCAGGTATTAAGTGTAATATTTCAAGTAACTGTTGAATTCCAACAGTAAAAAATCTAAGTTCGAATCAAGGTCAGACTCAACAAAAAGGTTGGCTCCTAGTGACCAATGCGACACGATTGCACTCGTGCGCACATTGTGCAGTGCACCATCACCTCTTGACCTTCCACTTTGTCCACACAAGTAATTTAGTATACACACTAATGTTTATAATCTAATATAAAATTAGCACATTTTTCAATGTGGGAGTAAATCCTAATTTTCACAAATAACATGAATGCACCTCTTCATATACCCCTTCTTGGGCATATAAAATTTGTTTACATAATTCCTACTTTAATTATATAATTCTCTCATTAAATCTCTCATATTAGACTATCTATTACACCTTTTAATTCTCTTAAATCCAATCAATAGTTGAATAATTAAATTACTCAATATTGATGAAAATAAGCTTCAAACTTTTAGGTGCATTTCAACATAATCTCTTGGAGCACTTCAACCTTACATGCCTAATGAAAGAAATCTAACTTGATTTCAAATGCATAATGCAATAGCTTTGGTAGATCTCAATATTTACATTGGTCATTGGTGATACTTTTCCCCAAATCGAAATATATATGCTAAAATTTTCAAATCCAAAATTAAATTTTGATAATACTCATCTTGTCCATTATAAAAGTTAAAATATTAAATACTTTTACAAATAATTCAAGAATAAAAAATAAAAAAAGTTTTAAAAAATATTTTTATAATACAAATAGCTTTTAGGGGTCTAAAACATTTTTTGGATCGAAAATCTCGAAACATTATAGACTTCTATCTAAGGGCTTGTTTGGATTGAGGTTAAAGGATGTGAAGGTAAGGCCGTAAGGGAAGAAAAAAATTCTCCTTGTTTGGTTTTATGATTTTAATGGAGGGGAAAAGGAATGAAGAGGAATTATTTACCTGGTTTCCCTCCAAACCTCAATTTTTTTCAATCTCGATTTGAGGTTGAATGAAGCTAAATATAATCATAAAAAAATTCATCCAAAATAAATTTATGAAAATATCTTTATTATTTTAATAAATTTACAAGATATTGACTAAACCCTAGTGACATCTTCATATCCCTATTGGTTGGGGTTACTCTTCTATGATTAATTTCAGTATTGCCTCGAAGCATCACATATAACACATAAATAAAAGTAATATAGTTGTCTATTAAATAATTTTTTTTCTTATTCTCCTTCTTTTTCCTTACAAGGTACATCCAAACAAGATTAACTTTTCTCTTCTCTTCCCTTCCCATCATTAAACTATGGTTAATTTTTACCCTCCCTTCTCCTCCCCTCCCCTTCATTCCCTTCCCCTCTCCTTCCTTCCCCTTAATGAACCGTATCCTAAAATTTTTAAAAAATCATTAAAAAAAATTCATTCACTAATTTATAATTTTTATGATTTTTTGAAGATTTTTTGATGTATTTTCATGATCAAATAATTAATTTCAAGAGTTTCACTTGAAAATCTTCAAATATTTATAAAAACTATTGAAAGTGATCATTTGATCATGAAAACGCATCCTAGAATCCCTAAAAAGTAAAAAAAAACTAGTGAATGATTTTTTTAATGATTTTTTTGAAGAATTTAGAATGCATTTTCATGGTCAAATGACTACATTAAAGTAGGGGTATGCATGGGTACCAAGTAGACCCGGAATCGATTGGAACTTACCCAATCGGATAGGTTTCGGGTAGATCTGAATTAAATTCAAGTAAGGGCGGGGACAAAACTTAAGGAACTAATTAAAATTGGTTCCAGTTTTTGGGTCAACACATCGGGTACTTGAAAATGGAACTAGAACAGATACCGAAGCCTATACCCTAGAACCTATTCATTAGGTTCTAGGGGTACCCTGTTGGAACATGTAAATGAACTTATTTTAACAGAGTACCCGAAACCTTTCATTTATAGGTTCCAATAGAGTGCCGGAACCTGTGCTACACCACAGGTTCCTGCTAGGGTCCGATTCCAAGTTTCAACATGATAGAGTCCGGGTTCAAAACCTAGGAACCAGTCCTATATAGGATAGAGTATGAGTATCATAAAAAAATATAGAGTATCCGGATATGCTCACCCCTACTTTAAAGAGTTTTAAGTGAAACTTTATAAACATTTAAAGAGTTTCAAGTTTCAAGTTTCAAGTTTCAAGTTTCAAGTTTCAAGTTTCAAGTTTTAAGTGAAACTCTTGAAGGTGGTTACTTGATCATGAAAATCAATTTAAAATCCTCCAAAATCATAAAAAATTTAAATTAGTGAATGAAATTTTTAATGATTTTTTTGAGATCTTAGGATGTATTTTCATGGTCAAATAATCATTTCCAAGAGTTTCGAAAATCTTGAACGTGGTTATTTTACCATAAAAATACATTTTAAAATCTCAAAAATCACACAAATTCTAAATTAATGAATGATTTTAAAAAATAATTTTTGAAGATTTTAGAATGCATTTTAATAGTTAAATGACTACTTTAAAGAGTTTCAAGTGGAACTCTTGAAGATGATTATTTGACAATAAAAATATATTCTAAAATTACTAAAAATCACAAAAAATTAAATTAATAAATTAAAATTTTTAATTTATTTTATAGATTTTAAAATTTATTTTCATTGTCAAATAATTACTTTTAGAGAGTTTCAAGTAAAACTTAAAGAGTTTTAAGTGAAATTTTAAATTGATTATTTGATTATGAAAATGTGTCAAAAAATAAAAAAAATTTAAATTAGTAAATAATTTTTAAAATAATTATTTGAGGATTTTAGGATGCGTTTTTAAAATATTTTTTAATTTAAATTTAATGTTATATATTTTAGATAAAAGTCTCTAATATTTTAAAGATTTTTGATCCATTTTTGTAGACATTTAAAATCAATTTTTATTATAAAAAACATATTTCATATTTTTTTTATTTTTTTGAATTTTTTGCAACAATTGGCAAAACATTATATTTCAGATTTAAGAATTTTAACATGTACATTTTCAGTTTGGGAAGATTCTCAGGAAGCTGTTATGATTTTGCTTCCCTTTCAACAATTTTCTCTATTTAAAAAATCTCAACCCCTTAATCTTACCTGTTTTTTTTTTATAAATATTTTTAATTGATAAATATTCTATATTTCTATGAATAATATTACATACTTTTTAAAATATTTTAAATGTACGGTCTGACCCGTTAATCCAACCAGTGACCCATCTGGCCCGAGTTAACCGAGTCCGTTGTCGAAGCTCTGCTGCTCCAACCCCAACCCCAAGCCGCCTTTTCGCTCTCGCTTTCTCTTCTCCCTCGCTCCCGCTTCACCACTCTCCCCAAGCCCTTCTCGTTGTTTTCCCTCTCCCCTCTTCCGTCTTCTTCTCCCGTTCCCTCTTTCTCTTCTTCCTCACTCTCCACTTCGATACCGTTTAAGTTGCGGTATCCATCGCCGTCGACGCCGCCACCAAACGATGCCTGCTCCACGCTCGTGCACACCCCTCCTACAGGTAAATGCTTTTCACTATTTCCTTTCCCTTTCTTCTCTGCTACTTCCTCGCACGCGGACAGAAACAAAATATAAATTTTGTTTAACCTAGTTCCTTTTCCCATCTTTTTATCCCAAATTTCTTCTTGATGAGGAGTAAAAGGATCCCCAAAGCTATTATTGGACTTTGAATGTGCAAAATCTTATTATATGGTTCTTATCTAAAGTTTTTATTCTACTGAGATCTCTCTCTCTCTTTTCCCCAATACTTCTTCCCCTCGGACCAGCAAGACCGGCTCGGTAATGGTGATTGTACCAACCAAGAGCGGCTCGCAAATGGCGTTTGTAAAAAACGAGACCGGCCCGCCAATGGTGATTGTAAAAACCAAGACCGGCTTGCCAATGGTGATTGTAAAAACCAACTTCTGGCTAGGTAAGCAAGTTCGCTTCTTTGTCGAGGATTTTAATGGAGCTTCTCATGCTCCAGTTTTGATTCCTTCAAATTATTCACGTGATTCATTGATTTGGGACCCAGGAGACAATTTATTTTACAGCATAGGAAGTCATTACCTATTGCATCAGGTTTGTCCTTTGTTATTGATCCTGAATTTTTTGTTAATTAAATTTGATGATTTTAACTATTGGATGCTGTAAGTTTGCAAATGAAAGAGGATAGAAGATCTAGTTCTTTTGTATTTTTATTCTTTTCATTGGTGGTTTTCAGTTGAGAAAAGACTTGTTGAAGAAGTGAGGAACAATGATACTCTGATAATTGTTGGGGAGACCGGAAGTGGGAAGACTACTCGTGAGTTTTTCTCCTTCTGTGGTGATCTTGCTGTAATTTTTCTTGGTTTACTACTTGAACATGTCTAGGTTGCAGATGATTTCTTTTCTTCTTGTTGTTGTATTTGTATCTATGCTAAAAAACAGTTTCTCTATATATACTAAATAAATCTAATACTATCCACTAGTTATCTAAACAATTTAGATTTTTGAAGAATATTAGATTTTTAAAGAATATTATTTGGTCGAAGGATTCTGAGATTCATTGGTGTGCTAATACAAGAATACTAGCATTCTCATATTTGGTAAATATAGTATTTTGACTTTCCAGGGAATATCAGATTACCAGGGAAAATGAAGATGCTATAATTGGCTTAAATGGCATAATCTATTTTCCCTCGACATTTTTAGACTAAACTATCATATTGACTTTAATTAAAATATGAAAGAATCCAATAGGAGTAAATAAATTTAGATACTTCAATGTCAAAAAAATTGAAATTTAGAAATATATTTGAAGCAACCAGAGTTTAGTATTTTTATTACAATTTTTATTTACTTATACATTTTGTTTTTAATTAAATATAGTATAATAATTAAGATTTAATTGTTTAGTTAAACCCAAAGTAAATTTGGTTTGGTTTAATTTAATTTGGAACATAGTTTTAAATGGCGCAAGGCGCACAAAGGCGCAAATGGCTCTTGGAGCCATGGCGCAAGGCGCAAGGTTACGGCACGCGCCATAACGAGGCGAGGCGCAAAAATAAAATATAATTATAAATATATATATCTAAAATAAAATCACCTAGTTAACATCTAATTTAACATGCAATTAAATAAAGATAATAAGGCAAAGTTGTTAACGAACAACTAAACAAGCAAACATCAAGTTCACATCATTGAAAAAACAAGTCAACATCAAGTTCATCATCAAGTTCAACATCATTAAAAGAACGTGAGAACAACAAGTTCAACATCATCAAGCTAATGGACTATTCAACATCATTGCTGCTGAACATTCAGTATGCTGAAAATTTCCATCCAAATAGGACTATAGGAGCATGTAGAAATGTAGAATAGGAGGGACCGAGGAAACTTGGGAAAGACTGAAAATTTCAAAAAAAAACAACTGAAATCTGAGAAAGGAGAGAAAGAAAATAAATATACTTGAAGAAGCTCGTCGGAGGCTGAAATCTGGTGGAGAGGCGCTAGAATCCGGTGGAGGGGCTCGCCGAAGGAGAGGCTCGTCGGAGGAGAAGTAAAGGAGAAGAGAGGCTCGGCGCTCGAGCAAGTCGGGCGAACAACTGGAAATGAACATAAGATTTCGGGTGCCCTAAGTTAACTTAGGGCACCAAGCGCCACACATGTGTGTGGCGCATATGGCGCGCGCCTTGCTCCTGGGCTGAGGCGCGCGCCAAGGCCCTCAAGGCGCTAGGTTAGCGCCTCGGGAGGAAAATGGCGCGGGGGCCTGCGCCTGTTTGCGCCCCGCGCCATGGCGCGCCTATGGCACGCCATTTCAAACTATGATTTGGAATTAATCTCAACCTGGTTTAATTCATGTTGAACTAAATAGGCACTCCTAAAACTTAGGAACTAAAACATGCATGCAATTAATTGCTAAGAATTAAATAAAAATTGTTTCATAGTTTTTTACTATATGCAATTTTAATTATGATTTGATGTTTTTAGTACTATCATTAATAATTTTTCTAGTTATATGGTGAGATATTTAAACGTTTATATGAATATTTTGTTGCTATCTATGAACTCTGTAGACTTATTTAATTTATTTTGATTTAAGCGATTGTGTTTATTTTCTTTATATTGGTTTAAATATCTTTAGTTTGTAATTATTCTAGTTGGATTTTAGTTATTTTATTTGTATGCCCAAATTATGATTTGATGATGTTATTATCAAATTGGTCCAATAACTCTAGTTGAATTCGGAGTGGAATGTCAAAATTTTGGTTATAACTAATGTTTGAATGCTTTTAATTGTATTGATTTTTCAAAATCTTGAAGCAAAATAATATTAGATAACATAAAAGAGAGCAAAACTGGATTATGACTTATGAGCTCAAGGATAATCTTGGAAATTTGTTTTTGAAAACCTTGAATTTGTTTTGTCAACAAAACAAGTGCATATTATTTTTCTATAATCTACATATGCATACCAAACAATGAAATACTAAGATAGCCTAAAAAAATATTTTCCCTTTGAATGCAATTTTAGAATACCTCCATAAGAAATTGTATAATCCTTGAACCAAATGGCCCCTTAATTTATTGCAATAAACAACTTATTCCTCAATAGAAAAATACATTATGAAGGTAGGGGCATTCTACAGGAAAATATGAAACATGGGCTTTCTCTATGCTTAAAAGCAAAATTGAGGCCTCCTTTTGGTAAACTTCCCTATAATCTTCCCCCTTGCATGAACCTTCTTATTTTTGTCCAATATATTACTTATGTTATTTCTTAATAATTTCTCCCTGCAGCATTTTTGTTACGTTATGCAACCCAGGAATCACCCTTGCGGAACCTACCTAATATATTTTTTCCTTATTTGTACTCTTTTCTGCCAAGTGCCAAGTGACAAGTGACTACTGGTTCTTCTATTTACCCTTTCTCATCCCCATGTTAATTTCATCATTTATTTGTTGAAAATATTAGAATATGCTGACAGGTTCCATTGTAATCGTAAACAACCTATACAAATATTTAGCTCTTATGTACTTGCTTCCTGACGAAATTTTTATATTTTTATCTATAATATGTATGGCAATGCCGAACCTTATAAATAAGTTTAATAGTCCATCATTAAAGCATTTGGGGCCTCTTGTCCCTATAGTTTTATTAGAATGCCTAATATGAAAACAAAGATGGCATAGTTAGCAATTTAATGGTGAATTACTGTTAATAAACACACAAACAAGTATATATACATGTCTGTAATATATAAAAGTAGAAACCATTAAAGGACGTGTCAATTTTTGATGCTTTGAAGCCTAGATGTCAATGTATAAGGTGGTTCCGATTTTTGGTTTGGGACCAAAATTAATTAATATTAATATAAAGGAGGGTTCAAATTTAAAAATAAGGAAGATGAAAAGACATTTGCAAAACTTTACTCTCATCTTAAAAAAAGAGATCAAGGAGGAAAAGAATGTGAAAAGTCATCACATAGAATATATTTAATTATATTTGATACATTTTTTAAGAAAAGTTAAAACATTTAAAATGATATAGTTATATTACGTGCTTTAAAATTAAATTTTTTTAATATCTAATTTTTAAAGACCTGCAACATAAAAACTAAGAGCTCATTTTAGATATTGTTTAGTTATTTCGGGTTTACATTAAAACACAAAAAGGAGACACATGCTAAAAGTGAAAAGGAGGAACTTATTTTTTAAAGAGAATTTCTTAATAATATAAATTTAGCAAAATACACAAACTAATTTGACTGATGGTTTTACTTTTGCTTTTGAGAAAATAGGCAAAGGAAATCTTAGCAGAGAGATGGGCAAAGTTTAGTATCATAGTTGCATATCCTTTTATGTGTGAGTTGCATGGAGACCCATCATAAGGATTCTTTTCATATATATTTTTGCTTTTTTCTATTTGATCTCGGTTAGAAAAATCTCACCAGAATTAATTTGTCTATTTTTTCATTGGTAAAAAATTGTAAAAATTGTAATGATTTCCTATTTATAAGATGCAAGATAATTGAAGAAAAATTAAAGAGTCCGGAGCCAATAATATATCATCTTTTAATCTTACTTTTTTTTTTCATAAATTAAGAAATTTATTGGTTTTTTTGTATGCAACATTTTGTTTTCAATAGTGTTTTCAAGCATATTAGAAGGAAAATATTCTAATAACTACTGATTTTGATAAAAAATATGATTAGGTACTGGATAAATTCTAAACAATTTTTTTCAATAGTGTTTTCTATATGTTTCTCTATAATTATGTCTTGTGCTTAGCATGGGTAACCATCTAGTATATATGCATGTCCAAATGGCAATATCTGCCTTTCCAAATGTGGGGGACACTTGCAGGGCTATCAGCAGATAGTTATTTTGATGATGGCATTTTGCATTCTTTAACTGTGGTAATCATGATCATCTCAATTCTTGCAGAGCTACCACAATTTTTGTACAATGCTGGATTTTGTTATGATGAGAAAGTTATTGGCATTACTCAGCCTCGACGAGTTGCTGCAGTTACTGTTGCAAAACGTGTAGCTGAAGAATGCAATGTCAAGTTAGGAGAAAAGGTTGGTTATTCCATTAGATTTGACGATATGACGTCCAACTCCACAAGGATTAAGTACATGACAGATGGTTTGCTTCTTAGGTCAGTATATTCTATGTTGGTTGGTAGCTTTATTGATTTCTATATTTGTAATTCACACTGATTCATGCACTCTACTTGACATAGAGGCCAGAGGCCAGTGTTTTGCATGGAAAATTATATAGCTGGAATGTTGGATATAACCATCATGAAGGATCTCCAATTCTCCATGTTAGCTTTAGAGAAACTGGTATTTTTGTTATAGAAGGCCTTATGTTTTTTGTTTTTTTAAAATTCTAAAAGATGAGAGTTTCTTTTTCATAAGCAATTTTGCACATAGTTCCTTACTTCTAAGTTGTAGTTCAAGATCTCTCTGAGTATTTGTAGATCCCCTCTGGAAATTGATTGGCGGAAATTCTGATGTGAAAGCTCTTATGCCCTTAGATTATTCATAATTGATCTGAATTTGTTCTATATTCCTTGGTGATTTTTGAAGATGACAATTTCTTATGCACTGACTTAAGTATTTTGTTCTAGGCATACCAATTAAGTTCTAGAAAATAAATACTTACTGGAAGAAGTTGGAGCTCTTATAGATTTGAATATTATTTCTGCTGACAAATAAAGTTGATCTTTTGTCTACAGGGAAGCTTTGTTGGATCCCTTTTTGTCTAGATATAGTATTGTTATTGTTGACGAAGCTCATGAAAGAACAGTCCATACAGATGTGCTACTAGGCTTGTTGAAGAAAGTGCAACTTGCAAGATCCAAGCAGCACAATATAATCAAGGAGAATGCTAATTACAGAGAGAACTCCCGAAGCCTTAGTCAAGGTGCAAAATATACTTCCTTGAAGTTGATTATTATGTCTGCCAGCTTGGATGCAAAGTGTTTCTCTGAGTACTTTGGTGGTGCGAAGGCTGTTCATGTTCAAGGGCGCCAATATCCAGTAGATGTACTTTATACTTACCAGCCTGAACCAGATTACCTTGATGCTACCTTGATTACTATTTTTCAGGTATGTGATGCATTTTTTAATAGTATTATTATTTTTAGTTTCTTTTTTCATCTTAGCACTTACAGTGGCAATGTCTAGAACGTCCATTTGCCACATGACTATTGAAGTTAAAGTCAGCAGGATTATTCTTCTTTTTTGCATATAAATTTTTGTGTTTTTACTACTTCCAACTTTTTTGTATGGAAAGTACTATTTTGGATCCTTGGTCACTAATCTTTATAATTCTCTATATTTGATAGATACATTTGGAGGAGGGCTCTGGAGATATTCTTGCATTTTTGACTGGGCAAGAGGAGATTGAATCAGTTGAAAGACTTGTCCATGAACGTATTAGGCAACTTCCTGAACGCAATCAAAACCTATTAACTGTCCCTATTTATGCCTCACTCCCATCCGAGCAGCAAATGAATGCATTTAAACCTGCTCCTTCTGGTTTTCGCAAGGTAAATTTGCCAATATGTCTTATTGTTTTTGCACTTCATCATGGCAGAGCAATCATGGCCTTATTGTTTCTTTCTGAATTTTGTTAGGATATTGTATGCACTCTAGAAGTAATTAAGTTATCATAAAAAAATGCCTACCAGTCACTAAGGGGGAATCCCTATTTCTTAATCTTCTTGAATCCTCTTTTTTTTTTTTTTTTTTTTTTTTTTGCTATTCTTCTTCTTCTTTGGTTTGTGTGCTCAAATTATTGGCTGTTAACACTAATTATTTCCTTATGAAAAGCATGTATATTCCTTGGATCATAATTGATGGCCATGCTAGTGAAAGTTAGCAGATGTCTTGTGCATTGAATTTTCCACCTTGTCACTTGCATTTAGTCTAATACTTTTTGCTTATGAACTACTCATTGGATCATAATGCATGAGCATGGCTTAGATAATTATTAATTATTGTATTAATTGCTTATATTGTAATGCTAGTCACTTGCAGAATGTCACAAACTTTGATATTCCATTATGGTATTTTTAATCTTGTTACTTTTTGCTTATGAACTGTATGCATATCATCTTCCGCGAACAACCATTATCATGCACTCATGCCAATGGTTTTCTTCATGGATTGCATAGGTCATTTTAGCCACAAATATTGCCGAAACCTCTGTAACAATTCCTGGTATCAAGTATGTTATAGATCCTGGATTGGTGAAAGCTCGGTCTTACAATCCAGTTACAGGTACGGAGTCGTTGATTATCATTCCAGTCTCGAAAGCACAGGCTCTTCAAAGGAGGTAAGATACATTCTGAAGTTGCATATTTTGCTGGGTTGCTGAGCCACAGATTAATTTCTTTATGGTCATACCATAGTGGCGAAGACTTCTTTTAAAGCTCAAATTTCTCAGCATATTTAAGATTTATAAGATTTGTTTTCTTGAATAGAGCATTCTGATAAAGCAAATTACTTTCAAATTCTAGTGGAATTTTAGAACTAAAAAATTTCACAAAGATATTTATTAGTTCTTTTCTATGATTAGATTCATGAATCTTTTTAATCCTTCATGACTCAAGAAAGAATTCTTAGGCTGCATTCTTTACTAGTACTGGGTGGCGGACTGGCGGGTGCATTATTCAGATACGCTGATGTGTGGTCTTGGAGTTAAGAGTGTGCTGCAGTCTGCTGTAGTTTGTTCCTGCTTGTTATAACAAGGCTTTATCCATATCTCATGCAGTGGTCGTGCTGGACGGGAGGGAGCTGGAAAATGCTTCCGATTGTACCCAGAGAATGAGTTCCATAAACTTATAGATTCTACAGTTCCTGAGATCAAAAGATGCAACCTCGCAAATGTCGTTCTGCAACTAAAAACCCTAGGTATTGATGACATCATTGGGTTTGATTTTATGGAAAAACCTTCAAGGTAAACTTCAGAGTTTTAACTTACATATTAAATGTCATTTAAGGCATGGTTTTTTAGAGAGCGAATGGACAAAGAATAGATACTTATTTGTGTTTAAAAGCCTAGGATTCCTATTTCATTGAGTATTTCTTTAGCTCAACCTCAAAAAGAGAAATACTGTTTAGTACAAGTGGTATAAACTATAAAGTATAAACAATGACTTTCTTTGTCGAAACAGTACGTATTCGTAGAATGAAACACAAGTACATAAAAGCAGTGCAACATCATTAGACTGGTCAATGATGGTGAGCCATGGTTCTCAGTTCAATGCCAACAGATGTTTTAAAAAATGGTCAGTGCGTGGTGGAACCAGGATCCAGATCTATGTAGAAATGGTAAAGCATCCACAAGATCGCATCGTAAGGTCCAACATAGGATCATAAGATCCTGCAAAATATTATTTATAAAATACAATAATCATTTTATAATAATGTAATATACTAATATATAATTATATATTATACATTATTTGCCTATCCTTGAGGCATGCTATATGCATTATTACTATGTACATATAGTATTATATTATTACACATAAGGCAGGCATGTTACATGAAGTTTGACTATTACTATATTCATATATAATAGTCTATGTTAGGGTTAATTTCATTTTGGCTCTTGAAGTTTACTTCAATTCTCACTCTGGCCCCAAGTTTAAAAAGTCCCATTTTGACCTCTAGAATTTAGTTTGAGTCTCATTTTGACCCCTAAAGTGCAACACTCCAATTATGTTGGTTAATAAGATCTGATGATGAATGTACCATCAACTTAGCTTAAGTATTGTTATGACCAGCATATGTGGAGAATGTTGCTATGTCTAAGTAGGGGTCCCATGCAGGTCCTCCTCCAACATCCTAAGCCTAACTTGAGTTTAGTCTAAATCTCATTAAGTTTCACAAAACCATTTTGTTTCAGCCAAGATTAAATCTAACTTTAATCACTTAAAATTTTACAAAATACCCCCTAAACATATAAGATATTAAATCTAGGTGAAGCTGATTAGTTAAATTCAAATTAAATCAAATAAAAATTCTTTTTTTTTTGGAAAATAAGGGAAATTATAGAAATTTGTTCTAATTTTTTTATTTAATTTGCATTGAAACTAACTGGTTGGACCTTCATTTGATATCCTATATGTCTAGGATGTGTTTTGTAAAATTTTAAATGGCTAAAGTTATATTTAATCTTGGCCGTTGGTACAAATTGGTTTGGTGAAACTTGATAGGGTTTGGACTAGACTGAAGTCGAGCTCTAGGTGTTTTAGGGGGACCCAAATGACACCTTCACTTAGACTGTATAACACTCTCCCTTCCCTCTTGTCATCTGTCTATATATTGTCTCCGTGCATGCAACAAACATGGCACAAGGATTGATGCAAGAATGAGGCAAGAGGGAGACATGATATGAGGAATTTTGGATGCAATTTTGACAGCTTTAAGTATCTTTTTGGTGAGCAAGGTAGGTTCCTTTCAGACAAATTTTGATTATTTTCCTAGTTTTCTCTATGCAATTTATGTTTATATGTTAGGATTTTATGTAAAACTGTAGATTCGTTTTTTTTTAAATAAAAAAAAGAACAATATGAAGGGGTAGAAATGAAGAGGGAAGAAAAGGGGAGATCAACGTGGGTTTGGTGCCAAACCACCCCTTTTGGGCTAGCTTTTGGCTTACAGCTTTGATGGTCAGACTCGGATGTCGATGAGGAACTTCAAATCAATGGTTTAGGTATTGGGGTTTAGTTGTAGGAGAAGACATAGGGTCGATGAGAATTAGTTAGAAAACAGATCATATGGAGATTGCCAAGTTTACCACCTAGGGGTTGCCAATCGGTGGACGACAAGATTGGCATTGGTGAAGACGAATTGTCAACCAAATGCTTGTAGGTTGAGTTATGATCGGATCTTTGTAACTGTACAACAGCTGGAAATTGGGAGATTGTAATTAATCAGATTTTCCTATAGTTTGGGAAAATGCAGTTCAATTATTCTAGAACTCTAGTGTGAATTTGATTATATAATTATGGGGGTTTGGAATAGTTTTTTGAAATTGGTCTAAATAGTAAAGTTATAGGTATTTTGCTCACAAACAGGGTAAAAAAGTTGGATTGTAAGTTTGGGACTTTTAACCAAAAAATTCATTAGGCTGGTTATAACATAAAGTCTAAAAAGCCTCATTTTGGTGCCTCAAATTTGATTTTCATTTTAGTCCTGACAATTTGGTTCCATTTTGACTCCTCAAATTCATTAAGTATATAAGTCAATAGAGCATGTCAGTATGGGATAGTATTAACTAATTAGTGATTTTTAGGTAACAATGAACCTTAAAAATATTTAAGGGGCTAATATGATATTTTTTTACCTAATTGTAAACACTAAAGTGGGAATCAAAGCAAACTTGAGGGGCCAAATTGAGACTTCCAAATTGAGACTTCAAACTATAGGGCATAGTTGTCAATGGCGCACATAGCGCACCCTGGACTTCAGCATAGCGCGCTCTGCGTGGCGCTATCTGCGCTATAGCGCATAGTGCAGCGCAGCAAAAAGTACGCTGAAGGCATTTTGTCTTTTGAGCTTCAGCTTTTTTCTTTTTTCTTTGGAAGGATAAGGGTATTTTTGCAAGACAAGTTGATAGAAATTCTAGAAAATGATGATGACGAAGAATTTAGAGCCAACCAAACTGGTATGGAGGAGGACAAGGACAATGAAGGCTATGGCTCTCATGGTCTTGATGTGAATGATGAGATTAACTTTGAGGATGAAAATCTCGACGATGATGAATAAAGTTGGGGTCTTAGGGAAATTTTCGAACTTGAAACCTGAATTCTAGGTTTTAAAACTTTGTTTTGTTAACTTTTAGACTTATCCCTTATGTTTGATTTACGATGTTTGGTTGGTTTATCTTATTTTATAAATTTGGTTTCTTTTTGTATATTTGGTCTTCATCTTTTTTTGAATATTTAGTTGTTATTCTTTGTGATAGTTGGAATTTATTGGTATTTTTGGTGTATGCATAAAATATATACCTATGTTTTTATTTTGCGCTTTATTTCAATAAAGCACGCGCTTCGCCTATGCTATGCCCTATAGCTCCAGGGGACATTTGCACATCGCTGTGCTTTTCGCCCTTGACAACTGTGTTGGGGCCAACCAAAATAAGACTTTTTAAACTCAAGGATCAAAGTGGTCATCAATGTAAAATTTAGGGGTCAAAATGAAATTAACCCTATATATTACAAATAAAGGTGCCAATTTGACTATATATAATAGCTTTACCTTGGATAAAACAATTATTATATAGTAGCCGCGGACACAAAAGAGAAAGGGGTGGAAGCAAGCTTATTATCGCGACCAAAAAAATTTCGCGGTAGCGAACCTTGATATCGATATTATCGTTTCGCGATCGATATATCGTTCGTGTCGCGATATATCGATAATATAATATATATTATAAATATAAATTATAAAAAATATATATATATATAATAATAGCATTGGAAGTCATTACTTGTGATATTGCACGTAGCAAAGTAGCAAACATAATTGTCATGAATCATAAAACATAGCAAAGTAGCAAAGTAGCAAACATTGAATATACAAAAATTCAATTCACATAGCATGAACAATAAAACATCAAGTAGCTAAAGTCATCACATCACCAAATCTCCAATCTAAAAAAGATTATCAAAATCATCTTCAATGTCTTCATCATCATTTGGAAATATCTCTTCTTCTCCTTCATCACTTGAATTTTCATCCACCAATCTTGAAGTAGAAGTAGAACCACGATGACGTTGATTATAAGTGACATGCTCATTAACTCCACGCCTCCTTAGAAAATTACGACCCTCAAGGGCATTTGAAGCACCAATGACTTCATCAACAAGCTCAAAAGGAATTCTATCATCCTCTCCATCATCATTGTTGAACCAGGCATTCGTCCCCCAATCAAAATCGTCAAGTACTAGTGGATCATAGTTTTTGCCACATTCACGAACTTTTTGAAATCTCGTGACAATCTTTCGATTGTATTGGACATACACCAAATCATTCAATCTTTGGTGCAACAATCTATTTCTTTTCTTGGTGTGAATTTATACAAAAGAAAAGTAATTAAATAAAAATAATAAGTAATAACTACTAAGAAAGTACTAAAAAAGCATAAAATACTTAGTTACTTACAAACTCAAAAGTGCTCCAATTTCGTTCACACCCGGAGGACGAACAACAAAGACTAACAATGCGCTTTGCAAACTTTGAAAACTCGGGAGTACGTCCTCCGAAGGATTTCCACCATTCAACTAACATTAAAAATATAAAATATTAAAATTCAAAAATATGTAAAGACAATAAATATTAATAAATAAAATAATACGCAATATACTTACGAGAAATCCTATTTGAGCGCTCTCTAATCACCATCTCTCTTGCAAAAGGTCCTCGATCTTCATCTTACATATCGGCATCTAGAAGTATCTTGGATCGCATTGTATCATCCAACACTAATTTCTCAAGTACATCATTGAAGTCTTCACGTAGTTTCCCCGAGTACACGGCATCGTTTTTCTTGATGTCAAAATACTTGCCCGGATTGAGAAATAGAGCCGCACCATATAATGGTGTTTCCATTTGACGCTCCCATCGACTTTCAATGATATCAATGACTTTCTTGCACAAAGTGGATTTATGGGCCAAGACTTGTTTGATCCTCCTCTTAGCTTCACCCATTGCCGCGGCTAATTCCGTCATAGTGGGTTTTTTATCACCATCCGCTATCCTCAAAACCACAAGTAGAGGCTGTGCTGCTCTAATGCAATCTTCAACTGCCTCCCAAAATTTAATCGCATGGATTAATTCATAAATTTTCTTTTCCGCTTTGGTCTTGCACAATTTTGAATCAAACCAATCTTGACTTACAAACAACCGCTGCAACTCTTGTTTAAATTTTCTCAAACATAACAATGTTAGAAATGCAGTCGCAAATCTAGTAGCCTTGGGTCTAACAAGATCATGTCCGTTAGTGTGCTCCCTCATCACATCAAGAAGGCGACCATGTCTATAAATGAATGTGGTTAATGATCTTGCTCTTGCAATTGTAGTCTTGAATTCTTTCATTTTTCCCACATCTTCTAACATAAGGTCCAAGTAATGTGCGGCACAAGGGGTCCAAAACAGTGTAGGCAACTTTTGCTCCAACAATCTCCCCGCTGCCTTATAGTTGGCGCCATTATCTGTGATAACTTGAATAACATTACTTGGGCCAATTTCTTCAATCTTGGTCTCAAGTAAGTCAGCCAACATTTTAGCATCGTGACACTGACTTGAAGCATCAACAGAGCCAAGAAAAATAGTCCCTTGCGGACTATTTACAAGAAAATTTATCAACTGTCTCCCTCTTCTGTATGTCCACCCATTTGACATAAGAGTACACTCATCTCTTTCCCAAACTTATTCATGTTTGCACTTTAAATCTTCTGTTTGTTCTTTTGCCTTTTTTAATAAAGGAACCTGCAACTCATGATATGTGGGTGGTTTGTAGCCCGATCCAATTTGTGCCATGCCTTCAACCATCAACTCATAGCTTCTTGAGTTTGCCGCATTGAAAGGAATGACATTCTCATAGAAGAAGTTGGCTATATACATGTTAATTTTTTCAATAGCCTCTTTTGTCTTCAAAGACCTTTCAATGGTCTGTTGGCTAGGATCTTTGGAGTGCCTTTATCCACAATTTCTTCTGGAGTTCTCTGTAGCAATCCACCAATCTTGGTTTGTGATGTGGATTGTGAGTGTGACACTTGTGACATTGCTGCAAACTGGATAACAGCCTCTTTTTTTTTCTTCTTGTAAATTGTTCCCGAGCTTGGCATGGAGTTGGAAGCTGTAGAATAGTCTACTGGTGCCACTGCTTCTTGTTCATCATCCAAACTGAATGA
This sequence comes from Canna indica, assembly GCA_034359265.1. NCBI lineage: Eukaryota > Viridiplantae > Streptophyta > Magnoliopsida > Zingiberales > Cannaceae > Canna > Canna indica. The sequence goes on from CP136896.1 coordinate 53,125,969, forward strand.
TGTCTTTCTCTTAGCTGTAAGGGCATCATGCATTTATCTCATTATCAGCGTTGTGGTTTTATCACATTTTTTCACGTCTCCATAACCACCCGCCAAATGTTGTTTAAGTCTTGTGATTCCCCCGTTCAATTGGTTGCCACAAAGTGAACATGTAATCAATTGTCTTTTGTTTAAATCCGGCCAATATCCATATCTCCAACCTATATCCTTCGAGTTCGGTTTCCGTTTAGGATCATTAGAAGGATCATAAGGCGTTTCACCGGAATTTCCCTCCATAATTTACTGCACAATATAAACAATGTTGCACACAAATACACGATACAAAATGAACACAGCTAAACAAGGACAATACAAATATACTATCAAGCATAAACAAGGAATCAAACTGATTCTAGAATAGCTAAGGGTGATTTCACATAACAACTAAGCTGCTGTTCTGGATATTGAATATCCAGAACAGCTTAAGCTGTTTTGGTTATTGATTCCAGAACAGCTTTAGCTATCCCGGAATCAAATTCCGAGAACAGCAAGAACAACTGAAAGCTGTTCTGGTTGCAGCAGCTACGTCGGCAAAAAAAAAGAAAGGGCGGAAATGTCACAAGAATAAAAAATGGCGGAAATGCTGACGCGCCGAGCTGTGGAGAAAAGATTGTCGGAACATACCTGGCCGGAAAATAGAAAAGCGTCGCCAGAGAAGTGAGGCGCCGACGGGATGCGAGGAAGCTTCCGAGAGAGCCGCTAACGGGATGCGAGGGAGGAAGAAAATTGAAGAAGATAGAGGCGCCGATCGAGCAGGGAGGGTTTAAGTTAGGTTTTTTTTTTATAAAAAATCAATAATTTAGATACCCCTTATCACTAAGTTGGATGAAAAAAATTGCAAAAAAAAAAACCCCTGGTCCAGCGCTGGAATCTTTCCCGGTCCACCGCGCGGGCCAGGGTTCGAATCCTGCGCTTCTTTTTTTCTTGTACCGCCTATCTCGTCGGGATCTCGTCCTGTATCGTCCAGACGAGATATATGATATCTCGGGATCGCCTGTATCGTCCAGACGATACAGGCAAATCGACCGAGACGCCGATATCTCGTCGCTATCTCGACGAGATAGCGACGAGATGATAAGCCTGGGTGGAAGACGAAGAGGTGAAACAATATGTGAGCTTAGTAGTAGGGATGGGCAAGATCACTGTCTTATCGTAAGCAGAAGGCAACCCTTTGATTAAGTCCATGTAAATGCGCCACCAGATCTGCTCGGGAATAGGGAGAGGTTGCAGCAAGCTTGCTGGATGTAGGAGCTCAGATTTGTGGTGTTGACAGGTTCGGCAAGATTGAACATGCTGGTGCACTCCGACTAAGATCACTGTCTTACCATAAGTGGATGGCATCATGGCAGCCCTTTGATTAAGTCCATGGAAATGTGCCACCATGCACGGGAATAAGAAGAGGTTGCGGCAAGCTCACTAGTACACTTAATTTTTGTTTTTTATGTTTAAACCAATTTAAAGTGGTTTGATTTTATCTTTGAATAGTTTTCCCTAGTAGTCTGTTTGTATTTTTTCTCCTATTCTTTTGTGTTTTAATTACTGGTATGAGTGGAACAATAAGGTATGGTACTATACCTGTTCTAGTCCTGTGGTGTGAGACTCGTCCTAAGATCAATACTTCGAACCTTGGTTTGTATTGTAAATTAACATTAAGATTATCTCATATTGTTGTGCTGAATGTTCATAGCCTTATTAGAAGCTTCTCTTATTTTATTTTTATATTTCACAATTGGTACTTCAAAATAAATCATTTTTAGCTCTAGACTTTTAGTCTTGAAAAATTAATATTCATATATATTGATGTATGGTTGTCATAACTCTTGATAGGATGGCTATAGTGAAATCTTTGGAGCAGTTGTTCCTACTCGGGGCTTTGAGTGATGATTACAAGCTCTCAAATCCGGTTGGGCATCAGATGGCACGGTTGCCCTTGGATCCTATGTATTCAAAGGCTCTTATATTGGCTGTAGAGTTCAAGTGCTTGGAAGAAATGTTAATAGTTGTTGCTATGCTCTCAGTGGAGTCTATATTTTACTTTCCTCGTGAAAAAATGGAAGAGGCAAACATCTTCATTCCTTTTTATTTGTATATTGTCCGCGCCCTACTGTGTTTCTTTATACATAATAACACGACCATTTCCCTTTTCCCTTTAATTTTGCAATTCAATCACTCATTTTTCATATTCTAACTTTATCAACTATGAGCCGTGATCAGATATTTGCAATATAATTATCAACTTTTGACTTAGCTAAAATTTTCTTCACTTCCTGGATTCAATCTTTTTCACTTGCAATTAAATTATCACCTTTTGACTAAGTTCTATATATGTGGTTAGCTATTGAGAAATTCTTTTAAAATTTTAAGCTAAATTATTCTTCATTTCCTGGATTAAATCTTTTTCATTTATTGCCTTTGTTAGATGAAATAGAAGAGGATAACTTGATAATTGATATACATATTGAAATGGGTTAAAAGATGATTAAACATGTGGGTGAAAAAGAAGAGGATAACTTGATAATTGATATACATATTGAAATGGGTTAAAAGATGATTAAACATGTGGGTCGAATTTCTAGAGTGTTTGTATTTTTGTTGACACCCCATCACTATAGGGGCTTGTATGTATATGTAGTAACTTCAGAAATACCGGCTTCATGGTACATATATCTTGATTAGTAATTAACTTAACATGTAGTTGATGTTATGTTGCATTTGTGAAGCCATAGTATTTTTAATGTTTAGCATTTTTAAGTTAGGTAACACTATATATTATGTAAATACCACTTAAAAAAGACATTGAGATAGCATTGGATTTGAGTCATTTACTATAGTTGCTAGTTAGACATGGCTGCATCTTGTAAACATGTTTTCTAATGGGGGCTTGTATTGGCAACATTCTATATCTTGATGTTGTCCTTTTACCTATGAATTATATCTAGTTATGATCTTTGCTTTAATCTTGTTGGTTTAGATTGTTTCCTCCTTGTTATTGTTTTTTATAAAAAAATGACATGCCAACAAGAAAGTATTGACTGCTCCTATTTTGTTTCAAATCCCAGGTGATTTTATATTTCTTATCTAGTATGTTTTGGTGCTTATTTTTCCTCTACTGGGTACATGAGAGAGCTGTTGTGGTTTGCTGACAAGTTGCTTTTGAACGGTCATCTTATTACCTAACAATTTTTTCTTTAATCACCAGCTCATAAATATTTTTGAACTTCTTAAACTTGACAATTTGTTTGTGAGATCTTATGTCACATTCAATGTCATCGGTAACTGCCTTTTATTTTACATGTGCTGAGCTTTCAATGCATAATAATCCAACATGCTAAATTTTATGATACTTGTCTTAAAGTCTTAAGCTTTCGGAAGGTGAACTGTGTATTTCTTTTTTTTTAATTTTTACTTCCTTTCCAGGCAAGAACTGCTAGAAAGAGTTTTTCAAGCCCTGAAGGAGACCATATAACCTTGGTCAAAGTGTATCGCACTTCTGCAGAATGCTTGGAGAAGAGCAAAATCACAAATGGTAAAGAGAAATCAATAGAGAAAAAGTTGAATAAATGGTGTAGGGAGAACTACATCAATTACCGATCTCTAAGACATGCACGAGATATTCATAGGTTGGTTTGCTTCTTGATAAAACTAAATTGCTATAATTAAACTTTTAATGCCTAATAGAGATTTCTGTTATCTTTTTGGTATTAAAACATCGTAGTTTATCTGAGAACATTCTTATCATCCCTTGTTGATTGTTTCACTTAGTTCAAGTTATATTGCAAGGTCATTTAATTGTAGCATCAAGTATGAGAACATTCAATATGAATTCTTTCTCTTTTAATATCTGGTGATCATTGTCTTCCGAAATTTGTTATTGCAGTCAAATTGAAGGTCATATCCAGCAGATGGGTTTCTCTCTGTCATCATGTGGTGATGATATGCAACAATTCCGCAGATGCCTTACAGCCTCATTTTTCCTTAATGCAGGCATGAAGCAACCAGATGGATCATATAGGTCAGAAGCCATATTTATTAGAAATGCCATTATGGACCAAGAACTCCATAGGCGTTTTGGTAACTCAATGATTAGAATAACCTAGAATATTTTGTGTACTCATAACTATATATGGAATAAAATTTGAGATGGAACAAGAACGACCCAAAGTAATATTTTCAACCAGTGAAGAATTTGAGATATCATTTATCCACCAAGATTACTTATATTAAGCATCTTCTTATACTGACTGCATATTTAAGGGTGGATTTTGTTGGATTTGTGTTGACCGATCCATCCTCATTTGTTTTATTTGCTGATTTTTTTGTATCTCGTGTTGTTACATGTTGCAGAGCTTTAGCCAGTGGGCAGACTGTGCAAGTGCACCCTTCTTCAGTGTTGTTTCGTACCAAGGCAGACTGCATTATCTTCAACGAGCTTGTTCGCACGAATCAAAACTATGTTCGCAACGTAACTAGAATAGACCCGTTGTGGTTGCCAGAACTAGCTCCACAGTATTATGCTGCCCATAGTTAGACCTGATTTTCTTATGTGCCGTTGATCCTTCTAGTGCTTGAGTCAAGGTTTCTACATGAATTGTCAGTGTTTGTGGCTTTGCGCTGTATCATTTCAGTTCACCATGCATTCAAGCTCACTTGCACTGCCTCTATTGCAAGGTTTTGGGTTTCAAGTGGGCAATGGCCAAGTAGTTGGTGAGTGGACAATGGCCAAGTAGTTGGTGACATTTTTTATCTATGCACATATAGTTGCCACAAAACTGACTCACATAATAGAGTTAGATGGTACAAGTGATCAACAGGGGGAGCTATTTTTTTCAAATAGATATGTAAATTCCAAGTACTTTGTATATTAAACAAAATGGTTTCTTCCGAGTTGGCAAGTTGTAAGTGAGATTTCTCTCATGAACTCTATGTATACATATGTTTTATCTTTAGTGTGAGTCACTCCGTTATTCTTTTGTTCTTGCTGTAATGAGGTAGTAACGGTGAAGAAATTTATTGGAATTTACTAAGGAGTCTTCATAATTCTTTTCATCTCTTCTCGATACTGGAAAAGCCAAATTTGGGGCACAAGTAGTGGTGGCTTAGATTTGAAGCTTTTTTTTCCTGGTATTTCCTACTTTTGATGTATCAGCCTGATTGCTAGGGAAATGTTCTTATTGGGCAAAGGTGATTCATCCCCGAGTGATTTGCGGTGGAGAATTTTTATAAAAAAATTAGACTGGTTGTTGAATGGGGTTTGGTTTGTGCAAATTGATTCAACTGGTACAGGTGTAAAAAGAAATTCGAGTCATCATCTCCGTGTCCATTGGTTTTCTTCAACTTGAGAGCTTCCATGTTTATAGGCTGCAAATGAATCTCTACATTTCTTATCCTAGTTAAGATCAAGCTTAATTAGGTAGAGTTTGATTGAAGGGAATAGATGGAGAATGAAATATTATTTTTTATGCTCTATTTTTTTTTTTTATTTGATTGCAATTTAAAGACAAAGAATAGGCTAACTATAAGGAATATTATTATTTATGCATGAGGAATATTATTTCTATTCCTTACCTCGACCTAAGGAATAATATTTCTATTCCTTATCTCGACCTAAGAAATAATATTTCTTATTTATTCCTTATAATATTTTTTATATTGTTAGTGAATATTTATAATATTACATAATAATATAAAATTAAATTATGAAATTAAGTTTAATAGTAATATATCTTAAATAAATAATTATTATTTTATTATTAAATATTATTTTAATAAAATTTAATTTTTTATGAAAATAAAATAAATAATAGAGTTTATTATTTTAAATTAATAAACTATTTTACATTAATTTATATTTTATTATGTTGTTATTAGTTAAAATAAATTATAATATAATTTATTATATTTTAGAAGGGTATTTTGATTATTTTCCTATATTGTAATTCAATATTTATAATAAAAATATAAAGATTAATTTGTTAAATTAATTTTAATAATAATATATCTTAAAAAGATAATTATTATTTTATTATTAAATAATATTTTAATATTATTTTTTGAAGATTCAATTTTTTTTATGAAAATAAAATAAATAATAATATTTTATTATTTTAAATTAATAAATTATTTTATATTGATCGATATTTTTATTAATTAGAATAAATTAGAATATAATTTATTATATTTTTAGAAATGTATTTTAATCATTTTTTTAAATTCATTGTATATTTTTTATGTCAAATAAATAAAATAAATATATTCAATTTTATTAAGAAGAATATTTTGATCATTTAACTTTCTATTTTTTATACTTATCAAACAAAGTAATTTTATTTTTGATCTATTTACAATGTCAATCAAATAAGATAATATTATTTATTATTTATTTCATTTCTTATCTATTTTTATACGCACTCTAATATTATTGTGAACATAACGCTTAACATATGCAACTTGTTAAAATAGGTATTATAGATGTTTATTCTGATTTCGTTTTGATAAACGTTATTAACTATTATTATGAAGAAAAATATATAGTTAGAAATAAATATTGCATAGTACTTTTTTTTCAACCAGTTGTAATATCATTGTTAGTCTCAATAAAAATGTGTTGACCAATAAAAGTTTGATTGGTCAACTATAATTAATTTTACTTGAAGCTTTTTGAGTCATAGGTAGGGGTGTGTATAGGTATCGGATAAACTCAGAATTGGTTGGAATCTATCTGATCTGGTAGATTTTGGATAGAATCAAATTAAATTCGAATACAATTCGAGGCAAAAATTAAGATTAATAACGATTTCGGGTCCCACACATCGGATATCTAGAATCGAAATTGAAACCTATATCTTGAAACTTGTACCATGTTGGAGCCAATTCTTAAACTTGTATCATAGAACCTACGGATGAATAGATTCTAACAGGATATCAGGAACCTGTATCCTAGAACTTGTAAATGAACAAGTAATAATATGTATTCGAAATCGGTACTACACCACAAATTTCAGATAGAGTTCAATTTAAGTTCCAATGTGATAATGTTTTATTCCAAAACTTAAGTACCAATCCTATATAGGAGTAGGGTATACGTATCATGAAAATTATAAATTTATCATACTTGCTCACTTTTAGTCACATGTCCATGTCTTTAAGGTTAATGAGTCAGTTCTCGCGCTAAATTGGATGATGAGATAATTAAAATCAGAGCATATATAATTTAAAATCTTGATGATGAAATATATATAGGAAAGGATTGTCAAATGTAGTAGGAATCAAATCTTTGAAACCTATTTGATTTTGCTGCAATTAAGCTCACTGTAAATAACTTTGATCATATATTAGGGTGATATGTGGATATTGTTTTTAATTTTATAATCATCTCATCAAGAAAATAGGTGGGGCACAATGCCACAGTGGCTCTAATGAAGACAAAGCCAAGGCAGATCTCACCGGGTGCGTAAATTTGCCATCCCTACGTACAAACTCTTTTTTTTTTCCTTCGCCATTAGTCAGCTCAATATCTTGTTATCCTCCACCGTTGAGTGCACCACTTGGCACAAATTGTGGAGCAAAGTGACGTTGAATTCTTTACACTCCTTGACGGAGACAATATTCCAAAAGCACTCTCATCATCATCATATCAGCTTCTTCATTTAGACATTTGGAAGAAAAGGACGACCCAATATAATATCTAAAGTTTGACAACCAAGCATCTTTATATCCTTTTAGTTTTGGATAATATTCCTTGATATCTGCTTTATTTTAATTTATCCAACAAACAATGTTTTTGTTTCATGTGTCGCTAGATCTCTGCTGATAGATTAGTATATTATTTCATACAATAACCACCCATACAATTTTCATACTCGTTTGGCTTGAGCTTTAGTCCTAGACGTTGACCATATGTATTGCACGTGCTTAAATCAAATTAAGAGTGCGACCACTGGTCCAAGCTGCCAAGTCAGCAAGGGTGCACACAACTGATTAATGATCCACAAAATAAACATTATGATATCAAATATGAAAGATGCGGGGAGGAATCAGAATGGAAAAAATAAATCATGATCAAGAAATATGTGGTTAAGAAATGGTAGTAGGATTAGGGGCGGCAATTGGAATCGGCTAACCGCGATTAATCGGTTAATCGAATAGCAAAAATCGATTTCGGATAGTGAATTTGTGGTTCGGTTTCGATTAGTAAAATCCAAAAATTAATTTTAATCAGTTCGATTTCGATTATCGGTCGTGGATAATCGATGACCGAAACTGATTATATATTTTAGTTTTGATTACTGGTTATCCACGGTTAATCGGTAATCGAAGCCGGTAATAACTTATTATATATATTTTTAACCCAAAAACCCTAAACCCGCAACCCAAAACTCGTTTACCCGAAATCCGATTTTGATTATCCGACGGATATATAATCGACAATGAATTGATTTCTATTTCGGATATTGGTTTTTGAAACCGAATGGTTTTGGTTTCAACCTTGGTCTTAATCTCAGTTTTGATGATAACAAATATGGAACTAATATTTTCATGGAGAAATATTTTTAGGTTCCAAGTCGGTTAGCGCTCGATGTCTGCGATTGAAGATATTGGAAAAATTGAAAATTCGAAGGACGTTGGTCGACGCGCTCAGATTCATCGGAAAGGCTAGAGTTTAGGTTTAGGGTGTCCAGGTCAATTGTATTAATCATCATTATGATGCAAAGACCCCTAAAGAATCAAACCCGTAATTCAAAACCTGAACCAAAGAAAGAACCTGAAAGTACTAGTATTTTCCAAGTCGGTCGACCGCTGATCCACCGGCAAAGGCCTCTCGGTCGATGACCGATCGATCGCCCATCGATCGGTGATCGATCGACGAGCGATAACGGCTCTTTTTTGAGCCGTTGTGTAGTGTTTCACCCGAGCCTACTTTGGCATTTCTATATAAACACATGCCCAGCCTTCCTTACATCTCTTAACATTTCTTGAGTCATTATATGTGACACTAAAGCCTTGATTGAGTCATTTTCATCTCTATACTCTAGTTTCTTGTTGAAATCTTGATTAAGCCTTCAATCTTCATCAATTCATCATCTTGAGACATCAAGAGGACTAGGGAGTTTCTTTTAGAGCTAAATATACTTTGGTTTATTTATTGCTCTAATTGTTATTGTATTTTGTTGTTTATTTTCATTGTATATCAAGTGTGTAAACCTAGGTTGCTAGGTTTGATTGAGTTGGGTGGTAGCCTTTGTGTTTGAAGCTTAAATCCATTGATGTACTTAGTTTGCTAGGATTAGTGATTATTGTCTCTTAAGATTGAGGTGGAAGAGTGCTCTCAGTAAGAAAGCGGAGACTTCCGGGTGTGGAAGTGCCTTAGGTTGAGAGTGGAGACTCTTCGGGTAGAAGGTCCTCATTGTAAGCGAAACGATATAATCTAATAAAGCTAAGTTTGCAAATCCTAAGCGGGGTGCTTAGGTAGTAGACTAAGCATTGGGGTCGAACCACTATAAATTTCTTTGTTTGTACTGATATTGTGCTCGTGTGGTTACTTGTATTTAGTTGATTCATTTATCGCTTCTGCACTTATTAATCTAGTTGAATTGTGAATTGCTTAAAGTAATCAAGAAAAGAATTAAAATCAGAATTAGGCTAAAATTTAGCAAACACATTATTCACTCCCCCTCTAGTGTAGACCATTTCACTTACAACGTTGTCTACGCCCATGTACAGAATCAGCCATCACAAGGAAGGTAACAACCACACTTCAAACTTATAAAGATCTTTTTATTGAGCCAAAGGGACCGCGACCGCCTCCACTTTGCCATAGGGAGCACTACATCAGATAACTTCCAACACAACGACACCAGTAGCGATACGACCATACCATTATCCTTTTAAGCAAAAAGACGAGATCGAACGACAATGCTCATACATGCTGGAACAAGGACTAATTCGACCCAGTTCTTCACCATTCTTGGCCCCTGTACTCATAGTAAAACAAATAGATGGATCATGACACTTTTGCGTAGATTATTGTGCGCTCAACGCAGTCACAGTAAAGGATAAGTTTATGATACTCGTAATTGATGAACTCTTAGATAAATTACATGGAGCCACCCTCTTCATAAAACTCGAACTACAAGCAGGATACCATTAAATATGCATACATTTCGAGGACGTCGAGAAAACGACATTCCACAATCATTATGGGGACTACGAGTTTTTGATAATGCATTTTGGACTTACTAATGCACCATTTACTTTTCAGGCCTTGATGAATAACTTATTCCCACCATGGTTGCGACGCTTCATTCCCATTTTTTTTAACGATATACTTATTTATGGCAAGACAGGAGAAGAGCAGGAGAAGAGCATGTAACACACTTGAAACATGTTTTTGATCTTCTAAGGTAGCATCAACTATTTGTCAAGAAATCAAAATGCACCTTTGCTGCCCCGTCAGTGAACTACCTCAGACATGTCATCTCTTCAAAAGGAGTAGCTACAGACACCTTGAAACTACAAACAGTCACCAACTGGCCAACTCCAACTTCTCCAACCGAGCTTCGCGGCTTCTTAGGCTTTGCAGGGTACTATAGGAAATTCATAAAGAACTACGCCGCCATTGCTACACCACTTACAACGTTGCTGAAAAAAACTCATTTAAATGGACCATATAGGCAACTCAAGTTTTTCTTATCTCAAGGAGGCACTAACAACGCTACCTGTGTTGGCACAACTAGATTTCTCCAAACCATTCATTGTAGAGTGTGATGCAGCCAGCCTTAGGGTGGGTGCTATTCTACAATAGGACGATCGTCCAATTACATATTTGAGCTGATGCTTCGCTGAGCATCATCGTCGACTACCGGCTTACGAGGAGTTGATCATGCTCTCCAAAGCAATACACCATTGTGCCCCATACCTATGGGGTAACATGTTCAAGGTAAAGACCGATCACTATGCTTTAAAGTTCCTACTAGATCAACGAATTGTCACAAGTCCTCAGTAACATTGGATGTCCAAATTGATGGGGTTTAATTTCACAATCGACTATAAAGCCGACAAATAGAATAAGGCCACATACGCATTATCACGACGACCTCATGGGGAGGATAGCTTAATGGCAATATCGCAGCCTCTACCATCTATCATAGAAATGCTTCAAGCCGAAGCTGCTGGCAAAAGAATCTTCGGGAGATAGCCGACATTCCCAAATCATCATTGTGGGCTACTCAAGATGGTCTATTTTTTTTACAAAACATGCCTCTTCATTCCCCTCGATTCCTCTCTCCGCCTAGATATCCTTGCAACAATCCATAATGTTGCCCATGAAGGATACCAACGCACGTTGCAACACATCAAGTCAGAATCCTATTTGCCTGGACTAAATCGAGAAGTACAACAATTTGTCCAATCATGCTCCATCTGTCAGCACAACAAATCAGATAATCTCCACCCAGCGGGTTTACTACAACCCTTACCCATTCCAATGCAAGTATGAGCTGATATTTCTATGGACTTTATTGACGGTTTACCTCCCTCATTTGAAAAATCGGTAATTATGGTGGTTGTTGATTGTCTCTTCAAGTATGCTCATTTTATTGCAATGTCTCGCCCATGCATTGCAACAACCTTGGCCCATGCCTTATTTGATAATATAGTCAAACTACATGGGCTGCCAGAGACCATAGTGAGTGATCAGGACGCAATTTTTACTAGCACCTTTTGGAAAGAACTATTCGGCCTTAGTGGAACAAAATTATGCTTAAGCTCTGCTTATTATCCACAATCGGATGGACAATCTAAAGTTGTAGAGGCTTGCAAATGCACCTTCGCTGCTTCACGGGAGATAAGCCAAGAAGATGGGTACGATGGCTACCATAGGCAGAGTACTCATACAACACCGATTTTCATTCAACACTCCAAATGTCACCCTTTGAAGTAATCCATGATCGACCACCTCCACGTTGTACACATGCTGGATTATCACACCTAGAAGGAATGGACTACGAACTTCGTGGACGTGATGAAATTCTCGACTTGCTGTGCCAACGTCTACTTGAAGCATAACAAGCCATGAAGAGGCCATATGATGGGAAACATCATGACTTACAATTGGAAGCTGGCAAAAGGTATTATTGAAGCTTCAACTCTATCGACAACATTTCTTAGCCAAACAACACTCTCAAAAACTCCCACCAAAATATTATGAGCCCTTCAAGATTAAACAACACATAAGCAAAATGGCCTACAAGCTGGATCTTCCTACCACAATAAAAATTCACCCAGTCTTTCATGTCTCATTATTAAAGCAGTTTAAAGAAGGCACTATTCCAATTGAACCAACTCTACCTCCAACACCTGAGGTTGACGACACTCCATTTCCTCAAGCTATTCTGGATTCTCGCACCTCCAGTAAAGAGTTAGAACATTTAGTACACTGGAAGGGGAAATTGCCAATTGAAGCTTCCTGGGAACCATATCAAACTTTCAAATCCCGATTCCCAGCATTTGAGCTTGAGGACAAGCTCAATCTTGAAGGGGAGGGTGTTGTTATGATCACTGGATCCCAACTACCAAGTCAGCAAGGGCCCACACAACTTATTAATGATCCGCCACCTCAATAAGATAAACATTAGGGTATGAAATATAGGAGACGTGGGAAGAAATCAAAGTGGAAAGGGTAAATCATGATCAAGAAATATGTGGCTGAGAAATGGTATTAGGATAAGGAATAAATGTTGGCTTAAGGGTTTTTCTTAAGCATCGATCTTTATTTTGATGATAATAAACAAGTATTTAATCTATGTATAAAGTTTTGAGTTCAAGTTGAGGTTGCGATAAGCATGCGAAGTTCGTTCAAACGAAACGAAAGAAAAGACCGTCGAAGAAACGAAAGAAGAAAACGTCAAAGAAAGGCTCGAATTTAGATCAAGTAGAAATCATATAATATACCCTTAGGATGATTTTATCCCAAGCCAAATTGTAAAGTTATCCAAGTTGAAACTTGGTAACTAAACCCATAAAAAAACATGTAAAAAAATCAAAGTAAAAATCAGCCTTAGCTTGAGTTCGATCGACCGAACAAGGTAGAATTTTGGCAGTAGCCTATTCGGTCGATCGGTCGATCGACCGAATGATGCCAAAAAATGGCAGTAGCCATTCGATCGACTTGTCGGTCGACCGAAGTTGGTGAAGATATCACGAAAGGCTACATCGATCGATCGATCGATCGTCCAACCGAAGCCAAAATTTGACAGAAGGCGCGTCGGTCGATCGATCGGTCAACCGGATTGCAAATCAAAGATCGCACGTCTAGGCTTCACTGCATCGGTCGACCGGATTGAAAATCGCAGGTTGCGCCTCTGGCTTCACTACATCGGTCGACCGGATCTGGGATTGATGAAGCTGCGACTCATTCGGTCGACCGAACAACGCAAATAAAGCACAAAAAGGGTAGTGGTCGATCGGTCGATCGACCGACATGCGACTGAACGATCGTAACAGCTAGTTTTTTTCCTGTTGAATCGCCCGTTCAGCTGAGGGTTATAAATACCCCTCACCTAACTTCTAAAAAGCTTCTTAGAAAATTAATTGAGCATTCAAGAAGTGATTTGAGCCTTCAAAGAGATTGATCTGCTGCGCCCTACTCGTTCATCAACATCTTTCTTAAAGTGCTCGCTTCCCTCAACTCTGCTACAACTCAAGTTCATCTTCTGGCAAGTTGGAGGCTTGAAGGCTTGGGAAAAGAGCAGTGGTTCCTTCTTATAATTCTTAAGCTATTTTTATTGTATTTGAAGATTTATTTCAAGCTTGGTTTTCATTTGTAATAGCCTGCTAGGTGTGCTAGAGAAACACTTAGGATAGACTTTGTAGATTTGTGTTTTGCTTAGGTGAATAAGTTTGAGGGGTTCTCAAAGAGGTGAGAAGACTGTCCTCAATTGTATTCAAAGGAAAACACAAGCTCTATAAAGTAGTGATTAGAAATCCTTGGTGAGGAACCATGGTAGTGGAGTAGGCAGTTGGCCGAACCACTATAATTAATCTTGTCTGCATTGTTTTCAATATTTGCTCATTATTGTTCTTGATATTTGATCACATCTATTGTTAAGATACATTTGCATTTGATTAAAGTTAAATTGAGTAAATTAAAAAAGGAACAGATACTTTTCAACTCCCTTTCTAGTGTCGAATTTTCTACAACAGTGAGAGAGTTAGTAAGAGTTGATAAAATCAAGACTTATCAAAAGAGGAGCTCTTGTATAAATAACTAGAAACTTTATAAATGAATATCCATCATTTTGGAGCAATTTCTCTTCCTCAACACTCTCTCTTTCTCTCTCTCTCAATCTACCAAGAACCCGACGCACCAACAAATCAACCTTGGCACTGCATGCGTTCCTTCACCAAGGCCGCTTCATGCTAATCCAGGAGGATGTTAATGCCTACGTGTAATCGTGTATGCATGAGTTACACGCCGCTAGAGGTGGGAATCAACAGGGCCATCCACTTTAGTGGATCAAACTAGGTTATCCTATCGTGCTGGTTCAACCTGTTAGAGAAATAGACACAATAGAACGAGATAAATAGTGTGTATGCCTAATTTTAAATTAAATGTCAATTTAACTTATTGAATTGATGGATGACAATTTTAACTTAGTTTTTATAATTAAGATAGAATATATGATTAATTACAAAATATATTCATACTTTTGATAGTTTTCTCAAATTTATCCCGATTTTTAATTTTTCCTAATGATATACTCCACATTTCAAATTTTTTCAATTATATTCCACCGTCAATGAAGTGTTAAATTTATTGTTTGGATGCTGACGTGGATCAATATTGTCATGTCATAATCCTAAATGAATAAAAATTTAAAAAATATCACGTCATCAATTTTTTTAATAATATTTAAAGGATTATATATATATAATATATATCGACTTTTAAGAATTTTCTCAAATCTATCCCAACTTTTTATTTTCAAACAAAATGAATCTCGCACTTTTGATTTGTTTCAATTATATCTTATCATCAAACTATTTGAGTTGGGATAAATTTATTTCAATTTGATCATTAGGATTCTGAGTTGTATTGTCATCTGGATCAAAATTTTAGTTAGCCTCCCTAAATACATATAAAAATAATAATATTGGTATAACACTAAATCTTTGGGGTCATTGAATGATGGAACCAAGATCTAAGAAATGGTGCAATTAAAAATAATATAGTCGATTGTCGGTGAGAGTGATCACGGTTCTACCTCGAGGCCACAATGATGTAAAGAAGTCGAGTGAGCATTGTGAATGCAAGAGGATACAATTTTTCATATATATATATATATATATATATATATATAAGAAGATATTTTTTTAAAATGGTTTGGCGAAATGATTTTAATATTTTTAAATATATTTAGGAATATTAGATAAATTTTTGATCCATATCGGCAGTGCTACACAATATTTTAATGGTAAAATTGATAATAATTTGATAGTAGGATATAATTGAAATAAATTGAAAGTATGAGATCTCTTTTGTTTGAAAATAAAAAGTTGGGATAGATTTGAGAAAATTCTTAGAAGTCGAAATATATTAGATATAATCCTTTAAATCTTATTAAAAAAAATTGATAACGTGTCATTTTTTGATTTTTTTAATCATTTAGGAATGCTAACGTGACAATATTGATCCACATCAGCATCCAAACGATAAATTTAACACTTCATTGACGGTGGGATATAATTGAAAAAAAATTGAAAGGTGGAGTATATTATTGGAAAAAATTAAAAAATATGATAGATTTAGGAAAACTATCAAAAGTGAGGATATATTTTAGTAACTCAACTTATAACCAAGTTTAGTAAATAGTAGTGTCCTCCGAAAAGATTTACAAGCTAAGTCTGTAACCCTCTCCCCGAGGGCACCTTTAACATCTCAAGCTTTGAGAATAACTAACTAAACTAACAAACTCGAGACTTATGCCTTTGCAACAAGACGACCACTCAAATTCTAAAACCTACACCCTAGGTCAAAACCAAACTTGAAATCTAACAAAACAAACTTAAAATTACAAGTAAATGAGAGCAATTATAAAGTAACACACAACTTAGCTCTCAAATCAAGCACGTATTTGCCAATTGTGGGTAGCATAGTTGGTGACAATATATTAAATGTTGCCTAGAGATCTAGGGTTCGAACCCTAGTATGGTCACCTATTGTGACTTTCTATTTTTGTTTTTTTTTAAAAAAAATTAAGCACGTAAATCCTATTTATGCCTATGATGATAAGCTTCATCACCGGTAGAGAAATGCTTAAAGCAAGTATTTATAGGCTTGCAAAAAGAGATGCTCAAGAAAAAATGGTCACAACGGTTGAAAAAAGAGTCGTTGGACTCGCTAATTGCATATCAATTGTAGGTCGGTCGATCGTCGGTTGATCGCACCTTTGACTAAAACTACACCGTGATATGTTTCAACGTTGGTTCAAGTTCGGGTCAAGTTTCTATGCAATAGGTTTGGATTTCATCATCAACTACATACATCCTAAGAATAATACCTACACCCTAAACCAAGTCTTCAAAAGCGCTTCTTCATTTCCAAACACCTATTAACGTCCTTTTTAGTTTTCAATTTTGCATCAATCTTCCTTGATTGCAGGTATCACATTCTTATCAACATAGAATTTAAAATTATTTTTCTTGAAATTATTATTTTCTAGTTTGTTATCATCAAAATTAAGAGATTGCGATCAAGATTGAATACCTTAGGCCAACACAACTCACGTGTTAAGCTCGGTCAAAGCTCGAGTTCAACCACGACTAATGTTTTAGTTCTAAAATAAATTAGGTAGTAATTTAAATTACTTTAAAAACTTAAATAAGTAATGAATAATATTTTTGAAGTACTTGTTTATTTTATTATTTATTAATCAATATTTTAAATTTATGTGTTTTTTAATCTATTTAATACATTTAATTATTTTTTATTTTTAAAGTAATTTTAATTATTATGGGGCGAGCCAACCATGAAAATTTTTAGACCCTGCCCAACACGGCCCAAAGGAGGCTGAGCCTAGCTGGAGTCGGCCATGCCCGTTGTCATTGAGGTTAGATTAACATTTAAATTCATTGAGATTAATTGAAATCATTTTCAAATTTGTTTAGTCCCTAACAAATATACCGAAGTTCCTATTCTATTTAGTTTTAATTTTTAATAAATTAACTAATAATTTAGATCACTTAAAATACCAAAACAAATAATGAATAATATTTTTAAAGTTTTTTGTTTATTTTATTATTTATTAATTTTTTAGATGCATTTATGTATTTTTAGTTATTTATTTAATTTATTATTGTTAAAATATATATTCTTAGATTTGCGAGGGATTATGCAATCTCCACGCCGGCTATATTATATTTTTTTAAAATTTAGATTTCTTTTTTTCGAAACTTAAATTGACATGATATGATTTATTCCAACTTCTTAAAGAATATTGACAGCGCACTCCTCCCGCGAAGAGGAACAAATTATTATTCAGATATTAGTACATATTTTTATAATTTTATGATATGTATCTTCATTTATTAGATCATTACTAAATCATCCTCATAAATTGGACTAGACTAGCACTTTGAGCTCGGTCGAATTAGGCTTAAAAGTACCCACATACATGAATCAAACTCAAGTCGAACCAAACACTACTCAATCAGGAGGCTCCATCCGATCATATAAGGATACTCACGTCATCATTAATTACCAAAGATTCGTCAGCAATGAATCCGACACTTTCGGAATTGACATTGACTCATTCTGAGCACATTCCCGCGAGATTCAGAGAATCATCATCACTCGAGACATTTTTTATCATGCATTGGATATACTCTCGATTCTAATTCTATACTCATCATTTAAAATTCTTTCTTAATTGAGTATCAAAATATCTTTGTAGGTCTCTCGTCGGAGTCACACCGAATCTGGAGACACGTATGATCGTATCATCTTGGCTCGAGGCAAGAACAAGAATCAAGATGAATTATTCTGAATGAGCTCCTAATCATATTAAAATCTCTTGCCGACAAGAGGACAAGTAATACTGACTAGTGCATGAAATTAAAGTCCACGTCATTTTTCGATGAATTATTCGTAATTGAGGCGGGACCACCTCTTAATAGTTAGGGTTGACCCCACCCGCGCCTTTCCGGAACAAAGCGATGATGCACCGAGCACCAATTACCGCCATGCGCACGGCGCACGCCCAGAAATTTTGGGCGTCTTCGACCTTTGATTGATAAACCACTCGATCGGGGTTTCATCAGTGCCTCATATAGATCCCTCGTTCGACTGAGGGCCGCCGCATTGCTCGGATTGCCATTGCAAATACTGGTCCATTTCGAGCTTTTCTTTCCAATCATTGGTATTTCGAGCTCTCACGCTTCTGATCTGATCCTGTTTTTAGTAAAAATAATATATTTTTTTAATTTCTTTTCTTCCTTTCCTCTCTCCGGTATTTGTTTGATTCGTTCTCATTTATTCATTTGGAATCTCATCGATTCGTACGGCGCGGCTACATCTTCTTGTTTGGCCTTGTTCTTGTTGATATTCTTCGAAATAATCGTGTGTTGTTCTCTTGATACGCCTGGTCGGGAATATCCTTTGATTCTGAGGGTAGGGCTGTGTGGATAGTGCTCAAGGCTTGATCTTCGGTTTTGCTGCTTCCGAAATGTGGGGATCGGCATGTACTTGAGAAGAGAAGCCTTGCATTCGCACTCGTATATAAATTCTCCAGACTGATCGCGCTTCCTTGATGGCTTCAAATAAGCATCTTCTCTCGACGAGTTTCTGTGGGTTTAGCCACATGAGTCTGGCTAACGAGCAGAGCAGACTTCGTAGAAGATCTTTGGTTTCTATGGACATTGGTTCCCAAGTTGGCTTCAGCAATGCTTTGGGTTTGAAGAGCTGCTTGGAGCGCGGCGATGGTATATTTAGAAGAGGAGAGGGCAAAATCCAAAAGGCTCACGTTGTAGCGCCCCATCGTTATTTAGTTCGAGATTCCGATATAGTTCTTACAGATGGTGCGAGGTTAAAGTTGACAGATGAGGGTAGATCGTACAAAACTGGAACACCGGAAGGATTTGTTGGTCATCCGGTGTCTGATAAATTGGTTGTTGCCGTTGACGTAGATGAAGGTATTTGGCATGACTTATAGGATACTTTTGCTTGTTTCATTATGTATTAGTGCTTTATTGCAAATCTGTAGCTGTCTTGCATGAAAATTAGACATTCGTTTAGGGCTTATTTGTATAGAGGGCTAAGAGGGGTTTGGAGGGGAGGATTCAATACTCGATGTTTGAAAAGTTCATTTTTGATGATGTAGAGTGAAATGAAGAGAGAACCTTTCTTCCCTCAGTTGTGTATATTTTTTCCCCTGGATTGGAAGAATTCCTTTCCTCTCTTACCCCTTTTCTTTTTCTTTCCCTTAGTAAAGAATTGTTGAACAAGCCCTGATGCTTATATTCATAATTAGTATTATACAGTTCCAGTGTCCGCTCAGCTATGCAATGTGGGGAATATTAAAAGTAGAGATTCTGATCTTTCTTATATAATTGGTTGAAGCGTCAGTATTGAGCATATACACTTTATTGGAGGCAGTGAGTTGAGTCTCAAATTGTGTCTTGATGAAAGATTAGAGGTAACATGAACAACAAAGAAATTTTTGGTTGGATCTCCCTACACTTAGTCACTTATTCTTGTAGGTTATGTTTGAGGTTGCTCGCACTGTGTAGCCAAAATTAAGCTAGTTGAGTAATGAAATTGCTTCATAACCTAAAAGGCAGATGCTGGTTGGCTTCTAACAAGAAAAGATCATTGGAATCTTTTCCATTTTTGGAATATTGGAAGCAAATTCTTGTTTTTTGTAGATGAAGTCTTATTCTACATTTGTACTGTTGTTTATCATCCAAGTTCTGACACATGCCCTCATGTAGTAAAATAATGATTCCCTACTCCAGTAGGCCTGGCTTGAAACAAGAGTGATATATTACATAATGATAATTCTTTCTTTTTGCAAAATAATGATTCACCATACATTACATCTATCAATTTCTTTCTTGACAACTTATTTCTTTTTTCTTGATTTTTAGTGCTTGGAAGTTTTCTCTCTGCTTTGAACAAATTTATTGCCAATCGCTACTCCTCCAATCATTCCGTCTCCGAATATTATGTATATGAATTTTTCAAGGTATCATATAAGCCTAATGACAAGATTTTAATTTTGAGTTATAGTTCATGGAAGTTTAATTTTAGTTACTTAATTTGATAAGCTGTATTTTCTTCTTTTTTCTGAGTTTTTATGACTCAGCTCTCACTGATCTCTGTGACTTAATCAACAGATATGGAAGTGTTCTCCAGCTGAAGGTATCACGAAGGACATTCTTCATTTTGTCATAGTTTTTTCCACTTATTCTTTATGCTACAATTTACTTTTAGTGGGAGCTGTTTGTTATAATATTAAACGTGTTTTTCTTTTGTATGTTTCAATGCATCATAATTTTGCCCTTGGCTTTGTGTTGTAGCTGATGTTCGTGTTCATGAATTCTTCAAAACTCCTTACTTCAAAATGGGTATTCATCCCATCCCTGGTGCTCAGCATGCTCTCTATAAGTTATCAAATTTCTGCAAACTATCTGTAGTGACGTGAGTACTCTATATTTGTTTTTTCCGGACTTCTTTAATTGAATTTGCAGTCACCACTACCATCTACTAAATGAGTCTTTCTGGTAATTTGTACACTTGAATAGATCTCGACAGAATGTTATCAAGGACCACACAATCCAATGGATAGAAAAACACTATCCTGGCTTGTTTCAAGAGTTCCAGTTTGGCAATCATTTTGCTCTAGACGGAAAATCACGGCCAAAATCTGAGATTTGCAGGTAGGCTCATCATAAAGTGAAATTCTTATTACAGTTTTCAAAAGTTACTTTTTCTCAATGTTAGGACATAAATTTTTTTTAAAAAGTACATTCTGGAGTAATCTTAAATATTTAGCTATACAGAAATAAAACATGTCCAAGATAGTACAAACTTTGTATGTAAGTTACAACTGCATAATTAATGTGAAGATAATTGCTAAGAAATGAATACTTATTTGCGGCAAATGTAGCATTACAGGTTTGGAAAAAAAGTGTACATGGAGCCTGAAGGATTGCTAGCATTTTAATGGCTAATGGATTGTAGAATTTATGTTGCATATGCTTTAAGCATTATATGATAGGAATTTAGAATGATTTTAATTAGGAGTGGGTATAATCCAACGGACTCCAACTAAAACATTTACCCGCCTGAAATCGTCTCAAACTGGGTCGAGTGTCGAGTAGCTTGATTTAGATTTTGCATTCAAGTTAGGTTTCAAGTATATATTGTAAATCCAATTTTGACCCAATTGAAAATTATTTAAACTACAACTAGGCCTCAATCCCATACCAGAGGGAGTCGGCTAAATTGAAAATTATTTAAAAAACAAAAAAAATGATTTTAATTGAAAAACACCATATGATCCAATTCCAACATGCTATTTCTTCACCGTGTTCTTTGAAAAGTTTTAGATTTTATGTGATGTGTCATGTGTATGATAAATAATATATATTTGTTATCTGCCCATCTTACTTGGTATCTCGCAATTTAGACATCTTACGAGAAAATGCTTTATTGGGTGAAAAAGAAAAATGAAACTTTCAGCAAAACAAACCCTTTTTCCCAGAACAAATACCATTTAGAACAAATTCATTTGTCTATCTACTCTATCTTCTTTCCTCTACTTCATGCTTCGATTTCCCAATCATAAATCTTGATCCATGCACTTGCTCCCTACAGGTCCTTGGGGGCTCATGTTCTGATCGACGACAACCCGAAATATGCTCTTGAATGTGCAGAAGTTGGCATCAGAGCCCTTCTCTTTGACTATCACAATTCTTATCCATGGAGCAAGTCTGGGTCAGCAACTTCACATCCATTGGTGACAAAGGTCCACAACTGGCAAGAAGTTGAACAACAACTGTTGTCTTGGGTACTAACTTAAGAGTTAGAGTTGCTCCATTTAGAGCTTACAGTTGCTAGTTATACAGTAGAATACGTGAAAAGGGCATATGATCTAATGTTTAGCCATCTTTAGAAGGTTAAAGGATTGGAATGTGACCCTTGTTTATCAAAACAATGTGAAAAAGAAGGAAAAATATAATTGATTGTTGTAGAGTCTACAATTTGTAAATAAATTATAATATTCCGATTTAGTCTCACACCCATAGTTCATGATAAGGATAATAATTAATTTAAGCTTTAATTTATGAGTAAGTAATTTAGGCCTATCAAGTTAATAAGTTAATCATCCGATGAGGTCAAATCATGACAAATGACATTAGAGCGAAGTTTGGATAATCATTAATTTAAGTTTTAATTTATGGGTAGGTAATTTAGGCCTATTAAGTTTATAAGTTAATTATCCAATGAGATCAAATCATGACAAATGACATTAGAGCGAAGGTCTAATCTTAGCACATCGCGGAAGCTAATGTAGGATATATGAAGTTGCTCGGGAAGCGGGAGCCACCAATATAGGCCTTACTAGTTGGTGACTTTGTTTGATATTATGCTTTGGTTAGACTTGATTTGGACCTCAACTAGGACTTTAAGCCTTGAGGTGAAAGAAATTATAACAATTTAGTTGCACATCAAGAATTGATGACAAAATATGTTGGTTAATAAGACTTGATAGTTGTACTACATTAAGAGCACATTAGTTTCATGGGATAAGGAAGGATAGTATACATCATAAGGGGATAAAATTATAAAAAGATAAATTTGATATTATTTTTGGTGTATACTAGATAAAAATATCACTTCTAACTATAACTTCAATAGCATGACATTTTTGCATCACACAAAATTTTTCAATATTTTTATTTAACTATAGATAATAAATATAAAAGTAATTTACTATATACATTATATTTACATCAATATAAAATATTTCATAAAAATAAATAATTAAGTATTGTAATGTAGAATGATGTAAATAATACATTATTTTTTATACAATAAAAATAATAAGGGAAACAGTTTATGTTCTATATATAGTTAGTAGTATAATTCTTAAAAATTAATGTTAATATTAAAAAATATACTTATTGGATCAGAAAAACATACTTAGGATTATGACAAATGACATATTTATAAACAATAAATTATGTGTTTATTACAATATAAAACCAATACTAAAGTATTCTCGATGGAGAATATTATGTCGTTCGTCCCATTTGTCGGCTCTTCCCTCTGATCACCCCGTTCATCATCCCTGT
The DNA here is from genome assembly GCA_034359265.1 of Canna indica. NCBI lineage: Eukaryota > Viridiplantae > Streptophyta > Magnoliopsida > Zingiberales > Cannaceae > Canna > Canna indica. The sequence goes on from CP136896.1 coordinate 53,149,360, forward strand.
TACTCCCCTTGATCCTCGAAACCAGTTGATGCATTCCCCTCGTCGTTTTTGGCATCTGCGTGCGGTCGGCTCCCACCGTGATAGTAGGACCATGGTTCTCATTGTTTCTCCCCCTCGCTTTCACACTCGTCTCCTTCGCCTCATTAGGTTTTCGCACGGCTCTCTCCCCATCCCTGCCTTGTTTGGATGAGGTGTAGCATGATTTAGTAATGTATGGTATGGTATAATATTGTATGGTATAATACTGTAATTATTATTACCATGTTTGGAAAGATAATATGGTATGGTATGGTTAAATAGTATATTTTTGTTTGATTTGATGGTATGGTATGGTTCCTCAAATGATAAAATAATCAGAATGCCCTCAAATATAAAAATTCATGTAATATTATATTAAATTCATTTTTTTTTCAAAATATTAGATTTAATTAAATACATAAAATTTCTACCTAAGAAAAAAATCAGAAAAAATGGAAGCATAATAAGGACCGACGGATAAAAAATATATTTGAAAAGTTGATGGATACTTTAGGTATTAAAATTTGGTAACCATGGGAAACCACCAAATTGGTGGTTTCAAAAATCTTACAAAATCCATGGTTTTAAAATCATGAGATTACCATACCATACTATACCATGATTTTAAAAGTTTTCCCAAATATAAAATCATATCATACCATACCATGGTAAACCATACTCTACCATGAAACAAACAAGACCTAACTTCTCATCGCCCCCCTCTTTCTCGCTCCCCCTCGGTCTGCTATAGCCTTCGGCTTTTCCCGGCGCCCTGTCACACCCCAACTCAGGGTCGTGTGACCAGCCAGGATCTATGTCCTACCGTGAAGCCTACTACCTACACTGACTAACGAGAAACCGAAACACATAAATAGAAGATAACAATGCAACTTTATTTGAAATCTTAGAAACGTTCACAATTTTTTTATAAAAAGGAAGTAGCTAACATCAAAAACAAATGAAACAACTCGAGTTCAAGTTGAATACATGCTTTGAAAACCAACAACTCTCAGTGTAGAAAAAAGAACAAATCTAGACATCTAGACTATGACTATCGGACGCCGCTATGAGATCGACGCCACTGCCTACCCTCCAACTGCACCATGACTCCAAGCCTCAACTCATTGATCGGGCTCTGCAAAATAAAAAATAAAAATCGTGAGTCCACATGGGACTCAGTAAGCAATTCTTCCGAACCTCCACCTAATCCCCAATAAGCAGGCATAAATAAATAAGACAACATAATATAAAATCGGGGATATAATTTACTTCTGATATGACAACCGACCCCAAGGGTCGTCATGCATAGACCATACGTTCGTGAAACTCACCATAACAGCCTAACTAAGCCACTTGGCATCCGGCCCTTAGGGCCTACTCATGATTTAGAGATTCGACTATAACCAGCCCTACCATACAAGGTAGTAACATACTTACCATACAAGGTAGTAACATACTGGCCGTTCAGGCCACACAATACAAAAGTGAAATCAAGAAGTCTCCGGACCGTCGACTAGGATGGTTTGCTAGTCTCCGGACACCGACTGGGGTAGGGATAGCTAGTCCCACCCAACTGGGGTCTGACACCTAGCAGGCCCACTGGTGAAATCTCAAGATCCAATCACTGGCCGAGTCAAGCATTCGTTATTCCGACTACTCATGCATCTCGGCAGACCATCACAATCACATCACACAAGCAAGTGTCTAGAGTTTCCTTATATAAAATCCCGGGTGTCCACCCGTGCTTGGCCCTTTATCCCGGGCCTTACCATCCGTACACTATTATGCTCTAATTATCCCATGAGAAAGCGTTCTAGTTCACCTACATTCAAGTTTCCATAATTAACATGTACTTAAAGTTTCCTACTAGTCGTCTAGTGCCATTTGCTACATTATACTAGCGTGGGCTACATGTTATAAGTGTAGAATGTCTAAGTATGGACGCGTCACAATCCTCAATTGATAGGAAAGTTAATCTACCATTGCTACCATGAATAACCATAAGAATACAACAAGTAAGTAAGTAAATTATGCATCTAATCGAAAAATTTCAGCAAGGTAACATTAGAGCTATCATGGCAATTCTCTACTAGAAATAGCAATTGATAAGGAAAAATCTTGAAAGTAATTACTACCTCTTAATGTCGCTAAGTGTAGGTATACATATATGCAATAGGGTGGTGGTTTCCTTAATTTGTGTCTTTCCTATTTCTCATCTCAATTCTACTTGTCGATCGAGGTGACCCTCGTTTTCTAATGTTTCCAAATATTTCTAAGTATGAAAGTTAATCCCCTCCGATCACCTTTCCCCTTACTTGGCTCGGCCGAACCTTGAGCAAGGCCTGCCTTACTCGGCCGAGCGTACAAGGGTAGGAGAAGGTGGTTGATCCTTTTTGTTTGATCACAAACTCTAGCATTTAAACTTATGAACTGCCATAGATGAATCCTAGATCAAATTCTCTCCCCCTCATTGCTCGACCGAGCCTTGAACAAGGTTCCCCTTGTTCGGCCGAACACTCAAGGCTCTAGGGAGAAGGGGTCTCGATCAACTATTACATCGATTGAATCACGAGTCTACATAAATTAAATTTAAACGATCTAGAGGGGTTTAGACCAATTTCGGGTCTTACACGCCCCATGTTCTACAAGCCTCACTCTCACCCTTCCTTCCATGCCGCCTCCTCGTCTCGTTCATCCATTGTGGCCTCTCTGCCCCCTCGTCTCCCATCCATCATTGTCACCACCATGTGCCATCATTCCATCCTTGCCAGCTTGGCTTATGTCCATGTCTCCTCATCTGTCACTTGTCACACCACCTGCTTGAATTCTGCTGCCAGATCTGCACCACAATTGCCAAAAATGTCTCCTTTGCCAATGTTCGTAAGCCCTCTTCCTATAGATGGAAACCCATGGATTCTTGGCATGTCACCTTTTAGGAGGTTGTGGCCAAGCCTCTCTTATCTCATCTTTCATCGTGGGCCCTTCACGTCCCTCTTCACCCCTCATCTGTTCGCTTATTTCCCTCGTGGAACACACGACATTTTTGAACCACAAAAAAATGTGCTATTACTGCTTTGATCCTAGTCACTTCGCCCACTCGTGCCACACCCCTTGCCAGTGTTACATCTGCAAATCTATGGGTCATCTAGGGAGAGCGTGCCCGAGATTCTCTTGCTCCTCGCCATCTTTTGGTGGATCCCATGATGGGACTCCTAGCCACTCCGGGATCCTCGCAGATTGCGCTGCCATCCCGTATGCTCTCCCTTGTTCTCCCACTTCCTCTCCTTTACCTGACGACTCACAGCATGCACCTCATTCTCCTGTATGCTCTCCCTCCCTCCATCACTGACATCTCCTCCTCGCAGATCGTGCTTCCATCCCCCTCCCTCCCCTTTGCCTTGTTCTCCCACTTCCTCTTCTTTACCTAACGACTCACAACATGCACCTCATTCTCCCATCTGCTCTCCCCCATCACCGACATCACCTCCTCCTCCTGCCGCCTCCTTACCCTGGTTGTCCGACCATGGATGGCAGCTGACCACTCCGCTAACGGTGCTTCCTCTTGCTCTTTATGGCGTCCTTGGAAGGCCATGACCTCCTTCATCATAGGGGGGTTCTTGTTTTCATCTAGCGTGCTGCATCGATGACCAGGTCGTCGGGCATGCTGCCTCTGCTTCATCGACCTCGAGGGCGTATCTCGTCGGAAAGTCTAGGTGCTCGACACGGGCAATTTGCTTTTGTTGTGCTCATTGGCGACTGCGAAGGCAGCTTTGCTCGCTGGCACTCCTTGAGGCTACACTCAGTTGACCTTGAATTTTTGGAGTGGGATTTCGAGGCCAACTCAACTCCTGACCCACTCATGCTCAATGTGAGAATCCGTCTCTACGGACTCTCATTGGAGTTTTGGAATGACACTGACTTGGCAACAATAATCAGCTCATTCGCTTCACTAATAGCGATGGATCGTGCCTCCACCACTTGGGCAGATATATATGACTGCCAGGTACAAGTGGCATGTCACAATCTCGATGAAATACCTCGCTTATTCGAGCTCCATACTGCTAGGAGGGTGTTCACTGTCATGGTCAATAGGGGTGAGCATGGACCGGTTAACCGGTCCATTAGCAAAAAAAAACCGGTCCATTAACTTCGGTTTTTCAAAATCATTAACCGTAAACCGGTCCATTAACTTCGGTTAACCGCTATTTCGGTTTCGGTTTTTTCGGTTCGGTTAACCGATAATTTTCGGTTAACCAATAAATTTTTTTAACCTACAAACATAATAATATTATGCAAATCATGGAGAAAAATCTAAATAAATAGCAAATTCTCATTGAGAAAAAAGAAAAAAAAGTGAAACCATTGAACAAAGATAATGTTCTACAAAAACTAATATTTTTATTTTTATTTTTTAAAATATTTTTTGATTTTTTAAATATTTTTAATATTTTTTAATATTTTTTAAATTTTTTAAATTTTTTAAATTTTTTAATTTTTTTTATAATTTTTTATAATTTTTTTATAATTTTCTGTAATTTTTTATAATTTTTTATAATTTTTTATAATTTATAAATTATTATTATTATTATATATATATATATATATATAAAATTAAAAATTAATAAATTATATCCAACCGGTCGGTTAACCGAAATCGGTGGACTTTTTACCTCTCGGACCGAAACCGAAACCGAAAACCGATTTTTCGAAAAAACAAAATCGAAACCGAAAAAACCGGTTCGGTTAACCGGAATAACCGGTTCGGTTTCGGACCGATTTTTCGGTTAACCGAAAAACCGGTTTTTTTTCTCACCCCTAATGGTCAACATTGGATGGTCCATATGGATCGTGCTAGTATCGCGACACGATGAGTCTGGAGTGTGACCTATGCGCAACAAGGACAGGTTCCACCTGAACCCCTCTTCGCCCCAGCCGAGCGGTGGCAGCACCACTTTGACGAGCAATGGCTGGCACAGGCGATGCCCCTATGGCAGTGCATCTCCACAGTTGGGGATCCCCTTCGATGATGCAACTGGGGGACTACAATCTCAAGTGCTGCTGTCTCTGATTTCGGGGATACTTGACCCAGTTGACATTAAGTGGCAACAAGTAACTCCCACATCCGCCCAAATTGCACTAGCACTATGGAGAACTCCTAAACATGGACCCTCTCACTGCATGGTGTGTCTCATCACACCCTCTATACCCAACAATCTTGTTTTGACTCCTCGAGGAGTCTTTGCCCTACCGTTAACTCATGTCGTCGCTCCCCTCCATATAAAGACCAACCCAGTCTCTATCAACCTATCCGTGAACAAATGCATTGTGCATATTAGACTGTGGAGCACGCCCCTCCACTATTGTACGGCGTGGGGCTGTAGTTCAGTAGCCTCGTTCTACTTCGCTCCACATCCGCGGCTTCAGCGCCACCCCTCTTGGAAGCTGGCACGATTCTTGTACAGGCGGTGTCTTTGGTCGCCGTTGAAGAGCACGAGGTCGAAGGACAAACCCACACACTCTCTTCCCCAGCAAGTCATCTTACCGATGTTTGTTCAAACATAAATTGTATCGTGCCTCCAAACAACCCAACTTGACGACTGACTTGTCATGTGAGGAGTCCTACTGCCTCCGACCAAGCCCCCTTCTAATGTCGTGGGGAAGCAGACCCATGGCCACACAAACATATGCGCCGAGACTATTGACGCTAAATTCCAACAACCACACGACACCACCCACAAACACATTTCCCATTGATAGCAGTGGACTGATAGATCCCCTAATAGTTCTCAACAGTGAGGAGCTGAAGCATCGCTTGGACTGCCTCAATTTTTGTGGCACTAACGACGGTTTCTGCTGTTGGATGAGAGTTCACACTAGGAGGGGGTGAATAGTGCGTATCTAAAACTTTATAGTTTAATTCTAAGGTTTTTCTTGCCAAGAAAGCTAAATATCCAAATTTTACAAATGTGATTAGTTGCCTCACTAAATGCAACAAGAATGTATTAAAAACAATACCAAGCAAGAACACAATTCAAACCAATTCAAACAATTAGAATTTAAAATGGTTCGAAAACCTTCCCTATATCCACTACCTTGGTTCACCATCAAGGATTTCAAACCCTAGTTACTATAATTTAATTGTTTCCTCCTAAGAGGTTACACCGAGGACTTATTCCTCGACCCTTGAGGATGCCTCTCCCTCTTTCTCAAAGAAAACAATCAACAAGTACAAACTAATGTGTATCACCTACACCTTGAATTCACCAATACAAGTAGAAAGCAATGAAATGAGCTTAAATGTGAAACAAACTCAAAGAAGTTCCTTCAACGATGCCTCCTAGCACTTCAAGGCCTCAAGATGATGTGAGAGTTAAGCTTGGATGACTTGAAGTGTTGAGAGAAGGCTTGAGTTGTGGAATTTGAATATAGAGAGTTAAAAGGATATTTTAGGGCTCAAAATCTCAAGTATGGACTCAATGAAGCATTTAAGGTGTAAGGACGGTAAGGGCGCTGGTTTCAAGGGTATTATAGAGTGTATGAAGTGGTGTGAGAGAAATTAGCCATTCAGCAGGTGAAAAAAGATCTGTTGGGCTCGCCGGTCGTTTTCAGTTGAAGGTTGGTTGATCGAACATCAACTGAACACTTATTGGAGATTCCAGTAAGCTTTCAGTCGATTTTCGATCGGCTGAAGGTGGTCGACCGAAGATCGGCCGACATTTGGCCTAAACTCAGAAATAAGGCTGAAATTTGATTTTTTTTTTTTTACTCAAGTTTGGGTTTCAGATTCTAGTTTGGGTTTGACACTTGTGAAACATGGGAAATGGTGTTTGTAGGCCTTAAAGGTTAATCACATCAAATTCTAAACCCTAGACCTAACATGGATGCACTCGAGCTCCAAAATTATCGATTCTTGAAGTTTTGCATTTTGTGTTTGGACGGCAAACTTCGCGCGCATATCATTTTCCACTCTGAAATGAAAACTTGATAAACTCATTAGTTTTATATTTTTTATCATCAAAATTAAGATCAAGACCAAGGTTGAGACTTTGGGCCAATAATCTTCTTATTTTTGATGATGATGAACATTTCAATAAAAATAACACTTGAGAGTATCAATAACTGAACTCATTGTAGCACAAGTGGTAGTAAAATCATGTATATATTCAGTTGGTCTAGGGTTCGAACCCCGGCATGGTTGCTTAATTATGTATTTTCCAATTTATCTGGTATTGTTAATTTGTTCATCCTTTCGTATGTGGAAGTGATCTTGGATGTTTATCCAGTCTAGTACTTGATTGTACTGTAACTCTGCTTCATTCTAGAAATGAATTCCGCTATCTTTCGACAGAAAATAAAAAGAGAATCAATTTTTCAAGTTTCATTCAAATGGGTATCAATTGCTATCCTATGCTCCCCCTATCAACATGCGTACATAAATAGATACAAGGCATATATTTAAGTGTGGATGATATGTTAAAATTCAAGTTTCAAAAATATTTATCATTTTAAACATCGGGGAGAGTACAAATACCCAATTGCATTATCAAATTTGTGAAACTTTCTTCATTCAAAGGTTTAGTAAAAATATTGACAAGTTGTTTATCAACAGACACAAAATCAATCAAAATATTCTATTTTGCAATATTATCCCTAAGAAAATAATGCCTTAAGTCAATATGTTTAGTCAGAGAATGCAAAATTGAATTTGTTGTCATATTAATAGAGTATTATCACAATAAATAAGGAATGCATGAATAAGTCAAACCAAAATCAAGAATGGTTTGTTTTATCCAAAGGATTTGTGCACAACAACTAGCCGCCATCACATACTTGGCTTTGGTAGTTGAAAGTGCAACCAAGTTTTGCTTCTTGAAAAATAAAAAAACAAGACTCATTCTTAGGAATTGACAAGACTCACTAGTACTCTTCCTATCAATTTTACATCTGGCAAAATTTGCATCGAAAAATCCAATCCAATCAAATCATGCACTACATAGGTATTAAAGTCCTAAGTCAACCGTACCCTTATGATATCTCATAATATGTTTGTCTGCACTCATGTGAGACATCTTTGACAAGATTGAAACCTAGCACATTGACATACACAAAACATGATATTAGATCTACTTGTGGTTAAATAAAGTAAACTACCCGTCATACCTTGATATCGTTTTTTGTCAACTTTGATACCTTCTTCATTTTTATCAAGCTTGGTGGATGGACTCATTGGGGTAGGAAAATCATCTACTTTTGTTACTAACAATTAATTTGATTTCATCTAGTTTATTCCTAAAGATCCATTTGGTACCAATAACAACTTGTTCACTATGCCTAGAAACCAAGTCTCAAACATCATTCATAACAAATTGATTTAATTCTTCTTGCATGGCCATAATCCAAAATTCATCTTCTAAAGCTTCCTTAACATTTATAGGTTCCGTTCTTGCCTAAAAATCGGAGCAGTCTGGTCTGGTTTGGTGTCTCTCATGGTCAGGTGCAACTCCGGTGGGAGGGGGGACCTGAAAAAAAACACTTCGATGCTCAAGTCAATAGATATTCCAGATGGAGGTAATAGAAATTGGAAATTGGATTACCTGAGGTGTGTTGTGCTTGTATTTATTGCAAGTGGAGGTAATGACACCGCTCAATAATCTCGCGGGAAAATTGCTCGAAATGGGTCGAGACTGATCCCGGAGATGTCAAGCTTGTAATGGTATATCCCTCGTAATTAAGGAGGACATGTATGTCCTTGTATGACCGAGTGGAGCCTCTAGGCGGAGCCTTTTGATTTGGCTCGAGTCGGATTCAGGAGTGCGGGGCGCTATTGGCCAAATCCGGTCGGGCCAAAAGTACTAGTCCGATCCATAGCCCTCGAGCTCGATTGGAGTCTGGAGGACCACGTGTTGAGCTTTAGGTAATGTCGACTTATGACCTCGGCTTTCCTGCGATCCGAGGGATCTCTATGAGTGTTTTGTCGAGCTATATCAAGCATCAAGTTGCTGCAGAAGCTAAACTCGCATTGTGAGTTAGCGTGTGGCAGTCGTGGCTTTTATTTTGTTTGAGACGAATCAGGTCGACGTATCTTTATCGTGTTATTTTGTGCCTCTTCAACTTCTGCGCCTAGTATGGTGGCTAAGTGGTGGGGTTCTTCCCTTTCGTTGGCGGCTTTTGATTGGGGGCTTTTGCCGACTATTTGCTGTGGTAGTCAAAGGTGTTTGGTGAGGCAGAGTGTCAGGTTCTTTCTTTGATTCGATTATTATTTTTCTGAGGCATTCATTGTAGCATCGTCGGGCTTCTTTCTGGTCGGTGTGGAGTACGCCTACCTCCATTTCTAAAATGACAAATTTCAATGCCAAATGGGGGATTGATACGACGGTGTCCAAATTGTTTAAGGATGATCGCCTCAAGATCATATGATAAGGACTGGGGATGTCGATGACCAAGTATTGCCCATCGATCATTTTTACCTTTAGCTGGGAGTTTAATGTTGCCCTTAGCCATATGACACCTTGGACGTCGACTCTTTCTCCCGAGAAGCCCACCAAGCCACCCTTGCAGGGTGTGAGTGAGGCTTCAGTCAGCTGCATTTTTTCAAATGTAAAGTGGGAGAGGATGTCGGCCGAACTGCCTTGATCTACCAGAACCTTCTTAACAATGAAGTTTCCTGTGATAACAAAAATCATGACTGGGTCGTGTAGGTTTTAATCAATTCCCTGGAAATCATATTCATAGAATGATATTACCGGGGTTTTAGAGACAGACTGATGTGGGCGAGTGGTGTTGTCGACCGCCATGATTGCTCAAAGAGATCTCTTTTTGGCCGAGCTCAATTCGCTACCTCCCGCGAACCCATTGTTGGCTTAAGATTTTCAACCTTGGTCTTAATCTCGGTTTTGATGATAACAAATATGGAACTAATGTTACATTGAGAAATCTTTCAGGTTCTAAGTCGATTAGCACACGACGTCCCCGATTGGAAAAATCAGAGAAATTGGCAAGGATGCTCGTCGACACTCGGGATTCTTCAGGAAGATAGAGTTTAGATTTATGGTGTCTAGTTTATGTTGTAAATCCTCAGGATGATGCATAAGAATCCAAAAATCAAACCCGAACCCCAAAATATGAAAACCCGGAAACTGTCCTGAAATTCACTAAGCCTAGGGGCTCCTTGGAGGGCTATATGACCTAGACATTTTCTTGACACAAAAAATGGCGATAATTATTCCTTGGGCAAAAACTAGATAATGAGGTATTTTAAAGGAATTTTTAGAAGCCTTTAGCATACCCATATTTGACCCGAGAGGTTAGAAAATTTTCGTTTTCTGGAAATTTGTACTAGACCCCAAAAACTAGATTTTGATTCTTAAGGATTTTGATTTTTTAGATATTTTTATTGAATCCAAATGGGGGTAATCCTTATATAACATTTATATTTTAAAGTTATTAACTTAAAGTTAGAAAATATTATATAAGTAGACTTAGTGAAGACGAAACCAGAAACGAGCAAACAAGCAAAACAAACCAAGCAGAGCAGTCTTCCCTGCCCAAGTTCCGTCGACCGGCGGCATTTTGGTTGACTGGCTTATCGACCGAACGTTGCCCAAAAGCGATAGATTGCCTTCGATCGCTCGGTCGGTCGACCGACGATCGACAGGACAAGCGACCGGCGGGCGGTAACGGGCAAAAAATCACTCGTTGAGAAGAGGGAGCGCTCTCTTCTCTTCATGGCTTATAAATAGGAAGCCATGAGAGCCTTCCTCCATACTTTTGATCACTCCTATACTTCGTTGAGCCATCCTTGATCATTTCCAAGCTTTCATTGAGCCATTACTTGGAGAAACCCTAGTTTGATCTCTCATTCCTTGTTATAGCCTTCAAAGCTTCATTGATTCATCACCTTGAGGCATCAAGAGGACTAGGGAGTTTGTTGTGGAGCTAAATATTTTATTATTTAATTTATTGCTCTATTTAGTGTTGTATTTTCTTATTTATTTCTTTGTATTTGAGTTAGAGTAAGACCTAGAGTGTAGGTCTTGAAATTGGGTGGTAACCTTGGTGTTTAAGGTTTAAATCCACCGGTGCAAATATAGTTTGCTAGGATTAGTTCTTGTTGTCCTTATATTTGAGGTGGGAGAGTGCTCTCGGTAGGAAGGCAGATACTTTCGGGTGTGGAAGTGCCTTCGGTGTGAGAGTGAAGACTCTCCGATGAAAATGTCCTCGTTGTAAAGGAAACAAGATAATCTAGTAAAGCTAGTTTGTAAATCCTAAGTGGGGTGCTTAAGTAGTGGAGTAGGCATTGGGGCCAACCACTATAAATAATTGTGTTTGCATTGATTCTACTTGTGTTTATTTTATTATCGCATTTACTTTGCTTCCGCTTGCTACTCAACTTATAATTTGCCTAAGTAATCAAAGAAACGATTAAAATCAGATTTAGGCAAAAAGATTAGTAAACACACTATTCACCCTCCCTCTAGTGTGGCCATTTCACCAACACCCGTCGGCAATGTAGTTGATAACTCATCGGAGTTCATTTCCCGAGCGGTTGGCTCGGTTGTTTTCCCTTTGGCCTGAGTGGTGGTTTGGAGGCGTCCGACTTTGACTCCAACATCGGTGGTCTCGACTCGTGCTTCGACCATGTTCCCTTCAGCGATGGATATATCTGTCAAGGCATCCTGCGCGGACGAGGTCCTCGAGATGGTCTCCAAGAACTACACAATCTTTGGTGGTGTGTCCGTAGGTGTCGTGGAAAACACTTTTTTTGCTATGTCGGTATTGGGTGGTAGCTTTTGTGTCCTAGCATTGGCACGGTGCCTAAGGAGCTTTAAGTCGTAGATTTCGCGAATGATGATTTCCTTCATGATGTTGAATGGAGTATAGTCTCCCTACCATTGTCCCATTCACGGCGGCTGTGATATTTGCCTTTTCTGTTCGCTCTTCTAGACTTTTTGTCTTCGGCATTGTCCTTGACATTCTGCCTATCGGTTTATCTGGCCTAGCGGAGTTCTTCTATCTCTATAAAACTTGTACCATTCTCCTGGAACTTGTTCATATCTTTTGGTTTCATCATGGCGATCTGGTCGATGAAATATTCGGGCTTCAGCCTGTATTTGATGGAATGGAGCTCAAATCGGAGGGGGGGGGGGTGCTCGGGATTTCTGCAGCCGCGGCCTGAAACCTTCGTATGTAATGCCTTAGAGGCTCACGTGGCCCTTGCTTGATGTAGCGGAGGGCATCCTTCGTTTTGGAGTAGATCTGTGATGAGGAGAATCGGCTGGCGAAGGCACAGGAGAGTTCCGCGAAAGTGTGTATGGATCCGTGGAAGGGAGGAGAACCATAGTAAAACGGCTTTCTCCGTTAAGTCATTGGGAAAGAAAAGCAAAATCTTATTATAACTGTGACTGGGATCTATTTGTAAAAATTAATACTTGATATAGCTTGGGATAGAGCCAATATAGAAATACTCGTAATAAAGCAGCTTAAATAGATGTTATAGATAGGACCATAATACTACCATAAAATAATTTTGTTGAAACTCAAAAAACAAACATGACAGATATTAATAGGTGGAATAGGATAGTTGACATGACATAGCACTTCAAGACATAAAACAACTTTGAGCTTACATTACTAAGCAAGTTTAATAATTACACAATACTAGCTAGCCACATTTCCTGAAACTCTAGCTAGTTCTCAATGAGCACATGTAACTCTAGCTAGTTCCCTCAATGAGCACATTAAATTCCACTCCTTGCGTGGTTGTTTGATTTACCTATTCTCTTGAAACCTACTTATATTTCCGTTGATATTGATATTAACTCTAATGTTAGTTCTTTAATTATTAGTAATGCTTGGAATAAAAACTACCAACTTTAATTATTTATCGAGTCGAGGGATTCCATTTGTTCCATTGACTTGCTTAGAGAGCCTAATGATGATGTTTGTAGGGGTGAGCAAAATTTACCGATTAATCGAATTAACCAATTAATCGATTGAACCGAACTCAAATTTATTGAACCAATTTTTTGAATAATTTTCGATTCGATTAACAATTAAAAAAATTTAAGTTTTCGATTTTCGGTTCGGTTCGGTAAATTAATCGATTGGTTCAGTTAATTACCGAATTAACCGAATGTAACATAAAGTAAGATTAAATCAGAATTTGTATCATATAGTATTTTTTGCCAAACTGGTTAAGGTATGTTGTTAGTAATTCAAATGTCCCAGGTTTGAATCTCAGTTCAGATATAATTTTTGTTTTACTTTATTATAATAGATATAACTATAATAGTAAGATTTACATGAGATAATATGCTTTGCTAAAGTGGTTAAGGTATTTTATATATGTTTGAGAGATCTAGGTTCAAATCTTGGTAGTGTTAATTTTTTATAGATTTTTTCGATAAATTCGATAAATTAATCAAACCGAACTGAAAAATTTGGTTAACAAAACCGAATTAACCAATTTTTTTTGGTTCGGTAAATGATTAATGAAAATTTTTAATTTTGATTCGATTAACCGAAAATTCGGTTTGGTTAATTAACCGAACCGATCGATGCTCACCCCTAGATGTTTGGATATGGGTTAGTGAGCCTAGTGGAATTGTTACCACTCATATTGTCTATCGTTTCCTAAGAAGCCGTAACCTTCCCAATTTGGAAAAGTCCAATCTTTGGGTAAGTTTATGGAAGCTAAATGTTCCTCCAAAAGTTAAGGGCGTGTTTGTTTGCGAAAATTTAGAAGCAATTTTCGTTTCGTGAAAATTGAAATGAGTTTACGAGTTTCGAGTTTTTGGTTTCGGCTTTTTTGTTTGACGAAAACGTGTTTGTTTGACATATCATATTTTCATATTTTGTGAAATAAAAAAAAGTGAAAACTTATTTGTTGTGTGTTGTTTTCGATTACTATTTTCAGGACGAAAACAGAGAACTGCATTTGTTTATCAAACATAGTATCTGTTTTCAAATTTTATTTAGAATATTTTAACTCAAACTTAAAAAATATGTTTAGTAATATTAATTATGTTAATTAGTAAATAAATATTATTATGAATATTATTATATTAGTTAATATAAATATAAAAAATATTAAAATATGTTATTTTATTTTTTTAATTTAAAAAATATTACGTGTGTAAAAAATGGGAAAAATAAAAATATATATGAATATTATTAAATTATTTATAATTGTTAGGAACTAATAAAAATTGGCATGAAGTAAGTATTATCTAAGTATTGACTAAGTATAAAAAGATGCGGCATGGTGACATTGCTATTAACTAAACTCCCATTATTCTAGCTCGTTGCTTTATCGAAGTGTATATTATAATCTTGGTCAATATATTACCATCGCTTAATATATGACTTGGTTAATCCAATTAAATTATCTAAGGCTGCAACAATCCTTAAATTATAACAAACATCAATTGAAATATAACCAATAGTTCTTGATTCAAGCTCGTTAATAATTATGTGTATAAATATATACATATGTACCACAAAAATTAAAAACAAACTAATGTAATGAATTCAAATATATCTGATTGAATTTTAATCCAGTGAATGTAAATCAACCAAGTTCAAACTTAGACTAATGTAATTTGTAAACCAACTAAGGGGGCGTTTGGTTGCCCGCAAGTATAAATGCTGCAATTCTAGTTGCAGCATTTAGATAACAAATTTGTTTGGTTGGCTGCAAAATCATTTTGCAGCATTTACTAGTTGCAACTTGTATTTCAAATATCATTTGCGGGCTGCAAGTGGAATTGCAGCCCAAAAAGCCCGCAATACAAGATTGCGGGCTGCAAATGCAATAATTTAAGTATTGAAAATAATTAATTTTGGCGACGTAGAGTCGTCGGATGAAGACGAGATAAATATCAAAGTTGTAGGTTTTTGCGTGCTGAACCTGATGGTAGTGTCAGATTTTACATCTGATGTCATTTGATAGATTTTTTAATATATTTTCAGTATTATACAAAAATTAAAAATTATTAATTTGTCAGACAAATCGTGTCGGGCCTAAGTTTTTAGCTTGGCCCGAAAAAATTTGTCCCAGGCTCGACCCGGCCCAAAAAAGTTCGTGTCCAGCCTGGCCCGAAAAAATTTGTGCCCGGCCCGGCCCGAAAAAATTCGTGTCCGTCCCGCCCCGAAAAATTTTGTGTCCGACCCGACCCAATAAATTCGTGCACTGCACGGCCCATCCCAGCCCGGCTCGGTCCGAAAAAATTCGTGCCCAACCCGGCCTGAAAAATTTCGTGCCCAGCCCGACTCATAAATTTTGTGCCTGGCCTAGCCCGAAAAAATTTATGCTCGGCCAGGCCCGAAAAAATTCGTGCTCAGCCTGGCTCGAAAAAATTCATTGTCGACCCGGCCCTGCCCAAAAAAAATTCGTACCCCGGCCCGGCCCGAAAAAATTCATGCCCGATCCAAAAAAATTCGTGCCCAACCCAGCTCTGCCCGAAAAAATTTATGCACTGCCCGACTCGTGCCGACTCGAAAAAATTCGTGCCTTGCCCGGCCCAAAATTATTCGTGCACGGCCCAACCCCAAAAAATTCGTGCCCAACCCGGCCCAAAATATTTTGTGCTCGGCCCACCCCAAAAAAATTCGTGCCCGGTCTGGACCGAAAAAATTCTTGCCTGGCCCTGCCCGAAAAAAATCGTGGTCAGCCCTGCCCAAAAAAATTCGTGCCCCGACCCGACCCGACCCGAAAAATTTCATGCCCAGCCCGACCTAACACGAAAAGAAATTCATGCCCAGTCCGAAATATTCGTATCGGGCCCAACCTTGCCCGAAAAAATTCGTGCACTGCCCATATTGACTCGGCTCGGCCCAAAAAATTTATGCCAGACCCCGCATGAGAAAATTCGTTCCCGGCCAAAAAAATTTCGTGCTCGGCCCGGCCTGAAAAAATTCGTTTCCCGGCCCAGCTCAAAAAAATTCATTCCCGGCCCGGCCTGACCAGAAAACAAATTCGTGCCCAGCCCGAAAAAAAAATTGTGTTCGGCCCAGCCTTGCCCGAAAAAATTCGTGCACTGCCCAACCTGTCCCGGTCCGGCTCGGGCCGACTCGAAAAAATTCGTGTCCGGCCCGGCCCAAAAAGATTTGTGCACGACCCGACCCGAAAAGTTCGTGCCCGGCCTTGCCCGAAAAAGTTTGTACCCGGCCCGGATAAATTCGTGCATGCTCGGCCCGTCCCGGCCCGGCCCGGCTCAGCCCGGCTCAGCCCGACTTGAGAAAATTCGTGCCCGACCTGACCCGAAAAATTTCGTAAGATGCAAGTTGCAAGTGTAATTACAACTTCTATTTGCGGCCAACCAAATGCTTGCAAATAGAAGTTGCAACTCTACTTGCGGGCAACCAAACGGTAGGCTGCAAAATCTATTTGCGGGCATTTGCTTTTGCATGCAAATAGATTTTGCAGCATTTACACTTGCGGGTAATCAAACGCCCTCTAAACCTAAACGGCATGTATCCTGATGATAATAGATTAAGGGACGTATGTAATCAATTCTGGTCTCTGGAGCTTTCAATACTGCAAGTTCGGGCTGCTTGATGTGATGTGATGGTGAAAGCGATGCTCCCCAAACTCACTTGAAAGGGATGCTCCCCAAACTCACTTGAAAGCGATGCACTCTTCTTACTTCTACAGGTGTAAACAGGGTGAACATGGAGTGAAACAAGGTGAACATGGACTAAAATTGAATGAACATGGAGTGAATATGAATTAATACAAGGTGAATATGAGATAAATAGAGCGAATATGGAATGAAATAGGGTGAACATGAAGGAAAACAAGCTGAACATGGAGTGAAACAAGGTGAATATGGATTACTAGAGGGTGAATATGAAGGTAAATAGAGCAAATATGGAATAATATAAGATAAAACATTGAGTAAACTCGGCAAATCAGAGTAATCTGGCTAGGTTTGGTGTCTTTCCCACTTCGTTATCCACCACTAGAAATCATGATATTTGCGACGACCGAATTACGACGACACAGTTAGTCGTCGCAGATGCGACGGGTCTACGACCGCACGCATCAGGGGGTCGCAACGAGGTCATGTGGGCGACATCATTGCGACCGCAGGCATTACCGTCGCAATATTAACAACACGGCGACGGCATGACTACACGGTTGTGACCGCGTATTGCGATCGCTATGCGCCGTAGCAAACGTCGTCAGAAATTAAAATCTATAACCCCGCGTGATCCCTTTTTTCCCCGCTCGCTCTCTCTCTCTCTCTCTCTGACTTCTCCGCCGCCCGCCTCTCGCCACTCGTCGCCCGTCGCTCGCCGTCGGTATTCCGCCCTTCTCTCTCTCTCTCTCTCTCTCTCTCTCTCTCGGGCTGTTGAAATCCTAGCAGCCGCCTGCTAGGGTTTCGGCCAGCGGCAGGTGGAAGTGCTACCGACTCTCCCCGCCAGTAAAACATTATTCATCTTCTCATGAAAATGAGAGTCCAGCTCCAGCCGGAGAATCTAGCTAGGAAGATCATGTTGGAACCAAGCTTGGCAAGCTTCCATTGTTCTCAACAGAGACAAACTTCAGAGGACCTGCATATATGTGGTGATACACCAAATCTTAAAGGGTGATTAATTCTAGAGTTCAATCCTAGGATAAAAATGTGAAAGGGTAAATTTATTAAATAGGGCCTGAACTTTAAAATGTCCAATAGAAAAGAATAGAGTCCATGTAGCCCAACTAGCCAAACATGAGCATTCTTGTATCTTTCTGCTTCAATCTAAAAACAAGAACAATTTTAGTGAGAATAAATGTCCAGTAGAAAATAATAGAGTCCAATGGAGGAAAAAATGACAAATATCATCATACAGGCCTAAAATACGATCTTAATCATGTAATAACATGTAAGATTGTAAATACCTATGTGGGGGTCAGCAAATAGGAGCACTCAGATTTGGTTCATGCTAATTGGCACTTAAATTTTTTATAACTCATTATCACTGAAAATAAATGATCTATCTGCATACCATATAATCATAACTAGATAGGCACACATCATTCTATATCAATCACAATATCCTTATGCATATCCATCTCATCTCAATAAAAAACAACAATGCACAAATGAGAACTCCGTCCATGTGAATGATGGAGAGGAATCCATTATGGTGTTTAACCTAAGCATAGAGTGGCTACATCCAGCACAACGAGGACATCCTCCAATAGAAGTTGGGAGACCATCCAATTCCAGCAATCATGTTTTGCAAGTTGTGGCTCTCTAGTCCTAACAAGGAATTGCTAACATGTATAAATACTTGCCATAAGTCACATATATACATAATACATTCTATACACACCCATACACTCCTCATTATATGTTTATCTAATTTGATAATAAGTGATAGAAATATCATAGTCTTTGTACTATTTATATATTATATCTTAAATATGTCAGATCTCAATATACAATTCCTTATATAATAGCTATTCATATCACGTCGTAGGCCTCGTGGGCCTAATCGGGGGGGGGCTCATGCACCTTCATCAATTGACCAGCGTCGGCGAATATCGATGCACGATCTAAAGTAAGTATCAAACTTTATTTTTTATTATTGTTAATTAATTAATTACTATTTACGTTGTTATACTTGTGTTGTAGATTCGAGCAAGACGATGTTGCTCGCAACATCACTTCTATTATTAAGAGGTTTTTTCGGGAGCCGTGTCGTTCATGGACCCACGTGCCGCAACATAATCAAGATTTATTATGGTTCGAGTTCGAAGTACGTAGTTTATTAATTTTAGATATTGTAACAAATTAATAGTGTAAAATTTTAGAAAACTCCGGTTTGTATGATGTTATTAATTTAAGTTCTTATGTTAAGTGTAAAATGTTATTAATTTAGGTTCTTATGATGGTTTGTATTGTAAGCTCTGGCCAGATAGATACTGTAGAGTTGCTAGGTTTCTTCTTCATGTGGTGTTGCATTTGTTTTCTTTCTTTAATAGAGTTGTTGAATAAGGGGGTCTTTTAGGTCAAAATCAGATAGAAAACTTCGCTGGTTTTGTTGTTTCATTGTAACTCCTTCAGGAGGAAAACATATGACCATGAAATTCTTATTTTATATAAAAGGTTTCATATTTCACAAAATTAAAGTGGATGCTTTTAAGGTAGGATAATATCTTTTGGAATTATCAGTCTGTAGATGATCATGACATTCGATCATTCATCTCTAATTTCTTTCAGAGGCACATTTCTTTATATATTTGGCTCTTAGCCATTGGGTGGCTTTGGATCGATGAAGGGATTTGGTGGGGAAGGAGGGATTGGAGAGTAAGAGTGGCTAATCTTTTTAGACAAAAGGATATTAGTTTTTCATGGAATAGAAAAAGGAACTTATTAGTTCCTCTATGTTTCTAAATTTCTACTTATTTAACCTCTTTTCCTCAGCTAAAATACTTGAACAAAAAAAATGATGCACACTTCACTTTTCCTTCTCCTGCACTATGAATTCCTCCATCAGAGATAATGCATCTCTTATAAAGCTTTTCTCTTGTCTGAATTCCTTCAAGTTTTGTGATGCTATTCATGTTCCTTGGTATTAGCATTAGTTTAAAGTGAGCACAGGTGATGAAAGTTGTACTTCAGTTATAAGTAATTGAAAACTAGAGATAGTAGTTTAAAATAGTTTGTCTTCCCTCCTATTCTCCAATGCATGACATGATACCAAATCTTATGTTGTTGCAGTCCATTTAACTAAAACTTATATTTTCTTCTTCAATGAAGAGTTCTAGTTTGCTTGAAAGCATCTTGTAAAGAATATTAATTATCCATGTTGAGTCAAATGGGTTGTACCATTTTATATGCTTCATATTGTATATATGTCTAGTAACGTTTCAATTGGACAAGAATTGATAACAAAAAGATGAATAAGGATTTAAATGTCTATGAAATTCTTTATTGATCATCTCAGATCACGATATCATTCAAATTTCATGAGGTTGCTTTGTCAATATCATCTTAAGAGGATGCACTTAAATTGACAGAAAAAAAATACTTACATAGTATTCTAAATTAAAAGAAACTTTCACGTACCTAAAGAAACTTTTTAGGTATAATTTGATTTAGTAGTTGGTATAAATCACTATATCAAGTTATCTTGTGTTCAACATCTTAAGATCCTCTCGCATGGCACTGCTTAATTTAGTGTGCTGATGTTTGTTGCTGCACATGATGTCTATTGCTGAAGATGTTTTGTTGATGCTTGAATTTGATATAATTTTGTGGATAAAGATTCTATCCAACTTTTTGCCGGCATCGCCACGCCTCCTCTATGCAACTTCCAACTTCCTTATTGAATTTTATTCCCTCCTTCATGATCAAGAATTGCCTCTCAATTAGTTTCTTTTTTTAGAACATCACAAGTCATTCTGTCCTTAAGCGCTTCACTAAACTGAATATGATTCATGAAACAACTTTTATTAAGCTATTAAAGTAAGTAGTTATGTTCAGCATTCTAATGTTATACTGGATATGATTTTTGAGCTAATATTTTCTTTTTGTAGGCCCGATATACTTGAGATCCCGCCACTCAAGCTCAGGTGAAGGATGCTTGGGAAGCTTACAATCAGAAGCTTTTCAAGGATATCCTCCATCGAGCGCGGGATGAGGTATGGGCAACTATAGGCGGTAACAGAGATACGCCAATGGATGCGCACAAGGGACACGGGCTAGCCTGGATGGAGGTTGACGTATGGGATCGGCTATGCAACATCTTGGCGTTGGAGGGATGGCAGGGTGCCTCCCGGATGGTGCACCAAAATCGGATGAGCTGGTCGAGGGATCCGTCGCCCGACATACTGGTGGGTCCATCCCATTTATCAGCCTTGAGCGTCGATCGGTAAGTAATTTAATAATTATTTTTATTATTTATTTATTATTATAGAAAAACTAATTATATTTATTTTATTGTAGCGGACGCTAGACGAGCAGGGGATGCTCATCCCTGCTGATCCTCTGAGGGTCTTCGAGGAGACAAATAGATACCAGCAGGATGTCGAAGATGGTACTAGTAAGTTAATATTTAAGAAAGAATATCTAGTTCTCTCCTGGTCGACAGGAGATTGCAAAACACACTGTCGCTCAATTTAGTGGGACTCCAAGGTGAAGGTAATAAAATTGGAACTTAGGTTGCCTGAGGCGTGTCATGTTTGTATTTGTTATAGGCAGAGGTGATGATGTCGTCCGGTAATCTCATCGAAATATTGCTCAGAATGGTCGAGGCTGATCCCGGAGATGGCAAGCTTGTAATGGCGTATCTCTCGCGATAAGGAATGACGTGAACATCCTTATATGGTCGGGTGCAGCCCTTGGGCAAAGCCGTCTGGTTCGTCTCGAGTTAGGTTGTGGGGCGCTGCTAGGTCTGATCCGACCTGGCTCAATAGTTCTAATCCAGTCCACAGCCCTCGAGCTCGGTCGAAGTCTGGAGGATTGTGTATCGAGCTCTTAAGTAGGGTTAACTTTCTTATTTCTGATGTTTTGTGGTTTAAGGAACTTTTGGAAATATTTGTCGAGTTGCGTTCCGCCATTGTAAAGGCTGAGTTGTGTGGGCGAAATGGCCTACACTAAAGGGGCGATTAGCCTAAATCCACTTTTGATCGATTTTTAGATTAGTTTAGACAATTTGCGATTCAATTACTAAATGCGGAAGCGGTAAGAAGATAAAGCAATAAAAATAATCAAGCAATGCAAACACGATATTTATAGTGGTTCGGCCCCAATGCCTACTCCACTACCTAAGCACCATGCTTAGGATTCCCAAACTTAGTCTTTACTAGATTATATTGAGTTTCCCTCACAACGAGGACTTTTCACCGGAAAGTCTCCGCTCTCCAACCGAAGGCACTTCCACACCCGGAAGTATCCTGCCTTCCTACCGAGAGCACTTTCCCACCTCAACCTAAGGGACAACTAGAACTAATCCTAGTAATCTCTAAGCTTACACAAGTGGCTTTACTCCTACACCAAGGATACCACTTCACACAAGACCTAACACAAGATCTTCACAAACCAAAATCAAATAAACAGTTAGAATAACAAGTAAAATACAATCAAAAGAGCTAAGTAATAAAACCACTATTTGCAAGCTCCTTTTACAGCCTTGGAACCTCAAACTCGCAAAGTCGTGGTGCTCGAATTAATTCCCGAGTCGAGGAATCAGTTGGCACTTGAAGAATGATGTTCGCGGAAGAAGTAGAGCGCGTGCGATTGATCGTTTGGAAGGATTTAAATCCCTCTTTAAATGCTCAATAATTTCTGTAACATAAAGGGAAGTAGGTCAAATGAATCATACCTGGGTGTATTTATACCCAGGTGAAGAAACGACGTTCAACGGATAGAAAACTATGTGTTACAGGCCGTCGATCGAAGCACCAATCGAAGCATACCTGGGTGTATTTGACCGCTTCTGTTTAACATATAGGGAAGTAGGTCAAATGAATCATACCTGGGTGTATTTGACCGCTTCTGTTTAACCTGTGGTCGGTCGACCGACTGGTCGACTGCCAGACGCAGATCACACGATCCGCGATCTTCGGTCGACCCGTCGGTCGACCGACACGATCACACGTCGTGCTTATATGCAGGTCGGTCGACCGATTGGTTGACCGCCAGCTTCGAGCAGATAATGCCTCCATTCGATCGACCCGTCGGTCGACCAATGTGATCTTTCATCGCGGGTATCAGCAGGTCAGTCGACCGACGGGTCGACCGCCCGAGCTACTGCCCGTTTTGGGCTTCCATCGATCGACCGAAGTAGCTCTGCTACCTTTTTACCTTCGGTCGGTCGACCGACCAGTCGACCAAACCTAGGCTGAATGTTATTTCTTCAGCCTATTTCTTTCGCGCTTCGTTTTCGGGTTTCGGCTTTCAACGAGCATCATCTTGGAGAGATTTTGACCTGATCTTTGGACTCGTACAAGCGACTTTGGTGCACTCGTCGATCTTCGGGAAACTTTCGCGACGAACCCGAGCGCGACGATCAATGTCCTTCTGATTTTGCGATTTCTCTAATTTATCCAATCGAGGACATCGAACGCTAGTCGATATGGAACCTAAAACATATTCTCAATGAAATTATTAGTTCCATGTTTGTTATCATCAAAACCATTAAGATCGAGATTAAGGCTAATGTTGAAAACCTAAAACCAACAATCTCCCCCTTTTTGATGATGACAAACATCATTGAGAAAATATATACAATAAAGCACAAGGATATCAACTTAGGGATTTCTCCCCCTATCAACATGCATATCTATGAGATAAACTCTCCCATCTATATGCATGGATCTCCTATTATTTTTCTCTCCTTTTTTTTTATATACTTATCCCCCTTTTGATCTATACATTTCTCCCCCTTTTGACATCAATCAAAAAGGGCAAGAGAGGCTATCTACTTAAAGGGATGAAACACAATTAAGGATTCATAAAGTTGAGACTCTAAAGATTTTTCATGCAACATGAAAATCCCAACTAAGGGATAGAAAAACAAATATATGATATGAAACAAAATCATACATGAAAAAAATAGATACAATTCAAAAGTAAAGCATGTATGCACTCAAGTATGAATGTGCTCATATCTTTTTCATGACATTTTTAAATTTCATTCAAACTTTCGAAGAACCAAGATATGGTTATTTTAACTCATGAATTATCAAGTTTGAATAGAACCTAATGTCATTGAATCCAAATTATGAACTTAGCATGTTTTCATTTGAAATAAGAATGAAAGCATGAAAAATGCTAAGTCTCAAATTTTGCTATCTACTCATGTTTTCTCATATTTATGCATCTAAATATCAAACATGAGATAGTGTAAGACTATGAATTAAGTTTGGGTTTAAAATGAAATTTTTAACTTACTTTGTTGACTTAAGTCAACCTGTACTTATAGTTTTCAAAAATCACCCTTTTAAGTTTATTCAAATCATATTTTTGATAAATGTTTTTGAAACTAATTTTTGGATGAAAGATTTGATACCAAATATAGAATACTCATTTTAATATCAATTGTGGGATAAAAATTTTAATACCAATTATTGAATAGTCATTTGAAATGCATGTATCAAAGTTTGATCTCAAAATGAATTTAAAAGTCAAAGCCCATTTTTCATCCTATACTATTTTCAAATAAACAAATGAATCCTAGCTACCATCCAAAATATCAAAATTATTTTTAGAAATGATTTTACTCATGAAAATGCGTGAATGATATTATAATTATAATCCAAATGGTGTACATGAGTTTTTATTGAAGTTTTTGAAGAAAAATCAAAGTATAGAAGATTTATATTTCAATTAAGGATGATACTTTGAGTTTTGAAATCCAACTTCAACAATTCATTATAAATTAGATTCTTGATGAAATGTTTTGAAATTTTTACTTAAGAAATTAGATTTTTCAATGAAGGTGTAGTTTCAAGAATCACCTAAAAAAGATTTTTCTATATTTTTCTAAAAATAACTAAAATTTATACTAAATGTAGGTTGAAATGATATTTTTGTAAATTTCAGTTTTTCTTAAAACTTTTTCAATTTTCATTCAAACTTTCATGACATCACATGATGGTCATGTTAAGAGTATATGTCAAGTTTGACATGAAAATTTCATCTTTAAGTCAAGATATCAACCTAGCATGGTTTCATTCAAAACTAAACTAGTTTTTATGAAACTTGCTAAGTTTCAATCTTAACATTTACTCATGATTTTTCAAATTTAAACCTATGGATACCTAACATGAGTAAATCTAAACATGTTTCTCAAATATGGATCATAAATGAGACCTTCAAGTCAACTTGTTGACTTGGGTCAACTTGGTTCAAAAGAGATTATCATGAATTCGCCTCTATGTCATTTTATCCATGTCATACCTATTCCTAAATATGTTTATGAAGATTTAGACTTAAAATGAAATATCCAAGTCAATTGATACAAATTGTGGTTTGTTGACTTGGATCAAGCTTTTCAAGCTTAAGTCCCCTAAAGTGATATAGATATCATATTGTTCATCTAGACATGAATTTTCAATTTTAACTTTCTAGACTTATGTGATATGTGTATCTTAAACATGTTCATCAAATTTTAACTTAACATGAAGTCTCTTAGAAAGAATTTAACCTAGAGCAAGTTTTATTTAATCAAGATTATCATGAAATTGCCTAAGTTATCAAATTATTTTCTACTCATGAAAGATCAAATATTCATCATGCATAATCAATCATGAGCATAGAGACATCATTAAACATGAAAATTCAATTTATTTTTCAAAAATTTTGCAAAATAAAATTCATGCATTTTTCTAGAAAATTTGCCCAACTTTTTCATTTCCTTTTTCATTTACTTCTAGATAGCATAGTCTTCAATATTTACCAACTTTTAAACTTGCAAGTAGGCTTCATTAGTAGCATGATGAAATAATATGCCAACTTAGCAAGATAACATACTAAATAGCAAGATTAAATGCAAATGTTCATTTAAAGCATCAATCTATGCTAGATAGTAAAGATTCATTCTAAGGTGGATATTATGATATCATAATGAATCTAAGAGATATTTGAAGAATAAGATCTTTACCTATATTAAACTAGTTTGGACTTAAAATGAATGTCTCTAATGACAAGTTCTATCTTAGAGCAAATTTCATTTAATGAGGTTTGCCTAAGTGTCATAATTCTACCTACTCATGAGAAATCAAAAAATTTACATGGGATTACCATCATGAGATAGAGACATACTTTAATATTAAACATTGAGGTATAACACTAAGATTTTGAATTTATCCAAGTTATACCTTATTCATGGAAAATTGCCAAACTAATCTATTCTATTTAGCTTCCTAAATACTTATAACTTGCAAGCCAAAAAGCATTAGTAGCACAATGATACAATAACTAGCAAGTTAGCATACTAAATAGCAAAGGTGAAATAGAAATTTTCATTTGAGAATTTCAACCTAAGCTAGATAGCAATAAATTCGTTTCAAGAGAATTATCATGAAACCAAAATGAATTTTTAGAGATCACAAAAATAATGAATGAACAATATGATCTCCAGCCCTTCCTATTGGTTGAAAACCGAAAGGCCACAATTAGCCTACGATTTAAAACCGCAAGGTCGCTTAGGCCCATTACAGGCCACCGGGGTCTCCGAAGAGACCGGGAAATAAAAAATCAAAAAATATTTTTGAAATATGTTAAGAGCGGGGAAAATCAATCAATTTAAGCATATATCAACACTCCAACTTAAATAGAACAACTAAAGAAGGAGATGATACAAAATATACCTAGATGCCAATTTCCATACTTTAGGCATCATCAAGATTCAAAGTTGCAACCTTTTGAAGATTTCACATTTAGATCCAAGGTCAACTTTAATACATCACTTCTCATTCATCCCTGTGTGGTAGCTCCCCCTACAAAAGAAGATGAAATCTTTGGTACCCAAATGGCTTTGGGTCCTTGGGGGTGAATTGGCCTAGGAATCCAAAGTGTCTTAACAACACTTGGATTTCTTTTAAATGCACAATCAATAATTGCATGGCCATAGATACCACAACAAAAGCAATGTCCATGAATTTTTTTCTTTTCATTTTTAGCATGGACATGAGATCTATTTTTTGAGTGCTTGTCATTTGAACTAGGAAGAGCATGAGCATACTTTACATAAGCATTTTTCTTTTGACTATGAGGTTTAATGGTAGAATGCTTAGCATGGGATTTAACATTAGCATGAGCATTCTTTTTACTAGAATTCTTAAATGAAGAATTACTAGATACATTACTAACCTTCTTGTTTAGAAAAACAACCTCATTTTTCAAATCATTCATTGATTTGTGAATAGCATGCAATTGAGTTTTCAACATGCTATTTTCATTCTTTAATATGTCATTTTCATTTTTTAAATCAATGTTCTCACTTTTTAAGTCCTCAATTGTAATTTTTAAAGAATCATGGCAAGAATCAAAAGAGCTAGTATTCAATTTTTCATTCTCTAATTCATGCACATGAGAACTAAGCTTTGAATTTTCTTTCTTTAACTTCTTATTTTCATTATTCTTTTTTACAAGCAAGGCATACATTTTTTGGATATTCCTCAACTAGTTCCTCATATGGCATGTCAAATGAACTAGATGAGCTATGACTATCATTATCAATAAAATTCTTATCATGACAAGAGGTGGAAGGATTTACCTCATTTTTTAATCCCATGAGGCACACTTAAGAAGTGGCTCTATTGTCATGATGAGAGGATGCTTCGAGGGAATCAGAGGATGATGTAGAAGCATTCGACGTCTTTCTTGCTTTGTTTTTCAATAATGGGCAATTCTTCTTGATATGCCCCTTCTCCTTGCACAAATGGCAACTCACTTTTCTTTTTCGGCTTTTTGATTTGCTTCTTTCACTAGAAGCACTAAAATCATCAAAACTGAGATTAGTACTAGGGGGATGACCATTGTCATCACCACCCTCAACATAAGTAGTAAGCTCTTCGATTTTAGCATAATCGTATAACATATTCAATGTTGCCCATATATCAAAAGCCGAAGTACAATGCATGATTTTTTCAAATACATTGTTTTCCAAGGAACAGAATAAGCAATATGTAGCTTTAGCATTTAACTCGAACATGCTAATTTGTTCTTGGGTCCATGCATTCATGTCTTCCTTAGGTTCACTATACCTAATTTTTACCATGTTGAAAACATCCAAACCTTGGGTCTTTAAGAAGGTATACATCCTAGACTTCCACAGACCAAAGTTTGACTCATTGAACCTAGGAGGTGAAGACGCTACACTCTCTAGAGCCATTTCAAGATCGAGACAAGGTGTAGAGTAGATGGTGAAATCTTAATCTACAAACCCGCTCTGATACCAATTATGGGCGAAATGGCCTACACTAGAGGGGGGTGAATAGTGTGTTTACACATTCGATTAGCCTAAATCCACTTTTGATCAATTTTTAGATTAGTTTAGGCAATTTGCGATTCAATTACTAAATGCGGAAGCGATAAGAAGATAAAGTAATAAAAATAATCAAGCAATGCAAACACGATATTTATAGTGGTTCGGCCCCAATGTCTACTCCACTACCTAAGCACCCCGTTTAGAATTTCCAAACTTAGTCTTTACTAGATTAGTTCTAGTTGTCCCTTAGGTTGAGGTGGGAAAGTGCACTCGGTAGGAAGGCGGGATACTTTCGGGTGTGGAAGTGCCTTCGGTTGGAGAGCGAAGACTTTCCTGTGAAAAGTCAACAAGTTGTATTGAGTGGCCTTGGAGGCCGATCTCAAGCAGGTGACTACGAAGGTCATGTTGAGGTGGACGGATGTGAGAGCTGAGTTGGAGTGAGTGGCTGTAGAAGCCAAAGTGAAGCAGGTGCCCGTGAAGGCCGTGTCGAAGTGGACAACTATGGAGGCCGAGCTGAAGTGAGTGGTCGTAGAAGCCGAATTAGAGCACATCTTCGGCGAGCTTCAGCTCGGAGATCAGGGCTTCAATTCCGACTGGTTGTTGCTGACTTTGAATTGGAACTACATGGACTGCTCTAAGATAATTCCCTGACCGTTCTCTAGGATGATGCTAGCTCCGCTTCCTTTTTCATTGGAGGCGTCGTCCATGTTTTGACCTAGTCGGATGTGCCTTCATGGTCTATGAAATCGACGATGAAGTCTGCCAATTCCTGGGCTTTGATAGGGCCTCTGGGCCAGTATTTAATGTTGAACTCTAAGAGCTCTACCGACCAAGATATCATCCTTTTGGAAGCTCGGGCTTGGCCGAGACTTGCCTAATCGGCTATTTTGTACGTATATGGATGTGGTTGTTGTTTGAAATCCGACACTAGAAGGAGGATTGAATAGTGTCTGTCTCATTTTCTTATATTTTCTTATATTTTCTTCTTACTTAATTTTAGCTTCACATAAGTGCAATTGTTTCTTAATGGTAAATGTGATCAAATATAAATAGCTATGATAGACAAGCAAGTAAGCAATGCAGACAATTGTAATGATAGTGGTTTGGCCAACTGCCTACCCCACTACCTTGGCTCCTCACCAAGGATTTCTAACCACTACTTTATAGAGTTTGTATTTCCCTTTGAATACAATGAGGACACTCTTCTCACCACTCTGAGAACCCCTCAATCCTATTCACCTAGATGAAACACAATCCTATAAAGTTATCCCTAAGTGTTTCCTAGCACACCTAGTAGTTATCTCAAATGGAAAATAAGTTTACAATAAACGTCAAATACAAAGGAAAGAGCTTAAGAATGTAAAATGAACCAAGGCTCCTTTCCACCGCCTTCATGTCTCCAACTTGCAGGAAGATGACTCTTTGTGTAGCAGCAAGATTGAAAGAAGTAGGGAAGCAGCACTCGAAATGAGTTGTTGACGGAAGCAGAGGGCGCGCACGAATTCACTCTTAATGAAGTCTCAAAAACTTCTTTAATTGCTCAATAAAAGTTCTAAGAAGAAGTAAAGAAGTTAGGTGAGGGGTATTTATAACCCCTCACTCGAACGGTCCGTTCAACAGGTAAAAAAATAGCCGTTGAAGCTGTTCGGTCGTTGGTCGGTCGATTGGTCGGTCGACCGATTGATCGACCGCCAATGCGATCGCTGGCTGTATGAGAGAGCTCGGTCAACCGACTGATGGAAAACTATCGATCCCATATTTGGTCGATTGATTCAATGGAGCCAGGGTCGCGCGATAAGCGATCTCCAATCCGGTCGATCGATCAATCGATCGGTGACCATTCAGCCCATTTTTTGCTTCGGTCGGTCGACCGACGCAGCCTTGCGCAGATTGCTTCGCCAACTTCGATCGACCGACTGGTCGTCCGAATGGCTACTACCAGTTTTTTACTGTCATTCGGTCGACCGTCCGGTCGACCGAATAGACTGCTTGGCATACTACTCCCTTGTTTGGTCGACCGACCGGTCGACCGAACTCAAGCTGAGGCTGACCTCTTCTTGAATTTTTACATGCCTTTTTTTATGGGTTTAGTTATCAACTTTCAACTTGGATAACTTTACAATTTTGGCTTGGGATAAACTTATCCTAGGGGTATATTACATGAATTCTACTTGATCTAAGCTCGAGCCTTTCTTCAACGTTTTCTTCTTCCGTTCCTTTGATGATCTTTTCTTTCGTCTCATTTGAACAGACTTGGCATGCTTATCGCAACCTCAACCTAAACTCAAAACTTCACACTTGGATTAAATACATGTTTGTTATCATCAAAATAAAGATCGCGGCTTAAGAGAGACCCTTAAGCCAACAATCTCCCCCTTTTTGATGATGACAAACATAACATGAAATTTTTAGAAAGCATAAGTGTTTGTGAGTTTGAGTTAGGGCATTCATGAGTTAGGGCATGCAAGATATGTAACTTCACATATGCATTCAACTACTTATTACTCAACCTATGCTCTCCCTATTAATGTGCATATTCAAATACTTATAACTCAACCTATGCTCCCCCTATCAATGTGCATATTATTTTTTAACTCCCCCGTAACTATAAAACTCACCCTAACTATATGCATCGTGAAAACCAAGTGTGACCTTACTTTTTCTCCCCCTTTTGACATCAATCAAAAAGAGTAATAATTAAGGTACAATTTATGAGTGTCATCATAAAAACCAAGAAAGCCACAAAAACCAAGTATCATCTACCACTATAGTCCTTCCCATTAATGTAAGCCTATATAAGGCAAACACCAATAGGTCGCAAAGCCCCACTACAGAGCAATACATAAGTGTGATGATACTTTATAGAATGCAAGTTTTGAAAAACATATACATTTTGAAGAAAATACATTTTAATTACTAGGAAAAGTACAAATTCCTAATTACATCCTTAAATTTGTAAAGCTTTCTTCAACCAATGGTTTTGTGAATATATCGGCAAGTTGTTTATTGGTGGATACAAATTCTACCGATATATTTCCCTTAGTCACATTATCCCTAAGAAAATGATGTCTTAAGTCTATATGCTTAGTTCTAGAGTGTAAAATGGGATTCTTGGTTAAATTTATTGCACTAGTATTATCACAATGAATAGGTATGCAAGAATACTTAAGTCCATAGTCTAAAAGAGTTTGTTTCATCCAAAGGACTTGCGCACAACAACTAGCCGCAGCAATGTATTCCGCTTCGGTAGTTGAAAGCGCGACTGAGTTTTGTTTCTTTGAGAACCAAGAAACAAGACTCACTCCTAAAAATTGACAACACCTACTAGTGCTTTTTCTATCTACCTTACATCCGGCAAAATCAGCGTCCGAAAAACCAATTAAATCAAATGATGTATAACATGCATACCATAATCCTAAGTCAACAGTGCCCTTTAAATATCTCAATATGCGTTTTACCGCACTTAAATGAGACATCTTAGGGCAAGATTGAAACCTAGCACATACACACACACTAAATATGATATCGGGTCTACTTGCGGTTAAATAAAGAAGACTACCAATCATACCTCGATATCTTTTTTCGTCCACTTTAATGCCCTCTTCATCTTTGTCAAGCTTGATGGATGCGCTTATAGGTGTAGAAGCTATCTTGGCTTCATTCATCCCGAACCTTTTGATGAGCTCCTTTGTGTACTTGGCTTGATTGATGAAGATCCTTTTGTTGGTTTGCTTGATTTGGAGACCAAGCATGAAGGAGAGCTCTCCTATCATGCTCGTCTCAAACTCATCTTGCATACATTTAGCAAACCACTTACAAAGCATTTCATTAGTAGCACCAAAAATTATGTCATCAACATAAATTTAAACTAATAACATGTCATTTTCATGATGCTTAATGAAAAGTGAAACATCGGCTTTTCCAACATCAAAATCTTGTTCAATTAGGGAAATTAAAAGTCTTTCATACCAAGCCCTAGGGGCTTGTTTTAAACCATATAATGCCTTTTTAAGTTTGAAAATATGGTTTAGAAACTCAAAACTTTCAAATCCGGGGGGTTGTTCAACATAAACTTCTTCAATAATGAAACCAATTAAAAATGTACTTTTTACATCCATTTGAAAGAGTTTAAAACCCTTAAAGCTTGCATATGCCAAAAGCATTCTAATTGCTTCTAATCTAGCTACGGGAGCATACGTCTCATTATAGTCTATTCTTTCTTATTGATTGTACCCTTGTGCCACTAACCTAGCTTTGTTTTTAATAACTAATCCTTCTTCATCTAGCTTATTTCTAAATACCCATTTAGTTCCAATTATAGTTTGATCACTAGGTCTAGGCACTATGTCCCATACATCATTTCTAGCAAATTGGTTGAGTTCTTCTTGCATAGCTAGTACCCAAAACTCATCTTCTATTACTTCCTTAATGTTCTTAGGCTCTGCTTGAGATACAAAAGCTACATATTGACAAATATTCTTGAGTTTAGAACGTGTTACCACTCCCATTAAAGGCTCTCCAATGACTTGGTCCATTGGATGATCTCTTACCAATCGATATCCTTTAGGGAGAGGTGGTAGAGCTTCTTCTTCATCATCTTCAACTTGAGGTAGGTTTGAGGATGAAGGTTCTTCATGTTGGGTCTCCTCATTATCTTCATCCTCCACTTCTTTATCATGAAGTATGAGATTCTCAAGTTCCTCACCTACATTCATAATCTCCACATTTCTAGAAGAATCATTAGTTTTATTAAACGTGACATGCATGAATTCTTCAACAATCATTGTTCTACGATTGTAAACTCTATATGCTTTAGAATTAATGGAGTAACCTAGGAAAATTCTTTCATCGGATTTAGAATCAAATTTTCCTAAATTCTCCTTAGTATTTAATATAAAACATTTGCATCCAAAAACATGAAAATAACTCACATTTGGGATTTTACCATTCCAAAGCTCAAAAGACATTTTCTTAATTTTTGGTCTCAATAAAACTCGGTTAAGAACATAACAAGAGGTATTTATGGCTTCGGCCCCAAAATACTTAGGCAAATTATTTTCGCATAGCATGGTCCTAGCCATTTCTTGTAAAGTTCTATTCTTCCTTTCAACCACCCCATTTTGTTGAGGGGTCCTAGGGAAAGAAAAGGTATGTTCAATACCCAAATCATCACAAAACTCGGAATTTTTTTATTTTTAAACTCTCCTCCATTGTCACTTCTAATTTTCAAAATTGATACACCTTTTTTCATTTGAAACTTTCTTATCAAACTTTTTGAAAAACTCAAAAGTTTTATTTTTCTTGGCCAAAAAGAAAAATCATGTAAAACTAGAAAAATCATCAACTAATACATAACAATATAGCTTTCCACCTAGACTAGCTACATCATATGGACCAAAGAGATCAATGTGCACAAGCTCAAGAATTCTAGACATACTAACATGATTAATGCTATGAAATGAAGATTTAACTTGCTTACCTAGTTGACATGCATCACAAAGTTTGTCTTTTTTAAATTTTATCTTGGGTAAGCCTTTAACTAATTTTTTCCTAGATATCTCTTGGATGAGGCTCATGCTAGCATGTCCTAGCCTTCTATGCCACAACCAAGAGTCAATATTCTCCATGGCAACTAAGCATCTAACATGAGGATTTGGCAAGACATTTAATTCTAAAGTGTATACATTTTCTTGCCTATTTCCAATAAATATGATATCATTTGATGGTGCACTTCTAATGATACATTTAGATGCTTCAAAAACAATTGTGTATCCATTATCACATAATTGTGATATGCTAATCAAATTATGTTTTAACCCGTCAACTAATAGAACATTCGTAATGCATGGGTAAGGGAGTATACCTATATCACCAATGCCAACAATCTTACATTTGGCATTGTCTCCAAATGTGACATGTCCACCATCTTTACTTGATAGGGTTGCAAATAAATTGATGTCACCCGTCATGTGCTTTGAGCAACCGCTATCCAATATCCAAGTGCTTCTACTTGGTTGAGGATGCTTCTTCATCTACAAAAGGAGAAAAAACTTTCTTAGGTACCCAAATTTTCTTGGGTCCTTGAGTGTTAGTCAATTTGGGAACCCATGTAAATCTTGCATGTGGGTTCCTTCTCAATGCACAATCCTTGGCCACATGGCCAAATATGCCACACGAAAAGCAATTTCCATTAAATTTTCTTTTAGTGTGTGTGAGCATGAAATTGTGATGATTTCTTTTTATGGATAACCTCTGGCATGACATTTTGGATGGTTGTCATTTTTTCATTAACCATGCAAAGTTCTCTTTTTAATGTTAGCATGCTACCATTCAAATACTCTACTTGATCACTTAAATACTTGTTTTCATTCTCTAATTTTTGGTTGTCAATCTCTAAGTCCTTCTTAGCTTTCTCTAGAGTGCATGTCTCTTCCTTAAGGGTGTCTATTTCTTTCCTTAAGGCATTGCATGAAAGTAATAGACTATCATTCTCAAGTTCTAAAGATCTATTATCCTTTTTGAGATCTCTAAATTTTCTCCTAATGGCAATGAATTCATCATGCATTTGCTCAAATTCATTTTCTAGCTCTTCTTGAGTAAATGAAACTTCACCAAAAATAAATCTTACCTCATCATCCTTTGCCATTAAGCAAAGGTTTGCCTTTTCACTATTTGCTTCTTCAATTCTTCACTTGATGAGGCCTCGCTTTCATCCCACGTGGCCATCATTGCCTTCTTCTTCTTCTTCTTCTTCTTCTTCTTGTATTTTTCCTTTTTTTGAGGGTTGGAGATGGAGGCCATCTTGAGAAGTGGGCAATCCTTCCTTAGGTGTCCGGTCTTGTTGCAATGGTAGCAAGTGTAGCAAGTGTAGCAAGTGTAGCCTCCTCTTCCCTTCCTCATGCCTCCCCTTATGAAACTCATGAATCTTCTTGCTAGCATCGTCATTTCTTCAAGATCATCCGTCTCTTCCTCGGATGACGATGACTCTTCTGCTCGATGTGATGCTTTTAAGGCAATGGTGTTGCCTTTAGGGGCATCTTCCTCTTGGTATTGCTTCATGTGGGTCTCATGTGTCATGAGAGACCTAATGAGCTCGGTGATCTTCAAAGTACTCAAATTCTTGGCTTCCATGATAGCTGTAACTTTGGGCTCCCAAGATTTTGGAAGGGAACGGATGAGCTTCCTTACCTTCTCCTCTTCCCTTATTTCTCTGCCAAGGTTAGCTAAGCCATTTGTAATATTCTGAAATCTAGCATGAATGGCATCAATGGACTCATGTGATAGCATCTTAAACATTTCATAATCATGCATGAGCAAGTTTATTTTGGATTCATTTTCTTGTGAAGTCCCTTCATGTGTGGTCTCTAGGACCTTCCATACTTTATATGTGGACTTATATGTAGAAATCCTATTAAATTCATTAATTGATATGCCGCAATATAATGCATTGACGGCCTTTGCATTTGCATTGAAAAACCTAATTTCTTCTTGGTCCCATTGGTCCATGTCCTTATTGGGTTGTTTGTACTCTACTAAAATCATCCTCCATACATCCATGCCTAAAGATAGTAGGAAGTCATTCATGCGGATCTTCTAATAGGCATAGTTGTTCCCATCGAATAGTGGTGGAGTATGAGTAGAGGACCCTTGAGATAATTGGATTTCACTAGACATCTTGATTTGTAGGAAAGATGGTTAAATCTTAACCAACGACCTAGCTCTGATACCAATTGTTGTTTGAAATCTGACACTAGAAGGGGGGGTTGAATAGTGTTTGTCTCCTTTTCTTATATTTTCTTCTTACTCAATTTTAGCTTCACTTAAGTGCAATTATTTCTTAACGGTAAATGTGATCAAATATAAATAGCTATGATAGACAAGCAAGTAAGCAATGCAAACAAGAGTAATTATAGTGGTTCGGCCAACTACCTACTTCACTACCTTGGCTCCTCGCTACTTTATAGAGTTTGTGTTTCCCTTTGAATACAATGAGGACACTCTTCTCACCATTCTGAGAACCCCTCAATTCTATTCATCTAGGCAAAACACAATCCTATAAAGTTATCCCTAAGTGTTTCCTAGCACACCTAGCAGCTATCTCAAATGAAAAACAAGTTTATAATAAATGTCAAATACAGAGGAAAGAGCTTAAGAATGTAAAATGAACCAAGGCTCCTTTCTACCACCTCCACGTCTCCAACTTGCAGGAAGATGACTCTTTGTGTTGCAGCAAGATTGAAGGAAGTAGGGAAGCAGCGCTCGAAATGAGTTATCGACAGAAGCAGAGGGTGCGCACGAATTCACTCTTAATAAAGGCTCAAAAACTTCTTTAATTGCTCAATAAAAGTTCTAAGAAGAAGTAAAGAAGTTAGGTGAGGGATATTTATAACCCCTCACTCGAACGGTCCGTTCAACGGGTAAAAACATAGCCGTTGAAGCCGTTCGATCGCTGGCGATCGATCGGTCGATCGATCGACTGATGGACCGCCAATGCGATCGCTGGCTGTATGAGAGAGCTCGGTCGACCGACGGACGAAAAACTATCTATCCCACATTCAGTCAACCAATCGGTCGACCGAATCAATGGAGCCAGGGTCGCGCAACAAGCGATCCATCCGGTCGACCGGTGACCATTCTGCTCGTTTTTTGCTTCGGTCGGTCAATCGACCGATCGACCGGCGCATGCAGCCTTGCGCAGATTGCTTCACCAACTTCGGTTGACCGACTGGTCGATCGAATGGCTACTGCCAATTTTTTACCGTCATTCGATCGACCATCTGATCGATCGAATAGGCTATTTGGCAAACTACTCCCTTGTTCGGTTGACCGACCGATCGATCGAACTCAGGCTGAGGCTGACTTCTTCTTGGATTTTTACATCCCTTTTTTATGGGTTTAGTTATCAAGTTTCAACTTGGATAACTTTATAATTTTGGCTTGGGATAAACTTATCCTAGGGGTATATTACATGAATTCTACTTGATCTAAGCTTGAGCCTTTCTTCAATGTTTTCTGCTTCCGTTCCTTTGACGATCTTTTCTTTCGTCTCGTTTGAACGGACTTGGCATGCTTATCGCAACCTTAACTTGAACTCAAAACTTCACACTTAAATTAAATACATGTTTGTTATCATCAAAATAAAGATCGAGGCTTAAGAGAGACCCTTAAGCCAACAGTGGTGACTCTGAAAGTACGTACGACCTTAGTCTTTTGCGCGAGATGACCAGAGCAAAGGCAAGCTTGTCTAGCCTATGTTATCTGGTTTCGTATCCTTGGAGGACTTTGTTGACGAAGTAGATCAATTTCTCATCCTTCCGCATTCTTCTCTCTCTCTGTTTGGTGGAGATTGGCTGCCACAAAAGGGAGCTCGCCCTCCTTTAAAAGGAGGTCGATCGGTTTCCTAGGAAGAGGTCAACAACCTTTCAGGAGATAATCACATACCCCATCTAAACCTCAAACGGGTATTTATATACACGTCAATCATATTGAACGAATCATCACAATTGTTGATTAATTCAAAGCTATATCGGGAATCTTTAAAATGATTTTAATGTCCGAATAAAATATATCCTTAATAATGATTATCAATGATGAATTTGCTAAATTCAAGATGCCGAAAATAATGCATCCTTTAATAAAGATTATCAAAGATACATTACCTAAATTATAATAAACATAATTCCAATTTTAAATCGTATTTAAAATTCGGAATTATTAATTCCAATTTTGAAAACTCCTTTTCAAATTCGGGATTAATCTTCAAAATTACCAAGAGAGAATTTTCGGATTAATGGTCATGCGGATCCAATCCGATAAACCATAACCCTAAGCCTAATTTGGTTCGCCCTATGTGTGCGACCCTGTAGGCTCACTTAACGTTGGCAGTGGGTCTAAAACTCATTTGCAACCCACGAGTCATAGATGGCCTCTAGCAAAATATTATGACTATCCAAATCAAGTGAGGTCGGCGATCCGAGCAACCTAACTCACAATATGATACTCTGTCCTTTTGTCATGCGATATCTGGATAGAGCATAAGGCATGGATTACATCATCCTTATATTGCTCAATCCGGTTTCTTGATTCCTGAATAGACTGACTTAACAAATGACATTGATACTCCTACCAATTCATTTGAGCACGTTCATGCATTTCTTCAGTCACACTCATCAAGGGGCCTAGAGATATCTCTCGTGTTTGAGAGGGACAAATTCCTTCACGACTACACATATTCCTATATGATTCATTCTATGTCCAACGGTAGTCCTTATTGCCACCCGATTAAAGGTGATGTTAGACAAGGTCAAAACATAGAATTCCTCATGTAGGAATCCATGGTAACATCAGGTCGGAGGACCGACGTATCACTACCGCTATGAGATACTAATGATATTAATCTATGTAATATTCTCATAGTGGGTCTATCCAACACCATGCTCTCCAACATGTGTCCATGACCAGTAAAACATGACCATCGTCAGTCAGACTGCGTACTAGTCTTCATTCATTATCGTTCCAAGAAAATGACTGACTAGGGACTGTTTAGAATAGGATTCCAACTGCCTTAGGGTTTTACTATCAAGTCTCGCACTTGATAACCATTAGACGAAATCAACCTTTTAATGAGTCAATTATCAAGTTAAATATGCTCATAGTAAATAACAAGATAAAGCAAATATTTCATTTATTAAAAGGAAAGTATCAATGACAATATTGTCTCATTGGCCTAGGCCACACTACTAACAGATGACTTGGAGATTGTAGATGATTAGGATTTTCTATATTTGGTCAAGATTTAATTATTTTCTTGTATTTGGAAGTTAAGTATTTGTGCCACTTTTTCAATATAATGAACTAAGTGTTAAGCTTATTTTTTTCGAACGATTACTATCATGGAACTTGTAGTCTGTATTTGAGCACATTTTGTTAATTATTTTAAAGTATTTGTATAAGTCAGTTGTTATGATAAGTATATAGAATGGATTTTCTTTTTACAAATTTTATTAACGGGCGAAAAGCGAGTACCCAATGGATACCATTAAATTAGTGGAAAGGGTTTGCAAATTATCCTTCAAAATAATAGCGGAGTTGGGAGAGGTTTGAGATTGAGTTTTCTTAATAGGTACGGGTATAAGATGGACTTCGTTGTCCCAAACCCTCCCTAGTGCCATCCCTACCCCCACTTTCATCTCTGAGACGAAGAATTTGATTGCTAGGTGAGGAGTCAAAACAACGGCTTCCAAGCTATTCAGCGATGGGGCGAGGTCGCCCCAGGATCATGCGATACATGCTAGGGCATTTGACGATCAAGTAGTGCACATCCATTGAATTTGTCTTCGGCGGGGAGCTGAACGTCGTTGTCAGCCAGATGTAGCCCTGAACACTGACTCGTGTTGGTGAAATGGCCACACTAGAGGGGGGGGGGGTTGAATAGTGTGTTAACTAAATTTGTCGCCTAATTTCAATTTTAATCGTTTACTTAATTACTTAGGCAATTTACGATTGAATGACTAAATGCGCAAGCAAGTAATAAAGATAAGCAATACGATACACAAAGAAAACAATACTAACAAGAGTATTTATAGTAGTTCGGCCCCAATGCCTACTCCACTACCTAAGCACCCGCTTAGGATATATTTCCAAACTAAATTTACTAGATTATCTTGTTTCCTTTACAACGAGAACGTTTTCACCGGAGAGTCTCCGCTCTCACACCGAAGGTACTTTCACACCTGAAAGTCTTTGCCTTCCTACTGAGAGCACTCTCTCACCTCAATCCTAAGGACAACAAGAACTAATCCTAGCAAACTATATTTACACCGGTGGATTTAAACCTTAAATACCAAGGTTACCATCCAATTTCAAGACCCAACAACCTAGGTTTTTACAAGCTCAAATACAATGAAATAAATCACAAAAATACACAAATAATGGCGCAAATAAATTATACAATAAATACTTAGCTCCAAACACGAGTCCTAGTTCCTCTTGATGCCTCAATGATGAATCGTTCAAAGCTTGAAGGCAAGATAAGGATGTATCATGGAAACTAGGGTTATCAAAGAGATGGCTCAAGAAATGCTTTGTGAATGATCAAGAATAGCTCAATGGAAGCTTGGATTAAGGGTATAAGGCTTGCTAAGGCTTCTATTTATAAGCCTTGAGGAGATGTGATGAAACAGGTGGCTCAACGGACGGAAAACTAGTCGTTTCCGCCGTCCGATCAATGGTCGATCGATCGTCGGTCGACCGATCGATCAACCGAAAGCAAACTGCCACTTTCTGGCACACTTCGATCGATCGATCGGTCGACTGAATTGGCTACTGCCAATTTTTGGCACCATTCGGTCGACCGAAATTGGGCAGACTACTAGTTTGCTTGGTTTTCTTTGCTTGTTTGCTCGTTTCTAGTTCCGTCTTCGCTAAGTCTACTTATATAACATTTATTAACTTTAAGTTAAATAACTTTAAAACATAAATATTATATAAGGATTACCCTCCATTTGGATTCAATAAAAATATCTAAAAATCAAAATCCTTAAGAATCAAAATCTAGTTTTTTGGGTCTAGTACAAATTTTCGAAAAACAGAAATTTTTTAATCTCCCGAATTAAATATAGGTAGGCTAAAGGTTTCTAACAAATCCTTAAAAATACCTCGTTATCTAGTTTCTACCCAAGGAATAATTACCGCCATTTTTTGTGTCAAGAAAATCTCTAGGTCATATAGCCCTCCAAGGAGCTCCCTAGGCTCAGTGAATTTCAGGGCGATTTTCGGATTTTCATATTTTGGTATTCAGGTTTGGTTTTTGGGTTCTTTGAATCATAAAGAGGATTACATTACATTCTGGACACCCTAAACCTAAACTCTAACTTCCCGAAGAATCCCGAGCGCCAACAAGCATCCTTGCCGATTTCACTGATTTCTTTAATTTTTTCGATCGGGGACGTCGTGCGCTAACCGACTTAGAACCTGAAAGATTTCTCAATAAAATATTAGTTCCATGTTTGTTATCATCAAAACCGAGATTAAGACCAAGGTAGAAAACCTTAGGCCAACAACTCGTTCTCCTGAAAAGCCGACAAGGTCTCCCTGATAACGATGGAGTGAGGCTTCGTTGATGTGCATCTTCCTGAATGTTGAGTAGAACAAGATGTCGACTGAGCTTCCCCGATCTATCAAGAATTTCTTGACAAGGAAATCGCCAGCAATTACAAAGATGACGATAGGATCATGTAGATTTTTATCAATTCCCTAAACATTTGATTTATAGAAGGATATTACGAAGGTTTGTACGTGTGGCCTCTGTGTGCGAGTTGCGTCGTCAATTACCATGATGGCTTGGAGTGACTTCTTTCTGATTGAGATCACCTAGACTCCTCCGACGAACCTTCCTACTACATGATCAATAATGTTGGTGAAATGGTCATACTAAGGGGGGTGAATAGTGTGTCAACTAAATCAATTAGCCTAACTTGATTTTAATCGTTTCTTAGTTTTCTTAGGCAATTCACAATTGAATGATTAAATGCGAAAGTGACTAATGATAACACAATTAACACAAACAAAAATATCAATGCTAACACAAAGATTTATAGTGGTTCGACCCCAATGCCTTCTCCATTACCTATGCACCGCGCTTAGGATTTGACACCCAAATCCACTAAATTACAAGTAGCTTACAATAGATGACTTTACACCGAAAAGACACAACACTCACTTCGAAGGCACTTCCACATCTGGAAGTATACCGCCTTCCTACCGAGTGAGCTTTCCCACCTCAATTCCTAAGACCTACTCCTAACTTAGTTTACACAAGTGAATTTATACCTTCTTAGCTAAGGATACCACTTAATCATAAGACCCAACACTAGGTCTTCTTACAATCTCAAGTAATTCAAGATAAAAACTATCAAAAACAAATCTATTACAAGAAGAATGTGAAGATAACTTATCACAATGAAAGAACCTCTTCTTCTTGAGCCTAGCACCCTTGATGAGCCCTCCAATGAAGAACACTTGAGATTGAGGGATCAAGAGCTAGGTTAAGTGGATTTGATCAATAGAGAGCTTAGAATATGCTAAAGATCACTCTTTGAGGCTTAGAAGCATCATTAGAAACTTGTGAGAGAGTTTATGGTGGGTATTTATAACCCCAAAATAAAGGGCTTGTCAACAGGCATATTTCTGCCCGTTGCCGACGCTCGATCATTTGTCGGTCGATCGTCGATTGACCGACAGAGCGATCACATGCCTACTACCACTTTATAGCAACACTCGGTTGATCGACCGGCTGACCGAATTGGCTACTGCCAATTTTTGATCACATTCGGTCGACCAAACCTGGGCTGAGCTTGTTTTCTTCATCTTTCTTCTTGCGCGCCTTGTTTCCGGGTTCCGGCCTTCAGCGTGCTTTAACCTGGAGAGCTTTCTATGCATTCTCTAGACTCATCCATGGTGTCTTCGGTGCACACGTCAAACTTCTACAAGTCATCGTAAATGTACATCGTATCGAGACCGATGTCGCGAGCCACGAAACCGACTTTCGTGTTTTATCGAACCTGCGACCTTCATGAAGGCGAAATGGCGACACTAGAGGGGGGGTGAATAGTGTGTTTACTAAATTTATTAGCCTAAATCCACTTTTGATCGTTTGCTTGGATTATGTAGGCAATTTGCAATTCGATGATTATATGCGGAAGCGATAAATGATAAGACAATTAAAACAAACAATAAAGCAATGCAAACACGCAATTTATAGTGGTTCGGCCCCAATGCCTACTCGACTACCTAAGCACCCCGCTTAGGATTTCCAAACTAGTTTTACTAGATTAATTTAAGTTTCCCTTACACAGAGAACTTTTCACTGAAGAGACGCACTCTCGACCTAAGGCACTTCCACACCCGGAAGTCACCGCCTTCTTATCGAGAGTCCTCTTCCCCCTCAATCCTAAGGGACAACTAAACTAATCCTAGTAAACACTAAGTTTACAAAAGTGGCTTTACACCTAACACCAGGTAACCACTTATACACTCAAGACCAAACACTTGGTCTTCACACGCACAGATAAAAACACAGTTGAAATAACAACAAAAATTACAATGAAAAGAGCTAGGAATAAAACCAATAGAAAAAGCTCTTTTGCAATCCTTCAACTCGTTGGATAAACTCGTTGCAGCAGAGTTGAGGGAAGCCAGGAAGCAGACGCTTGAAGAAGATGTCGCGGAAAGAACAGGGCGCAAGCAATTCCTCTTTTGGAAGGCTTAAATCTTCCTCTCAATTACTCAATGATCTCTGTGGAAGTCGAGAAAAAGTATTAAAAGAATCATATTATGGTATATTTATACCCTGCTGAAGAAACGACTATTTCAACGGATAGAAAACTATCTGTTACAGGCTGTCGGTCGACCGACTGTTCAACCACAGCTTCGACCACTTCTCTTTACTCTGTGGTCGGTCGACCGACGGGTCGATTGCCCAGACGCAAAAATATCGATCCCAATCTTCGATCGATCCATCGGTCGACCGACGCAATCTGCGTCTTCAAGTATCAGCAGGTCGATCGACCGACTTGTCGACCACCCGAGCTACTGCCCATTTTGGGCTTCCATCGGTCGACCGCCTGGTCGACCGAAGTAGATCTGCTACTTTTTACCTTCATTCGGTCGACCTCCCGGTTGACCGAACCTAGGTTGAAGTTTATTACTTCAACCTATTTCTTTCGCGCTTCGTTTCCGAGTTTCGACTTTCAATAAGCATCAACTTGGAGAGCTTTTGACGTGATCTTTGGACTCGTCCAAGCGACTTTGGTGCACTCGTCGATCTCCGAGAAACTTTTCACGACGAACCCGAGCGCGACGATCAATGTCCTTTCGATATCCGATTTCTCCGATATTTTTGATTGAGGACATCGAACGCTACTGATATGGAACCTAAAAGATATTCTCAATGAAATCATTAGTCTCATGTTTGTTATCATCAAAACCATCAAAACCGAGATTAAGGCAAAGGTTAAAAACCTAAAGCCAACAATCTCCCCCTTTTTGATGATGACAAACATCCTTAAGAAAATATATAATCATTAAAGCACAAGGATATCAACTAAGGGATTTCTCCCCCTATCAATATGCATATCTATAAGAATAAACTCCCCCTATCTATATGCATGAATTTCCTATATTTTCCTCCCCTTTACCTATATGTTTCTCCCCATTTTAACTATACATTTCTCCCCCTTTTGACTACACATTTCTCCCCCTTTTGACATCAATCAAAAAGGGCAATAAAATGGGCAATCTAATCAAAGGGATGAAACACAATTATTTTTTCATGAAGTTGAGACTCTAAAGATTTTTCATGAAACATGAAGATCTCAACCAAAGGGATGGAAAATAAATTTTGATATGAAACAAAATCATACATGATAAGAAAGAAGTGATAGATACAATTCAAAACAAAAACATGTATGCACTCAAGTATGAATATTGTTTCTTTTTCATGACATTTTTTATCTCATTCAAACTTTCACAATACAAAGATATAGTCATTTAAATCATGTATATCAAGTTTGAAGTGAATCTAATGTCATTTGATCCAAATATGAACTTAGCATGTTTTCATTTGAAATAAACATGAGAACTATGAAAATGCTAAGTCTCAATTTTGCTATCTACTCATGTATTCTCATATTTAGGCATCTAGACATCAAACATGAGATAATATAAGTCTATGAATTAAGTTTGGGCTTAAGATGAATTTTTTAAGTTTCTTTGTTGACTTAGGTCAACCTATACCTTAAGTTTTCATAAATCAAACTTTTAGA
Source organism: Canna indica (assembly GCA_034359265.1). Classification (NCBI taxonomy): domain Eukaryota; kingdom Viridiplantae; phylum Streptophyta; class Magnoliopsida; order Zingiberales; family Cannaceae; genus Canna; species Canna indica. The sequence goes on from CP136896.1 coordinate 53,194,131, forward strand.
TCTAAATGAAAAACTTTGGTACCAATTTTTGGATGAAAATTTTTGATACTAAATATTGAATGGTCATTTGAAATACATGAATAAATTTTGAACTCAAAAGAATTTTCAAAGACCATTTTTCATCTTATATTGATTTTAATCAAAACACTAGATATTTATATCTATCATTCAAAAATTCAAAATCATTCCTAGAAATAATTTTACTCAATCAATGGTGTGAATGATATTAGAAACATAATCAAAATAGTATACACAAACTTTCATTTGAAGTTTCCAAAAAATCAAAGTATTGAAAAAAAGTTGATATTTCAAAAACATGATACTTTGCATTTTGAAAATCCAACTTCAAAATCCCATTATAAATTAGATTCTTGACAAAACTTTTTGAAATTTTTACTGATAAAACTAGATTTTTCAGAGAATGTGTAGCTTCAAGAATCATCTCAAAATTACTTTTATATATTTTTCTAGAAATAACTGAAATTTATACCAAATGTAGGTTGCAATGATATTTTTGTAATTTTCAGTTATTCTTTAAAACTTGTTCAATTTTTATTCAAACTTTCATGACACCATAATGTGATCATGTAAAGAGTATATGTCAAGTTTGAAATAAAAATTATGTCCTTAAGTCAAGATATCAACCTAGCATGGTTTCATTCAAAACTAAACTAGTTTTTATGAAACTTGCTAAGTTTCAATCTTAACATTTACTCATGATTTTTCAAAATTAAACCTATGGATACTTAACATGAGTAAATCTAAACATGTTTCTCAAATATGGATCATAAATGAGACCTTTAAGTCAACTTGTTGACTTGGGTCAACTAGATTTAAAAGAGGTAATCATGAATTAACCTCTATTGTCATTTTATCCATATTCATATGAATTTTCCATTCTAAGTGCTTGGAAATATGTTATATCTATTCCTAAACATGTTTATGAAGTTTTGGACTTAAAATCAAGTGTCCAAGTCAATTTGTTGACTTGGGTCAAACTTTTCAAGCTTAAGTCCTCTAAAGTGATATAGTTATCACATTGTTCATCTAGACATGAATTTTTAATTTTTAATCCCTAGACTCATGTGATATGTGTATCTAAACATGTTTATTTTATTTTTAACTTAAAATGAAGTTTCTAAAGAAAAAATTTAACCTAGTTCAATTTCATAAATATCATGAAATGAGCTAAGTTATTAAGATTTTTTCTACTCATGAAAATTCAAACATATATCATGCAACATCAATCATGAGTATATAGAGACATCATTAAAGCATAAATATTCAAGTATTATATTAAGATTTTTTTGCAAAATTGAATCTGTACCTTATTTTTTTTAGAAATGTGCCCAAACTTTTCATTTCCTTTTTCACTTTTCTTTTAGATAGCGTAGCCTTTCAAATTTTTATCACTTGCAAGTAGACATCATTAGTATCATAATGAAATAATAAGACTACTAGCAAGCTAATATACTAAGTAGCAAAGATTTAATGCAAAGTTTCAAATAAGAACCTTAACCTATACTAGATAGTAGAGATTCATTTTAAATGAAAGATTTTACCATAATATCAAAATGAACCTAAGAGATCTTAAGATGTGAACTATTTGATGGATAAGATCTCTAAGCATGTTTAACTAGTTTATACTTAAAAAAATGTCTCTAGTGGTGAGTGTCAACCTAGAGCAAATTTCATTAGATGAAATTTGCCTAAGTGCTAATATTCTACATACTCATGAAAGTTCAAGGTTTTTAACATGCAATCCTAATCATGAGTATAGAGACATAATCAACCATGAAAATTGAGGTATTAGACTAGAAATATGCAATAACCAAAAACATACCTCATCCATGAATTTAGCCAAACTAATCTATTCTATTTAGCCTTCCATTTTATTATAACTTGCAAGTATACTTTATAAATAGAACATGAAAGCAAATCTACATGCAAGCTATCAAACTAAATAGTGAAGAGAGAAACCAAGTATCATTTATCAAATTCAACTTCACTAAATAGCATGGATTCATTTTCAAATAAATCTTCGTGATAACAAAATGAATCAAGAGATCTCAAAATATGAAATTTTGAAAAATAAGATCTCCAACCCTTCCTATTGGTTGAAAACCGAAACCCACAATTGGCCTACGATTTAGAACCGCAAGGTCGCTTAGGCTCATTACAGACCACTGAGGTCTCCGAAGAGACCTGAGATCAAAAAATCAAAAATTATTTTTGAAAGAACTCTTTAGTAAGATCGGGGAAAACAACTCAAATTAAGCATATATCAACACTCCAACTTAAATAGAACAACCAAAGAAGGAGATGATACAAAATATACCTAGATGTCAATTTCCATACTTTAGGCATCATGATGATTTGAAGTTGCAACCTCTTGGAGATTTCTCATTTAGATCCAATGTCAACTTCAACTCTGCACTTCTCTTTATCCTTGTGTGATAGCTCCCCCTACAAGAGAAGATGAGACTTTTGGTACCCAAATTGCTTTGAGTCCTTGGGGGTTAATGGGCTTAGGTACCCAAAGTGTCTTAGCAATACTAGGGTTCATTTTGAAGACACAATCATATATGGCATGCCCATAGATACTACAACAAAAGCAATGTCCATGAAACTTTTTCTTTTCATTTTTAGCATGGACATGAAATTTAATTTTAGAATGCTTATCATGTGAAACATGATGAGTATGAGCATTCTTAGAGATATCATTCCTCTTTTTATGATCATGAGGTTTAAGAGTGGAATGCATGGCATGAGAGGCATGATGAGCATGGACATTCTTATATAACACATTTTTCTTTCTAGTGTTCTTAGGAAATGAAGAACTTTTTAATTCATTTACTTTCTTATTCAAGAAAGTAATCTCACTTTTCATTTCATTCATGGATTTATATAATGCATGTAATTGAGATTTTAACATGCAATTCTCTTTTTCTAAATTGTTATTCTTGAGCTTCAAGTCCTTAAGCTCAAGTTCTACATTATCATGGCATGAATCAAATGAACTAGATTTCAATTTTTCATTTTCTAGTTTGGATTCATGCAAATGAGAATTAAGCATTACATTTTCCTTTTTTAATATTTTGTTTTCCTTATCTTTTCTAACTAGCAAGGCATACATTTTTTGACATTCCTCAACTAGTTCTTCATATGGCATATTGAATGAACTAGAAGAGCTAGTACTATCATTATCAATATTATGACTAGAAGGGAAATAGTGTACCTCATCATTGGTACTCATGAGGCAAACTTTTGAAGTAGCTTCATAGTCATTGCAAGAGGATGCTTCATTTGAATGGGATGATGATGTAGAAGCTTTTGACCTCTTCTTTGCCTTGTTTTTCATGGTGGGGCAATTCTTCTTCACATGCCATTTTTCCTTGCATGCATGGCACACTACTTTCCTTTTTCGGCTCTTGGAGCTACTCCTTTGACTAGAAGAGCTATGAGTATCAAAATCAAGATTAGTAGTAGGTGAGTGACCATTGTCATCACCACCTTCATCAAAAGTGACAATCTCTTCGGTTTTGGCATAATCGTATAAAACGTTTAAACTAGCCCATAAATCAGAAGTCGAAGAATAGTGCATGACTTTATCTAGGATGTCATTTGGTAATGTGCTAAGTATGTAATTCATGGCATCTCCATTATACTTAAACATTTTCTTATCCATTTCACTCCAAGCATGCATATCATCCTTAGGTTCAATGAATTCCCAATGTAACATATTAAAAATACCAAAACCTTGAGTCTTTAGAAATGTGTACATCCTAGATTTCCATAGACCAAAGTTAGAGGCATCGAACCTAGGGGGTGAAGACGCTACACTCTCTAGAGCCATTTCTAGATCGAGACGAATTGTAGAAGGGATGGTGAAATCACAATCTACGACCCTCTCTGATACCAATTGAAGGCGAAATGGCGACACTGGAGGGGGGGTGAATAGTATGTTTACTAAATCTATTAGCCTAAATCCACTTTTAATCGTTTGCTTAGATTATTTAGGCAATTTGCAATTCGATTATTATATACGGAAGCGATAAATGATAAGGCAATTAAAACAAACAATAAAGCAATGCAAACACATAATTTATTGTGGTTCGGCCCCAATGCCTACTCCACTACCTAAGCACCCCGCTTAGGATTTCCAAACTAGTTTTACTAGATTAATTTAAGTTTCCCTTACAAAGAGGACTTTTCACCAAAGAGAGGCACTCTCGACCTAAGGCACTTCCACACCCGGAAGTCACCGTCTTCTTATCGAGAGTCCTCTTCCACCTCAACCCTAAGGGACAACTAAACTAATCCTAGTAAACACTAAGTTTATAAAAGTGGCTTTACACCTAACACCAGGTAACCACTTATACACTCAAGACCAAACAGTTGATCTTCACACGCACAGATAAAAACACAATTGAATAACAACAAAATTACAATGAAAAGAGCTAAGAATAAAACCAATAGACTAAGCTCTTTTGCAATCCTTCAACTCGTTGGATAAACTCGTTGCAGCAGAGTTGAGGGAAGTCGGGAAGCAGGCGCTTGAAGAAGATGTCGCGAAAAGAACAAGGCACAAGCAATTCCTCTTTTGGAAGGCTTAAATCTTCCTCTCAATTACTCAATGATCTATGTGGAAATCAAGAAAAAGTATTAAAAGAATCGTATGATGGTATATTTATACCCTGCTGAAGAAATGGTTATTTCAACTGATAGAAAATTATCTGTTACAGGCCGTCAGTCGAATGGTCGGTCGACCGACTGTTTGACCGCAGCTTCGACCGATGCTCTTTACTGTGTGGTCGGTCGACCGACGGGTCGACCGCCCAGACGCAAAAACATCGATCCCGATCTTCAATCGACCGACGCGATCTGCGTCTTCGGGTATTAGCAGGTAGATCGACCGGCGGGTCGACCGCCCGAGCTACTGCCCATTTTGAGCTTCCATCGGTCGACCGCCCAGTCGACCGAACCTAGGTTGAAGTTTATTACTTCAACCTATTTCTTCCGCGCTTCGTTTTCGGGTTTCGCCTTTCAATGAGCATCATCTTGGAGAGCTTTTGACGTGATCTTTGGACTCGTCCAAGCGACTTTAGTGCACTCGTCGGTCTCCGAGAAACTTTCCATGACGAACCCGAGCGCGACGATCAATGTCCTTCCGATATTTGATTTCTCCTATATTTTCGATCGAGGACATCGAACGCTACTGATATGGAACCTGAAAGATATTCTCAATGAAATCATTAGTCACATGTTTGTTATCATCAAAACCGAGATTAAGGCTAAGGTTAAAAACCTAAAGCCAACACTTCATGCTTCAAGAACTTAGTTAGGAAGATTTGGTTTGTTATCATCAAAATAATCATGGAGAGAGTAGAGCACAAAGGAGAAACCCTCGGCCAATAATCTCCCTTTTTTTTATGATGACAAACCATCAACAATAAAAATCTATATGTAACATACTAATCAATTCTTTAGAGTTTGAAGCATGAGTTTATAAGTGCATATATAAGAGCATTATAAAATGATGAAGACATATTACATTTAGTGCTCCCCCTATCAATATGCATATCTTTAATACTCCCCCTATCATCATGCCATAATTTAAACATATTAACTCCTATCATGATGAACATTCTTCTCCCCCTTTTGGCATCAATCAAAAAGGGTACTAAAATAAAAATAAAACACGAGTCATGCATATTCATGGTAAACCATACAATTAAGTGCAACATCATATATGTTCAAGGCAACCACATAGACATAAAAGCAAGCAATCTCATATACAAATCCATATGAGTCAAATACAAAATAATCTAGACATAGCACAATATCAATACAAGTCCATAGAATAAATGTCATCATGCAACAGTGGGACTAATCATCCTCAGGTGGTAGAGGTAGTAGATGCATCTGCTAGTATTGCCACATCTCATCCACCCGACCATACATCTCATCAACGCGAAGATCGTACTCATCAACTCTCTGGCTGTACTGATCGATGCGTTGACCATACTCATCAATGCGGCGACCATACTGATCAACTATCTGGCCATACTGATCGATGTGTTGGCCGTACTCATCTAGACGACCAGTCGTACCTCTGTTCCATTCCAACTGGTCAATATGGAACTGAGCAAATTGATGCTCCAACTCATCCAATCGTCCAATAGGAGTAGCAGCTGACGAGCTTCCACCAGCATCTGCCTCATTCATGTCTTCATCATCATCGTTGTGCTCTATAGGTGCCCCCTGTACACGCTTGTTGCACTAGTTTTCAAGTATCTATTGCTTTGGGCACAAGTTCTATCTCATATTTGGACTTGTTTACCCCAGCAGCATAGATGAAATGAGATACTACGGAGACATAGGGTATGACTTGCTTTCTAAAGGTGTGAACATCCACTATGTAACGAAGTATAAGATCGCGGACGTCTATGTGTCTGCGGGTCATTGCATAAAAGAGTACTCTAGTGCTCGTGCTAGTGACCTCGTCAAAATGTCCCGCTCTAGGAAGAATGTTATAAGCAATGATAAGATGCATAATCCTAGCAGTACTGGAGAGTTTGATGCTTTAAGTAGGAAGCATTCCGTGGTAACCCTTAGGACATATAGTAGACACAACCTCAGGACTAGGAAACTCCTCATGAAAAAGGTGAGTAGACATGTTATATACTGGAGTCCCTAACATAGGAAAACCAAATGCCTCCCTATGTCGATATCTGTGATAACTATGGGTTTTCCTAGGATTTCATATATAAGGACAAGTGAGTCACCTAGTCTAGCCTTCTCTATAACTAGGTTAGAGAAGAATGCCTTTACCAATATGGGACACACTAGTACTTGTCTCCCTATGTATTACACCTATCCTAGGGCTGCAAGTCTACTTCTAATGTCATATTTTTCTAAGTCTCCTAGGTTTACCGGACGGCTTTGCAAGATGGTTCTATCTACGAACCTATGGGCTTGGGTTTTGCCTATGGAGGTTAGGAGGTTTTCGGGTAGACTCAGGAGCTTAGTTTTGGGTGTCGTCTGCAAGACAACTAAGACAATGTGTAGATAATGTATGCACCTAGACAAAAAGAAGGGACACTTTTAAGATCAACATGAATGCATTTCCCCTCAAATTTTTTTTTAAAAAAAAGAACATGGAACAACATGATTTTTACAAGAATCTTTTTCCTTTCTCAAGAGGTGTGCATGATAAATTTAACTTTTTAGAGCAAATATCAAGAGATGAGTCCAAAAAGAATTATTTTTCTTCCTTCTTTTCTTTAACTAGCATTTTTCTCCCTTTTAAAAAAAATGTAGAACTTTTAAGAAATCAATATGCACCATTTAGTCTTAAAAAAAGATCTCAACAAAAAAAAACAAAAAGGATACTTTTTGTTTTAGCATTTTCTTCCAAACAAAAACAACAACAAAAAATAAGCAAAATAGAAATAAAAAATTTAAAGCCATCATGAAGAACTTTTAACAAAAAAATCGAAACACATGAGATTTCATGAAGAGAAAACTTTTAAACCAAAAAAAAAATTGATTTTTCTTCCCTAGAACTTGTTATGAAACCAAAGTCTCAAGAAAAAAACCACCATGCATAGAGTAGAGAGGCATGAACCATGATTTTATGAGTAGACCTAGACATAAAGATGAAAGGAGATGAAAGGAGATGAAAGATCTACTTATAATGATGAACTAACTCAAGAAGTGCTAAGAGTTGGATTTTTTACCTTAGAAGTGAAGGAGAAACCTTAAGATCCAAGAAATGAGAGAGGGTAACTGGTTGAAATGAAGAGAGGAGCCCTAGTTTCGAGCTTAAGAGCTTATGTAGAAGGGCTCAGATTAAAACAATCGGCCAAATGGGTGGACATGATCATTTCCTATCTGCTGGTCGATCGAGCAGTCGCATGTCGTGCGACCGGTCGAGCTAAGTGTGTTTTCTAGCTCATACAAGAAAAATTATTTGGAGAGATTTAAATATGAAACTTTTATGAAACTTTTTCCACATGAGCTAGACTTCATGAGAATTTCATAGTATCAAGAATCACTCAAAGCGGACTTCTCTACAATTTTTTAGAAAATCCCAAAGTTTGCAGTGGTGTTTTTGTAAATATTTGGACTTTGTGCGAAACTTTAAATTTCTATCGTAGGATCCTCAAATCAGATATGATACCGTCTAGATCACTTATAATGGTGTTTTTGAGCATGTAAAATTTTACTAAAATTTTTATGCAATGTTAATCATATATATTAATTTATCGGTACATCCACTCGTCACAATTTTTTATTTCCCCGAAATTATGAAATCTCAAGTATCTATCAAGATCAATTCTTTAAAAGTGATTATGAAATTATTTGCAATTTATGCTCATGACAAAATAGTCATACAAGATACAAGATTCTAGACTTAATGTCTATCTGTAGCATGTAGTCTCAAGAAATCAAGATTTTGGAGTTTCATTTCATCACAAATTTCTTACTTATGCTATTTCATGCAAAGTCGCTCATAAGCATATAGAATTCATTTAATCAAGAGAAAAGATGTGTTATGCAAAAAATTTGCCAAATTGAAACTCATCCTCATTTCTTGAAGAATTCCATACATTTCATTTTCTTTCTCCATTTTCTTTATCCTTCCAATTTTATCATAGCTTGGAAGCAATGTTCATTAGTAGCATGATGAAAAAGTGATTACTAACAAGTTAACGTACTAGATAGCAAAGAGGAAATCAAGTATCGTCTTCAAAATCTACTTTGCTAAATAGCTTTAAATTTGTTTCAAAGTGAATCATCATGAAACCAAAACGAATCGAGAGATCCCAAAATATGAAATTTTGAAAAGATAAGATATCCAACCCTTCCTATTGGTTGAAAATCGAAAGGCCACAATGAGCCTACGATTTAGAACCACAAGGTCGGTTAGGCCCATTATAGGCCACTTAGGTCTCCGAAGAGACCGGAAATCAAAAATAAAAAATCATTTAATAAGACTATATCAAGAGCGGAAGAATCAACTCGAATTACAAGTATCATACACTCCAACTTGAATGAAATAAAGCAAAGTAAGGAGATAATACTAAATTAACTAGATACCGATTTTTCATACCGAAGACATCCATACGATGCGAAGTTACAACTTGGATTTGATGAAGCTTTAAGTCTTCATGCAACTTCCATCAACCATCATCAACTCATCCTTGTGTGGTTGCTCCCCCTACAAGAGAATATGAAATCTTTGGTACCCAAATTGATTTGGGTCCTTGGGGGTTAGAGGGTTTAGCTACCCAAAGTATCTTAACACCACTTGGGTTCCTTTTAAAAGTACAATCATAAATTGCATGGCTAAAGGTACCACAACAAAAGCAATGACCATTAATTTTTTTATTTTCATGAGGTTTAATGTAAGAATGATTGACATGAAGATGATGATGTGCATGAACATTCTTATTTGAAACATTTATATTTCTAGGATTTTTAATGGATGAATTACTAGATAAATTATTAACTTTCTTATTTAGAAACACAACCTCATTTTTCAAGTCGTTCATGGATTTTTAAATAGCATGCAATTGAGTTTTCAACGTACTATTTTCATTCTTTAACATGTCATTTTTGTTTTTCAAATCTTTAGTGTCAATACTTAAAACAATATGGCATGGATTAGAGACACTAATTTTTAGCTTCTCATTTTCTAGTTTAGCATCATGTAAATGAGAGCTAAGAGTCAAGTTTTCCTTCTTTAATTTTTTGTTTTCTTTATCCTTTTTAACAATCAAGGCATACATGATTTTATATTCATCCATTAATTCATCATAAAGCATGTCATGAGAACTAGATGAATTAATACTACGATTATCATTATCATGACTAGAGGAAAAGTGTACCTCCTCATTGGCATTCATGATGCTAGATTCATGGACATGGCGAGAGGATGCTTCACTTGATGAAGATGAGTACGTGGAAGCATTAGACCTCCTTTTTGCCTTGTTCTTCATGGTAGGGCAATTCCTCTTGACATGCCCTTTTTTTTTGCACACATGGAAAATCACCTTCCTCTTTCGACTTTTAATTAGTGCTTCTTTGACTAGAAACGCTTTGAGCTTCAAAAACCATGTTAGTATTGGAGGGATGACCACTGTCATCACCACCTTCAATAAAAGTCACTAACTCCTCGGTTTTAGCATAATCATATAAGACATTTAAGCAAGCCCAAATATCGAATGTGAAAGTACAATGCATGATCTTTTCAAATATATAATTTTTCAAAGAACAAAATATGCAATTTATAGCTTTAGCATTTGATTCAAACATATTTATTTGTTCTTGGGTCCATGCATTCATGTTTTCCTTAGGTTCAATATATTTAGTCTTTACCATGTCAAATACACCTAAACCTTGAGTCTTTAGGAAAGTGTACTTCTACTCTTCGAAAGACCAAAGTTAGACTCATCGAACCTAGGAGGTGAGACGCCACCAACTCTAGGGCCATTTTCCGGGTCGAGACTAGATATAGAGGAGATGGTGAAATCTCAATCTACGATCCGCTCTAATACCAAATGTTGGTGAAATGGCCACACTAAATGGGGGGTGAATAGTATGTCAACTAAATCAATTAGCTTAACTTCGATTTTAATCGTTTCTTAGTTTGTTTAGGCAATTCACAATTGAATGATTAAATGCGAAAGTGATTAATGATAACACAATTAACACAAACAAAAATATCAATGCTAACGCAAAGATTTATAGTGGTTCGGCCCCAATGCCTACTCCACTACCTAAGCACCGCGCTTAGGATTTCACACCCAAATCCACTAAATTATGAGTAGCTTACAATCGAGGACTTTACACCGGAAAGACACAACACTCACCTCGAAGGCACTTCCACACCCGGAAGTATACTGCCTTCCTACTGAGTGAGCTTTCCCACCTCAATTCCTAAGACCTACTCCTAACTTAGTTTACACAAGTGGATTTATACCTTCTTAGCTAAGGATACCACTTAATCACAAGACCCAACACTAGGACTTCTTACAAGCTCAAGTAATTCAAGATAAAAACTAATCAAAAACAAATCTATTACAAGAAGAAGGTGAAGAGAACTTATCACAAGGAAAGAACCTCTTCTTCTTGAGCCTAGCACCCTTGATGAGCCCTCCAATGAAGAAAACTTGAGATTGAGGGATCAAGAGCTAGGTTAAGTGAATTTGATCAAGAGAGAGCTTAGAAGATGCTAAAGATCACTCTTTGAGGCTTAGAAGCATTATTAGAAACTTGGGAGAGAGTTTGGGGTGGGTATTTATAACCCCCCAAACAAAGGGCTCATCAACGGGCATATTTTTGCCCGTTGTTGACATCTGGTCGCTTGTCAGTCGATCGTTGATCGATCGAGCGAGCGATTGTCGAGCGACCGCAGACCTACTGCCATTTTTTGACAACATTCGGTCGATCCAATTGACTACTACATTTTTACCATATTCAGTCGACTGAACCTAGGCTGAGCTTATTTTCTTCAGCTTTCGTCTTGTGCGCTTTGTTTTCGGGTTCCAACCTTCAGCGTTCGTCAACCTGGAGAGTTTTCCATACGTTCTCTAGACTCGTCCATGGCATCTTCGGTGCACACATCAAACTTCTATAAGTCATCATAAATGTACGTCGTATCAAAACCGATGTCGTGAGCCACGAAACCGGCTTCTGTCTTTTATCGAACCTGCGACCTTCATGCTTCAAGAACTTAGTTAAGAAGACTTGGTTTGTTATCATCAAAATAATCATGGAGAGAGTATAGCACAAAGGAGAAAACCTCGGCGAACAAATAACCCCGTGGGTATTAGTGCTCAACTAACCGGTTCGGCGGTCACCGCGGTCACCTAATACACTCCTCGACGGTGGTGTTCTGCTCGGGCTTCGGCGTTGGGAGCCGTAGTCTTGTCAGTCTTGGTTGCGGCTTCGTCTGCGGCTGACGTAGAGATCGAGGCAGCCTTCTCTGGTCAGGTGCTCGATTTGATTTTAACTATGACGTACTCTTCGGTGGTGTGCCCGTAGGTGCAATGGAAATCGTACTTTCTTGCTTTTGTCGATGTTAGGTGGGGGTTTCAACCTTCTTGTGAAGTTAGGAAGCTTGAGCAGCTGCAGGTGGCAGATCTTATGAAGGATAGTCTCTTTCTTGGTGTTTAGTGGGGTGTACTCACCGAATTTGGGGCTAGGTCGGGAAGGCGACCTTCCTCTCCTGCTGCGATCCTGCTCATGGCGGTATCGATCCTCGGCTCCTCGCCTCTTTTGTCGGTTTGCTTGGACTTCTTATCCTTATCATCATCTTTGGTCAGCCTTCCTAGCCTCTTGTTGTTCTTCCATCTTCATGTGACATGCGACCTTTTCTCTGAACTTAGCCATACTTCTCGATTTAGCCAGGGCAATCTGTTTAGCAAACTGCCTGAGCTTCAAACCATGCTTGATGAAAAATAGCTCGATGTGCGAGTCGAGGTTTGGGATATCCATGGTCACCGCATGGAACCTTTTCATGTAGTCTCTCAGTGACTTGTGTTGCCCCTGCTTGATGTAATGAAGGAAGTCTTCGGTCATTGAGTAGATCCGCGACGAAGAGAACTGATTGATGAAGGCTCAAGAGATCTCCTGGAAGGTATGTATAGACCCAGGTGGGAGGGTGGAGAACCAAAGTAGCGCGGCCTTCTCCAAGAAAGTTGGAAAGGCGCAACAAAGAATAGAATCAACTGTGTTGTTAAGGAGCATTATCGACATGAACATTGTTAGGTGAGTGGTTGAATCGCCTTTGTCGTCGTAGGGCTAGAGTGTGGTCGATAGTTTGAAGTTGTGAGGGAGACGAACTGCAATGATGTGCTCGGCAAAGGGTCCCGAGTCGATGTTAGGGGGAGGAGCGGTCTGTGTGACCCTAGTGTCCTCCCCTTCTCTCTGGTGGTGCGTGTAGGATACCTCATCCCGGAAGTTAGAGGTCGGCCTCCCGAATCTCTCTAGGTGACTGTCTTCATCGTGCTTTGAGCAACGATGCCCGTGCTCGGCCGGGTGTTGTTCCTTGGGTTGCTTCAAAGACGCAATTTGGGTTGTTAAGCTTTCGTTGTGTGCATGAAGGTCAGTGACCATGTAGTGTAGTTCTTCTGATGTGAGGTTGGTGGGTATCGGAGCGTCACTCCTCACTATGTCAGCATCTCCAAGTAGCGTGGGAACATTCCTGCTAGGATGTTGCCTATGTGTGGCGGTGTTCTCTTGACTCCGGGTACCAACCATAGTGGGGCAGGTAAGATTTACTCGGCCCCACAGTGAACGCCAAATGTTCTTGCTTGAAGTCGGAGTGATGCGGTCCGGTGCAGCTCCAGGGGGCTACAAAGACACTCCGACGCTCAAATGAGAAGGAATTCCAGATGCGAGTATATGAAATTGGAATCTAGATGTACATGATGTGCTTCATGTATGTATATAGTGTAGGATTAAGGGATGTCTGGCGATAATGCCTTCGAAATCTCATAGGGTTATGCTCAGAATTGGTCGAGGCTAATCCCGGAGATGTTGGATTCACAATTGACGAATCCCTTGTAATTAATGATGACGTGAATGTCCTTGTATTGCCGAGTGGAGCCCCTGGGGTAAGTAGTGTCTGATTTCACTTGAGTCTAGTTTATGAATATTGCCGCTTCTGGGCCTAATTCGATCGGGCCCATATTGTTAATCTAGTCCAAATGCCTGCCGAAATCTCGTGGGGATGTACTCAAAATGGGTCGAGATTAATTCCGAAGACGCATAGGTTCATAATTGACGAATCCCTTGTAATTAATGAAAACGTAAGTGTCTTTATATGGCCGGATGGAGCCCTCGGGCTAAGTAGCATATGGTTTGACTTGAGTCTGATTCATGAGTGTTGGCGCTTTTGGGCCTAAATCGGTCGGGCCCAAAGTGCTAATCTTGTCCATACAGTATATACCTGTGTTCAAAATTTCGGGATAAAGTTTTGAAGAATATGTTTCAAAACTATTGCCCTAAGTCCTTTTGCATTAAAAATATATTTAAAAATGATTTAAATCATATCATATCTCTTACGGTACATACTTTTGTGCTAAAGACCTGAACAAAAGTTTGCTAAAGTTTTTATTTTAGGATGGGTGCATCCAAGTAACTTATGTTTTTCATGATATCTAAATCGACCATATATAGAATCAATTTTTAGATTTTGGACGCAAACTCTATCCTATCGGGACCTAGAGTTAAAATCCTACCCGAAACCTATAATATAGTATAGGTTTCAAATATCCTGTTGAAACCTGTAAATTAACAAGTTCCGAGGTACAAGCTCCAAGTACTATGTTGAAACATGTTCATTTATACGTTGAAAGGAAATTTCGAGTAACCTATTGAAATATGTTGATTTATAAATTTCAAGTACCTCGTTAGAACCTATTCATTTTATAGGTTCCGGAATATAAATTTTGAATACCAATTCTAATTCCGATTCTTGGTACCCAATATGTTGAACCCGAAATTAAAACCAATTCCTTAAGTTTTATCCTGAACCTACCCAATCAAATAGATTCCAATTGAATCCAAATCTATCCGGTATTCGTGCTCACCCCTTTATCAATTATCTATGTCAAGTGATCTGCGTAAGCTACGTTTGTATCCATCAATTCAAATTGGATCTAAAAAAGAGCATATTTGATTTGACTGTAATCTACGAGCAATCAGTTTAAAGCTTTCAATACTGTCAAATAATACATAACAAATAAAAAATTGAAATCCATTGCTAAAAGTTTGAAGTCTTAGTACATTATTCAATCAGACGTAACATAATATCACAAAAAAATTGTTTTCGAGTTCACGAGTCACATAAAAACATATACACTTCCAATCAAGTATAACATTTGGGCTGTTGGTCAATTGGATCTTAAGGAACTAAAGAAAAATGTTAGAGCATGCGTTAAGCCTAGCGTGCATGATTGTTCACTGACGTCTAACCGTTGAGCAATATTTGTAAAAAGAAACGAAAATTTACCACAAGAAGAATGTATCTTTTTTTCATACTTAATTTAACTACGTACTACAAAAGGAGGCAGGGGTATATATAAATGCAAAGGCTGTCCATAACCTTTCTTCCTTAAACCCTCTAAAACTAAAAGACTTAAATATGGGAAGGACTAGAAAGAACATGAATAAGATGAATTAGGGCACCTATCTTACAACCATCAGTCGTTGAATGATGGACTGATAAAGGACAAATCAAAGTGTCACCTCCTGATGGGTTTCTATGGACCAAAAAACTTAGAAGGTCAGATATAGGTAGAAGACCGTATTCCATTCACCCATACTTCTGTATCAATTGATCAGCCTTGATCTTTAGATCGCTGCATAACTGTCAACTGCTTCTTTAAACCCATCCTATATCCAGGGTGTGAGACAACATCCTCTTTTCTGTCTTTTGTAGGCAAAAATGTTACTGTACAGTTACGTCGTCACCCGGAGTTTCCAGCAACTTCGGCAGCTCTCTGTCTCATCATCTCCATTACAGCAGCTCTTCGTCTGGATTCAGACTGCTGCTGTAATCTTCTCAAATGTTCTCTCAAATCTCTGGAAATATTTGAAACAAATAATCCAGATATTAATATTTAATGGCCCAGATATGGCTTAAAGTGAGAAAAAATGAAGAGGTGTAAGCACCTGCAGCGTGGCACGTTGCATTCAGATTCTTTACATGCTCGGGCATGGATCTGAAGGAGATACCACATCTTTTTACATAAGACACAGCCTCCTGAAGCACGTATTCTGCATTGTATTCCATGACGGAAGAGACCTTTGACTTTTCGGCAATTGGGATATTGACAATGTGGAAATCGACACTGAGAAGCATGGACCAAGAGATCTAGCATTTTCCTAAGCTGCATTGGAGAAAGAATTAAATGAATACACTGAAAGCAAAAAATTCAATACAACGAGAATCTGACTGAAATAATAGAAGAAACAACATCATCCAGACGCAGAGGACACAAGTGACAGTCACTCTGCAAGTAACTAATTGATACTTAATCACAGTATACATGTGTAGCATATCTATCTTTCATAGATTAAGAAAATAGCATTTCACTGTTACAATCTTTGACAAGAATCATAAATGCAGATTAGCCTAAATTCTTATGAGCTTAACTCCACCCTAGGAATTTAACTGGACAACTTGTTGATGATCTTAGAAAGGATCTTTGTCCTGACAAACTTGACACTTCAAATGTTCATTTTGTCAATAAGTACACAGATTCACAACTCAAGTTGTGCATCACGACAATTCAAAGTAAATTGATGCTGAAAAACAGTTTTCTATTTTAAAAGTTGGCTCGTCTCATTGTGAAAGTTTGTTAGTGACAACAAAGTAAAATTGTCATTTTCTTATATATCAGATGACCATAACAGAGGTCATATCACGGATACCTCAACAAACTAAAATTTTCCCTGCCTACCACTACATTTACAACCTTCTTCCTAAACTTTCAGCTATAGTGCTGAAAACAAGTGTCCGTTCTAGAACATGTTCTTCTGGTATATAAAACTTTAGGTGCTTCTATACTTGTGTTAGCCGGGCAATATTTTTTGTAATTCTTTACGAGGAATCTTTATCATTTAAGATAGAGGTGGGCAAAGAAACCCAATTGACCATCCCAACCTGATCCAACTGAAATTGCATATTCCAAGTTCAGGTTGCAGTGTTTATTTTTAAAATTTTAGTAATTGAAACCCTGTCTGAGCCATCAAATACAAAATAAACCCTAAGTATATATGACCTAACTTGAATAAATTAATTAAACAAAAAAAATCCTAAGTATATGACCTGACCTGACCTGACCATAATGAAACATATCTAAACATATGATACGACCTAAAAAGAACCCAATTGATCCGACTGAATAACCCAAGCCAACCAAAACTCTATTCATTTATAATGTTAAATAACTTAGGATCAAACCTGAAACCTGACCCGATCCAAGTCAGGTTGGGTCAGATTTTCATAATTAAGGTGAGCTAAGGGGTTAGGATTCTGAAAAGTTTGACTCGAAAATTTCACGTCTGGTAGGATTTGGGCTGAGACCCAACCCAACCTGACCCAATCCCACCACTAATTTAGAATAGATATAGTACTAACCTTCATATACCTGTCCAACCATATCATGTACACTTTGGATGATATCAGCAGGCTATTCAACTAATTACGGCCACTGTCGAGGCAATTTCAAAAGTTTGGATGAACCTCATGCACCCTTGCTAGGAGGATGACATGGTATATTATCCTTATATGCCATAAAATTGTACTTACATCAAGAAGGCCTATTTGAACCTCCTAAATAATTGATACTATACAAACACTACATCAAAAAATTGATAAGTCATTTTATTTGTAAACGCTAAGAACTTATATAATTTAAGGAATTGTGTGATTGTACACACTACAGATTAGATGTGGTCCTTGTTGCTCGACCAGATATGGCACACTACAGATTAGATGTGATCCTTGTTGCTCTACCAGATATGGTTGCTATAACCACCTAATGTAGTCAGTTGTTATGAGATAGACAAAGGCAAAAGTTTGGATGCCTCTGCATCAACAAGTCTTCCTAAAGCAAGAAAAGCACTATACAAGCAACTGGCCCAAGGCACTTGCCTACGAAATGTTTTTTGCAAAACAGATTTACAAGAGAAATAAGGCACCTTATAGATTTACAAGAGGTTATATGTTGCGCTGGTAAACTTTTTGGAAAACAAAGCCTACAGAAGTTAAACTTCTCAATAAGGGATAGAACATTGAGATGGAGCAATATTGACTTGATATTAACAACTTATTTGATAAAGTTACCTGTAAAACCCGTTCCTGCCGTGCTTCTTTATTTTGTGCATCACGATCAGCCATTGATGGATGATTTGTTAATTTATGTGGATGATCAATACCACCTTCTATCTGATAACAATTATTGCATACATCAAAATCTGGACAAATTTCACACCGCCAGCCTTGTCCAGTTTCAATGTCATGCTGACAGATATTACAGGTTGTTACAAAGGCAGGAGCAGTTGGATTATGGAGGTGATATAAGACCATCATTGAGGAATGCTTGGCACGGCGAAGAGTGTCATATTGATAATGGTTCCCTTGACAAAGACTCAAAAATGCCTGCCGGGTATCAAAAAACTCACTTTCTAAGATCTCATCTTTGTCCTTGGTATCTGGCGCCACATCATTTATTTCTATCTGAAAACATTATTAGTAATATGAGCATGGTTTAAAATCTCGGTACCGGTACCGATTTCGGTCACCGGCCAGTACCGGTACCGTACCGTACCGTACCGGTACCGTACCGACACACAGTACGGTCCGGTATGAAAATTGCATACTGGCAGTTTTTTTTTAAAAAGAAATAACTCCAAATCTCCATACCGGGCGGTATTACCGCCCGGTATGCATATAATACCGCCCAAACCGGGCGGTATGAACCCGAAACAAGTGGCCTCAGCGCCGTTGGCTGGCCCAACGGTACTAATGCCTCATACCGCCCATACTGGGTGGTACGAGGCATATACCTCCCATACCGGGCGGTATATGACAAAATACCGCCATATACCGCCCGGTATACCCAATATACCCGGTTTTTTCAAATACCGGGTATATCGTATACCGGAAACCTAAGGGCCTGTTTGGTTAGTGAAACCAAGTCTGTTTTCATGGTTTCGGTTTCACTGAAACCAAAACTGCTTACGAAAACGTGTTTGGTTCAGCGTTTTCATGAAACTGAATCGAAACCAGTTTTCCTAATAAAAATGAAAACACCAGAATGTTGTTTTCTGTGGTTTCGAGACTGTCGGTTTCGTTATCAAAATGGAGTGACAACTTTATAATTATAAATATTTTTTTAATAAAATTAATTAATTTAAAAATAAATCAAACTATATTATTTTTATAAAAAAAATAAAAATCATTATTTTCAACTCAAACTATTATCTTAAATTTACAAATTAATTAAACCAATTTATATCTAATTCACTCAAATCCAAATTTTAAAATAACTCAATTTTCTTAAAGTTAATTTATTTATAATTAATCAAAACTAATTTAGACCACTAGAATTATTATTATTTTGAAATATTAACTATTAATTAATTTTTATATCTAATTGAACAAAAAAATCTCAAACTACCAATAACTTAATTAATTAAATATTACAAATATTTTATAACTATATTAGGAAATATTTAATTTTGTAAACTAACTAAATATTAATTACTGCTAAAAATGTTCAAGGAAAATTAATATTACTTTTTATAGCCAAATAAATATTCACTGGTTTCAACTAACTAAAACTTATGTTGTTTTCATTAACCAAACGCGTTTTCGGAAAACTGAAAACTAGAAACCAAAATCAAGTTTTCGAAACCAAGTTTTCAGTTTCACTGAAACCAAACCAGAAAATAGTTTTCGCTAACCAAACAGCACCTAAAAAACCGATAAATACCGGGCTTACCGTACCATACCGGGCGAGATTTTAAACCATGAATATGAGTGTAACAGATACAAGCAAAAGCAACAAAACTGCGACGCTAAGTGGTAATGCATATATCACTCATGCACAGAGATTATATGGGAAAATAACTCACTGGACATAGAGCATGCTTCTCCCTGCTAGTGACAGGATGCCTTTCCCTCTCATCAAGTCTCTGTTCTACTGCATAGCACCTACATAACAGCATACATTGATTAATTAGAGTTATAGAAAATAGTTTAGAGGATGGTTGATCAAGACAAAAACATATTTCATTATACAGTGTCCTGAGTTATTGCCAAATGCTGATCATCTTTAACCTGTCAGACTATCTACTGAATGTTTGCTTAATAATAGCTCTGAATTTGTAAACTATTGCGATGTGACCCTATCCCAAATTGGGAAAAATTAGGAACTGTTGAGCAAACTCTGGCCTTAGACCACCTTGGTTGGAGAATGCCAGCTTTACTCACATAACATCTTAAGCTGGATAATGTAAAAATCAACTAGTCTTCCAAACCTCAGTTAGCAAAAAGCTAAATATGGCCCAAATTTTAATCAATTTGCACGCCACAATTGTGAAAACGTCATCTTGCCTCAAGTATAAAGATCAAAGAAAATTGACAGCTCAAGAAAGTACCCTTATAGCACAATCCTGGCCTTGTCGACCAGGTGGATCAGCAAGACAGGATAGGTAGAACAAAAGCCCATCCAGAATTGGGCCATACAATACACTCCCGCTCCGGCAAAACAATTATATTACATCCTGAAACCACTTTGGTCGGGCATTATAATGACTATAGTACTATCTATTGGCTCCAACTTCAGCATGGGTAGCTTGAAGAACCTTGCAAGTTCGACATGGGGATTCTAATGGCTTAGATTAAGAAATCAAATATAAACAGTAACTTAGCTGAGGCATCACTATTTCCGATGATCCATGGATCAATTTTCACCATTCATTTTAGAAGCTAGTTTAAGAAGCAGAACCTTGCTTTTAAGTAATCAAGTACACAAGAGTCCTATATAACTCTTAACATTTTAGAAGTTAGGCAAACTATCTGTGCATATTAGGTGTTCTGTCTGAAGAGAAGTACTCGCCCACCAACAAAAAAAAAGGAGTTCATCAATCACACTGGCATTGTCTGATGCATGTCTAATCAATTACTGTATGCAATAAATAAATAAATAATTGTGAACAGTTTAGTCCAATGCATTTCTTTAAAAAAACATGTGATGACTCTTAATAGTTCAGAGAATATGAATTTTTTAGCATGGCAAGTTTGGTGCTACATACGAGTTTCCATGTCTAAAAGCACTAGTTCTTTGAAGATTTCCATTTTTAGTCACATCCCTTCATGTTTTTCCTATTGCTCTGTGATAATTTCAACTTACTAGTTACATATATATTACAGAAAACATCCTTCCTTGCAAATATCAACTGCACCAATAGAGGTAAAATATGAAGAAAAAAAATGTTCTTGACTCCTTCACTTTTATTAACATCTCATTTGATAAGATGAGAAAGGTATTTGCCCTATGATTTTTATCAGTATAGTGTATTAAAGATACATAATTGTTGGAAATATATGGCTTGTCGTTGTTGTACATTAGAGGTGCATAATTGGATGATGAGGATACTTACTGATCACAAAGCTGGAAATTTTTACATAGACTGCAAACCCATCGTGTTCCAGATACCATTAGTGTACAGCAATGTGTACAAGCATGCTGCAAATGGACCATGACAAAATCTTCCTTCATAGGACAAATAGTTTCACCAAGCTGTGCAGGAAAAGAATATAAGGAATGAGTAGGCGAAGGAATCTGTTGGATGTTTAACTTTTCATTTAAGTATAAAGTTTGTAGACAGAGAAGCACAAGGAGGGCAGAAATTTAGCCATACTACTTGCTACACAGTACACAAGGATAGTTTCCATTAGGGGTGTCCATTATTCGGGTTACACCGAACCGAACCGAAAAACCGAACCGAATTTTTCGGTTCGGTTTCAACGCCGCGGGGTTCGGTTCTTGACCCGAACCGAACCCGATCAATTATTTCGGTTCGGATCCGGTTCCCAGAATTTGGGAACCGACCCGAACCGAAAACGGAATAACCGAAAAATATTAATTATTTTTTCCAGATTGGGGGTTCGGGTCGGGGATTGGGTTAGGCCCGTTAGGTTTAATATTTGGATTTCTCCCTCAATCCCTCAATTTCGGTTTTTTTCGGGTTGAAACCGAACCAAACCGAACAATTTCAGTTCGGGTTAAATCGGGTTAGGAATTATTAGGTTCGGGTTCGGGTTCGGGTTGAAGTTTGAGTAAAGAAAAAAATTCGGTTTGGTCTAAATCGGTTCGGTTCGGTTCGGTTCGAACCGAACGAACAGCCCTAGTTTTCATGAAAGATTACTGCTCTAAGAAATCAAATTTGTAAATATATGATGCATTAACTTGGTCAAATAAGATGGATCTGATAGTATACATGGTAGAATGGGGTGATATGCAAGGTGGTTTGCTGGAATGAAATTCAAGGCACCTCACTGTCCAATTATTCATTGCATCACAAGCCCAATACTCATATATCAGGGGCTGTCCATTTAATTTTTAGGAGAATATCAACCGGGCTGTAATTTAAAAAAAGGGGAGAAGTGCAACAGAAGTCCTATAAGTTTTAAATTTTTTTGACTTCAGTCCTATAAATTTCATTTCGGTATTTTTTGTCCTATATGTTTGCTCTGTAGCACATATTTGGTCCTATCCGTGACGGTCCGTTAACTCTGATCAACATGGACATAACACCATTTATTTTTCGTAGACGAAGAGTTAATGGACCGTCACAGATAGGATCAAATCTGTGCTATAGAGCAAACGTATAGAACTGGAAATTCTAAAATGAACGGCGTTATAGGACCAAATCTTTCAACGTGTATGAATGGTGTTATGTCCATGTGGACGGAGAGTTAGCGAACCGTCACGGATAGGACCAAATTTGTGCTATGGAGCAAACATATAGGACTAAAAATACCAAAATGAAACTAATAGGACTGAAGTCCAAAAGATTTTAAATTTATAGGACTTCTGTTGCACTTCTCCCTTAAAAAAAGTAAGCAAGTGTGAGTGTGTGACTATCATTTAAATGACAGAAACATATTTGATGTATGATGGAAATAAATTACAAAAGCCATCTTAATGAAGGCAAAGATAACAACAATGAGGATAGAACAGGCACGGACACACAACAAACAAGAAAACAGAAAAGAAAACCACCTTAGTTGATAGGGAAAGGATATTATGCCTTTGACCAGCCACAAATACAGACATCCATAAAAGACTGATATATTTGAGTAACAGTGCTACAATTTGCTGTCCCTTGACCTTTTACTAAAAAAACTTCAAGTAACTTTCTTTGAAAAAATTAGCATGTAGCATTTGGAAATACCTAAAAGCAAAGCCAATAGGGTAATTCAAACTTAATAACTCAACTAGTTCTCGGAAAACCATCAGAATTTATAATTCCTGAAAAATAGGCAGTTCACCCTGAATTCATGGATGTGAATTCAGGTTTGGTGAGCGGCATAAGGGAAAGAGTCCTACCAATACGACAGAAATAGCAAGCATACTGTCCCAACTAATGAGATGACGATATAATCATATGGATGTTTAACATAATCTCTGAATGATTTTTCAAGTATACTGAAATAGAAATATATTGGACATGAGTGTAGTGATGTAATAGACTTCCACTATGCACATATATTTTTGGACTACATGTATATTACTATTACATTCAATTTATTGTCTTGAATGGCATCATTTCAGTATGAAATTTGATAACTTGATACAGTTTAGAATAACTTTGATGTTTAGACGTGTATATCCCAAAACATATTGCTTTGACGAAACCAGTTCCAGTATCCAAACTTCAAACAATTGAAACCGACTAATAGGAGGATAGGAATTTACTTTTTGCATAAGCAAAGCATCCTTAGAAGCATTGCCTGAAAGATCAGTATGACCAGCAGCCTTTAAAGCCCTTTTGGTGATAGTCTTTTTTGTTTTTCCTTTCTTCTGCTGCTTTCTATCATCTTCTTCTTGGCGAAGTTGATTGATCATATCCTCTGCAGCACCAGGCCAGTAGTCCCCATCAAAATATGGCAGACGAGCTGCAGTTACCTTAGCTTTGCATTCCCCCGTACTCGCAAAGAAATGATCATAGAAGTTAGTGACTTCAACAACTATATTTTCCTTGGTAGCTTTCCGAAGCATAGCTAGGTACCTGATAGAGGATGGCAAGGAAATAGTGAATTTAAGCTAAAATTGCCAGGCTACATAATACTGAGAATAAAGCACAAGTTCAAGACCCTAAAAATTTTACCACTCCCGGAGTTTGTCAGATTTTGGGGTCTTCTGAATCTCAGGATGGCAATAAAGAATATAGTCTTCACCCTTGAGAGGAGGGCAAGCCCAAATATAGCAACTAGTGAACCCACGCTTCTTACAATACTCAAGATATCCTATCTGAAGCCGTAAGATAATAAGATAACTCAATAATTCACCATGGATTCATTAAAAGAAGGGAAAAAAATCTCAATGACAGTTGTAGAACAAGCAGTAAAGAAGACTAAGCAAAATCTGTAAGTACCAAAATTTCATGATAAACAAAAGTCCGTAAAGCTTCTCCTGTCACCGTTTTTGTATCAGGCCTGAAGTATTTCACAGAGTCCAGATATGAAAGATATACTCTTCGCTGGTTGGGGAAACAACATTCTGAACCAAATTCTTGAACATACATGCCAAAGAGGAAAACTTCCACACCTTCAATCTTCTGAAATAGCAGTACAGCCTGCAGAAAGAGGATGGGAGTAAAATTCTGCAAGTTGTCATGGCATCTGGTCTTTGGCTAATGTAAGATAAGTGCTATTCACTGCATGACCGTAAGTAAAAAGTCTAAAATCTGACATTATGTTCTGCAATAATTTTATTACCTTAGATTTGTATGGAAATTCCTTTGGGTAATTTTCTTCTTGAAATATTTCCAGAAAACGCTGCTTCACTTCCAGCTTTTTGTCAACAGATGATACAACTCTAACTACAAGACCTTCTACCCCAGGCACCTGAAATTGACCACAAGTTCGTCTTACTTTCTAGAATAACAATTAACATCTGAATTTAGTATGAAAAAAAATTAGAAAAAGAAAGGGTGAAAAAATTGGTGAATGTTCCATTGCAATGATGATTTCAATGATCATAAATGTTCCACACCTTCAACAGATGATTTCAATGATTTCAATTAACAGAGGACTAGAAACTGAATGTTCCACCAGCATAAATGTGACAATAAATAGGCATCTTATTCACTTGGTTATACTATGCCATTCAAGCAAAGCTTCCATTTCAATGATGATTTAGTTGTCAATTGTAACAAAGTACATCATCTTAATTTTCATCCTTAAGAAGATAGTAACAATAAAACTAAAAAACAAATAAAGGCATATTTTTTAGAGTATAGAAGAATAAATTATCAGAATACCTCCTCCACATTTTTGCCTAGCTGTCTAGCTCTATCCATTTTCTCTTGCTTCAGCCGCTTGAAGAGACGTTGTTCTATATGATCACTGAGGATTGTTCTTGGCAGATCTTTTGCACCAAGAACAGCACTCTGAGGTAAAGGCTTTCGCTCACCTATTTCTATCTCCTTTACATAGCAATTAGGGCAAGTGTATTCTGCCTGTCCTCCCTCATTTCTTCTGCCATTAAAAAGAGCACATATTTGATGCTGCCATGCTTCACATTTATCACACTGTACCCACTGCACAAACAAAAGCATTTGAACAGTTCAGAACCATTAACCAAGTTAAACCAATATTCCTCCAAAAGAAACTAAAAAGACAAATGGAGTGAACTCTGAAAGCATTAAAACAAAAGAGAAGATTTGTATGTCCACAATTTACCCATTCTTCTGTTTCCTCATCATTTTTCTTTTTTTCGAGCTTTGCCTTAAGAAATGTAGAACCTTCAACTTCAATAGTCTCACCACGAGCCTCATTATAGCATGGAATACAAAAATAATGCCGTGTTTCACCACTCCCAATGGTATAGTACATAGCATTACGCTTTATCCTTGCACCACAAGTTGAACAATATATTGGAGGCGGATCAAAGGTGAGCTTTTCTACCGCACATAATTGACATGAATTCTCACTCATTGAGAATTCCATTGCTTGGTTTTTTTCAGCTTTAGCTTTACTCTGTTACAAAAACACAAATACTAATATGAGAGGAACTATAGCTCAAAAGAACAACATCAATTCTTTTAGATAACTGCAACAATACGGTAAAAGCATGAAATATCACATACAAAGAAGAAAGAACTACCCATGATCAGAAAAAATAGCCATTGAAAATAAGTTTGGTCCAACAAGAAGCATGAAACGTAGCAAGATGGAACAAACATACTCGGTTCAGCAAGGTAATAACAATAATGCTATAATGAGATAATATAGAGCATTGCATACCACTTCTCTTCCATCTAAACAATCTTTAAAACGTTAGCAATACAATGAAGTATAATATGCCTCAAAGATTATTTATTTATTTCTACAATTTTTCCAATATTTTTTTCTTGTTGAATGACTGAATAGAAGCATATCACAAGTTTTTTTGTCCAATTCACGTCAAATTGAATACCACAACAAATCACCATAATTTGAAGGTGTCTGTCAAAATTTGATTGGATGACCAACTTTCCCAAAAGCTTAAAGTTGTTAGGAAAGAGAAAATCTATACATTTATCTTCTTAACACTCCCCTCACTTGTGGGTGGGTAAACTTTGAAGAGACTAACCCAAGCCCAACAAGTGGATCAACTCAATTGAGGTGGGAGGTAAAAAAATTTTAAAGACACTGACGCTAAGAATACCATGTTAAATTTGATTCCATGACCAACTTTTGCAAAAGCATAAGCTATTAGGAAAAAGACCAATCTATACATTTATATTCTTAACAGTGTCAACTAGCTTGGCTAGTAAGGGCTTTTATTGACTCTTCTTCCATTACAAGTTCTAGTACCCAAATCCTATCCCAAGCTTTTACCCCTAAAGCAATGGCCTTAACGAACTCATATACATTATGACTCTGTCATTCATATGCTTTAACTTTTCTTGCATAAGAGTTTTTCATACAACAGGAAAATTCTTTAAAATTAAAAAATATACAACAAATAATAAAAAGTATTTTGACACTTAAATAAGATAAGTAGATATTCAAAATTACTTTAGTTATAGAGGAAATAAGCTACGGAAGAGGAGGTAGGATGGGGAAGAAGATAAGAGATATACGAAGACGCTGAAGAGTAGTGAAAAGGTGGCAGCTTCTGGCTGCAAATATAGGTGGGTGGCCCGATAAGAAAAGAGGCATTGGATGAGGAAGCGGAATAGAGAAGAAAACTTAAGGGTGGGACAAAAAATCAATAAGGGAGAAAAGAAGCAGTTGACTTGGATCAACTAGGACGCAAGTCCAATTGCAAGTGAGATGCTTCTACCAAGTTGGATCTCATGCCTAACCATACATCCATGTCCATAAGCAAATCAAGCTAACCTAGTTAGATTTGGGTCATAGGGTCCTGAAATCATATGGTCCACATTTCAATTTTGGCAATTGAAAACCATCTGATATCTAGCCAAAACAACAATCAGTGTGTGTCCAAAAGTTATTCAGAAGTACCAAATAGATACCTATTTAAATATAACTCTTTGGAGAAATCTAATAAAAGAAAAAAAGAGAAAAAACATCTTCACACTGGGCCTGTCAAATGAGAAGTTTTTGAACTAGAAAATTACTAGGAAAAGGGAACTTACATCATCATCAGATTATGATGATAGAAATATTTGTAAATGATCAAAAGCTTACCTGACCAACCCATTGCCTAAGACTATAAATGTGCTCCCTAATTTGTTCCGGAGTGAATAACTCAGTTAACGAAACACCTTTTATCTTTGGTTTTCCTGATTTACTTCCAATTGCTTGATCATTTGACTGGTCAAAATTTTCCTTCTTAATTTCAGTGCTTGCCTGATCCATCTCTTCATCAACCATATTACTTTCTTGCTTGACATGGCGCTCAACATAGTTAGAAGCACCAGAATCCATATCCATTTTTGTAATTGAATTTCCATCAATGCCACTGCCATAGAATGAAATATTTTCTTGTCCAGAGCCAAAGCGTTGACCAATTTTTGCATCAATAACCTCAGCTTTTGCAGGCATGCCAATGTCAGTTTGTTTACAATTCTGAATCTGTGTTTCCTGGAACTCATACGACTGGTCCCTAGAAGGATGTGAGACTGGAGAATTGTTGGGAACAACAGGAGATACACGCTGAATCTTTATGCGCTTAGACTGCATACCATCAGACGTTTCAACAGGCAATGGGTTGGTCTTAATCCTACAATTGTCTGCATCTGTCTGGCTCCCAGATCCAGTATCAGATATAGCACGAGCATGTGTTCTACGAGATGCTGCCATAAAATTCCTAACAGAAACACATACAGGGCAATCAACTGCTCGGCAATTACGGAAATGGCGAAGAAGCCCCCTAGAAGGCTTGCAACGAGCATACCCACATGAGTCACTATTGCAGTTACACATGTGAATTACTAATTCTTGAACTATTGCACAATTAACTTCTTGGCATTGACCCTTTGGATAAGGACAACAACGAGCATGGTGCAGAAACAGCAACCATCTAATTTGCTTCAAATAGTTTTGTTTATTTAGAGATTCCTCAGGCCCATGAGCTAATCCTCTAGAAACATCTGGAATCATTGTAACAGAACTGGAGATACATCTTTGAAGGTAGTTATTAGGTGGCTGATTTTCATCTTCCCCCATCGTCCTGCGACAAAGTTCTGGGAGCTCTTCACTTGAAATCTTATCTGATGCTTGCCGTATCGGTTGGAGTCGACATTGAACCTGGAGGAGTTCTTCCTCTTGTGATCCACGAGAGAGATAGTTAGTATGGTTTGGAAACTCATTAGCCAGTTCATTTGGGTGCAATGACTGTTGTAGGCCCTGCGAAACTGCTACTTGAGAATCAGATAGATGATTGGGAAATTGGGAAAGTTTAGCATGGCCTTCATGACCTTGCTGAGATTGTAATTCTGGAAGTTGAATCTGTTGGGAAACTTGCGGAAGCAATGATTCAGATCGGGTTATAACTGCATGTCCTGGAATTAGCTGCTCATTAAAAGAAGTTCCTGAATTCTGTCTCAATGTCTCTTGTTTTACCATAATTTGGCTCGGGTGATTTTGCTGCAGCCGCTGTAACTGATTTTGGTTTTGAACAAACTGAGAATAAGGCTGATTAGGCTGTTGCTGAGGTTGCTGCACTTGTGGTTGCAATTGCAGTGGATGCTCATTTGTTGACTGTGACGTATGTAGACTCATTTTCTGCAAAGAATCAATTGTTTGAGGCCTTATATGTGTGTATTGTGATTGTAGATTCGTGTGATGGTATAGCAAGCCTGAATTTGTTTGCATTTTTGGTTGCAAGCTTCCAGCATTTGAGTTATTCATAGCAGATAATTCAGACGAACTAGGGCCACGAATGATATCAGAACCTGCTGTATCAGCTGACTTCAGAGGATAACCATCACCTCCCGTAGACAACATTTGTTCAGATGACGTTACTGAACAAAATTGTAGAGATGTTCTAAAATTTTAGTAAACAAATACGATAGAGTAGACACGGCAAATTAGCATGAAATTTGTGAGACAAGTACATATGATTAAAGTATAATCATGAGTCAGCATGATACTTAATATAGAGCTCAGTTTGACAAGACCTTCCAAAATCTCCAAATGCTTTCTATAGGAGATTCAAATCAAAAGTGTTGTACCAATGAAGTTGAAGTCCTCCAAAGTATTTCCATATACGTACCCATTTACTAATGTTCAAAAACCTAATATAGTTTTGTTTTTGCACCAGTAGATGGATAGCTAAATGAATTTGAAATATCAAGATTTCATAAGGTGGTTGGATGGTTAAGACATCCAAGAATATTGCCGAAGAAGAACTATCATGATTTCCTATATATGAACATTCTAGAGAATATAGAATCACATCAAAGATTGGATCCTTGTTTCTGATTTGGTGAAAGATTTTTGACCTTATCAATTATCACTAGCAACAAACAACATAAAATAAACCAAAAAAAGTTCTGAAAAAAAGTAGGAAAGTTTAAAACACAGGAATAGCATATCATATTGACAACACTACCTGGCATTCTTGGTTGGTGCGGTTGCTGATCAAAGTTCTGCTGTAGAGGCTTAGGAGAACCACTACAAGGAACAGTTGTTAGCAACCCCTCTAATGTTGTAGACCTATTTAATTGCATGTTGCTCCCAATTGATTCTAAACCACCATTCATGAGCCCGTTTGACATTCCATGCAGAGAAGCCTTCTGCTGAATATTGGATCTGATTCCAGTATCAGTTTGCCCACCAATACTATGCATTAGGTGGTTATTGGGATTTCCAACATATCTTTTTTGGTGTTGTGACTGTGAAGCTATTGTAGAGTCACAACTTGATAGAGCAGTTGTATTAGAAGATTCAGAACTTAAAGATACTGTCTGTGGAGTAACAAAGCCAGGAGTTGGAATCATCTGACTAGATTGTCTTGTTATGCCAGTAGAAATAGAGGGCATCATACTTCTTCCACCTGAACCAGCAGAAAAATTGGATACATGCTGCTGGTGACCATTAGAAACTGCACACGAAAATAAGTGCATCAGCATTATTAATGGAGAAGGCGTCAATCATAACAGAAACGTAATAGGCAAATTAACTTACTATTTGCAGAGCCATTTAAATCAGTCAAACCATTTACAGTGGGTTGTGAATTTCCGGTGTTTGTTGTGGCTGGACCACCAATATTCAGGTTTTCCACTGAATTTGATATAAATGGACGTGGGCCACTACCATGCGGTATACCAGGTGTTGGTATCATTGTACCAGGGGCAGAAGATCTAATTTCATGTGTTACTTGTTGTCTTTTGATAAAAATACTCTTTATAATGGCAAAAAAGCGATTCTCATCTTTCTCCATAACCAAAGCCAAATAATCATCCTGGTCATGATACACATAAAGTTTAAAAAGCATATAAGCATATGAATAAAAAGAATGAAAACATGAAGTCCCATCAAAAATATAAATCTTTAATAGTGTGAAAGAACAAACGGAAGCCTGCCATAAAAGTATAAGACCATGCATTAAAAAAAACTGTCATGAACTTGAGCCTAAACAGATGAAACAGATGAAACGTCCAGTAATATGCATTATGCTAAAAAAATCATCTTTAGAATAAAAAATGCTACCCTTGTTGCAGCATTTGAAAACATCCGATCCTCCAAGCGTTTCACTATTTCTGGTAGTTTATGCATCCACTCACTGGTAGCATTGCGATTTCTTCTTTGAAGAGTAGTGTAGCTGCAACCATTGGAATAATCTTTCAACTTTTGGCACTAAGAAATATTCATATATTGCACAAATCTGTTGTTAAGTGTAATTTAATTTATGGACCTAAGAGATTATTGACACTCAAAATAACAAAGAAATAGCAAATGTCATAGAGAGTTACATAATGGCCTTTCAAAATGGATCAACTCAATGCAGATGACATTAGAGAACCATAAGTAGAAGCCCCAAACCCATAAAACATATATTTACAACAAGATTATTTTGTTTTTTTTCAGTATACATTACCCTGGTGGTATATACTGTAACGACAAATATTTTTACTAGTCACCCTCTTGTCTTGGTATGCCTCCTTACCTTCTCCAACTTATTCCTTCCCTTCTCTTCCTCTCCCTCCATCTTCTAAGGTCTTTCAAAACTGCTTTATACCTATAAGAAGCCTAGGCCTCTATTAAATTTGATTGGATGACCAACTTTCCCAAAAACTTAATATGTTAAGAAAGAGACCAATCTATGCATTTATATTCTTAACATTGTCCCTCACTTGTGGGGTGGGTAAACTTGAGGAGACTAATCCAAACCCAACAAGTGGATCGACTTAAATGAAGTGGGTTTTTTTTCTAAAATACTAGTGCTAGAAGCATTCGAACTCAGGATCGCTCTCATGCCATCACTCTCATACCACTCTCATACCATGTTAAATTTGATTAGATGATCAACTTTCCCAAAAATGTAAGCGGTTAGGAAAGAGACCAAACTATCCATTTATATTCTTAACAGCCTCTTTTCCTCCTCATCTCCCTCTCTTCTCCTTCTTTTCCTCCTTCTCTTCCTCTCCCTCTATATTCTTAGGTCTTACCAAATTGCTATAGGCCTATAAGGCTACAACAGCCATAGGCTGTATTTCCACCACATATCCCACTCCTTCACAACTACAAGCAAGCCACTACAGATTGTATCCCACACTCAATAACAAGAGTTCTGTTATTTTCATGGATTTCTATGGGGTTTAAGCATATATAAGCTTACCTCAACCCTGATTATTTTGAGTATATAAGTTTATCTTAATCCCGAGTACTTATTCATCCACCCTTCTCTCTGTCTATATTAAGTATTGTCAAGTTTATGCTTTAGATGGATCCATCCTCATTCAAGTTGTATTCAAGTGTAGATTCATTGTGAATAGTATCTTATTCTCTTCTAATTCAAGTTGAAGTATAATTACATTCCAGATTAGGTTCATAATTCATAATTATATTGATATGTTAATGATTTAGCAAGCAGTTTATTTAGTTACTTATGAATTTAAACATGATCATTGATACAGTGAAATTTAGACAAAGCAAAGGTGACAGTATAATAAATTATTAATATGGTCTTGGATTTTAAATTTGTAATATAACATTATTTATGAATACGCTAAATAGTTGCCCAATAGCATGAAAACATGTGCTTATTCTTCATAAGCATACTCTAGTTATGCAAGGGAAAATTAATATATAATATTGTTCTCTTAGTATAGATTTTGCTAAATATCAAATCGTTTTCCATTGTCATAGAGCAAACAATTAGTCTCAATTTTTAAAAATAAATATAAAAAAATGCTTGATCTTGATTTATTTTATGAGTTTGATCAGATCTAGCCAAAACCATGCAATACCACAGTGGCATATCAACTGATTGTCCCATAGGCCATAGCCAACTGTATAAGAGAGATGTCACTCTTATGTCTAATCAAAGCCAAGTTCTTCCCAAGCAAGGGATGGACTGAGGCAAGCTATATATGTCTAATGTTTGATAATATTGTAAGAGAAGGTATAATCCAAATTTGCAGGCCAACATTGTTATTTGGCAGGATTCCAAGCTTAATCTACTTTGAATTTAGCATTTTTTGGTATAAGGTCAGTTTTGGAAATTTTATTCTTTCGCTCTCAGCCATAATTCAATTGTGGGTTTCAATTGACCGTTTATTCTTATTTTGGATTCATATTTAGTGGGTATTACTAGTAATCCATATCTATTGACTTGGACCTTAAGTTTGCTATTTGGTAGGTTTATTACTGACTTTATCACTATAATTGTTATTGTTTGGTTTGTTTTTATTCTCTAGTTTTTTACTTTGTTTGGCCATCAGGGCAAGAACCTTTATATACAGTACTGCATTAGATCTTTTTCGACATGATTACAAAGTCCTTTTTTCCTATGAAAGCTTTGAAAGGTGAGATTGCATTCTTTCTTTCCAAGTATGATTGCTTAGGAAACTCTAATGTAATTCCTTAGATTCTTAAATAGGTGTTGTCAGTTTTTTATAGCAATCCTGCATCAGTACTCAGTAGCTTATGCTATTACTAATTATCAATTACTTTGAAATAGTACAATAGTCCTGATAACATAAATAAGGCATTTTCCACAAAATAGTTATCTTCATTATATTTGTTGCATGGTAAACATGTGTAACATACACTAATTACTTTTGTTTCCTAGGTTAAAAGGGCCAGTGAGGTTCAGAGAGCATCATGTAACTTAGAAAGAAATCCAATATTTTCAAGGTCTAGACAACTGGCTTACATCTTTTGATGCATAGTTCTGCGAGCTTGCAGAAGCTCAGGATCCATGTTTCGAGGATCAAGATTCTGCATCCGGGTTGCCAGAGAATTTGTGGTCTGCTGGGGCAGACCAGGCATTTGTGCGCTAGCTTGAGAAGACATCTGTCCAGATATATGAGCATTGGCATTCATAATCCTCCCTCCTCATGCAAAACTATAATGATTGCGGAGGCTGATAACTTGAAAGCTCAACAGTTAACACTCCAATGCCAATCCTGAAAAGATTGTCATGCAAGATGATGCAGAAGAGAAAAAGTCGTCCATGACATTTTTGCTCAAGCCATCCAGCTCCTGTGACAAGTGATTTAACCGTCATCCACAGCAAACATATGAGAGCCACAGAAAGTACATTGGATAATACAATCAACTCAAGAATTAAAAGATGACCAAAAAAAAAATTCAAGCTTACCTCCTTGAATTATTCGTCTTGGCACAGAGTAACCCCTTGTCCACCAGGAGGCCGTTGAACCAAATCAATGCTGCTTGATGGAGGAACCAATCAGAACTCTTCCTACTCTGACACCAACAACAGAAGTGACATTAATCTAGTTTGGCGGAGTAGAAGTCATACTAGTTAAACAACTCCTAATCCACCAGTATTACATGGGCACTGTCACCACACATCCAGCAAGCTGCCGGACATCATAAAGTCAATATACGGAGCAACCCAATCAAACGGCTATCTAAGTTCTCTCTTTCTTCGACGAGACTATACGCATAAAAGATGTAATAGGAAACGAAAACAAAAACAAAAACTTGTCCAAACCCTAGCAAAGGGAGGTCCGACTGAAATCATCCACGATCAATAAGCAAAAGAAATCGAAAAGGGCAGCATATCGAACAAACTAACCTAGGCCGAGACGCTGAGGCTCCGATTCCGGGTCGCCGGCTCCCCAATCAGCGACACCAGCTCGTTGGGGATTGGGAGAAAGGGACAGAGAGGCGGAATCGAATTCGGTCCTTCTATCCCCTTTCTGCCACTCTCGGATTCGGTAGGGCACGACCAAAACAGATTGGACCGCGCGGGCTGCCGGGGGTCTCCTTGTCTCCGCTTCTTTGACCCTTTATCCTACTTTCTCGTTCGGAACTGATGATTGCTCCAAAGCGAGAGTTGAAGGATTCTGCAGCTTCGCGTCTAACAGCGCTTCGATCTTTTTAGTTTGCTTTCTGCCCTCTTCCTTTGCTCTCGCTCGCTCAATCCTTTCGCTCTGTTCTTAATTTTTGATTTGGGTGTCGCCGCAGGCCATCGCTTTTGGTTTTAATCCATCGCGCCGCGCACCCGACGCGAGAACACGCGGCGTGAATTGAGGTCGATGGGCCGAGCGCACCCAATGTGGCTCGCTGTCGGATTGAGTCCAACACATGTACTTGTTTACATATTAATTAATTAATTAATTAATTAATTAATTAATATGTACTTGCATATTATATATATATATTAAACATGATTTACTAAGCGTGATGTAATTCAGTTAATTCACTTGTTTGGTTATATGTAAATAGACTAGCTACATTTTTGCCGCATTTTTATTTATAGTATTTATTTAATTTACATGTTTAATTAACTGTAATCAGCTTAATTACGGGATTAAATCTTTGCAGACCAGTTAATTCACTTGTTTGGTTATTTGTAAATAGACTTGCCGCATTTTTATTTACAGTATTTACTTAATTTGCATATGTAGTTAATTACAATTAGCTTAATTACGAGATTAAATCTGTCAAACTATCATTAAAGGTTGCAAATTATGTTGCAGCCGAAAAGGCCTTTAAGTAGTGACAAAGCGACATTTACAATAGGGGTGTCCAATAACACCCTTATATTTATTTATAGAAACAGGTACTTTTAATTAGTTTATATTTGTATATTTAAGGGTGTGCATGAATACCAGGTAGACTCGAAACCGATGCGATTATGAAATTACATAGTTGGTTTTAGGTAAGTCAAACTTTTGAACTAGCTTAGCTGTTCTACAAAGGAAAAATTTGTTAAAGAGTCACTTTTCTGTCTACAAAGGGAAAGGCGTCAATACGACGTCAGCTTGGAACCTACCTTTGGGAGCGCTCATTGTCGGATTGAGTCCACCACATGGACTTGTTTGCATAATAATTAATTAATGTGTACTTGCATTATAACATATATAGCAAACGTGGTTTACTAAACATGGTGTAATCCAATCGTAAAAAAATAGACTTAAAATAAATTAGAGACTCAATTAATTCGCTCAGGATATATTTGATTACTTGTAAATAGACTTGTCGTATTTTTATTTATAGTATTTACTTAATTTACATGTTTAGATAATTGTAATTAACTTAATTGTGGGATTAAATCTTTGTAGACTGTCGTTAAAGGCTACGAATTAGACTGCAGCTGAAAAGGCCTTCAAGTATTGACGAAGCCACATTTAAAATAAGGGTGTCTAGTGACACCCCTATATTTATTTATAGAATATGTACATTAATTAGTTTATATTTATATATTTAAGGTTGTACTCACAGGTACTAAGTAGACCCGAAATCGATTGGAACATATCTTTAGGTGTGCTCGTTGTCAGATTGAGTCCACCACATGGACTTGTTTGCATAATAATAAATTAGTGTGCACTTGCATTATAACATATATAGCAAACATGGTTTACTAAGCGTGGTGTAATCCAACCGCAAAAAATAGACTTAAAATAAATGAGAGACCCAATTAATTCACTTGTTTGGTTACTTGTAAACAGAATCTTAACTGGAAAGCGAAGCATCCACTGGATCAAATGGCAAGAGCTATGCTCTAGCTTCTCCTCAAGTGCCCTGGGCTTTCGTGATTACTCTCACAAAATACATCTCTCCTCGTAAAGCAAGGCTGGAGAATCTTAACTCGGCCATCATCCCTTCTCAATCGCACCCTTAAAGAGAAATATTTCCCTTACAGCTCCTTCATGAACTCCAAGATCACAAACAACTCTTCTTGGGGATGTAGAAGTATCCTTCGCGGCCGCGAGCTTCTCAAGTCAAGTTTTCGCTAGCAAGTGGGTGCAAGAACAATCCTCAACGCTTATGGCACTCTCTAGCTTCCATGTCCACATTTCTTCACTCTCTATGGATCGACTCAGCACCCCCTCCGATCCATGCAAATTGCAGATCTCTTCGACAAGGAAACCTACATGTGGAACGCACCTCTGGTTTGCTCAACCTTCCCCACTACTGTAGCCGACGAAATATTATCGGTGGAGATATCTTCTGGAGAAGAAAAGCCTACCTAGCACTACACCAACCACGACGTCTACATTGCAGCCTCGGGGTACAGACTTGCTCTCTCTATCAACCACTCTGAGCACATTTCCCCTTCTCCTTCCCAGTGGGTGAGCATCTGGATGCTTAAACTTCCTCCCAAAATTAGGCTCTTTACTTGGCGCCTCCTCAAAAACACCCTTCATACCAAGGAAGCCATACTGCGTCGTCATATGTCAATCCCCAATTATCATCGCTCGATATGCAACCGCAGCCCTGAGAATGTGGAGCACATATTTCTCACATGTCCGCATGCAGATCACGTCTGGAGATTATCAAAACTACCATTACCAAATCGCTCATCCCCTTCCTCTCTCTTCGACTGGTGGATGGTAGCCAAGTCCCGTCTCCATCGCATTTCTAGGGGACTCTCCCATCTCTGCGTCCTGCTTTGGAGCATTTGGAACGCTCGCAACAAGTGCAACTTTGAAGGGGTGCAACCTGATCTCCACATCACTACTTCAGTTGTCATGTCCATGTTTTGACCCTAGTTTTGGTCAACCATTGTAACTGGACAAAACTCGGTTGCCGTGTTAATTTACACCTCTCCACCGCCTTTATTTTCTCTCATTCTATGAATGAACAAGTTGTCTTTTGAAAAAAAATAGATTGCTCTGTTTTTATTTATAATATTTACTTAATTTGCATGTTAAGTTAACTGCAATTAACTTAATTACGGGATTAAATCTTTGCAGACTATCATTAAGGGCTACAAATTAGGCTGTAGCCGAAAAATGTCTTCAAGTAGTGACTAAGCCACATTTATAATGGGGTGTCCAATGACATCCCTATATTTATTTATAGATACATGTACTTTAATTAGTTTATATCTATATATTTAGGGGTGTGCATAGTGCACAGGTACCAGGTAGACTCGAAATTGATTAGAACCTATAAGATAAGATAGGTTCTGGATAGATCTCAATTAAATTTTGGTAGGATCCAAGTAAGAAATTAAGAAAATTATTAAATCGAGTTCTGGTTCCAGCATGCAGGGTACCCATAACTAGAAGTAGTTTATTTTTTATTAAAAGTAATTGTTATAATAATTATAAACTTGTAAATGACAATTATAAAAGTAATTGTTTGATATTTTTTATTAATTACAAAATATTTTATTTTGGATTAGTGAAACTTTAATGTGTATTTAAACCTTATTTAATACATTTTTATTTAAATAACTTTCTTTTGTATATTATTAATGAGAATAAAAATAAATGCATCAGTGCATCCAATACCATAGTTTGCCAAATAGCAAATATCAAATCTCATATCTTAAAGTTCATTTTTAGTTTATTTTCTTGTCAATTGATTTTCCTAAATGGGTGAAGTGATTAGAAAGTGAATAAATATAGTAGAGGATTGCACAAATCTGGATAAGAAATTAGTGAACCTAACAAGAAAGTGAGTGTTTCTAACTAAAAAGTACGTAAATTTGACTAGTTTAAGGGTGAAAATGAAAAAGGATTTTGCTCTTCCAAATTTGACATTTGGAAAGAGATGGGCATGGATTGCATCGATTTTAAGTACAATCCAGAATTTGTCGAAGCTTTATTTGATTAATAATATAGTTAAAATATTGCACCTCCTAGTTACGGGGTCCTAACTTCGCCACTGCATGCAAGGGTTTCTTACTCATCACCCCCAACGCATGATGACACTTCCTATTATCTAAATCTCTTCTCTAGTGTTGCACCTCCATCCATTGCAACCTCTCCACTGCGACCTCTCCATCCACTGCAATCTCTCCACTACTGCACCTCCATCTGCCAATTTGTTCTACCTCCCGTGCCGCCCATAACAGCTCAGCCAAAACCTAAATAAATACCTTCTCTTCTACATCCTCGAGGCCACAACAGCTCAGTCGACCGCAGTGGCTCAGTCGGCCACAACAGCTTAAAATTTTATATTAGACGGATGACCACTGCATACTTAAGACCTTAACCTTCTACATCACGACCATCTCTACAACTCAATCATTGTTTGCCCAATGAGCCACGCCGCCCCATTGCAAACTCAATTCTAGAGTTCCTGAAGAGGTTAGTTTTGCTTCACTTTCGTATTATTCAGGGGATTTATTTATTTAGATAATTATCATTCATATTAATAGGCTCTTAATTTGTGGAGATAAATTAAAGTTTATATTCACTTGGATTTAATTAATTTTGAATTAATTATAAATTCATTAAATATAAATCATTGTGTTGGAGGCAAACCTCAAAATTTTGAATTCCGGGGAGAGATTTTAAAAGGTGGGCCGGGTCTACCTTGGTAGCCGCCT
This sequence comes from Canna indica, assembly GCA_034359265.1. NCBI lineage: Eukaryota > Viridiplantae > Streptophyta > Magnoliopsida > Zingiberales > Cannaceae > Canna > Canna indica. Next base: position 53,233,325 of record CP136896.1, read on the forward strand.
ATGCCCATTATAAATAGGTGGCCTAACCTCCTTCAAGGGGGTTAAGCAAATTAGTTATTCATCTTGGAGAAGATTAAGATTTGGATTCGTGAGAGGCTTCTTGAAGAGAAAGGCTCCCAAGAACTCATCTTCATCTCCATGGGTGGCCAGCCATCAAGATCCTCCGTCTCCGATTTTGCGAAGCCAAATCGAAGGTGTTTTCTTCTTGGGTGTGCTGCCTACTTCACCTTCTTGGAGGAGTCCATGAAGAACAGCGAGGTAATCCTTCATCTACCTTCTCATTCCGTTGTTTTCTCATCCCCATTTCCTCCCTTTTGATTCTCGGTTCTTGGTGGAAGGGCCGGCTTCACCTTGGTGCGTTTCGGGATTGAGATTGCCTCTCTGTTGAGCCACAACGAGTCCCAGTGTTCGCTGCCCCTTTGTTGCGAGGTGCTTGGTGTGGACTTTCCTTGGAGGACGTGCACGTGTGCATCTTGAAACGGGGATAGGAGCAGCCATACTATCCACGGTGTAAGGATATCTTGTCTCCTTCTACTCGTAGATTGAATTCCTTAAAGATTGCTAAAGTAGATCGTTGTTTTCAGGATAGTTTGAATTTTTTAAATTGCTATTTCTATTGCGTTTTCGATTCCTATCCCAACACCACGTCGACCGTCAATGATATTAAAATTAAGAATCCACTGTTTACCGACGGCGGGCGAGCTATCAGCGATAAACCTTTTTATTTGCGTTTGCGTTCGCGCTCGACCCTTTCTCTTTCTTCCTTTTCTTCTTCTTCTCTGCTCTCGCCGTGCCGCTGTTGCCTGTTGCCGCCACCGTCGGCCCTCTGCTACCGATTGTCGTCCTCTATCGCCGGTGATCAACTCCATCGATCGACCCTTCCTCTCTGCCATTTTCCGCCGCTCATTTCTCTTTCGCCGGTATTTCTCTCCGCCCTCTTTTCTTCGCTCGGTACTGTGATCCACCACCGCCTAGTGCCGGCGACCGTCCGATCACCGACACTGGACAAGGGCGATGGTGTCTACATGTCGACGTCGAATTTGGGGCCGATGGGCCATCAGTCCCAACCGATGCAATAGTAGCCAACATCACTACTGGCTACTGTTAATGATTAGGGTTGGGTTTAACCCTAATCAATCTGTTGATTAGGGTTTAATTAAACACTATTATTTTTTTAAAATTCTTTATTGTTAATTAGTTAATGAAATTAATTGTTAATTAGTTTAGTTAATGTTAATTAAATGTTAATGTTGATTAGGGTTTAATTATTTTAGGTTCTTTAATGTTATTATTGATTAGTTTAATGTTAATGTTAATGTTATTGTTGATTAGTTTAATGAAATTAGTTTAATGTTAATTAATTAGTATTAATGGAATCATCCACTGTGGACTCGCGGCCAAATCGTCCACAGTGGACTCGCGCCGGAATCGTCCACTGTGGACTCGCACTAGCATCCACAAATTTAGAAAATAAATTAATCATGACGAGTTGATATGTTTCACGTACGCATCGGGGGTTGTAATTTTGCAAAACCTTAGATTCATTTGGGGGTTGTATGTTCGTGTAAATAAAGTAGATGATCTTTTACACGACGTACAACCCTTGAGAGTTCGATACAAGCGATAGGGGCATGAGAGTTCATCCAAAGTATAAACTTATCGAGGTCAATTACAAATCGAAATTGGCTTCAAATGAGCCATTTATATTGGCATCTTGTCACACCCCAACTCAGGATCACGTGACCGGCCAGGGTATATGTGCCTATACCCCGAAGCCTAAACTATGCATATGCCAAATCAAATAATGTAGCGGAAAGAAAACAACAAGTTTTATTTTAAAGAAAAAGCGAACCAACACCAAGTTTAGTTTAATATCTCAAAAATGAAAAGTGCGAAAATACGATTAAGTCCAACAGTTCAAAAGTTCAGTCAAATAAAACATGAAATAAATGACATAAATGCCCGCAGGGCTACAACTCCAAATAAAGCTAATACAAGTGCATGACTACTACCAAAAGACTCGACTATGACCCTAACTAGGACTGCTATGAGATCCTGCGTCCTCTGCCCTCCAGTGGCGCCAAATGCATCCAACCCACCTCACTGGTCAGGCTCTGCAAAACAGAAATCAATGACAACGGGTGAGTTCAAAGAACTCAGCGAACGGTTTTACCCACCCTCACAAATAAACACAGAGATAACATGAATAAATTCTATCTCTAAAAAGGCAATGTCACAAAGGTGTGATTAGCTATCAGGCCGACAGGCCACCCATGCCCACGACATCTAACTCTCCAAAGAAGTGCATTAGGCCGAAGCCCACCATGCCCGAAGGCAACAACACATACTAGGATAATCGGTAAGGTCCTCCGAACTTATCCTAGTAGATAGAAACTCGGGAGCAATTGGGAAAGACCCTCCGAACTTGCTCGATGAGACGCGCAGGGACAATCAGGATTCACCCATCCGAATTTGCCCCTTTAAGATATCATATGAGTAATCGGGAAAGGCCCTCCAAACTTACTCCTAAAGGATATCACAGGAATAATCGGGAAAGGCCCTCCGAACTTATTCCTTAACACCACATCGGGGATAATCCGGAAAGACCCTCCGAACTTATCCCACGAAGCTGAACCAGAACAATCGGGAAATGCCCTCAGAATTTGTTCTACAGGTTGGGAATTTAGCGTCCAACCACCTAGGCGTAGCTCGTAACCCGGCTCTAAATTGAGCCGCTATGCCATTCTCAAGGATATGACGCATCAAGACCTAAGTCAAGATTCTCCTACGTTGTCTTAGGGGTGATCCTGTTGGAAAATGTCTCAACACTCCAAACTCGACCCCAACTCCTAGACTCGTAATGTCATGAACCCGTGTGGTTTTATTCCATGCATAATTTATAAGTTGGTTCATGACAGATTATGCTCACCCTTAACCCAATTTAATTATATAATTAAAATTTAGATAATCTCAATTAGGATTTTGTTTTAGGTTACTGTTCTATCCTGTACTAATGTATCTAACCAGAATCTAGTCTCCAAAGTGTGTCTTATGTTTTCAAACTATATTTTCTGGTCGAAACGATAGGTTACATGACTATGTTCAGAGATCTAATCACATAATAACAGAGTAATCAAAAATCAGCCCAGATTCAACAAACATTATATAAATTCCAGAAAGCTGAAATTTCCAGCACATCATGAAATAAAAATCCGATTTTTTCAGAATTAAATCCCTAAATTTCCAACATCATAGATTCATGTTATCATGCCAAACATGCATACAATCTCATAATTTTTACTAAATAAAAGCTAGCATATATATCAAGAATTCCTTAATTAAGAATCAAGGAAATTTATTAATCTATAGCATCAAGAACATCTAGAACTCCAAGATGAGGTTGCATCCAAGATTCACAAGATTAAATCATGAAAATCACATATCTTCCATTAAACATATGCCTCATGATATGAGATCTAATTTTAAAATCTAAGCATGGCATGGAAATCAAGAAAAGTCTCAAGAACATAAAAAGGATCGTCAAGATCATGAAATCTTCAAGGCGACTTCAAGAAAATTCGAAGAAAACTCAAAGAGAAGGGATAAAACCACTCACTTGAAAAGGGAAAAGGATTGGAGAAGGATTTCCAATCGACGGCCTCCGATTCCGGCTCCAAACTCCGACGGCTCGACCCAAAGGAAGAAGAAGAAGGGGCGGCGGCTCCTCCCAAGCCGCCGGCTCCAAAGGAAGGGAAAGAGAAGGGCAAGAGAGAAGGGCAAGAGGAAAATCAGCGGCTCGGCAGCTCGGCGCTGCAAGGGAAAGAGAGAGAGGGGCTGCTAGGCTTCTGGCTCGATGAATCCTCTCCTCTCTTCGCACGGCTGAGCGGCTCCAATAGGGAGCCGCCAGCCCTAGGGGGGAGATTTTTATAATCCCCTCCCACAACCACCTAATCACATCCCCACATTTTTCTCAACCCGGATCCGCAACCCGCTAACCTAATAGACTTAATTAAATTAATTAGGCTTGATTTAATACAAAAATAATCATAAGCATTTAATTAAATGCACCCACATAGGCATAATTCATAATTATACACACACCACAATAATTAAAATAATTTCAACCACTTAAACCTAATTTCATAAATTCAAAAATTTATATTCTACTTACCCGAGTTCGCAAGCTCGCTCCGGATAATGAGTCGACTCGGCTCGACCACGAACTAGTCCGCTAGGCTGGCAAACACACGCAAAATGAAAAATAATGAATTAAATATCTAGGATATTACACATCTCAAGCTGAACACGTATAGTATATGCAGTATTTGTCTCGATAGGAAGATAGAGCAGATTGGCATGTAGTCTATAAGACTAAAGCTAGAGGAAAAATTGACCCAGTAGTTGGAGAGAATGAGCCGACAGATGACTTCTATCAAGAAGAGGATCCTTCCGAAGTGGAGTGAGTTAGTCCAATACTCGAGGATGATGACATATAGTTAGTTCAATTGGAAGAAGAATATGTTGATGATGACGATAATGAAGTTAAGGAAGAGGGACAGAATGATGATGAGGGAGAAGAAGAAGAATTTGAAGATTCTGATACAAAAGAACAAGATGAAGAGTATTACATGGATGATGGTAGTGACGATGACGAATAATTGTAAATATGAAGTATATATTCAATTATTAAATATATCTATTAATCTATTATATATAATCTAATTATATTCATATTTGACAGCTATGGTTTGAGAAGTGCGTGCCTGAGGGAGGCATTCCTCGCAGGACTACCCCCCCCCCACATGCCACCCCTGTATCCACCGACCCTTCGCCTTTGACCACCATCCCCCACCTTCGGCCACCAACCCTCCACCTCCGGCCACCACCACCCCACCTCCGGCCACTATCCCCCCACCTCTGGCCACCATCCCCCTACATCTGACCACCATTCCCCCACCTCCAGCCACCATCCCTTTAGCAGATCCAGGCTCATCCACATTGAGACGTAGGCCACGAGGGCCTAACAGAATTCTCCCTCCGCCACCCGAGGGAGAATCACGCAGATTAGTTAGTGTGCACGGAAGAAGGTAAGTAGATTCATTAATTATTACTTATAATTTATTTATAATTCAATATATCATAATATAGAATTGTACTATATTTGGTGCAGGTTTGAGCAAGGATGTCCCATGCACGATAGCGGGGACAATATGAAAGTTTATGCACAGGGCGTGACCCACATGGTCTCACGTGCCCCATGAGCATATGGATTTATTATGGCGAGAGTTATAGTAAGTATATTTATTAAATTAATGTTAATATTAAATATCGATCGATAATAATAAATTTATTTTTTTGAAGACTCACTGTACATGGCCGGAGGACCAGACTCCTTTTGTAGAGGCTGTATGGGAGCGCGTTGCCCGTGCTCGTTACAACGAGCTGCTTCAGCAGGCCCGTAAAATCGTGATGAGATGGCTGGGGGCCACAAAGATTGGGCAGACTCGGGGACACACCCCTGGGTGGATTTCTAGACCTGTGTGGGACCAGCTCGTTGAGCGGTGAGACACGCCTGAGTGGTCGGAGGTCTCCCGGACAACGTCGAAAAACCGCATGTCCAGGGGGGATGGCACGAGGGCGCGCCACACTAGTGGCTCCATGTCTTTTGTGGTGCGCGCATGAACGTCGTATGATATGTATAATTTCCTTACTTTTAATTAAATTATATATTATGTATAATGATATTAATGTATTTGTTTTCTAATGTAAGACGTGGGTGGCGGAGGATGGCACCGTCCAACGCCCCTCGCTGATGCAGGTGTTTGAGCGCACTCACCGTCGGCGATAAGGAGCAGGCGACTACGTCGATAGTAGGGCCTCGATCATCATGGTAAGTATTTTTGTCTATTTGATTTACACAATTTTTATTTATAGTTTATATATATGTAGTATTTAAAATATAAACGAATGTAGGATACATACACGAGGATCGTGATCGAGCGCGGAGGCATGCCACGGGACTTTGACGCGGAAGCGTGGGTCGAGGCTGCAGGTGGCTAGGAGCACGGTCGTGTTTATGGCTTTACAGATAGCAGCCATGCATGAGCCGTGTTAGGGCCACTTGGGGCACTGACCCCTCCCAGGAGCGGCCCTCAACATCTCGGATGCAGGACCAAAGTCGGATAGCGGCCTTATAGTATGAGATTACACAGTAGAGATAGACGAATGACGAGTTGAGACAGACAATGCATAACATGCAGACCCTCCTCACTCAGATTGCATCTCACTCAGGCATTCATATACCGAAGATGTCCCAGCTGTCATCCTCCTCGACCAAGTCGACACTCCCGACCTAGTCGCTATCGACTCCACCGCCTCCACCGTAGTCGTGAGATTTTAGTTTACTATATTTTGATACTTGTTAGCCTCTATTTGAGGCTTAGATACTCGATAAATGTTCATATACTTCACATTTGATATTTTAATACTTGTTTGCCTCCATTTGAGGCTTATAGTTGTTTATATACTTGATAGTTGTATATATACTTTTAGTTTTGATATTTGATACTTGTTTGCCTCCGTTTGAGGCTTAGATTGACTGTATTTAAGTAAAACTTGTATGGTTGGTTGTAAATGTATGTGTATGATATTTTGTGATTGTAAATAAATTGTATTGTATAAATATTGTTGTATACGTGAATTTCAAAATTTTAATTTTTTTCCAGTTATAGGATATAACTTCAGCCACGGCTTACCCATGACTGATCGTCACTAAGCCGTGGCTGAAAGCGTATCGTAAATGGCTGATGGCCTGGGCAACACCAAATATCACGGTTGCTAATAATATCACCAACGATTTCGAGCCGCGGTTGATAGTTAAATTTCAGCGATAGTCGCCCCCGATCCGTCACTGATGTGTTTAAATCAACGGTTACGCGCACAACTATCGTTGATGATTACTTGGGACGGCCGACTACGACCGTCATAAATTATCTAAGACCTGCGCATAACCGATGACATTTTGCCATGACCCACGCCATCCGTGATAGTCTTCACCGACGGTTCTGCAACGGTGTGAGCCGTCGGTGACAATGATTATTCTAGTAGTGCAAATTTATGGTCCGTATGAATCATTTAAGCCTCAAATACCTCTTGGAGCTGTTGGCTTTAGGTTTTCAACCTTAGCCTTAATCTCAGTTTTGATGGTTTTGATGATAACAAACATGGGACTAATAATTTTATTGAGAATATCTTTCAGGTTTCATATCAATTAGCGTTCAATGTCCTAGATCGAAAATAATGGAAGAAATCGGAAATCGAAAGGACATTGATCGTCGCGCTCGGGTTCATCGTGGAAGTTTATCGAAGATCGACGAGTGCACCAAAGTCGCTTGGATGAGTCCAAAGATCAAGTCAAAAGCTCTCCAAGATGATGCTCGTTGAAAGCCGGAACCCGGAAACCAAGCGCGGAAGAAATAGGCTGAAAAAACAATTTCAGCCTATGTTCGGTCGACCAGGCGGTCGACCGAATAGGGTAAGAAAGAAAGGCCCAACCATTTCGGTCGACCGATCGATCGATCAAACACTGCCGAAAAATGGTAGTGGGCATTTCGGTCGACCAGTCGATCGATCGACAGTGGCTAGTTTTGGGCAGTAAGGATGGCAGTCGACCGACCTGTGAATAGCCGCGATGCAAGATCGCGTCGGTCGACCAACGGGTCGACCAAAGATCGCAGATCGGGGATTTGGGTCTAGCGGTTGACCAGTCGATCGACCGACCAGAGAGTAAAAGGAGCGGTCGATACTTGCGGTCGAACAGTCGGTCGATCGACCATTCGACCGACGGCCTATAACGGATAGTTTTCTATCCGTTGAACAGCCGTTTCTTCATCAGGGTATAAATATACCCTCATATGATTCTTTTTAGCTTCTTCCTTGACTTCTACAACATTCATTGAGCATTCTAAGAGGAAGATTTGAAGCCTTTCAAAAAGCTTGCGCTGCTTCTCTGTCCGCGACATTTTCTTCAAGCGTACAAGCTCTGCTCCTCAACTCGGGTGTTGATTCAAGCTCCACTACTTGACGAGTTGAAGGATTGAAGGATTGCAAAAGAGCATGAAATCTTGGTTTCATTTAAAGCTCTTGTCAATTGTAAATTTTATCTGTTATTTAAACTATTTTTGGATTTGTGTTTGTGTAAAGACCTAGGGCTGTTAGGTCTTGTTGTGTGAAGTGGTATCCTTGGTGTAGAAGGAGTAAACCACTCGTGTATAATTAGTGATTACTAGGATTAGTTCTAGTTGTCACTTAGGTTGAGGTGGGAAAGTGCTCTCGGTAGGAAGGCAGGATACTTCCGTGTGTGGAAGTGTCTTTGGTTGGAGAGCGGAGACTTTTCGGTGCAAAGTCCTCGTTGTAAGGAAAACTCTAATTAATCTAGTAAAACCTAGTTTGGAAATCCTAAGCGGGGTGCTTAGGTAGTGGAGTAGACATTGGGGCTGAACCACTATAAATTGCGTGTTTGTATTGCTTTCATTTTGTTGTGCTTAAATTACTTAATCATTTATAAGCTTTCACATTTAATCGCATTGAATTGCAAATCGCCTAAATCGATCTAAGTAATCGTTTAAAATTAGATTTAGGCTAATCGAATTAGTAAACACACTATTCACCCCCCCTCTAGTGTCGCCATTCCGCCAACAATTGGTATCAGAGCGGGTTCGTAGCTTGAGACTTCACCATCTCTTCTTCACCTTGTTTCGATCTCGAAATGGCTCTAGAGTCAGTAGCGTCTACACCTCCTAGGTTCGATGCCTCGAACTTTGGTCTATGGAAATCTAGGATGTACACTTTTCTAAAGACTCAAGGTTTAGGTATATTTAACATGGTAAAAATCAAATATATTGAACCTAACGAAAACATGGATGCATGGACACAAGTACAAATTAATATGTTTGAATTAAATGCTAAGGCAACAAATAGCATATATTATTCTTGTGAAAATAATATCATTGAAAAGATCATGCATTGTACTTCGGCATATGATATTTGGGCTACTTTGAATATGCTATATGATTATGCTAAAACCGAGGAGTTAGAAACTTTTAATGAGGATAGTGATGACAATTGTCATCCTTCCAATGCTAACATGGTTTGAAGCCCAAAGTGTCTCCAGTCATAGGAGCACTAAAAGCCAAAAGAGAAAAGTGATCTGTCATGTGTGCCATGAGAAAGGGCATGTAAGGAAGAATTGCCCTACCATGAAGAACAAGGCAAAGAGGAGGTCAAATGCTTCCACATCATCATCATATTCGAATGAAGCATCCTCTTCCCATGGCTATGAAGCAAATTCAAAAGAATATCTCATGAATGATGACAATGAGGTACACTCCACCTCTTATAGTCATGTTAATAACAATAATAGTATTAACTCATCCAGCTCCCATGATTTTGATGAATTGATGGATGAGTATAAAATCATGTATGCCTTGCTCTTGAAAAAGGATAAAGAGAATAAAAATTTGAAGAAAAAAAACTCAAATCTTAGCTCTCAATTACATGATGTAAAATTAGAAAATGAGAAGCTAAGAATTAGTGTCAACAATCCATGTCATGAAACTTTAAGTATTGACACTAAGGACTTGAAAAATAAAAATGACATATTGAAGAATGAAAATAGCATGTTGAAAACTCAATTGCATGCTATTCATAAATCAATGAATGATTTGAAAAATGAGGTTATTTTTCTAAATAAGAAAGTTAGTAATATATCTAGTAATTCTTCCTTTAAGAATTCTAAAAATGCAAATGTTTCTTTCAAGAATGCTTATGCACATCATGCTTCTCATATCAAGCATTCTACAACTAAACCTCATGCTCAAAAGAAGAATGTATCTTTTAAGAATGCTCATGCTCATCCTAGTTCAAATAACAAGCATTCTAAAAATAAATCTCATGTCCATAACAAAAATACAAAAAAAATTAATGGACATTGCTTTTGTTGTGGTGTATTTGGACATGCTATATATGATTGCACATTCAAAATGAACCCAAGTGTTGTGAAGATACTTTGGGTACCTAAGCCCACTAACCCCCTAGGACCCAAAGCCATTTGGGTACCAAAAGTCTCATCTTCTCTTGTAGGGGGAGCCACCACACAAGGATAGAAAGAAATGATGTATTGGAGTTGACCATGGACTTGAATGATGAATCCTTCCTTGGTTGCAACTTCAAGCTACTTTGATGCCTTAGGTAAAGTTGACATCAAAACTATTCCGGTATCATCTTCTAACTTGCATTGCTTAATCTTAGTTGAAGATTATGATACCATGTTTAAGATTGAGTTGTTTTCCCCGCTCTTGCAAAAGAGTTCCTTTGAAAATGTTTTTGATTTTGATTTCCCAGTCTCTTCGGAGACCCAGGTGGCCTGTAATGAGCCTAAGCGACATTGCGGTTCTAAATCGTAGACTAATTATGACCTTTCGATTTTCAACCAATAGGAAGGGTTGGAGATCTTATTGTTCAAAATTTCATATTTTGAGATCTCTTGATTCATTTTGTTATCATGAATGATTTATTTGAAAATGAATCCATGCTATTTAGTGAAGTTGAATTTGATAAATGATACTTGGTTTTTCTCTTCACTATTTAGTTTGATAGCTTGCATGTAGATTTGGTTTCATTTTCTACTTATAAAGTATACTTGCAAGTTATAAGTTTTTAGGAAGACTATTTAGGAAAAAAAATATTAGTTTGGCTAAATCATCATGAATAGGGCATAACCTTGATAATTTCAAAATCTTAGTATTATACCTAAATGTGTAAGCTTAAACTATGTCTCTATACTCATAATTAGAATTGCATGTTAAATCCTTGAATTTTCATGAGTAGCTAGATTCTTAGTACTTAGGCAAATTTCATTGAATGAAACTTGCTCTAGGTAAATACCTATTAATAGGGACCTTCTTGTAAGTCCAAACTAGTTTAACATGATAAGAGATCTTATTCCTCAAATGTTTCACATCCTAAGATCTCCTTAGATTCATTGTGATATCAAAATATCCTTATTTAAAATGATTTTTTTCTATCTAGCATAGGTTGAATTTTTAATAAAAATCTTGCATCGAACCTTGCTATTTAGTATGTTAGCTTGCTAGTAGTCATATTATTTCATTATGATACTAATGAAGTCTACTTGTAAGTTAAAAATTTGAAAGACTATGCTATCTAAAAGAAAATGAAAAGTTGGGCAAATTTTCAAGAAATAAGGTATGAATTCAATTTTGCAAAAATCTTTGTAAAATAATTGAATACTCATGCTTAAATGGTTTCTCTATGCTCATGATTGATTATGCATGATAAATATTTGAATCTTCATAAGTAAGAAATTTTTTGTTAACTTAGCTCAATTTCATGATATCTTGATTGAATGAAACTTGAACTAGGTTAAAATTCTTCTTTAAAGACTTCATGTTAAATTAAACTTGAAATGAAATTAAATTTCTAAAAATACGGTATGAATTTAACTTTACGAAAATCTTAGTATGATGATTGAATATTAATGCTTTAATGATGTCTCTATATACTCATGATTAATTTTGCATGATAAATATTTTAATTTTCATGAGTAAGAAAAATTTGGATAACTTAGGCAATTTCATGATATCTTGATTGAATGAAACTTGCTCTAGGTTAAAACTCATATTAGAGACCTCATTTTGAGTAAACATCAAACAAACATGTTTAGACACACATGATATGACTCTAGGTGTTCAATCTTGAAAATTCATGTGTAGATGAAAATATGATAACTAGATCACATTAATGAACTTAAGCTTAAAAGGGTTGACCCAAGTCAACAAATTAACTTGGACACTTGATTTTAAGTCCAAACTTAATAAACATATTTAGAAATAGGTATGACATGTCTCCATGCATTTAGAGTGAGAAATTCATATGGATATGGATAAAATGTCAATAGAGGTTAATTTATAATTACATCTTTTGAACCTAGTTGACCCAAGTCAACAAGTTGACTTAAAGGTCTCATTTATGATTCATATTTGAGAAACATATTTAGATTTACTCATGTTAGGTATCCATAGGTCTAAATTTGAAAATTCATGAGTAAATGTTAAGATTGAAACTTAGCAAGTTTCATAAAAACTAGTTTAGTTTTGAATGAAATCATGCTAGGTTGATATCATTACTTAAGGACATAATTTTCATTTCAAACTTCACATATACTCTTTACATGATCACATTATGGTGTCATGAAAGTTTGAATGAAAATTGAACAAGTTTTAAAGAATAACTGAAAATTACAAAAATACCATTGTAACCTACATTTGGTATAAAATTCAGTTATTTATAGAAAAGTATAGGAAATTAATTTTGGAATGATTCTTGAAACTACACATTCACTGAAAAATCTAGTTTTATGTGTAAAAATTTCAAAAAATTTCATCAAAAATCTAATTTATAATGGAATTTTGAAGTTGGATTTCGAAAACACAAAGTATCCTTATATGAAATATCAATCTTTCCGATACTTTGATTTTTCTTCGAAAACTTCATATAAAAACTCATGTACACCATTTGGATTCCATTTCTAATGGCATTCACACAATTTCATGCGTAAAATCATTTCTAGGAATGATTTTGATATTTTGGATGATAGCTAGGATCCATTTGTTTGTTTGAAAATAATGTAGGATGAAAAATGAACTTAGAAAATTCATTTTGAGTTCAAACTTGATACATGCATCTCAAATGACCATTCAATAATTGGTATCAAAAATTTTCATCCAAACAAATTGGTTTCAAATTTTTTGTCAAAAATATCACTTTGTATAAACTCAAAAGTTTGAATTTTGAAAACTTTAAGTATAGATTGACCTAAGTCAACAAAATAACTTAAAAATCTCATCTTAAGCCTAAACTAAATTCATAGACTTATATTATCTCATATTTGATGTCTAAATGCCTAAGTTTGAGAAAACATGAGTAGATAGCAAATCATTGAGACTTAGCATTTTCATAGTTTTCATGCTTATTTCAAATGAAAACATGCTAAGTTCATATTTGGATCAAATGACATTAGGTTCACTTCAAACTTGATATACATGATTTAAATGATCATATCTTTGTATTTTGAAAGTTTGAATGAAATTTAAAAATGTCATGAAAAAGAAACAATATTCATTTTGAGAACATACATGACTTATCTTGAATTCAAAAATTTAGCTTTAAACATATCATGTATGAATTAAGTTTCATGTTAAATACTTATTTTCCATCCCTTTGGTTGAAATTTTCATGTTTCATGAAAAATATTTAGAGTCTCAACTTCATAAAAAATTACTTGTGTTTCATCCCTTTAACTAAATAGACCTTTCTTGTCCTTTTTGATTGATGTCAAAAGGGGGAGAGAAGTATAAGAAAAAGAGGGAGAAAAGTATAGGTAAATAGGGAGAAAAATATAGGAAATCCATGCATATAGATAAGGGGAGTTTATCTCATAGATATGCATGTTGATAGGGGGAGAAATCCCTTAGTTGATATCCTATATGCTTTAATGATATATTTTCTTATGGATGTTTGTCATCATCAAAAAGGGGGAGATTGTTGGCTTTAGGTTTTCAACCTTAGCCTTAATCTCGGTTTTGATGGTTTTGATGATAACAAACATGAGACTAATAATTTCATTGAGAATATCTTTCAGGTTCCATATCAATTAGCGTTAGATGTAGGACTGGCAACGGATCGGATACGGTGCGGATACTGAATTATCCGTATCCGCACCGCACCCCATATCCGTCCATCCGTTTCCGCACCGTATTCGCTACGGATGTGAATATGGATATCCATATCCGCACCGCTTCAAATACGGATATCCGCACCACATTCGTATACGCACCGTATTTAATAAAAATATATTAAAATAATATATTTAATTAAAAAAATCAATAAATTATCAATTCATTGATCCAAAATAAATATATAATATACTTCAAAATTTATCTTGACATGAAATTACCATAGAGCTCTTATATATATTAATAACTTATATGGGCAAAATAGTAATTCAGAGACGCGGATAGGCGGTGCGGATACGGTGCGAATACGGTGCAGATCCACAGTCATATCCGTATCCGCACCATATCCGCGCGGATATAAGTTTTCTAAATCCGTATCTGTATCCATATCCATTTTTACTTGCGGATATGGATCAAATACGGTGCAGATGCGGTTTTTAGTTAGCGGATGCGGATAAAATTGCCACCCCTAGTTAGATGTCCTAGATCAAAAATATCGAAAGAAATCAGAAATCGGAAGGACAATGATCACCGCGCTTGGGTTCATCGCGGAAGTTTATCGAAGATCGACGAGTGCACCAAAGTCGCTTGGATGAGTTCAAAGATCAAGTCAAAAGCTCTCCAAGATGATGCTCGTTGAAAGCCGGAACCCGAAAACCAAGCACGGAAGAAATAGGCTGAAAAACAATTTCAAGCTATGTTCGGTCGACCAGGCGGTCGATCGAATAGGGTAAAAAAGAATAGGGTAAAAGTGGCTGGTTTTGGGCAGTAAGGATGGCGGTCGATCGAGCGATTGATCGACCTGTGAATAGCCGCGACGCAAGAGCGCATTGATCGATCGATGGGTCGACCAAAGATCGCAGATCAGGGCTTTAGGTCTGGCGGTTGACCAGTCGGTCGACCGACCAGAGAGTAAAAGGAGCGGTCGATGTTGGCGGTCGAACAGTCGGTCGATCGACCATTCGACCGGCGGCCTATAACGTATAGTTTTCTATCTGTTGAACAGCCTTTTCTTCAGCAGGGTATAAATATACCCTTATATGATTCTTTTTAGCTTCTTCCTTGACTTCTACAACATTCATTGAGCATTCTAAGAGGAAGATTTGAAGCCTTCCAAAAATCTTGCGCTGCTTCTCTGTCTGCGACATTTTCTTCAAGCGTACAAGCTCTGCTCCTCAACTCGGGTGTTGATTCAAGCTCTACTACTTGACGAGTTGAAGGATTGAAGGATTGCAAAAGAGCACGAAATCTTGGTTTCATTTTAAGCTCTTTTCAATTGTAAATTTTATTTGTTATTTAAATTGTTTTTGGATTTGTGTCTGTGTAAAGACCTAGGGCTGTTAGGTCATGTTGTGTGAAGTGGTATCCTTGGTGTAGAAGGAATAAAGCCACTTGTGTATACTTAGTGATTACTAGGATTAGTTCTAGTTGTCCCTTAGGTTGAGGTGAGAAAGTGCTCTCGGTAGGAAGGCGAGATACTTCCGGGTGTGGAAGTGCCTTCGGTTGGAGAGCGAAGACTTTCCGGTGCAAAGTCCTTGTTGTAAGGGAAACTCTAATTAATCTAGTAAAACCTAGTTTGGAAATCCTAAGCGGGGTGCTTAGGTAGTGGAGTAGGCATTGAGGTTGAACCACTATAAATTGCGTGTTTGCATTGCTTTCATTTTATTGTGCTTAAATTGCTTAATCATTTATAAGCTTTCGCATTTAATCGCATTGAATTGCAAATCGCCTAAATCGATCTAAGTAATCGTTTAAAATTGGATTTAAGCTAATCGAATTAGTAAACACACTATTCACCCCCCCTCTAGTGTTGCCATTTCGCCAACAGGAGCAACATCTGGCCACCTCCCCACAACATCACTGGGTCTCTAAGCTCTTAGGCTATGACTTAACAATTGACCAATTCGCATCTCCGATAGGTTGCATTGCCGCCCATCTCTTTTCCTCACCCTGTCTTTCTTGTTCAGCTACAAAAGGAGCTCCAAAATGATCCATTAATGAAGCAATTGTTGCTAGATATACCTCTCATGCCGTAACCATCCCTGTGGGCCCTCACAAATAGCATCACCTCCTTTAAAAATAGAGTCATCATTCCAATCTCCTCCCCTCTGTGCCACACCATTGTCAGCACCCTCCATGACTCAGCACATGAAGGCAATCAACATACTCTCCAACACGTGCGTGCGGAATTCCACTGGGACCACCTCCAAAGTGATGTGCCAACGCAAAAAAACTGAGACACTGCTTCCAACCAGTCTCTTTCAGTTGCTACCCATTCCCCACCAAATCGGGGTTGACATCTCCCTCGATTTTATCAATGGCCTTCCCTCATTGGTGGCAAAACCATCATTTTGGTAGTAGTGGATCGCCTCTCTAAGAATGGGCATTTCATTGATATCCACCACCCCTACACGACGCCATCCGTTGCCCATACCTTCTTCGACAACATTGTTCGCCTTCACAGGATACCCGAGTCCATTGTCTTCGACCGCGATGCCACATCCACCAGCTGCTTTTGGTGTGAACTATTCTCCCTTTCAGGCACCACCCTTAACTTCACACTAGCTTATCATCCCCAAGTAGATGATCAAGCATAAGTAGTGAACTGCGGCCTTGAAGTCTACCTCAAGTGCTTCACCAATGACCGACCCAAAACTTGGCTCAAATGGTTGCCGTGGGTGGAGTATTGTTATAACATAGCATTCCATTCCACCATTAAAACCAGTCCCTTCGAAGTGGTATATGGTCGGCCACCACCTCACCTCCTCCCTTACACTACTGGATCTTCCCACCTCGAGGCGGTTGATCACTCTTTACAAGAACACAACCACCACCTCCAGCTTATTCGGACACTCCTACTGCAGTCTCAACAACTCATGAAAAGGAATTATGATCACAACTACTGAGATCTCCAGTTTCAGCCTAATGATCTAGTCCTTCTTAAACTACAACCATACCGCCAACATTCCCTCACCCGACAAATTTCTCACAAGCTAGCTCCCTGTTTCTACGGGCCCTTCCGCATCCTCCGCCGCATCAGCACTATCGCCTACGCTCTTGAACTTCCACAAGAATGCAAACTTCACAATGTCTTCCATGTGTCCTTCCTCAAATGCTTTCATGGGGCCCTACCAACACTACTAGAATATACCACATCAGCCACGGGGATCACCGACGGCCGCCAGGGCCGTTAGAATAATTCACGGCTTTGCGTCGACCACAGAGTCCGTGGCTGATGTAACCAAATTAGCCGTGGCTCGCATACGACCAAACAGAGCCGTCACTCATAGTTCATGGCGCGCAAGGGACGCAAAATAAAATAAGTTATTAGCCACGGCTTCACGGGGGCGCTAGAGCTGTTGGTGATGTGAATAACCAAATCAGTCGCGGCTCGTATACGCCTGAATATAGCCGTCGCTCATAGTTGATGGCGCGCACGGGACGTGAAATAAAATAAGTTATTAGCCACGGCTGAATGCCGTCGTTGGTGATATGAATAAGTTATTAGCCACGGCTGGAAGCAGTCGTCACTTATTAATTAATGCCACGAACGCAGCCCACGAATATTAAAATACTCTTCACCGATGACTATGAGAGCTGTCGGTGATAATAAAATTATAAATCCATGATGTTTCGATGGCTTTCGAACCATCGGTGAAAATCCTTTTTATTTATGTTCGCGCCCGACCCTTCCTCTTTCTTCCTCTTTCTTCTCTGCTCGCTGTTGTCGCCTGTTGCCACTGTCGCCTATTGCCGCTGTCGGTTGCCGTCCATCGCTGCCTGTTGCTGTCGCCGTCAGTCATCGTGGGCATCTAGCTCCTCCTCCTCTCTCTCTCTCCCCTATTTAATACCACGCGTCGCCCTCTCCGCGCCGGCGTCGACCAGGTCGGCCCTCTCCGCGCTGGTGTCTAAACGCCGACGCCATGATTTGGGTCCAATTACCATTGGCCCTAATGGAGATAGTAGCCGGCAGTGATGTCGGCTATTGTTGGTTGATTATGGTTAATTGTTAAACCCTAATCAATTACTTGATTAGGGTTTAATTAACCCTTAATCAAACTATGATTAGGGTAATCACAGTTTGATTAGGGTTTAATTAAATCATATATATATATATTTAATTTTTTTATTGTTAATTATTAATTAGGTAGTTAGTTTGATTAATATTAATTAATGGTTAATTAGATTAGGGTTTAATTATTTTTAGGTTAATTAATGAAATTAGTTTAATATTAATTAATTAGTATTAATAGAATCGTCCACTGAGGACTAGCGGCCAAATCGTCCACTTTGGACTCGCGCCAGAATCATCTACAATGGATAGACTTGTGCCGGAATCATCCACAATGGATGGACTCATGCCGGAATCGTCCACTTTGGACTTGCGCGGAATCATCCACTATGGACTCGCATCGGCATCCATAAATTTAGAAAAAAATCAAGACGAGTTGATACGTTTCACGTACGCATCGACGAGTTGATACGTTTCATGTACGCATCCACTATTACACGGATGACGATGACGATGACGAATAATTATAAATGTGAAGTATATATTCAATTATTAAATATATCTATTAATGTATTATATATAATCTAATTATATGAAATTTTTGCAGCTATGGTTCGAGATATCAGTTCCCGATGAGGCATTCCTCGTAGGACCCCCCGACGATTACCGCCCGCCCCACCTGTACCCACTGACCCTTTGCCTTCCACCATCATCCCCCCACCTCCGGCCACCATCCCCCCACCTGATTCGTCCACCGTTCCCTCACCTGATCTGGCCACCATCCCCTCACTATTGGCTTAAGGTTTTCAACATTGGTCTTAATCTCGGTTTTGATGATAACAAACATGAAACTAATGATTTCATGAAGAGTTATTGTCAGGTTCTATATCGATTAGCACACAACGTCCCCGATCGGAAAAATCGAAGAAATCGGAGAAATCGACAAGGACGCTCGTCGACGCTCGGGATTATTCGAGAAGTTAGAGTTTGGGTTTAGGGTGTCTAGATAAATTGTAAATCCTCATGATGATGCTAAAAAACTCAAAAACCAATCCCGAACCCTAAAACAAGAAAACCCGGAACCGCCCTGAAATTCACTAAGCCTAGGGAGCCCCTTGGAGGACTATATGTTCTAGACATTTACTTGACATAAATAATGTCGGTAATTTTTCCTTGGATCAAAACTAGATAATGAGGTATTTTAAAGGAATTTTTGGAAGCCTTTAGCATACCCATATTTGACCCGGGAGATTAGGAAATTTCTGTTTTCGGAAAATTTGTACTAGACCCCAAAAACTAAATTTTGATTCTTAAGGATTTTGATTTTTTAGATATTTTTATTGAATCCAAATGGGGGTAATCCTTATATAACTTTAAGTTAATAAATATTATATAAGTAGACTTAGCAAATACGGAACCCAAATGAGTAGAAAAACCCAAGCAAAATAGAAAATTGCCCAGTCTGTCCAGTTTTCGGTCGATCGGTCGGTCGACCGACAGAGGCGAAAAAATGGCAGTGCGTGTGTCAGTCGATCGATCGATCAACCGGATCGCGGATCGCTGAAGCCGTGACTCGCGTACAAAGCACAGAAAGGCCTACGATCGCAGGTGGTCAATCGGTCGGTCGATCGACGATCGAACGGCAAGCGACCGAACGACGGAAATGGCTAGTTTTCCGCCCGTTGAGCTGCCGTTTAATTGAGGGATTATAAATACTCCTCTCCATCCTTCCTTAAAACAACTTAACAATTGATCCAAGCTTCCATTGAGCCAATTCTTGATCATTTTAAAGCATTTCTTGAGCCATCCCTCTGCAATCCCTAGTTTCTAGGATAACACCTTGATTTAGCCTTCAAGATTTATCGATTCATCATCTCAAGGCATCAAGAGAACTAGGGAGTGTCTTTTGGAGCTAAGTATAGTTTGATTGATTTATTGCTCCAATTGTTATTGTATTTTGTTGTTTATTTTGATTGTACATCAAGTGTGTAAACCTAGTTTGCTAGGTTTGATTGAGTTGGTGGTTGCCTTGGTGTTAAGGCTTAAACCCACCATTGTAAACTTAGTTTACTATGATTAGTTCTTGTTGTCCTTAGGATTGAGGTGGGAGAGTGCTCTCGGTAGGAAGGCTGAGACTTCCGGGTGTGGAAGTGCCTTCGGTGTGAGAGCGTAGACTCTCCGGTGAAATCGTCCTCGTTGTAAAGGAAATAAGAAATCTAGTAAAGTTAGTTTGGAAATCCTAAGTATGGTGCTTAGGTAGTGGAGTAGGCATTAGGGCCGAACCACTATAAATTCTTGTGTTTGCATTGATATCTTATTTATTTTAATTGCTTTATCATTTATCGCTTCCGCATTTAGTCGTCGAATTATAAATTGCCTAAAGTAACTAAAGAAACGATTAAAATCGGATTTAGGCTAATTGATTAGTAAACACACTATTCACTCCCCCTCTAGTATGGCCATTTCATCCAACACTCACCTCCGGCTACCATCCCTCTGCCACCCTCTGCAAATCCAGGACTGTCGTCTTCGAGACGTAGGCCACGATGGCCTAACATAATTCTCCCTCCGCCACCCGAGGGAGAACTGCGCAGAGCAATTAGTGTGCATCAATTATTTCTTATAATTTATCTATTTTAAAATATCATATTATGAATTTATATTTTGTGCATATTTGAGCAGGAGGACGTCCCTCGCACGATAGCGGGGACGATCCGAAAGTTTATGCGCGGGGCGTGGCCTACATGGTCTCACGTTTCCCGTGAGCATATGGACTTATTGCGGCGAGAGTTTACAGTAAGTATACTTATTAAATTAATGTTAATGTTAAATATTCACCAGTAATAATAAAAATTTTTTGCAGGCTCATTATACATGGCCGGAGGACCAGACCACTTTTGTTGATGCTGCATGGGAGCGTGTTGCCCGCGCTCGCTATAACGGGCTGCTTCAGCAGGCCCGTCAGACCGTGATGAGACGGCTGGGGGCCACACAGATAGGGCAGACTCGGGGACACGCCTCTGAGTGGATTCCTGGCCCTGTGTGGGATCAGCTCGTTGAGCGGTGGGACACACCTGAGTGGCAGGAGGTCTCCCGGACTACGTCAAGAAACCGCATGTCCGGGGGGGACGGCACGGGCCCGCTCCACACTGGTGGCTCCATCTCTTTTGCGGTTCATGAGCGTCGTATGGTATGTATAATTTAATTATTTTTAATTAAATTATATATTGTGTATAATGATATTAGTGTATTTGTTTTCTAATGTAAGACGCGAGTGGCGGAGGACGACACTGTCCAACGCCCGTCGATGATGGAGGTGTTTGAGCGCACCCACCGTCGTCGACGAGGAGCGGGGGACTACGTTGATAGCAGAGCCTCATATATAATGGTAAGTATTTATATATGTCTATTTGATTTACACAATTTTTATTTATAGTTTTTATATATTTAAAATATAAACATGTGTAGGAAACTTACACGAGGACTGTGATCGAGCGTAGAGGCACACCGGAGGAGTTCCATGCAGGAGCTTGGTTGGAGGACGCAGGTGGCTAGGAGCACGACCGTGTTTATGGCTTTGCAAATAGTAGCCATGCACATGCCGTGCTCGGGCCACTTGGGGCACCGACCCCTCCGGCTGCGGGTGAGCGGCCCTAGACATCTCGAGCGCATGACCAGAGCTGGATAGCGGCCATGGAGTCAGAGCTCACCCAACAGAGACATGCGATGAATGAGCAGAGGCAGACGATGTAGGAGCAGAGGCAGACGATGGAGGAGCAGAGGCTGACGATAGAGGAGCAGAGGCTAGCGATGCAGGAGCATAGACGGACGAATGACGAGTTGAGACAGACGATCCAGAACATGCAGACACTCCTCACTCAGATTGCGTCTCACTCTGGCCTTCTACCGATGATGTCGCAGCCGTCGTCCTCCTCGACCCAGTCGACGCTCCTGACCCAGTCGTTGTCGACTCCACCGCCTCCACCACAGCCGTGAGATTTTGATTTATTGTATTTTGTTTATATTTTGATACTTGGTTGTATATATATGATATTTTGATAATTGTTTGCCTCCGGTTTGAGTCTTAGATTGATGATATTTATGTAAAGCTTGCATGTTTGATTTCAAATGCATGTGTATGATATTTTCTGATTGTAATATGTGATTGAAAATAGATTATAATCTATAAATATTATTGTATACATGAATTTATAAATTTTTTTATTTTTTTCAATTACAAGATATACCTTTAGCCACGGCTTACCCACGGTCGATCGTCACTAAGCCGTGGCTGAAAGCTTATCATAAATGGTTGATAGCCTGGGCAGCACCAAATATCACTATTGCTAATAGTATCATCGACAGGACTGGGCCGTGGCTGATGTGTTGGTATCAGTGACGGGCGCTTAGAGCCGTCACTGGTGTTTTTAAATCAACGACAACGCACATGGCTGTCGCTGATGATTGCGTGTGACAGCGACGCTCAGCCGTCACAACTTATCTGAGACGCGCACATCAGTGACGGCGATTTGCCACGCCTTTTGCCGTCCGTGATAGTTATCACCGACAGGTTATCCACGGATTCAACTGTCGGCAACTACATCACCAAGGCTTCCCCCACTCTCGCATCATGCCATAAACTCTCTGCCTGATGAAATTCTGGCCCAACGCTCCACTGATGGTGTTGAAGAATGCCTTATCCTCTGGGCAAGCCTGCTCACTTCAGAAGCCACTTGGGAACCCACCAACCAGCTGCAGGAAGCTCACCCCTCCTTCATGCTTGTGGCCAAGCATGCTCTTTCGGCCGGCGGCAATCGTACCATCATCAATGCACCAAGATTCATGCTACAAGTTTCAATACCAGCGCAGAAAACGACAAATTAATACTACTCTTAAACATCATGAGGAAGACAAAACCAATTTGCATTCTAACTCTAATAAAGGTTACCCAACCATCCATGAAGTAGTCAAATACAAATTGTATTGTATTACAATTAATTCCTCATGGGAATTAGACATTGTATTCAATACATGCACTTTGTAACATCTATTTAAGAAAACCTGGAAATAAGACAGACCAAGCACAATTTGACTATATATATATATATATATATATATATATCAAGATAGGTGATAGTATCAACCGGCGGCGTCCAGCAACGCGAGCTTACACCAAGGCTCGTAACAGCACCATTCTTCTCGAGTGGGACGAACATCAATGTATGCCTACCTAATTTTTTTGTCATGCTATGAATAAACTATAAATCACCAATGTCCTATAATTAACTTTAAGTTCAAATCATGGGAAGATGCAACTATATATTGCCTCTGCACAAGCATATTACTTTTGTTTTTGTGATATTAATTCTCAATCAACTAGCTTAATGGAAGACTTGAATAATGGAAGAAAAATTCTAACTCTATTTAGTTTCCTTCTCACATAAGATTTTCTATCCGTCCTTACTATGTACATCTTCACCTGCTTTCTGAGTCTTAAAAAGTCTACTAACTCTCCATCTTCCCAAACTACTACTTCCTCACTTGCTTTCTGAGTCTAAATTAGTCATTAATTTAAATGACTCTTTTTGTCAATGATTGAAGTGGGCCTCAACAACTCTCTTGTCCAAAATATGTACATCAAAAAGACATATATGTGATTTGTGTAAGTGAAAGTTGAGTTTTCTTAATAAAATATGAACAAATTGCGTTGATAGTGTAATTGCTACATCTCTCTTGCAGGTCATGACAAGCTTGATCTTGTCAAGTATTTCTGGTCATGATTAATTTTCTTGCATGCTATAGTTTCTGTTTTTTTTCGAGCAAAATCCATGCCTTCTTGTTTAGATTGTAGAACTCATTGTGGTTTATAAGCCATAACAGAAACATTCATGGGTGAAATGATAAGGGAGACACAAATGCAGAAAAATCTAGACCGGCAGAAACTAGATTGGGAATAATATTTAGATTCGAAAATAGTTGGTGTGAAGGAGAATGGATAAGCAAGGTACAAGGTTCAAGATTACAAGGTTCAAGGTTCTTATGCAATAATATGGATGAATCTCATTTCTATATGTTCAAAGATTGCCCGTACACTTTCAATGGATGGCGGTTGTTCCTTAGGCTCTCAGACGCACCATTTTTTGTATTGGACTTCAAGCCGTGGGAGGATGATAACAATAGAGGCACGAACAAGAAGGAAAAGATGTATCAGATGCAGATATTTTGGAGATCAAAGATTTGGCATGAATGAAACTTGCGTATTTTTGAGATGAGCACTCATTCCTTCGCGGAGCTCGCAGCCGAGGCCCTTGCTTGCTTTTGTCTACTGTCGTAATTTCCCGATGACATTGTTGTCATCGGCGTGAACCTTTGTTTTTTTCATTTTTTGGCTCCCCCTCACTTGTAATCCTTTCATTACTCATGAATATATTGAATATAAGTTTCTTTGGTTAAAAAAAAAACAAAAAAAAGAAGATATTGCAGTAGAGAAATAGTAGAATTTGCGGTTCATGGAAGCTAGTTTGGCTAGTGAACAAAATTTTTCATGTAGGGGAAATAGTTGAGGTAAAGGACTGGATTCATATAAGAAGGCAGGGAAATTTAGCTTCACGTAACATAACTAGTTTGGCTTTGAGAGATACTAAAGGGATGTTGGGAGGGAAAGAATGGGAGTTTGAGAAATATGAAGTAGCTTGAAAAATATTTGTAATTCTAACTTGTTAGACATTTTTTGAATGAATCTATGAGAAAGGGTTTACAAACATAACATAAACTAAAGTTATGCCTCACGTGAGAATTAATCCATTAGAACACTTGACCAAAAATATATATATACCATATGTTTCTTTTAATGTTGAGGATTAGGAAGATTGCTTGACCAAAAGCTCTTGATGCTGGATGCCTCTAGATGTCAAAAGGGAAGCTCTTTTACTTAAAGAGAGGTGTTTAAGGGAGTTTCTAGTTCTCCTTTTCTAGCTTTCAGTGTTGCTTCATTCAAAGTATGGGAATCTATGGCATTAACAAGGTTCTGAAGTTAAAATGTAAGCATTGGTTGGAGTTTTATTTGTTAGGTTCCTCCACTAATTGGGAGATGAACCTAAGTACATGTACATATTAAGAGGTGCATGTATATCTTAAGGGATGCTACTATGCATCCATTAGTAATAGGTGCTTTTTTTTACTCATCCACACTACAAAAGGAGAAGAGGTGAAGGGAGTTCACCATCACAAAAATCAAGTAGAGATCCACTAAATAGAGCGAAGAAGTTTTATACCGAAGAAGTTTGTGTGAGTTGTTGTAATCCACCTAGTTGAGTGAGGAAACATTGTAAACATATTTTGTATAGTGCAAGTTATTTGTTTACTTTTACTTTTGGTCAAGCCCATTCTTAATCACACGACAAAGTCTAAATTTCTGCAAAAGTGGTATCAAAGCCAGGTTCAACGTTGTGTGATTCAAGATGGAAGGAAGTGGAGACATGTTCAAATTGACAGCTGATAACTATTCATACTAGAAGCCAATGATGGAGGACCATCTATATTGCAAGGATTCGTACGAGCCAATTCTTCAACAGTCGAAGACAGAAGAGAAGAAAAATATGACTAATGCACAATGAGATATTTTGAACTGAAAAGCCGTAGGTACAATTCATAAATTTATTGATAAAAGTTTATTTGAGCATGTGTCCAATTTTACGAATGTCTATGAGCTTTGGACGAAGCTTGAATCTATGATTCAAAAGAAGACCCCTTGGAACAAAGTCTATCTTATGAAGCGGCTTGTGAAGTTGGAGTATAGAGATGGTCAAAGCATGATTGAGCACTTGAACACTTTCAAGGGGCTTGTGAACCAGTTGGAGAAATCCAATATGAAGATAGATGACGAAATGCAAGCTTTGCTACTAATAAGCTCACTGCTAGAGAGTTGGGACACATTGGTGATATTTCTAAGCAAATTCTGCTATTGAAGGAAAGTGCACCATGGACCTTATCACAGATAGTTTGATAAGTGAAGAAGCCAGGAGGAATGAGAGAGGCACTTATAGACAGTTAGAAGCAAATGTTGTCGACAACCGAGGGAGAAGTGAAAGCCGAGGAAGAGGCTTTAACTGAAGTGTCGAAAAGTCGAGAGGGCGATCCATATCACGCCCAAGATTGACCTGCTACTATTGTGGAAAGCCAGGACATAAGAAAATGGAGTGTTGGGTTTATAAGAGAAACCAAAAGACATGAAAAGTCAAAGCCTACCATGATGAACCAAACAAAGAAGAGGCAAAGACTGCGGCTACTATTACTATAATTAACAAAGTTTTTCTAATTTGTGGTGAAGAATATTTGAACATTGTGTAGGGTGAATGCACTACAAAAAATCTGGCTTTTAGTGACGAGATTTGGTGGGGGTCGCGCATCGACCCTCACTAAATCCACCTATTTATGGCGACCCTCATGAAAATCCGTTAGTAAAAGAACACTTTTGTGAGGGTCGGGTATGACCCTCACTAAAAAGTAGATATAGTAAGGAAAACACCATGACCCTCACAAAAATCCGCCAGTAAAAATAAAATATTTTGTGAGGGTCGGATATGACCCTCACTAAAAAATATATATTGTGAGGGCAACATCTTGGCCCTCATGAAATCCTACATTTTGAGAGTGTCAAATATGACCATCACTAAAAAATATATATTGTGAGGACATCATGATCCTCATGAAATCCTGCATTTAGTGAAGGTCTAATATGACCCTCACTAAAAAGTATATTTTGTGAGGACAACATCTGACCCTTACTAAAAAATATATTTTGTGATGACAATGTTGTTGGGATGTGTGGCGACCGATTTGCCCTAACCCCTTTTATGTTGCGCTACGCAGAGTCTTTGGCGATTCCACTTTGGGCCTGTGACGACATTGTTGTTGGGCTGTGGGCATGTGTCTTCCTATATAAACTCCAATGTAATGATTCTCATCATTTTATGAGAATCATTTCTAATACTATATTTACATTTTGTGATGGTAAGAAATAACACTCACCATTTCCTCTCTCTCATTTCTAAATCTAAAAATAAATAAAAATTAATTCAAAAATAAAAAAATAGACAATTAAATAATTGAAATAATAAAATTATTAAAATTCTCACCCCTCAACCCTCAACCCTCAATACTCACCTCTCACCATGTTGAGTAAATAATAAATATATAGATAATATAAATATATAGATATACATAGATACATATAGATATGATATATATATTTATGTAGATGGTTAAAATATAATAATGTTAATTATGTTTTCTTAATAAAATATATATATTTACTTAATATATATATATATATATATAATTATATATAATTATATTTTAAAACTTAAAACTAAAACCCTACACCCCAATCTCTCCCTCCCCTCAGCGATCCCCCCTCTCCCCCGCACCTCTTCCGTGACAAGCGATCTCCCCTCCCCCCTCGTCAGAATTTGGTTTGTCGGGCCAGGATCTTCATTCGCCACCTCCACCGTCTGCTTTCGTCGCCGGGCCGGTATATATTCTCCATCTCGTTGCCAACCTCTGCCTGCTTCTTCGTCTCCTCGCCGATATTGAATCTCGTATTTCATCTGCTTTAATTATGGGATCTCGTCTCCATCTCCATTGCTTCAGTTTGCTTCAGTTTTTATGGGATCTCGTCTCCATCTCCATCGTCATATACAATGTTTGATTTTATGGATTAATCTTAGATACATATTCTTTGATACTGAATTAAGGATGCGGCTCTACAAAATTGATCTTTGATTGCAATGTGATTACCTCCATCACCCACCCCACCCAATTCTGCTTCACCATTGTGTTTTCTTCTTAAGGATTGATCACAATGACCTATTAAGGATTGAGTTATAATATTTGCTAATCTAATAGTTAAATCATTTTATTATTCAAAATTTTCACTAATCAATATTCTCTATCAATGAGCTGAATTGCTTGGCTTGTGATGAATTAAGCTTTTTGTTATTAGTATAATAGTGGTGGGTCATATATATTTATACATAGTTATTTTGTGCACCAAGATACTAGACTACTAGACCATATCATTCTAAGTTAAATTGAAATGAAATGAATTGCTTAGCCCCGAGACTTAATAAATCGAATGGAAACTACATTGTCACTTGAAGGGTATGATTTCTTTGAGACGAACACTCATGTCTGTTAGACTACATTGTCACTTGACTCACTTGGGGGATTATAATTAGTATTATATGGATATATCTCAGGTGATGTTGCAAAGCCATGTATTTTCTTGGGTTTGAAGAAGCAATCAGGGAGTAGCTTCAAACCTTGCTCACTATAGTTTTCTTTCATTCAAAATTTAATAAAACCAGTGGAGTAAACCCCCCTCCGCTTCTCTCTCTCTCAACAAATCTGAATGATTGAATTATGGTGCGCTTGTTTCACTAGTAACAATAATAAATTTTGTGACAAAGATACTGTTAAAGAATTTATATAAACAAAATAGCTATGTAAAAATCATAATACATACTGTTAATTAAATATTGCTGTAAGACTATGGAATATGCCTTTGCCCAAGCAACCCTTTTGTACTGGTTTGCATTTTGCTGCACAATCCTTCAGTGTCTTTGCACCCAGTCATCACCTAATACATCATTTGCTTCTGATTTGAAATTATTAAAGAGACCTTAGTTTTTCTACTCCAGTTCTTGTCATAAATGTCTAAGTTAATGTTCATACCTACTTAAAGATCTCACCATATAGTGTATGTTGTTCATAAGAAATAGGTAGGTTAGAGCAGGATCTTTGTACATCTTAGATTTGCTATCAAGGTTACTCTGTAAAGCTTGCATTATTCGCATGGTTACAACTGCCCGCTAAGATTCTATTTGATCTTCGGTTACAAATTCCTGAAAGAGTTGCTTCAGTGTGGACTGATAACTGGAAAATATTTAATGAATATATTCATTAGAGAAAGTGTAAATAGATTAAGAGAAAAGGTAGCCAACTTAGTTACTCGAATCACAAAAGCCATATGGGAAGATTATTAGCAGAGTGAACAATTTAATTACATTACTGTTATTCTTCTCTACCGTTTTATATAGACATCAATGAGTAAGATTATGAAGAGTTGTATAAAGAGATCTTGACTGTAGTGATGGTTAACTACTTTGCTCTCTAAGACATTTTTAAGGACCATTTCTTCCGATCTTATTAATCTTTGCCCATGTCTTTTTAGTGGACCATATGCTTCCTGTTTTAATTTAAGTCAACGCATTAAATATGGTTTCATCAAGTCAAGTAGTGAGATAACATGTGGAGATGGTCAGATTCAATGTTCTTAATCCAAATGTTTATAGTATTATTTGACCGACCACCAGGTCAATTGACATAGCTGATGATATATTAACATATTATTTTACTGACAATATTAATTATTCAGCTGTTTATATGTTAATATAGTTGATAATATATTAACATAATATCATAACATAGCTTATAACATTTTTTTTTCTTGCAATGATTAATGTTTGTTCATATCTTTAAATAGTGCAGTTGGATTAAATCTATCAAACTTTGCTTTCGCTATGGATGACGGCTCATAGGCTTAATCCAGAATATATGAATGGAGTAGATTAATTTTTGGACTTCGCATTTCGCAATTTAGCTCGGAATGACAATAGAATCAAATGCCCATGTGTTAGTTGCAACAATGTCTATTTCAAAGTGAGAGAAGAAGTTAAGTTAGACTTGTGTAAAAAGGGGATAGTGCCAAGCTACTCTACTTGGTACTTCCATGGTGAAGAAGAAAATGTGGATGAACAGTACGATGAAGAGTTGTCAAGTGAAGATTCATCTGATGAAGATGATATGGTTGCAATGTTAGCAGATGGGTTGGGGATGCCAAACATGAGAAGTGGAGTTGGTGATGAGCAAAACAATGATGATGAACCAAATGAAGAAGCGAAGAAGTTTTATAGATTGTTAAAAGATGCTGATACAATGCCCGGGATGTACTAGATTTTCAAAACTCTCATTTCTTGTAAAGTTACTGCAATTGAAGTGTCGCAATGGATGGAGTAACAAGTCATTTACTGACTTACTCCAACTTTTGAAAGAGGTCTTTTCGGATGGAGTGACCGTGCCCAATTCTTATTATGAAGCAAGGAAGTTCATTAGGGAATTGGGTCTTGATTACGTGAAGATAGACATTTGTGAAAAAATTTGCATGCTTTATTGGAAGGAGAATGAGAATATGGATTGTTGCTCATTATGTGGAGCTAGCAGATGGAAAGTGGTAAAAGAAAGGGAAGTGGATCCTTCATCTTCGAGACAAAAGAAAATTGCTTTGAAATCCATCAGATATTTTCCATTGAAACCTAGGCTTTAAAGATTGTTTATGCCATCAAAAACTTCTTCTAAAATGAGATGGCATGATGAGGGACGCATCAAAGATGAAACTTTAAGGCATCCGATAGATTTCGAAGCATGGAAAAGACTTGATGAAGTATACCCTATATTTGGTTCAGACACTCGTAATGTCAAGTTAGGGTTAGCAAGTGATGGTTTTAACCCTTTTGGTGTAATGAGTGCCATCCATAGCACATGGCCAGTTATCCTAACTCCTTACAATTTATCCCCATGGATGTGCGTGAAGAAATCATTTATTATGCTATCAACTTTAGTTCCCGATCCGGAAGCTCGAGGAAACAAAATTGACATTTGTTTGCAGCCACTTGTTGAGGAACTAAAAGAGTTGTGGGATGTGGGGGTTCAAACATATGATGCATCAAGAAAACAAAATTTTCAAATGCATGCTGCTGTGTTGTGAACTATCAATGACTTTCCAGCATATGCCAACTTGTAGAATGGGAAAAAACATTGTTACATGTCTCATCGCCGATTTTTACCGATTGATCATCGATGGAGGCATGACAAAAATAATTTTAATGGTAAGAAAGAGTTGAGATAAAAGCCTGCACAATTATTTGGAGATAAAGTATTGGAACAATTGAATATGTATGAGCAAGAAATTGAGAGATTAGGAGGAAAAAAATTTCGAAGGGATGACTGGAGGAGTAATTGGAAGAAGAAGAGTATCTTTTTTGATTTACCATATTGGAATAAGCATTTCTTACGTCATAATTTAGACGTAATGCACATTGAGAAGAACATTTGTGATAATGTGCTTTTCACATTATTAAACATGGACAAAAAATCCAAGACAACTACAATTCTCGGTTGGATTTGAAGGAGCTAGGTATTAGACCAGAACTACACCCGGTTGAGATAGAGAGCAAGGTGTTGTTGCCTTCTGCATGTTATACATTGTCATCCAATGAGAAATTGAAGTTATGCAAATTTTTAAATGAGGTCAGGATACCAGATGGCTATTCTTCTAATATATCACGATGTGTGAATCTTAAGGAGAGAAGAATTTCATATCTCAAAAGTCATGATTGTCATATTCTCATGAAGCGATTAATGCCACTTACAATACGCTCATTGTTGCCTAAGGATGTATGCGACACATTGATCGAGTTATGTGTCTATTTCCCAGAGATTTGTTCTAAAACTTTGAAAACAAAAAAGTTGGAGCAATTAGATAATCAAATTGCGTTGACACTTTGCAAATTGGAAAAAATATTCCCACCGTCATTTTTCAATGTAATGATTCACTTATCAATTCATTTAGCTTATGAAGCTAAAATTGTTGGACCGGTGCAGTTTCGATGGATGTATTTTGTGGAGAGGTTTCTATGTACATTGAAGTTATATGTGCGAAATTATAAAAGTCATCCAGAATGTTCAATTGCTGAAAATTATCTTGCAGAAGAATGCTTGAGTTTTTGTTCAATGTATTTGGGTGGTGTTGAAACGAGTCTCAATAAAGTTCCAAGAAACTTTGATGGAGGGGATGAGACTACAAGTAGTAGATTATCAATCTTTAGAAAACCTGGTCGCATAATAGGGAAAGCAATGGCTCGATCATTATGCAATGAAGAGTTCACACAAGCTCGACTTTATATGTTGAAAAATTGTGATGAAATTCATTCATTCATTGAGTAAGACACAAAATTCGAACTACATTCCAGTACTTTTATTTATCTATTTACCTTATGTTATCATGATATAATAACTTTGATGACAGAAAGCATAAAGGAGAGTTATTCAGTGAAGCTTCGACTAAGAGACTTAGATAATTGTCATGATACACAATTCCTAATAGGGATGTCAATATTATCCGTTTAGGCGGGTACCCGCAGGTATTTACCCATTTATGACGGGTATGGGGGGTAGTTTCTTACCCGTGGGGATTTCGCGAGTAATTTTTCTTACCCGTTTATTATATGGGGCGAGTACAGTTATTGTAGTATCTGTACCCGCGGGTACTTGTTACCCGTGAGAATTAGTAAATTATAATATTACCCTCGGTACATATACTAAAAAACTACAACTTAATTCAATGCTTATATACTTTATGTTTTGAAATCTTATGACGATGTTGTTATCAAAATGAAGTTGTTATACTTGAAATTGTTATTAAAATACTTGAAGAGTTGAAGTATTATTAAAATATTATCATAGGTACCCACCAATACCCGTGGGTATCCGTTCCCCCGCAGGTAATTAAATGGGTACCCATTTTCGATACCCGCGGGGAATAAACGGGTAGCGGGTACCCGTTTATTTCGCGGGGCAATAGCGGGTAGGCACCCCCCGTACCCGCCCGACCCCGTGACATCCCTAATTCCCGAGATGGTTCGAAGTAGGGGT
This sequence comes from Canna indica, assembly GCA_034359265.1. Lineage (NCBI taxonomy): Eukaryota > Viridiplantae > Streptophyta > Magnoliopsida > Zingiberales > Cannaceae > Canna > Canna indica. The sequence continues at coordinate 53,265,923 of CP136896.1, forward strand.
GAGCAAAAAAACTAGTTTTTCGGTTAACCGAAAAATAGATACGGAACCGAACCGATTTTTCTGGTTAACTGAACCAGTTTTTTCGGTTTCAGTTTTTATTTTTGGAAAAATCGGTTTTCGATTTCAGTTTCGATCCGAGAGGTAAAAAGTTCACCTGTTTCGGTTAACCGACCGGTTCGATATAATTTATTAGTTTTTAATAATATATATATATATTAAATAGTGATTTATAAATTATAAAAAATTATAAGAAATACAGAAAATTATAAAAAAATAATAAATATAAAAAAAATCAAAAAATATTAAAAAAAATAAAAATAAAAATATTAGTTTTTGTAGAACATTATCTTGGTTCAAGTGGTTTCACTTTTTTTTTTCTTTTTTCTCAATGAGAATTCGGTATTTGTTTGAATTTTTCTCCATATTTGCATAATATTATTATGTTTGTAGGTTAAAAAATTTTATTGGTTAACTGAAAATTATCGGTTAACCGAACCAAAAAAACCAAAACCGAAATAACGGTTAACCGAAGTTAATGAACTGGTTTACGATTAATGATTTTGAAAAACTGAAGTTAATGGACCGGTTAACCGGTCCATGCTCACCCCTAGTTCGAAGAACAAGTAATTATAAATTTTAGCAAAAAAATCTTTTCTAAATTTAACACACACACGCACACACATATAAATATACTTTTAGTATAATCAATTATTTTCTCATATAGGTCCTTATGTTACATCGCCAAGGGAATGAACAAGTAGATGGAGATTTGATATCCCTTGCTTATGGTCCTAAACGTTCAACCACATATTATAAAGGATATATCATTAATGGTTATAGGTTTCATACCCTTGATCGTGAGAAGGACTTGAAAACACAAAATAGTAGAGTTTTTGTTAAAGGAGAAACAAGAGTTGGCAACGTAGAGTACTATGGTGTTCTAACTAACATTATTGAACTACAATATCTTGGAGGGCATCGAGTAATTTTTTTTAAGTGTGATTGGAGGGATGTGTTTAGTCAAGGTCAAGGAATTAATACTGATCGTTATGGGTTCACCTGCTTGAATATGAGACAGTCGTTGCGCACCAATGAACCTTTCGTACTTGCTTGTCAAGTCGAACAAGTTTTTTATGTAAAAGATATGGCTGAACCTGATTGGTATGTTGTGCAAAAGTATCAACCTCGAGACTTGTATAATATGCTTGAAGTGCTTGTTGATGAGGAAAATATTGAAGTTGATGAGGCATATCAATAGAACGAGTTATCAATTGAAGAGATATCATTAAAAATGACAAATTTAAATGAAGATATCACTTGGCATAGGGATGATATTCCGGGGGAAAAATATACAAGCACATTCTGTCCCGCAAGAAAGAAGTAAAAAAAGAAAGAAAGATATAAAAAAGAGAAAGAGGCGTGAAAATTCTTTTATTGAAGATGAAGACCTTTAATATGTTAGTGATTTTAATCATATTTTAATCTTTTGTGTAGTTTGTCGTACATATGCTATTGATTTTCTTGAGTATATTTGTTTAATATACTTGTGTCAAATGCAAGTTATATCGCTTTCATGGCAACCCAACAAATAATGACTCATGCACAAGTTATACAATCACAAGTTGAAGGAAATGAAGTGAATAGTAATTCTTCCACTCAAGCTTTACAAATTGATACCATTAGTAGTGAAGGTTATAATTTTATTTATGAGCTTATAACTTATCATATATTCACTCATTATTATAGCTAATCATATATTTGGTGTCAGGTTCAACTCTAGTAAAAAAGAGAACACAAGGAAAGACATGGAACCTTGATCTCGTTACAATGCCACCTAATCAAAAACTTCGCTTGGATTTTAATGATTGCGAACAACCAATTGGTGTTAATGCTGCCAAGTTCTCAAGCTATTTTGGGAACCATGTTCGGAATGATGGTGACATTCCAATATCTTTATTGGAGCGGGGCAAGGTTTTAGATGAGAGGAAAGAAAAAATTTACAAGCGTCTGTTGGTAATGCCTAAATATCTTTAAGGGAATATTTGAATTGCGTAACTTAATATATTTTCCTTTGATACTTAGAAAAATTCTTATTATATTCTCCTTTGATACTTAGGAAAAATTTGACTTTGAAGAAATAGAGATGAGAAAGCATTGAATCATGCAAAAAATGGCAAAAAAGTTCGGTGACCATAAGTTTTACTTGAAGCAAAAGTATTATGATAAGTATGATACAACTCAAGAAAGATTAGAGCATGTCCCAGAGGGCATTGAGGCAGATGATTGGAAAGTATTTGTTGAATGACACGACAAAGAGAGCACAAAAGTATTTAAATTAATGTATATTTTTAATTAAGATTTTAGCTCATCAAATTAGACATGCATGTATGGTTGTAGATTAAGATACTCTGTTTGTTGCGGGCCTTTTAGCACCTAATTTTTCTCTCTTATGTATAAGCAAGATGGTGTTGTTAAATACCTAGTTGAAATATGTTGGATTATTATATTAATATCTAAATTTAGCTGCTACTTCATTACTCTTTCAATTCTATCTCCTATTCTTTTAGCAAAATTATCTAGAACAGAAAGTTACAATTTAGATCTATCCCTAGTCAGAGATTTGCTTATGTGGCATTACCACGTCATCACTAGGAGTAGCAATGCCATGTCATTGGAGTACCAATGTCATTGGAGTACCAATGCCATGTCATTGGAGTACCAATGCCATGTCATTCTTATGTGGAGTGTGGACAATCATATAGATAATCACTTAGTTATAACTCTAAATTTCTTTTCTTTCTCCTTTCAATTTTGTTTAGATGAACTAATTAGTTATTGCCACTTGAATAATCATAGAGTAGTCATGCAGATCAGTATTTATGCTTTTATATGAAGTGGTGGTTTAAAATGTTGTCTACATGGCATTTCTGTTCCATCAAAGCAAATCCCTATGTTGAGATAGATTTGAAGCAAAATTCTTAACTTGATGGTAGTTTTGTTAAACAATGTAGTAGGAGATAGATTAAGGATAGATTTAGATATTAACTCTTGGAATATTCTATAGAGAAATTTAGGAGAGAAGTGATTCCCTAAAAACTAATTTATTCTAGTACTTATAATTTATTTTACTGAAGTTTTATTTGATTAATAGTATATATTTCAAAATGTTGCATCCTCTGGTATGGAGTCCTGCTTTGCCAAGAGGATGTTTCCCTCAAGGTAGATTCAAAAACTTGGTGTAAGAAGAGCATTACAAACTAATAAAGTGCTACTTTATCAACCAAGGTAAGCATTAAATAGGACAAGAGTAACTAATATAACCAACATGTAGAATTAATTAAGGCATAAACATGTTTTCAGAAAGAACTGTTGGCCTAAGATTTTCTACCTTGGTCTTAATCTCGGTTTTGATGATAACAAATATGGAACTAATATTTTATGGAGAATTACTTTCAGATTCAATATTGATTAGCACTCGATGTCCTTGATCGGAAATATCGAATAAATCAGAAAATCAGAAGGACATTGATCGACGCATTCGAGTTCATTGCAGAAATTTCTCAAAGTTCGACATGTGAACCAAAGACGTATTGGACGAGTCTAAAGAACACATGAAAAGCTCTTCAAGTTGACTCACGTTGAAGGCCAGAACCCGAAAATGATACGCGCAAGAAGAAGACTGAAAAAATCAAGTTCAGCCTAGGTTCGGTCGACCGGTCGGTCGACCGAATGTGGTGAAGAATTGGCAGTAGCCAATTCGGTCGACCAATCAGTCGACCGAATGTGGCAAAAATTGGCAATAGCCAATTTGATCGACCGGTCGGTCGATCGAAGTGCGCCCAGAATAGGCAGAATGCCGCGGTCGCTTGGGCGGTCGATCCATCGGTCGACTGATGATCGACCGGCAAGCGACCAGGCGTCGCCAATGGGCAGAAAAATGCCCGTTGACGAGCCTTGGTGTTTGGGGTGTTATAAATACTCATCCCAAACTCATTCCTAGTCGAATGTTGATGCTTCCAAGTCTCAAAGAGTGATCTTTAGCATCCTCTAAGCTCCTCATTGATCAAATTCTTCAAACCTAGCTCTTGATCCCTCATCTTCAAGTGTTCTTCATTGGAGGGCTCATCAAGGGTGCTAAGCTCAAGTAGAAGATGTATTCTTATTATGATAAGTCCTCTTTACTCTTTACTTGTGATTAAAGTATTTTTATTTTATTTTGAATTGATTTATTTGTAAGAAGACCTAGTGTGTGGTCTTGTGTGTAAGTGGTTACCTTGGTGTATAAGGTGTAAAGCCACTTGTGTAAACTAAGTTAGGAGTAGATATTAGGAATTGAGGTGGGAAAGTTCACTCGGTAGGAAAGCGGGATATTTCCGGGTGTGGAAGTGTCTTCGAGGTGAGTGTAGGGTCTTTTCGGTGTAAGTCCTCAATTGTAAGCTACTTATAATTTAGTGAATTTGGGTGTGAAATCCTAAGCACGGTGCTTAGGTAGTAGAGTAGGCATTATGAACGAACCACTATAAATAATTGCATTAGCATTGTCTCTTTTGTGTTTGATTAATTGCCTTACTTATTGCTTTCGCTTGCTACTCAACTTGTAATTTGTCTAAGCAACCAAAGAAATGATTAAAATCGAATTTAGGCAAAAAAATTAGTAAACACACTATTCACCCTCCCCTTTGGTGTGACCATTTCACCAACAAGAACTGCAGGGAGTTAATATATTCCATGAAGCCAATTAATTAACTTTCTCATGGCTATTCACCATCTTATGTATCTAAACCATTTAACAAGGACTACTTCATCACCAAGATGAAGAAAATAAAACAAGAAACACCAACTTTGTCATTTTCTGAAAGCAAAAACAAAACATGATTTGATTTGATCTACGCCAGACTTTTTCAACAATTCTCATATATGAAAAAACAAGGTGGAGAGCATTTCATATTTGTCATTTATTATGGCAATCCACAAGATACCGAGGAAGAAAACAATAAGAAAGATTACCCAAGAACTAATCGTAGTCAGCATATATATATCCGGAGCCAGTATCAACAAATTTATACACAGAGAGAAAGATTGAGTTTGAAAACTGAGAAGACATATAATATTTGTTTGGAAAAGGTAATATTATACGGGCTCAGTTCAATTTCTTGTATGACATAAATCTATTGCATTTCTTCTTATAATTTTATGTTGTAGGATATGTGTAAGCAAAATAAGTTCAATAGAACATAGCAATTTCTTCCTCATTATACGGGCTCAAAAAGTTATGTTGTCATTCGAGCAGAGGAGGTTTGATTCTACTTTTGCTATGTACTTGCTCTACTTTTGTATTTTTAGTTGTAAGACCCGAAAAATTCCTAATATAAAAATCTATTTTGGTGCAGCACGCCGGACCCGTGGTTAGTCGAGTCGAGCATCGAAATCGCCTCGAGTAGAAGGTATAACTCGATCTATGAAAGTATGAAGTTTAAATTGGTTAAATGGTTATTTCCTTTTATGCATTAGATGTCTTATTAGAGTTGGGTTCAACTCGTGCATAAGGATAGAATCAGAGCCTGAATCGGACTCGAATCGAGTCGAGTATAGGCTAGGTCATTAGAGGGGCATATGGGTCATTAGTGGATGAGGGAATAAAACTACCTCATCATGAGTCGTGCGGCTCATCTTGGAGCCGCACACAGCCCGAGCAAGAGGGAAAAGGGAGAGAGAGGGGAGATATTGTCGGCGCCGAGTTCGCATCGACGCTCGAGGAATCAGAACTCGTCTTCATCGAGGCTTCTTCGTAATCCGATCAAGGTGAGTGGTCGATCCTAGTTTAGTAGGATAGGCGTATGGTCGACCCTTAGAATTGTGAATCGTGGGTTTTTCTCTTGTCAGATCTTGTGGATCTGAGGTTTCCTCGTTGTCGTGGTTTTCTATTGCATATTGTAATCGTGTGATGAATGTTTTCGCGTTGTTTTCGTAAATCTAGGGGCCGGCTAGATGAGGGAAAAGGTCATGCCAAAATTTTCTCCAATTCCCTCGCTTGGTCCAAATCCCCTTCTAGATTGTGTAGATTTAAATTTATATAGACTCATGATTCAATTGATGTAATAGTTGATCGAGATCCCTTCTCCCTAGTGCTTTTAGTGTTCGGTCAATCAAGGGAAACCTTGTTCAAGGTCTGGCCAAATAGTAATGTGGAGGGGATTTGATCTAGAATTCATTTATAGCAGTTCATAAGATTATTTGCTAGAGTTTGTGATCAAACAGAGAGGATCAACCATCTTCTCCTACCCTTGTAGGCTCGGCCGAGTAAGGCATGCCTTGTTCAAGGTTCGGCCGAGCCAAGTAGGGGGAAAGGTGATCGGAGAGGATTAGCTTTCATACTTAGAAACAATTGGAAACATTAGGAAACGAGGGTCACCTCGATCGACAAGTAGAATTGAGATGAGAAATAGGAAAGACGCCAACTAAGGAAACCACCACCCTATTGCACATATGTATACCTACACTTAGCGACTTTATGAAGTAGTAATTACTTTTAAGATTTTCTTTATCAATTGTTATTTCTAGTAGAGAATTGCCATGATAGCTCTAATGTTACCTTGCTGGAATTTTTCATTAAATGCAGAATTTACTTACTTATTTGATGTATTCTTATGGTTATTCATGGTAGTAGTGGTAGGTTAACTTTCCTATCACCTGAGGGTTATGACGCATTCATACTTAGACATTCTACACTTATGTCATATAGCCCATGCTAGTATAATGTAGCAAATGACACTAGACAATTAGTGGGAAACTTTAAAACGCGTGTTAATTATGGAAACTCGAATGTAGGTGAGTTAGAATGCTTTCTCATGGGATAATTAGAGTGTAGTAGTGTACGGATGATACTAACCCGGAATCAAGGGCTGAGCATGATGTGGACACCCGAGATTTTATATAAGAAAACTCTAGACACTTGTTTGTGTGATGTGATTGTGATGGTCTGCCAAGGGCATGAATAGTTGGAATGACGAATGCCTGACTCGGGCAGTGATTGGGTCTTGAGATTTCACCAGCGGGTCCGCTAGGTGTCAGACCCCACTTGGGTGGGACTAGCTATCCCTATCCTAGACGGTGTGCGGAGACTAGCAGACCATCCTAGTTGATGGCCCGGAGACTTCTTGATTTTACTTTGGTGCTGTGTGGCCCGAGCGGCCAGTATATTACTACCTTTTATGGTCGGACTGGTTATAGCCAAATTTTCTAGACCATGAGTAGGCCCTAAAGGCCGGATGCCAAGTGGCTTAGTTAGGCTGTTATGGCGGGTTTCTCGAACGTATGGTGTATACAGGACGACCCTTGGGGTCGATTGTCATATCAAAAGTAACTTATATCCCTGACTTTATATTATGTTGTCTTATATATTTATGCATGCTTATTGAGGATTATGTGGAGGTTCGAAAGAACCGCTCACTGAGTCCCATGTGGACTCACGATTTATTTTTTTATTTTGTAGAGCTTGATCAGTGAGTTGAGGCTTGGAGTCATGGTGCAGCTGGAGGGTAGCCAGTGGCATCGATCTCGTAGCAGCGTCCGATAGTCATAGTCTAGATGTCTAGAGTTAGGCATGTCCGTTCGGTTCGAACCGAACCGAACCGATTAAGACCAAACTGAAATTTTTTTAAACCTAATCTTCAACCCGAACCCGAACCGAACAATTCCTAACCCGATTTAACCCGAATCGAAATTGTTCGGTTCAGTTCAGTTTCAACCCGAAAAAAACCGAAATTTGCTCGAACAATATAAATCTGCAGTTAGGCCTTGATAAAACAATCTAATGCCAAATTCAGTAACTTAACAAAGAATACAATATATTTTTTCTAATGAAATCAAATTCCTTTACCGCACAAGTGTGAAAATTCCACAAATCCAATATGAGCTTGGATCAAAATAGCAAACCCACAGTGAGCATAATGTAAACTTTCTTCCTCTTGCTTAAGCTGTAAACTTTCTTCCTTGAAAATTTATACACCAAACAATGAAATTTATACACAAAAATCTACACAAGCTGTCAAGCTGACATAATTCCTCAACAGAAGATGAACCTGCACATGCACATTTACACTTTAAGGCAAAAATATTATCAACTTATCAAATAGCAACTAGCAACCATTATCTATACCAAATACCAATACTTAATTACTTATTACAAATATTATAAACCATTATCTCAACTATCAAGTAGCAAAATATTATATCAACTATCAAGTATCAATCGGACAACCACACAACCACTAAGTCACTACTCACTAGTCACTAATCAAGTCTAAAACAATTAGACACCAACATTATAAAGTAGCAAAACATTAGTACATTACCAACCAACAAACCAAATAAAATTTAACAAAACAAAACCATCATTGATCCTTGCTAAGAAGATGATCGGATCAATTAGGAATGTTGATGATAGGCGGTGCAAAATCGATCTTCGCAAACTCTACAATAAAATAAGAAATCATCAATACGGTATAAACTATAAACAATAAAACAAGTCCAATATAATTAAAACTTAAAGGAACTTATTAATCCAAAATATATCTTCTTGTAATTTTTCAACCTCTTCCAAATCATCCACAACTTGCTTTCCTTTTCTGAGTCGGATCAAATCTTGAAGACAAATAAGTCCTTCCACCATAGAAGGAGCCAATGAACTCCGAAACTCATCGAGAACTCGACCTCCCGTGCTAAAAGTAGATTCAGATGCCACGGTGGAGATAGGAATTGCAAGTATTTCTCGTGACATCGAAGCTAGAATAGGATACCTCCCACTATTGACACTCCACCATTTTAGAACATCAATATCATCAACTTCAGGATCCTCATCCCAATATCGGTCTATGTCTTGCTTTCAACACCAAGTATCTGTTTCTTTTGTTTATATTTTTCAATTGTTCTTCTTGTTCCAAAAGTGACATCCACAACTAGTGCTCGTGGTAGACTTGATGATTGCATGCTAGAAACATGAGAACTAGAAGAGCCTGAAATCTCAGAAGGATTCCTTTTTAATTGCCCATTATTAAACCTCTCGGAATATTCATTGAAAAGTTCAAAAAACTTATCCTTCATCTTCCTCGAAATAATTCGAGTCTTCTCCTCCCCAAACATCTCTTCAAGTGCAAACTCGGCCAAACCAAACTTACATCGAGGATCAAGGATCATGGCAAAAAATATCAGGAAGTTCAATTTATCTAGATTTCCCCAATACTTATCCCATTTCTCTTTCATCTTCACTGCCATCTCCCGAAACTCAGGATAGGGAGATCGATCGGACACCCATTCATTTAGAAGAGCTGCAATCTCGCTAATGTCATGCAAATAGACATTAGAAGTGGTAGATATCATTCCAGATACAGTTAAAGTGACTCGATAAAATATCTGAAGCATCTGAACCAAACCCTTTAGAATTACCCAATCAAAATCAATAGGCCGTCCCCCACCATCCGCCTCGAGAAGATCCCTTTCAAAACAAGGATCCTCTTCGTGATACCTCTCAAAGGCCCTTTCGAACCTTAAAACAACCTCCAACATTTGATAGGTTGAATTCCACCTCGTGGGGACATCAAGCCGGAAAAGAGCTTTACTTTCAATTTTCTCTTTCTCAACACATGTCTTAAATCTCTGAAGCCTAGCTGGTGATGGTCGAATGTATCTGATGGCCTCCCGAACACGAGTGAGCGACATATTAGATAACTTCAAACCATCCTGAACTACCAAATTCATGCAATGAGCAAAACATCGCACATGTAAGAACTCACCATTCATGACACATCCATCAGGCCAATTTTTCATTTTCTTCTTCAAAAAAGCAATAGCAGTGTCATTTGAGCTTGCATTATCAACTGTTATAGTCATGACTTTATCAATTCCTCAATCATTCAAACACTTCTCAATTGTTTTTCCAATGTTCTCACCTCTATGGCTACTAATCGGACAGAAGTTCAGAATTCTCTTTTGCACCTTCCACTTCCGATCAATAAAATGAGTTGTAATGCACATATAATTGATTCTTTGAATAGAAGTCCACGTATCTGTAGTTAGACAAACACCTTGACACTCCAACTGTAATAGCTTCTTCAGATTCAACCTCTCCGCCACATACAACTCATAACAATCTCTACTCACAGTTTGCCTAGAAGGAATTTGAAACCTAGGCATTCCAGTAGCACAGAAATCCCTAAATCCTTCACCATCAACACATGAAAAGGGATATTCATCCTTAACAATCATCCGTGCAAGTGATTTTCTAGTTGCAGCTTGATCAAACCTCCATGTGCTCATTGTGTTTGACCCGGGACCTGATTCAGTCAAGTTTGGTGTATAACCAATTTTTGTTTGTTTCTTCTGTTGCTTTTCCTTATTAGCAGGATTTTCAAAGCATTTCTCTAGGTGTGCCTTAAGTGTAATAGTACCACACTGCTTCGTGTCACAAGCATACTCTTGTCCACAATAGTTACACTTGCCCTTCAACTTTCCCTCCTTATTGGTAAATTTCGTGTAGTGATTCCACACATCAGTCCGTGGTTCCATAGCTTTTCTCTTCTTTAGTGTTGGTCCTAAACCCGAACCTGAACTCTCAATGAGATTATTGGAGTTATCAAGGACCTCAACACCAATGTCAACATTAGGAGATATTTCTTCTGCCATCTATGCAAAATAAAGTTACATAATCATTGGTAATTGCAATAAACACATAGAGGAAAACTTCAATTCATATCAACATCATATATACTATCAAGTTCATCTAGGCAAGATATGAGAAAATGCATGATACTAAATTGAAAAACAATTCTATACTTCTAACTATAATTCATATCAAACTAGTGAACTATAATTCATATCAATCTACCATGAATGTAATGAAATCAAACTGTCAAACCACAATACATTAATTAATTTCCTTAAATAAAATTTCAAATCATATCAAATTGCCTTAATCAAACTGCCAGTGCCGCAGCCCACAAGTCCACCACGATGAAATTTCAATTTGAAATTAACAGATCACAACGAGCATATCACATAATCATGATAGATCACAGAAATTACCTACTTACCTAGGTGCCAAGGAGCGGCAACAGCGGCGCTGGTCGCCGAAGAATGCAGCCAGGAGTAGATGAAGCGCTACCGCGTGTGTCGCCGCGTGGGAGGGGATGAAGCGCTGTCGCGCTGGAGTAGATGTTGCCGCTCGGAATCACCGCTTGTCAAGTAGATTCGGGACTCGGGAGTCACAGATTAAGGGAGAGTCATAGAGGCGCTCGACGGCACTGGCAGACGCTCGGCGCTCGACGGCAAAGTGGCAGACGCTCAGTGGAGTTAACGCTCGACGGCACAGTGGCAGGGAGTCGGGAGTCGGGAGCGAGTCGAACGACGAGAGCAGAGCAGGGAGGCGGGATTGAATGAATGATGAGATCGACTGATCGAGTATTGGATTTGGAGGGCGCCGAATCGGAGAAAATGACCTAACAGATGAATCTCTGACCCGAACGGTGCCGAACCGGGCAAAAACCCCCAATCCGGCAATCCCCGACCGGAATCCGAAAAAATATAATATTATGGGTATTCGGTTTTTGGTTTTTGGTTCGGTTCGGGTCAAGAACCGAACCCCGCAGCATTTGAACCGAACCGAACCTAAAAATTCGGTTCGGTTTTTTGGTTCGATTCGGTTTGAACCAGATACTGTACAGCCCTATCTAGAGTTGTTCTTTTATTTCTACACTGAGAGTTGTTGGTTTTTAAAGCTTGTATTCAACATGAACTCGAGTTGTTTCATTTGTGTTTGATGTTAGCTACTTCCTTTTTATAAAATAATTGTGAACCTTTTTTTTTTGAAATTTTAAATAAAGTTGCATTGTGGTTTTCTATTTATGTGTTTCGGTTTCTCGTTAGTCAGTGTAGATAGTAGGCTTCAGGGTAGATCACATAGACCCTGAGTTGGGGTGTGACATTAATATTAATATTATTATTGATTTTCTCATTTAATGTTATAGGCTTCAAAGGATCCAGAGCATCGTGAACCTTCTGCATGGAAAATATTTTGTATTGCTCACACAAAAAGTGAGGGAAGTGCGAGTTCCAATGTTGCACAAGATATATGGTAATTATCAATTAACATAGTTTTTTTTTTTCAGATTTATAATATATATATATATATTAAAACATTGATACTCTTATAATAGGAAAAGTTCGAGGCTCTATCAGCTCAAGCATCAGAATCTTCTACACCAATTGACGAAGATGAGATCTATCGTCAAGTCATCGGACCTGAAAGACATGGATGTACTCATGGTTATGGATTAGGACCTACACCATCATATGTATTTGGAGCTACCCCTAGGCGTATTGAGCTTACCTCCCAACTTCAAGCGGCTAACATTCGTAATGAGAAGTTGATTTCCAAGATTGAAGAGTTGGAGAAGAAAATGGAAGAAGATAAGAGGGAGATGAAGGAACAAATGATGGGGGCAATGGAAGAGGAAAGAAAGAAAATGGAAGAGGATATTCAAAAGAAGATGGAAGAAAAAATAGAAGAAGAAAAAAGGAAGATGGAAGAGGAGAGAAAGAAGACGGACGGACAATTTCAATATGATAGAAGAAAGATTGATATGATAGTTGTTTTCATGGATGAGATGAAAGGAAAAAATTTGCAAAGATAGATCTTGATTTATGTATGAATTAGTAGAACATGTCCGAATTTTATTTTGAAGTTGAAATTTTTATGTAATGTGATTGATATTTTATTATATGTGTTTTTTGTAATGGACCATGTAGTGATACTTTATGAATTTTGTAATAGATATATTACAAAATAAATGATGACATATATTTTTTTGTCTTTATATGCTTCTTAACATTTATGTAAATATAATTAAATTATAAAAAATATTAGATTTTATATGCATATTATAATAACTTTTAGTGGGGGTCACGAAAAAAAATCTATAAAAAAGGTTTAGTGGGGTCAGCGACCCTCACAAAATGTAAGAATTAGTGGGGATCATCGACCCTCACAAAATGTAGGAATTAGTGAGAATCTGCAAACCCTCAGACATCGTCGGAAAAAATCTCGTCACCAAAAGTATAGGTGAGGATCATGTTCCGACCCTCACTAAAAGTAGCTTTTGTGAGGCAGAACCGACCCTAACTAATTCTCATATTTAGTGAGGATCGCGGGACCCTCACAAAATGTAGGAATTAGTGAGGGTCGCGACCCTCACTAAAACTCCATATGACCCTCACTAAAAGCCTTTAGTGAGGGTCACCCGGCCCTCGAACGTCGTTGGGAAAAGTCTCGTCACTAAAAGTATAGGTGAGGGTCACCAGCGACCCTCACTAAATATAAGAATTAGTGAGGGTCAATTTTACCTCACGAAAGTCACCTTTTAGTGTGGGTCGGGACATAACCCTCACCTATATTTTTACTGACGAGACTTTTCCTGACGACGTGTGAGGGCTGGGTGACCCTCACTAAAAGTCTTTAGTGAGGGTCATATGGGGTTTTAGTGAGGATCACAACCCTCACTAAAACCCAGATTTCTTGTAGTGATGTTCATGGATTGTTGATTCAGGTGCATCATTCCATGTCATGCCGCATAAAGAAGTGCTCTCATCCTACCAAAGTGACAATTTGGGTAAAGTCAAAATGGGGAACCAAGGTATAAGCAATATTGTTGGTGTCGGCAATGTTGACATAATGATAGATACAGGAAGCATCCTTAGCTTGAAGGATGTACGACATGTTCCTAATATGCGACCAAATTTGATAGTGGTCGGAAAGCTTGGCGATGTAGGAATGACAAGTCGACCCATGGTAATTTGGTGATGGCTCGAGGAAGAAAGGAAGGCTCCTTATATGTTATGCAAGGAAAGTTAAACAAGGGAGAAGTGAATGTTGCAGCCGATAAAGAAAACTTGGAACTATGGCACAAGAGGCTCAGGCACATGAGTGAAAAGGGGTTGCAGATCCTCGCACGAAGAGAAATCCTCCATAATACTCTCGGTAAGAATCTTGAGCCTTGTATTGATTATCTTGCTGGAAAACAACATAGAGTTTCATTTACCATATCGGGACATCCACATAGAAGAAATCATGTGTTAGACTTAGTGCACTCTGATGTTTGTTCTATGACGGATAAACCTCTTGGTGGAGCATTATACTTTGTTAGTTTTATTGATGACCATTCAAGAAAAGTTTGGGTGTTTTTGTTGAAAACTAAAGACCAAGTTTTGGAGGCTTTCAAGGAGTTTCATGCTCGACTTGAAAGAGAAACCAGCAATCAGCTGAAGTATGTTCGAGCCGATAATAGTGGAGAGTATCGCGGTCCATTTGAGGCATATTGCAAGTCACATGGTATCAGACTTGAGAAGACCCTGTTGGCCTAAGGTTTTCGACCTTGGTCTTAATCTTGGTTTGATGATAATAAACATGGAGCTAATGATTTTATGGAGAGTTATTTTTAGGTTCCATATTGGTTAGCGTTTGATGTCCCCGATTAGAAAAATCGGAGAAATCGACAGGGACGCTCGTCGCCGCTCGGGATTCTTCAGGAAGTTAGAGCTTAGGTTTAGGGTATCTAGAATGAATATGTAATCCTCTTTCATGATGCAAAACCCAAAAACCAAAACCCGAACCCCAAAACATCAGAACCTGGAAAATCAAAAACGACCCTGAAATTCACTAAGCCTAGGGAGCTCCTTGGAGGGCTATATGACCTAGACATTTTCTTGGCACCAAAAGTCCCGGTAATTGCTCCTTAGGTGAAAACTAGATAACGAGATATTTTTAAGGATTTTTTGGAAGCCTTTATTCTACCCATATTTGACCCGGAAGATTATAAAATTTTTGTTTTTCAGAAATTTGTACTAGACCCCAAAAGTTAGATTTTGATTCTTAAGGATTTTGACTTTTTAGATATTTTTATTGAATCCAAATGGGGGGTAATCCTTATATAATATTTCTTAACTTAAGAAATGTTAAGTTAAGAAATGTTATATAAGAGGACTTAGCGAAGACGAAACCTAAAAATGAACAAACAAGAAGAAAACATCAGCCAAACCAAGCAGTCTTCCCAGGTTCAGTCGCACAAGTCAGTCGACCGAATTATGCCCAAAAATGATAGAAGGGTGCGATCGCTTGGGCGGTTGCTTGGTCGGTCGATCGACGATCGATCGGCTAGCAACCGGGCATTAGCAACGGGCAGAAAAATGCCCGTTGACGAGCCTTGCTGTTTGGGGGGGGGGGGGGTTATAAATACTCATCCCAAACTCTCTCCCTCATGGTTGTTGATGCATCTAAGCTTCCATTGAGCCATCTTTGATCATCTCTAAAGCTTTTCTTGAGCAATCTCTTTGCAAACCCTAGTTTCTATGATAAAACCTTGATATAGCTTTTGAACCTTCAAGATTCATCTTCTCAAGGCATCAAGACGACTAGGGAGTTTCTTTTGGAGCTAAGTATAGTTTGACTTATTTATTGCTCCAATTGTTATTGTATTTTCTTGGTTATTTTCATTGTATATCAAGTGTGTAAACCTAGGTTGCTAGGTTTGATTGGGTTGGTGGTTGCCTTGGTGTTAAGGTTTAATTCCACCGGTGTAAACGTATTTTACTAGGATTAGCTGAGTTGTCCTTAGGTTGAGGTGGGAGAGTGCTCTCGGTAGGAAGGCGGGATACTTTCGGGTGTGGAAGTGCCTTCGGTTTGAGAGCGAAGACTTTCCGGTGTAAAGTCCTCATCGCAAGGAAACTAATTAATCTAGTTAAACTAAGCGGGGTGCTTAGGTAGTGGAGTAGGCATTGGGGCCGAACCACTATAAATCATTGTGTTAGAGTTGTCTCTCTTGTGTTTGCTTAATTGCTTTATTATTTGCTTCCGCACGTAATTATCTCATATTATGTTTTGCCTAAGAAAATGATTAAAATCGATAAACCGAATTTAGGCGAAAAGATTAGATAATACAATATTCATCTCCCCTCTAGTGTATGCCATTTCACCAACAGACCCCACCAAAGGCGACCCAATTAAATGGAGTAGATGAGAGAATGAATAGAACAATTGAAGAAAGAATTCAATGTATGTTGTCACATGCGAAGCTGCCCAAGTCATTTTGGGGGGAAGCATTAATGACTGCGGTGAACATCATAAATTTGTCACCATCTGGTCTTTGGAAGGAGCTATCCCGAAGGAGATTTGGTCGAAGAAGAATGTTTCTTACAACCATTTAAAGGTGTTTGGTTGTAGAGCATTCATGCATACATGTTCCCAAGGATGAAAGAGCTAAACTTGACTCAAAGACAAAGGAGTGTATTTACCTCGGGTCACCGAGAGATGAATTTGGCTATCAACTGTGGGATCTTGTCAACAAGAAGATTGTCAGAAGTTGAGATGTAGTATTCTTTGAAGAACAAACAATCAAGGATATAAAGAAGGCTAAGAAGCCGATACCTAGAGTTGTTGATGACTCTGAAGATGTTTCAGTCCCTGAAATAGTCAATGATGGCAGGGGAACCATGAACAATGAGAATGAAGCTAGAAATGATGATGCTGGAGAAATTGATGATCAAGGGGGAGTTGAGCCGAGTGAGTCGATTGATTCGACTAGTACTCAAGAAGTTTTAACTGAACCCCAATTAAGGCGATCCACTAGAGAGAGACGACCCTAAGTGAGATACAATTCTGATGAATATGTGATTTTGGCAGAAGAAGGATGAGGAAGCCATGGTTAATGAACACAAACAAGAGTGGATAAAAACCATGAAGGATGAGATGCAGTCATTGCATGATAACCATACCTACGAGCTAGTGAAACTTTCTAAAGATAGGAAAGCTTTAAAGAACAAATGAGTTTACAAGTTGAAGGTTGAAGAGAACAGTGCTCAGCGAAGGTACAAAACTCGGTTAGTTGTGAAGGGTTTTGGTCAAAAGAAAGGAGTTGATTTTGAGGAGATATTCTGTCCAGTTGTGAAGATGCCATCAATTCGGATTGTGCTCGGGCTAACTGCAAGTCTTGATTTGGAAGTTGAGCAACTAGACGTCAAAACTGCCTTTCTACATGGAAATTTAGATGAAGAAATCTTTATGGAGTAGCCTGAAGGTTTTGAAGTTCCAAGCAAGGAAAACTTGGTTTGTCGATTGAAAAAGAGTTTGTATGGGCTGAAGCGGGCTCCTCGACAGTGGTACGAGAAGTTTGACTCTTTTATGAGTGAACATGGCTTCAAGAAGACACTGGCTGATCATTGTGTTTTTATAAAAATGTATGACAAAGGTGATTTCCTTATCCTCCTACTATATGTTGATGACATGTTGATAGTAGGAAAGAATTCTGAAAGAATTACTACATTAAAGAATGCATTAAGCAAGTCTTTTGCGATGAAAGACTTAGGAACAACAAAGAATATTCTTGGCATGCAGATTAGCCGAGATAGGTCGAAGAAGCTGTTATGGTTATCTCAAAGAAAATACCTTGAGAATGTACTTGAAAGGCTCAATGTGCACAAGGCTAAGCCAGTTAGCACGCCGCTTGGTGAACATTTCAAGTTGAGTGCCAAGCAGAGTCCAATAGCTGAAAAGGAACAAAAGACGATGAAGAATGTTCCATATTCATCGGATGTTGGCAGTATTATGTATGCGGTGGTTTGTACCCGACCTCATATTGCGCATGTTGTTGGTGTTGTCAGCCGATTCTCATCAAATCCAGGAAAAGAGCATTGGGTTGCAATAAAGTGGATATTAAGATATCTCCGAGGAACAAACAACAAACGTTTACGTTTTGGTGATGGAAAACCTGTGCTAGAAGGATATACAGATGCTGACTTAGCCGAAGATGTTGATTCTAGAAAGTCAACTTCTGGATACTTAACTACTTTTGCAAGGGGAGCTGTTTCATGGCAGTCGAAGTTACAAAAGTGTGTTGCATTATCGACTATCGAGGCAGAGTATATTGCTGCAACAGAAGCCTGCAAAGAGATGCTATGGATGAAGAGCTTCTTATTGGAGTTGGGGCTTAAACAAGACATGTATGTCTTGTATTGTGATAATCAAAGTGCCATCCATTTAGCAAGGAATGATAGCTTCCACTATCGCACGAAGCATATCGATTCTCGATATCATTGGATTCGAGATATACTTGAAGAAAAGCAATTGCATCTTGAGAAAATCCATACCGAAGAGAATTGGTCAGATATGTTAACTAAAGTTGTGTCGACCAAGAAATTTGAAGATTGATGCAAGGGAGCCAGCGTGGCAATCTCTCCCAATTAAATCGGAAGGGGGAGATTTATTAGGTTCCTCCACTAATTGGGAGATGAACCTAAGTACATGTACATGTTAAAAGGTGCATGTATATCTTAAGGGGTGCATGTATTTCTAAAGGGAAGCTACTAAGAGGTGCATCCATTAGTAATAGGTGCTTTTTTGTGACTCCTCTACACTATAAAAGGAGAAGAGGTGAAGGGAGTTCACCATCACAAAAACCAAGTAGAGATCCACCAAATAGAGTGAAGAAGTTTGAGTTCTCCCTAAACTCAAACTTGTGAGTGAGCCAGTTTTATACCGAAGAAGTTTGTGTGAGTTGTTGTAATCCACCTAGTTGAGTGAGGAAACATTGTAAACATATTTTGTATAGTGCAAGTCATTTGTTTACTATTACTTTTGGTCAAGCCCATTCTTAATCACACGACAAGGTCTAAATTTCCGCAAAATTATTAGGCATTGGAATTGATGAAACAAAACATTGTTGCATGTCTTAACTTTTTTTTTGCAAACAAAAGGGCCTAAGCCCTCAAAATAAATAAACTAGATAATAGGATCATGATGATCCTAAGCAAGGATACAAAAAAGTTCAGGAGGTGGAGGAACAGTCCAAGAAATCAATTCTTGGCTCACTTGCTACCTCGTTGCTACTCAATGGGCAGTTTTATTCGCATGTATGTATACAAAACTAATATTAAAATTTACAAAATTACAAAGAGTGACAGAAATATCATCAATGAGACATTTGATGGACCAAGAGGGAGGGTTGACTTTATGAAGGATGTCAACCAGTTGCTTACAGTATGTTTCAAAAAAAAGCTAAAGAAATGTTATTATGGACTGCCCAATCTAATGCATGCATGAGGGAGAGGGCTTTAGTTTTAAAAGTAGAGACTGGAACAACTGGAGCACCCTACAATGTAAGGCACCTACCCAAATGATCCCTAACAATAAAGCCATAAGCAGCACAATCATTAGTAAAAGCTCCATCACAATTTACTTTAAGAAGATTTAAAGGAGGGATCAATTTGAGTTCCATTGAAAAGCTAGGATGGGAATTTTTATTGCCTTCAGGTTTGGAAACCAAGAGGCAACTAGAAGATATGAAGGCTTTAATGCGATTCATGAGCCCAGTTATAGGAAGTTGTCGACCCATGTGCAATAGATCGTTGCTAGGGTGCTAGGTGAACCAAAGGGTAATGGCTATGATTATATTCTTAAAATAAGCAGCCAAGCCAACCGAACTTCCAGAGGAAGAGATTAACCATGAGCCACTGTCCCAATTATCCATATTGGAAAAGTCCAATCCAGTAGAAGAACATAAAGAAACCCAAATATGGTTTGTTTCAGAATTATTTACACAAAAGACACAAGTGTCGTTTAAAGCAAGCCCAATATGAAGCAGAAAAGATTTAGTTGAAAGCTTTTTATGAAAAATTTCCAAAGAAAACTTTTAGGGCATGGTTGTTAGCCCACTTTTGGGTTTTCGTTTTCGCCTGAAAACGAAAACCTAGTCGAAACTATGCTTGTTGATGAAAAGTGAAAGGGTTTTCTATTCGAGTTTCGCGAAAATGGCTTTTCGTGAAAAACCAATTAACACTACGGGTCGAAAACTACTTGGAGTAGTTTTCATGCTTTTCGCGTAAATTACTTGGAGTAGTTGTCGCCACCTCCAAAATCGATCACTCGTCGACAATCTCCTTCATCAACTTCGGTGAAAAGTAACTGTTCATCCACTCGTCGACAATATCCTTCATCAGGTATGGTTTATTTCGCTCATTTTTTTGTTTTCTTTCGCTCATCACTCGTCGACTTCAATTTTTTTCGCTAAGGTTTTTGTTGGGTTCTGATGTTCGGGGGATTTGCCGTTGTATCCATTGATTTTCGAGTTAGGGTTTTGTTGTTTGGATGTTCTTCCGACCTGTATTTTGATGTTTCTTCGACCTAGGGTTTTGATGTTTGGGTTTCCGATCTAGATTTTTGATCTAGGGTTTATGATGTATGGGTTTTGATTTTGCTTCGATCTAAGGTTTTGATGTTTGGGTTTTCAATCTATGTTTTTTATCTAGGGTTTATAATATTGGGGTTTTGATTTTGCTTCGATTTAGGGTTTTGATTTTTGGGTTTTCGAACTAGATTTTTTATCTAGGGTTTATGATGTTGGGGTTTTGATTTTGCTTCGA
This sequence comes from Canna indica, assembly GCA_034359265.1. Lineage (NCBI taxonomy): Eukaryota > Viridiplantae > Streptophyta > Magnoliopsida > Zingiberales > Cannaceae > Canna > Canna indica. Next base: position 53,286,383 of record CP136896.1, read on the forward strand.
TCTAGGGTTTTGATTTTTGGGTTTCAGAACTAGATTTTTGATCTAGGGTTTATGATGTTGGGGTTTTGATTTTGCTTCGACCTCATTTTTTGATTTTTGAGTTTTCAAACTAGAATTTTGATCTAGGGTTTATGATGTTAGGGTTTTGATTGACAGGTTTCAGAACTAGAATTTTGATCTAGGGTTTATGATGTTGGGGTTTTGATTTTGCTTCGATCTAGGGTTTCGATTTTGCTTTTGATCTAGAGTTTCCAATCTAGGGTTTCCGATCTAGTGATTACTATGCCAGTGTTTATTAATCTAGTTATTTCTGATTATTAATCTAGGATTGATTTTAGTCTGTTTATTATATGTTGATGTTTATTAATCTAGTGTTGATTATTATGTCAGTTATGTTGATATTGTCACGCTCCAACTCAGGATCGCGTGACCGGCCAAAGTACGTGTCAGTACCCCGAAGCCTACCCTATGCACTGATCATCAACTCATAAAGCATAACCAGACTGACATGGATATCATAAACAAAAGCAACAGTACCAAACTTTATTAGTTGTTTGAAAATAGATTTACCAAGCCAAGTTCGAAAACATCACAAGTTTTTAAGGAAACATCCAAAGGTTTTCAAAAGAAGACATCTCAACGTTTTACAAAATCAACTCAGTGCATACACATGACTCTACTCAAACACGACTACGACTATAGAGTTGCCTGCTATGAGATCTGCGCCCACATCTGCCCTCCAGTCGCACCATGCCACCAAGCAGTACCTCACTGGTCGGGCTCTACAAAACAACAATAAATAAATCGTGAGTTCGCGAGGAACTCAATGAGCGGTTCTTTCGAACCTCCACTTAAATCCTCAGAAAGACGACATATGCAAAGGTATGATACATATAAGGAATTATAAATTGATCACACCATTATAGTCAGCCAGTTTGCCAAGTTATAAGAATAAGTAAATCGGCCTCTTCGGCCCTTAACAATTCCAATATAGCTCGGCCACTAATGGCCTCAAAGATGTGGATGGTTCGGCCATGCCGAACTTCTCCTCTCTACAAAACCAGGCCAGGCCGGCCACCAAAACCAGCCCATAAGGACATTTCATACTAGACATTCATGTCACAGATCCGTCGACTAGGATGGCCACTAGCCTCAGAAATCCTTCTGGTTAGAGATAGCTAGTCCCACCCAACTCGGGTCTACCGTCAGCATGGCCCACTGACAAAATCTCAAGACCCTCTACCACTCGGGTCTAACACCTAGCGAGCCCGCTAGTGCAATCTCAAGACCCTATAAACCGCTGAATTGTGTGATAGTCGTTCGACTAATTACACTCCTCAGTAGACCATCTCAACCACAACCGAAACCAGGTTGTGCAAATTTCCCTGTGTTTTGCTTTTCGGGCATTGCCCATATTCGACCCTCCCCTCGGGTCGCACTAATTGGACACTAATGTCCGCTAACTATCCCTATGTGTGGAACCTAGCAAGTGCACTTTGTCTCTCAGGTAATTGTCACAACTAGGTACCGAAACCTTTCTTTCTGAATTTATTAGAACACACCGAGAATAGATGAGTACGTGGACTACCATTATCAACACACTTATCAAGAATAAATATCAGCAATAGTTATCATATGTATGCCGAATTAAGGAGGTTAAATTCCAGAAACCAATAAGGAACATGCAGTATACATAGTAACGATTGAGCATAATATCTAAAAATTAATGAATCATTTCCTTTGATTTATATGTCATACCAATCATATCCATGTATGCACTAATAAGAACATTTCCTTAAACATGATAATCTAGATCTATAGCTACTAACGATTTCTATGATGATCGAGCAATCTCATAACATAATTATAATCTAACACCAAGCATGTAAGTATGAATCAAGACAACCCAACATGAAACCTAGCATAAATAATTCGATCAATCTTGTAATTCCACCCTTACCCTTGCTCGGCCGACTTGAGCAAGGTAACACCTTGCTCGGCCGAGCCTTTTAGGGAGGATGAGCATGTTCTCGACAACAAATCATAAGCATCAATCTAAAGATCTAACATTTAATGAAAAGAAGGCGATCCATGAGTTAAAAGACGTTCGAGGAAATTGGAGAAAATTTTGGCATGACCTTTCTCCTATTTCCTCTATTCGGCCAACCTAGAAAACACATAAAATTTGATCTAAAAATACAATATCACAGTTATACAAATCATCTAAAGCCCAAACACGAGAAAACCCCATCGATCGACAAGAAAACTCGCGTAAAAACTCGATTTCAAAGCTTCCGAGGTTCGGCCACCCACCTCCCATTTCAAACAAACCAACCACTCACCTCGATCAAAAGGTGGGCACGATGAAGATGAATCTCGATTTCCTCGGGCATCGACGCGAGCTCGGCGCCGATCACAATCTCCCTCCTCTTCACCTTGGGCTGCGTGCGGCTCTCCCCTTTGAGCCGCACGGTGGATTGGGTGAGGGGTTTTATCCCCCTTCATCTTTTGACTAGAATACCTCCTACTCACTTAAGCCCCCTCATTCGACTCCACCCAACCCGGATCAAGTCATGCCTCGATCCGCGAACCCGATCTCAACCCAACTTGAGTCAACCAATACGCTCATCCCCCAATTGCCAATAATAGATTATAATTTAAATTAATTGTACCTGCTACTCATGGCGATCTCATGACTTGGCCTAGCTAGTTCCCGACTCGATGGGCTGCACCACGAAATTTTTATATTAGAAAACCCCGGGTATTACAGATATAAATGCCAGTGTTGATTATTATGATTTTAATTTGTTGTTATGCCAGTGTTTATTATGTTGTTATCAGTTTGATTATTATGATTTTAATCTGGTTATTACTGTTATGTAATCTAGGGTTGATTATGCTCGTGTTTATTAATCTAGTGTTGATTATTATGCCAGTGTTGATTATTATGTTAGTGTTGATTATTATGATTTTAATTTATTTATTATGCTAGTGTTTATTTTGATTTTAATTTGATGTATTATCAGTTTTGTATGTTCATGTTGTTATCATGCTCTAGTATATATGTTGATATATATTGTATGTTCTTACTGTTATTTCTATTAATATAATGATTATTACATATGTTATATGTTATACTGATGTTCTGTTATTAGTTCTTTAATTAGTATATACTGATATGTTCTGTTATTACATATATTATTTTGATATATACTGTTCTGTTATAATAGATATAATTATAAATGGGTGGCCATCGTAATCCGAGGGAGAAGTCAGAAAATTGGTCCAAAGATACTACTGAAGCCTTTTTGTTTATAATTCATAATAGACAAATAGAATTTGACAATTTGAATTTTAACAAGACTGTTTGGGAAGAGATTAACACTAGACTTGAGAAAAAATATAGCACTAGGTATCATGTTGATAAAATTAAGGCAAAGAAACTTCGCCTTCATCGTTTGTATAAAGATTGACAAGAACTAATTAACCACATTGCGGTCACCTGGAATCCAGATACTGGGAGGATTGAGGCTGATGAAATCGTGTGGAATATCACGATAGGTTTTTGTTAATAGAGTTAATTAGGTATCGTATTGGGTAGCATGTTAATATAGTAAATTTCGGGTGCAGAAAGAAGGAAAAAAAGATTATTTCAAATAGTTTAGGAATGGGTCACCTCCCAATTTACCTTTGTTGGAATTGATTTTTCAAAATCAATCTGCAACTGGTGGGATGGCCCGATCATCTACACAGGCGCCTTTGAATTTAGATGAGGAACGTCAGCTAGAGGATCAATTTTTAGGGTAGAATGTTCGAGGTAAGGAGCGTGTTGTTGTGGAACAGGAAGGGGAAGAGAAGGACACTGGGGATACTAACGATGAAATCCCTAGACGTCTTTCTGTATCTTCAAGTCATAATAAGAAATGAGGTAAATCAAGTGAGATCATCTACAGAACAAGACAAGCAAAAGTTGTTTGAACTTATGACTCAACACATTGCAGCCCGTTATGCCCGAAGTGAGGCCGCATCAGCTAGTACAACCCCACACACCCCCAAATCCATATACCCTTACAAATTATGATGAACGCTTATCTAATTTGCAGGGGCTATCTGAAGAAACACATGCTAACACATTCACTTTCATACTTAGTAATCCGGAAGCTCGGAAACTTATTATGACATTGCTATATGATAAATTGATCAATTGGCTAAAAAGTTTGTAGTGAGTGAGTGAACAATTCAGAAACAATATTTGTTATTTGTTTTTATGACTATGTGCACCCTTGTATGTTATTGCGTGATTGTGCTGATTTTATCATTGCGTGGTTATTTTGATTTTATAATTGTGTGGTTATTATATAATGGACAAACCAATTTTTGGTGGACTATGAATTGGAGGCGGTCATCAACTAATGGTGATACGTATTTTCCTTCATAGTCCTACAATTATATGATGATACACTGTTGATGTTGGTTATATTTCAATTGATGCTGGTTATATTTCAATTGATGTTGGTTATAACTGAGCTGCTATTTGCTATTGGTTATATTGCTGTGAACTGGTTCTGCTGATGTTGGTTATGTTGTGATGTTACTATGATGGTACAACTGTTGGAATGACCAAATGAAGTCCTGTAATTGTAGTGAAGAGGTAACAATCATTCATAACTTATTGCTACAAAGGGAGTCAAGCCATGAGACTATCGTTCATAAATTGAGGAAGCAAATCAGACATCTATCTTTGTTTAGATTTAGTTGGTTTACAAATTACATTAGTCTAAGTTTGAACTTGGTTGATTTACATTCACTGAATTAAAATTCAATCAGATATATTTGAATTCATTACATTAGTTTGTTTTTAATTTTTGTGGTACATATGTATATATTTATACACATAACTATTAACGAGCTTGAATCAAGAACTATTGGTTATATTTCAATTGATGTTTGTTATAATTTAAGGATTGTTGCAGCCTTAGATAATTTAATTGGGTTAACCAAGTCATATATTAAGCGATGGTAATATGTTGACCAAGATTATAATATACACTTCGATAAAGCAACGAGCTAGAATAATGGGAGTTTAGTTAATAGCAATGTCCACCATGCCGCATCTTTTTATACTTAGTCAATACTTTGATAATACTTACTTCATGCCAATTTTTATTAGTTCCTAACAATTATAAATAATTTAATAATATTCATATATATTTTTATTTTTCCCATTTTTTACACACGTAATATTTTTTAAATTAAAAAAATAAAATAACATATTTTAATATTTTTTATATTTATATTAACTAATATAATAATATTCATAATAATATTTATTTACTAATTAACATAATTAATATTACTAAACATATTTTTTAAGTTTGAGTTAAAATATTCTAAATAAAATTTGAAAACAGATACTATGTTTGATAAACAAATGCAGTTCTCTGTTTTCGTCCTGAAAATAGTAATCGAAAACAACACACAACAAATAAGTTTTCACTTTTTTTGATTTCACAAAATATGAAAATATGATATGTCAAACAAACATGTTTTCGTCAAACAAAAAAACCGAAACCAAAAACTCGAAACTCGTAAACTCATTTCAATTTTCTCAAGTCGGGCTGAGCCGGGCCGGGACGGGACGGGCCGAGCATGCACGAATTTATCCGGGCCGGGTACAAACTTTTTCGGGCAAGGTCGGGCACGAACTTTTTGGGTCGGGTTGTGCACAAATCTTTTTGGGCCGGGCCGGACACGAATTTTTTCGAGTAGGCCCGAGCCGGACCGGGACAGGTTGGGCAGTGCACGAATTTTTTCGGGCAAGGCTGGGCCGAACACAATTTTTTTTTCGGGCTGGGCACGAATTTGTTTTCTGGTCAGGCCGGGCCGGGCATGAATTTTTTTGAGCTGGGCCGGGAAACGAATTTTTTCAGGCCGGGCCGAGCACGAAATTTTTTTGGCCGGGAACGAATTTTCTCATGCGGGGTCGGGCATAAATTTTTTGGGCCGAGCCGAGTCAATATGGGCAGTGCACGAATTTTTTCGGGCAAGGTTGGGCCCGATACGAATATTTCGGACTGGGCATGAATTTCTTTTCGTGTTAGGTCGGGCTGGGCATGAAATTTTTCGGGTCGGGTCGGGTCGGGGCACGAATTTTTTTGGGCAGGGCTGACCACGATTTTTTTCGGGCAGGGCCAGGCAAGAATTTTTTCGGTCCAGACCGGGCACAAATTTTTTTGGGGCGGGCCGAGCACAAAATATTTTGGGCCGGGTTGGGCCGTGCACGAATAATTTTGGGCCGGGCAAGGCACGAATTTTTTCGGGTCGGCACGAGTCGGGCAGTGCATAAATTTTTTCGGGCAGGGCTGGGTTGGGCACGAAATTTTTTGGATCGGGCATGAATTTTTTCGGGCCGGGCCGGGGTACGAATTTTTTTTGGGCAGGGCCGGGCCGACAATGAATTTTTTCGAGCCAGGCTGAGCACGAATTTTTTCGGGCCTGGCCGAGCATAAATTTTTTCGGGCTAGGCCAGGCATGAAATTTATGAGTCGGGCTGGGCACGAAATTTTTCAGGCCGGGTTGGGCACGAATTTTTTCGGACCGAGCCGGGCTGGGATGGGCCGTGCAGTGCACGAATTTATTGGGTCGGGTCGGACACAAAATTTTTCGGGGCGGGACGGACACGAATTTTTTCGGGCCGGGCCGGGCACAAATTTTTTCGGGCTAGGCTGGACACGAACTTTTTTGGGCCGGGTCGGGCATAAATTTTTTGGATCGAGTCTGGGGCAAATTTTTTCGGGCCAAGCTAAAAACTTAGGCCCGACACGATTTGTCTGACAAATTAATAATTTTTAATTTTTGTATAATACTGAAAATATATTAAAAAATCTATCAAATGACATCAGATGTAAAATCTGACACTACCATCAGGTTCAGCACGCAAAAACCTACAACTTTGATATTTATCTCGTCTTCATCCGACGACTCTACGTCGCCAAAATTAATTATTTTCAATACTTAAATTATTGCATTTGCAGCCCGCAATCTTGTATTGCGGGCTTTTTGGGCTGCAATTCCACTTGCCCGCAAATGATATTTGAAATACAAGTTGCAACTAGTAAATGCTGTAAAATGATTTTGCAGCCAACCAAACAAATTTGTTATCTAAATGCTGCAACTAGAATTGCAGCATTTGTACTTGCGGGCAACCAAACGCCCCCTTAGAACAGTAGACTGATATCCGAGCAGTAATGCAAGCATTAACAAGAAATTAAGAATATTTAGTCGTAACGATCAATTAACAAGAAAGAACAAAAACGAGAGTTGCATGCCATGCGTGGCTCAGTAGTACGGAATCGCCGGAGGTGGCGGCGAAGCATATGACACGCCAATGACAGGGGGCAGTATCGTCATCGGCGGCGGTGGGTATTCATGTGAGGGAGGAGGAGATTTCTTTGGAAGAGGCGGTGGCGGCGGTGGCGGAGACGGATGGTCGTCGTACGGGGGAGGAATGTACTCGGGTAGATGAGGTGGTGAGGGGTACCCTGATGGCGATGGAGCTTTCCATGGGTTTTGCGATGGCGGCGCTGACGCCGACGGTAGTGGTGGCGAAGTGGGATAGGGCGGCGGCGGTGTGGCAGACGGAGGAGAAGAATAATAGGGCGGAAGCTGAACCGGCGAAGGAGGAAAAGGCCTTGGGTTGTGATGCGTCGGAGGAGGCGAAACAGCTGAAGGCGGCAATGGAGGATAAGCGGGCTCGTCGCTGTGCGCAGGAGGCGCAGGTGGCGATGATGAATCGTGATAGCCCGAGGGGGACGGCGGCGGCGATTGCCCCGGCAAGTATGACGGTGGCGGGGTGTGAGATCTAGTAGAAGGCGATGACCCGTATGGTGGCTGTGGTGGCGTATTAGGTGCCGGCACAAGGTATCCTCTCACAGGCCCATTCCTACGTGGAGCAGGTGGCGGGGATCTCGGTCGTCTCCTAGAAACAGAAGCCGGCGGCGGCGACGCGGACGGTGGCTTCTGGTAAGGGGATCCTGGCGACGTTGAGGACGGTGGATTATTGTAATGGGATCCCGACGGCGTTGAGGACGGTGGGTTGTAGTAAGGGGACCCCGGCGACGGTGTTGAGGACGGTGGATTATTGTAATGGGATCCCGGCGACGTTGGCAACGGTGGGTTGTGGTAAGGGGACCCCGGCGACGGCGTTGAGGACGGTGGATTATTGTAATGGGATCCCGGCGACGTTGAGGACGGTGGGTTGTAGTAAGGGGACCCCGGAGACGGCGCCGAGGACGGTGGATTGTGATAAGGGGATCCCGGTGACGTCGGCGACGGTGGGTTGTAGTAAGGGAACCCTGGCGACGGCGTCGAGGACGGTGGCTTGCTGTAAGGGGAAGGGAAGGCGCCACTCCAGCACTTGGACTTCCTGCAATCGAAAGGCCGTGCCGCCGGGGAGGAGCACTGCTCCGATGGCCGCTGGCTTGGTAGGCTGCGAATGCAGTTGGCCCTGCCATCGAACACCGCCGCCCTCTCGCCACGGCTGCAGGATGGCGGCTGGCCGGTGAAGTAGTTGTAGGAGTAGGTGAAGTTTTGGAACCTGGGGAGCTCGCAAACGCCGGCGGGGATGTGCCCAGCGAGGCGGTTGTGGGCGACGTCAAGCTGCTCGACGCTCTCCATTCCAGGGACTGAATCCGGCAGAGGGCCCTGGAGGTGGTTGAAGCTGACGTCGAAAACGGTGACGCGGCGGAGCAACCCGACCTCCAACGGGATGCACCCAGTGAGGTTGTCATTTAAGAGGATGATCTCATTGAGTGTGTTGGCCATGCCGCCGATGGAAGAGGGGATGCACCCGCCTAGGTCATTGTTGGCGAGGACGAGGACGGAGACCGGCGACGAGCCAAGCGTGTGAGGGATGCCGGCGCGGAGGCGATTGGAGTTGAGGAAGATGGCGTCAAGCGGCCGCTCGAAGAGAGCCGGCGGGATCGGCCCCTCGAAGTCATTGAAGCGGAGGTCGAGGTAGCGAAGGGCAGGGAGGTGGAGCACCACGTCGGGAAACTTGCCGACGAAACGGTTGTTGCTGAGGTCGAGCTCGTGGAGGAGGCGGAGGCGGCGGAGGGTAGAAGGCACGACGCCGCAGAAGCGGTTGGAGTTCAAGTGGAATAGGGCGAGGTCAGCGAGGAGGGCGAGCTCCTTCGGGAGGTATCCCGCGATGTCTCCGCGGTTGAGGTCGACGCCAGCGACGACAGTGAGGTAAGGGTCAGCGGGGGAGGCGGCGCAGAAGACTCCGAAGTAGGAGCAGACGTCGGGGCCGACCCAGTTGCCGGTGAAGTTGTGAGGGTCAGAGAAGATGGCGGCTTGTTTCCATGTCTGCAGCGCAATGTAAGCGTCTCTCAGCCGCGGGTTCGCGAACTGGAAGCTGGGATCCACCGCCAAGCTCACCGCGGTCCCCTCCACGGCTACTGTCTCCACCTCCTTCGATCCGCGCACGGCGTCGCCATGGAAGAAGGCGACGAGGTAGAGAAGGAAGAACCAAATGTTGAATAGCTTGTGGATACGGGCCATCTCATGTCCCCCCCCCCCACCACCAAGCTTCGAGACAAATAAATCAGTTCAAAGACGGATGGCTTAATTAATCTCGGAGAAGAGAGAGACAAAGAAGAAGACCAACCAGTCCTCACATCACATGGAGGAGAGAGAGAGAGAGAGAGAGAGAGAGAGAGAGAGAGAGAGAGAGGTGATGGTGGTGGATGTTCAAACTGCATGGCGATGTCTGCTTTACTTGGCTGTCTTCTTGCACATTATATCGTATATATTTAATGTGCAGTAAAAGCATTGCTTGGTTTCTGTAGCGAGAATGCATCTCAAATGAAGCCACTGTACATGAGAGTGGGGCAATGGAGGGCCAGCATTAATTGATTGATTACTTCCTCCTCCTCTTAATTGGTGCTTTTAATTAAGAGTTGGGGCATCTTTCACTCTGTTCACGTTTCTTTTTCTAATATCTTCTGCTGTCCGTATGTACTCAGCTGCATTAATTGCTTCATTTACCTATTTGTGGAGATCTACCCATATGTCATATAAATATATAATGCAAATGCCAAGTAAATAAAATAAAATGAGACTGAGCCTGACACTGTACATGAGAGTGAAGTGAATCTCCATTTAAAATTGGAAAAATTACAAAAAACCCCTCAACTTTCTCTCACGAATGCTAAAATGCTAGTAATATTTTTTTGAATTAAAAATAGCCCTCACGTTATAGAATTAGGTACAAAAATACTCCTATAGGTAAACGATGTTAGTTGAGAGATAACGGAGCTGACGAGGCTGATGACTAGGACTAATGACATGGATATCTGGCACACATACAGGCCAAGATATTTTCTCACGGGTACTAAAATACCCCTAACATTTTTCCATGAGTACTAAAATTTTCTTAACGTTTTCTCACATGTACAAAAATACCCCTAACATTTTCTCACGAGTACTAAAATGCCCCTAACGTTTGTTTTAGAGCTAAAATACTCCCGAGGTTATTGAAAATGATACAAAAATGACACCAAATTAACTTATATTAGGTGAGACTTAACAAAGATGTCGTGGATACTAATAGAGATGTTGACTTTACATGTGGTACACATGCAAAGAGCAACTTGCCACACAACCGTAGGGGTGAATAAAAAAATCAAAAATTTGGTTAATTAAAAAACCGGTTTGAAACCGAACCAAATTTTTTGATTAACCGATTTGATGATTTCAGTTTCAGTTTTTATTTTTTACATTTTTAGTTTTCGATCTCAGTGTCGATTTCTTATGTGTCGCTTACGTAGCAAGTTGCTTTCTGCATATGCCCACGTGTAAAGTCAACATTTTTGTCATCATCCATGACATCTCCGTTAAGTCTCACATAACAAAAGTTAGTTTGATGTCATTTTTGTACCATTTTTAAAAACCTCAAGAGTATTTTAGGTCTAAAACAAACGTTATGAGTATTTTAGTACTCGTGAGAAAACGTTAGGGCATTTTTGTACCCGTGAAAAAACATTAGGGACATTTTAGTACCCGTGAGAAAACGTCAAAGACATTTTAGTACCCGTGAAAAAACGTCTTGGTCTGCATGCGCGCCACATGTCCACGTCATCAGTCCTAGTCATTGGTCACGTCAGCTCCGTTATTTCTCAATTAACACCGTTTATCTATAGGGACATTTTTGTACTCAATTCCAATAACGTAAGATATATTTTTGTTCTTAAAAAAATATTAGGAACATTTTAGTACCCGTGAGAAAATATTAGAAATATTTTTGTATCTTTTTCCTTTAAAATTTGATTTGCGTTTTAAATTTTCATCTTTATATGGACAAATTAAATACGATGGATAGATTAAGCAGCCAACTGATGATCCAGTCGAAGTCTAAAAATATTGGTTGGCATTGACCTGTGCTCTGTGCAAGTCTGCAGTCCTCAGATGGAAGCAATGGACAAGAGGCAGAGAGCATCACTTGGGGGTGGAGTTACAGACTGCTTGCAGTTGCAGCAAAAGCACGTTAAAAAGATACGTATACATATTCTTCATGACATCACATGAGATTTCGATGCAGTACTAATCAGAGTGACATGATCAGCGATTCTGGCAATGAGTTGGTATTGTTATTTTACTCCATGCTCAAGCTTTATTAGATGTTTGATTCAAACCTGATCTTATTTACACTTCACCACAGCAGTTGATGGTTGATTAGTATTCCGCAATAAAAGCAAAAGCCACAGGGAGATCTTAGGAGAGATGATCAAACCTGAAGATTGATGAGCATGCCAAGAACACATTATGTAGAGGAAGGCACATGTTCAGCTTTACAGTGGAATCTTTCTTTTCTTTTCCTTCCATGAGAAGAAACTTTTGCTACAGGGATAAATACTTCATTGGCATCCCATCTTTACATGGTTTAATTAACACAGTGAAAGTTTTAAATTTTCACTTCTCACTCCAACAAAAAGAAGTGAAACTGACGTCCTTATTTTAGAAAAAATTACTCTTTTTTTTAAGGTCGAAAATTTTATTTTGACCTTTCCAAAAGCACCAGTTACCATGCAGAAAATAGGAAGAGAATGAAAAACATTGTCAATGGCGTCGAGTAATTAATACCCAATGCTTTCTGTAAATGGAGTTAGGTATTAATACTTGGCTCTATTAAATACCCAGGCATTAATTACTTGAGTATTAATTATCTTTATATTATATATATAATATAAATCACTACAAATAAACTATCATAAAAAGACAAAAAAAAACTTTTATTGCCATAAGAAACTTTAAATCATTCAAGATAGAAGACACAAAATTACCATAAGCAAGTTTCATTTCATGCTAAGTACTTTTATTGCCTTGTTTGCAAAAAAAAATATTGTATGTTAGTATATATAGTTTCTAATTTCTCATTTTTTTCAAGTAAACAAAATCTAAATATCTTTTTAATATTTGGCACCAGAGGGGATCTAGATCTACTAAAACAGAAAGGATGGAGATGTTGATTACTTTTTCGTAACTACCGCTCCCCATAATATTTGCTTTGGAGAAATTGTTTGTGCACTTCTTTAGTTCTTCAAATAAGAACAATCTCGATCCTTTCAGCTGTGGAATGCCACTGACACTCTGACTTGAGTTCCATGATTCTGTCAAAAGAATGAAATTATGTCTATTTAATGACTGTAACATGAAAATGAATTACAAATTACATATTTATTCAAAATATTGCTACAATCTTACCAGAAATCTGACTCATTTCTTTAGCCTTCTTTGCTTTTCTCTTTTGTTTAAGTGCAAAAAATGCCAAACTGATTAACAAAGCAGCAAGAAATAAGTCATCCAATTGTTAGTCTTACTATTAGAGGCATTTTTTTTCGATTTTGAACATGCTCCTGTTCGTATCAAATGTCCAAGTATAGTGCAAATTGATGTAAGAAAAAGGACAAAACAGGATGACATGGTTTTTTTTTGAGGTAAAAACAACTTGTATTCAATTCAAGATAGATGAGAGGATACAAGTAAAGGAAGGACAACATATAGTTACCTTGGAATGGATACGGTCTTGCATCGAAGTAGTATGGACCCTAACCATCAGGAGTTTTGAAAATTATATTGCTGAATAGGTTTGTGAATAGAGCAACCTCGGATTCATCGAAATGAGATTTTCCAGCAGGAAAGAACCACAAATCAACTTCAAAGTAATTGTACATATTTATTTTTGGATTTTTGAGAGAAATTGTGGCAGGGACCTGATAGTACTGAAATATGTCGTAAAGACGCTTCTCTAATACTTGATAAATTGTGAAGTTGTCAATGTTTGAGAAAGTTAAAAATCTGAAAACTATTCTGCCCTCATAGTTTAGATTGGAACCCAAAGTTTTACAAACTCCACATGTCTCTAGCTCTATTCGTACAACACTTTAGCATCCTAAACCTAGCTAATTAAAAAATAAGTTACAATAATCACTACATTTCAGTTTTTTTTTAGTGAAAGCATCTTGCATTCTATTCAAGAGTGACGAATGAAAATTACATTTTAGTTACAAGGAGTATAAGGCAGATTATACTTCCCTTAAGAAGAATCAAATTGCAAGTTCATTGAATCAACATCCTTCGAACAATGAATCAAACACACCAATCAAATTGCAGATTAATACTGATCAGTCTTATAAGTGCAGCATCAACTGGGTTAGTAGTTGTATTTGTTATGAAATTTTTATATCTTTAGAGATGGACAACAAGTACACAGAAAGTATTCATGTATTTCAGTTAAAAAAATTTAATTGTGTATTTGGAAAACCCTTTCATTAGGTGTTTGAGTGGTAGTGGAAACTTTCAGTGTTACTAAGGGCATAACAAGATGAATCTAGGACCATTAGTACCATTTTACCAACCAAGTAAATATATTATCAACTAAAATAGTTTAGACTAGATCGGTTCATGACTGCCCAAGGTAGAGTTATCATATTTTAAGTCCTTATGAGTCCTCCGAAGTAGATCCTCAATTGAACATCCTAAGACATGTAATTCGACACGTTTACAAGAAAAAAAAAAGAATTGAACTCTGTTTCATAGGTTTGGCTTAAAAACTTAAAGAACTAAACCTTTTAAGGACTCGTTTTGGCATCATCTTTGAATTGGTCAAAATAATATAGACAAGAGTAATATCAGTTACTCTAACTGGTTCCAGTATATTCTAGTTGCTTGTTGTAGTTTCAGCTAGTTGTCTCAGAATTCAGACAGTTTAGGTGTTTAGTCACAATCTTTGTTGGATGACCCAGTCAATTTCATTTTAGCCAATTCAAACAAAATAGTCCAAACCAATCGCAACCAGTTCCAGTCTTCGAAGAACCCAAAGTTTTAGATGTGGCAAGCTTCCTCCCCGAGCTAACTGATTACTGATGCAGTCATCTTGGACCAAAATGTTATAGTACATCTCAGTTGCATGGGCCATGTTACATACATCACTTGAAATACACAGTTAACTCAATGCACATCTTATGGGTACACAAACATCGACACTACATCATATCAAGTATTGTCTTTGACAAAAAATTGGTGTCTAAGGCCAAAGAAAACATTAGATTAGAATCACTAACAACATTTATTTCGTTGTAAGAAAGTTAACTTGCTATCCTTCCATCCTCAACATTGTGTGAGAACTTGCGCTGAACAAGTAAAAGTCCAATAAATTTGTACAACCATCAAGTATAATGCAATTGACTCTAAAGAAAAACAACTACTTCTATTATCTTCCCTTTCTATAAATCAAAACTATCCTTTGTCAATTCTAACAATGGTTTTGTTATCATCTCCTCAACTCAATACCTTTTTAGTAAATCCAATATATCAAATCAATGGCATTCGTAATTCATAAGAAATATGAAGGTCTCAAGAAGGAATTCTGAAATTGTAATGCAATCAAGAGAAGGAAAAAAATGGTACATCAATTAGAAAATGAAAAATGACAGTAGTAAAGGCTGAAACTTCAATCAAGACTCTAATCCAAAATCTCATGACGGGTAACAAAGAAACTAATTGCAAAGAACCGAGCTTTGTTACCTTGGTCCCACGCTGTTGCACAATGATGGCATCAGGCTTGGCGACCTGATCACCACGCTGTCGCACAAACTCATAGCGGTTGTTCCTTGCATTTTGAAAACAAGCAACCCTCGTCATATTAGCCCAACAACAATTTTCTATGGTGCCAATTGCTCACAATAAATACTTTAAGACATCAACACTCAAAATTTTACAAGTGCCTCAGATAACAAAGTAGTCAGCACATGGATCTCTTCCTAGCAATGCAAAATGACCAACATAATATAGTAAACATTCTAAGACTGAAAAGCATGATAGATACATTGCATAACCCTCGGTCTGAAATACTTGGAAAGAGAGGTATGGAATGAGAGAACAAAAGACTAATTTCCTTATATTGTTAACAATTCCAATGTAGTCTGGTCAACAAGTGGAATATCATAGGTTTCTGTCAAGTGTATTTGCTATATCTACTGGCAGAAATAATTTTCTTAATGGAAAAGCCAGCAATATATAAAGTCAAATTTACAGCCATTTGATTTCTAAAAATCTGCAAATTATTCAAACTCTTTATGAGCTATTTGTTTGGCTAAACTGAAAAAACCACTCTATGATCACTAAATGTGCATTCATTGCCTTCAGCTAAAACTTACCTGTGGGTAGAGATCGCAGCTTCCTAACTCCTTGATAGCTAAAGGCAATCATTCGCCATCTGTAACCTATGAAAAAGAATGAATTCCATGGCCTAAATTTTATGAAAGAGTACCACATCCTTCTTAAAAGAACTTTGAGTTATCTAACCTCATTGTCCGCTTTTGAATCTCGTTGTGCTTTGCCCATTTAATTTTTCCACTGCTCTCCACGCTGGCAACTGGAACTTCACGGCCAATCTTCACCATAATGGTTCCTTCATCGTATCCAATTACAACATATATTGGAAAACAAATTCATGAACACGATTTGGTAGAAAACAAATTCATAACAGTATTTCACTAAGAAAATTTTAGAAACGTCTCAAAATCAGCCATGGCTTTTGACTTGCACTTATTCTTTGGCCTTGATTATAAAAATGATGTGTAAAATTAAACTAATTAAACTTATTGATGCATGGATGTCATGCTACCAGGTTTCTTCTTTGACTTGCGAGACCAATAGAACATGCGGAGCAAACAGAGGAGCAGGATGATAGTAGCTCAATTGCGGAGAGATGGCAGCTCGATCGTGGAGAGATCTCGGAGAGATGACAGTTCTTCGGATCGGAGAAGACTTGGAGAACTTCGGATGAGATTTAGGGTTTTCGGACTTCGGAGGAGAACGAGTGGGTTAGGGTTTTGGAAGAGATAATGAAAATAGTTTATGGTTCCTGGAGGAGAACGATGCGGGACGAGAAGGTGATGTATTTTTTAAAATTTGATCTTCCTTCAGCAGCACCTAGCCTGGCCTCCAAAGCTGAAACTTGAGCTTTGAATTTGTCTTACTGCTTTTGTTGTATTTTGTTTTCCAATCAGAGATTCACGTTTAGCAAGTTCCAAAGAATTTGATAACCACAAGCTGTGTTTTCTCAAAGTTGCTATACTTGCTCTGAAAATCAATATAATCATCAATACGACCAGTGTAGTCTATGGAAATCTTTTCCTTGTCTCTGATCTGATAGCTTCTTCATAGCACTGTAAATATTCAGATTTGCAAATTTTAGGAACTGAGGTAAGTATAGAAAATTTGAAGATTGCAGCTTCAGGTTATCATAATTCTTTGTAACATTGTAAAGTGAATCCTCTTATTGGAAAACCAAATACAGCAAAAGCAATTTGTGTGTAAGTTTAATTTATTTATGAGAAGCAAACACCAATAATTTATTTATAAGAATGGAGGTAAGTTTTTAGGACTTTAGGACAATATGCTTCTCATACAAGAAATTGATATGATATGATCACTGTCACAATATATGCATGATTTAAATAAACTAAAGCATGTTACACTACTTGTCAGCATTATATTCTTTCTTTTCTGGGTTTTTCTTCTTCTTTTGTTTAAATGCATTTTATTAACTATTCCTCATCAAAAGATATTGAGAGTCTTATTACGACATTTGCATCGTGAACTTCACGTTGACACATTAGTTTTTAGGTCCTAAATAATTTGTACTTTCATTAACATAGTAAAATGCTGTGATCGGTATTAGCGGATTTAAATATCATTAATTATCAAATTTAAATTTGATTTTAAGTATTTTTTTAGTAGTATCGGGCTAAATGGGTTGGACCGTGCCGACCCATTATTTTTGGTGTCGGATCGGGCTGGTGTTTCTAGGTTGGCCCGAGCATGGTTTTTTTCGAACTGGGCTGGGCACAAATTTTTTCGGGTTAGACCGGGCCGGACACGATTTTTTTTTTCGACTGGGACGAGCCGGACACGAAATTTTTCAGATCGAGCCATGCATGAATTTTTTGAGGGACCAAACCATGGGCGGAGCCAGTGTAGTATTAGGGGGGACAAACCCCCCCTCCCCTCCGACATTGGTCCCCCTCTTTAAACATATATAATAATATATATTATATGTATTTGTATTTAATTATATTTGTCTTTTTTAAAAATATTTTTTTATCATATAATTAATTTCGTGATATGCGATTTTATATTTTGTCTCTCCTGAAATAATTTTCTGACTTCGTCTCTCGACCAAATGAAAAGTTAACGAATAGACGAAATTGAAACAAAAATAATTTTTGAGGATCAAACAATTTTTTTTAAAAAATATGGGATTAAATTAAAAAATATGATATTTTTGGAGCAGCAAAAATATAATTAAGCTAAAAATAAATGCTCTGCACGTCTTCAAATCTTCCACTAACTTTTATTTGTTTATGAATAATTCAATTTAATATTTGTGGTTTTTATTGAATAATTCAATTTAATATTTGTGGTTGCCGGTAACCACCGCTAAGACTACTATATATATATATATATATGCTTTTGTTAAGGGAGGCGACCGCATAGCATGGAGTTGTACTACACCAAGATCGCATATAAAATATCCATTCTTCAATGGATGGGATGAAATGTTTTTTTCTTCTTCAATTCCAGGAATTAGTTATTCTGCTATTTAATTGAAAAGTAAATAGAATAGTTACTTCCAAAATAATATATTAAAAGTAAGAATAGGATTAAATCCATTAATTAAAAAAATCTTATTTAAATATTAAAAATTTATTTTACAAGAGGTTGAAAATTGCCGAAAAAATTTTGTACGAGAATTATCCTAAATATACTAGGTTTTCGGCAATGACACAACTCTTGAACATCAAGACCGATTGTAATATCAGCGGGGTTGAGTTTGATCGAATTATGTGATTGATTAATGAAATGTTGCCTACTGATAACAAGTTTGAGCAAACTTCACTACAACACAATTGACCTATAGAGACACAAAATTAAAGATAAATTATATTTTTATTTCTAAATCTTCACATTTAGAGATTAAAATAGATATAAAATTTCACTACTAGAAACTTCGTCTTCAGCAACGGCTATCAGCGACGGCCGCTCAAGCCGTTGCTATTTGCAACGGCATTCTTACGGCCGCTCGAGCCGTTGCAGAAAACTGTATCTGCAACGGTGTTCTAACGGAAAACCGAGCCGTTGCTGATTATTTTAATTATCAGCAACGGCTTTCGGACGGAAAGGCGAGCTGTTGCTGATTTTTTAATATTCAGCAACGGCTTGCTAACGGATAAGTGAGCCGTTACTGATAAGTTTATATAGGGCACGCTCTCGCGCCCGACTCTTCTTCCTCCCGCTGCTGCCGCCGCCGCTCCTGCCGACGCCACTCGCCGCCGCTGCCGCTGCTGCCGACGCCGACGACGCCGACGACGCCGACCGCTGCTGCCGACTTGTTCAGGTAAGTCTCTTCCCTGCTGCCGTCTCTTCCCTGCGGCCGGCGGAAATCACCCGACCGAAACCCTATTTCTAGGGTTTCGGTCGGCGGCGGTCGGCCGATGGCCGGCGCCGGACCTTCTGCAGTGGCCGGACAGTGTGTCCGGCCACTGTACGCCGGCGCCGGAATTTATAATATATATATATAGTTTATATTATTTTATATTTGTTAATTAATTATTTAATAATTGTTAATTAATTGTTTAGATTAATTGTTTAATTTGTTAGATTAATTTCGGACGCGCGCCGAAATCGTCCACTTCGGACGCGCGCCGGTATCGTCCACTTCGGACGCGCGCCGGTATCGTCCAATTCGGACTCGCGCCGGAATCGTCCACTTCGGACGCGCGCCGGAATCGTCCAATTCGGACTCGCGCCGGAATCGTCCACTTCGGACTCGCGCCGGAATCGTCCACTTCGGACGCGCGCCGAAATCGTCCAATATGGACTCGAACTGTCTCGAAACATTTAGAAAATAATCATCCTCCGACGAGTTGATATGTTTCACGTACGCATCGACGATCGGATATGATTTAACAAAACCTTAGATCCGTTCGGGAATTGTATGTTCGTGTAAAAGAAGTAGATGATCTTTTATACGACGTACAATTCTTGAATTGTCCCTGATTGGACAATTTGGGAATATAGTTATTTGTACTGCACTTATGTTTTAATTTTAACTGTTAACTAATTATTCTAAATTTCGGCAACATCTCTCTTGTTCTCCGATACGTGTAAAAGAAGAGATTACTTCCGATCGCATTTCGAGATCTTCTACCTGATAATATTTGGGGTCCGTTGACTGAATTAAGTATGTTTTTTAGAAGCATCTGTGCAAATGTCCTTCGAGTCGAAGATATGCCAACACTTGAAAATAATATTGTTGAAATCATATGCAAGCTGGAGCAGTTTTTCCCTCCTGCATTTTTTGACTCGATGGAGCATCTACCGATACACTTGGCATACGAGGCACGAGTTGGTGGCCCCATTCAATATCGTTGGATGTACTTATTTGAAAGATACATGAATAGTCTGAAGAAAAAAGTAAAGAACACCGCAGCTGTTGAAGGATCAATATCTGAATCGTATATCATCCAAGAAATTTCAACATTCTGCTCATTTTACTTTGAATCGATAGTACAGACAAGATTTGATCGTCTTCCACGTAACGACGACGGGGGTGTTCGACATTCAGATGGACGTTTAAATATATTTTGTCACTCTGGTCGTGCTTTTGGTTCTCGTCCATCTCGACACTTAAGCGATGAAGAGTATCATTTGGCACACTTGTATGTATTACTCAATTGTCCAGAGATTGAACAATTCATTGAAATATTTGACATTGAGATGGTGCAAAAATACTCTATTCACAACGATCAAGAATTGGAGACATTACGGAATCGTGATTTCCCTTCTTGGATTCAGACTTACAGCAAAGATCACAGAGCTGAAATAGATGAAAGAATATTTGAGTTTGTTAGTGGACCGTCGCGACTTGTGTCGTGCTATAGCGGATATTTTGTTAACGGGTATAAATTTCACACGGTTGAATATTCATCTACAAAAAAGACGATGAATGCTGGGGTCTGCGTGAAAGGGACAACTTATGTTGAATGTGATATGGATTTCTATGGACTAGTGGAAGAAGTGATAGAGTTGCACTACTTCGGCTTGAAATCAGTGATCCTATTTAGATGTAATTGGTTCGATACAACAGAAAGGGGCATGAAAGTTCATCCAAAATACAAACTTGTTGAGGTTAATTACAAATCGAAATTGGCAGCAAATGAGCCTTTTATATTGGCATCACAAGCCGAACAAGTATATTACGCGAAGTATCCGGCTCGAAATAAAGATAGAGCAGATTGGCGTGTAGTCTGTAAGACAAAAGGTAGAGGAAAAATTGATCCGATAGTAGGAGAAAATGATCCTCCTGGTTTCTATCAAGAAGATGATCTTCCTGCTGTGGATCGTATTATTCCAATACTCGAGGATGCAGACACAACATCAATCCAATTAGAAGTTGAATATGCTGATGATGACGATCATGAAATTGAGGAAGCTGGAGATGAAGAAGATGAAGAAGAGGAAGAAGAGGAAGAAGAAGAAGAATTCGAAGACTATTATTCAGATGATGAAGAATAATTGTAAAGTATATATTTTATTAAATATATCTCTACTATTTATACAATAATCTGATTATATGTCTGTTCGACAGATATGTCTGGTCGTGGTTATCGACGCAGGAGAGTTTCGGAGTCTCCGATCGGTGAGACTCCAGCACTTACTCATGCTGCTGATCCTCCTGTTGCTGATCCTTATGAGGATGATACTGCCGAGGCTAGTACATCCAGACGTAGGCGGCCACGCGGGCCGAACAGGTGGCAGCCTCCACCAGCCACAGAGTCACGTAGATTGATTAGCGTGATTGGGGAGCGGTACGTAATATATCATGAATTATGAATCATTACAAATTCATTATATCATAATATAATATTAAAATTTATTTTTGTTGTGCAGGTTCGAGCAAGAAGAAGTGCCGAGGAGCATTTCTTCTACTATTCAACGATACATGCACGGGGCATGGCCTACGTGGTCTCACGTGCCTAGCGAGCACGTCGACATGTTATGGCGCGAGTTTGAGGCACGTATTAATATTTTTTTTACATGCATGATATATTAATATTGGTACTGATATTATTATTTTGCAGGCTCGCTATACATGGGCCGAGGACCAGAGGCCCTTCATTTACGCTGCCTGGGAGGCTATTTCCCGGGCAAGGTACAACGGGCAGCTGGGGCAGGCTCGGTCCCAGGCGATGGCCCGAGCTGGGACCACTAACATCGCGAAGACTCGGGGATACGGCCCCGGTTGGATTACTCCGGATATATGGGACCAGCTCGTGGGGATATGGTCGACGGATCGATGGCAGGAGGTTTCTCGGAATGCGGCTAGAAATCGCATGTCGGGGGGAGCAGCGCGTCACACCGGCGGCTCTGTTGCATTTGCAGTGCACGCAAACCGTATGGTAAGTATATCTTTTAATTATATATTTTATTTGTTATTATGTGTACTAATTAATGTATTTGTTTTGTAAATGTAGACGATGGTGTCGGATGACGGGAGTGTCCAGCGACCCTCCCCGATGGCGGTGTTTGAGCGGACTCACCGTCGAGCACATGGGACTGGGGAGTACATCCACAACCGCGCTGCATACATTATGGTAATTATATATTTGTTTAAATTATTTATTATATATTTATAATTTAAGTTTTATGATAAATATTAAACAAAAAATCAAACTCGAGTAGGAGACCTACAGCCAGACGGTGGTGCAGCGTGGGGGTACCCCCGAGGACTTTGACGCAGCATCGTGGGTCGAGGCCGCAGGTGGCTGGGACCATGGCCGCGTATATGGCTTCGCAGATAGTGGTCATGCGCGAGCCGTACTAGGGCCACTTGGGGCACCGACCCCTCCGGTCGCTGGTGAGCGGCCGTCCACCTCCAGATCCAGTTATGATCATAGTAATAGGATAAGGACACTAGAGGAGACGGTCGCGCGTCAGACTGAGTTGATGGAGCGCCAGAGTATGACGATGGCGAATATAGAAGCTATGCTACGCAACTTGTCGGGTCATCCCGAAGCAGGCATCTCTTCGGCATCATCTAATCCATCATCCTCGAGTCAGTCCACGCCGGTGTACACTCAAGCACTCCAGACCCCGCCATATGATCCAGGCCATCCTCCATCGTCATCGTGAGATTTTGTTTATATTGACTTTGTTACTGACATATTGAACTTGTTTAATTTATATTGACTATGTTACTGAGATGTTGATACTTCAATTTTGCATTTGAATTGTGTTTATACTATCGTGGATAATTATGAATATAAATATAATTGTTTTGATGTATATCTTGGTGTGTTTGTGATGTGTGAATGAATGTGTATGAGATGTTTATGATGTGTGAATGAATGTGTGTATGAGGGTATGGGTGTGTGAGTTATGTATCAGATAAATGTATCAATGTATCAATGGAAATTTGAAATTTACAAATTTTCTGGTTGCAGGTATAGGTCATCATCAACGGCTTTCCCACGGGCGTCCGTGGGAAAGCCGTTGCTAAAAGTGTATCGAAAGCCGTTGCTGATGACCTACAGCAACGGCTTAGCGACGGAGTTTTACTAACGGTGTTGCTACGGACTCAACGGCCGTTGCTATTAATGGTATCAGCAACGGCTCCGGGTCTGTGGCAAAGCCGTTGCTGATAATATTTTTAGCGACGGCCCAGCGGCCGTTGCTGAGCCGTTGCTAAGTCATCAGCAACGCGACTTTCTCTCACGGCGCTATTGCAACGGCATCAGCCGTTGCTGATGACCATTTTTCTAGTAGTGTTTGTTCCTAATTAACCTCTAAAGATCTATAGAAATAACAACAACAGAGTCACTTAATTGATTTGACTCTAACCTATAGAAACACTAGCAACAGAGTCACTTATAGAGAGACAAAATTATAGACAAATTATATTTTTATTTCTAAATCTTCACATTTAGAGACTAATAGACATAAAATTTGTTCCTAATTAGCCTCTAAAGATCTATAGAAATAACAACAACAGAGTCACTTAGTTGATTTGACTCTAACCTATAGAAACACTAGCAACAGAGTTACTTAATTGATATGACTCTAAAGTTATTTTTAGGGGCTAATTAGGAATAAATTTTGTGTCTATTAATATCTAAATGTGAAGATTTAGAAACAAAAATCTAATATATCTCTAATTATGTGTCTCTATAAGCCGGTTGTATTGTAGGGCTTTTTATAAGACTAAAAAATTGAAAATTGATGAGAAAATTAGGGCTTGGGTACGAAAAAATACACGCGTGCCAAATTAACTACATTTTATATTATAGAAAAATGTATAGTTGGATAAATATCCTGTATGTGAACATCCTCGTTACAAGGAGAAGAAATCAGTTTGACAAAAAAATATCTTGTTTAAGGTGCTTCGGTATTTTCCACTAACATCGAGACTTCGAAGATTATTCATGTCGAAAAAGATAGCCCCCTATATGAGTTGACATACTAGAAGTCATGATGATACAGTAATGACTCATCCATCCGATAGTGAAGCATGAAAATATTTGGATAGATGTTATCGTTCATTTGCTAGGGATACAAGAAATATCAGATTGGGATTGTGCACGGATGATTTTAATCTGTTTGGTCATTCTGCAACTCCTTATTCAGTTTGGCCAGTAATGCTAACAGTTTATAATTTGCCACCGTCAATTTGTATGAAAGATGAATTTATTTATCTTTTGATGATTATTTCGGGTCCTAAGGATCCGCGAAAAGAAATTGACGTGTTTCTCAGACCCCTAATAGATGAATTTAAACATTGTGGACTAAGGGAGCTGTCACTTATGATTGTCATCAAAAGCAAAACTTCAATTTAAAGGCCGCGATCTTGTGGACAATCAATGATTTCCTGACCTACGATATATTGTCTGGTTGGAGCATTCACGACCAACTCTTTTGTCCGTATTTTATGGAACACTCTAAATCATTCAGTCTTCAAAATGAATGAAAAATCTTATTCTTTCATTGTCATTGTCGATTCTTGCCGGCTAACCATTAGTATCGAATGAATCATAATAAATTTACTAAGGACAAAGTCGAAAGAGATGAACCACCACCGATGTTGTCTAGTGAACAAATGTTAGCATGTGTTTCAGCACTTCCAGAGATAGTGTTTGGTCGGAATGAAAGAGTGTCGGGCTTTGGTCAAACACATAATAGGGTGAAAAAAAAGTATCTTTTGAGAATTGTCGTATTGGAGTTCATTATTGATTCGACATAATTTAGATGTCATGCACATTGAGAAAAATATGTTTGATAATATTTTTAACACTTTGATGGATGTTTCGGGAAAACTGAAGATAATGTCAAGGCCCAACATGATCTGAAAATACTTTGTAAGAGGCTGGAGTTGGAGTTACAAAAGGTCAACGGACGATATCTGAAGCCGAATGCCCCGTATGTATTAAATAAAAAACAGATGAAAGATGTTTGTCAATGGATCAAAGAACTCAGATTACCCAATGGATATGTCTCAAACTTATCTCGATGTGTGAACGTCGATGATTGCAAAATATCAGGGATGAAGAGTCATGATTGTCATGTATTCATGTAGAGATTGCTTCCGATCGCATTCCGAGATCTTCTACCTGATAATATTTGGGGCCCATTGACTGAATTAAGTATATTTTTTAGAAACATTTGTGCAAATGTCCTTCGAGTCGAAGATATGTCAGCATTTGAAAGTAATATTGTTGAAATTGTATGCAAGTTGGAGCAATTTCTTCCTCTTGCCTTTTTTGACTCGATAGAGCATCTACCGATACACTTGGCATAAGAGGCACGAGTTGGTGGCCCCATTTAATACTGGTGGATGTACTTATTTGAAAGATAAATGAATCGTCTGAAGAAAAAAGTAAAAAACACCGCAACTGTTGAAGGATCAATATTTGAATCGTGTATCATCCAAGAAATTTTAATATTATGCACATTTTACTTTGAATCGACAACGCAGACAAGATTTGATTGTCTTCCATGTAACGACGACGGGAGAGTTTGACATTCAGATGGACGTTTAAATATATTCTATCACTCTAGTTGTGCTTTTGGTTCTCGTCCGTCTCGACACTTAAGCGACGAAGAGTATCATTTGACACAATTGTACATATTACTCAATTGCCCAGAGATTGAACAATTCATTGAAATATTTGACATTGAGATAGTGCAAAATTACTCTGTTCACAGCGATCATGAATTGGAGAGATTATGGAATCGTGATTTTCCTACTTGGATTCTGGCTTACAGCAAAAACCACAGAGCTGAAATTGATGAAAAAATATTTGAGTTTGTTAGTAGACCGTCGCAACTAGTGTCATGTTATAGCGGATATTTTGTTAATGAGTATAAATTTCACACGGTTGAATATGCATTTACAAATAAGATGATGAATGTCGGGGTTTGCGTGAAAGGGACAACATATATTGAATGTGATATGGATTTTTATGGACTGTTGGAAAAAGTGCTAGAATTGCACTACTTTGGTTTGAAATCAGTTATCATATTTAAATGTCATTGGTTCGATACAACAGATAGGGGCATGAAAGTTCATCCAAAATACAAACTTGTTGAGGTTAATTACAAATTGAAATTGGCAGCAAATGAGCCTTTTATATTGGCATCATAAGCCGAACAAGTATATTACGCAAAGTATCCGGCTCGAAATAAAGATAGAGCAGATTAGCGTGTAGTCTGTAAGACTAAAGCTAGAGGAAGAATTGATCCGATGGCGAAAAAATGAGCCGATACCTGATGTGACAGATAATTTCTATTAAGAAGAGGAACTTCCCCCAGTAGATTGCATTATTCTAATACTCGAGGATGCGGACACAGTGTTAGTTCAATTAGAAGTTGAATATGTTGATGATGACGATCATGAAGTTGATGAAGGTGGAGATGAAGAAGTAGAATTTGAAGAAGATGAAGAAGTAGAATTTGAAGAAGATGAAGAAGCTGAAGAAGAAGAATTTGAAGACTATTACTCAGATGATGAGGAATAATTTGTAAAGTATATCTTCTATTAAATCCATCTCTACAACATATGTATTCTAATTATATTCTTATGCGACAGCTATGGTGGGTCGAGGTTATCGTCGGACGAGAGCTACAAAGTCTCTGATCGATTAGACTCCAGATTCAACCGCACTTGCTCCTGTCGCTGATCCTCCTGTCGCCGAGGCTAGTTCATCGAGACGTAAGCGGCCACACGGGCCGAACATGATTTAGCCTCCAGCAGTCGCGGAACAACGCCGACTTATTTCTGTGATTGGCGAGCGATAATGTATTATGAATTATTTATGAATTATATATAATTTATTATATCATAATATAATATTATGCTTTATTTTTGTTGTGCAGGTTCGAGCAAGAGGATGTCCCCAGGACTATATCGGGGACAATCTGACGATATATGCATGGGGCCTGACCCACTTGGTCTCACGTGCCCCATGAGCACGTAGACATGCTCTGACGTGAGTTTGAGGTACGTATTTAAAATTTTTATATACATGTATTTTAAAAAATTTAATCAGCTTGATTACTATTGGTACTGATATTATTATTTTGCAAACTCATTATACTTGGCCAAAGGAGCAGAGGCCATTCATTTATAATGTGTGGGAGGTCATTTCCCGGTAGAGGTACAACTGCTAGCTGGGGCAGAGCTGGGGCCACAACCATAGCGAAGACTCGGGGATACGGCCCCGATTGGATTACTTCAGATATTTGGGATCAGCTCATGTCGATATGGTTGACCGAGCGATGGTAGAAGGTATCACATACTGCGGCTAGAAATCGCATGTCCGGGGGAGGAGCGCGTCACACTGGCGGCTCTGTTTCATTTATCGTGCACGCGAGACGCATGGTAAGTATTATACCTTATTTTGAATTATATATTTTATTTGTTACTCTGTGTACTAATTAATGTATTTGTTTTGTAAATGTAGACAGTGGTGATGGATGACGAGACTATCCAGCGACTCTCCCCGATGGAGGTATTTGAGCGGATTCATCGTAGAGGACATGGGGCGGGGGAGTACATCGACACCCGCACTGCAGTCATCATGGTAAGTATATTTGTTTCAATTATGCATTATTTATTTATAATTTAAATTTTAGAAAAAATATGAAAAATAAAACCAAGCTCAGGAGTCGATGTACCAGGACGGTGACGCAGTGCGGGGGCACCCCTGAGGACTTTGACGCGGGAGCGCCAGTTGAGGTTGCAAGTGGTTGGGACCACGACCACGTCTATGGCTTTGTTGATAGTGGCCATGCGCAATCGTGCTCGGGCCACTTGGGGCACCGACCCCTCCGGCAGTCGGTGAGCGGCCCTCCACCTCTAGGATTAATGATCAGAACAGGATGATATCGACACTGGAGGAGACGGTCGCACGACAGAGGGAGATGATGGCTCATCAGAGTTAAATGATGGGTAAGATGCATGCCATGCTGAGACAGATGACAGGTCAGTCCAGCGGTGTACACTCAGATCCATCGTCATCGACTCAGTCCACGCCGGTGTACACTAAAGCACTTCAGACCCCGTCATATGATCCCGACCTTCCTCCACCGTCGTAGTGAGCTTTTATTATTTTATGACTTGATTGACTTGGATATTGACTTGTTATATACTTGTTAGTTGAATATCTTAGAGTTACTTATTTTGTGACTTGATATATTCATTTGTATCGTGTTGATACGATAGTTTTGATTTCGTATATTTTTTATACGATTGTGGATAATTATACTTATAAGTATAATTTTTTGATGTATATCTGGGTGTATTTGTGATGTGTGTGTGAATGTATGTGTATTTGAATGAATGTGTTTATGAGTGTGTGAGTTATGTATCAGGTTATAAATGTATCAATGGAAATTTCTTAGTTATAGGTTAACATCATCACAACGGCCTTTCAACGGTCATCCGTGTCAAAGCCATTGTTGAAAGTGTATCATAATACCTGGGCCGCAAACTTAAAGCCGTTGCTGATGAACAACAACAATGACTTAGCAACAACCTTTCAGCAAAGGCTTTGCAATAGCATGAGGGCCGTTGTTGATGGCAATATCTGCAATAGTCGAGGCGCCGTTACGGAACTGTTGTTGATAAAAGTAGTAACAACAACAGTGCCTCGTTGCTGAGCCGTGGTTGATAATGTATCAACAACAGATATAGCTCATTGAGGAACCGTTGCTGATAATATCATTAACAACTGTGTGAGCGGCCATTGCAAATCCGTTGTTAAGTTATCAGGTAGGTGATCTTCAGCAATGGCGGCGTTGCAACGTGAGCCACCATTCCTGGCCGTTGCTGATGGTCTTCAGCAATGGCGTAGCAACGGATCCAACCGCTGTTGATGCTCGTTATTCCAGTAGTATTAATGTCTTCCTTAGACGACCGAGTTACTTAATTATACATAAACATCATTGAAAAACTTTTAAAAAAATCACAGAAAACATAAATTTTATTAGTAATACATTTTAGTGTTCATGTTTATACTAAATGAGTTAATTATGACATGATGCACCCATATAGGGATGTTATTGGGGAGGGTTTGGGACGACGAAGTCATTCATATCCCAAATCCATTAAGAAAGCTTAATCCTAAATTCGTCCCAAATCCGTTAGTATTTTGAAGGGTAATTCCCAAACTCATCCCGCTAATTTAACGAGTACCCACTGGGTACTCACTTTTCGTCCGTTAACAAATTTTATATATAAAAAAATTGGTCTACAATCTACATCCTTATCATAACATCTAATAATAGTTAATAGAATTTATATTAAAAAATTTATTCTACATATTTATCATAACATCTAATATTATATGACTTATACGAATAATTTAAAATTATAAAAAATGGTTGGAATTAATAGCTGATGAGCTACTTCTTCGAACCTCTCATCTTTTGATGGTATATTGTTATATTATATATTGTGTTAGGAAATAGAGTATAGATAATTAAATGTGTTATTGTTGTATAATATATACTTAGCTTTAATTAAAAAAATAAATTATATTGAACTCTAATTAAAAAGACATAATTATCTTATATATATATATAATATGAGGGGTATTTTAATAATTTTATACTTAACGAATTTGGGACGGGTTTTAGACTAAAATCTTGAACCTGCCCCAAATCTTATAGGGTTTTTACCTCAAAATTCTATACCCGTTCCACGACCCAATGGGCAAAATCTGTTAATGATCTATCAGGATATGAGACGGGTAAATACCCATTTATAAAAATTCACTGCCATCCCTACTCCCATATAATATATAAGTGTGTATTAGGCATACATAGTAGTTTATATTTAATTATAAGTTGGTCATGCATCAAATGATTTATAAAAGTCTTCCCTAATTAGTTCAGATAAATTAATTAAGCTTTTCATTGGAGTTTCTATATTAATTTGACCTTCTTTCTATGTTTCTTGTCTCCCGGTGTTAAATTAACCTAATAAATTACAAATTTTCAATTATTTTAAGGGGCGCTTTTTCACATGACTCTTTTTGGGATAAATTTTTTAAAAATTGATCATCGATCTTTATAATTAATTAAGTTTAATAATATCAATTGATACCCGACCCGCATGATAAAGATGTATTTGTTTCAATAATCCATCTTGGTGTCGACAATTTGGGACAACCCGCACAATCCGTCCATATGCCAACAAATAAGGGACCAAGATAATACACCTGGCCCTGAATGTCAATAACACAGGACAACTCGAGAACATCACGTTCATATTCCAACAACAAGCCAAAAGACAACAATACACCTCATCCTGAATATCGATAATCTAGGACATTCTGGAACAACCCGTCCGGGGTGTTGACAACTCGGGACAACCCGTCGACGAAGTCAACAACTCGGGACAAAAACAAAACACCATGCACTGATATAATTACTTATGTGATTTCTATTTGTATTGTAGATGAATTACAAGGAAGATGAGAGAATTATTGCGGGATGCCAAAGTTGGGTCGACGAAATTGCGATGCTGGATTGCACAACTACTAGCCACGTAATGTTGGCCGAGTGTCGGCCACTAGCCTACGCTACGTTGGTCAATTGTCGACTGCAGCGTGTGTTGTGGCTCTAGCCACGATGGTGCATTGTCAACTGCAGCGTTGCTGCAACCACTCTGGCCACATTGGCCAGTATTATGGGGCAGCAATCCCAACCCCCAATCGACCGACAATGGATTCAAGCAGAGCCAACGCTGAGAGAAGGGGTGGGGGGAGTGACGAGGGGTGACCACCGATGATGGATATGTTGAAGAGAGGGAGAATAAGGGAGGGAGACAAATGAGAAGGGAATTGGAAGATGAGATAATGATGAAGGGTATTTTTGTCTATTCATACAAAATTTGGTCTAAATCAATTTTGTGTTCTTTTATATATCTCGTTAGCTGAATGCCATATGAATTAATAAATTAGTATCCATTAAGATCGTCTTATTTTTAGCACCATTTAATTAATACGATCGGAGTTCTTTTGGTTATCTGATTAATTATGAAAATAAGAGGAAATATCATATTAATTTATCTAAATTACAGGCTAATTTCTGTGACTTTTCCAAATATATAAACCATTTGCTGCATGCATGGCCAACTTAATTAAATGATCAGAGAGAGGGAGAGAGGAGGATGTAGATCATCTATCCCAACCGATACAGGAAAACATAGCGTTGAGAAGCTGCGCAAAAGCGCAAACAGTCATAGTCAGCGATTTCGCTGCATGCATAAGAGAGGAAAGCGTGTTTCCTGGCTGGTCCAAGACACGCAGAGCGGAGCTCCAGAGGCTGCCTCGTCGAAATGCACGGGCGCGTTGCTGGTGCGCACGAAAAAAGCGGCCGTCGTGTGAAGAGCGAGGGTCGTCCACCGTCCATCTCCTCTCCGTTTTAATTTATACTATCGCTTCCCGAAAGGAAGATGGAGAGAGAGAAAGAGTTCGCGTCCATTTCTCTCAATCTCTCCTCTCTTCTTCGGTTTCCATCACCAATTCGCTACTCTTAATTAATTCCTCGTTTGCATCCCGATCTCTTTGCTGCTTTGATTCTTGTATTGATTTGTCGTTGGTTCAATCTCTGCAACGACTAACTGCGATCCATTCAGATTTGCTCGCTTGCTTCAGGCATACACAAAGTCGAGAATTCATATCAGCCTTCTTATACATTTGGTCAGAAACTGCAAGATTAAGGCGAGAGAATATTACTCTGCTGTTCTTGCTCTTCTGAAGTCGTTCCAGAATCTCAGAAATGAGTGGGAAGGTGAGATTCAACATCGATCCAGAATCATCTCCTCAGGTAACTTTGAATATTGTGAAAATGGGCTTTTATCGATCTTTCCGATCTTATATGTATGACATAAATAAACGAAAAAAGGAAACCTTTGCGATGAAAAATTAAAATGTTGTATATTTCTCTCTTCAATCTTTGAGCGTCTTCCTAGTTCCTTCGAATTCGAACCACGGCAATCTGCCTTTTTATCTCTTGGTGGTATATATTAGTTCTTCATTTAGAATTGGGTCTTTTTCCAACCTAAACTATGCATATCATATTGAAAAATTGATATACTGGCTCTAGAAAGAGGGATTTTGTATATGAGTCCTGACACATCAGATCATTATAGTGAATTTTCTTTTGAACATTTTTAAATTGAGAGACTAAATTAGAAGATTAGAGCAGGCTTGCTGGTATATATGTAGAATAGAATTTGCTAATTGATCTGACATATAAATGGAATGAAGAAGATTAGGAAGAAAGGATCATATTTTGCAAGGTTTCAGCAGAGGTGGATGAAATTTTAATGACGATCTCTATGGAGAAGGATGTGCATCTGCCCTCATGAGAAGCGGAATAACATATATTACTTAGCTGGTTTATCTACCAATTGCTTGATTATATTCCACAAAAGGATGCTCATATTCCACTATACCCTTCACCATTAATTGTTGAAATGAGGAGCAATATACTTTCATTGGCCATGCATTGACGTAATATCAAATTCTATACAATAAAACACATGCTATATATTTTTTGACAAAGAAGATAATTGCTGATGTCCAGAATATGCTGATTACTTTGTCCAGATATCATTTATAATGTTGTTCAGAACATATCTTTGTTCCAGGCATATGTAGTGTTCAACTGTTCATACTTGCTAACTAATTTTCTTTTGTAGATGAACAAAACTGTTGAAAAACCTCCACAGCTGACGATTGTTCATTCCCCATTTGAAGTGAGTTTATAATTAGTTTATTTCTTAATACATCAATTAAAATTACATGTCATCTCGTTATTTTTCACTAGAGAAAAAAGGTTTTTTTGGTTGTTTCTTATGCTTTCATTTCTGTTAATTGGTTCATCACTCAGCTTGGTTCTCCGGATGGAAGATCAGAACATGAATTCGAGGACGAAAGCCTTGTGACCCCTGTGGATGTTACAAGAAAGCCTATTGGACTCAATGGAATTCAGTCCTTTTCTGCTGCCGAACAACAGAACATGACCACAAATCTGAAAGCTAGCTTCTGGAGGAGCTTAAAAGTAGTACTATTTACAGCCAAGATAAATGTGTTGATGCCTTTTGGGCCTTTAGCAGTCTTGTTCAATCATTTCTCTGCTGATGAAGTTAGTTGGTTAATTGCCTTTTACCTCTTTCCTTTGATTCTTATGGTTGTAGTCGATATGTAAAAGATTTGTTTACCACCCCTTGTTACTGTTTTTGTCATTCATCATGCAGGGATGGGTGTTCTTTCTGAGCTTGCT
The DNA here is from genome assembly GCA_034359265.1 of Canna indica. Lineage (NCBI taxonomy): Eukaryota > Viridiplantae > Streptophyta > Magnoliopsida > Zingiberales > Cannaceae > Canna > Canna indica. The sequence continues at coordinate 53,319,797 of CP136896.1, forward strand.
TGGTATCATTCCATTGGCTGAGCGTTTAGGTTATGCCACCGAGTAAGAAAACCTAGTCTACTGTTTCCTGTTTCCTGTATTTTGTCCATTCTACATTGTCAATCATCAGCAATCTGATACAGTATTGTTATTATCAATTGTGCAGGCAGCTTGCATTTTACACCGGACCGACAGGTGAACAATTGCTCTTTGTTTATATATGAAATTATTTTGATCGTTTTGAATGTTAAATAGTTACAAGCATTGCTTGAACTCTTTCAACAATCTGTCTAGCATTGTGTTAAAATGGCAACCTAGATAGTTTATGAATACATTTTTTCTCTGTTTTGTGATGGTGTACTTTATAGTATTGATGTATCTTCTTGAAAAATGCACGACTTTTAGTTAAGCAAAATCCAGAGGGGAGTTAGGATGAGAAATTTCCTGATTAACTCAATAAGAAAAACCAAGTAATCAATCTTGAGAAATGTTATTACTAATTTCTTGTACATATTCAAGTAAGAATATTCTCTTTAAGGGGGAATGCCTTTTACATTTCTGTATATATAATAATGTTTTTTTCTTTTGCATTTGTTTACAATAGTTGCAGCTTATGTTTATGAACCTGCAGATTTCGTTGCATGCTTATCCCTGATGATGAAGATTTTTTGTCCTATCTAACTAATATCTGCAACTGCAAATGTAGTGGGGGGTCTTCTGAATGCAACTTTCGGAAATGCAACGGAGTTGATAATATCAATCCATGCACTAAAAGGTGGAATGATACGGGTCGTTCAGCAATCCTTATTAGGATCTATTTTGTCAAACATGTTGCTTGTTCTTGGATGTGCATTTTTCAGCGGAGGGATTATTTTCCTCAATAAAGAGCAAGTCTTTGATAAGGTATGCTGTTATTAATCAACTCAACTTTCTTTTGTTTGATTCTAAGAAAATCATAGTGCTTGTTGGTCTTATGGCAGGGAGCTGCTGTAGTGAACTCTGGGTTGCTGTTAATGGCAGTAATGGGCCTTCTTTTTCCTGTTGTTCTCCATTACACACATTCAGAAGTACATTATGGCAAGTCGGAGTTAGCCCTTTCGAGATTTACGAGCTGCATAATGCTTGTGGCTTATGCCTCTTACCTTGTTTACCAGTTAAGATGTCAAAACAATTCATATGATCCAGTAATTGAGGTTAGATACATAGATTTATATACACTGCTTGCATACGCCAATGCTTTCTATGTAATGCTAGCTTTACTAGTTATATTGTCTAAATGTACTTCACAGTTATAGTTTGTCAACTGAATTCATTTATATGTTTACTACTATGATTATATGCATTCTGCTAGGTGAAATTGTCTATTAACACTAAGAAAAAAGTATGTTGGTTATCAAATTACCAATCTATAATTGTTTGCTTTCAACTCCAAGAGTTGTGTTTCGACCTGAGTTACAAACATATTTTCTTCTTCTTCTTTTTGAGGAAGTACAGATCTTTTGATTCATAAATTTATTTCTTGTTTGTATATTTGATCTGCTACTGCTATAACCCTTGCGTTGTTTGGAGTTCAGAATCTTCAACCAAGAACGTCATATCGGAGAAGATAGTGATGCATAATAATCATTTCCTATTTAATTAGTACAATTAATGTTGATATCCAATGTTACAGTTTCAACAACAGGACTTGTTTCTTCTATTAGAGATAGATATTGTACTCTATGATGATACCCTTGGCTCCAAATTGGCTTTTGAAATATCATATATTTATCCTTTAGTGGTATAAAGCTTTATAACTACTTAGTTTCTTTCATTCTTATATTTGATACTAAAAAGAAGAGATTTGAGAATAAAACACTATTTAAGATCGTGATGATTTCTGCTTTACCTATAAGTCAATTTTGCACATTGGCAAATTAAGGTTAACTAAGATTCAATATGCAGTCAAGAAAAGTTCTGATTCTGATATATCCTTCCTTATTTTTGTATTCTTCAATTAATTAAGACTTCAATTAAATTTTTCTGAAGGAAGGATGTCAAAATGAAGGGAGCACAGATGATGATGATGAAGTTCCTGAGATTTCCAAATGGGAAGCCATCACCTGGCTTGCAATTTTGACTGCTTGGATTTCTTTGCTCTCTGATTACTTGGTGGATGCAATTCAGGTATCCAATTTGACTTTAGAATGCTAGTTCAGTACTCTTTTTTCGGTATATTTAAATGTCATTGTAGATTTGCATAGGAAGAAAAATGTTAATTTTCTTTGCGATATGTTGTTCTTGAAGAGCATGACCTCATTTGGTCCTTGGTTTAAATCCTAGTTCTGTATTGCCTGATATGAGCTCTCCATACTTACTAGTCAATAAAGGACCAATACAAGAACAAACTGCAAAATTCTAGTCTTTCGTCTTTTACTTTTCCAAATACCTTGCCTTTATAAATTGCATATTTGAACATCTTTAATGGAGCATTAGGAAAAGCTCTCAGCTTATTTTTATTAATAGGCCAGGCTATGTTGGTAATTCTATGTTTGTTTTGCATTACCTTTTTCAACCATCTATTATAGTTTTATGTCTTACATTTAGCTTTGATGGATTTCACAGGGTGCCTCAGCTTCTTGGAATATTCCTATTGCCTTCATAAGTGTAATTTTGCTCCCAATTGTGGGCAATGCTGCCGAGCATGCAAGTGCAATTATGTTTGCCATGAAAGACAAGCTTGTAAGACTCTTCATCTCTTTTATCTACAGTCTTCTTTCCTGGCTATACTGAATGATTAACTGTTTGTTTCAGGATATTTCTCTTGGAGTTGCTATTGGCTCATCTACACAGATATCCATGTTTGGGGTAAGCCAATTTACCTTCTTTGAGCTATATGAATAAACACTCATTCAGTGGTACGAGGTATCATATGGCCCGATACACGGCGGTATTTATCAGTCTCAAATAAATGATAGATAATCAAATGTACAACCCATGTCTGGTGATACCAAGCAGTGATGTTCAGTATACTGATTTCTACATTGGTCTTGACCCATCACTGATAGAGTATCTTAACCCTTGCATGCATGTCTTAAAGTTTTTATTGAGCTTCTTCAACTTTTTGATATAATGCTCATGCACATATTATCTAACTCTTTTTTTTTTGCATTTATTTTACAGATCCCTTTCTGTGTGGTAGTAGGGTGGATCATGGGACAACCAATGGACTTAAATTTTCAACTCTTTGAGACAGCAACACTCTTTATAACAGTACTAGTTGTAGCCTTCTTGCTGCAGGTAATAACTATTTCTGCCAACGCTTGAAAACAACAAATCTTTTTAACTTTTTCTGTTAATTTGACATGAAATATGAAGTAAAAATCCTTTCTTCGAGGCTGGTAGCTTTCATAAAATTTTCAAATCTGATTTATTCAGATCCAATTTCAATGATGTTTGTAAATGCTTTGTTACAGGAGGGAACTTCTAACTATTTCAAAGGCCTAATGCTCATGCTCTGCTACCTAATAGTAGCTGCCAGCTTTTATGTACATGTTGATCCTTCTTTAGGCAAGTTTTTTTGCATCAGATGTTTTCTCAACTCGATTAAATGAACTGTTGAATTTTGAGCAGAAAGATACATTAGTGTGATTGAGCAAAAAGTTTAATCCTGCAGAAACTACAAAACCATGATGTGGAAGGTGAAGCTGATTTTGATTGAAGCCATTGCCTTTTCATTTTTGATGCTAAGTTTTGAACGGAAACACAAGCAGTGACTCCATTAAAGCGCCCAAATTTTGGTGTAATGGAGAGGTTATTTGGCTCCATAGGAGGGCTGAAGATTTTGTCGTTTATTATCATATTACATGTAAATGAATAGAAGGAAAACCTCAGATGATTTTAGGACATGCCAACAGTTTAATCTTGTAATATTATCCTGTAATTAATTCATTGTCCTTGCTCCAGATTCCCAGTTGGAAAATGGATGCATGCAAATTAATGTGTACAAGCATACTTTTTTGCTCCCTGAAAAGTTGATCAGTTGAATGATCAACACATGTAAAGTTTTGACAATTAAACGTTCACTTGCTTAAGTCCTTCACGAGTTTAATTGCACCAAAATGAGCGCTCTGCAGCTCTCCTTCAGGTCCTGTTGAAATTAGCAGCACTTTCATAAACTAGAAAATGAAGCGAACTTTTTTTTTTGATAAAAAAATATTTGTATTAATTCATGAGATAGAATTGAATACAAAGAGGGGGAAGTAGAGAAAAAACAAAAACTAAAGAACCAAAGGAAGCTAAACAGGGAAAGCTACAGAATGTTATAAGAACTAGAGAAACTAAACAACGAGCTAATGAACTCTAGACTCCCATCCTGGAAGCACCTTTGGTTTCTTTCTCCCCAAATGAACCAACTCCAGATCAATAGAATCCCGAATCTCTGTAAGTTATGTCTGTTTGGGTGATCCCAGTGATGATTGTCCAGCGGCCACGGAATGTTGAAGAAAGGAATTTTCAACTGAAGAAGTCATTGAGCCCAAGAATCCGGAGAAAAATTGCACTGACTGAAAAGATGAACATGAGCACAGGAAGTGTCTATGGACATGCCCCAACCAGTCAATTTGTCCTGAGTCAATAGACGTTTTCGGACCCTAATCCACCCAAAGATAGAAATCTTAGGGTGTGTTTGGTTGGATGGACTGAATTCATAAGAAATATGAATAGACAAGGAATGAAATAGATGAGGAATAATATTACATTCTTTGGTTGACATTGTTAAATAGGCCAAGAATTGAATTACTTTGTTTGGTTAGCATAAGGAATAGACAAGAAATAGAAAGTTAAACGATCAAAATATCCTTCTTAATAAAATTGAATATATTTACTTTGTTTACTTAATAGAGGAAATGACTAAAATGCCCTCATAAAAATATAATAAATTATATTATAATTCATTCCAATTAATAACAATATAATAAAAATATGGATCAATATAAAATAATTTATCAACTTAAAATAATAAAACACTATTATTTATTTTGTTTTCATAAAAAATAATTGAATCTTAAAAAAATAACTATTAAAATATTATTTAATAATAAAATAATAATTATCTATTTAAGATATGTAATTATTAAAAATAATTTAACAATTTAATTTTTATATTTATATTATAAATATTGAATGGTAATATAAAAAATGACCAAAATGTCCTTCTAAAAATATAATAAATTATGTTATAATTTATTTTAACTAATAACAACATAATAAAAATATGGATTAATGTAAAATAATAAAAAATATTATTTTTTTATTTTCATAAAAAACTAAATCTTAAAAAAATAATTATTAAAATAATATTTAATAATAAAATAATAATTATCTATTTAAGATAAACAATTATTAAAATTAATTTAATAATTTAATTTTTTATATTATTATGTAATATTATAAATATTGAAGGACAATATAGGAAAATATCATAAAGAATAGATAAGAAATATTATTCCTTGGGTTGAGGTAAGAAATAGTATTCCCCATGCATAGGGAATAATATTCCTTATCTATTCCTTATGGCCCACCTATTCCTTGTCTATAAGTTGCAACCAAACAAAGGAATAAGTGGGGCATAGGGAATAGTATTCCATTCCCCCTCTATTCCATCCAATCAAACACTATCTTAGGAGGTAAGAAATGTTGCCCGACCCAACAGTTCGAAGGGCCCTCCACCCCCCAAAAGTTGAGGATTCGGTAAAGAGACTTGGAGGAAAAGAGCTTATCATGAGACCATTTCCAAAAAAATGTGGTAGTCTCCCTTCGAAAAAGGGATATTGCCAAGCACTTCGGTCAAGCCAAGGATGAGATTTGAATCCACGAAGGTAGAGAAGGAAATGTTTCGGCCGCAGAAGTTACCCTGCTCAACAAAGAGCCTGGCATCTCTAATGAAGATGTTCCTGTTAGTCACAAATTTGAATAGATGAGAGAATTGCTCAGCCAGGCTAGAGCTGCCACACCAAGGTTCACGCCAAAGATAGATATTAGAACCGACCCCCCACCTGATAATCCAAACCACATCTAAAGAGGTCTTGTAGTTTAATTATTGACCTCCAAACCGGGGAAGCATGATTTGCATTCCATGACTCAAATCAGTCTCTTGATCCCATGGAGGCTCCTCAGATAACTTCAATCCATTTAAGATCCGAACTGTCACGGGTCAATTGTTTTGTACGGAAGAACCCATGCGGCACCCTTGCATCCTGTGCAAGGGATAAGTCTATCGTCCCGAATTGGGCTTCCCGACTTAACATCGCAGGGCATGCGTTTGTCATCATAGCAACCTCGACCGCCATATCCGGGCCCCCAAAAGACCATGTTGGCCGAATAGTATTGAAGGCGTAAAGTAAAACAACATTTACAGGACTATGGACGCAAGTAAACATAAAACCGGGTGTAGGGTGAACTCTGCAAGTTGTCTTAGGCGAAGATCGAGTGGTCACACGCCCATATGGGTAGCCCGTTCGTCTCCGCCTAAGGCAACCGCTTTGTTTGCCAACGCTCCCCTACATTATACATGAGACCCCTAACCCCCAAGTGCCACCCCCAAGGTTCCCAAAACCACGATGAGGATGACAAAATCGTAGCCAACCAAAATGGTGATTTTCCATAGCCACGATCACGCAGAAAGTAGGAAAACTGCTCCGGTTAGCCGCAGTGCACTGTTCTCACTCCACTCAACGTCTATTGCTCCGCTCGCGCAGTGCGGCAGCGTTTACCCAACCATTGCTACAGAAAAGGAGCTATTTTGCCCAGTTTGCCTAGCCACGGGCTGAAATGCGCACCAAGCACCGAATGATCTCGAAATACATCCAACTTGTACCATGGGACCTTGGGGATCGCACAAGGGTTATTACAAGACCCTTACGAACTATAAAGAAAGCCAAAATTATATGGACTCGCTAACATATTTACAAACATGTAGGGAATATTCCGCCATAATTCGTCGTAGCTCGGGTGAATCAAAAAGTCCCTAACATAACGGTTGATAAATTTCCACAGCCAAGATCCTAGACGAGAAAGGTTATGAGCTTGTAGGTTGAGGATTCCCAATCCCCCTTCCGATGGAGGGCACGCAACTGAATCCCAACGAATGAGACATTTACCCAAGCAGGAAGTAGAGTCTAATCCCACCCAAAAATTTCTTCGACGGCAGTCGATCTTTTTGATTACCCAAGTAGGCGCTTTGAAGATAGAGAGCATGTAACTCGGACTGCTCGAGATGGTGCTATTTATAAGAGTAAGACTGTTGGCCTAAGGTTTTCTACCTAGGTCTTAATCTCGGTTTTGATGATAACAAACATGGAACTAATGATTTCATGGAGAAATATTTTTAGGTTCCATATCGGTTAACGCGCGACGTCCCTGATCGGAAAAATTAAAGAAATATATTGGAGAAATCGGCAAGGACGCTCGTCGACACTCGGGATTCTTCGGAAAGTTGAAGTTTAGGTCTAGGGTGTCTAGCATGTGTTGTAAATCCTCATGATGATGCATAAGAACCTAAAAACCAAACCTAAACCCCAAAACATGAAAAATTGGCAAATTAGAAAATGACCCTGGAATTCACTAAGCCTAGGGAGCTCCTTGGAGGGCTATATGACCTAGACATTTTCTTCTTACAAAAAATGCCGATAATTATTCCTTGGGTAAAAACTAGATAACTAGGTATTTGTTGGCTTAAGGGTTTCTCTTAAGCCTCGATCTTTATTTTGATGATAACAAACAAGTATTTAATTTATGTGTGAAGTTTTGATTTCAGGTTGAGGTTGCGATAAGCATGCCAAGTTCGTTCAAACGAAACGAAAGAAGAGATTCTCAAAGAAACAGAAGAAGAAAACGTCAAAGAAAGGCTCGGGCTTAGATCAAGTAGAAATCATCTAATATACCCTTAAGGATGATCTTATCCCAAGCCAAATTGTAAAGTTATCTAAGTTGAAACTTGGTAACTAAACTCATAAAAAGGCATGTAACAAAAATCAAGTAGAAGTCACCCTCAGCTTGAGTTCGGTCGACCGGTTGGTCGACCGAACTAGGTAGATATTTAGAAGCAACCAATTCGGTCGACCGGTCGGTCGATCGAATGTTGTGAAAATATGGCAGTAGACATTCGGTCGACCTACCGGTCGATCGAAGTTGGTGAAAAAATCACAGAAGGCTACGTCGATCGATCGGTCGGTCGACTGACCGAAGCCAAAATTTGGCAGAAGGCTCATCGGTCGATCAAATTGCAAATCACAGATCGCGCGACTAGCCTTCACTGCATCGGTCAACTGATCGGTCGACTAGATCAAAAATCATAGATCGCGCTTGGCTTCCTTGCATCGGTCGACCGGACTCGGGATGAATAAACCTGCGACTCCCTCGGTCGACCCATCGGTCGACCGAACAGAGCTAAAAACCCACAGAAAGGTAGCAATCGATCGGTCGGTCGGTCGGTCGATCGACAATCGATCGAACTGCTGTAATGACTATTTTTTTACTTATCGAGTCACCGTTCAGCTGAGGGGTTATAAATATTCCTCACCTACCTTTTTAAAACAAAATTAGAAAATTTATTTGAGCATTTTTAAGAAGTGATTTAAGCCTTTAAAGAGATCGATTGATGCGCGCTCCGTTTTTAACGTTCTTCTTCAAGCGCACGCTGCTCCTCAACTCTGCTACCACTCGAGATCATCTTCTAGCGAGTTGAAGGCTTGAAGGGGAAAAGAGCATTGGTTCCTTAATAAAATTACTAGCTCTTTTTCATTGTAGTTGAAGATATTTTAAACCTGTTTTCACCTGTAATAGCTTGCTAGGTGTGCTAGAGAAACACTTAGGGTTAGACTTTGTAGATTTGTGTTTTACCTAGGTGAATAGGTTTGAGGAGTTCTCAAAGAGGTGATAATTGTGTCCTCAGTTGTATTCAAAGGAAAATACAAGTTTTATAAAGTAGTTGGTTAGAAATCCTTGGTGTGGAGCCAAGGTAGTGGAGTAGGCGATTGGCCGAACCACGACAAACACTTGTGTTAGCATTGTCAGTTCCTTGTGCATATTGCTTTGTATTTATTGCTTCCGCATGCTATAAACATCGTGCTTATACAACAGTATTTTTAAAATCAAGAAACGTTTAAAATCGAAGGTAGGCAAATTAATAGATTAACACACTATTCACCCCCCCTCTAGTGTGCCATTTCTTCCAACAGTATTTTAAAGAATTTTTTTAAAGCCTTTAGCATACCCATATTTGACCCGGGAGATTAGAAAATTTCTGTTTTCCGGAAATTTGTACTAGACCCCAAAAACTAGATTTTGATTCTTAAGGATTTTGATTTTTTAGATATTTTTATTGAATTCAAATGGGGGTAATCCTTATATAATATTTATGTTTTAAAGTTATTAAGAAATATTATATAAGTAGACTTAGCGAAGACGGAACCCAAAAATGAGCAAACAAGCAAAAACTCAACCAAACCAAGCAGTGTAGTCTACCTAGTTTTGGTCGATCGGTCGGTCGACTGAAGTGTACTAGAAAGCGGCAGTATGCCTTCGGTAACTCGGTCGGTCGACCGACGATCTATCGGACTTGCGATCGGACGACGGAAATGACTAGTTTCCTAGTCGTTGAGTTGGGTGTTTCATGCCAACTTTCCATGGCTTATAAATAGAAGCCTTAGCAAGCCTTCCACCTATCATCCAAGCTTCCATTGAGTCATCTTTGATCATCTCTAAAGATTTCTTGAGCCATTTCTTTGCAAACCCTAGTTCTCATGATAAAAACTTGATTTTGCCTTCCAAGCTTTGATCGATTCATCATTGAGGCATCAAGAGGAACTAGGACTCGTGTTTGGAGCTAAGTATAAGTTGAATTATTTATTTGCTCCATTACTTATGTATTTTATTGTTTATTTCATTGTATTTTGAAGTGTGTAAACCTAGGTTGCTAGGTTTGATTGAGTTGGTGGATGCCTTGGTGTTAAGGCTTAAATCTACCATTGTAAACATAGTTTACTAGGATTAGTTGAGTTGTCCCTTAGGTTGAGGTGGGAGAGTGCTCTTGGTAGGAAGGCGGGATACTTCCGGGTGTGGAAGTACATTTGGTTTGAGAGCGGAGACTTTTCGGTTGTAAAGTCCTCTTTATAAGGGAAACTATATAATCTAGTAAATTTAGTTTGGAAATCCTAAGCGGGGTGCTTAGGAAGTGGAGTAGGCATTGGGGCCGAACCACTATAAATAATTGCGTTAGCATTGATATATTGTTTTGTATTAATTACTTCATATTTATTGCTTCTGCATGCTATTAATATCGTGCTTAGCCTAAGTAATATAAGAAAAGATTAAAACCAAAATTAGGTGATAAGATTAATTAACACACTATTCACCCCCCTCTAGTGTGGCCATTTCACCAATAAAGACGTCCCCGCACGAGAGAGAAGAAGCCCATTCCAACCACTCAACCTCTTGTCAATACGGTTGATAACTGATATCCAATCTTCCTTAAGGAGGTTTCCGACGCGGAGAGGCAGCCCAAGATAGGATATAGGAAAGGAACCGGCGGCAAAGCAAAAAAATGCAGTCATCGATTGAGGCAAGGATAAGTTGCCTTGAAGATGAAGAACACTAGTCTTAGTCACATTGACTCGGAGCTCCAAAGCGAGTCCAAAACAGCAAGAGCACACAGAGGTTGTATAGGGTAGTTTTGCAATTTGAAGAGATGATGGTCAAGTCGTCGGCGAACAGAGAATGCAAAATACCTCCTTGAACATAACTTCCAAGAACACCTTCCAGTAGGCCATTATTGACCCCCTGAGTGATCAGAGAGGAAAGGCAATCCAAAGCCAGGATAAAAATATAAGGAGAGAGACAAGGATAAGTTGCCTTGAAGATGAAGAACACTAGTCTTAGTCGCATTGACCCGGACCTCCAAAGCGAGTCCAAAGCAGCAAGATCACACGGAGGTTATATAGGGCAGCTTTGCAATTTGAAGAGAAGATGGTCAAGTTGTCGACGAACATAGAATGCGAAATACCTTCTTGAACATTGTTGATTGAATACCCAGACTAGAAGGGGGGGTTGAATAGTGTGTATCTACTTTTATGATTAATTGAATCTTTTCGATTTTAATCAACTCAACTACCCGATTCAAGTTACTTGATTCTTAGTGCGACTAGATTCAATCATAATTATATCAAGCACAAGTGAAAATCAAATTGAGCAATCAAGATAGCAATGCAAACACGAAATATATAGTGGTTCGGCCAACACCGCCTACTCCACTACCTTGGCTCATCACCAAGGATTTCTAACATTAACACTTTATAGATTGATAGTTTTTCTAAGAATACAATGAGGACTTATCCCTCAACCCTAGAGGCGAGCCTCAACACCTATTCTCTAGCAAAAAGAACAATCTACAAGACACCAAGGTGTTTACACGCACACCTTGCAAGCTACCCTAAAAATCAATACAAAGAAAGATGAAAACAATATAAATGGAGCTTAAATGTAAAACAATACTTGATGTAGCTCCAACGCGTCTCCTCCGAGCACTTCAAGGCTTCGAGTATGGATTTCTCAGTGAAGACCAAGCTTGATGAAGTGAGGAGAGATTGAGAGTGTGGAAACGGAGATTAGGACTTTAAATCAACTCCTTTAGGCTTGTAATATCTAAGGATATGCTCAATGAAGTTCTCAACAGCCGGGGAGGAGATTTATGAGTGGTATTTATAACCCCTCACTCAGCTAGGGCACCCAACGGGCGTTTTTTTTGCCCGTTGGCGATGGTCGATCGCTGAGCGATCGAAGGCGTTCTGCCGCTTTCGGGCCACATTCGGTTGACCGGGTGGTCGACCGAATTGGCTACTGCCAATTCTTTGCTTCGTTCGGTCGACCGAATTGGCTACTGCCAATTTTTGGCTTCATTCAGTCGACCAACCGGTCGACTGAACCTGGGCTGAGGCTTATTTTTTGAATGTTCTGCTTGTGCGCTTCGTTTTCTGATTCTGTTACCAAGTTTGGACTTGGATATCATTAAAATTTGGCTTGGGACATAATCTTAGAGTCATATTACATGAAATCTATTCACAACTCTAGATTTTCTACTCGATTGACGATGGAGCCATTTTTGCCGATTTTTGAACTTTCTCTGGACGAAGTTCGCCAACAATAAGTTTGTTATCATCAAAATCAAGATGGTGACCAAGGTTGAAAACCTTAGGCCAACAATCTTCCCCTTTTTGATGATGACAAACTTCTTAATAAATGCATTAAGAAATGTATCAACAAGCATAACATTTCTTCAAGTGAATGTACAATGCTCCTCCTATCAACATGCATATCTAGAATAAACTCCCCCTAACTATATGCATATCTATATTTAGATTCTTCTCCCCCTTTTGACATCAATAAAAAAGGGCCTAAGTTAAGCAATTCTAGATTTCCCTTAATTACACAATGACAAGATTTAAACATACATGTTATCAATGATGCTTTGAAATAATAAACACAAAGATAACACAAGTGTCAAGAGGGTTATACACACTCAATTATGGAATATCCGAAAGTCATTTGCTCGATAAAGACTAAGTTTCTGATTTTTGATAAAAATGTATCCAAAATCATATAAAATTGAAATCTCAATGAAACTTTTTGTAACTTTTTCAGCAAAAACTAGATTTTTCAAGCAAGGTGCAGAAATAATAATTTTTCGAAGATTAATTTTCTGCATTTTTTTAATAAACCGCTGAAATTTCAGATTTCATATTTTATCAAAAAATACTCATTTTTCATCATTCTAATCATGTATACAAAGTTTGAATTACTAGAAAGAGTCACAAAGATTACTCAAATGACTTACACAATTTCGATCAAGAATTAACATGGTATATCAAAAAATTGTCTACAAGTCATTTTCCTAAATGCTCATGAATTTTTATATAGACACAATCAAGTGTTTTATCAAGAGCAAAGTGCAAGAGTTTCTACATGCTTTATATGAGGTATCATACTTCATAGTGCAAAGGTGAAACTGCTACCTCATAGAATTTTCAAGTATTTAGCATGTGTTCTCTAAAAGCATTTGCATCCTAATCAATGCTCAACTTGCAAGTAATTGAATCATAAATAACACAATAGACATTTTCTTACTTAGCAAGTTTATGAACTAGATAACAAAGGAAAGTCAAGATTTCTCAAAAGTCAAGTTGTGCTAACTAGTGGAGATTCATTTTTCAAGATACAATAAAAAATGAATCAAAGAGATTTCAAGAAGTGAAAACATTTTAAAATCAAGATCTCAAATCCTTCCTAAGGTTGAAAACCAACACGGCCACAATTAGCCAAGGTTTCAATACCAAAGGTTGCATAGACCCATTATAGGTTACAAATGGCCTCCAAGGAGTCCGAAAATAAAATGAAAATTTGAAATTCAAAAACTTTACCACAAGGATGTTAATCAAGGGTGAACATACGGACAATCAAGTATCAAGTGAGTACTAAATAAAGTATATACACTAATGATCAAACTCCAATAATGATGTAAACAAGAGTAGAGTTAGGAGTTGATACCGATCACATTAGTCAAGAAGTTGCAACAAAGTTAATTCCTCTTTCTTTACTTTCCAAGCAACTTCAAGCCATCAATGTGTCTTCATTTAAGTGTAGTGTCTCCCCCTACATTTAAGCATGAAGACTTTGGTACCCAAATTTCTTTGGGTCCTGGGGTGTTAAAAGCTTTTGGAACCCAAAGTGATTTAGCATTGGGGTTCTTTTTTAATACACAATCCCTAACCATATGTCCACATATGCCACAACAAAAATAATGACCTTCAAATTTAATAGAAGCATGATGATGGACATGAATGTGTGGATGAGCATGGGAAGATACTTTAGAAATTTTTGAATAAGAGACATGGGCATACATATTTTTCATTTTCTCATTTAATGAAAGTAACTCATTTCTTAATGATAACATGCCATCATTCAAATTTTCAATTTGTAAGCATAATGAGGCCTTTTCTATTTTCAATGAGTCATTCAAATTTTGTAGATCTACATTCTTCTTTTCTAAGGAATTTTTATCGTTTTCTAGAAGTTCAACCTTCATTGTCGTCTCATTACAGGAAAGCAAAAGATCATCATTTTCTTGTTCTAGCATTTTATTTTCCTTTTTAAGTTCCTTGAATCTTTTTCTAACAATACTAAATTCTTCATATATATGCTCAATTTCCTTTTCTAATTCTACTTGAGTAAAGATATTATCACCTATAGTAATAGTGTGTACCTCATTATCCTTTGTCATGAAACAAAGGTTTGCATTCTCCCTTGAGCTTTCTTCTCCACTTGAAGATGATGATGGTTCGCTTACATCCCAAGTAGTCATTAATGCTTTCTTCTTCATCCTTCTTCTTTTATCTTTCTTTGAGGATGATAAGGAGGTGAGCTTGGTCTTAGGACAATCTCTCTCCAAGTCTCCGAGCTTGTTGCATTGGAAGCACATGATTCTATTTTTGCCATTCTTTTTCTTGAGAGGCTTTCCCATTAGTTCCATCAACATCCGCCCAAGGTGAATCATATCTTCGTGGTACTCAAATTCTTCATTCTCCGATGATGATGATGAGGTCCGATCACCAAATGATGCTTTTAAGGCAATGTTCTTGCCTTTGGGGGCATCTTCCTCCTTTTTTGCCTTCATATGGATCTCATGGGTCATGAGGGATCCAATGAGTCCGGTGAGCTTCATGGTGCCAAGAATCTTGGCCTCCAGGATAGCAACCACCTTTGGCTCCCATGCTTTGGAAAGTGATTGAAGAAGCTTCCTCACTTTTTCTTCCTCTTGTATATCCATTCCAAGGTTAGTTAAAGCATTCACAATATTTTGAAAATGAGCATACATTTGATATATTTTCTCATGAGTATGCATTTTAAAGAGTTCATAGTCATACATAAGCAAATTTATTTTGGACTCTTTAACTTGGGAAGTTCCCTCATGAGTAGTTTCTAAAACATGCCAAATATCAAAAGCAGATTTACAACATGATATTCTATTGAACTCATTTATGAATAAACCACAATGTAATGCATTCATTGATTTGGCATTCGAATTAAACAATTTGATCTCTTCTTGAGACCAATCATCCATACTCTTGGAGGGCTGATAACTCATAATTAACATGAATAGTTCTCCACGCATCTAATCCTAGGGACTGCAAAAAAATACTCATCCTAGTTTTCCAATAAGGATAATTATTTCCATCAAAAAGAGGAGGTGCATGAGTTGAAAACCCTTGACCTAGTGTGATACTAGAATCCATAAGTGTAGGTTAGATGTTTAAACCTAAGTCTACAACCTTGCTCTGATACCAATTGTTGATTGAATACCCACACTAGAAGGGGTTGAATAGTGTGTATCTACTTTTATGATTAATTGAATTCTTTTCGATTTTAATCAACTCAACTACCCGATTCAAGTTACTTGATTCTTAGTGCGACTAGATGCAATCACAATTATATCAAGCACAAGTGAAAATCAAATTGAGCAATCAAGACAACAATGCAAACACAAAATATATAGTGGTTCGGCCAACATTGCCTACCCCACTACCTTGGCTCCTCACCAAGGATTTCTAACCTTAACACTTTATAGATTGAAAGTTTTTCTAAGAATACAATGAGGACTTATCCCTCAACCCTAGAGACGAGCCTCAACACCTATTCTCTAGCAAAACCAACAATCTACAAGACACCAACGTGTTTACACACACACCTTGCAAGCTACCCTAAAAATCAATACAAAGAAAGATGAAAACAATATAAATGGAGCTTAAATGTAAAACCATACTTGATGTAGCTCCAACGCATCTCCTCCGAGCACTTCAAGGCTTCGAGTATGGATTTCTCGGTGAAGACCAAGCTTGATGAAGTGAGGAGGGATTGAGAGTGTGGAAATGGAGATTAGGACTTTAAATCAACTCCTTTAGGCTTGTAATCTTTAAGGATATGCTCAATGAAGTTCTCAATAGTTGGGGAGGAGGTTTATGAGTGGTATTTATAACCCCTCACTCGGCTAGGGCACCCAATGGGCATTTTTCTGCCCGTTGGTGACACCCGGTTGCTTGCCGGTCGATCGTCGGTCGATCGACCGATCGACTGCTGTGCGACCGAAGGTGTTCTGCCGCTTTCGGGCCACATTCGATCGACTGAGTGGTCGACCGAATTGGCTACTGCCAATTCTTTGCTTCGTCCGGTCGACCGATCAGTCGACCGAATTGGCTACTGCCAATTTTTGGCTTCATTCGGTCAATCGGTCGATCGAACCTGGCCTGAGGCTAATTTTTCGAGTCTTCTGCTTGCGCGCTTTGTTTCTGGATTCCGTTACCAAGTTTGGACTTGGATAACATTTCAATTTGGCTTGGGACATAATCCTAGAGTCATATTACATGAAATCTATTCCTAACTCTAGATTTTCTACTCGATCGACGACAGAGCCATTTTTGGACTTTCTCTGAACGAAGTTCGCGAACATATCATAATCTCAACCTGAGATCAAACATTTGATAAATTCATTAGAATAAGTTTGTTATAATCAAAATCAAGATGATGACCAAGGTTGAAAATCTTAGGCCAACAAACATAACTTCCAAGAACACCTTCCAGTAGGCCATTCTCGACCCCCTGAGTGATTAGAGAGGAAAGGCAATCCAAAGCTAGGTTTAAAATATAAGGAGAGAGACAGTTTCCTTATCTTACCCCCCCCCTCCCTTTGGCGTCGAAAAGTGCTTGTTGAGGTACCATTGATAAGCAAAGACGAGTCTGTGAGGAGGAGATGCTTGACCCAAGCAATCCAACGAGCAGGGAAGTGTCTCGCAGACATCATCCCAAGAACGAACACCTAGTTGATCGAATCAAATGCCTTCTAGAAGTCGACTTTGAATAGAAAACCATCTTCACCTCGCTT
The DNA here is from genome assembly GCA_034359265.1 of Canna indica. Lineage (NCBI taxonomy): Eukaryota > Viridiplantae > Streptophyta > Magnoliopsida > Zingiberales > Cannaceae > Canna > Canna indica. The sequence continues at coordinate 53,336,742 of CP136896.1, forward strand.
GTGGCATGCCCACACAGTGAACAATGAGGAAACTATCAAGGGCGCACTTGCCCATGGTGAAGGCCCCCGGATTTTTGCTAATTAAACCCTCTATGAAAGGCTTAAGTCTTCGGGCTAGAAGCTTGGAGAAAATGCGGACAATGCTGTGCTCCAGGCGTATAGGACAGAAATCTTTCATATTGCGGGCTCTAGGTATTTTTGGAATCAACACTATGAAAGCCGAGTTCACCTTAAGAAGAAGTGTCGGATTAAGGTATAGTTCTTGAAGAATAGCAAGCAAGTCCTCCTTAATGTGATCCCAGAAGAAAATGAAGAACTCGTTGGGCAAACCGTCCGGTCCAAGCGATTTAAAGGATCCCATATCTTTAATGGTTTGGAAAATCTCATCCAAAGAAAAATGGCATCCAACCCCTGAAGGTTTGAAATCCGATCAAGGCGAATAAAACCCCAGTTAATCTCAAGAGACACGGGAGTCGAATGACCTAGTAAGCTCTGGTAGTAGCTGTGAAATGCAAGACCAATTTCCTTTTGCTCTTCAATCAGCCCTAAGGGACCATCAATGGAATGAATCCAGTTATGTTTTCTTGAATTTGAAGCAAACTGCTGAAAAAATTGAGTGTTTCGGTCACCTTGACTAATCCATGTTTGTTTGGCTTGTTGCCTCCAATAGGTATCTTCATCATTATATAGAGAATCCAGACTAATCTTAGACGCCCTGAAGTTTGTCATTCCTTGTTCATTCAGACCATCAGAGTCGGCCTTATAGCTAAGTGTTAAGGATCTAATTGTATATATCTTTTCTCTATGTACTTATATGCAAAAATGAATAATTATATATTGGTAGTATGGCGGCTACCAAATCAAGTAAGTTATTTTCCGAAACTTCTCATGGTATCAGAGCCAAGAAATCCCTTTTTTTTTCTCTTTTTCTCTACGCGATTATTGTTCATTGCGCACACTGTTCAGCGCGCGTACTGTTCATCGCAAGCACTGTTCATCATGTGCACTATTTATCTGTCACTGTTCATCCTTTGCTCCTGAGATCTAGATCTAAGATCCAAAGTTGGGAAAGGCTCCTCCCTAGATCCGTGTTTAGATCCAAAGTTGCATCTTCGAGGAAATCTACGACAAGACTGCGAATCAAATGGTTTATACTTATCACTATGGAAAAAATGAATGGAAATAACTATGCTTCATGGTCTACGCACACTTGCTGCACAGTCCCCACATGGATTTAGAGGGGGACGCAGTGGAGGCAGTGATGAACATCGACGTGGTCACAACCTTGGTCGAGGACGCCCTAAGTGTGCTTATTGCAGAAAATCTGGGTAGTCGGTCACAACCATTTAGACCTACAGATTGTATTCATGCAAATGAGTATTCTCAATTTCTTCAATACCAGTCTACTCAGAGCACTCAGCCTCAGACACAACCTGCTATCTCTACCTTTGTTTATGGAGGTACTCCTATTGCGTGTCTGACTCAACTCTAGTGTCCACCATTGGATTCTAGACTCAGGCGCATCTGATCATATGTCTGGTAACTTTTCCGCTTTCTCCTATTCATTCACCTCTGCCTCAGCTGCCTCATCAGTAAAGGGTATGGGTCTAGCCTCGCCTACACCATCCTTATCACTTAATAATATTTTTTACATTCCTCAATTTTCCTTGACTTTACTTTCTATTAGTAAACTCACTCGAGATTTACATTGCTTAGTGACATTTACCTTTTATTCAGGATTCTCGGACTAGTAAGGTGATTGACATAGGGCATGAGTCTCAGGGTTACCAACTGGTGATGCCATCCTCTGCCTTGGTGGTTGATTCGTCTCCTCTTAAGATGTATAGCAGGTTGGGGCATCCTCACCTGCAGGATCTAAAGAAGATATGTCCTAGTCTTTCTTCACTTTCGAGTCTTGAATATGAGTCGTGTCAACTTGGTAAACATTCCCGGTCTTCTTTTCCAAGTAGCATTAATAAACGTGTTTCATCACCTTTTTCCCTTGTTCATTCCGATGTTTGGGTCCTAGTCGTGTCTCTTGTAAACTAGGGTTCAGATGTTTTATCACTTTCATAGATGACTACTCTCGTATGACCTAGTTATTCTTGATGAAGGATAGATTTGAGGTCTTTCACATTTTCTTCACATTCTATGCTGAAATAAAAACTCAGTTTGATGTTTCCATTCGCATGTTACGAAGTGATAATGCAAAAAAATATTTCTCCACTGATTTTCAGTCTTTCTTTTCAACTCATGGTCTTCTCCATCAATCTTCATGTCCTCATACACAATGGAGTTGCAGAATGAAAAAATCATCATCTTGTAGAAATGACACGTAGCCTCCTATTGTATATGGATGTACCGTTGAGGTACTGGGATGATACTGTTCTCACTACTTGTTACCTCATTAACAGGATGCCCTCCTCCGCTCATCACAAAATTCCCTTCATTGCTCTCTTTCCACATTACGCTATATATAGTCTTCCACCATGTGAGTTTGGGTGTACCTGTTTTGTCCATCGACTTTCTCCCGGGAAGGATAAGTTATCTCTAAAGTCTATTAAATGTGTCTTCCTTGGTTACTCTCACCTTCAAAAAGGGTACTGTTGCTACTCACCCGAGTTGGGTCGTGCTTTTGTCTCAGCAGATGTTACCTTCTTTGAGACCACACCATTCTTTTCGCGTCAGTCCACTACACCCGAGTCTGTTGCTGAGGTCCTTCCTATTCTGGTTCCACTATCCACTCTTGAGGACACATCTTCTCAGATGACTGATGATTCGCTGCCACCCCGAAGGGAACCCACCAAGTTCTTTACTCGACGTGTTCTTGCTGAGACATCGCCAGCCTCCCCGCCTGCCCACAGTTGCCTTGCTAGTCTCAGATCCTTCTCCACCATCTAACCTTGATCTTTGCCTTGAGGAAAGGTGTTCGTAAGTGTTCTACTTCTCATCCTATCTCTAATTATGTCTCTTACGATACTTTATCCCCCAGTACTATGCTTTTATCACTTCTCTTTCCATTGTTTCTATCCCTCAGACTATTTCAGGTGCCTTATCTAATCTGGGATGGCGTCAGGCCATGGTTGATGAGATGGTTACATTACATTCTAATGGCACATGGGTGTTTAATATTAAAATAGCTCCTGATAGATCCATTGATAGGCTCAAGGCTCGTTTGGTAGCCAAGAGATATACACAGCAATATAGAGTGGATTATTTGGATACATTCTCTCCAGTAGCTAAGATTTCCTATGTTCGCCTCTTTCTCACGCTAGCAGCAATTTCTGGTTCACAACTTCGTCAACTTGACATCAAAAATGCCTTTTTACATGGTGATCTTGATGAGGAGGTGTATATGGAGCAACCTCCTGGATTTGTTGCCTAGGAGAGTCCACCTTTAGTCTGCAAACTAAAGAAGTCTCTTTATGGTCTGAACTAGTCTCCACGTGCATGGTTTAGCAAGTTTAGCTCCGCTATCACTCAGTTTGGTATGATGAGATGCACCTCCGATCATTCAGTCTTCTTTTGCACCTCTCCGAATGGATAGCGAGTGCTCCTCATTGTTTATGTAGACGACATTATTATAATAGGAGGTAATACAAATAGGATACAAAAATTAAAGTCTTATTTGCATCAGCAATTTCAGACCAAGGACTTAGGTGATTTGAAATACTTTCTTGGTATTGAAGTAGCTCGTACAGGGGGAGCAATCTATATTTCTCTAATGAACTATGTATTTGATATGCTATAGGAGGCAAGTTTGTTGGGAGCTCGACCAGTAGACACTCTTATGGAGCCAAATATAAAGCTTTTGCCGAAGCAGGGTGAATCCTTGGCTGATTCGGGTCCATATCGTAGATTGATAGGCAAGTTAAACTATCTTACCGTCATGAGACCTTATATCTCTTTCAAGGTTGTCAAGATCGCTTTCCTACGCAAGATCGTAAGGCTCCCGTACGATCGAGGATAGTAAGATCCCACCAATAATTAAAAAATATTATCTATGACATAAATGTATATTTCTATGAATTTGTACTCACAGTTCTTATTTATCATTCAAAATCAATCATTATTCATATAATTTACATAAAATTGGGCAGGAATAGGGAGGAATCGGAGAAGAGAAGGGTTTCAAACCTGAAAATGGGAGGAATCAATAAAGAGAAGGGTTTCAAACCTGAAAGTGACGGTCAACGACTCACGAGAATGGGAGGAATTGATCGAGCAGAACGGAGAAGAGAAGGGTTTAAAGCCTGAAAAGTTAAAATCAGACAGGTCTTGAATCGAACATAGTGGGCTGGGCTTTGGCCCAAAATTGTTTAAAATGCTAAAAAAATTAATGGTATAGGATATGTTGGTAGCTACGATCCTACCAATCTTACGAGCGATCCCAGACCGATCCCATATTTTTTGATCGTTTAGTGAGATCAGGATCACTAGCATGGTGTAGGATCGTAGGATCTTATGATCTTACGATCCTGCTGGTGATCTTGACAACCTTGATCTCTTTCATTGTTAGTGTACTCAGCCAATTCCTTGAGTCACCCTGTGAGGGACATTGGGAAGCTGCATTGAGAGTCCTTCGTTATCTCAAGAAAGCTCCAGGAAAGGGACTCTTATACTGTGATAGGGGTCACCTGCAAGTGACAGGCTATTCTGATGCGGATTAGACAGGTTCACCTACTAATTGTCGCTCTACTTCAGGATATTGTGGGATGCTTGGCGGTAACTTGATATCATGGAAAAGCAAGAAACAAACTATGGTGGCTAGATCTAGTGATGAGGCAGAATACAGGGCTATGACTCTTGTGACTTGTGAATTGACTTAACAACATAGACTTTAGTCAACGAGTAGATCATACAATTACGACACAACTTAGCAAATACCAATAGATATATATATCATAATGATGTTGAAACGTGCAAGTGTTGGTGAAATGGCCACACTAGACGGGGGTGAATAGTGTGTTAACTAAATCTATTTGCCTAATTTTGATTTTAATCGTTTCTTATATTACTTAGGCAATTCACAATTTAACGACTAAATGCAGAAGCAATTAATGATAAAGCAATTAATACAAACAAAATATCAATACTAACACAATGGTTTATAGTTGTTCGGCTCCAATGCCTACTCCACTACCTAAGCACCGTGCTTAGGATTTCACACCCAAATCCACTAAATTATGAGTAGCTTACAATTGAGGACTTTACACCGGAAAGACCCTACACTCACCTCGAAGGCACTTCCACACCCGGAAGTATCCCGCCTTCCAACCGAGTGAGCTTTCCCACCTCAATTCCTAAGACCTACTCCTAACTTAGTTTACACAAGTGGCTTTACACATTCTACACCAAGGATACCACTCAATCACAAGACCTAACACTAGGTTTTCTTACAAGCTCAAGTAAATAAATTAAAAACAAAATAAAAACACTTTAATCACAAGAAGAGAGTAAAGAGGACTTATCACAATAAGAACACCTCTTCTTCTTGAGCCTAGCACCCTTGATGAGGCCTCCAATGAAGAACACTTAAAGATGAGGGATCAAGAGCTAGGTTTGAAGGATTTGATCAATGACGAGTTTGGAGGATGCTAAAGATCACTCTTTGAGGTTTTTAAGCATCATTGAGAGCTTGGTGTTGGTCTAAGGTTTTCTACCTTGGTCTTAATCTCAATTTTGATGATAATAAATATGGAATTAATGTTCCATTGAGAAATATTTTCAGGTTCCATATCGGTTAACGCACGACGTTCGCGATCGAAAAAATTGAAGAAATCGGAGAAATCGGCAAGGACGCTCATCGACGCTCGGGATTCTTCGGGAAGTTGAAGTTTAGGTCTAGGGTGTCTAGCATGTGTTGTAAATCCTCATGATGATGCATAAGAACCTAAAGAACCAAACCCGAACCATTTGGATTACCCAGGTTCGGTCGACCGACTGGTCTATCGGCAGCATTTCGGTCGACTGAATATTGCCTAGAACGGGCAGACTGCTTCGGTCGCTCGGGTGATCGCTTGGTCGATCGACCGATGATCGACCGAACAAGCGATCGGCGAGTTGTAACGGGCAAAAAATTGTCTGTTGAGAAGAGAGAGCTCTGTCTTCTCTTCATGGCTTATAAATAGGAAGCCATGACAGCCTTCCTTCACAATGTTGATCACCTCTAATCTCCTTGAGCTATCTTTTGATCAATTCTAAGCCTTCATTGAGTTTAAGAAATCAAAGGCATCAAGAGGAACTAGGCGTTTTATTGATTAGAATTGAATTGAATTGAATTGAATTGAATTGAGTTTAAGAAATCAAAGGCATCAAGAGGAACTAGGCGTTTTATTGATTATAATTGAATTGAATTGAATTGAGTTTAAGAAATCAAAGGCATCAAGAGGATGGCTTATAAAAAGGCATCAAGAGGAATTAGTCATTGATCAAATCCTGTGAAAACTATAATCTCCTTCCGCATTTAGTCGTTGAATTGTAAATTGCCTAAGTAGTTTAAGAAAAGTTTAAAATCAAAATTAGGCAATAACATTAGTTAACATACTATTCACCCTCCCTCCTCTAGTGTGACCATTTCACCAACAATTGGTATCAGAGCGGGTCCTAGATTGAGATTTCCTATACTCTTTGTTTTGATCCGGAAATGATACTAGAGTTGGTTGTTTCCACACCTCCTAGGTTCGATGAATTGAACTTTGGTCTTTGGAAGTCTAGGATGTACACTTAATTAAAGACTAGAGGTTTTGATGTTTATAACATGATTAAATTAGAATACATTGAACCTAAGGTTGACATGCATGATTGGAGTGAACATGACAAGAAAATGTTTCAATCTAATAGAGATGCTATGTATTGCATTTTTTGTACCTTACCTAATAGCATCATTGATAAAGTCATGCATTGTGCATCGGCATTTTATTTATGAGCTACATTAAATATGTTATATGATTTTGTTAAAACCGAAGAGCTTAATACACTTGTTGAGGGTGGTGATGACAATGGTCATCCCCTTAGTTCTAACCTCGGTTTTGATGCTCTTAGTGGTTCTAGTGAAAGAAGCAAATCAAAAAGTCGAAAAAGAAATGTTATATGCTACTTGTGCAAGGAAAAGGGGCACATTAAAAGAAATTTCCCTTCATCAAAGAAAAATGTCAAGAGGAAGACAAATGCGTCAACTTCCACAACCGAATCACAAGAAGCATTCTCCGTCATGATCAAGAAGTCATATCTCAATTTTGCCTCATGGGTCTTCGGAATGAGGTAAAATCTTCTACTTCTAGTCATGATAGAAATCTTGATAGTGATAATGATGATAGTAGCTCAAATTATTTAGGTATGATTTATGATGAGTTATTAGAAGAATCTAAGAAGATGTATGCCTTGCTTATGAATAAGATCAAAGAAAATTAAAAAACTAAAAAAGGAAAATTTAAGGCTTGATTCACAAGTGCATGAATTAGAGAGAGAGAAATTGAATACTAGTTTTGTTAATTCTTGCCATGACAATTTTAAGCTTGAAATTGAAGACTTAAAAAGTGAGAATATTGATTTGAAAAAAGAAAATGAGGATTTGAAATAAAAAATGAATCTTAGAAGTAATGATTTGAAAAGTAATTTCAAACTTGAGAATGAGAATTTGAAAAATGAGAATTGCATATTGAAATCTCAAGTGTGTGCTTTGCATAAATCTATTGATACCTTAAAAAATGAGGTTGTAGTATTAAATAAAAGAGTAAATGAAATTAAGGATGCTTATTCTTCTAGGAAATTTGAAAAGAAAAGTGTTTCTTTCAAGAATGCTCATTCTAACCATAAATCTCACATCTCAAGAGTAAATGTTAGGCATTCCACATTTAAACCTCATGCTAAGAAAAATGAAAATAAAAAATTTCATGATCATTGTTTTTGTTGTGGTGTTTACGGGCATGCTATATATGATTGTGCATTTAAGATAAACCCAAGTGGTGTTTAGACACTTTGGCTAGCTAAGTCCTCTAACCCCCAAGGACCCAAAGCCATTTGGGTACCAAAGGTCTCATGCTCTTTTGTAAGGGGAGCAACCACACAAGGGTAAAGGAAATTGAAGAATTGAAGTTGACCATGGACTTCAATGAAGAATTCATCTTTTGTTGCAACTTCAAGTCATCATGATGCCGTAGGTATGAAAATTGGCATCTAGGTATGTTTAGTATCACCTCCTTTATTTTTCTTGTCATGTTAAAGTTGGAGTTATGATACTAGTTAAATTTGAGTTGGTTTTGCCCGCTGACGATATGACTTGAAAAATGATCTTTGTTTTTTATTTTACGGTCTCTTCGGAGACCTATGTGGCCTATAACGGGCCTAAGCGACCTTGCGGTTCTAAATCGTAGGCTAATTGTGGTCTTTCGATTTTCAACCAATATGAAGGGTTGGAGATCTATCTTTCAAATATTTCATATTTTGAGATCTCTCGATTCATTTCGAATTCACGATAATTTATTTTGAAACGAATTTCAAACTATTTAGCAAAGTAAAATTTGAAATCGATACTTGATTCCCTCTTTACTATCTAGTACGATAACTTGTTAGTAGTCACATTTCCATTATGCTACTAATGAATATTGCTTGTAAGTTATCAAAAATGTGATGGAAGGCTAGTAGATTGAATTTGGAAAAAAAAATAAAAAGTTTGGGAAAATTTTCCAAGAATAAGGTATGAGTTCGTTTTTGCAAAAATCTTAATATAATACTTGAATATTCATGCTTTAATGATGTCTCTATATACTCATGATTGATTTTGCGTGGTAAATGTTTTGAATTTTCATGAGCAGGAAAAATCATGATAACTAGGCAATTTCATGATATTGATATTGAATAAAATTGGACTAGATTAAAATTTCTTATTAGAGACCTCATTTTGAGTAAACACCCAATAAACATATTTAGATACACACATGATATGATTCTAGGTGTTTAAATTTGAAAATTCATGTGTAGATGATCGAACAAGGTGATAACTAGATCACTTTCGGGGACTTAAGCTTGGAAAAGTTTGAACCAAGTCAACAAATCGGCTTGGACACTTCATTTTAAGTCCAAACTTCATAAACATATTTAGGAATAGGTATGACAAGTTTCCATGCACTTAGAATGAAGAATTCATATGGATATGGATAAAATGACATAGAGGTCATTTCATGATAATCTCTTTTGAACCAAGTTGACCCAAGTCAACAAATTGACTTAGATGTCTCATTTTCCATCCATATTTGAGGAACATGTTTAGCTTTACTCATGTTAGGTGTCCATAAGTTTAAATTTGCATGAGTAAATGATAAGATTGGCACTTAGCAAGTTTTATGATAACTAGTTTAGTTTTGAATGAAACCATGCTAGGTTGATATCTTGACTTAAGGACATGATTTTCAAATTTCGCTATATGTCTAAGTATACGAGTGTAAATGTGAAAATGGACATTTAACTAGTTTAGTTTTGAATAAAACCATGCTAGGTTGAAAAACCATGTCTAGGTTGAAATAGATATGAAAATGTGAAAATGGCTAAGTATCAAATTTTGTGATCTACTCATGTTTTCTCTAACTTAGACATCTAAACATCTAACATGAGTGAATCTAAGTATACGAGTCAAGTTTGAGCTGAAAATGAGATTTCTAAGTCACTTTGTTGACTTAGGTCAAAGTATACTTCAACTTTTCAAAAATTAAACTTTTAAATCCATATAAAATCATATTTTTGACGAAACTTTTTGAAACATTAACTGGACAAACTAGATTTTTCAAGAAATATGCAGTTTCAAGAATCAGTTAAAAAAGATTTTTCTATATTTTTCTAAAAATAACTGAAAATGCTAAAATTTCAATGGCATTTCCGTAATTTTTAGTTATTTTTCAAAACATGTTCAGTTTTCATTCAAACATTTATGGCACCATATATAATGGTCATGTAAGGAGTGTATGTCAAGTTTGAGATGAAAATTATGTCCTTAAGTCACAATATCAACCTAGTATGGTTTAATTCAAAACTAAGCTAGTTATCATGAAACTTTCTAAGTTTCAATCTTATTATTTACTCATGGTTTTTCAAATTTAAACCTGTGGACACCTAACATGAGTAAATCTAAACATGTTCCTTCAATATAGATTGAAAATGTGACCTCTAAGTCAATTTATTGACTTGGGTCAACTTGGTTCAAAAGATATTATCATGAAATGACCTATATGTCATTTTATCCATATCCATATGAATTTTTCATTCTAAGTGCACAGAAACATGTCATACATATTCCTAAACATGTTTATGAACTTTAGACTTAAAATGAAGTGTCCAAGTCAATTTATTGACTTGGGTCAAACTTTTCCAAGTTTAAGTCCGCTAAAGTGATCTTTTTATCACCTTGTTCATCTATACCAAATGTTAGTTTAAACACCTAAAATTATGTCATGTGTGTATGTAAACATGTTTATTGGGTGTAGACTTAAAAACGAAGTCTCTAGTGACAAATATTAACCTAGAGCAAGTGTCATTCAATCAAGATATCATGAAATTGCCTAAGTTATCAAACTTTTATCTACTCATGAAATTTCATAGATTTATCATGCAAAATCAATCATGAGTATAGAGACATCATTAAAGCATGAACATTTAACAACTATACTAAGATTTTTGCAAAAAACGAACTCATACCTCATTCTTGGAAATTTTGCCAAACTTGTCTTTTTTTACTTTTCAATTTTCTTGATGATAACATGGCCTTCCATTAACATCATAACTTGCAAGCAATATTCATTAGTAGGATAATGAAATGTAATTACTAGCAAGTTATCAAACTAAGTAGCAAAGAGAGGGATCAATTATCGATATCAAAGTCTACTTTGTTAAATAGTTTCAAACTCATTTCAAAATCAAATCGGGTGATATCAAAACGAATTTAAAGAGATCACAAGTGAAATATAAATAAAAACATGATCTCCAACCCTCCTTATTGGTTGAAAACCGAAAGGCCACAATGAGCCTACGATTTAAAATTGCAAGGTCGCATGACCCCGTTATAGGCTACATAGGTCTCTGAAGAGACCAGAAATTAAAAAATCAAAAATCATTTGAAATATATTAAGAGCGGGGAAAATCAATCAATTTTAAGCATGTATCATAAACAACTTCAAACATACAAGTAGAGAAAAGGTGATGATACCAAGTGATTTAGATGCCAATTCTTAAACCTAAGACATCTAATCTAGGTGAAGATTTTGAAGTTGCAACCATGTAAGGATCCTTCCTTCAATTTCTTGGTCAACTTGTGTGGTGGCTCCCCCTACAAAAGAGCATAAAACTTTTGGTACCCAAATGGATTTGGGTCCTTCGGGGTTAGATAGCCTAGGAATCCAAAGTGTCCGAGCTACACTTGGATTTTTCTTGAATGCACAATCATAAATAGCATGACCATATATGCCACAACAAAACCAATGTCCATGAAATTCTTTGTTTTTACCATTCATATGAACATGAGGTCTAATGTTAGAATGCTTGGAATGAGAAGCATGATGAGCAAGAACATTCTTAGATGAAATATTTTTCTTCCTAGGATTTCTAAAAGATGAAGTATGTGATAAACTACTAGTTTTCCTACTTAAGAAAACAACCTCATTTTTCAAATCTGTCACATCCCAAACCCAGTATGATCGGCCAGGATACGCCATGCACGTACCCCGAAGCCTAACCCAACTCAAACACAACAGCAATAACCTGAACAATGGGAGATTTTTTTTTTTGAAAAGAATAGACATGACATCACGAACCAAACCGAACCAAAACTCAATATGAATACACTGAACGAGTTATTAAAAAGAAGTTCAAATAAATAAACAAGACTCCTAAAATAAAAATAAAATGCGAAAACCACAACCTGAGTTAACATGACTCAACAACTCAAAGAGACACTAAAATGACTCAGGTATTCTCCTCGATCACGACATGTCACGAGACCCGCTACCCTGCCGCCACCAATCGTGCTACTGCACCACGGTACCTCTTTGATCTAACTTAGGTGATGCAAAATATCAGTAATGAGGGGTAAGTCCAACCAGGACTTAGTGAGCAGATCAGTCCTCAATTCACCAAATCCATCATCATGCATAAAAACACAAATAGCCGATATAAATAATGTAACAACAACATTAGAAGAAATTAGTTATAATACATCCACAACTCTATGCATTAAATCAACATCCATCAACAAGTATAAAATATCTACAGCAATAAAATAGGAAGAATGCAACAACTCAATCATATGCATGCAATGCAACACCTCAATCATATGCATGCTCCCCGGACCCGTCGGTCCCACACAACCACATAGGGTAGGTAGACGGGTGGCCGCCGAACTACCACCCAGCTCAGTGTCGTCTCTTTGGGGCATGCCCTCCCCTCACCGGTATTGGCTCTTATGAGCTAGCCTGTTGGGGCATACGTTCCCTTGATCACCTACTCAGGTCTCCGGACTGTCTCTTTGGGGTATGATCGCCCTTCACCAGCCAGACTTCCGGAATAAGGCCAACGTTGTCTCTTTGGGGCATACCCTCCCCTCACCAACGAGGCTTCTGGGAAATGCAACAAGCACATCACAATACCACACACGCAGGTATATAAGCATAAATAAGATATGCTATCAACATGTAATAAAGGGTATGTCAAATCCATACCTTATCCTCCACCTCCTCCTGCCATACATCACATCTACATACGGATATACATGTAGAAATAATGCTCATAAATCATGAATGCTCAGCATAAATAAACAACCATAAAATAGAGTTATAGCACTGTAAGAAAGGATGCACGTGTATCATGAAAGTAGTGCAAAAGCAAACTCCAACTATAAATTAATGGACTGGAACATGATAAAATAACTTATCATAAAAATCACCGATCTAGGATAAGATTTGCCTCATTAACTACTATATCCATGAATCATCTCAGATTGAACCATAAAAATATATAAAATATGATTTTTCAGCTTGGCACGCAAAACAAGGCGACACCCGACTACTATTTTCAAAATCCGAAGATCTAATGGTGAAATAGACCTCGCAAATAAATCCAGAATGTCGATTAGGTGAAAATTCATATATAACATGAATATTTTTGCTAACTTTAAGGTCTCGAAATAATTATTTAGAATAATGAAAGAAATATCTTAATTTATTTAATAAATCACAGTTACAAACTAATATAACGGTGTTACAATCAATAATTCGGTAATGAAATCTCAGCCCTTCATTAAACATGATCAAATCACAGCCTTCCATCTAATACAATCACAGTCCTCTACTTAACATGTTGCAATCTCAGCCTTACATCTAACTAGATACAATCACAGCCCTTCATCTACATGATGCAATCACAGCCTTACATCTAACCAGATGCAATCACAGCTCTCCATCTACATGATGCAATCATAGCCTTACATCTAACCAGATGCAATCACAACCCTCCATCTAACCAGATGCAATCACAGCTCTCCATCTACATGATGCAATCACAGTCTTACATCTAACCATATGCAATCACAGTCCTCCATCTAACCAGATGCAATCACAGCTCTCCATCTAGATGATGCAATCACAATCTTACATCTAACCAGATGCAATCACAGCCCTTCATCTATATGATGCAATCACAACTTTACATCTAACCAGATGCAATCACAGCCCTCCATCTAACCAGATGCAATCACAGCTCTCCATCTACATGATGCAATCACAGCTCTCCATCTACATAATGCAATCACAGCCTTACATCTAACCAGATGCAATCACAACCCTTCATCTATATGATGCAATCACAGCTCTCCATCTACATGATGTAATCACAGCCTTACATCTAACCAGATGCAATCTCATCCCTCCATCAACACAAGATCAAATCCCTACCCTTCATCTCAACCAATTAAATCCAGCCCTTCATCTCACCCAAATCAATCTCAGCCCTCCATTTCATCTTTCCACCTAGGTCATCTTCATCTCCCCCTCCCCTCCACCTACCGTCGCCGCCCCTTCCCCCCGGCCGCCGCCTGGCCGCCAGCAACGCTAGCACCGACGCCGCCACCACGCGGCGGTGGCGGCACCTCGTGCGGCTACCACGCATGGCAACGACACCACACAGGGCGCCGTTGCCTCCGCGGTGCCTCGTCGGCACCCGTTGCGCCTCGCCAAGAGCCGCCTCCCGGCACCGACCGGCAAGGTGAACAGAAAAGGGGCAGAAAAAAAAAGAAAAAAAAGGAAAAAGGAAAAGGAAAAGGAAAAAGAAAATAATATTTTATTCCAAAAGGGGTTAACAACATGGTTTAATTAAGAAATGACCGATTCGACTTCGAATACGAGAAAATGCGTCAAAAATTGATGAAAAACCCCGGAACATGAGAACATCGACATGAATCAAGAATTTGAGAAAAGAATGCCTAAATCCACTCACCGAACGGAGAGAAAACGGAAGGAAAAGACGTGCAGGATCTTCCCCCGATCGACACCGACGAACTTGCGAAAATCCAGCTCCGACGGCTCCTCCTCCTCGATGGCACCCTCTCTCTCCTCTATCCTTTGCCTTGGGTGGCGTACGACTAAAACCCCTAGCCGCACACCCTAGGGTCTAATTTATACACCGGTTGGGTCCAAATGACCAAAATACTCATACCCAAGCTATCCGACTTAAACAGCTCATAACTCATCCGATCTAACTCTGATTCGAGATCCGATTGCACCACTAAATTTGCCTCGAGACCCTCTATCACCCTAGTATGCTAAATCACAGAGATAAGACAAATAATATTTCCCTTAATTTTTCTACATTAAATGCTTAGTCGGGTCTAATCCCGAAGCTTCCCGCCAATCCGTGCTAACTAGGGCCCACGATCCCCCACTCAAGAATAAAATATTATTATTAAGATTTTTGGGGATTACAAGAATTCTATTCAAGGGAAGAATATTGGGCGTTTGGATAGACTATATTTAAAGAGATACTCGAGGAGAAACAGGACAGAAGAAGCCATCCTGCAACCTAATCTGTGTCAAGAATCTTCTGGTGAGGTATCTCTAACCCTTGATTCCACTAAATTTGGATAAACCTATTGCTCAAAGGAAAGGTGTAAGGTCCAGTACCAAACACCCTATATCTAACTCTGTCTCCTATGACTCATTGTCCTCCTCCTATAGAGCCTTTGCCTTTCTATTTCCTCTGTGTCTATTCCACAGGATTGGAGAGAAGCTCTAAGAGATCCTAAGTGGGAAGAAGCGATGGTTGACGAAATGAAAGCTCTGGCTAAAAATGAGACTTGGGAGCTTGTCACTCCTCCATCGGGGAAGAAATTGGTCGTCTGCAAGTGTATGTTCACTGTAAAACACAAGGCTGATGGTTCGATTGAAAGATATAAAGCCAGATTGGTAGCTAAGGGATTCACTCAAACTTATGGAGTGGACTACCAGGAGACATTTGCCCCTGTAGCTAAGATGAACACTATCAGAATCCTGCTATCTTGTGCAGTCAACCTTGATTGGGACTTACAACAGTTCGATGTGAAAAATGCATTCCTCCATGGAGATTTAGAGGGGGAGGTGTATATGGAGATTCCTCCTAGATTTGATGATGAAAGAACGTAGGGAAAGGTGTGTAGATTAAAGAAGGCATTGTACGGATTAAAGCAGTCTCCCAAAGCATGGTTTGACAGATTCAGCAAAGCCATGATCTCTTTTGGCTATCAGCAGAGCAATGCTGATCATACCCTATTTATCAAGCATCACAAGGGTAAGATCACTCTTCTTATAGTTTATGTTGATGACATGGGGTGATGACAGGAGATGATAAAGAAGAGATGGCTCAACTAAAAAAGCTTCTAGCACATGAATTTGAGATCAAGGATCTACGAAAACTACAATATTTCCTTGGAATTGAAGTTGCCAGATCAGAAAAGGGAATCTTCATTTCACAGAGGAAATATATCATGGATATCTTGGAAGAAACTGGTATGCTGGGTTGTAAACCGATAGAATCTCCTACTGAGAGCAACCATAAGCTAAAAACAGGGACTGGTGAGTCAGTTGACTTAGGAAGATATCAAAGATTGGTGGGAAGACTGATTTATCTCTCGCACACTAGACTCAACATTACATATGCAGTCAACTTGGTAAGCCAATTTATGCATGATCCTCGTGAGCCTCACATGTAGGTTGTCTTTCGCATTTTGCAATATTTGAAGTTTACCTCAGGAAAAGGTCTTCTTTTCTCCAAACATGGTCACATCTAGATAAAAGCATTTACAGATACAGATTGGGCTGGATCTCCATATGATAGGAGGTCGACATCCGGTTACTGCACGCTTATGGGAGGAAACTTAGTCACTTGGAAAAGCAAGAAACAAAGTGTGATTGCTCGACCAAGTTGTGAAGCAGAGTATAGAGCTATGGCTCAAGGTGTTTGTGAGTTATTATATATGGTTGCGAAAGTTATTGGAAGAACTGAAGTTGTTAGAAAAGAATAATCTATCATTGTTTTGTGATAACAAAGCTGTCATCAGTATAGCTCATAATCTTGTTCAACATTGTTGGCTGAAGGTTTCTTCCTTCATGCTTTATTCTCTTCATGACTATTTTGAAGATAACAAACCTATTTAATAAATTCTTGAAGTATGAAAATTGCAGGATCGATAAAAGATAAGTCAAGCCTCATTTCTTTCGATTGATCTCCAAAATAGACAAATGTGTGCACCAAAAATGACTTGGACAACATGGAGAATCTTTTAAAGTTAAACCACGCTGAAGAACAAAGCCAGAAAATAAAGCGCGAAACAAGAAAGCCAAGATAAAAATTTCCAGCCCAGGTTCGGTCGACCAGTCGGTTGACCGAATGATGCCACAAAATGACAGTAGCCAATTGGTCGACCGAAGATGGTGAAGAAATCGGCTCAAGGCTATTTCGGTCGACTGGTCGATCGACCGATCGAGGCCAAAAATTGGCAGAAAGTGCATCGATCAATCGAATTACGGATCGCTGAAGTCGCGACTCATTCGGTCGACCAAACAGTGTGATTAATTCACATAGAGCCAACGGTCAATCGATCGGTCGACCGACGATCGATCGGCAAGCGACCGAACGGCAGAAACTGCTAGTTTTCCGCCTGTTGAGCTGTCGTTTCATTGAGGGGTTATAAATATCCCTCCTCTAACTTCTTTTGCTTCTTTCTCCCAGATAATTTGTGATGCAAAAAGTCTTCAAAGAGTGATTCCTTGCATCCTCCAAGTTTCAAAGTGACAAAATTAATTAGACCTAGCTCTTGATCCCTCATCACCAAAGAGTTCTCCTTCAAAGGGTTCGTCAAGGGTGCTAGGCTCAAAAAGAAGAGGCGTTTATATGTGATAATTTTTTATTCCTCTTCTTGTAATAAAACTTGTTTTAATTTGTTTTTCAATTCATTGTATTTGAATTTGTAAAAAGACCTAGTGTTAGGTCTTGGATATAAGTGGTTACCTTAGTGTAGAAGGTGTAAAGTCACTTGTGTAAACATAGCTTACTAGGATTAGTTGAGGTGTCCCTTAGGGTTGAGGTGGAAGAGTGCTCTCGGGAAGAAGGCGGAGACTTCCGGGTGTGGAAGTGCCTTAGATTGAGAGTGAGACTCTTCGGGTCAAAGTCCTCTTTGTAAGGGAACCAATTTAATCTAGTAAACTTAGTGTGGAAATCCTAAGCGGGGTGCTTAGGTAGTGGAGTAGGCATTGGGGCCGAACCATTATAAATCAATGTGTTAGCGCATTGATATTTGGCTTGTGCTTAATTGTCTTATTTTTGTTTCCGCATCTAGTCGATAAATAGCAATTTGCCTAAGTAATCAAAGAAACGTTTAAGACCTGAATTAGGCAATAAGAATTAGTAAACACTATTCACCCTGCCCCCCTCCAGTGTGCCATTTCACCCAACAATTGGTATCAGAGCGGGTCGTAGATTATGATTTCACCATCCCTTCTACAATTTGTCTCGATCCTAAAATGGCACTAGAATCGGTAGTATCTTCACCTCCTAGGTTCGATGAATCGAACTTTGGTCTTTGGAAGTCTAGGATGTACACCTACATGAAGACTAGAGGTTTTGGTGTGTATAACATGTTAAAATTTGAATACACATTTCCTAAGATTGACATGCATGATTGGAGCAAACTCGATAAGAAAATGTTTCAATTTAATGGAGAAGCTATGAATTGCATATTTTGTGCCATACCAAATTGCATTCTTGAAAAAGTACGTCATTGTTCAACGGCTTTTGATTTATGGGCTACTTTAAATATTTTATATGAGTATACCAAAACTGGAGAGATTGACACTTTTGATGAAGGTGGTGATGACAATAGTCATTCACCTACTACTAATCTTAATCTTGATGCCCATAGCTCATCTAGTCAAAGGAGTAGCTCCAAGAGCCAAAAAAGAAAGGTAGTATGTCATGCATGTAGGGAGAAGGGGCATGTAAAGAAAAACTGTCCTTCCATGAAGAACAAGACAAAGAAGAGGTCAAAAGCTTCGACATCATCATCTTATTCAAGTGAAGCATCCTCTTGACATGACTATGAAGTCATCTCAAAAGATTGCCTCATGAATGATAACAATGAGGTACACCACTCTCCTTCTAGTCGTATTAATGAAAATGATAGCACTAACTCATCTAGCTCTCATGATTTGCTTTATGATGAATTAATGGATGAGTAAAAAAACATGTATGCCTTGCTAATTAAAAAGGATAAGGAAAATATATAAAAGGTTAAAGAAAGAAAATGAGACACTTAATTCTTGCTTGCATGAGTCAAAATTGGAAAATGAAAAATTGAAATCTAGGTCATTTGAGTCATGTCATGATGATATGAAACTTGAGATTAAGGACTTAAAACATAGAAATGATCATTTAAAAAATAAAAATAGCATGTTAAAAACTCAATTGCATGCTATTCAAAAATCCATGAATGATTTGAAAAGTGAGGTTAGTTTCTTGAATAAGAAGGTAAATGAACTCAAAAATGCCTTATCTACTAAGAACACTAGAATGAGAAATGCTTATGTAAAGAATCCCAATATTCATCATCACTCCCATACTAAGCATTCCACCATTAAACCTCATGTTCAAAAGAAGAATGTCTCATTTAAGAATGCTCATGTTCATCATAGCTCACATGTCAAGCATTCTAGTGATAAATCACATGTCCATAGGGAAAATAAAAAGTGTCATGAACATTATTTTTGTTGTGGGACATATGGTCATGCAATCTATGATTGTGCATTTAAGAGGAATCCAAGTGTTGCTAAGATACTTTGGATACCTAGGCCAACTAATCCCCAAGGACCCAAAGCCATTTGGGTACCAAAGTTTTCTTGCTCTATTGTAGGGGAGCTACCACACAAGGGTAAAGGAGATTGAAGAATTAAAGTTGACCAATGAGTTGAAGGAAGGATCCCTACATGGTTGCAACTTTAAAGTCTTCACCTAGACTAGATGCCTATGGTAAAGTTGGCATCAAATACTTTGGTATCATCTTCTAATCATCATTGATCTACTTGAGTTGAAGTTTACGATACTATGCATAATTCGGTTGAGCTTTTCTCGCTCTTGACAAGAGTCTTTTAAAATTAAAAATGATTTTGATTTTTGATTTTCCGGTCTCTTCGGAGACCTATGTGGCCTGTAATGGGCCTAAGCGACCTTGCGGTTCTAAATCATAGGCTTATTGTTGGCCTTTCGGTTTTCAACCAATAGGAAGGGTTGGAGATCATGTTTTCATTAATATTATATTTATGATCTCTTAAAAATTCGTTTTGGATTCATGACAACATATTTTAAAACGAATCTCAAACTAGTCGGCAACGCGGACTTTGAAAATGATTCTTGATTTCTCCCTTTGCTATTTGGTTTGGGTTACTTGCTAGTAAATTTGTTTTCATTAAACCTACTAATGAAATCTACTTGCTAGTAAATTTGGCAGAATCTTTGTAGAATATTGAATGTTCATGCTCTCATGATGTCTCTATACTCATGATTATTCTTGAATGCTAAATCTATGAAATTACATGAGTAGGTAAAACTTTGATATCTTAAGAAATTTCATGATATTTTGATCGATTGAAATTTGCTCTAAGTTAAAATTCACATTAGAGACTATCATTTTGAGCTAGTAGTTGGAAAACATATTTAGATTTACTCATATTAAGTGCTCATGTGTGTATACTTGAAAAACCATGAGTATAAGTTAAGGATTGATAATTAGCAACTTCATAGTAATATGCTTGTCTTTTGAACGAAATGATACTAAGATAAAATTCTTGACCAAATGAAATTATTTTTGTCTCAAACTTAACATACATGCTTTAAATGATCATATGTTGGTATCTAGAAAGTTTGAACAAAATCTGAAATCGTTGGACAAATGACTCGTATTTACAAAAATGCCACTGAGAACTTGTAGATTTTTTAAAAAATTGTAGAGATATCCTTTTTGAGAGATTCTTGATTTTTTGGAATCCTCATGAAGTCTAGTTTATGTGAAAAAAAATTCATAAAATTTAAACATACACATCTCTCAAAAATAATTTTTCTTTAAGGGTTAAAAACTCATGGCAGATCGAGCGGTCGATCGATGTGCGACCGCCCGATCGACCGGCGGACGGAAAACCACCCGGTTCGTCCATTTTTCCGCCAAATTTAATTCAGACCCTTCAACTCAAGTTCTTAAGCCCAAAACTAGGGCTTCCTTGCCCATTCAACCTGCTGCTAAACCCTTCTTTCCTTGCTTCTAGGTTTTCTACTTCCTCTCCAATGTAAAATACTTGATCTTTAGCTCCCATTCATAAGTTTATACTCAATGTTGAGTGGATCCCTCATCTCTTCTTCTCTCAATGTCTTGATTCATCCATAAAAAATATGATTCATATTTCTTTTTCTGGGATGATGATTTTCTTTGCTTGTTACCTCAAAAACAAGTTTTTGGAGAAGAATAATCAAATATCTCATGTGTTCTTTGAATGATTCAACATTTATTTCATTTTTTTTTCTTTAAATGACTCAAAAAATAAGTTTTTCTTTCTTTCGCTCATGAGTTATCCTCAACATTTATTTTGTCTTTCTTAAAAAGGATTTTTTTCAATTAAAAAAATTTGTTCATCCTTATATAGCCAAAATAAAAGTTTTTTAAAAAAAATGACTCAAATGTATGTGTGCTCTTTTATTTGTGGCTCACTTGATATTTTTGGATCCTATCTTTTTTCTTTTCTTTTTATTTCTTTTGTTTTTTTTTCATATTGAGATTTAATGTTAAAATCCATTTTCTTAAGGAGGTCTTGCATGAATCTATGTCAATCTTAAAAATGCTTCCTCTCTTTACTTTAAAAGCATACATCTCTCATTAAAACTAATCATGTACACATCATCCTAATTGTCTTGCAGAATGACACCCAAGACAAAGCTCCCAAGTCTGCCCGATAATCTTTTGACCTCTTTAGGCAAGACACAAGCTCCTAGGTTTGCAGATAAGGCCATTCTACATACTCGTCCAGTTAACTTAGGTGACCTAGAACAATTTGACATTAGAAGTAAACTTGCTAGCATGGGATGGGTAGAGTTTATAGGAAAGCAAGTACCTGTATGTCCCATTCTGATAAAAGCCTTTTTCTCCAACCTTATGATAAAAAAAGGCAAGATACGGTGATGAACTAATTCTTCGATCTGAAATCTTAAGAAAATATATAGTAATCATCGAATCAGACATTAAAGATGCATTTGGGTTTTCTCTATTTGGAAGACCAGTTTATAAGATATCCATACACCGCTTTCATGAGGACTTTTCTACTCATGAAGTTGTATCAGTCATCTGTCCTGAGGATTATCAGGGAATGATCCCTACCCAAAGCATCAAACTTTCAACCACTGCTAGGATTATGCACCTCATCATTTCATATAATATTCTTCCTAGAGCAGGTCATTATGATGAGGTCACTACTATGAGTTCTAGGGTACTCTTCTTTACCATGTCTCGCATACCGATAGATGTCCCTGATCTCATCCTTCGATATATAGCTGATGTTCATGCCTCCAGAAAATAAGCCTTACCATATGCCTCTCTGATTTCACAATTTATATATGCAGCTGGGGTAAATAAGTCTAGATTTGAAGTAGAGCCCATACCCAAAGCCATAGATTCATCCTCTCTCAATCGCATGAAGATCCTTGAAAATTAGCGCAACAAAAGAATGCGAGGAGAACCTATGGAGCAGACTGAGCATGACATAGGCAAGGAGGAGGACGATGCTGGTGGGAGTTCATCATCCAGCACTCCCATTGGGCGTCTAGGTGATCTGGAGCATCGCTTTGCTCAGTTTCACATCGACCAAGTGGAATGGAACAGAGTAACAAGAGAGCGCCTAGACGAGTATGGTCAACGTGTTGACCAATACGGACAACAAGTGGACGAGTACGGTCGTCGATTTGATGAGATGTATGGTCGGGTGGATGAGATGTTGCAATATTATCAGTCGCATCTATCACCTCCACCACCACCTGAGGATGACTAGTCTTATTTGATGTTTTGATGATATTTATCTTATGGACTTGTATTTGATAATCGACTTTATATGTATTTGGCAACTCCTTATCATGATTAGTAATATAAGCGGTATTTTTTTTTATATGCTTGCTACGTTTGATTTTTTTTTATGGATGACAAAAGGGGGACAAGTATCATATATAGTATAGCATGATGATAGGGGGAGAGTTAGAAAATATATGCATAACGATGGGGGGAGAGTTAGAAAGTATATGCTCTCATGTATCCATTACTTTATCTTGCTCTTTATCGTCAATGGTTTGTCATCTTGCTCCTGATTTTGTTCCTTCTGCTAGCTAAGACACCTTAGTGAACTATAGTCATAATTTATCGTCATAGTGTGTCAAACTCATTAAGTCTCAACGAAAGATGTTAAGCCCTATTTCCTTAAAAGAGCCTTACCTCACCTATCATATTGTGTCAAACTCATTATATCTCAAAATGAGAGATCTTAAGCCCTATTTCCTTAGAGAGCAAATACCCAAAACCATATCTTCATCCTCTCCTTTTCCCAAATCCATAACATTGAACTGGATATTTTCGGATCCATAAGTTAAAGCCAAAATTTCCGATTCTGCCCTCATAAGTAATGGGCGGGTTGGTTTGGACGCTGGACGACCGATTCAACAAGGTTTGAACCGGTTCAACAAGGTTTGAACCGATTCAACAGGGTTTAAACAAAATTAATAAAATATACTATCCATTTTACTTTATATCGCCATTGTTCTGTATGTACTTGGCGTTGGAGCTTGGAGCACGTATCATCTTCTATTGCTCTTCTTCCCCGGCCGGCGTTAGAGCTTCTGGAGACTTGAGGTTTTCTTGACGCCTTGCTTTGTTGACGTCGGATCGTTTGCTCTTCCCCGTGCTCGACAGTAGCTCGACCTTGTTGCTACTAGTGGCTTTCTTTTTTGACATCAAGGATTTCTTGCTTTGTTGACGCCGAGGATTTCTTGCTTTGATGACTCCAAGGTTTTCTCTTCATTCCTCCACGACCTTGACTAATATCTTGGCAGTTATATACTTTCGGCAAAGTCTGGAATTAGCCGTCACAGGTTTGTACCTACTGTTTCACTGATTTTTTGGTTTATGATGTAGACACATTCCATATTAGTGAACAAATCTCCAACGATATACTCTTTTTGCTTGATTCAATACTCTTATGAAAGTATCTAATGTCCTAGTTTTTGGATACTTAGCGACATTTCATACAGTTCAATTAGGAAAGTTTCTTCCTTATTAGCCACTTTAAACAAGAATGGTTGTTACACTGTACTTAACAGGAACCCTAGTTGTAACTTGGCAGTTGTTTCAAGACTTTCGCAAAAGTCTGTAAGTATATCCGTCTAGGTTTGTATCATCAGTGTCTTTGGTTTTCTGTTTAATTTAGTAGAAATATTCTATATTAGTAATGATAAAAATAATGATATTATCTTTTTTGTTCAATTCCATACTTTTGTGAAATTATGGAATTCTATAGTCTATTCCATACTTATTCTGATTTTATTTGGTTATAGGTGTATGTGTGATGGCTGATGCACATAGTTGTGTGGTGCAAGATTCTGATGCTAATAATATCCTGTGAGTTATTGAAATATATGTCATTCATCCTCACTTATTGTTAATTACGAATAAATAAATAATGATCAACTTATATCATTGCAGGTCGCAGCATCTTGATGATGATTTTATTGTGTCTGATACATATGTCAATGTACAAACTTCTACATAACAAGCGTCAAACCAGGTTGAAACTATAGCTGCCACTGTCATTGTAGCTCAAGAGGCTTAAGAAAATACAAGTCAGCCATTTTTAGATCTGAAACGCTTTGACATTTGATGATGATGAGTATGACTACATTGAGTAAGATCTTGCTGAGGAGAGGATAAGAGAAGAAGTGGAGGCAATTGAGGATTTCCCAAATTCAATTTTTACTTCTAGTGATGTAATTGGAAGATATTTTTCATTGGAGGAACATATGTACGAGAATAATGGAGCAGGTGAGGGTGTGGAGAATATCCACACAAGCGATGAAGAGACTGAAACATATGTGAACAATGATGAAGATGTCATTCCTTCAGAATCCTATGATGTTTTCACTTCTGAAGATGTCAATTGCATTGATTTTGACTTCACTGACGGTCAGTATGACATAGGGGATCATGATTTTTAAGTCGAACAAGAAGATGACACCCTGGTAAACTTCATGAATGTTTATCCAATTGATGATGATTCACAAACTTCAGAATTGTATCTA
The DNA here is from genome assembly GCA_034359265.1 of Canna indica. Taxonomy (NCBI): domain Eukaryota; kingdom Viridiplantae; phylum Streptophyta; class Magnoliopsida; order Zingiberales; family Cannaceae; genus Canna; species Canna indica. The sequence continues at coordinate 53,361,624 of CP136896.1, forward strand.
CATCAGGTAATTCATTTAAAAATAATCCTAACAATATAAGGTGTGTTCCATACTTTTCTGTTGTATATGTTACCCTCTGTGAAACTATAATAATCATACCAGTATAAGGCATTCCATACTTTGGTGAAAGTATAGAATTAGAGAAAATATCATTCCATGTATCACTTTTTTGATACCAATCTAATAGATACCATTTGTAATGATTATATTTGAATTATGTATGAGTCCATATAATAGTCATATTCGTTGATAGGCATTTCATACTATTGTGAAAGTATGGAATTAGATAAAATATCAGTCCAGTTATCATTTCTTGGATACCAATTATCATTTCTTGGATACTAGTTAAATACTAGTCTTGTATTAATTTCAGATATTTTTTGATAGAGATAGTTTCAAGAGAGCTCTTACCAATTATTGCATTAAACGAAATTTTGAATTGAGACGCCTCCAAAGCAATAGTAAGTATATTAAAGTCAGATGCAAAGAGCCCAATTGTTGTTGGACGTTGTCAGCAACCGGCATAGGTAAATTTTAAAGTGACTTTTGTCAATAAGCATAATTGTACTGTTGCAAAGCTGAACTTGGACTATCAACAATGCACTGCCACTTTTGTTGCGAATCACATAACGGTAGTAGTTTCGTTATCTCTGAGATAAGAAAGGTATTTGGAGTGCGTATATCTTATAAGAAAGCGTACAATACACTCCAAATTTCTCTCGTTTCCGTTCGTGGTGACTATGATCAATGCTACAAAGATTTGCCAACATATCTTAGGGAAAAGGATTCATGACTTTGAATCAAAAGTTAAATTGATGAGTTGTTCCTTGACCCACCGTTTCCGACGTGTCTTCTAGGCTTTCGGAGCAAGCTTGTGTAGATTTAGAGAATATATGCGTCCTATATTATGTAGTGATGCAACATATCTAAGAGGTAAATACCCAGGGGTTCTTATGATTGCAACTTCTATTGATGCAAAAAATAGGTTTTTCTTGTGGCATTTGCTGTGACTGAAATTGAAAAAATAGAAACATGGGAGTGGTTTTTGGATGAACTTTTTAGATGTATCCCCGGTTATAGAGGATTAAGTATTATGAGTGATCGAAACCCAGGCATTATAGCTGCTGTGAGAAATGTCTTTCCGAATGCTGCACATGGATATTGTATGGTTCATCTTGCAAAAAAATTAGTACATGATGTTCGTTCAAAAGATGTTGTACCCTTGTTTTGGGCAGTTGCAAGATCAACCACGGAACATTCATTTAATGAATGTATGCAAAAGATATTGGCTATTCATAAGCAAAGTTACCAATGGATATCTCAATTGGAGAAGGAGAAATGAGCTAATTTCTTTTTCTCCGGTAGGAGGTATGATATCATAACAATTAATTCTGTGGAATGCTTGAATGCATTATGTAGGGAAGTCCGTGGGTTGCCAATCACAACATTGATTGAGATGACAAGACGCAAGGTCACTACTGGAAAAATGGGCATCAGCAATGGCTGAAGCCGTTGCTAAAAACCATCAGCAACGGCTTGCAATGGCCCGACCCGTTGCAAAGTAGCCGTGGCAGAAAAGCGCGTTGCTGATAATTTAGCAACGGCGCTGCAACGGCCGATCAGGCCGTTGCTAATAATATTATCAGTAACGGCTTTGCCACGGACACCGGGTTGTTGCTGATAACCTTATTAGCAACGGCCCGTGAGGCCGTGGCAAGACCGTTAGTAAGTCATTGTTGATGTTGTATCGAACCAATGACATCTAAATACGATAATTGATTTCAAGCTAAAGTAGTGCAACTCTATCACTTCTTCCACCAGTCCATAAAAATCCATATCACATTCAACATAGGTTGTCCCTTTCACGCAAACCCCGGCATTCATCGTCTTCTTTGTAAATGCATATTCCACCATGTGAAATTTGTATCCATTAATAAAATATCCGCTATAACAGGACACTAGTCGCGACGGTCCACTAACAAACTCAAATATTCTTTCATCTATTTCAGCTCGATGATCTTTGCTGTAAGTTTGAACCCATGTAGGGAAATCATGATTTCGTAATCTCTCCAATTCTTGATCATTGTGAGGAGTAGGCAGGAGGAAGAAGGGGGGCGGGCAAGATCTGCGACCTATATAAACTTATCAGCAACGACTCACTCGCCCGTTAGAAAGCCGTTGCTGATAAGTTATCATCAGCAACGGCTCACTTGTCCGTTAGAAAACCGTTGCTGATAATTAACATCATTAGCAACAGCTCGCATGTCTGTTAGAAAAGCCGTTGCAGATACAACATATCTGCAACGGCGTGAGCGGCCGTAAGAATGCCGTTGCTGATAGCCGTTGCTGAAGACCTAATTTCTAGTAGTGGGTCTCGGAGTGGTTCTTCAAGAGACGTAAAGTTTCTCTTACATTGACCACTACTTTGACTAGAAAAATGAAAACAATTTTAGTACAGAATCGCCACAAATATCGTTGGCATACTGTGCATCCACATTGGGACCATTGCTACCAGGTACAAACAGTTATTGTTGATTTAGCTAATAGATCATGCTCTTGCAGGAAGTTTCAACTTTATGGTATTCCTTGTTCACATGTCATGGCTGTTATCGGTTATTGTAGTCTTGACCTTTATCAGTATTGTGAGCGTTATTCACTGTTGAGACTTATAAAAAAATATATGAGGATAAAATTCATCCGACAAGAAGCAAACAATATTGGCATAGAGAACCTTATGATACCCAAGTGAAACCACCCCAATCTTTAGCACAACCTGATAGAAAAAGAAAAAATAGAAGAGAATCATAGTGGCAGACTTCAGAGGAAGTGCTCAAGATGCAAGCAAGTAGGGCACAACAAACGTTCATGCAGAGCTCCCCCACCCAGTTGACAACACACTTCATTTTTTATAATATTTTTGTTGGATAAAATTTTGAGGGTATATATCATATTTTGGATACCATTTGATGTATAGCCATAATTTATTGGTGATTATGAGTATAGTCAATATATCTGTAATGATTAAATTTGAATTTTGTTAATAAGTTGATATCATATTATGTTTTTTCCACACTTTAGTGAAAGTATGGAATTGGTGAAAATACTAGTTTTTGACTCTGTATCACAATTACTATCTGTTAATATATGATTGGATATCCTTTCTAATTACTATAAGTTGAATTCTATATGAGTTAAACTCAGAAGAAGTCATTCCATACTTTCGTGAAAGTATGGAACCGAAATAAATACTAGCTTTTGACTGTCATGCCTATTAGTATCTGTGCATATATGATTGTATAAAACTATGAGTATAGTCAATATATCTGTAATGATTAAATGTGAATTTTGTTAATGAGTATATATCATATTATGCTTTTTTCCACACTTTGGTGAAAGTATGGAACTGGATGAAAATACTAGTTTTTGACTCTGTATCACAATTACTATCTGTTAATATATGATTGGATATCATTTCTAATTACTATAAGTTGAATTCTATATGAGTTAAACTCAGAAGAAGTCATTCCATACTTTCGTGAAAGTATGGAGCCGGAATAAATACTAGTTTTTGACTGTCATGCCTATTAGTATCTGTGCATATATGATTATATAGAACTATGAGTATAGTTAATATATCTGTAATGATTAAATGTGAATTCTGTTAATGAGTATATATCATATTATGCTTTTTCCACACTTTGGTGAAAGTATGGAACTGGTGAAAATACTAGTTTTTGACTCTGTATCACAATTACTATCTGTTAATATATAATTGGATATCCTTTCTAATTACTATAAGTTGAATTATATATGAGTTAAACTCAAAAGAAGTCATTACATACTTTCGTGAAAGTATAGAACCGAAATAAATACTAGTTTTTGACTGTCATGCCTATTAGTATCTGTGTATGTATGATTATATAGAACTATGAGTATAGTCAATATATCTATAATGAGTAAATGTGAATTGTGTTAATGAGTATATATCATATTATGTTTTTTCCACACTTTGGTGAAAGTATGGAACTGGTAAAAATACTAGTTTTTGACTCTGTATCACAATTACTATCTATTAATATATGATTGGATATGCTTTCTAATTACTATAAGTTGAATTTTGTACGAGTTAAACTCAGAAGAAGTCATTCCATACTTTCACGAAAGTATGGAACCAGAATAAATACTAGATTTTGACTGTCAGAATGCCAACTAGCCAAGTTAAACAACTCATAATGCCAATTAACCAACTAGTTTTTGACATACAACTCAGAAGAAGTTGGTGAAAGTATGGAATTGGATAAAATACAGACATACAACTAGTCAAATTAAACCCTGTACAATAATATGATTACACTGTGATAATCCTCTATCATTACAACTTGACATTTGAATATGTGTCTTTCAAAAAAGTAATTGCAAGCTCCAGCCGAAACCTTTTCATGTTGTGTTGATTCCATTCCATTGGTTTTGATTCGATCAAATATTCAATGTACTTCACCAAAAAGATATCACAATCAACACTGAAATCTTGATGAGGACATTCATAAATTTATTTCCTCCAACCTTCTGATTTGATGTGGGTGCTAAGGTTGGGGCATATTGCATCCAGATGCTCATATGGCATTGTTTGAAGCATTAAAACATACATGTTACATATGTATTGGTTGGAAGCAGTTATCATAGAAGTTTAAAATTATACTATAACATGTACAAAACACTCACATTGTCCTCGAAATTTTGCGGCGAGCCATGGTAGGACGACATTGAATTTAGATGCAAGAATAACTTTTGCTCAACGTCCTCCATAAGAAGACGTTGATGCCCTCAGGTATCTTTTTCTTTTTTGGAATGGCAGAGGTGGCAACTATTAATGGGCATAAAAATATATTTAGGATTACAAGACACGACTAATGACCTTTGAATTCCATTCAATGCGGCCGCTCCATGACTTCTATAATATCTTTGGAAAAAGAAACAACTTTGTTTAGTCTAGAAATGCAAAATTAATTAATCCATACTTTATCAAAACTATGGAATTTCATAAAATAAACCATTAACCAAATTCCATACTTTGAGATAACTGTAAAATGACATAAATACACAAAAGAAGCCAACTTCTATACTTTGGAAGTGCAAAAGTAATGATTCTATACTTTATCAAAACTATGGAATTTCATAAAATAAACCATTAACCAAATTCCATACTTTGAGATAACTATAGAATGTCATAAATTCACAAAAGAAGCTAACTTCCATACTTTGGAAGTGCAAAATTAATGAATCCATACTTTATCAGAACTCTGGAATTTCATACTTTGAAATAATTGTAGAATGTCATAAATACGCAAAAGAAGCCAACTTCTATACTTTGAAAGTGCAAAAGTAATGATTCCATACTTTATCAAAACAATGGAATTTCATAAAATAAACCATTAACCAAATTTCATACTTTGAGATAACTATAGAATGTCATAAATACACTAAAGAAGCCAACTTTCATACTCTGGAAGTGCAAAATTAATGAATCCATACTTTATCAAAACTATTGAATTTCATGAAATAAACCATTAACTAAATTCCATACTTTGAGATAACTGTAGAATGTCATAAATACACAAAAAAAACTAACTTTCATACTTTGGAAGTGCAAAAGTAATGATTCCATACTTCATCAAAACTATGGAATTTCATGAAATAAACCATTAATCAAATTCCATAGTTTGAGATAACTATAGAATGTCATAAATACACAAAAGAAGCCAACTTCCATACTCTGAAACTGCAAAATTAATGAATCCATACTTTATCGAAACTCTGGAATTTCATAAAAAAAACAACAATATATAACCATAAACTAATTTATGAAAATTTACCAACATTCAAAGATTATTGTAGTCTTAAGTATTCAATATATTGATCAACTTAAATCAAATCAAAAATACTAATAAGTATTCAATCTACTACACCATTCCAGCATTCAATCCACTCACAAATACAATTATTATCCCGCAATAACAAATTAAATTATAATAACACTCACTCTAATTTATTCAAAGATAGAAGTAAATTGACAATGTCATCGTCCACATCTTTGAATTCAGTTCTTATCTGCACCAAAAATAAGAAGAGAGTTATTGTCATTATAGTTATTTGGCTGAAACCTTATACACTTATAACTTCGAAGAATTCAATTTTTACCTTTCGGAGAATTTTTCCTTTTTTGGATGCATGCTTTTTAATGATAACTTCAGTTTTCTCATCTTTTTTCTCGTGATCTTCATCATCCAGACTTAAATTCAATGGAAAAAAATGTTGTGGTATTTTTTTTCTCATATTTTGACCTCTTACAGTATCTCTTTGCAACAGCTTTTTTTTTTCTTTTTGTTGGCTCCGAGATTACAACAACAATTATGGCTGGTTCCGGGCTAGGAACAACAAATTCTTCAATATTCTTCTGAAACTTTTTGGCTTTTTTGTCATCTATCTTCTGCCATAGGGGGGTTCCCTTTCCCTCAGATTATATGTATTCTTTTGAATCGATGCCCTCCTAACAATATTCCTATAAACAATGCTTGGTGTCAGAGGGCATACATCAGGGGTGGATCTCTTCTTCTGCCTTCTTTTTTCCCTCATTTGTCTTCGCAAATATCTATTGATGTGCTCTTGGCAGTATTCTGTTACAAAATCAATCAAGAGATCTTCCGTCGTCTAAAAAAAATTATATAATAAAAAGTCATTCCATAGTTTGATGAAAGTATGGAATTAGAGAAAAACTATTTTGGAACTCAATTTATTGAATACAAGTACATGTATCATTTTTTGGATGTCATTTCTAAAGAGTATACTGAATTTCAAAATAGTCAACTTGATATCAGAATAAATCATTTCATACTTTGGTGAAAGTATTGAACTAGAATAGATATGCAACTTCAATATGTAACTTCATACCCTAGTGCGTGGCCAGAATAGAAGTTGTTCTTCGGGTGAATGAATAAGATTTTCAACAACTCCATCATGCATCACAGCCTCCCAATTCGAATCGAGGATCCTTGTTTGCCAATTTATAATAACCCATTTCCACAATCTTGGCTTATCTGGTATGGCTCTTGGTCAAAGAAAATATAATCCATAAAATGAGTTATTAACCGTATAAAATAAAATATTGACATAAAAAATAGCATACTAACCAACAAAAGAATAACACAACCACGCATGTAGGTGGCAACTGGGTTAGCTTGTTGTTGTTCAACTACTAATCTAATTCTTTCCCCATCGGAGGGGATTTGTCCGGCTACGAATGAATATATACAATTGGACCAATTATACTTACTAATATCATTCGAGTTATCTACATAACCCAATAAATAACCCGGTACACGATATCCGGGCGTACAAAATAATATACAAGAAAATACATATAAAATGTACAAACGACAGAAATCCTCAATATCTTCAGGATTGTTAGAACTATGCACTTGAATCATTAGGTCTTCAATTTGGGTCCTACTAGGTGCTGCTCCATCAAGAAAAAATTTGTCCTTCATATAGCCCTGGAAAGTGGCTTCACTTGCCTCCTCTAGAGTTCGAATTATTTCTCCTTGATTAGGCCGACCTAAGAGGAGAGCCACGTCAGATTCCAAAAATATATCGCACCTCCTTTCATTTGAAGTTAAAAACTACTTCTTTCACCCACTGCTTCATAACTAATAAAAGCAAATTCCTGGACATTGGGAATTCTCCTATGTCCAGGAATATTCCAAATTGGGTGGTCTGTATCAGAGCTTTCTCTTGTGGACTTATGTGAATGCTGTGGAGGTTTTCCTACTTGTGCTCTGAACCTAATCTGAGGAACTTTCTAAATCTATCTACTAGCAAGTCCATTGAAGGATATGTGCATGTCCTTTTACCACTCTTGAGGGTGGTGCATAAGAGGGTTCTGCTACCTGTGTTCCACGACCTTCATCTTGTTCATTTGGAGTTTTCTCACATCTATCATCAATTGGGTCTGCAATATAAATAGTTTGTTGTTTAAAAAAATAGATAAGATCTAATTGTTAATAAACAATGAAAACAACATACTCATACCTGCAAACCTAACCTTGCGAGTGCTTTGTCGGGTCCTCATATTTCAAATGTAATTCTAAACAAGCTAAGCACCACATTTAATTGAAAATAAATGAATCATTGGATAAATTGCATATCGAAGTCTATATAAACCTTAATGTTTAAATATTGGACTAATTTATGACCCATATATGACCATGTCATACTTTTGCGAAAATATGAAAGTGAACTAATTTGCAAAAGAAGAGTATGAAAATATATAAAAAAGTCTGCATAAAGCTTATTAAATCATGATTGATCTAATTTATAATCATTCCATACTTTTCGAAAAGTATGGAATTGAACTGAATTTATAATATTTCAAAAATATTTCAATAAATTTACCAAGAAACGATATATACAAGTCAACATTAAGCTAATTAATGCAATATTACCCTAATTTATGACAATTCCATACTTTTGCAAAAGTATGGAATTGCATTGACATTATATTATTTCATAAGTTTATCAACATATATGTCTGTAATATGATCATAGTAGAAATAAAATCAACATAAATAAAACCAAAAGTATGGAATTGCATTCACATTATACTATTTCATAAGTTTATCAACATATATCAGCATGTAAATACAGTACTTGGACTCAAATAAAACCAAATAGTATTCAATAAAATAGTATTTCATACTTCTTTAAAAGTCTATAACTAACAACAAAAAATAGATCTCGTTCAAAATATGAAATCAATATATAGATGCATATATATATATATGCAATATGGAATCAACCATAACTAGATTTCTTTAAAAGCTAATTAATGCAATATTACCCTAATTTTTGACAATTCCATACTTTTGCAAAAGTATGGAATCACATTAAAATGATACTATTTCATAACTTGGATTAATTTGTAGAAATCTTAAAATTTTAAAATTAGGGCACAAGCTCAAAAAAAAAGGACTCAAATAAAATCAAATAGTATTCAATAAAATAGTATTCCATACTTTTGCAGAAGTATGGAATTGCATTGAAATTATACTTTTGATGAGCTATTCTTATACAGTAAACAACAAAATGTATAACAATTCAAAGTAATAAGAACTAAGGAAGCAGTTAATAAAAGAATTTGTAGCACTTGAATTTGAAAAACTAGGGCACACCATCAAAGTTGCAGTAAGGAGCTTACCTGCGGGGTTAGGAGCTTTAAAGAACTTTGATTGGGCCGGAGAATGGGGCGGCAACACTTACGGGGTATGATGTGGCGATTGGAGCGATTTGGGAGGCAACACAGGATATGAGGGGGCGATTTCTTGTGCGGGACACGAGAACACAAGGTGGCGATTTCCTTCCGAAGATTCGGACGGGGAAGACAACAGAGGACGACTGTTTCCTTCCGACGATTCAAGCGGCGACAACGGCAACCAAGGAAGACGAAAGAGCGATCGATAAAAAGGTAAAAAGTTAAGGTCGATCGAGCAGTAAAAAGTAGAGATAAGCGGGAAAAAAATACACGATTTTTTGCTAAAACCCTATCGAACCCGTCCGTTTCGATTGACCCGGTCGACCAGCGTCCAAACCAACCCGCCCATTACTTATGAGGGCAGAATCAAAAATTTTGGCTTTAACTTCTGAATCCGAGAATATTCGTTTCAATGTTATAGATTTGAAGAAAAAAAAAGGATAGAAGATATGATTTTAGGTATTTAAGAGCCTATCATATTGTGTCAGACTCGTTATATCTCAAAACTAGAGATCTTAAGCCCTATTTCCTTAAAAGAGCCTTACCTCACCTTCCGCATTATAATCTCAAAGCTACCAAGGATAAGGAGACAACAAAGAGGAGTTTGTTTCATTCTAAATTCCTTATTTGTATTTTATCTTCTTTACTTATCCTTGTTCATCTGTTAGACCTGGATTGTTTGGTTTAGTTTGAGTAATTTTCTGTGCAGAGGCATAAATTTACTTGTTAGCTAGGATAAGTTGTTTTCTTAACACTTGAGGTGTTTGAGATACTTCCAATGTTAAAGGGAGAAGCCTAGTGTCTTGATTCCTGTTGGAAAAAAACAATTATCAATGCTTTTATTTAAAAATAATATCATTGAAACGGAACACTATCAATTTGTATATTAACGTTGTTACCTTTATGAGTTTGTTATGGTTTATATATTACTTATTTATAGATATTGCCCCAGGTGGCAGTGGCTATATCTGCTGCAACAGCAGTGGTAAATAAGACCAAGAAAGACGGGAAGACAAGGGAAGAAGGAAAGGTGAAAGAAATAGAATATAATAAAATATTAACCTTAATCTTCATTCCACATTGCCCTCTCAATACTATAAAAAGAAATCAAAAAAAGATACAAGTGTCGACCAAAATAGCAAAACTACTCAATAAAATTATTCACTAAAGATAAAACAGGAAATATTAACAATTCTAACGTACCCAAAGATTTGGTCATTTACACAGTAGGTAACAACAAAGGGCTTAACCTGAATATTAAGTTACAAGTTATCCTTAAAGTCAAGATAGCAGGACTTCAGTTTGCATAAAAATCATGTGTACATCGTCATATGTATGTTGATGGAGAACCAACTGCAGCAACAGCCATCTTAGTGAGCAACAAAGTTCCCTCCTATCTCCATCAAGTCAAACATCAAAATCAACTGATTCTTAGATTGGGAAAATTTTGTAAGAGACGTATTTTCTGCTTCATCTTGCTGTTTTGGCTTTGCCTGGGTTGTTGCTTTTTGCAGTCATTAATTGATCTTAGGTTTGGACCGCCTTGGTCTCAGAACGAACCACAGAATTGCAAAAACAATAATAAAGGCAGGAATTGTAGTCAGGTCTAACTGAATGTCTACTTTTCTCTCACGAGTACAATGGACTGGATGTAATGCAGCAATGGTTGAATTAACATAATCTGTAAACCTGTAAAAGAGATTCGAGTTACCAAATCTGCAAAGCACCAAAGAGACAGTAGTAATGATGAACCTATAACCAACTCATAGAACATAGATAGGAGACAAACAAAAAGAAACTGATACTGATGAATGACTTATCCAACAGCATAAGCTCCTCGGATACATGTTCCGCTAGCTGAATTTTCAAATAGTGCACCCTGAACTCAGTGCAGCAAAGGGGTGCTTATGCAAATGCCGACATAAATTGTGTTCTAAAACTGACGGAAAGAAATCATAAATAGGTATATAGGTCACTAACCTTGAAGCAAATCAAAATAAAAAGGTGACCCAGTGGACGAAGCAATCCCTCTTTTGTGGGCTATGGGGAGGGTTGATGTATGCAGCCTTCCCCCTGTTTTTTGGTTTGAAAAGGCGCCCGGACGCCCGCCTCGAGCGCTGGGGTGCCACCAGGCGGTCCAGGCGAGGCTCTTTTACTGAGGCGCTCGCCTCTGCCCTCCTCTACCGTCAGGCGCTCGAGGCGTTTAGGCGCTGAGGCGAGCGCCTCTTTAAAGTCAGCTTTTCTTTGATTTCTTTTTTTGTTTTTTCCTGGATTTAACTTAAACAAAAATATAAAGATATAACTATAGAAATAAACCCTAAGCAGCACCCGACCCTACTCCCCTCTGTTTCGTCTCCTCCTCTCGTCCGACCTCAAGAGCAGCACACGCCGCCTCCTCTCCTCCGCTCAAGAGCAGCATGCGTCTCCTCTCCTCCGACCTCAAGAGCAGCATCTCCTCCTCCCTTCCGACCTCAAGAGAGAATCTCCTCTCCTCCGACCTCAAGAGCAGCGTCTCCCCCTCTTATCTTATTCATATTTAGATAAATTTTCAAGTATATAAAATTATAAATAATATTTATTCTATGGGCGCCTGACTTCGCTCGAGCGAGCGCCTCGAGCGTTTGAGGGCCTTGGTGCCTTAAGGTAGAACGGGCAATGGGCCGGGCCCGGCCCGACTCTGGGCTCACCCCTTGGGCATGTGGGCCGTGCCGAGCCCGACACGAGCCCGGCCGGGCCTACTACTGCACCCACAGGCTAGGCATGGCGCCATCCAGGCCTAACTTGGTCTGCACTTGGTCTTTTGTGCTAGGCTTGAGGAGTAACTACTTTATTTAATAAAATTATACATATACATATAAAGACTCTTGGTCTGGTGGTTAGTTCACCACAAAAAAGCCTAAAGGCCGGCGGTTCGAGTCTCACCGCCAACCTTTAATATGTTATTTTTTATAATTCGGGCCGGCCCGAGCCCGAAGGGGCGGGCTCAGGCCTAGGCTGGGCCTCCCCTTTGAGTGGTCGGGCCATGCACGGCCAGGAGGTGGCCGAGCTTGCCCGGGCCGGCCTAGGCACGGCCCATTGCCACCTCGGCTTAAGGGTGCCTTTGCCTTTTCAAAACACTGAGAGAGGTTGTTTCCATGGCTCAACCCATGACCTCGGATCACAAGTGGCTCGAACCCATTGGAGCAAATCTCAATGGATCATTTAATTTGAACATTTTCATATTGATATAGAAAATGCTCAATTAATCATTTCAATCATCTTATTGTCAACTTACACACATGAGTACAATACAAAACTAATCTAGCTACACAAGGGGAACTGACATGTCAATGTAAAAACTTTCAGATGCACAAATAATGAGTATGATTCAAAAATCAAATTTTATAACATATCAACCTTGATTACCAACAAATATGGCATGTCAAAATATTTGCTTTGAAATATGCACCAAGTTAGTAAATCAAATGTAATGTACACATGTCTATTTTCCATAGGTTATTTAAGATTCTTGGGAGAAGTTTACAATAGAGACTTATCCAAAAATTTGTTAAAAATCTAGTCAATTCGGACAAATTGAACTCTAGTAACCCAATTTGCCACAAAAGCTCAATGATTAATGACATACTCTACCAGTTCATAAATGTAAAATACATAGTGTTTTTGGCTTCAGGATCATTTCATAGTAGTGAATCAAGGATCAAAAGTAAATCTCTGATGCGAAACCCATACCAATTTTTAATCAATGAATATGAATTTGAAAATGGATATTAATTTAATACTATATTTGAAGAACCATATTTTATCAAAACAGAAAAACCAGATTGACAGAATTTAAAAGGAATAATGACAACAATTGTAGCTTAGAATAAGTACCAATAGAAATTAGATGAAGTAGAAAACATGAGAAATTAACAAGTATACTAGAAAACATTTGTGCAAACCCTATACGGCAGATACAACCAAAACAAAAGTGGAAAATTTGGGACAGTTAAATTCATCTATCAGAGAAAAAAAAGAACATATGATCCATCATTGATGGGCTGATTTGAAAATAATATTATCAAAGGTTAACTGGAAAAAATGAGCAAAATAGGATTCATTTAGTGATATGAAATTTTGCCTTTTACAACCTTAATAGAAGTAATTTCTAAAACAGCTGCAATATATTCAAAGATAGTGATAGGATACTATATATAATAAAATTAAGCATTACATGTCAATAAGTCAAAATACATGTTTTCGATCTCAAATTAAAGTTTATTTCCAGCTCCCCCATATAGTTTCTCGAATACATAATTTGTTTGTGTAGATGTACAGTGAAGAAACCATCACCAACAAAGTAATGAAAATCACTCTTCAAATTTTCTATGCTAAAGGTCTTCCAAAGTTCAGTTAGCCGATGAACAAGAAAGCAGGACCGTTAAAACTAGTTAATTGTTAAGATTGTATATAGAGATTGAAAAATGAAAAACCAAAAGTGATAAAGAGATTTCTGTAGCAAACTGATGTAAACACATGAAAAGTTGTAGTTATAGTTGTATTGCTGTTGAAGTTGGAATAGCTTTGTTCTCCCATATATTCCTGAGTAATTTAGCACATGTCAACTAAAGACCATCATTCAGCTTTTAGAGATATCGTAATTATTAGACAGCATCACAACATAATTTATTAGGTACATGAAAAAAACAATGTTTACTTTGTGAGAAAAAAATGAAAAATAGTACTTAAAACCATTGTTTCAAGGACAACCAAACAGATTGTTTGTATAAATTATTAAATTGGAAAGGAAGAAAGAACAAAACAAGACAAAGGGTATCCCAAAGTCCAAACAAAAGAACTAGTAAGAAAATCTAACCCTGAAGATGCATCCTCGAGCAAGGATAGAAGCTTCACAGCATCACCATAGCGAAGCCCACCAGATATGGTTGAAATCTAAAGGAAACAAGAAAATCAAATGAGAAGATAAAAGAAATAATTGTGCACAACACTAGAAGTACATTCTTACTCTTCTCCACAATCCAATAATTGAATTGTATTTTTCCACCATGTTTCGTTCCTTAGTCTTGAATAACTTAAAACCTTGTGCAGCTAAGTTACTGTTAAGGTCACATCAATATCACTCCCAACATAAGAAAATATAGGAATTATAATGAAGTCTCAATCTTCAATTAGATACATAGCTGAACATGGAAGCATAGACATTCTACCAGAAGATTATTTAAAGTTTCACTAGTAAAAACTAAGAAACAAATAACATGTCCATCACTGATAACTGTTTTCTCAAAACCATGTAATGATGAAAAATCCAAATGAAATAGTACATATGTAAGCCACACAACCATGACAATAATGATCTAATTTTCCCCATGTCGGAGGCTCACACCTAATGCCATTTTGTGCAGAGTATTTATTATAAATATGCTGAAATGCAACTTTCTGCACGGAGTATCGTGCACGCACGCACGCACGCACGCGCGCACACGTGCACACGCATAGTTTAACTTTTTCAAGCTCCACAAAAAGATCCAACCAAGACAATTCCAGAAGTTCAAAATAGCTGTCAATTGGACCAAGGGATGAATAAGCGGCTTTTTACTACCTTATGCAACACTATCATAGAAAATTATTAATAATCTCAATAGCACAAGTAGTGATTGTTAGAATGTCACTAACAGACTGGAATTATAATAAGATCACTTAAGCATTTGATATCTAAAAGAAAAGAAAATCTTGACCAAGGATAGTTATAGAGAAGAAAACCCATATAGAAACAGGATACTTGTCCTCTCCATGATCATGCGATATATGGCTGCATTAACAACTTGTATAGATTCTTCAAGAGCAGTGATGATATAGCTCCGCGCAATCACATCTGATTGAAACCAGGAAAGATGCCAACCTTGAGACGTGATGGACAGCGGGTTACAGCCAACAGACCATGTCCAATCCTAACAAATTTGATAAACCAAAGTCTTAAGAGAAAAAACAAAATACTTGTTATTAGCCCAACCAAAAATCCTATGTAATCCATCATAATACAGAGTGAATGAATATTTGAATTATAATGTCAACATGTACTTGTTTGATACAGAGAAGTATCATATATACTTCAAAGGTGTAAGATGATAAGAATCACAAATATGTTACATACATGTAAACTGAAGAATAAGAAACTCAATATTTTGCAGAAATAAATCTTAAGCTAAAGCAGATAAAATATCTCTATTGATGTGAAAGAAAAACATAGAACAATGACTTCAAAGGAACAGGACACTGATACATAGAAGTAGGAAAATTCAAAGATACAAAAGGCTAAAAGTTATGATCTTTGCCATGGTTATCGAATCGCACGATTCAGAATCGCGAATTGTGCGATCCTATGCGATTCATGATCGCAGCGATTCGAATCGAGAAGTTGAATCGCCGATTGCACCGAATCGGTGTTTGAATCGGCGATTCAACACGATTCGATTCGAATCACCGCGATCTGTGAATCGCTGACGTTTTTTTTTTCCAAAAACGACGTTTCATCTTCAATCGCACTCCAAAACTCCTCCTTGCACGCGTTTCTTCCTTGCACTCGAAGAAAGCAGCAGCGACGTTTCTTCTTCCTTGCACGCTCGTCGGCGCCGCGACTGCTTCTTCTTGCCGAGCTTCTTCAATCGCCGCCACCGGTCGCCTGTCGCTCATGGTTTCTTCACTCGCCAACCAAGTCGCGACTGCTACTCTCCGCCTCGCCAACACAGTCACGAGTCGCGACTTCTCCTCTCCGCCTCGCCAACATAGTTGCGAGCTTCTCCTCTCCGCCTCACCAATACAGTCGCGAGACGCGACTTCTACACTCCGCCACTACTCGCGACTGGGTTCCATCTCTTTAACTGGTCGAGTGTTATTTAATGGTGCTTCAACAGAGCCGCTTCAAGCCTTCAACAGTGCTTCCCTTGGCCAAGTCTTTCTTCAACAGTTCTCTCTTCAACAGTGTTGCTTCCATAATAAGACAAAAATGAAGGAATAGTCTTGCTAGATGATGACAAAAATTAGGGGTGAGCAAAAAAAACCGGTTTTCCGGTTAACCGGAAATCCGGTCCGAAACCGAACCGGTTTTTCCGGTTAACCGAATCAGTTTTTTCGGTTTCGGTTTTTTTTTTGGAAAAATCGGTTTTCGGTTTCGGTTTCGGTCCGAGAGGTAAAAAGTCCACCGGTTTCGGTTAACCGACCGGTTGGATATAATTTATTAATTTTTAATTATATATATATAATAATAATAATAATAATAATAATAATTTATAAATTATGAAAAATTATAAAAAATTACAGAAAATTATAAAAAAAATTAAAAAATTATAAAAAAAATTAAAAAATAAAAATATTAGTTTTTGTAGAACATTATCTTGGTTCAATGGTTTCACTTTTTTTTTTCTTTTTTCTCAATGAGAATTTGCTATTTATTTAGATTTTTCTCCATAATTTGCATAATATTATTATGTTTGTAGGTTAAAAAAATTTATTGGTTAACCGAAAATTATCGATTAACCGAACCGAAAAAACCGAAACCGAAATAGCGGTTAACCGAAGTTAATGGACCGGTTTACGGTTAATGATTTTGAAAAACCGAAGTTAATGGACCGGTTAACCGGTCCATGCTCACCCCTAACAAAAATGATAGTGAAAGTGATGACTTTGGCCTTGATGATTGGGGATATTTGATTTTTATTAGCTTATTACTTATGAATTGCTACTTGTTTTGCTTGCTACTTTGCTAGTACTTGAGAGTTGAGACTCTAGAGTATAAGACTTTTTGTTTTTTGAGACTCGAGAGTCTAAAACTTTTATGTTTTTTGAGCTTATATAATATCATTTTATTTAATGTATGTCATATGACTCATATATAAGTAATTTTTCATGTGTCTTCTGAATCTTACGATTCGATACGATTCACGATTCACGATTCAAAATTTAGCCTCACGATTCACGTTGTGAATTGCGATTCGATAATCTTGATCTTTGCTATGTCACATACTTGACTAACATTTACATCCTGCAAAAACTATAAAAAAAAAGAAAAAGAATAAAAAAGGAAAAGATATGGTTTTGACCATGGTTTGAAATTTCGTACCGTACCGCCTGTATGTACCGGTTTTTACAAAAACCGATATACGACACCGGGTACCAGTCCGTACTGGTGTACCGATACATACCGGGCTGTTAGCCCGATATTGGGTCTGTACCACCCATATACCGGGTGGTACCGCCCGGTATGCCCATACCTTGATGTATTTGACTACTTAAGAATTTTATGAATGTTTTTCATCGTTTCTTGGTCAAGTATGGTGCTTTATAGCTTTAAACTTTATTTTAAACTTCAAATTTGAGGATCAATGTGAAATATAACAATATTTGAGTTCAAAACTATGTTTTCTAGCTCAAAAAATATAAAATGTACCGGTACCCCTTTTCGGTACCGGACCGTACCGTGTGTCGGTATGGTACCGGGCAAACACCAGTACCGGTACGAAATATGAAATTTTGAACCTTGGTTTTGACTGAATGACAAAAATTTGCAGCACATGGGAAAGAGGAGAAAGGTATAAGAAGGGAGAAAGGAAAGATGGAGATAGTGAAGGGAGAATCTGTGTTTAACACAGGCCTGTTGTTGGCTGCTGCATGTCCATCTTGTGCCAACCGCCTCCCCTCCTTCCACACTCACCCGCTCCTCAACAGTCCCATCCACCCCCTAAATACAAAGCAGTTCCAACCTATATACTATATTCTAGCCACCAATTGAACTAGACACTCATTTAATTGGATAAATACAAAAGCGAAAATGTAGAGTGTGACCAAATAATTTTAATAATCTAATTGATGTAATTATGCAACTCTCCATTGATCATTTCTTAAAAAATAACATAAATTAAAATCAGAAGATGTTGATAAATTCATTAGAAATTTTGTAATCCACTGTCACAAAATAAAAAAGCAAAAATGTAGAATGTCACAGACTAATTTTAAAAATCTAATTGGTTTACAATTTACGCAACTCTTTATCTATCAAAATTTTGTTAAAAAGGAACATAAATTAAAATCAGAAGTTGTTGATCATTAGAGATTTTGTAATCCACTGTCCAGAAAACATTAGTGTCCTGAAATTAGTATTGAAAACCAGCAGATCTGAGTTCTAGGCACTTCCGTTAGGAAATAACTAGTTGCAGCACAAAGGTGTACCACATTGATTGAAGTTAATATCAAGGAATCATGAAGGAACTTTTCAAATGTCAGAAGAGTCCCAAATGAGAAAAACATAAAAAAGGGTCACCACCATTATTGCAAAGATCAATAAAAAAGTCGTTTGCTGCATGATTATTAGCAAATTTAAGAAGAGTAATAGTCCTTATCATAATCCATTTCTACCTGTCGAAGTTAATCAAGCTAAAAAGAAATCCTAGATTCTTGATTTTGAAAACATTTCACTTAACTTCATCTTTTGTATTTGTCACCAGAGAAGATCAGAAAGAAATTTGACAAACCTCAATTGCAGTTTCATGGGCTTGACTGTATGCCAGGTGAAGAGGAAGCAATCCAGCAAGATGCTCAGCAGTAGCAGCAATGGCAGCTTTTGTGGGCCTCCTTCATTAAACATGGAAATAATTGTGTATTATCTAACTATAGAATGGGTTACAGTATACAGGAATTAATACTTTCAAAGAATATTATAATAACTTTAACCATTGTCGAACTATATTTAAAAAAAATATCTTTTTTTCTTACTTAAGAGAAAAAAAACAAAGTTATTACAGGAAACTTAGTCCCAACCACACAGGATGGAAATCATTGACTAAGATATATCCTAATCTGAAAAGACCATGAAGAGCATAAAAATGGATGTAAAACAGAAGTAATCATAAACTTGCATTGAAAGATCCACCTTCAGCATGGAAGAATTTAGCTTCTGCATACCACATCTATGAAATATTAAACTTATGTGCAGATAAAAATATAACTATTTATTTTGTAAACTTAAGTGCAGATAAAATTTATAAGAACCATTTTATAATGTGTAAATGGAATGTGCGTGGAAGGTTTTGCTAACCAAGGAAAAATCATAGGCAAGATGGTCGGATTCAATATATAAAAATTGACCGACTTGGTTTGAAAATCCAACTAAACTGTTTGGAAGATGTCAAGATACGTAAATATTTTAGGTGGAAGGCCAATGTAGTAATTTTGACTTTGCCAATCTTGAGTTACGGAATGGAAATCCACCAATGTTGCTTGTTCTCCTACCCAAGCTATCTGCAACCTCATACTAGTGTATGCTGACAGATGCCTATGTGATGCAACGTCATGATGACATCCATATGAGCATTCGAAAGTAGATAAATAATGTGTTGGCATAATACCATTATGGTTCTAACACTGATGACATGTGGCCATACAACATCACATAGGACCCACCAATGGCAAATAGCTAATTTCGTCAATGACATGTAACATAAGCATGGCTCTAACGTGATAGCATAGCATTATCATATGAACTGTCTACATACGAATCATTCTTATGTCAGTATCTTAGAAGCACCAAAACAATCAAATGTGACTCATCTTACTCTTGCTCATATCTTTCATATTGTTGTAATGTTACAAGTTTAAATTATATCTCCTAAGAAACAATGTCAGATCACAGATGTACATACTGAAGCTTTTTTTTGAAAAAATATAGAATTAAGATGTTGATGGAGACAAACTCAGTTAGGTAAGGTAAGGCAATAAATTCCAAAATGCAATTAGGAAAAATACAAATAGTTACTTGAGTTTACTTGCAAATTTGCAATAGAGAACACCTAAAACAACAAGTTTGTAAGCAACAAAGACATGCCTAAAATAATGGAAGAAGATTACCAAGGCATAATTGAAACAGACTTGGAACAAGCAAATATATAGCACAGTAGATTGACAAGTTATCATCCAGCATTAGCATATGATAGCACCGGTTGACATGCATGTAATATTTTGGAAAATTAAGACAGCATATAAGGTTTATTCCATGACTAACCTTAAGTCCCAGATAACTGACCGTCCATTGCATTGTAAGTGGCTTTCCCAAGAAGATGCCTCAGACTGAACAACAATGATCATGTCAGAAAGGGCCTTTGCTTGATAGTGCTTGTCTACCAATAATGGGTCACTGTGTATGAACCAGAATATTGGAACTTCCAATGTTGACCTGATATTTGAGTATGTACCTAACACCATGATAATAACTTTAATAATTAAAAAATAATTGGAAACTTGCTGTGTAGGTTTGGATACTTGATCCAAACAGATGTCTTGTGCACCTAAATAGCTACAGAAAAATGATGGGCTGCAACACATTATGACAGATTAGCAAAGTTAGAAATTTCATAACCAGGGGAACTAAGTTTACACATCTAGGTACAACTTCACACAGGTTTGCTGGTCCATAACAATTATAATAAAAAGCTAAGAAGAAAAAATATAATAAAATTTTCCAATATGGGGAATTCACTCGGTTGGCCATTGAAAAAGTGCAACCTTTAGATATTAGCATACCTTTCAGTGAGCCATGATCACTCAGCCTTTGTAGCTGACGTTGAAGAATGGAGGAATCAACATAGGAACGGGTAGTTGACCTATAAGTGCCATTAACTAGCAGAACTGGGACAGCTGCCGTTCGCCGGGCTACAGAGAAGGCCATTGCCAGAGCAGAATCCTCTGACAGTGACAACCTAGAGGTTTGGTTTGATGTTAGAAGGCCTCAAAAATTAATATATCTACCAAAAACCAAACCTTTTTGGTGCACTATGACTGAACATGTAAGCATTTTCATAAGCAAGCTGAAAATATATGAGTTCTGTAAGTACATACAGACGTTCACTAAACATGACAGTTTGAGATGCCATGGACAATGAAGAAAGACCATCCTTCAAAGACATTAGGTTCACGGGCAACTGCTTCATATTCCTCATTTTCTGTAAAATAACAATGGTGAGGAATGCAATTTACCAGAAAGCAGACAGCAAAACAAAATTTATTCTATTACCTCCTGCGTAATGAAATAGATCTGAAATGATATCTTCTGATAGTAATGATACGCCCTGTCTGCAACAGAGGGAGCAATAATATGCTTCATTGGGCCCCATAGTGTAGCACCAAGATGAGCAAGAAATGAATCACGAGCAACACTGTAACTGTGATGTTCCTGCTTAAGACATTGGATCAGATAATAATTTAATACAGTGGTAAGAAGATTCGATTATAAAACAAAGAGTATTCATGCCGACAACTCATCATTCTCTAGTAAAAAAACTATAAAGGTCTTAGTTATATGTATATATGCTTCAAAAACACACCCTCTACTTTACCTCATTTGACTGACTAAACAAGTTCCAATTCTCCATTCGCTTTAAAGCATCAAGAGCTTTTCTTTTGTGAGTTTCATCATACTCTTCACTGTTGTAACCTTCCAGTTCACTTTTCAGATCATGCATCCTCTCATCGAGTTCTGACAATAAAAAAAAAAGAGACAGAAATAGTTAGTTGAGCAATAAAAGAAGCAAGTGCTAATCAACCAACATGATTTGTCATGAAAGTCTATCGTCCGTGTTTTTACATTACTCTTTGAGTGCCCAAGGGGAAAACCTCATGCAACTTCAAATTCAAAGCATGGTTAGGAGATCCAAGTTTTAACCAAAAATCAAATAGCAAACTCCATAAGGTGAAAAAAACATGGTAAGTTTGAAACAGAGATTCCTTAAATTCCAAAATTTCACACAATAACAACCCACAATATTATCAAAAGCAAATTGCACTGCATAATAAATTATCACATTAATTATCTTTTATAGCTACATTGTCCAGAAACAAAAGGAGGGGAAATGAATAAGGAATGTAAACCTTCACAGAGAGCAAGTTTGACCTTTCTTCCCTTGCAATGCTTGAAAGCAAAAAGTTCATATATATCGATTTCTGCTAAAAGTATGTCGATAGCTTGGTGATCCTGCAGACAGTTTTGATATCATCATATTATTAACAGTCTTCCAAGCATTCAGTAACATAATGAGCCTCGAATAAGCAAAGAAAGGGAAAATAACTACCCAAAACTAACTGAGCAGCTGTCATGTATGAAAACATCAATATTGTCAAAGCACTAGGTGCTAGCTTAAGGTGCAAAGGGTCAAATAACAAATTAACAACCAAGTCACTAAGCACTGGGCAATTAAAGCAAGACCTCTTCTAAAAGATATAAAATTATATTTAAGGATAAAGGCTACTAAATCAAAAAAACTACGTCAAACATGAGTTTTATATCATTACATGGAAAATAATTACATTACTTAGATGAATTTAACGGTCACCAACGTGGTTTTCATCATTGTATGAGAAGATTGCAAACCTCTAATGCCTTTAAATCAATGAGTCTTTCTTAAGACTAGAATGGCACTCATCCAAGCAACTCTGTTACAAAGTACACAACTGAAGAGATCTAAGGCTGGTGATAGGCTTCTCTGGGTTTAGGACCAAGTGGATAACCAGTAGTGCATCCTGTCTTTAAATTTCTTTCAATAACAATGGAAAATAGACGGCTATTTTTTGGATTCTATCCAAGTATTCATTTCAGTTTCCCTCGTCAACAACAAAGGTTTTTTCAAAGGTGACAGGTGCAATGGCCCACAAATATGACGATAGGTGACAATATCTGTGGCACATTTGGTCCTGATTGAAATGAATTGGAATAAAGTAGGCAAGAGATACGAATATAGGGGGACTCAAAACACAATAGGAATATGTATTCCCATATTTGGTTTCCAATAAAAATATAGGACGAATGGAGGAATAATATGAGAATATCAAGAAAATTTTGGAACCAAATGGCAAAATAACTATTTAAACCAAGGTAGACGATGAATGGAATTAATCTTAATCAAAATGGCCCTTAGTAGTCTTTATTAAAGCAACAATAATAAAGTGAAGAAATGTACACATGTCCATGAGAAACATCAATGAGATCTTTAAGATACACAAGATGGGTTTAGAGAAATCTTGTTAAGGCAAAAGTTCTTAATACAAACCTAGACATATAACAAATGTAATAAAGCAAGTGCAAAGAGAGAGAGGGTATAAAGACTACAGCTAGACAAGTTCTTGTAAGAATTAAATATATTAAGTTATTAACCACTCTAACATGGACTTCTGCTGAAAAACAGGAGGGTCTTTGATTGGATGGAATGAAAATACAAGTATAGGAATAGAGAAGGATAGTATCACATTGTTTGGTTGACATTAGGAATATACAAGGATTATCTATGCCTTTGTTTGGAAGAAAAAACTAAGAATTGGAAAAATAATAACAATCATCAAAAATACCCATTTTAATATTATTGAATGATTTATATAAAGTAATACATTATGCACAATATTATAATTAAAAACATCCATAAATTTTAAAATAATAAAAACATTATTATATATCATGATACTTTAAAATAAAAAATAATTAATCAATTAGGTGTTGATAATATGTAATTGTTATTATCAAGGTTTAAAAATTTGGTTTCGGTACTGATACCGGTGCTTGACCGGTTTCGGTACCGATGCTTGACCGGTTTTACCGATGCTTGACCGATTTCGATACCGGTACTGGTGCTTGACTGGTTTTGGTACCAATACCACTACCGTACCGACACTCGGTCGGTACCGAGTGAAAAAAAAAAATTATTTTTTGTTTTACTTTTTAAGTTGTTAAATTCCATTTGAACTTCACTACGTGAAAAATATCCATAAAATTCAAATTTTAATAGTCAAATACATGAATACAAGGTTTAAAATGCGGACGAATAACGTCTATGGTAAAAAGTAGCCATCTCTTGGGGACCAACACGACTAAGGTCGATTCAATAGGTCTCAATTGCCCACATCTGGAAGTTTTCCCAAGTCATCATGTTTTGGTATCCAAAATACCACATTAACATGAGAGATTCTTTCATGAGAGCCTAAGCACTAGTCCCTATATCCACAAAGTCATGTAAATAGGTACTGCATACAGAGTATGTTGAGTCTCAAACCTCTTGCAAGGCAGCTGGTCCCCCTCCTAATTTTGGTTGACGGCGATCTTTCACTCTCTTCTCATACACGGATACACCTTGGTTGTTCCTCCCTGCCTACCACCGTGATCGGTATCTTGCGTGCAGTGGTCGAAGTAGAGCTCATTTGTCCAAAGATAGGTGCTGGTGTTGATAATATGACGGTTTAAAGTACCTTCTATAAATTGCTTCATATAGGCAGGTACCCAAGTGTGTTTATAGATGATTTGCGTATTTTGTTGTGCCTTTTTAACTGTCGACTTCACCAACGGCAAATTACTAATATCTTTCATCATGAGATCTATACAATGGGTTGCACATGGAGTCCAACAAATGTAAGGATAATCTTGTTCAATTATCTCACCTGCCCTTTTGAAATTGGCTCTGTTGTCGATTACAACTTGCACGACGTTTTGTGAACCAATCTCCTTGATCACGTCTATCATCCGCTTGGCCATGTAGATTCATCATGATGCTCTTCGGAAGAGTTCACCGACTTGTGATAGACCACCTTCCCTATTGCAATATTTGAGGAGTTGATGATGCTCATCCGGGTTGACCCGGTCCAACTAGTGCACATCAAACTGCAGCCGTAATCCTCCCATTGTCTTTTGAATCCATCGATCCATTGTTTAATTTCATCGACCTCTGCTTCAAGAAAAGGTCCTGAAAAGGCCTAGATGCCTCCTTTATTGCATTTGTCTCTGCTCTGAGAAGGTGCCCTCATGCTGGAACTACGACAATCTGAGGACCAAAGGGAATTGAACCACTTCAGTTCATTGCTCCAGCAGCCAAAGTTAAGCCGACACTGTTGCTGGTGCCACCGCTGCCACAGCAGCCGCCATACTCAAATTGAGATCCGGGATAATACCTCCGACCTCGTTCGAAGGCTTGTTGCTCCAATGAAGCATGAATGGTGGCTTCAAGATCCGAATCCTCGTCGGCACTGCCACCACCTATATCTTGTACAAACTTCATAACCAAACAATCTAATATGACATTTCATTCGTGTTCCTGCCCCCAAAAAGAATGGAGCACAGTCTAATGATATATACTCCTTGTCCTTGAAGCATAGTTATCCAACTAACGAAGAATGTGGTTGTCACCTTATCCCTAACCTTACCCCTATTAAAGGAGATGCACACCAATGGAAGAAGTGTTTTACCAACTTTGAGACTATTGGAGAAGATTATCCCCCTCTACTAGCCCTTTGCATTCTTTCCCAATTCAAATTTATTTTTTTAGCCATTGTCTTTTACCCTCCTACCTCTCCTTCAAAGCTGCCCATATTTGTATAGTGGATCAAAAGGACTTCCATTACAGTAAAATTTGACGATCCAACAAATTGACTACTGAAGTACTGATGACATCCATATTTGCTTACCTATAAACAATCATCTGTGTTTGGAACCTATCTACTTTAGGTTTAGCTTATATCACTTGCTGCCTTAGTCATTGTATTTTGTTATTTGAATTACTAGTCATTATCAAGCAAGTGTTGATCAATTTTGGTTGACTTGTTATTTCTTGTGGTCAGTTTTAGTTTCGACCATTTTCAATTTCATTCTGAATTCGTCTTATTTTCCTTTATTTCTTTTCATTTTGAGCTTCTCATTTTCATAGTAGACTTGCATCAAAGAAAATCTACATAGAGTTTTTTCCCTCAATTTTAAATGGAAGCACGTTCAAAGAGAATCTTCCAACAGATACAGGATCATCCATGATAACAGTTGGATCTTAGTACGATTCATAGAGTTACTATTCAGTAAGTTTCTTAACATTAACAAAAAAAGAAGACTAAATAAAACTTGGCATGTTCTAGTGTTCACATAAGCAAGGCTAATAAGCTTCAATGTAAAGCTAGACAAGAAAGCATAAATTAATAGCAATGGTGAAATTGTTCAGAAAGGAGAATATAACTGTCAGAGTGCAGGAGAAGAAATTACATCACTGAATGATGAAAACTTCTCTCTAATTGCATCTTGCAACTTATCTTCAGCTTCATCTTCTGTAATTTCTGAAGTGAATAAAAATAATAGATTAAGTGAAAGATTGTTTGACAAATAGAACATCACTGTACAAACAAATTCGAAAAAGTGTTGTGAAGATTATAGCACAAAGAAATAACATGCCCCATGTTAGCTGTTTGCAATTCACCAAACAATCATCGAGATTTCAACTTCACAAGGGATAGTGTCTTATAAACAGTTTGCAAGGGATGGTATCATTTATCTGTAAAAACTTTACCGTAAGTCTTTTAAGCATATGAACATGTCACTACTCTTTCTTATCGTGGTAATAGAACAGGTATATTTTTTATTTAGTTCAGCCTATATCTAGTGTAGCATTTTCACTCAAAGAGAAAAAGCCCTAGTTAGGACACATCTTAGCAAAGTCATTCTTTCCTTTGTTTCTATCAACTGTTTGATGTCATTGTAATTCACTTTACATTCACGAAGAAAATTTTGTACCACCAACTTGGAAAGCTAGAACTATTTTAGTGTATTAACTGATGTTACATTCAATCATGGCATAAGTATTCCAGTCCAGAAGAAAATGACAAATACCACCACCTCAGGAGAAAATTTTCTATAACAAAGGATGGTACTAATCAATCAGAAGTCTTGAAGCTATACCTGCTATAGCACCAACTGTCTTTCTCACATTTGGAAAACTAAGTTCAGTACGGACACCTTCTCCACCAACAGCTGGACCCCAGGAAAAAGGTCCTGCAGTCAAGTCAATGAATGCCCATCTGAAAAAGATAAATACAAGTTAATACGTAGGAGGAAATCGTAGACAATTGAAAACAAAAGAGGAGATACAAACCTATCTTTGCCTACCCATGTATCTGTAAGGCAGTCAGGGTAAAGACCATTCAACTCTCCAGATTTTAGCTCTCTTTCAAAGAGAAAATTCACATCATTCTTTCCCCCATGAAACATCTACTAAGAGACAGGAAGGACCAACAAACATATTAAGCAAGCATCAAAAGGAACCAGTTTGAAGATAGAACTATCTTAAGTACCTGGACTGAACTATCTTAAGTACCTGGACTGCTTTGCTGAACAAAACCTCA
Organism: Canna indica; assembly: GCA_034359265.1. Classification (NCBI taxonomy): domain Eukaryota; kingdom Viridiplantae; phylum Streptophyta; class Magnoliopsida; order Zingiberales; family Cannaceae; genus Canna; species Canna indica. The sequence continues at coordinate 53,389,105 of CP136896.1, forward strand.
ATATCATCCTTTCCTTCATTGAATTTATCCACACTTGTCAAGGCATTTCGACATTTATTGGTCCACTCTATCTATTTCCAGAATAAGCAAACAAAGGTGTCAATCTCGCAAAATAAACCTTGCTCCACTAAAAGAGTGTTATCAAAGGTGAACAACTCCTATAAATCAGTCAGTTATACTTTACATCATTAATGTCATCACTAAACCATGGAGAACACTCAACAATCTAATACATTGGCAATCAGCATATCTCAACTCATAGGTAGTGTTAAAGTCCCACATTGCTTAAGGATATGGTCAAGATAGCCTTTAAATAGTTTGTGCAGTCCTCCCCCTTGAGCTAGCTTTTGGGATGGAGTTAGGCACACTAATTTCTTAACAGGTAGAAACAAACACATGGAAAAGTTTTCAAAAAATGCATATAATATTAACACCATAGTAGGAAAGAAAGACCCTAAGAATGTTTCAGCTAGAGAAATGGGTTGCTTAAGATGTTCAACTGAATGAGAACAGAAACTAGTTTTGTATGCTTACAAACACTCATAATAGCAGACATTAGATATGCAAACAGGCTCTAATAGTAAATCTTGTGCATCAAGCCTGCAGCATCAGATATAGAAAATAAGCAATCAAATTCACTTACATGCCAGTTCAATAACGAATAAATCCAAACACATAGTAATTCACATCAAAGGACAATAATACAAATAAAGTTCTATGAAATTGTCTCTTTAAAGGTAGGTCACTCATTTATGTGGCATAAGCAATTAGAATATGCTCATATTACAACATGAAACAGACAAGATACCATAAACTTACAGTATCAGTCTCATCAGTTGTCGTCCATGCAAAATTTGATGTTGGTCGATGTGTAAAAAGTGGCTTCTTGGTGTTATCAATTTCTGGGTAGGAAAAAAAAATGTATTAGTAAACTTAATATGATGGACTATGTGTAAATTTACTGTACCAAGTATAGGACACAACTTCCATTTTAAGAAAGCATGCAGCTTTTTTATGTTTTTTATTATTATCTTTTGAAAGCAGTTTATCCTTTAGATTTCTTAATGAACTATGAGGAAATATGCATTGATATCTCATGCAACTTATTGAAAATGTCACTAGCATCAGCAGTAGGAACAATAGACTAATTATGAATACACAGCATGCACAAATCAAATATGGTGGTGAATGCTACAATCACATGCTCACACCTCAATAGGGCACTCCAATTCAAGATAAGAATAAACCTAATTATCTCCATAGAACTTTTCAAGAAAAAATATCAGAATGTAGGCACTTACCAAGAGACATTGGAGGCGCACTATGTGATCGAAGAATTCTGTCTTGGAATGTCTTATTCTAAAAAATAAGGGAAATCAAAACTAAGTGCTTGACAGGCAAAAAACACTTGAGCAACAGAAGTGAAATAACATAGCACCAGAAAAGAACTAAACTTTCTACTAATGGAATAAAAATAGATTATAATATTGTTGCAAGTATATTATCAAAACATTAGAAATATCTAAAGCTTTTATCATTAATAAGTATTTAACTAAAAGCTACTAAAACTCAAAAAAGATATCATACAACCAAAAATAGCACATAACAATATAGGTTCATAAATGATAAACTTAATCTGTTAATCTAGATATCAAACTATACAATCTCAACCATATAGTGACACGTGTATGGGTTCAAGCCAAGACAACTCAATGGACAACCCAAATTGACCCCAGAAAAACGTTTCAGCTATAACAAGTCAAAACCAAGCATATCCTAAAGTCTTATTCTAAGATGTGTTGGTCTGAGAATCAGCCACAATCTGTGACAAGTAAACAACCTCTGTTCTGCAGAAGAACATAGGGCAAAGGTAAATGATCATTTGATGTTCAGTTAAAGGACACTGTACTCAAGTTATTTGAAGGAGAGCCACCCATGCCCTTGAGATATGTCAATAACATGATATGCATGTGAATCCCTGGAGGATAGTAAAGAACAGTCTTCTACAGAAGAAGATCCAAGGCCAACAGTTAAATCAGATATCATGTAGGAATCCTGATAGCAATCCCATTTTCTAGGCTTTGGGAGGGTTAATGTACACAACTTTTCCATGAACATTTCCCTGCTTTAAATTTTTTTTTTCAAGAGAGTGTTTCCGTGGCTCAAACCCATGACCTCCAAGTCACAAGCGGGGTAACTTTCCTGTTACACAAAAGCCACCCTCTAGCTAAAGCAACTACTCAAATAAATAAATAAAACTAGTTTGGGCCAAGCAGTTTCATTCCCAGTACCCCTTTTCATAATTATTCAGAATGGTACATCCTGCCTAGGGCAATTGATAATTATCTCTGTTTGAAGCAAGGCAATATTGCTTGCTTTGAAGTGTAAATATGTAAGTATGTACATATATCTTGGTTTGAAGTGTGCCTTCATACAACAAAAAGGTTGCCCTATTGCATCCTAGGCCAAGTATGTAAGGATGGAAATTGACATATTGCAAGATGCTTTAAAAAGACCTATGTTTGTTTTGGGCCTTTTGGCAAACAAATATATTACAGCTATTACCTAAAACGGAACTTGGGTTCCGAAAATTACAAAAACTGAAACTTGGTTCCGGAAATTACGAGATCCAGAACCAAATGTTCCGATCTCCTTGAAATGCCCCCGCATTTAATTTTGGGTGGCGGGCATTTAATTTTATACAGCTGAAAATCTGCAACAGCCAAACTGAATACCGGGTCCGGTTTCAATATGTTGTTTCACCAAAACAGCATAATAGCATACTAAAACAGCATAATAGCATACTAAACACAAAAAAAATGCAACCCCTTTTCTCTTCTCTCCTCCCTTCTTCCCCACCGCCAACATAGAAATTTTTTTTGTGTTTAGTATGCTTTCACCAAAACAGCATATTGTGAAACAACATATTAGTGAAACAGCATATTGAATAATATGTTGTTTTGGTGAAACGGCATATTGAATAATATGATATTTTGGTGAAACTGCATATTGAATAATATGTTGTTTTGGTGAAACAGCATATTGAATTGACCCAGTTTCCGTTTGGATGTTGTAGCTTTTCAGCTGCCCAAAATTAAATGAGGGGGCATTTCATGGTGACCGAACATTTGGTTCCGAATCTCGTAATTTTCGGAACCAAGTTCCGGTTTTTGTAATTTCTAAAACCCAAGTTCTGTTTTAGGTAAATAGTTGAATATATTACAATTGTAAGAATTGGTTCTACAATTAAGGGTGTTTGTTATGGCACCCAAAGATAAGTTTTAATGAATCCTTTAATTGTGGGAATTGATCCTACACTTAAGAGTGCATTCGTCTCACAAACTGGACAAGACAAGTGTCTATGCCGATGAGAGATCAATTGATTGAGAGAGAAAACAATCAGAGATCGATTGATTGAGAGAGGAAACAATGTACCTCTGGACCTCCAACAACGAGATCAAAAATTAGCGAAATGAACGCACCCTAATGGCTTGTTCAGTTGAGTTGTTGGAATAAACGAGGAATGGAATAGCTATTCTTTGTCTATTCCTATTACCTTGTCTGGTTGGGTTCTAAAGACAAGGAATAGTTATTCCTATTCTCCACCTATTGCTTGTTGGCTGGGGAATAGCTATTGCTTACCTATTCCGAGTAATATTTTACCGTTTTGCCCATTATAATTAAACTTAATTACACTATAATATTATTTTTTTCATCGACCCACTTTTTCATCTTACGGGCTTTCTCCGAATATGAGTGTGCTAAGTCGGCCTACTCTTCCCACAACTTAGCCATCTTGATAGTGTTGGGACATCGATCGTCAATTCGTCACTGGTTTCCATGGTGTGCGGGGTAAGTGGTTGGTGTCCCGTTGTTAGTTCAAACGAATTGTGCTCTATGGCCTCGCTCCTTTGCAAGTTATATGAGAATTGTGCTACGTCTATAAGCTTGGCCCAATCTCGCTGGTTGGCATTCACAAAATGCCTCAAGTAACACTCTAACAAGGCATTCACCCATTTAGTCTGGCCATCGATCGATGGGTGAAAACTTGTAGAGAAGCATAATTGTGATCCAAGGATCTCTATCACTTACGATACTCCTCGGTAGTCCCCAATATTTCAAGACATTTTTAAAGAATAATTGTGCTGCCTCCTCAGCTCTACAATCATTTGGGGCTGGTATGAATGTATCGTACTTGGAGAATCAGTCTACCACTACCAGGATTGACCCAAACCCCTCGAATTTAGGCAAGACACTGATGAAGTCCATGGTAATAGAGTCCCGCGGCTGTTCTCCACTTTGTCTTCTTAACATACAAGACAAGTCTTCACGTACTGCTCCATTTGATCCTTCATTCGGGGCCAAAAGTAAGTTGTTTCAATAATGCCATTGTGCATCATTGGCCCGGATGTCCCGCCCACTTAGTTTCGTGACATTCATTGATGAGATCTTTCCTCAAGTTTCCCCACTTGGCAAGTACAATCTCCGCCCCTTGGTGTATAGTAGGTTGTCCTCTACCCAAAACTATCGTGTCTTCCCATCATTGGCCAACTTCTTCAACTCTCTTGCCATGGGGTCGTGCTCTAGCCCCTCCTTGATGCGCACCTACAATGCTAGCACTCATGGTCGCAAATCCTGCTTTACGGCTAAGGGCGTCCACCACATTGGCCTTGCTGAGCTTGTACTCCAACACATAGTCAAACTCGGCCAAGAAATCGTGCCACCTTGCTTGCTTGCTTCGGGGTGAGTTTCTTTTGGGATTGAAAGTAGCTGGCGGTGATGTTGTTCGTATTGATCACGAACCGCGCACCCAATAAGTAATGCTGCCACGTTCGTAGGCAATGGATGATGGACGTCATCTAGCGCCTCTCTGTATCATTGAGCTTGCGGCTCTGAAAGTCTATGGGATGGCCTTCTTGCATCAACACTCCTCCAATGACAAAATCGGATGCATCTGTGTAACTCGAATGGCTTCCCGAAGTCAAGTAGCACCAACACCGGCTCTATGCTCACGACTGCCTTCAAGTCATTAAAGGCATCTTGGCATGCATCAGACCACTCTATATCTTCTTCTTCTTGAGAAGGGCCGTCAAGGGTGCGGCTTGTCTTGAATATCCAAGTATAAACCGACAGTAATAGTTAACTAATCCAAGGGAAGAGCGCAACTTAGTTACCTTGGTTGGCGGCTCCCACTCCATGATGGCTTTGTTTTTTGCCTCGTCCGTCCGCAACGTACCAAGCCCGATGATGTGACCAAGGAATGGTATCTCCTCCTTGGTGAATGCACATTTCTCCCTCTTCACGTACAGTTCATTCACCCTCAACACTTGGAAAACCATATGTAGGTGTTGGTTGGGCATGCTCCTCCAAGGAATGGTTGTACACCACAATATCATCGAGGTATACTAGCAGTGGTTAAGCCAAAGGGCATCAATAACGATACGAAATAGCCATAGTGCGTCACGCACGTCATCTTTAGCCTATCATCTTCTGCGATTTGTAATTGGTAGTAACCTTTCTCCAAGTCCATCTTGGAATAGATCTTGGCGCTCTCAAGCTTGTCAAACAGATCAGCTATCAATAGAATGGAGTACTTTTTCTTGAGCATCACTTTATCGAGGGCTAGGTAGTCCACACACATTCAGAGTTTTCCATTGTTGAGGCCGTCCACAAAGTGGAAGATATTATCTTCCTCGAACACTTTATTGGGAATTTGAAGCATAATGGTGGTGAACTCCTTGACATAGTCTCCAATGGAGCTCTTGTGCTTCAATTCCCTAAGCTTCTTCTGTGCCTTGTACACGACATTCTTCGAGTAGAAATGCTTCTTGAGCTCCTTCTTGAAGTTGTCCCAACTCCCATGTCTCTATTCGGTATGTCCCTTTCTCAATATCAGCATGCTTCCTACACCACCATAAACTGGCCATCTCTCTATTCAGTATGTCCCTTTCTCAATGTTGGCATGCTTCCTACGCCACCACAAACTGCTCACTCCTAAAGATAAAGAGTGGCGGTACGTACTTTGGTGGCCTCATCTGTTAGGTTGAGACCCTCAAGATACAACTCTATGTGCCACAAGAAATTTGCATCCTCTTGGGTGTCCCACTTCCCCTCAATGACTTGGGCTTCAAGTGGTCCACTTGTGGACCGGCTATGCCCGCACACTCGCCCCACCACTGGCTGCTGAATTCTTGCATAGGGCCAGCTCGTCTCGCATCTCTTCAATGGTGGTCTGCATTGCTTGAAGGACGTGCAGCAGTCTTGCATCAAGTCGGGCATTTCGCTCAATAATTACTCCCTCAAGTAGGGCGTAGCGTTCTTCCATGGTCGCCTCAAGCTGAATGAGGCACTCCTCAACACAAGCCTCCACACTAGTCTTCATGGAATCGAGCTGCCCAAGGATGTGGCTCTCCAACGTCCCGACGTCGTGCTCTACCCGCTACATGCGTTCGTTGAGTTCAGCATCAATTATGTCTAAAGCTCCCACCTCCCATGGTCAGCTTTGGTCCCGCTTCTTTCTCTTGTCCTTTCTTCCCTGCTACGATCATCGATCACCTCGGGCTCGTTCCTCTCCTTGTTGCTTGCCATTGTCCAAGTCTTCACAACACACGACCCAACCTGGCTCTAATACCAGGTGTTACAAACATGACTCTTTCAAGTTCCCGTGCGGCACTTAACCCCTACTTGCCCCCTGCAAGATTGGCTAAGTCGGCTCCAAGTGTCGTACGTTTGTTGGTGAAGGATTGGGATAACAGATAAGTTGCACAAGAGAGAAGAGAAAGTCTTGAAAAGCTCTCAAATGTATATTCACTCAAACTTGGAATTTATAACTTGATTGTTACAAATGAAGATCCAACCCCTATTTATACTACTCCTACCTCAAATGGATGGTTGAGATTAATTCAATCTAACGGTGGGGAGTGATTCTCTAGAGTTGTCTAGGGGAAGCACCTCTTTGCCTAAGGGAAGCACCTTTTGATTTCAATTTCTACAAAGTTCTACATTTTCAATACAACAACAACAACTAAGCCTCAATCACATACTAGATGAGGTTGGCTATATGAATTCTCTATCTCCACATCTCTCTCAAGGCGAGATCTGCCCCAATATCTAATAATTGTAAACCCTTAGACACTATTTCTCTCCACATAATTTTAGACCTACCTCAACCCTTCTTCCTACCTTCTACTACTAAACTATCACATTTTCGTACCGGGGCACCTAGGGGTCTCCGTAGCACATGTCCAAACAATCTTAAACAACCTTTTCTTAACTAGTCTCCAATATGTGCTACATGCACCTTCTGTTAGATGTATTCATTTCTAATCTTGTCCAATCTTGTATGGTCACTCATCCACCTTAATATTCGCATTTCCACCGCATTGTAAATGTTGAAGTTTAATTTTCCAACACTCACTCCCGTATAGCATGGCTGGCCTAACCGTTCTTATATAAAACTTTCCCTGGTATCTTCTTGTCACATAGCACGCTTGTGGCACTTCTCCATTTCAACCATCATGCTTTGATTCTATGGGTTACATCTTCATCAATCATCTCATCATTTTGGAAAATAGAGCTTAGGTATTTAAAATGACTACACTTAGGCACAACCACACCACGTAAACTCACATCCCCTCCATCCCTCTTACTTAGGCTAAAACCTTCCCTTTTAACTTACTTACTGCATATATTCCGTCTTGCTTCTACTTAACCTAAAACCTTCCCTTTTAAGGGTGTTCTCCACACCTCTAACTTATGATTAACTCCCTCTCTTGTCTCATCAACTAAGACAATGTCATCTGCAAATAGCATACACCATGGGATATCATCTTGTATACTAGCAGTCAACTCATCCATTCTAGAGTAACCAAGTATGAGCTCAAGGCCGAACCCTGGTGGAAGTTATAGGAAACTCCTTCGTAACTCCTCTCACTGCTCTCGCACTTGTAATTGCTCCTTCGTACATATCCTTAATAACATTTATATATTTAACATGGATACCTTTCTTCTCCAATGTCCACCGAAGCACTTTTATCGGCACTTATGATATGTTTTTTCTAAGTCGATAAAAACGATATTAATAAAAATAATCCAGAAAATGGAAGAACATTCTAGAGAAAGCACAACTTCCCTTGTCTCATTGGATAGAGTACGCGGACCGGGCGGTGCGTTACAATGCGCTTTTCCTGAATCTAGCACCTTGGGCAATTTTAGGGGTTTAGCGCCTAGGTGCCTTGACAACCTTGTATATTTTATTTTATTCAGTAGAAGGTTAAATTTTTTTACTAAAAATCTCTTCAAATATGCAGTTTGACAATAATTTTCATTCATTTACTCCAAATAAACAACCCTCCACTTAAATGGGAATCCAATTTCAACTCTCAAAAAGCAACCAAACAATCCCAAAGATCTTTCAAAAAAAAGAACCTAATCTAGTAGAATTTTACAAAGATCTTCCGAAAAGAGAACCTAATCACGTAAATTCTGGATGATGTTCGCCTCGCCTACTAAAGGTAGCAAATAGTATCAAGTTAGAATCTATTTATTTGATACTATATGCAAGGTCGGCCCTACCATTAGGCCAAAAAGGCCATTGCCTTAGGCCCTCAAAAATTATAGGCCTCCAAGTATTTAGGCTCATTGCTGGATATTATATTTATTTTATTATAAATTAAGGCCTCAAATAAGTCATTTAATCTTCTATAATCATCTTTCTCTCACATTTTCATTAATTAGTTCACTATTACTTTATCAATTTCTCACTTTCCTATATTTTCTCTCGATCAATCCAATTCGTTACTCACTTTCTCGTAATACCTCATTACTCCCTCTATCAACTAAAAAGCAATCCTAATTAATTTCCTTAATTAATTTTATCGGAAAAAAAAATTCTCTTGAATAATTGAACATTAATTGCCAATTAAAGCTAATTAGGCATAACAAACGCATGCACACATCTTCTTGTCAAACAAATTAAATAGGCATTTAAATTATGATATATTGTTACTTTCATCAATTGGCTAAAAAAAAAAGTCAATGAGCAATTATACATGCAAATCTTTAATTAAGTGACAACGCTCATGCCATCTTCAATTAAGACCAACGGCCCAAGGGCGGCTCGTCCATTAGGCCCAAAGGGACTCATCTTAAGATTTCACCTTAGACCACAATCTCTCTTGGGCCACCCCCGACTATACGTATTATTCATGCAATAAGCAGACTTCCATATTTGCATTATAAAAGATAGTTTGGCATCCTCATGTCTAAAACATTGTAAACATATCAATGTTTGATATAACAAATAGTAAAGAAAAATTAATCCAACCAACCTGCTTGAGAAATTTGATCTCTGACTCAGATAAGCCTCTCCTGCAAAAACAAAAGTTCTCTTCAAGTTAAACAAGAGTTAAATTTATTTAAAATCACAGCATTAAACATGGAAAGCAGTATTGCATAAAAGAGCATATGGTATAGCACAAAAGAGTTGAAAGAAAACAATAGTCACTAAAAATTTAGTGTGAAATAAAGCCAATAGAGAACTCCCATAACATTTCAGCAAAGAACTAGCATGCACAAAATGCAAGATTAGAAGAATAAGATATTGTAATCCATGTATCAAGTAAAAAAGAACAGAGACAAAACAACAATATTACAATTATTTGAGTTTGGGGGAAATGGAACCTTTCCAGCATTTGTCTCTGTCAAATCTCCTCCTTGGATTGAAAAACAACCATATTTTCTCACTGCTTAGATGTTGTTTGGTTAGCGAAAACTATTTTATGGTTTGGTTACACTGAAACTGAAAACTTAGTTTCGAAAACTTGATTTTGGTTTCTAGTTTTCAGTTTTCTGAAAACGTCTTAGTTAACGAAAACAACATAAGTTTTAGTTAGTTGAAACCAGTGAATATTTATTTGGCTATAAAAAGTAATATTAATTTTCCTTGAACATTTTTAGTAGTAATTAATGTTTTGTTAGTTTACAAAATTAAATGTTTGCTAATATAGTTATAAAATATTTGTATTATTTAATTAATTAAGTTATTGGTAGTTTGAGATTTTTTTGTTCAATTAGATATAAAAATTAATTAATAATTATTATAATATTTCAAAAAAAAAGTCTAGTGGTCTAAAATTAGTTTTGATTAATTATAAAGAGATTAACTTTAAGAAAATTGAGTTATTTTAAAATTTGGATTTGAGTCAACTAGATATAAATTGGTTTAATTAATTTGTAAATTTAAGATAATAGTTTGAGTTGAAAATGATGATTTTTATTTTTTAAAAAAATTAATATAGTTTGATTTATTTTTTAATTAATTAATTTTATAAAAAAAATATTTATAATTATAAAGTTGTCACTCCATTTTAATAACGAAACCGACAGTCTCGAAACCACAGAAAACAACATTCTAGTGTTTTCATTTTATTAAGAAAACTGATTTCATTTTCATTCTGGTTTCAATTCAGTTTCATGAAAACGCTGAACCAAACACGTTTTCGTAAGTAATTTTGGTTTCAGTGAAATCGAAACCATCAAAACAAACTTGGATTCGCTAACCAAACAAGTCCTTAGGTTTCCTTTGGTTGTTCCTTAATGTTTGTCTGTAACTCTTTGGAATCAACATAAGCCTCATTTTGTATCTCAATGTCCACATTTGTTAGATCATTCAATTCAGTTGATATATCTCAATGTTCACAATATAAGTTTATAACTCAAATTTCGACACTCTTATAGCTAGGGATGTTCCTTGGGTCGGGTCAACCCAATGAACCCGAGAATCCGACCCGACCCGAACCAATCGGGCCGGGTCGAGTTGGAAAATCAGGTTGGGTCGGGTTCAATTTAATCAAACCCGACCATAATCGGGTAGAGTCTCATGTTTGAATATTTGGAACTCGATGACCCAATTATTTATATTTTAAATTTTTTAAAATATATATACATTAATAAACTAAAAAATCCCGATGCTCAAGACGCGGCCGTGCGTCTCATTTTTTAAAACGAGTATCCGACTACCCGACCCAACCCGATCCGGGGCGGGTCGGGTTCAGATTTTTTACATTCAAACCCGCTCAACCAGACTCAGTTACTTGTTTGTCGGGTCGGGCCGATTTTTCCTCCAAACCTGTCTCATGAACAGCCCTACTTATAGCATTGTCTTTATGCAATTCTTGTATAATTATGATGTTAAAGTTTCCTTAATCATATATCTAATCTTTTTTAAAGATATTTGTGCATGCAAGCAGAAAAATCATCAGGCAAAAATCTATTAACATTTATGGAATGTACCAAGTCTAATCATGAGTCAAACAAATGCACCTGCAGTTAAATAGACAAGTTTATATGGTGCACATCTACTTGAAAAGTTCAAGTATAATTGATGACCAATGATTATCAATTTAACATTCAAAACAAAAATACCAACGAAGCATATTCAACAACTTTTTGCAAAAGAAAATTTAATAGTTTCATTGCTTCAATAAATATAACATCTGGTTTGTTATTATAGTTTTGGTTCCAACTCTGAAATCTTAGAAAATTCAAATACTGCAAAGGAAAAGCAACTGCCAAGCTACAAAGAGCATAATAAATTAAAAAGGAAAGGGCATAATAGCACTATAGCAGTATTATGAAAATAGATAATAACTATAAAACCACTCACCTATATCCATACATAGTCCTTTTATCAATCTTCTTCGGGTTCAGAATGAAAATATTATATGAATTATCAATCTGAAGATATTCAACAAGAGTTGAGAAAAGATACTCCATTCTATCCATGTCCACTTGCCAAACAATTTCTTTGTCCTCCCTGGGAAGCATGAGAAAGAAAATTATAAGCATTCTGAAAAGACGTATAAGCATTTAGCAGGTAATCGCCATTTTTCAAGCTGGATATAAGAGTCATTCAGCTAAGAAAACTAAGTTCAGAAATTTAATAATAAAAATAAAAAAATCTATATGATTCTGACACCTTATTACATTCAAATGTCAGCAGCCCAATTTCTTAAGTTCCATTATCAGGTTTCAAATATTGAAACAAACTTGATCCTCTAGGAATGGAAACACAGCAAATGCAACGCAATAGTGTCTTCTCTATCTAACCCAAGGGTAAAATGACTAATGGCACTCCAATCCACAACTTTAGAAATAATGTCAATCACCATATGTTGAAACCAGTACCAGAATTTTTTAAAAAAATATGTCAAACCATGTACATCTTACCCTGAATCTACAGGATTTTCTTTACGTGAAAGAACTTTTACAGCATACTCAAACAATGAAGTAACTTGTTCTCCCATATGAATGGCATGTACAGTGAAACTGCATCCACATGTAAACATCAAAAAAATCAGTAAAGATCATCTGGCTACCTATAGTGATAGCAATGTCAATAAATAGGCCAAGTAAAATATCATTATGCTCAATGGAAGAGTTAGAGGAATAGCAAAATCACTTGTAGTTTATGTGACTGATGAGCGGAAGATGGTGCCGTTGAACTTTATCGATGCTGATCTTATAAAATGGAGTAAGAACTTCACCAATAGGAGGAACTCGTGTATGTTCGAAAATGTGGTCAATATTAATAAACCACCTTTCCAATTCTTCAGGGCCAAGCTTAAACTCTGAAAATAGTCCCAACTCCCAATTCATAGATAAGGGGCGCATAAATGAGATGTAGTTCAAACTTCAAAGTTGATTGAATGTGTCATTAAATATCATACCATGGTTTCCTTTTCCTTCAAACCCTATGAAAATGAAGTTCACAGGGACAGGGAGGTAGATGGAATCAACCTCTGAAAGTTTCAAATAATTTGCAATATTACCTGAAAGAAATTGCAGGTGAAATTAAGACATGAACATTCAAGAAAAAATTCGTTGAATGCAATCACCAAATACAAATAGCAAATGGAAAAGTAAAGGTGAGACCTTGAGGCCATGACAAAATATAAGTTCTGTAGATATACAAGTGACAAAAACAATAGTAAGAAAGCAGTGATGCAACTATTACATCTTCAAGGCATGCTCAAACTCTTATTAACTACATTATCCTCATGTTTTCTAGAATTTCTCCTTTCATACAAATGACAATCTCACAAGACAGATTATACACAGTAAACCAAAAGATGAAAAACAGACATGCATATTTAAATATCTAATATAACAAGGGTGTATGAGAACCATTGTCCTCAACAAGAAATAATAATGAATAATCTACTTTATTTCTTGCAAGCGGGGCATGTGAGCAGGAGCAAAACAACTTCTGAATGTGTATATAGGTATCTAAATTTACACGTATATATTTTATACTATTTATGTATATACATAATTACATGTGCCATGTATGTATATACACATACATAGTAACACAGTCAACTCAGTTCAGACATTGACCAGAATCATGTCTCCTGAATTCAGTCAGTGACACCCATGGTTTAAAATTTTGTACCATGCCGCCGGGTATGGGCGGTACATACCGGTTTTTGAAAAAATCGGTATCTGGTACACCTGGTACCAGTCGGTGTCGTGTGTACCGCCCGGTATTTTATAATACTACTCATATCGGGCGGTACCGTACCTGATACCGGGCGGTACCACCCGGTATGGGCAGCAGTGATGCAGTATGCTGCTGCACCATAGTGATGTAGTATGCTGCTGCTGGGACACCACCATCCTGATTTTTTCGGTACCATATCGTTCCGTGTTGGTACAATACGGTACCGGTACCGATATTTAAAACCTTGGTGACACCAACAATAAAATTTGCTTGCTGAGACATTCTAAACATTCATCAAGTAGGCCAAAAACTACTAAAATAAATATTGATTGTATGGATAAAAGAACATAAATCAAGAAAGGTCAAATTTTGCATGATCAGCATAAAATGTTTGGATGACCAATTATAAAATTGTAGATCGTACTTCCAACACATGTATGTCTATTTATACTATTATAGCGCATTTGTTTTACGAGATATGACTCGTAGATAGGATTTGTTCGTCGTTTGCTACGAGCTTCGTATATCATTTAAGTTGGATATGACCGGATCCAAATCCGGTTCTAATGGGATATAGATATCCTCCGGCGAGGGGTTGGGAATTAAAATCTCAGAATTTTTTCTTCTCATGTCACTTAAGTCTGATAAGTCAATTTTAATTCAATTTTTAGGAATATTTTGTCAATTTTTTATTATTATTATATTAAAATAATTATTTAAATTTAATTTCATGAATTTAAAATGAAAATTTGGTATAATCAAATTTAAGTATTAAATTATTAATATCCAACTGCCTTATGCGGAGCCAACAAACAGGATTTCAAAATCCTATCTTTTCTTATCTTCTAATATGAGATTTTCATAGGATATAAGCTTATCCCACGTGATTCTTATCCCAGTCAATTCCAATTCCTATACGTCTAAAATCCTATCATGCGAAACAAACGCGCTATTAAAGTATTTAAACTAGTCAAATTTTGGGTTACAAATACCATCAGATCATCTTTAGGGGATACTTTTTTAAAGCAATAAGGTGACAAGTGACAAAATTTGTCATGTCATTCTAAAAAGGTATATAGAAGGCTAGAAATTATGTTACAACCTAAACTTTTTTTAACAAAGATAGAAAGTCACAATATGTGACCATACAAGGGTTTGACCCCTAGATCTCTAGGAAACATCCAAGATGTTGCCACCAACTGTGCTAATCATAGTTGGCATGTTACAACCTAAACTTGAAACATCCTAAGTAGGGGTGTGCATGAATTGAGTTGGATTTTGCAAATTTTCAACCTAACCCAATTTAAACCATGTTGACATTTTTTAACCCTAACCCAACTCAATAAAATTAGGATTTTTCAACCTACTTTCTTTTTATCTTAACTCAATAACAATTTCATAAAATCTTCAAATATCACATAAAGTCAATACGCAATTAAAATTTAAAGTTGAAATGCTTCGTATACTACAAATAGTTTGAGGAGTTCAACAAAATAAAGAGATGAAATGCTTTGACATACTTGATATACTACAAATAGTTTGAGAGTTCAACAAAATAAAAAGATGACATGCTTTGACTCAACCATCCAACAAACTGAATAAATTAAGGGTTTGTTTATTACAAAGGAAAAAGAAGGAAAGAAAGTGAAAGGGAGAGAAACTAGCGAGAAAGGATTAGTATGAAAGAAAATACTAAAAGGAAAAATATATTGTTCCTTTTGAAAGAAAAGTGAAAGGAAATGAAAATATATCAGCATGACAAGCATTTTCTTTCTTTCTTTTTCTTTCTTCTGCTTCTTCCTCGCTGCAACTTCTTTGTGGTCCCTACAACCCTACCACAATGAGCACCCATGCTCCAGTAGCACAGCGTCCTCCCCACACCAGTACTGCAGTGGCACCCCCATCAGATCTGGGTCACCCTTTTCTTGTTTTTCCCATTGTTCCTCTTCTTCCTTGTTGTTCTACTTGCATTTTTCCTCTTCTTCCTCACCATTATGATCACATAGGTGAAATATTCCGCTTGATTTGGGTGGAACCATTTGACAGTAACTTTTCCTTTTCATCCTCTTTTTCCTCTCAAAGGTAAAGGAAAAAAAATTTAAAAAATAAAATTTTCATTCCCCTCCATTTCTGTCCCAACTTTCCATTTTAGTAAATGCAATCTAAGGGAAATATTGTGAGGTAAACTTAGGCTGCATAATATGGTAAGTTCACTTTATCTAGCATCTAATTATAAGTTAATATTCATATATATTATCAAGAGAGGGCTTGGCGTAACGAGAAAGTTATCCACTTGTGGCCTGGAGGTCATGGGTTCCAACCACGAAAAGCAAAAGACAAGGAAGGTTGCATACATCAACCCTCCTCATAGCCCACAAAAGTGGGATTGCTTCGTGCACGGGATCACCCTTTTCTATTCATATGTATCATTAACATATATATTATTAATTATATATATAGTGGGTTAAATACAGTCAGATTAGGTTAAACTGCTTTCGCAAATTCAAAATCCAATCCAACCCATACAAGTCGGTTGGAATTTTTTCAACTCTAAACCATATGTAAATAACCCATTGGTTTAGCAGGTTGATTGAGTTTTTGCACACCCCTAATCCTAGGCTATGCCCCAAAAGAAATGCTCACCAACCAGATTTAGTTATCACTCATATAACATACAATGCTTAGCCCCGTGGTCCGTGTGAGACTAATAAGACTAAGTTGTGGTGTTATAATCTGCTTTACTTAAACAATCAATATCCCTGTCAAGTTAAATCATACATTCATACTAGCATGTACATAAATATAATAATCCCCAGTATTTGACTAGTCAATAGAATTGGCAGTGGGTGACATGGGGTCTGAAGCCTAGGATCCACCCACAACATACCATAACCACTACATGTCCCTTTAAACAAAGATTCACAAAGATGTGCAGTCGGCACAGCATGATTGCTAGCAAGGTTTTAAAAACCGTACTGTACCACTCGGTACGGGCGGTATGTACCAGTTTCTAAGAAACCGATACCCGATACACCCGGTACTAGTCGGTACTTTATGTACCGGGTAAATACCGGTCGTACATCTATTCACTCTATGCTGCCATTACCGAGCGGTACGCTAACCCATACCGGGGGGTATAGCCCGGTATGGCATAGCAGCAGCATGGTGCTGGCAACAGCATGGTACCGGTAGCGGTGTTTCACATTGCTTGTGGTCAAACACCGGTACCATGCTGTTGGCACCAGTACCAGTACCGAGATTTTAATCCTTGGTTGCTACACCACAAGCAATTGCAGTTGTGACTCCATAGTTGTCATAAACCAAGCTTGAAATCATGTGAACAATTCCGAAGAAGTACACACTAGCAAAGATAGATAGTAATTCATATAATCTTAGAAGCCTAACCCCACAAGCAATGTGACAGACCAAGGATTTACCCAAAATAGGAAAAAGCATCTACTATTTTGATGCATATAGATGTCTAACTTTCTCAATTTTGGGCATGAGCCTTGTGGCACATGATATGGAAAAAATCATAAAAACTAAATAAACAAATCCAGCGCAGAGATGAAATGGCTACCTGCTTTCGTGTAGTTTAATACTGCCATTTTGCCTGAGTCTGAAGACACAGAACGTTCCAAATCATCAAAATCTGAAATTGCGAAGTCAGATCATCATGCATACAAATTATAGTTGATTTCTACAACAAATACAGGCAAAGGAAATACTTGTGATGGAAAATAAAATATGAATTTAGTTAGAGTCCCACTCAGTCCAGGAACATTCTTTTACTCAAATTTGTTCAAGAAAAGTAATATGACTATGTGACCTATGTTCTTAATTCCTTACCACCACGAATCACCGATTCACTCCAAAATTTGCTCTTTCCTTTGAGGTTGAACAACGAGAAAACTGAGAATTTCCCACTTTTACGCGATTCCAATTGTGCCCCACAAACCTCCAATGTTAACAACTGAAAGTTACCATCCGCAGTGTCAGTGTCGTAAACGAGCTCTTGAGATTCTAGTAAAAGCATTCTACTCTTATTTACATCAATAAGGTCAGTAGTATACCGGAAAATTAAGACCACGAGAAGAAAGTTAAGTCCAAAAGAAATAAGAAAAAGAAAAACTAAGATCGCAAGGGTCTGGCATGTTTCTTTCTGCACTATACACCATCAAAAACGCTCGCCGAATAGAGAGGGAGAAAAGTCGATCGGGCGCTCACCAGTAGGACCAGGAAAGGGATCGAGATCGGAGAAGAGATGGACCGGCGCAGAAGACCAGAACACCGGGGCTTCGAGGGGAGATCCATCGTCATTGCGTAGGACAGACGGGACGGGGGATCCGCCAGGGGAGTAGCGCCGTAGCGGTCGGAGGAGCGGTATATGGGTTTAGGTCTAATTCCGACATTATTTTTATTGCTGTAAGAACGGAGCTTAAACACGGCCATTTCTATTAGAGCCCACGAAATGGCCCAAATTCAATTATGTAAACCCAATAGTATAATTGATTTTGGGTTAATTAATCACACATGAAAAGTATCTCCTACTCCCTTTCTTTCATTCTTTCTTTTTTTTTCTTCTTTTTTTTCATCAAAAACATAAAATTAAAATATTTTAGGGTAACCAAGACCTACATTGTATCTTACAATAACTTGTTCTAACTCGGATGGAGAGGAACCATCAGACCTAGCAAAATTTACAGGTCAATGTGATGTTTTATTACATTCTCGAAACACAAAATTGAACTTTACAAAATTACAAAAAGATAAGATATCAAAAATATCAAACACCACTGCTTGAATTCTACAGTCAGGGCAATCATATTTGGATAAGCCATCCATCAGCACTTAGAATCTGACTCTAGAATGATGTTATTGTAATTCATCTGAATGACAAAAAAAAAATGCTTCTTTAGCAGCTAAAGCCTCTGCATATAACATAGTATTAATGTCAGAAAAATGTTTACACACAGTAAATAAGCATTCATTCAAGTGGTTTCTAACAGCGAAGCCTATACCCGTACTATTACCATCAACAGAGGCATCACAATTGATCTTGATAACATTTGGAGGAGGATGACACCATTGACATAACTTGGGAGCAAAATCCTACAGTCAATAAAGGTAGGCTTCAAGCAAAGAGGTTAAGGCACCAATTATCTAGTAGAATAGAAGAATTAGTACCATAATTGATATTTTTCTTAAAATCAGGGTGAAGATGTTTATAGGCTTTGAGAAAAATCCTCCAAAATCATGAACAATGGTTAGGAGGGGAGTGATTAAAGGCTGTCACAGCAGAATATTTCATTTTAACCAGGCCAACCCAATTAAAGGCTGTTATGGTTATTTAAATAAACTTCAATTCTTCTGGCATGTAAAAAGAGGCTCTGAAGATAGACATCATGAATACCAAGCCCTCCCAGAGCTCTAGGGAGAGTGATGGTATTCCAAGAAACAAGATGCATATCAATTTTGTCTTTTTTATTTTGTCAAAAGGAAGTTATCAATCATTGAATTCATTCCATTCATGTTTTTTTTGGATAACCAAGAGACAGACATAGAGTGGATTGGAATGAAAGTTAAGACAAAGTTGATAAGGGTTAATTTACCAGCCCGGGAGAGATAATTAGATTGCCAAGATCCTAATTTAGAGTTAAGTTGGTCAAAAATGTAGTTATGGACATTCTCAGGAGGTCTGCGTGGGAAAATTATTGCACCTAGGTATTTGAAGGGGAAAGGCCCTTCTTGAATTGAAAGATTATTGCAAATGTTGGCTTTAATATGTTGTGGGTCATGTTTGGGAAAGAAAATAGCATATTTGCTCAAATTAACCTTCTGTCCAATAAGATGAGAATAGTGTTGGAAGATGATTTTAAAACTGTTGATACTGTGTTATTGGCTTTGAAGGCAAACAGAATATCATCCGCAAACATTAGATGACTGATGGTTAAAGTGTCATTAATTTTTAGGGGGGTAATAAGATTATCATCAACATCCCTATTAATTAGTAAAGTTAAAGTTTGGATCACAATGATATAGAGAAAATGAAACAAGGGGTCCCCTTGTCTAATGGCTTCTATTAGATTGGAAAAGTCAGAGAGCTTACCATTTATTATGCAAGCAAAGAAGGGTGAAGAAATGCAGGATCTTATCCAATTGATAAAGATGGGGAAAGCACAGAAATCTAAGACACCATAAATAGCATCCCAGGTCAAAGACTCGAAAGCTTTTTCAATGTTTAATTTGACCAAAATATAAGGTTTTTTACTCTTATACCCATAAATGGTATGAGTCATCTCCTGTAATAAGGATATTGTCATGAATGCTACGACCCTTAATGAAGGCTGAATGTTCTTTAGAAATGAGCTTAGTTAAAATCGTGTAAGAAATATTACATAGGGTAATGGGTCTGAAATCCTTAACCCTACTAGGATTTTGACATTTAGGAATAAAAATTAATATTATTTTATTCCATTCATGAGGGAGAAAGCTAGACTGATGAAAATTTTGAAAATAACTAAGGATATCATCACAAATGATGCTCCAATGTCTTTTATAAAATTCAACAACGAAATCATCAATTCCAGGGCTTTTACCATTAGCCATGGATTTAATGATTTCTCAGATTTTCATTTTTAGAGAAAGGAGCAATGAGAGAATGAATGAAATTAGAATTTACAATAGGGTAGACATGCCAAAGTTGAATAGTGAAATTATTTTGATAAGAGGGAGAACAAAGTTTTTGATAGAAATTAGAGAACTCTATAAGAATGTTATTATCATCATTAACAGTGTTTTCATTTTCTAGGGTAAGGGAGGAGAGATGATTAATTCTCCTACAAAAAATAACCATGTGAAAAAAATAAGCAGTGTTTTTATCCCTATCAATATACCATTTTAACTTGGCTTTAGCCCACCATTTAAGACTTATTTGTCTTTGGAGAGCAGTAGCCTTGTTACTAAGGGAATTCAAGTTTATTTGTTCATTAGTTGACAAAGTATGGCTTGCTTCTTTAAGTTCCTGGTTATAGATAAGTCTTTGGGTGATTTTGAGATTTGATTCTAAATTACCCCAGGATTCTCTATTCCACTTAGAAATGGCATATCTAATAGCAGAGAGTTGTAAGAGGAGCTTAGTTTGGGGGCTAGAAGTATGTAGAGGTTTATACCAAGCTTGGTTGACCACATCATTTGTTTCAGGGTAGTTAATCCATAAGTTTTGAAATTTAAAAAGCTTATTACCTCTATTTAAATCAAGATTAAGGCTAATCTGAAGAGGGTTATGATAAGAAGCAGTTCTGGTGATGTGTTTAATAGAATACTTGTCATAAAAATTTAACCAGACAGAATTAGAAAAAGCTCTGTCTAATCTAATTAAAATTCTAGCATCTCATTTTCTGTTATTGCACCAGGTAAACTTAGGGCCAACAAAACCAAGGTCAATAAAATTAGAGTGAGTAATGAAGTCTCTAAAGTCTCTAATGTATTGTGTAACCCTAAATGGGGAACCTCCTTTTTTGTCATCTTTATCAAGAATATAATTGAAATCTCTCATCACTAGCCAAGGATAGAAGGACAGATCAATACTAGACAATTGGTTCCAAAGTGTTCTTCTCAATATTAAATTGGTATTTGCATAGATAGAAGAAAGTATGAAAGACATAGCATTATTAAAAGATACAATGATATATATTACATCATACTTTATAGAAATAATTTTAGCTTTGATAGTAGAAGAATCCTAAGAAACAATAATTCCTCCAAAAGCACCAGAGGAAGGAGAGGAAACTCCTTGCCAATTTCTACCAAGCTTTCTAATAAAGTTAACAGCTACCTCATTAGATACATGAGTTTCTTGTAAAGACAAAAGATTAATATGACTATTTTTGGTAAAAGAGAATATTATGTCTATAACAGGTTTCCTCAAAACTCCTCTAACATTCCAATTAAGTATTTTCATGAATAACTATGACAATATTATTTGAACAGTCCATGTCCTCATCAGAATTCTTTTTCTTTGGAGGAGGATCTGCTTTGGGTCTCTTACTAGCAGAGGAAGTAGAAAGTAAGGTTAGGAAAACATCTTTATCCTATTTTTTCAAAGGAGATTTAGGTTGTTTACCTTTTTTGCCCATAGGATTCTCCTTGGGAGTGGATTGAGAATTGAAGATTATGGATACTTACTGGACTAAATCTTCAAAGGTTTTATGAGCATTAATTCTAGGGTTTGAAAAAACATTATTGTCTCTCACCCTTAAAGTATCTTCATTGTTGTTGTGTTCTCAATTAGGCCTAAGGTTCTCATCATTCTCCTTAGGAGGATTTGTTCTACTATTACTATTGGAGGCAGTATAAATTTTCTTAGGTTCCTTTCTACTAAAAGGGTTCTTAAAAGCATTCTCATTAAAAGCTTCCTCATGAGTAGGAATCTTTTTCTGATAAACCTTTTTAGTCCATACTTTGTTATCCTGGTTATTGAAAACTATTAATATTGTTAATATTAATAGTGTTATTAACTTCTGTGTATAAGTTGGGTATATGACAACTTATATACTGTCTCTTGTACATCTTATTCTGTATGCATATATTTATAGGATGATTATGTTAATGAAAGATATACTTTTCTAGGGCTTAACATGGTCTCAGAGCCCTAGGTTTTATTTCTTTTTCTTTTTTTCTCTTTTCCACCGTCGTTTCCCTGTACTGGTCTTCTCTTCTTGTTTTATCATCTGACGTGTCTCTCAAAGAGTTGGGGTCGCTCGCCTATCATTGACAGCATCGACGCCTAGAGCCGCTCGCCTGGAGCAGCACGTTGCCTCTTGACGCAGAGCGTGTCCCTGCCAGCACACGTCCAAGAGTTGATCGCTGGAATGAGAAGACTGCACACACCTGTCTCTCTAGATTCATCTCTTCATCGGGGTGGTTGTCACGCTTAAGGAGGCACCCGATTTCTTCCAATGCCTCAAATCCATTGCACTCAATTTCAGAAGGAAGTTGCCTAGGTTTTGATCTGTGAGCAGTCTTCCTACATCTCTATTTGTTCTTGGGGATCGTGCCTTGCGTGGTTTTCGTGTTCTTTCTCAGCTTGGTTTGAATCATCATCGTCTCCTCAGGTCCTACAACTCTATCTCAACTCCTTGTTTCCTGTTGTTATCTATTACTACCACACATCAAACATGTCAAATTCAGTAATAGACGCTAAGGTCACCTATGTTGGCACCTCAATAAAATTAAATGGTGCTAATTACCTACACTACTAGAAATATGTTCTTCAGCAACGGCTATCAGCAACGGTCGCTCAAGTCGTTGCTATTTGCAACGGCGTTCGTACGGCCGCTCAAGCTATTGTAGATATGTTGTATCTAGTATGGGCACGAGCATTCAAAGTTCTATGTGGATCACAAAAGAAAACTCAGCATCTTGATCAAGATCCTCTTGATCCAATAAATATTACCGAGTTTGCAAATTGGGAAGCAAGTGACTATGCAGTCATCTCATGGTTACTGAACAGTCTTGAACCTCATATTACCTCCACCGTGGTCTTCCACTCGAGAGCAAAGAATATGTGGGATGCCTTGAGGAAGACCTACTACCAGGATAAAAATATTTCAAGAATCTACACTCTTTATTCTGAGATGTTTAATCAGAAAATAGAAGAAGGTGGATCTGTACAGGAGTATTATGCTATCCTCTAGTCAAAGGCCGACGAATTACCCGAATATCATCCACTTGTTGCCGATGTCTCTATTTTGAAGAAGCAAAGGGAGGAATTTCTAGTGGCAAAGTTTTTGAATGGCCTACCTGCCTCTCTCCAAGGGGTAAGAAGTCAACTTATGGCGGATAATACAATACCTGATCTAAGCAGTGCCATGACCAGAATCCTTAGAGTCACCGAACTTACACCCACTTAGGCCTTATCTCATGTTGGTGATAGCTCTGCTCTCCTTGTTGGAGGTCGGGGCAGAGGTGGTAGAATTGGGGGACGTGGACATGGGCGAAACTCCTTTCCTCCCTGTACACTTTGTGGGAGATCAAATCACTCCTCTGACAAGTGTTGGCAGACCTCCTCAGGCAAAGGCACTTCCCTGTGATCTCCTCTAGTGATGTGAATGAGGAAACAATCAGTGTCTCTAAGTCTGAATATGAAAAGTTTCTATAGGCTACTACTTCTTCTGCCATGGCTGCCTCCTCCTCTGGGACAGCAGCAACTGTTTCCTCTGGTATGTCCTAGATCCTTGACTATGGTGCTTCCAATCATATGTCAGGTAATAGACATATTTTCTCTAAATTCTACCACGAATCTAGGCTACCTTATGTTCGCTTGGCTGATGGCTCTGCATCTCTTGTGCAAGGCATTGGTTCTATTACTACCTCTAGTAACCTAGATTTAGATAGTGTTTTATCTTCCTAAGTTTCCTGTAAATTTACTCTTTGTTAGTCAACTTACCAAGAGTCACAATTGTTCTATAACCTTTTTCCCTTCTTACTGTGTGATACATGATCTAGAGACGAGGAAGAAGATTGGTGGGGGAGCTGAAACTGGAGGAATCTACCTGCTGTCCTCGTGCTTTCCTGTCGCTCATCACTCTATTACCGCTTTCCAATGGCATTGTCGGTTAGGCCATCATTCTTTCCAAAAGCTCAAGTACACTATTCTCGAGTCTGAGTCTTTTTCTCCTTTTACATGTGAAGCTTGTGAGTTAGGCAAACATCATCGTGTGTCCTTTCCACAAAGCTCAAGTCCTCGTAGGGAGTCTAGTTTTGAACTTGTTCATTCTGATATTTGGGGTCCTAGTCCTATAACGAGTCGTTTGGGGTACACGTATTTTGTCACTTTCATTAATGACCATAGTCGTATGACTTGGGTTTTTTTTGCTAAAGTGTCGGTCTAAAATGTGTCATGTATTCCAAATATTTTATCATGAAATTAAAAATCAGTTTGGTGTCTCTATTAAAGTGTTGCACACTGATAATGCTCGTGAATACATTCAGTCAAGTTTGGTTAAATTTTGTGCCTCCAATGATATCATTCATGAGACATCGTGTCCTTACACTTCTCAACATAATGGGGTGGCCGAGCGCAAAAATCGTCATCTGCTGGATGTGGCTAGGACACTGATGTTTCATATGAATGTTTCACGATACCTTTGGGGGGATGTTGTCCTCACTGCTACACATCTCATTAATCGTGTCCCTTCCTCAGTTCTGGAGAATAAGACACCCTTCTCTCTCCTATTTCCAACTCAGTCTTTGTTCAATGTTCCACAAAAAACCTTCAGGTGTGTATGCTTTGTTCATAATCTTGGTCCTGATCATGATAAATTATCCCCTAGAGCTGTGAAGTGTGCCTTCATTGGGTACTCTCGCACTCAAAAAGGATATCGTTTCTATGATCCGGTTTCCAAGAAACTTTTTACCTTTGCAGATGTCTCTTTCTTCGAGGACACTCCCTACTGGTCTTCCATGCTGAGTCCCTTAACTCCGGTCAGAGATCCACCGCCACTTCCTCCATCTATCACATCACCCTCTCTTACGAACACCACCATATTCAATCCAGAAGAGGTCCCATCTACTGTTGATCCCCCATTACTTGTTTATCAAAGGCGACACAAGGATACATGTGGAGTCTCCCAATAGCATACTCTACTACCTTCACCTCGTGCTCCAGATCCTCCCTCTATTTACATATCTCACATTCGCTTCGTCAGTTTGCCTTGTCTCTATCCTCTATTTCTATTCCCGGCCAGAACATACTAGGAAGCACTTCTTGATCCTAAATGTAAAGGTGTCATGGATGAGGAAATGGATGCCCTTAGATCTTGACATACTTGGACTCTTGTGAGACTACCTTATGGAGCAAAACCAGTGGCTTGCAAATGGATGTTCAGCCTTAAATATCTACATGATGGGTCAATTGAGCTGTATAAGGCTCGCTTAGTTACAAAAGGTTTTACGCAACAATTCAGAATTGACTACTTTGAGACCTTTTCCCCTGTTGCTCGACTAAATTCTGTCAGAATTCTCGTTTCGATTGCCATTAATCTGGGCTGGTGAATGCATCAACTGGATGTTAAGAATGTTTTTCTGTACGAAGATTTAACTGAGATTGTCTTCATAGAGCAACCTCCTGGGTATGTTGCTCGGGGGGAGAATCTAGTGTGCCATCTAAAGAAGACAATATACGGTCTCAAGCAAAGTCCGAGGGCATGGTTTGACAAACTCAGCAAAATTGCATTCACAATCGGTCTAAAAGAATGCAAGTCCGATCACTCCGTGTTCACACGACAAACATCTACTGGCAGTGTAATACTTGCAGTCTATGTGGATGATATCCTACTCACTAGCAGTGATAGTGATGGAATTGAAGAAGTTAAAGCTCACCTCAAAAATCATTTTGTAACAAAGGACTTGGGACGTCCGAGATACTTTCTTGGTATTGAGTTTGTCTATAATAAAACAGGAGTAGTTCTCTCACAAAGGAAGTACGCTATGGATCTTCTAAGTGAAGTTGGCATGTTGGGATGCAAACCTGCTAATGTACCTATTGATTCTGGAGTTACATATGAGTCTGAAGGTGATAGCGAGTTTGATGACCTTCCGAGGTTCCAAAAACTGGTTGGAAAATTAATTTATCTAATTGTTACTCGACCTGACATCTCTTATGCAGTTGGTGTTGTTAGTCAATTTATGCATCAATCAAAATATTCTCATTGGAATGCTTTGATAAAGATCTTACACTATGTTAAACAGTCTCCTGGGGAAGGTTTATGGTTGAAGAAAAATAGACATATTAGAGTAGAAGGGTACTCTGACGCAGACTATGCAAGATCCATTAATGATAGAAGATCAACTTCAGGCTATTGTACCTATGTAGGTGGGAACCTAGTCACTTGGAGGAGTAAGAAGCAACATGTGGTAGCCCGCTCAAGTGCTGAAGCTGAATATAGAGCCATTGCTCACACTACTTGCGAACTTATATGGGTAAAAAGTCTTCTCTTGGAACTTGGGTTCTCCTTTGATGAGCCAATGATCATGCATTGTGACAATCAATCAACTATTCACATTGCAAACAATCCCGTCATTCATGAAAGGACTAAGCATATTGAAGTGGATTGTCATTTCATTCGGGATGCTGTTCTTTCAAAGAAAATCATCACACCTCACACTTCATCCTAAGATCAAATTGCTGACATCTTCACTAAGGCCCTCAACTCAACTCGTTTTAAATTTTTGTGTGGCAAGCTGGGCATGATAGACATCTATGCTCCAGCTTGAGGGGGAGTGTTAATATTGTTAATATTAATAGTGTTATTAACTTCTGTGTATAAGTTGGGTATATGATAACTTATATATTATCTCCTGTACATCTTACTTTGTATGCCTATATTTATAGGTTGATTATGTTAATGAAAGATATACTTTTCTAGGGCTTAACAAAAACCTTAGGAATTATACTATTAATCAAATTCTGATTCTTGTGAGAGTTCTCATTTGGCCGAGGGTTAGTAGTTTGACTAGGATTTTTCAAGCGATTTCTCCTTCTAGTGACTTGGTTTCAAGGTCCAAAAAGGGATTCCTCTGAGTCAATTACCTATGTTGAAGGAGTAGTGTTCTCCTTAACTACAATATTCAAAGGGGGGGAGTTATCTAAAGGGTTATGACAAACCTTGATAGGATTATCACTATCCATAGTGGCACATTTATTCTCAGGACAGTTAACTTCCCTATGCCCTATGATTCCACATTTGAAGCATACAAAAGGTAGATTTTCATAAACCATTGGTTGAAAAAAATTCAAAATCAGGAAGATTAATCAAAACACCTTGTTTAATAGGCTGAGCTAAGTCAATTTCAATACACACACATTCTTACCTCTTTCAAATTCGAAAGATCGATTATCAATAATAATTAGTTTACCAATACTATTAGCAATTAAGCTCACAGAAACAGGATTCCACAATTCTAAGGGAAGTGCATGAATACGTATCCACACAGGAGCATAAGAAAAACTTTCCATCCACGATCGAAAAAAAGGCTTTAAAGGAACAAGACAAATTACACCCCCTCGGCAGGACCAAGGTCCACCACTGAGGATATTAGTCGCTTGTTCCTGAGATCTAAAACGAAATACGAAAAAACCTTCTTCGATATCCATTACATTTAGCACACCATAAGATGACCACAGATTAAAAGCCCAGCGGGAAATCACAGACAAGGGGGTCGGCTTGCCCAAAAATTTACCAATTAAAGATGCTTGTCAGGTGCTTTGCCATTCCTGGATTTGTTCAGTCGAGAAAGTAACCTTATTAGGCGATTGTGATTGAATTCTAGAGAGGGTTGAGGATGTTACCGGATCTGCGCTTTTAGGGTTCGAACCTCGTAAGATTTGGGCCCAAGATAAGGTACTTGTACCCGGTAGGAGTGGTTTCGCCTTCAGAGGTGGTGGATCAGTAGTCGTTCGGCAGTGGTTCATCCATTAGGGAAGTAGATCTCAGATTAGGGTTTTCCCTAGGATCTAAATCGTTCGCACGTAAGGGGCTTTCCTTCAGATTTGCAACAGAAGACTTCCCTGGGATCATTGGAGTGGCCAACTCTTCCATCGGAGTCAGGGAGTCTCGATTAGGGTTCGCTATCTTGCAGGGAATCACCAAAGAGGGGATTGCTTCCATCATAAGAACATCATTAGAGGGTAGATCAGAGGAAGGTGGAGGTTTTTAGGGGGAAGGGAGGGGATCATCGGAGGGGGAGTCGTCGAAAACGGGGAGCATCACACTTGTTGCCTTAGTTGTCGCCCTATGGCTCTTACGAGACGACGCCATCGGGTCTATCTCTAGTGACTTGTTTAGTCGGTGATGCCTCTCCTACTGCTCTTCATTCACCACCTTTCATTATATAAAAGTATTATTTATATTTAAAAATAAAATTGAGCAATTTCGCATCCGAAGTAACTTTTTTTAGAAATTCCAGTATCCAAAATAGGGACCCCTAATTCCCAAAAGGCCAAAACCCATACGAATTATGAAAAAATTTGAAAATAAACCTTTTGTTTCATATTTCAGTAACATTTCCGTCCGATCATCCTATTTCCATTAGGAGAAACTCTTGAGGTGAGAACATGATCATATTTTATAGGAAAAATCTAATAAAATTTTGAAAAAATATGAATAATTCATCAAAAAAAAATGTTATAAACTTAAATAGGGCACGTGGAACATCAGATCTTTTATTGTACAATAGTCTCACCAAAACTCTCGAACTGAAAAGTTTCACCAAAACTCTTAAACATGATCATATTTTATTGAAAAAACCTAATAAAATTTCAAAGTTCAAGAGTTTCTGTGAACTATTGAACAACAAAAGATTTGGTTATTTGTGTGCCTCTTATCAAGAATAATATTTTTCATGAATTATTCATTTTTTAGAATTTTATCATGTTTTTAGTGAGATATCATCATGTTCAAGGGTTTTGATGAAGCTCTTGTACACTAAAAAAATTGATGATTTGCATGTCTTATATCAATTTATAGAATTTTTCATAAATTTTTCATGTTTTTTTTTAAATTTTATCAATTTTTTTTAGTGAGATATAATTACGTTCAAGAGTTTTGATGTAACTCTTGAATCCAGTTCAAGAGTTTCACCCAACAAAAGATTTGATGATCTCACGCCTCATATCAAGTTATAACATTTTTCATGAATTATTTATTTTTTGAAATTTTATCAAATTTTTTTCCAGTAAAATATGACCATGTTCAAGAGTTTTGGTCAAATTCTCGTACAACAAAATATTTGATGATATGCTTGTAGTGGTGGACGCGGAACTTTAACCGAGAGGGGCCCAATTTGAAATATAAAAAATCTAATATATATATATATTAACCGTTCAACTTTTTAAAAAATTATTAAAATCACAACTTACGACTAGTCAAAAAAATTCTATGTCCATATTTTGAAAATATTGCTGAAGTGTTCAAAATAAAAATAATTATGCTTGCACTCTTAAAAGAGAATTCTTTCACTGGACTGTAACCAAGCCCAACCGAGTCGAGCTTGTCTGTTTTTGATTTGGTCGATTTGATTTGATTTTGGTTTTGATTTCAGCGAGAAGCCGGGATGCGCGTCGGAGCGTGCCGAGTGTATCGTCGGAAGACGCGCTTTGAGGTATGGGTCAATTGCGCAAGGAAAATTATTGCCAGTGTCTTGTTTTAGATTTTGGGTCTTAGTTGGGCTCGAGTCAAGTCCGAGGGCTCAATCAGAAGTCAAACTGGATGAGTTTAAGTAGTCTTTTGGGTTCAATTTAGGTTCAATGACATACTTGTATTTTTTTTAAAATAAAATTAAATTAATGGGGAGGAGGACCGTACAACTCCAAGAGAGCCTCACAGATGTCGAGGCAAAGAGGGGGGAGACGACGCAGGATATCTTGGCTAGAGTCTTGAAATTGCCGGAGCCGATTGTTGCGAGGGCTTGAGGGTCTTCTTCCTCTTTCACCACAAGAAATATAGGCATCAGTGACGAAAAAATCTGTCACTGATGTTTGAAAATCCATCACTGAAGGATATGAGTGAAGGAAAGTTCTGTCACAAAATCCGACGCTGAAAGTCCTGTGACTAATGCTCCATTTGCTCTTCTATGACGGATGTGTCAATCACAAAAATCAGTGACGAAAAAATTTCCGTCACAAAATCCATTACTGATGTCAATGGTCGAAAATAAATTTTCCGTCACTAATTATAGTATTAATTATAATTTCTTATTAATAAAAAATATCAATTATATTATATTATAGATTATTATAATATAATAATATAATAATATAATAATATAATAATATTACAATATTATAATATAATGTAATATTATAATATAATAATTTATAATGATATAGTATTATATTATTATTTATACTTTTATAATATTTTAAATAAAATTATAAAAGATAGCATGATAGTAAAAATTTTAATCTCAAGAGGTATCAATTTATAACATTCAAAAAAGCTAGGAGAAAAAATAATAATCTATATGGGACTAAAAAGTTGTATTTATAATGGTTAAGAATAGGTAAAAAATATTTTTAAACTATGTGAGACTAAACATGATAAAATTTGTTTTAATAATATTTATTTTAATTTTGTGACGGATTTTTATTTCCGTCACTGATCTGTCACTCTTATGCGGTGGCTCAGTGACGGATCTATGACAGATATGAAGAAAAAAAATTCAATGACGAATTAGTGTCGGAATATTAGTGACGGAAATGAAATCAGTCACTATTCTGTCACTGGTGTTATTTATTAAAAATTTGATAATGACTTAAATATATCCTGAACTATGCACTTTGCCTCATTTGTGGCTAATTTCAAAATATTATCAAATTGTATCTCAAACTTTGACTTTTGTCTCAATTACATCCTCCCGTAAACTCTCTGTCAGCAGCACCATTAAGGCGATGATGTGGCTCTCTGACGTGAATTAAAATAATATTTTTATTTAAAAAATATATAAAATAAAATAAAATAAAATTTTATAGTTTATATTAAAAATCACTCCATGTTCACTCCCGACATGGCTCGGAGTAATTCTTTAATATAAAATAAAAATATTATTTAATATAAATTAAAATAATTTTTTTTATATTTTTTAAAATAAAAATACTATTTTAATCCACGTCAGACCGCCACATCATCGCTTTAACGGTGCTGCTGACGGAGAGTTGATGGGAGGATATAATTGAGATAAATATCAAAGTTTGAGATACAATTTGGTAATATTTTGGAATTGGCCACAAATGAGATAAAGTGTATAGTTCAAGATATATTTAGGTAATTACCTTTAAAAATTCTAGACCAAGTTGATCAAAATTTCTATGACTGATTAGTGACGGAACCATCTTGTGTTGGATTTCCATCACAAATCCGTCACTGTTTTGGAAAAAAGAAAGTCCATTTTAAACTGTTACAAATCTGTCACAAATCTGTCACAGTTTATGACGGATTTTAACCGTCACAAAATTCTCGTCACTGATACTCATTTTTCTTGTAGTGCTTGTTCTCTGCTTCTTTTGGTGAGTGGATCTTACCCATAGTTCCTTAGATGAGATCGTTCTATGCCAGGGCCGAACCTAGCTATTTATGCATGTTTTCTGAATTTTTTCTTTCTTTGTTGTTTAACTAGTTCGTAATCCTTGAATCCGGCATGTTAAAGAAGGGAATTGATGTTTGTATGAGGGGTTTGATTGGTGGCAGCCCTAGGGAATGCTTGTCCCCTACCTTTACAGTAGGCGGCATGTAGAGAATAGGGTGGCTGCACTTGAATTGATTCCCCATGGTTTGTATATTAATTTTTCCCCTTTATTGGACAATTCTTGAAGGGATATAGTGATTGAGTCATAGGGTTTAATTTAGGGCAGCCCTATACCCTTATGGAGTTATGGGTTGGTCATTGATGGTAAGCCAAGGGAGGTCATATACTTGATGTTTCAGATACAAATTTGAGTAGGTATGATTGTGTGGGTTGGCGATGGAAACGAGCCTCTTATTAGGGGATTCCATTGGTGATTATCTTGTAGGACTAAAGGACGAATGACCCTAAGGGAATAGGACATAATTTGGGCGGTAAATAGGGGTCTTGTGGTCAGTTTAGTTGAACCTCTAGTTGGAGTGCGGGATGAAGAGATTGTTGGGTGCTTCACCCCGGATGGGAAGAAAGTTTAAAGGGCTCATTCGGCCACACCCTAAAGGTTAGGGAAATGGTAAATTTAATCATAAGCTTAACTCTGGGTTTATGAAAATACAGTTCTTAACAGTTTAAAATTGTGAAAGTGTGGAGTCAAATTTCAATTGCTAAATTACTGATTTTAAATGTTAAAATTTTAGTTTGGTGCATGTGAAAATAAGTGTATATCTTTAGGTGTATCGAGTATGATAAGTTTGTAAGTTATCGCTTTTATGTGTTGATACGTAACTATTGAAAGGCTTGTACATACTGAAATTGATATGTTGTATCCTATGTGCATGTTTTCTTTATGCTGAAAGTTGTTATATCTTCACATCCGCATGTTGAAAATGAGGCTTCATAGGTATGGAAAGTGTAGGTAATTAATGAGCATGCTACCATTGCTGAAATTCCTTGAATTATGAGCTAAAATTTTAGATTGAATAGTGTGTAATGATAAGCTGAAATTTGGTACTAATAAGTTAGCTTAGGGACTTTGCTTGAGGTCCAAGAGTTTCTGGGTTTTTGGAAGAGTTGAGTGAGACTGATGGATGGTAATATAGAACAACATGCTGAAATTTTTAGCGTTGGGCTGAAATTTCCATGAGCACATAAATATGCCATACATCACCATTCTGGATGAGATACAAATCTAAACTTGTAGTGTTGTAATACCCGCGGAAGGAAAACAAGTTTAATTAATTTTAATTTTGTTTTAGTGGGAAAGCTCGGAGGCGCACTGGAGCGAACCGAGTGAGAGGACGCGATTTGAGGTACGGCCTGTTTGTGCAAGAAAACTTGGCTTAAATAAATTATTGGTTATATTGGGGTTGAGTTGGGCTTGAATCGAGTCCGAGGTTTCAATCCGGACTCGTTTTGGATGGGTTTAAGTGAACTTTGGATTTAGTATGAGTAAGGGGGCATTTTGGTAAATTTCAATATATATAATATAATATGGAGAGTCATCGTACAACTGGAAGGGACCTGCATGGACGCCAAGGCACATCGGGGGAGAGGAGAGGCAACATCCCTTGGCCGGAGATTGGGTCTTTGCCGGAGATCCTGACGCGAGAACTCGAGGATACTTAATCTTTCCCTTCTTCCCTCTTAAGGTGAGTGGTTCTTTCCTTATCTCTAGTATGTCTTCTATGGATGCCGATCCTTGATGTGGAGGATGCGAAATCTGAAAATTTCTTGGTTGGTCACTAAATCCATGATTGGTTCCTTGATTTGATTGTTTGTGATTTGGAATTGTTTGTCCTTGGAGCTTGGTAGGTTGCGACAGCCCTAGGGCCGGCCGGATCTTATAGTGGGGGAGGGTGAAGAATAAATTCTGGTTTGGTAAAATTTTGATAGTATAAATTTTGAATTTGCTTCGGTAAATACATGCCTAAATAATCCCATGTAAATCTTTTTTTTATTGAAGTTGCTGGCCGAATATTCCTCGAGGAAATTAGATTGGAAATATGCTCTATTATGCTAAACTTATCATCCATGTGTATGTTGAAATTTAGTTTAAATATATACTAAAGTTCCATATAGAATCATGTTAAATTTCTTTATATGAATTGCTGAAATTTCACTTAGATTCATGCCGAATTTTTCATTGATTTCTTGGCTTAGTTTATGGTTCTTTACCAATTGGTAGTGCTCGACTTGGGTTGAGGTATTTGGATGATGCTCTAGGATTAGGGCAGCCCCTATTTCCTTAGGGCCGGTTGGCTTGGGGTTAGGAAAATGAGGTAAAAATGCAATTTAGATGTCCCTTGTATTGTTCCTTAGCTGAGGGTTTGGATTTCTCCTTATCGGAGCATTGGTGATGCGCATCCTCCTAGGAGTGGTCGGTTAGGACAGCCTTAGGGAAACTCTAGGCCGACAAAATAATTAGGGTAGTTCATGTTTTAGGTGCTCGCGTGAGAAAGAAAGTTAGTGGTCGGGGCTTGAGTTTTTAGTCGGAGAATGCTGATCTAGACCCATGTGGTTGTACCTTCATGTGCGAGAATAGAGTTGCTAGGGTCGGCTCTCTGTAGGACTAATAAATTTTCCCAAAGAATTGGTTACTTGGAGTCGTGCAGTGCTCATTGAAAGCTTTTGTTAAAGCATAGGAATATAGGTTGAAGTATTTAGACTTATAGATATTTAAATCTGAAATTTCATAGTAGGATGTTATATGCTGAAATTTGAAGTTTCTTTAGCGGGAAATGGTATGCTGAAATTATTTTTAGAATGCTGAAATTAATTTTAGAATGTTGAAATGAATTTTAGAATGCTGAAATTATTTTTAAAATGTTGAAATTATTCATGGTGTGCTGAAATTATTCCATATATGCTGAATTTGCCTTATACATGATGAAACTTGATATTATTGTAGTATCCAACATATGCCGAAATTTCTTCGTACCTGCTGAAATTGTTCAATGCATATTGGGTTATTTAATGTGTATTGGAATAATGACATGCTGGAATTGGTCTGGTGTATGCTGAAATCTTTCCTCTGGTCTTAAATTATAAGCCGAGATATTTGGGCCCAAGGGAGGGCCGGGTCGGGGCGCGTGGGCGCGTACCCAAGTTGTCGACGAGAAATATTTTTGTGTACTTGTATGTACTGTGTAGCGATGTTGCTTGTATTTGTGATTGTGGATGGACGATGGCCGGGCTTAGAAGCATCTTTAGCTGGTGAAGTTATTGCCCGACTCAACGAGTGGATTGTGGGTCTTGAGATTGCGTCAGTGAGCCACAATGGCGTTAGACCCGAGTGGCATGGGTCTTGAGATTGCGTCAGTGAGCCACGCTGACGTTAGACCCGAGTGGATTTGGTTGGATGGGCTATTCCCAACTAGAGTGGGCCACCGAAACTAGTAGATCATCCTAGTTCAGGGGGCCCAGGAGGGAGGCTCGCTAGATAGAGGTTCTAGCGACTGACTCATTTGCTTGCTATGTTTAGGCCGATTTGGGCTGAGTAAATGTTCTGTTTTAAATTAGGTCGGCATGGACCGAGTGATTGTGGGATCCTGAGCATGAGATTTTATAATGAGTGTTCCTACTTATATGTCATTTCAACTCAGTATTTATTTGGAAATAAATTGTGTCTCCTATGTTTATATTTGGGATTAAGTGGAGGCTCGATAGAACCACTCACTGAGTTCCTTAGGAACTCACCATTTTAATTGTGTTGTTTTACAGAGCCTGACCAGTGAGGTATGACTATATCGGCATGACACGATTGGGGGGAGCAAGCTCGCATCGTGGATCTCGTAACAAGCCTGGTTGAGTCGTAGTCGTGTAGTTGAGTCGTTTATTTCTTGCATATGGAGTTGTAATCCCACATTATAAATCTTTTGGAGTCTGTTGTCCAACTTTAAACCTTCTTTACTCATGCATTGTGGATCATTAGCATTATTACTTCAGTCATGTTGATTATGTTCGCATGGTATGTGTATGTATTTGGTAGGCTTCAGAGTACGACCCCGTACTCTGGCCGGTCACGCGACCCTATAAATCAGGGCGTGACAAGTGTCCTTGATGGTCTTTTGGATTAGGGCCGGTTAGGGCAACCCTAGAGATTTGGGGCCGACGGCTTGGGGAAGAACTACATGCTAGAATTTTATTTATTCCATGATTTAATCATTGAATTACTTTTCAATTGATACTTTTTGGCAAGAAGATGATTCCTTGTTGATAAGAACCAATGTAGGGCAACTTAGGGTAGTCCCTAAACCCTTAGGGGGCAGCGGTGGGTGATAGGGAAATAACCTTGGTAGTTTATTATTTTTGGCATGTGATTATGCATAATATGCTTGGATGGCTTGGTGAATGAAATGAGACTTCTTACTAGGGGTATTTAGTAGGGGTGAGCATGGACCGGTTAACCGGTCCATTAGCTAAAAAAAAAACCGGTCCATTAACTCCGGTTTTTCAAAATCATTAACCGTAAACCGGTCCATTAACTTCGGTTAACCGCTATTTCGGTTTCGGTTTTTTCAGTTCGGTTAACCGATAATTTTCGGTTAACCAATAAATTTTTTTAACCTACAAACATAATAATATTATGCAAATCATGGAGAAAAATCTAAATAAATAGCAAATTCTCATTGAGAAAAAAAAAGAAAAAGTGAAACCATTGAACCAAGATAATGTTCTACAAAAACTAATATTTTTATTTTTATTTTTTAAAATATTTTTTGATTTTTTAAAATATTTTTAATATTTTTTGATTTTTTTTAATATTGTTTAATATTTTTTAATATTGTTTAATATTTTTAAATATTTTTTAAATATTTTTAAATATTTTTTAAAATTTTAAAATTTTAAAATTTTAAATAATTTTTTATAATTTTTTTTATAATTTTCTATAATTTTTTATAATTTTTCATAATTTATAAATTATATATATATATATATATATATATATATATATAATTAAAAATTAATAAATTATATCCAACCGGTCGGTTAACCGAAACCGGTGGACTTTTTACCTCTCGGACCGAAACCAAAACCGAAAAAACCGGTTCGGTTAACCGGAAAAACCGGTTCAATTTCGGACCGGTTTTTCAGTTAACCGAAAAACCGGTTTTTTTTTCTCACCCCTAGTATTTAGCTAGAGACCCTACTTGGAGGGTTAAGGCCCGGATGGTTCTAAAGGTGAAGGCCTATCCTATACTTGGGTAGAGCCTATACTTTGGTATAAAAAAGGGGGAAATGGTAATTTGGATATTCAGTGTCACAATCTAGGACATAAGGAGCTATTTTGTAATGGTGGGAGTTTATAATAAATTTACCAAGTGTTCATGTAATGGTTGTCCTAGAATCTTGCTATGAAATGCTTGAAGTAATGTGCTGAAAATTTGTGATTTCTTCATTATTGTTATAGCTGTAAATTATACGCATTGTGGCTGGTTAAACACTAAAAAAATCAGTACCTAAGGCGTGGTTATGGGACACTTTAGATGTGGAAAACATCGGGTTGTTACGGGCTGCATGCATATGGCTGAAATTTCGCTAGAACAAGCGGCCCTAGGTGGCTGAAATTTTTGGAATAAGTGGAATATTCTTATGGCTGAAAAATGAACTGATTTATACACATTTTAAGACGAGTTACGGTATATAACTCATGGGTGGTGACGCGTAGAGTAATGTCAACAAAATTCAAAAATTTTGGAGGCACTTATACTAGTGCTGAAATTTCAAACTCGTTAAGCAGTAATGGGTTGATAGAATACTATTCTTGGATAGTTGGTTAGTGAATGGTTAAGTACACATATGCCTGAGTTTGGTTTCATTTGGTTGGAGTGGTGAGGTGCATGGCCGAGAGATTGAGGCTGGGTTTAGGTCGGACTCGGTGTGGCCACGTGCACACCCGTGATACCGACAAAATGCCTAACCACTCAAGTAATTTCTTTGGCGTGTACTTATATGTATTTTCTTTTCCTTGTGATGATGCTTGTGCTTGAAGTATGGCCGAGTTGAGAAGCGTTATAGTTGGTGGAGCTATTGCCCAAATCAATGAGTGGATTATGGTACGGGAAGCTCGTCAGCGAGCCACATTGACGATCGACCCGAGAGTGGCATTGGTTGGAGGGCCTTTCCCAACCAGAGGAGGGTTACCAAAGCTAGTTGGTCATCCTAGCTTAGAGGGTCCGAGCGGGAAGCTCGTAGGCGATATCCTAGTGACCGACTCATGTGATTGAGTGCTTAAATGTGCTGTGGTGATATGGCTGATGTGGGCCGTTGTGGTTAGATGTGCGGGGGCGCACGAGATGAGTGCTTAAATGCACTGATGTGATATGATCGGTGTAGACCGATGTGATTAGATGTGTGAGGACATACGAGATGGGTGATTATTTATTCATGTGTATGATCATGAGGATTTGATATATATATAATGTTGATGTTGTAATGATAATCTCATGCATTGGCTTGGCGAGGGCTTGGTTTGAGCCACTCACTGAGTTTGTTTGAACTCATCCCTCCCACTTTTGTTGTTTTGCAGATCCTGACAAGTAGAGGTAAGGTGGTACCCATGTGGCGCAGCTGGGGTTGCAAGAGGCAACATGATGTGTCAAGTCGTAGTCGAGTTGTAGGAGGTTGCTTATGCATATTGTTGCATTTCGATTATGGACATGGATTGCACACATTATTGATGTTCATACTTTCAGTTGGAGTATACATTTCATATTTTCATTTGCATATGCATGGATGCGTTTATTTATTACGCATTTGGTTTGCATGAGTTGGTAGGCTTCGGAGTACGTATGCGTATTATGATCGATCACGTGACCTTAGATTTGGGGAGTGACAATTACAAGGTTGCCACTTGTTTTCTTCATCACATCTAGGGATGGCAGCAGATCAGATACATATATTGTATTATCCGTATATGCACCGCACTTCACATCCGCACATTGGCATCAACATTGCATTTAATAAAAAAATCAATAAGTAATATATTTAATAATAAATAATAAATTACATTATTAAAATTTATAACAATGAGTAACTTACTAGGATTTCATATGTAATTTACCATAAAATCTACATGTATAGTATATAGGGTAAATTACACGGAATCCTCATCGACTACAATCGATGTACGCAAAGACTATCTAAACTACCAAGTGTGCATGGAAACCTCCGTAACTATACTTTTTGTTCAAATAACCCCCCTCCGTTAGCCCGCCCGTTAATAACTTAACGGTAAAACTCCCACGTGCGCAGAATCCCTCTCCCCAATGCCATATGGCAGCAATCTTCACCCTCCATCTCATCCGACAATCATCACTTCTTCTTCTACCCATCCCTCACCTACCTACACTCCTCCCCGACGACCTTATCCTCTTCTTCTTCTAGAGGGGGAGGATTCTTGAGGAGGAGGAGGAGGTCGCCAACGGCGGCGACGATGGCGGTGGAGTTTAGGGCAAAGGGAGGAGTGTAGGTAGGTGAGAGACTTATATATATATAGGTAATATCGTAATTGTCTATACGTAGATAATGCGGTGT
The DNA here is from genome assembly GCA_034359265.1 of Canna indica. NCBI lineage: Eukaryota > Viridiplantae > Streptophyta > Magnoliopsida > Zingiberales > Cannaceae > Canna > Canna indica. The sequence continues at coordinate 53,428,322 of CP136896.1, forward strand.
AGATCTGCATTCATATTCGTATCTGCACTACATTCGCGTGGATAAAAAAATTAAATCCATATATGTATTCTTATATGTTTTTATTTACGAATATGAATCAGAGATGATACCAATGTAATTTTTATTAGGCAAATGTGAATAAAATTATCATCCATAATCACATCTCCATAATCACCTTTGTCTATCACGATGTTCATGCTTCATCCTCCTAATTGCACCTCATTAACACCTTTGCAACTTGTCTCACACCATATCTGCTCGCCTTCATTATTGGTTAATGTTGCATTAGAGGAGGAGAGTGTTGATGTGGCTCAAAATTTATTATCAATTGCGGAAAAAATATTTTTAAATAAAAATAGTTTTATACATGGTTGTTAATTGGATATGCAAGGATAGGCAAATATTTTGGATGTATAAGACAAGCTTGAACGAGTATAGATAAATTCAAAGGTAATTAAATCTAAAAAATTAAAATTTACTTCTTTGATCGAAAGTATCACTAAAAAATATAGGACAAATAAATTATCCTTTGAAATATTATCTTTATAAATTTTAATCTCATCCGATCGTGTCACATCAATGTTAATTAGATTGCATAAAAAAATAAATATGTATAATTTATTAAAAAATATATATTAATGGATGCATAACATAAAATTATTATTGGTATCTATTGGGTAATATGTCCCAAAATAATGAATTTTAAGATATTATTTTCTTGGAAATTGACACGTTACTTGAAAATGAATACCAAATCTTATGTCATTTAATGCCGAGTCTTATCTATAGTGTAATTCATGACTGGAATTGCTTTACGAGAGCTATTTCGTGGCTCGTAATTGTTGAGGTTTCCTATATATAGGAGTCATATCTTTAACCAAATAAACACAACATAATTTCCATTTTATTTCACACTTTGGGAGAGAGATTAATATTGAGAGATTGTAATTCTCTTTATCCTCGTTGTGCCTTAGTGCCCCTTGACGATTCATCTGTACTTCTCCTCATATAGTGATTTCATTTGCTCGTCGCTGCCCGTGATTTTATCCCATTTTGGATTTCCACGTAAAATTTATGTGTCATATTTATTGCTTTTAATTTTACTTCTCTTATTCCCAATTGAATTTATTCTAGGGTACTTTTGCTGCGCACTATAAACCCTTACAAGTGGTATCAGAGCATTGTTATTCAATTGGGATTGTTACTATGTCGACTGTGACCAAGTTTGACATTGAGAAGTTCGATGACAAGATCAGTTTTAGCATTTGGAGAGTTCAAATGAAAGCCGTTCTCACCCAGAATGGATTAAAGAAGGCATTGCTTGGTAAATCCAACAAGCCTTCCAATTTGACCGATGAGCAATGGGACGAGTTGGATGAAAAGGCGCTATCGGCCATTCAACTCTGTCTTTCCAAGCAGGTTCTTCTGAAGGTCATCCATGAGAGCACTGCTGCAGGTCTTTGGTTAAAGCTTGAATCTTTATACATGACCAAAAGTCTCGCCAACAAGATTCGACTCAAAGAACGTTTGTACACGTTCAAGATGGCCGAAGGTACTCCCGTTCAAACTGATCTTGATGAGTTTAATTCTATTATTATTGATCTGGAAAATTTAGAAGTTAAAATTGATGATGGGGATAAAGCTATTTTGTTGGTTGTCTCTTTGCCATCTACCTATAAGCACTTTAAAGAAATCATGTTATATGGTAATAATGATACCTTGAGTTATGAGGATGTCAAGTCTAACTTGTTGTCCAAAGAAAAATTTGAACTTGAAGTGTGTTTCGATGATAAAGCTGATGGCTTGATTGTTAGAGGTAGATCGCATGATAAAGAGAGTAATAATAAGAAGAAATCCAAGTCTAAGTCTAGGGGGCGTAATTCCAACAACAATAATAAGACCGGTCGTTATTGCAAGAAATTTGGACATGATATTTCTGAATGCTATAAATTGAAGAACAAAGAGGATAAAAAGAAACAACCTGAAAAAATCGCTGAAGCTAGTGTTGTTGAGAATGATTCCGATGGAGATGTGTTGTTTGCTACATCTGAAAAGAGGAGTAACACCGAATGGATTCTTGACTCTGGTTATACCTACCATATATGTCCTTATAGGGACTAGTTTTCCACATATGAAACTGTTGATTGTGGTATTGTCTTGATGGGTAATGATACCCAATGCAAGGTTGCTGGAATAGGCACTGTATTAAGACTCATGATGGTATTGTTAGGAATTTATTGAATGTTCGTCATGTTCATGACTTGAAAAGGAATCTTATCTCTTTGGGCACTCTAGAGTCTAAAGGGTGTAGATACACAGCTGACGGTGGAGTCCTTAAGGTGTCTAAAGGTGGCCTTGTGTTGATGAAGGCTAATCGTGCTGGTAGTCTATATGTCTTGCAAGGTTCTTCTGTGATAGGTTCTATAGTTGTTTCATCATCTATGCCTGATTCTGATGTCACCAAGATATGGCTCATGTGCCTGGGTCATATGAGTGAGAAAGACATGCATATCCTGAGCAAGAAGGGTCTACTTTGTGGTCATGTCATTGGTAAGTTGGAGTTTTGTGAATATTGTGTTTTTGGGAAACAGAAAAGGGTTAGTTTCTCTACTACAACTCACCGAACAAAAGGCGTTCTTGATTACATACATTCTGACCTTTGGGGACCCTCTCGTGTTCCTTCTCATGGAGGACGTCGTTATATGCTTACTATTATTGATGATTATTCTCGCAAAGTTTGGGTGTTTTTCCTTAGGCACAAGAATGAAGTTTTCCCCACTTTCAAGAAGTGGAAGATCCTCGTTGAGAACCAAACTGGGAGAAAAATCAAGAAGCTTAGGACTAACAATGGTATGGAGTTCTGTGTAGGTGACTTCAATGAGTTTTGCGCAAGTCATGGAATTGCTAGAGATCACACCCTTGCAAGGAAACTCCAGCAAAATGGTGTTGCAGAACGCATGAACATGACTCTTCTTGAGAGAGCTAGATGTATGCTCTCAAATGCTGGGTTGGGACATGAATTCTGGGCCAAGGCAGCTTCTACAACTTGTTATTTGGTCAATTGTTCTCCACATTCATCAATTGATTTCAAAATTTTGAAAAAAGAATGGTCAAGGTAACCCCGTTGACTACTCTAATTTAAGAGTTTTTGGATGTCCAGCTTATGCACATGTTAATGATGGTAAATTAGAGCCTAGAGCTAAAAAGTGCATTTTTATTGGTTATGAGTTCAGGGTGAAAGGATGTCGTTTGTGGTGTCCTGATCCTAAGTCACAAAAATTGATTCTCAGTAGAGATGTGACTTTTAATGAGGACGTTTTATTATCTTCTGGAAAATATTATGTTGTTTCTTCCCCTATTGGTACAGGTGATTAGAAGAATATTGATACTGAGAAGGTGGAGCTATTAATTAAACATGCGGCTCCAGTTAATGATGATGTCCCTACTTCCTCCGCTACTGAGTCTAGCGGTGTCGATGATGGTATTGATGACTCTAGTACCATTACTCCTGTCCAACCACAACAGGATGATTATTCTATTGCCCAAGATCGTCCGAGGAGAGTTATAAGGAAGCCCACTAGATACATTGATGAGGATGAGTTGGTTGCCTATGCATTGCCTATTGCATAGGAAGTTGACGAAGGTGTGGAACCTTCTTGTTATTCTGAAGTGATTTCATGTGATGATTCCTCAAAGTGGTTATTGGCGATGAATGAAGAAATTGAAAGTCTCCATAAGAACGAAACTTGGGAGTTGTGTAAGCTACCTAAGCATAAAAGACCATTATCCTGCAAATGGCTTTACAAGATGAAAGATGACATTCCCGGGGTTGAAGATCCAAGGTGGAAGGCACGATTGGTTGTTAGAGGGTTTGATCAATAGGAACGTATTGATTTCAATGAGGTATTTTCTCCTGTTGTCCGCCATACCACTATTCGTGTCTTGCTTGCTTTGGTTGCTCTCTTTGATTTGGAGTTGGAGTAGCTTGATGTTAAAATTGCTTTTCTGCATGGAGAGTTAGATGAAGAACTCTACATGATTCAACCTGAGGGTTTCATAGTTCCTAACAAGGAACATTGAGTTTGCCGGCTAAATAAATCTTTATATGGTCTCAAGCAAGCTCCAAGACAGTGGTACATGAAGTTTGACTCCTTCATGATTGGGCAAGGTTATTCTAGGAGTCAATATGATAATTGTGTTTACTTTAAACAATTTTCAGGTGGGTCATTTGTGTACTTGTTGCTTTATGTCGATGATATGTTGATTGCTTCTAAGGACAAGTCACTTATAGATAACTTGAAGGCACAACTCAATAGTGAGTTTGAGATGAAAGATTTGGGTGCGGTGAAGAAGATCCTTGGCATGGAGATTCGGAGGGACCAAAAGGCACATAAGTTGTTCTTGTCACAAAGGAAATCTATCGAGAAGTAGGGCTGTCCAAAATTCGGGTTACACCGAACCGAACCGAAAAACCAAACCGAATTATTCGGCTCGGTTCGGTTTGAACAGTATCAGCTTCGGTTCTTGAATCGAATCGAACCCGAATACTGTGTTCGGTTCGGATCCAGTTTTCTAATTCTAGGAACCGACCTGAACCAAAAATCAAACTAATTTTAAATAATAAATATTTCAATTCATTGTAAAAGATTCCTTGGCCTAATGAATAAGGTGTTGGTTTAGGGAACCAATGGTTTTGGGTTCGCTCCACAATTGAGTCAAATTGTATTTTTTATTTTATTTTATAGATTTTCAAGGAATCAAATTGTACATCAATTCTTAATTAATTTCAGTAGTAAATGTATTTTAAAAAAAATAAGAAAAAAGAATTCAAACTTCATGTGAGAAAATAGAAAAATGAAAAAAATAAGCATGTCAATAAGAAAAATAAAAATAAAATCAAAATCAAAATTTTGGCTTTTTCGGGTTGGAAACTGAATCGAATCGAATAATTTTGATTCGGTTAAATCGGTTTAGGAACAATTCAGTTCGGGTTCAGGTTGGAATTTCAGTAGGAAAAAAATTTGGGTGGATTTAGTTCGGTTCGGTTCAGTACGATTTGAACCGAATGGACAACACTATCGAGAAGGTACTTAATCGATTCAGTATGGGCAATTGCAGGCCTGTTTCCACTCCTCTTGCTGCCCACTTCAAGTTGTCCTTAGACATTTGTCCGAAGACGGAGGAAGAGGAGCGTATGTCTCACGTCCCTTATTCTAGTGCAGTTGGTAGCCTTATGTACGCTATGGTGTGCACTAGACCTGATTTGGCTTATGCCGTTAGCATGGTGAGTAGATACATGCACAATCTTGGGAAAGAGCATTGGAACGTTGTTAAATGGATCCTTCGTTACTTGAAGGGTTCTCCTGACATTGGCTTAGTGTTTGATGGTGGTAAGTTTACATCACATGATGTTGTTGGTTTCACCGACTCTGATTATTGTGGTGATCTTGATCATCGTAGATCTCTTTCTGGTTATATTTTTACTCTTTGTGGTGGTTGTATTTCTTGGAGAGCTTCTCTTCAGTCTATTGTTGCATTGTCCACGATTGAAGCAGAGTATGTTGCCATTACAGAGATTGTGAAGGAGGCTACTTGGTTGCGCGGTCTTGTTATTGAGTTTGGTATTGCACAAGGGGTTACTGTTGTGTTTTGTGATAGTCACAGTGCTATTCACTTAAGACTAAACATATTGATATCAAGAAGCACTACATTAGAGATACTATTGCTGCAGGGGAAATTGTCGTGGAGAAAGTTCACACTTCGGATAATCCTGCGGATATGTTGACTAAGCCTTTTCCTACTACCAAGTTCCAACATTGTTTGGACTTGGTTGGTGTTCTTGGTGTTTGATCGATTGCCCTTCGGGGCTCTATGGCGGTGCGAGTGTTGATAGATTTTAGTCCAAGGTGGAGATTGTTGGGCAATATGTCCCAAAATAATGAATTTTAAGGCGTTATTTTCTTGGCAATTGACATGTTACTTGGAAATGAATACCAAGTCTTATGCTATTTAATGCTGAGCCTTATCTATAGTGTAATTCATGGCTGAAATTGCTTGACGAGATCTATTTTGTGGCTCATAATTGTTGAGGTTTCCTATATATAGGAGTTATATTTTTAACCAAATAAACACAACATAATTTCCATTTTATTTCACACTTTGTGAGATATTGTAATTCTCTTTATCCTCGTTGGGCCTTAGTGCCCATTGAGGATTCTTTTGTACTTCTCCTCATATAATGATTTCATTTGCTCGTCGCTGCCTGTGATTTCATTTGGGCAGAATTCAAAAATTTGCCCTCCCGATTTGCTCATCTCTTCACTAATCACCTCATCACCTTCATTTTAATCCTAAATTTGGCGCATTTAAAGCGATTAAAATTAGATTTCGAATGTCAAAAAAGAAATATTTTTTTACTCTAATAAACATCAATTTTTCATGCATTTGCTATAGTGGCAACACCATAATATAAGGTTATTGCTATGATTTCATGAGCATTGTTAAGAGATATTCAAAGTTACAGAACATACTGCAAATATTAATGTGTTCAATGCAAGAATTCGTAATCAGATATTTATGCCTTAAATAGAAAATAAACCAATCTTGCAAATATTAAATCAGATGAGCAGACCGGGAGAGCAATTTTCAAATTATGCAGTTATTGCGGAATTCACCATAAACTAGGGTAATTAACGGATAAAAATTGACGTTTAATAACGATGTCGGTTTAAATCCACCCAAATTAACGTAAATTATTGTAGTGTGCTCAATTTTAATATTTTAATATATTATAATTATTTATAAATAAATTAAAAATATTATATAATTTTTTTTTTAGGAATAATAATAATTTTGGTCCCCACAGTTTTCTCGAATTTTGATTTTAGTCCTAATAGTTTATAAAATTTTGATTTTAGTCCCCATAGTTTACAAAGATGGTCCCTGTAGGCTCCACATCAGCAATGTCCAGTCAGCACCTGTTATTCACGTCAACTCTGTTTAGGTCTCATGTGATGGTAGAGACCAAATCCTAAACGAAAATAAAGTATGAGGACTAAAATAAAAAATTTAAAAGTATGAGGGCTAAAACCAAAATAAGGGTAAACTGTAGGGATCAAATTAAGTATGATTTTCCCAAATATATATAACTATACAAGATGTTCTTGATATTATTTACTAATTAACTTTTATTAACACAATCTCATTAACAAGCAAAACATTATGATAATATATTTGTATTCCATTGTCAAGACTCAAATGTTGGCCTAAGATTTTCAACATTGGTCTTAATCTCGGTTTCTCAACCTTGATCTTAATCACGATTTTGATGATAACGAATATGGAACTAATGGTTTTATTGAGAAATACTTTCAGGTTCCAAGCCAGTTAGCGCTCGACGTCCCCGATCGAAAAAATAGGAAAAACCGAAGAAATCAACAAGGACACTTGTCAATGCTCGGGATTCTTCGAGAAGATAGAGTTTAGATTTAGGGTATCTCGAATGTGTTGTAAATCCTCATGATGATGCAAAGAATCCAAAATACTAAACCCGAATCCTAAAACATGATAAACCTGAAAATTAAAAAACGACCCTGAAATTCACTAAGCTTAGGGAGCTCATTGGAGGGCTATATAACCTAGATATTTTTCTAGGCACCAAAAGTGCCGGTAATTATTCCTTATGTAAAAACTAGATAACAAGATATTTTTAAGGATTTTTTTGAAAGCCTTTAGTCTACCCATATTTGACTCGGAAGATTATAAAATTTCTGATTTTCAGAAATTTGTACTAGACCCCAAAAGTTAGATTTTGATTATTAAGGATTTTGATTTTTTAGATATTTTTATTGAATCCAAATGAGAGTAATACTTATATAACATTTATGTTTTAAAGTTGTTAACTTTGATTCTTAAAGTTAATAAATGTTATATAAGTAGACTTAGAGAAGACAGAACCCAAAAATGAACAAATAATAAAAAAAATCAGCCAAACCAAGCAGTTTGCCCGGGTTCGATCGACCGACTGGTTGACCGATAGAAGGTGAAGACATTTTGGTCGACCGACCGATGCCTAGAATAGGCAGAATGCCTTCGGTCGCTCGCTCGGTCGATCGACGACGACCGACAAGCGATCGGGCTTCGGCAACGGGCAGAAAAATGCCCGTTGACGAGCCCTGAGTATTGGGGGGTTATAAATACCCATCCCAAACTCATTCCAAGCCCAATGTTGATGCCTCTAAGCCTCAAAGAGCCACTCCTTGCATCTCTACAAGAATCAAGAATTCTAGAGCCATCTTTGCAAAGAACCCTAGCTTTGAGCGTAGAAATCTTGATATTGACTTTGAGCTTGCTTTGATTCATCTTCAAGTCATCAAGAGGAGACATGACATCTTGTTTGAGAGCTAAGTTTATATTATTTATTATTTGCTCTCATTATTGTTGTATTTTGGTGTTTATTTCATTTGTGTAAACCTAGGTTGCTAGGTTTGATTGAGATGGTGGTTGCCTTGGTGTTAAGGCTTAAATCCACCGGTGTAAATATAGTTTACTAGGATTAGTTGAGTTATTCTTAGGGTTAAGGTGGGAGAATGCTCTCAGTAGAAAGGCGGGATACTCCGGGTGTGAAAGTGCCTTCGGTTTGAGAGCGGAGACTTTCCGGTACAAAGTCCTTATTGTAAGGAAACTAATTAATCTAGTTAAACTAGTTTGAAAATTCTAAGCGGGGTGCTTAGGTAGTGGAGTAGGCATTGGAGCCGAACCCATAAATCATTGTGTTAGTATTGTTTACTTTGTGTATCGTATTATTTATCTTTATTACTCGCTTCCGTATTTTGTCGTTAAATAGTGAATTGCCTAAGTAATTTAAAAAAATATTTAAAATCTAATTTTGACAAATTGATTACTTAACACACTATTCACCCCCCCTAGTGTGGCCATTTCACCAACATCAAACTCGAGTCTCTCGAGTGATAATAGAATATTCTAACCAACTAAACTACAATGAATTTGTTATACAATTTTGTTAATAACAACTATTTTATAATTTTCTAGGAAATTAAATTAAAAGATATTTAATAAAATTATTATAATGGTATTTTTATGATTTAATTTAGGGATAATACCAATTTGCATCCCTATAGTTTAGCGCATTTTTTATTTTAGTTCTTATAGTTTAAAACCTTCATTATAAGTCTTTATAATTATATTTTTGTTACAATATTCGTCCCTCCTCTCACCATGTTAGCAAACGACGTTAACCTTTATCCCACTTGGCTAACAATTGCTGATATGTCATCCTACCGATTCTAGTTAAATCTCTATTTGTCTAAATTATGTCACGCCCCAAAATTGGGTCATGCGACTAGCTAGAGTGCGGATAGACAATCTGAAGCCTAGACCAATCAATCACATATAACCATGCAATATAATCAATTTAAGAAACTATACTCATTTAATGTCAAAGTAGCAACTCAATATCAGTTCAAGAAGAAACTACAAATCCAAGTATCAATACCACATAAGTTCAAGTGCTCAAATAACTTTCAGTTTCAAATACACTATATGTCTATTAAATAAACTCAAAACCGACTTGACTTGACTCCACTACATCAACGAGTTCCACGAGATCGCCATCGAAGTCCGTCGCCACCAGTCGTGCCGTACCTCAATCACCAACTGCGCCGTACCTCAATGATCACGCTATGCAAAACGGTATTCGAAAAAGAATGATGAGTTTAAAGAACTCAGTGAGTGGCCGTCTCACCCTTCACCAAGCCAAACAATATACATAAATAATGCAGAATTTAACTATGTGTTTAAATGACAGATATAATTATGGTACATGTTACATTGGTAACTCGTGCACTACGCGCACCACACAGCCTGATTCGGCCCATTTAGAGCAGTCCTCTAGTTACCCGCCTACAACTCACGGGGTACTCGCGAGGCAAGCCACCCTAGCGAACCTCCCAACTCGGACTCACTGAGCTAGGAATGCCCTCTAGCCTCAGTGCCCCCAACTCGATCGGAAAGGCCCTCCGACCCATGCCGCTCGGGTCAGTCCTCAGCGTGGCTCACCGACGTAAGTCTCGACCCAAAATCACTCGTGTGTAAGGTGCACCACTCGGCCCAATACGATCTAACATCAACTCATGCGCGATGCGCACCACTCGGCCCGATCTCATCCTGTGTGCGATGCACACCACTTAGCCTATCCAGCCCAATATCGACTCGTGCGCAATGCGCACCACTCGGCCCATCCGGCCCAATATCAACTCGTGCGCGATGCGCACCACTTGGCCCATCCGGCCCAATATCGACTCGTGCACAATGCGCACCACTCGGCCCATCCACCGTATACCCTCCACTACACCCTCATGGTTGTCTTATGAATTTTCTATTCAAGAACATAACACCCGTGAGGGTTGTCGCGTAGCGAAACACTATTTCTTACTGAGCAGTTTCCGCACGACGTACCCTTTGTCATAACTTACCGTTCGAAGTCTCGTCCGATCTTACATAAAAATTCTTGGACAATGAAAAGAGTACCACATATGTCCAAGGATTCCGAATTTAGTGAAACGAACCAAACTCCTCAATTTTCTTACCTTCCCATGTCTCGTGGAAAGTCGGTTCGCATCCGAGATTTTAACCCCTCTACGGGCAACTTTCCTAAATTTTCGACTTGAGGGATATACCCTCATCCTGATAGGTAAGTGTCAAATATCCTACTGTTCACAAGGTTAAACTCCTACAATTACAGCAAGCTAGGAAGTGTCGCACCGGGCTTGCAACCCGTCTCATTTAATAAACAATTCGACAATTCAAGCCTACTTAACTAATCCATTTCCTGTTCGTACGCGACTGTTCATGTCATAATAGTAAATTCAAAGTTCATAGAATATAGAGTACATAAAGATTGATAAGTTATTTCAATATTTTACAGACTACAATACTATCCCTAACAAGTCAAAGCAATCTCAGCATACACTTAACAAAAATTTCAGTATACTTTGAGAAATTCCAGAATATATAAAAACCCATGTTTAATACCTTGAGCACAACAACATGACAACATATCATGAAGGGAAAACTTGTCTATTTTCCCTTTAAGGGTACCCTATACCTTTAGGGTTGCTCGGTCACCTTACGCCACAATGAAAAATGAGATTCTAGCATGATATAATACATATAATTTACGGAATTAATCAGCAATTAAATTGGAAATAATTATTAAACAACATTACTAAGTTTCACACACTAGGGCCGACCCTCCCTAAGGTTTGGGGGCATGCCCTAGGGCTGCCTCCCCCACCAAACCTCAAGGGGCGCCCTACAAACAATAAGATACAACATGGAAGAAGATCTATTTGCAAGAAAACAAGATGAACTCGCGCCTAATTCTCCAAACATAGATCGACAACCCCTAATTTTACTGTCACACCCCAAACCCAGGCATGATCGACCAGAGTACCACACGTACCTCGAAGCCTAACCCAACCAAACAACATATGAAAATACAAGTCCCGAACATTTTATAAAACCAATATGTTTTGCAGAAAACATAAATAGAATAATTCTAAAATCTCCAACCAAATAGTTCAATGTATTCAAATGTTCAAAACCCTTTAAGAACAAAGTCATTTAAAACATAAATGAATCCTCAACATAAGGTTCTTAATGTCCCATGCACAGATATATCATAAACCATAATAAGAATATGCCATGAATACATATGTCATCATAACCATACAACACCATAACACATGTCATAAGGAAAACAATCATATCTCATACCCGTATACCATCATAGGCACATGACATAGGCATGTATCAACATAAAATGACATGTAAACAATAGCAATATTAAGCATGAAGAATAATCACACAAGGCATCATTAAAGCATAGTCAACACATAACGTTAGTAAGCTAACCTCCTTGTGAACCCTACCCATAACTTATAGGGCTAGCCTACCCTTACTCGGGTATTTTCCAAAAAGGGGGTTCAACCCCTACACGCCTCAATGGAGTCCCCTCAATGTAATGTTCATCCTAGGGACCATATGTCTCTATCTGCACCTAAGTTCCACAATTTCACTAAGTATAGATCTCTATACTTAACTATACCCTGACGACATATATATATATATATCTCTCTAATATGAAGTCTCTATGTTTTTCCACGTTCCAAGGTTGCCTACATGAGCCATTAGGGGCCGGCCTACCCTTAGGATCATAGGGAGTTTCCTAGGAGGGGGCGGCACACCCTAAAACTCCACCCTCAACCTCAAAACTCTCTTAACCATCATACCTTCCCTTCCATCAAGAACCAAGATTAGCACCACGATCAAAGAATTGCTATCAAGGAACCAAGGAGGAAAGGGGTGGCTCCTTCAAATTATGCCATGAACCATGCGTTCAAGACCTCAAAGCCGAACTAAAAATCCACGACGACAATGTAAAAATCCATAAGTCTATTGTCTGAATTCGACACGAGAGAAACCACACAAAATCCGACAAAATTCATTTCGTAGGGGCGGTGGCAAGAAGATGAATATGGGGAAAAGAGGTCTATTTCCACTCACCTTTTTGGAAGGAATGGAGAGGATGAAGAACCTTATGATATTCCCACGATCAACGCCGACGAACTCATGGAAACTGGTCTCCAACTCGGCGTCGTCTCTCTCTCTCTCTCTCTCTCTCTCTCTCTCTCTCTCTCTCTCTCTCTCTCTCTCTCTTCACCTCGTGTGGCGTGCGGCTAAACCCCAAGCCCTATGCCCCAGATGAGATTATATGGGTTTAATTGAACCCCAAAATACTAAAATGCCCCCATACATGCAACTCGAATTAAAAAATTCATATCTAATCTGTTCTAACTCCGATTCGAGTTCCGATTGAACCGTTAGACTCGACTCAAGGTCCCCTATCATCATGGCATGCTAAATCACAGAGAAATTATAAATAGCATTTTCCATAATTTTTTTCACGTCGAACGCTTACCCGAAATAAATCCCAAAATTTTCTGCTAGCCCTCGCAAACTTGAGCCTACGATCTCCTGCTGAAGGATAAAATATAATTATTAAAATTTTGGTCATAACATTCACTTTTAGGGATTTCTTAGGGAAGAACCACTCAGCTACAACTGAGATCAAGGGAAGAGAAAGCAACGATGAAGCCCCACGACGAATCAATTCCGGCGAAGCTCCGATTTCTCGGCCAAAATCCCCACAGAGATCGTCCTCACCCTCTCGCCTCCTAAGGACGCGTGCGGCTCCTCCTTGGAGCTGTACGGTCCCAAGTAGGTTAATTTATATTTTTTTAATTCTTTAATGCCAAATTACCATTATGCCCCCATGCACTTAAGTTGACCCAACTTTATCAATACAAGTCCGATTCGAGTCCCGATCACGACCTCGGACTCGGCTTGAACCCAACTCGGACTTAACACATAATTTAACTCATAATTAAGGATATTTCCAAAGTGCAAGGGTCTCACCTCAAATCATGAGCTACCGGTCAACTCCGCATGCGCCGTTGTGCGCCACGTTCATCCGCTGAAACCAATACACACAAAATATTTAATAAATTTTAGCAGGTATTACAAATTAACTCAATATTAGAACCTCAAAAGTGAAACTCCCAAATTAGAACCTAGGTTTTGTCTTAAAAAGTTTCAAAACTAATTATCCCTCTCCTCATGGGCAATTGCTCAAGTGATAGTGATAGCTCGCATATGAGTGTTGCAGGTAGAGCTCGATCGTTTTGTGAGTGTGGTGGTAGATTGGCAATATTTACCTCCAAAAAACTCGGCTCCTCGTGTAGGAGATTCTTGTGATGTCCAAATTTTCGAGTATGTTTACATGTTTTTTGTGTTTTTATGTGAATATAATATTTTGTTTACATGTTTTCTGCATTTTATATCACTTGATGTGTTTGTGGTTGTAGGAAAACTGGTAATGTAACTATTTTCAATGGGTTGATGAGGAAATGACTGAATAGGTGTAAAAAATAACGCAAGAGCGAAGTAGATTGATAATAAGTTTAAGGCTGAAAAATCGCAGGAGGAAGCTGCAAATGTTTGAGTCGTGGGGAGTAACAACATTGAGTTTACTTATGTTGTTTCTTGTGTTGATTTTGCCAAAAAATTAGTGTATGGTGTAGTCTATTTGGTGTTTGTTTTCTTATTTGTGTATTAGTGGTAATCTAGTGATTTAGTGTTTGCCAAAAAAAACATGATCATGTTGTTTTCGTCAGGATTTGAATTTTGATTTATATAGTGAAATGATTATGTTGTTATTGTTTATTGTTAAATTTGTACTAATATAAACAATGAATATAGAGTATAGCTTGAATTAACCCTGCACAAATTGAATAGATAACAACACCACTTTTGCCATAAAGTAATACGCCTAACCCACCAACAAAGCCGTAAAACTATACACCTAAACACACAGAGATTGTAAAAATAACAACAACAACAAAGCCATACACTAACAAACGCATGATATTGATAACAAGTAACAAAACCAACAAAGCCACAAAGTGACATACCTACACACATAGAATATAGACATATATTGCACACTTAACAAAATGATGCCTTTGAATTGATTAAAATCAAACGGTCTACAACTACCCAATACATCCAAAACAACATCAATAAAGTACCAAAATAAGCAAAGTACAAAAATAAACAAACCATGACAATAGTGCTAAACTTGCCAAAGTACCAAATCCATAAATAATCCATAGAGTAAGCAATAAAGATAACAAAATAATGCTATTGCAAAGACCAATGACACTAAAATACTAAAGTATTCTCAAAAGTGAACCAATGCATCACATGGTTCTCATTGTCCCCTACTCCAAAGACTCGTGAGGTATCACTTTGGTGCATTGATTGACTCTTGATTCCCAATAAATTGTATCATATTCTTAGCTCATACGTACTTCCCCTCTCATATCTCTCCATCTCGAGCTTCCTGTCCAAATGCCTCCACCTTTGCCAGCTCTTCTATCGTGGAAGCATGACCAACACCAGAAGATGATGACTGAAATGCTTGCAGATGTGTTGGTTGTGAGACTATTCCTCTATTTAGCATCCCTTGTCTCCTTGTGGTGCTACCTGTGGTTGCAATTTTGTTCAAAGGTTGAGCTGGAGTAGATTGTGCACCTACCAAAGGCCTTTGAGAAGAAGAAGCAGACACTCCTCTAGGATGATTTTTGCAAAAGGGTTTCTTGTGACCATAAGTCTTGCAATTTTTGCAAGTTAAAGATGTAGCCGACCTCTTCCATCTATTTTGATTTTTTATAGATTTATCTTACGTACTCCCTTTTTCTTAGCTTTCTTGGTCTATCGATTGGAGCTATGTATTGTGGAGGAATAATGATAGACTTGTCAGGATATGGTGTTCACAAGATACTCTCTAAATCAATTCAGCATTGATATGATTAACAACTCTCTTGCTTCTAGGATTCTTCCATTAAAATACTCAGAAATGTTATTTATGATAACATTGCTTTCAGAGAAGTGTGATTTTGCCTAGAGTTTAGGATTGTGCCTTATCAACCAATCATAAGCTTGCCCTAAAATACTCTTTAGTTCCCTATTTGCCTTTCAAATTCTCCAGTATACGTGACCTTATTGGAAGCCAACAATATGTCCCTCAAAATAACTCCTCCACCAAAGTACTTTTCGTGTTGGCATACAGATGCCTAAAACAAGTATTTTGCTAAACTGTGCTTCCTAACATCTCTAGTACTTGCACCAAACCCTGCATATAATCAATCACAATTCTTAGTTAACTAATGTTAATGAATACTAATCACAATCAGTTTAAATGGAAATGCAGTTAAGTTACCTTTTTTTGATCAGTGACGAAAATCCAATTATTTTCCCGCCAATGTAATCTAGGAGTATGTCAAAGAACCACTGTCAAGAATGTAAAATAATATGTAATGAAGATGCCGACGTGGATAGAATTGCACATTTACTTTGTTGTTTCACTTGTAGCTGATTAGTTACAAGTCTGCTATAGCTCAATAAGCACCCTCAACTTGTGAGGTTATTTGAAAACCTAGATCCATTTCTGTTTCGTAGCTTAGTATAAATAGCTTAGCATTTACACATTTGAATCTGCCGAGTTCATTATACTCGTTTTCTCCAGTTTAATTGAAGCTGAGTTCATTTCCTTTCATCCTCTGCTTTCTGGTTGTGTTCCTGAGTGTGTGAGTTAATCAAGTGTGATTCCTTTAATTGGTATCAGAGCAAGTTCGGTGGCACTGCGGAATCATGGCCCAGACCACCATAGGAAGCGGGATGCCAGGAATACCAATTTTTGATGAATCCGAGTACGATCTCTAGTCTAAAAAAATGGAGAATTATTTCATTTCGCAATATTTGTGGCAGATCGTTGAAGAGGGATATGCTCCGGAGGGGATGACAGTAAATCGATTGAAGGAGTTTAGAAAACGAGATGCTAAAGCTATTTTCTGCATCCAGCAAGGGATCACAGATAAGATAGGTAATCGTTTGGGAAGAATCTCATCCGCCAAGTCTGCTTGGGATGCTTTGAAGAGTCGATATGAAGGGACTTCAAGAGTGAAGGAAGTCAAACTATAGACTCACAGGAGGATGTTTGAAAGTTCATTCGTAAAGGAAGATGAAGATATAATGTCTTTTGCTTCTAGTGTTATTGAACAAGCAAATCAGATCCGAAATTACGATGAAGAGTTGAAAGAACTCAGAATAGTGCAAAAAAATCTGAGAAGTCTGCCCCAAAAATTCGATCATGTAGTTACAACAATTGAGGAAGGAAGAAATATAAAAGCAATGACTAGTGAGGATCTGATAGGATCTTTACTGTCACATGAAGATAGAATGAAGAGATTTGAATCAAATAACTCTGAAGGTATAGCATTCTACATGAGATCTGGAAAGAATTATGGTTTCAAAACCAATCGCTGGAAGAAAGGTGAATCATCAAGTGACAATGAGATGAAATCAGAATCAAAAGCAGATGAAGAAGAAAAGAAAAAATGCATTCAATGTTTCTACTGCAACAGACATGGGCATATTGAAAGGTTCTATCGGCTAAAACAGAGACATGAACAAGAGAAACTGCATGCTAATTTTGTAAAAGAACAGTCTGATGATGAAGAGGAAGAAGAGGATGAGAAGGTTCTTCTACTGGCCAAACCGAATGATGAACAAAATTGTGAAGGTTGGTACATTGATTCCGGGTGTAGCAATCATATGACTGGAATAGCTGATTTGTTCATATCCATTGATGAGACAAGATCTACTTCAGTAAGACTTGGTGATGGAACTGTTAGAAAGGCAAAAGGAATGGGTGATCTTAAGTTCATCACAAATAAAGGGGAAGTTATCATAAAAAATGTGTTGTATGTTCCTGAACTTGAATCTAATCTTCTAAGTATTGGTCAGTTACTTAGGGATGGTTTCAGGATACAATTTGCAGAAAATGAATGCCAAATCTTCACAAAAGATAAAGAAGAAGCAGTACTTACTGGTACTATGGCTACTAACAACTTGTTTTTCTTGAAGAATTATGAGTTTGCCTTGAAGGTAGCAAGCATAGTGGATACCAAATTATGCCATGACAGATATGGTCATTTGAATTTGACTAAGCTAAGAGAGATGACAGTGAAGGAAATTATAGAAGGATTACCACATCTAGCTGAAAAATATGATGACATTTGTGAAGATTGTGCAGCTCGTAAGCAAGCCAGATTATCATTTCCTAAAGATCAAGCACATCGAGCTACTTTGCCTTTAGAACTGGTACACACTGACTTGTGTGGGCCAATGGAGGTGCAGTCAAATTCAAGCTACAGATATTTCATGGTATATGTAGATGATTTCAGTAGATTTCTATGGGTATTTTTTCTTAAAAATAAGATAGAAACTCTGAAGTTGTTTAGACAATTCAAAGTTGTTGTTGAATTAGAATCAGGACACTTGATTAAGTGTATACGTTCTGATAGAGGTGGTGAGTTCACTTCAAAGGGGTTTACTGATTTATTCAACTTACATGTGTTGGCGAAATGACGACACTAGAGGGGGGATGAATAGTATATTTACTAATACAATTAGCCTAAATCTCAATTTTAATCGTTTACTTAGATTAGTTTAGGCAATTTGCAATTCGATGATTATATGCGGAAGCGATAAATGATAAGGCAATAATAACAATGCAAACATAAGTTATTTATAGTGGTTCGGCCCCAATGCCTACTCCACTACCTAAGCACTCCGCTTAGGATTTCCAAACTAGGTTTTACTAGATTAATTAGAGTTTCCCTTACAACGAGGACTTTTCACTGGAAAGTCTTCGCTCTCCAACCGAAGGCACTTCCACACCCGAAAGTATCCCGTCTTTCTACCGAGAGCACTTTCCCACCTCAACCTAAGGGACAACTAGAACTAATCCTAGTAATCACTAAGTATACACAAGTGAATTTACTTCTTCTACACCAAGGATACCACTTCACAAACAAGACCTAACAACCTAGGTCTTTACACAGACACAAATCCAAAAACAATTTAAATAACAGATAGAATTTACAATCAAAAGAGCTTAAGAATAAACCAATGATAAAAGCTCCTTTGCAAGCCTTTGGCACCTTCAACTCGTCGAGGGATGAGCTTGATCAAAACCCGAGTTGAAGCAGCAGCTGGCGCTTGAGAAAGGTTGTCGCGGAAAGAAACAAAGCACACTGTAATCACTCTTTGGAAGACTTAAATCCCTTCTTAAATGCTCAATAAAATCTGTAAGATTAAGGGAAGAAGATTAAATGAAGTATATGATGGTGTATTTATACCCTCGTGAAGAAACAGTAGCTCAACGGATAGTTTTCTATCTGTTGCAGGCCGACAGTCAAATGGTCGGATCGACGACTGGTCGATCGGTCCTTCAACCGCTGCAATTCTCCATGTGGTCGGTCGACCGACTGGTCGATCGCCCAGACGCAAAAACATCGATCCTGATCTTCGGTCGACCTGCCGGTCGACCGACGTGATTTGCGTCTTCGGGTATCAGCAGGTCGGTCGATCGACGGGTCTACCGCCCGAGCTACTGCCCGTTTTGGGCTTCCATCGGTCGACCGCCCGGTCGACCGAAGTAGCTCTGCTACTTTTTACCTTCATTAGGTCGACCGCCCATTCAACCGAACCTAGGTTGAAGTTTATTATTTCAACCTATTTCTTCCGCGCTTCGTTTTCGGGTTTCGGCTTTCAACGAGCATCATCTTGGAGAGCTTTTGATGTGATCTTTGGACTCGTCCAAGCGACTTTGGTGCACTCGTCGATCTTCAAGAAACTTCCTCGATGAACCCGAGCGCGATGATCAATGTCCTTCCGATTTCTGATTTCTTCGATTTTTTCGATCGAGGACATCGAATGCTACTGATATGGAACCTGAAAGATATTCTCAATGAAATCATTAGTCCCATGTTTGTTATCATCAAAACCATCAAAACCGAGATTAAGGCTAAGGTTGAAAACCTAAAGCCAACAATCTTCCCCTTTTTGATGATGACAAACATCCTTAAGAAAATATATAATCATTAAAACACAAGGATATCAACTAAGAGATTTCTCCCCCTATCAACATGCATATCTATGAGAATGAACTCCCCCTATCTATATGCATGTATTTCCTATATTTTCCTCCCCTTTACCTATACGTTTCTCCCCATTTTAACTATACATTTTCCCCCTTTATACCTAAACTCTTCTCTCCCTCTTTTGACATCAATCAAAAAGGGCAAGAAAGATCAATCAAGTCAAAGGGATGAAGAACAAATAATTTTTCATGAAGTTGAGACTCTAAAGATTATTTTTCATGACACATGAAAATCTCAACCAAAGGGATGAAAAATAAGTAATTTGATATGAAACAAAGACACCTAGCTTGGAAATTTCAGCCGCCTAGGGCCGCACATTGTTGTCGAAATTTCAGCCCTACACGATTCTGACCATGCTGCAATGCTCACACTTGAGGTGTTTCATACTCACACTTTTAATATCGATTTTCTCTAATATTTAATCAATTTTGTCTCGTATAATTTCAATTTATAGCAATAAGAAAGAAGTCACCACTCTCAGCACATTACCTCTAGCATTTCATAGCAAAATGTTGGCATAAGCATGAACAACACAAGCAAGTACTACAGCTATGAAAATAAGGCAAAACACATGGCAAATAGCAATAATGAGTGTCATCCATCATCTCCAAACAGTCCTCTACACCCATATTTTGAGACATGTTATAGTTCCCAAGTTCTACCCTTTTCCTTACACCAATATCTAGGTTCACCTTAAGCCAAAATAGAAACATCATCTTTAGAACCATTCGGCCCCTAACCCTTAGGGTAGGGTCTCTAGCCAAGTACCCCTAATAAGGAGTCTCATATCATCACAAAGTTATGCTAACCATCGCGCATGAATGTATGTAAAAATAGTGATCTACCGACGTCATTTCCTTATTACCAACTGTCGTTACCCTACGGCCTTAGGTACTACCCCAAACTTCCTTGCATCGGCCCCGATTCTTAAGGAACCAATTTGTCATTCACTTTGTGTAAATTTTTAAGTAAAAGAGTGAATTAACAGTGCATAAATGAGAATTTTCAGAAATCGACATCTTTTCCAAGCCGCCGGCCCCTAATCCATAGGGTTGCCCTAATCGACCCTACATTGATTCTTATCGACAAGGAATTGTTTCTCTTCCATGTCACGTCCACTCTACATGAGAATAGTGAACGACATAAAACAATCGAAAAATTATGTGTAGCCTTTTCCTTAGGCCACCGGCCCTTAATCCGTAGGGTTCAAGTATGAAGTCTACAACCAAGTTTTCAAAATTTCCCCTCATTCTCCTCCAACCACTATTCAACACTTACTGCTATGAACAAATAACCAATATTCAATTGACCATAGAAAGTAGTCAACATTCCCTATTACATCATGTGGCTACAGGACAAAAAATAAAACAAAATGGAACATGCAACCACTCCTTTCAAACTAGGGTTTTCAATTTCACTTTCAACTATACCACCAATTCAAAGCTTACTATTTTAACCCTAATCAAATAAGATTTTGTTGACTACACAATCCAATCAACATCCTCTCTATATCGTGCGGCCACAAGGAGAATTAAACATGTGGCCACATATTAGATTTAGGGTTTCAATATTCAACCATACAATCGATTAATCCAAGGAGAGGAATTTTACCTTCAAGGATGCTATTCATACCAAAATTCTCAAAACCTCCTCATAGCAGTAGGCGTCTGCAAAAATCCAAAATCACCATGCCTAGATTTTTACATGTTTACCCAAAATCCAAGAAGAATTCGATACAAGGAACACGACTCAAATCCAACCGATGGGCAGCACCAAGAAGAAGAAAATAACCCCAAATTTTGCAAAAAGAATCACTCACCGACAAGGAGAACGCGAAGGAGTCAAGGAGGGAAACCTCCGATCTTCGTGGCGATCGGTTTCCGACGACGGCAAAGACCCGCTGCCCCAACTCTTGCACGCCTCCTCTTGCCATCGCTTGGGGATGCGTGCGAGCCCAAGGAGGAGCCGTACGCCCAGGTGAGTTCTGTTTGAACCTACGGACTCGACTCGACCTGACCTTTCATCTCGACTCAGATGAAATAATTTTGTTCTCATACATAAGGGTCATATCACAAATCGTGCCCTGCAACGATTTCTTGGCCCGCTCCGACGTACATTCCGGCTTTCCTACTGAAGCCAAAATAAATTATTTATTTATTTTTTCACGGGTATTACAATCTTCCCCCCTTAAAGAAAATTCGTCTTTGAATTTTGGGGGGACGCTATGAATTCACCAAACCATTGAACCTGAACAAGCGTCACCTACGCACATTGCGCGACGCAGAACCTCAACTACACTCGGCATCATAATTCTATCTCCAAATTCCCCGAACATCCTCTCTATCCACTCTTCATCCACAGTTACGGTACAATCTAAACACGTTGGCCTGACATGCACACTCTCAATAAATAAAAGGTATAAGCTTACTCACCACCATCTAACTCGGGTGGGTGTGGTCTCTCATCAATAACTCGGGTGCACTCGAGGGTATACTTTAAACAATTTTTTTAATGATTTTCTGTGAACGAAGCGACGTTACATTTATATGCATTGATGTTAAGTTCTTCATTAAAATATAATTATTTTTCTTATATAATTGGAACTTAAAGGGTGAGAGCACTTGGAAGTTATGTTGGAAGATTTCATAACAAGCTAGCTACTTTTGTTTTAGAAGATAATACAATATAATTTTATTGACTATAACAAGCAAGCTATTGTGTACACTTAATACTTAATATATTTTTGTTGTAATTGACTAAGTTTGGATTAATGTTATGTTTTAGTAGTTTGGATTCATGTAATGTACTCTTGATTTAATATAAAAATATTTTTTATATTGATCTATGTTAATATTTGAGTATGATAAGTTGAGAACCTACTTTTGTGACAAGCTGAGATTAAACCTACTTTGTATGACAGATCACGATTTAAAAAAGTTATATAAGTATATATGAATACTGTTATTACATAAACAAGTAATAGCAAGTCAAACATGCTATAACAAACTAATAATAACAATTTGAAAATGTTATATAAATATATATGATAACTAATTAATATTGCTATTGTAGAAAGAAGTAATAGTAGGCTATGAGTGCGATAACAAACTAATCATAACAGATAAAAAATATTATAAAATAATATTCATATAGCATTTGCAATTGCATTCCAAGAAATGCTATTGTAACCTCCCTACATAAGATAGCGTACGATTTGACGGCGTTCCAAATAATGTTATACACTACCTATAATAGCGTTCGAGGCATGCTATTAAAGACGATTATTGTTGTAGTGAAATATTGTACTTTCCAAAAAAGTAGCCAAAAGAATTCTTATTTGGTTGACACACTTTTTGCATTTTATAGAAAATACAACTTCAGTAGTGCAATTTTCTGTAAAACACATGAAGTAACTTACCTAGGGGGCCCTAGATAAGTTGCACTTCATGCATTGCATTTAAAAAAAAGGTCAATATTAGCCTCATATTTGCATTTAATATATAATTTATAATTTATATTGTCAACATTATGATATTAGATAATCATTGAATTCTTCACATATTTATTTTATTTTAATTTATTTAAATATATAAATTTTCATATTAATTACAAATAAAAATTATTTTTTTCTATATAATAAAGTATATATTATATTATTTATATATGTAAAAAATTATATTATATTTTACATATATATTACAATATTAATTTACAAATAAAATTTATTATTTTCATATATACTAATACATATAAATTAAAATATTAAAAGAATGGTATATTGGTCATTTTATATGTATTTCCTAGGAAGTACTCATGTCAATCAAACATCTTTTAAGTACTTCCTGGGAAATACACATGGGAAGTTAATTTATGAGAATTATAACTTTTTACAAAAAGTTATTTCTCATGTCAACCAAACGAGACATATATATATTTGATGTAAAATACCACCATCTCCACCACCATTTGCTACGCTTCCCTCCGCCTCCCCTCTGTTTGTTGTTGGATGAGTTGGGCGGAATTGGAGGAGGAAGATAAAGAAAGCATTAAAGGTAAAGAATCACCCCTTTAATTTGTTTCTTGGTTTATTTATTGATCACCGAAAGCAAAAGCGAGATTGAGTGGCTCTCGGTATTGTTCTTGCTTCTAGTTGTTGTTGCTGTTGTTGGGACATCTGATGCCGCCTCGTAGATCTTAGACACGTCTCCTACGATCTCTTCGCTCCTTTGCATATGACGCAGGAGCTTCCGATTAGTGAGCCTCTTCGAGACCATTTATCCTTTGACAATTTATTAAAGAGACCATTTATTCAAATAATATAAAATTATTATTGGTATTATCAATTTTTTTTATTAATCAATTTTAAAATAATTTCCTTTGAAAATAAAAATAAAAAATGCGGTCAAGTTTTTATTTTTAGATTCCAAATTTATTAAACATAGGAAGTATTAAAAACACACCATGCGCAAAAAATAACATTTCACTAAATAATGAATTTCAACTTCACATACATATAACTATTTTATGAACTAACAAACGACATAATCATTTTAAATTATTTTTTGCTTATGAATTAAATGTGCTTTTGATATTCAAAATAAATTTGCGTTAGAAAATGAAGCTTTAGCTATTAAATTTGCCATTAATCAGGCTAGATTCCTTAAGCTTAGAAAAATTAATATTGAATCTGATTATAAATTCATTGTTAATATGTGTAATAAAAGGACATATATTGATTGGCACGTTAAAAATATTATTAATGACATTATTATTGATGTAAGTAAGTTTGAGTTGATTACTATCACATATATTGATAGAGGTACTAACAAAGTCACGGACCGGCTAGCAAAATATGCTAGAAAGATAGAGATGAACTTTAATTGGGACCATAACTAGCTTCCTAATTTTGTAAACATTGTAAAAATGGAGGTTGATATGTGCTCTGTCTATTAGTTAATTAGTTTTTGTTTTATGTAAAAAAGAACGTGCTTTCATGATTTTTTTTTAAGAATTCTTTAAAATGCAATCAATGCTACACATTAAAAATAATGAGAATATGTATTATTAAATATCGTTAAAAATAACTATACAAAAAATATATTTGTAACAAAAAATATAACTATACAAGGTGTTCTAGATATTATTTACTAATTAACTTTTATTAACAAAACCTCATTAACAAGCAAAACACTATGATGATATATATGTATTCTGTTGCCATGACTCAAAGAAGAGTCTCTCGGGTGAGAACAGAGTATCCTAACCAACTAAACTACTATGAATTTGTTATACAATTTTGTTAATAACAACTATTTTATAAATTTCTAGAAAATTGAATTAAAAGATATTTAATAAAATTATTATAATGGTATTTTGTGATTTAGCTTAGGGATAACACTAATTTTCATCCATATAGTTTAACGCCTTCTAAAATTTGATTTTAGTTCTTATGGTTTAAAACCTTCATTATAAGTTCCTATAATTATATTTCATTACAATATTCGTCCCTCCTCTCACCTGTTAGCAAATGATGTTAACCTTTATCCCACTTGGCTCACGATTGCTGATATGTCATCCTACATATTCTAGTTAAATCTTTATCTTTCTAAATTAATTCAATATTAAAACTCCAAATTGAAACTCTCAAATTAGAATATAGGATTTGTCTAAAAAGTTTCAGAATCAATTATCCCTCACCGCATGGACACTTGCTCTAATGATATCGATATCTCGCAAATGAGTGTTGCAGACATGCTCGATCGTTTTGTGAGTGTGGTGGTAGATCAGTAATATTTACCTTCAAAAACCCAGTTCCTTGGGTAGGAGATTCTTGTGATGTTCAAATTTTTGAGTATGTTTACATGTTTTCTAAGGTTCGAATCCTAAATTTCTAGATAACATTTAACATGTTGCTACCAACTGTGCTATCCACAATTAACTTTATGAATATAATCTTTGTTTACATGTTTTCTGTAGTTTGTATCACTTGATGTGTTTTGTGGATTATAGGAAAATTGATCATGTAACTAGTTTCAACGGATTGATGAGGAAGTGGCTGAATATGCGTTGTGCAAAGATGATTGATAACAAGTTTGAGGTTGGAAAATCGTAGGAGGAAGCTGAATGTATTTTGTCGTGGGGAGTAACAACATTGAGTTTACTAATGTTATTTCTGGAGTTGATTTTGCCAAAAAATTAGTGTATGGTGTAGCCTATTTTGTGTTTGTTTTCTTATTGGTGTATTAGTGATAATCTAGTGATTTGGTGTTTATAAAAAAAAACATGATTATGTTGTTATTGTCAGGATCTGAATTTTGGTTTATGTAGTAAATGATTATGTTGTTATTGTTTATACCTATTATTTATTGTTAAATTTGTACTAGTATTAACAATTAATATAGAGTACAACTTGAATTAACTCGTACAGATTGAACAGATAACAACACCACTTTTGCCATAAAGTAATACGCCTAAACACACACATATTTATTGTTATGGCTTAATACACTAACAAAGCCATAAAGCTATACACCTAAACACACACATATTTTATAGATAACAATAAACCCATAAAGTCATACACTAACAAACACAAGATATTGATAACAAGTAACAACACCGACAAAGTCATACCGTGACATACCTAACACATATATAATATAGCTAGACATTGCACACTTAACAAAATGATGCCTTTGAATTAAAATTAAAATGTCTACAACTAGCCAATACATCCAAAACAACAACAATAAAGTACCAAAACATGTCAACAAATAAACCATGTCAATAGTGCTAAACCTGCCAAAGTACCAATCCATAAAGTAAACAATAAAGATAGCAAAATAGTGCTACTGCACATATCGATAGTATTCTCAAAAATGGACCAAGGCATCACATAGTTCTCAAAAGTGGTCCATACATCACATGACACTATTCCTTATTGCAAAGATCCGTAAGGTATCACTTTGGTGCATTGATTGACTATTGACTCCAAGTAAATTGTGACATATTCCTAGTTCCTCTTACTTCCCCCCTCATTTCTCTCCCTCTCAAGCTTCATGTTCAAATGACTCCACCTCTGTCAGATTTTACTGTGAAAGTATGACCATCACCAGAAGATGATGAGTGAGATGCTTGCAGATGTGTTGATTGTGCGACTGTTCCTCTGTTTGTCATCCCTCCTCTGGTTGTGGTGCTTCATGTGGTTGCAGCTGTGTTCAAAGATTGAGCTAGTTGTTGAGCTGAAATAGATTGTGCACCTACTAAAGCCCTTTGAGAAGAAGTTGACGCTTGGATGGTTTTTGCAAGAGCGTTTGTTGTGACCATAAGTCTTACAATTTGAACAAGTTAAATATGTACCATACCTCTTCCATCTATTTTGATTTTTTACAGGTTCATTTTCTCCCTTCTCCCACTACAAAATAAATAGGTTTCACCGATGGCTAAATCTGTTGGTAAGCCGTCGATGAAGACCGTCACCTTTACAGCCGAAGCCGTTGCAAATACGTCGTTGCAAACTAATGGCATCGCTAATAATTTAGCGACAACTGAATCGGCTGCTGGTGTTTATATATCAGTGAGGTAAGGCCGTTGCTGAAGGCCTATTGCTGAGCCGTCGCTGAAGGCCTATTGCTAAGCCGTCGCTATAGGTCATCAACAACGGCGTTAACTATGCGAGTATGCGACCCAGGCATTATGATACGCTTTCAGCGACGGTATGTGGATGACTTGACAAATACATTCTAGATGTTGTTATATCTGCAACAGCCTGAGCGATCGTAAGAAAGCCGTGGCTCTTACCGACAGCTCCGTCGATCGTCAGTGATAGCCGTCGATTGAAGTGACAATTATAGTAGTGTCCTTAGCTTTCTTTATCTACCAATTGGAGCTCTATATTGTGGAGGAATAATGATAGTTAAGAACTGGTGTCCACAAGTTTTCTTCATTAATAGGGCTGATGATAGGGGTATAACATGTTTCATACTTCTATATGTTGTAATATATAGCCAAATAGTTATAAGAATCTTTGTTTTGTGAAAAAATTGCACCCACAACATGAGGGCAAGGTAGTCCACTTAGCCCTCATAACCCGCAAGTTCATTCTTTTGCTACCAAGTACAACATAAATTATTTCTAAAGCCTCTTGACTTCGTACTTACCTCTTCTTGGCCATGAATCCATCCATTTACCTAACTCTAGAATGTATTTGTAAGTCTTTCTGTGAGCCTATAACAGATTTTCCCTTTCCCCTTGTACCTATCAAAAGAATCCTATTTTTGGAAAATCTAGTCATTAGATACTCTCTAATCCAATTCTTGGCAAGCAATGATATATATATTCACCGTCCCCTTACATCCTATCTCCTTTAATGTAGCAATCAATTTCCTGAAGAGATAATTTATCCAAATCACAATTTGCAATGGTGTGTATTCTCCCCCAACATACGACAAACACTTCTCATTCACCAAAAAACCCTCATGGTATATATTTACCTTAAAAGTTTTCCCAGTTCACTTGCGTACAAATCACAACCAATATTTAAATCTTGACATATTATACAAATAAATAACACTCACAAATGAGATTCATATAATCAATCTAAATCAAACACATGATATATTATAGCGACGTACCATACATGAAACAAAAAGTCTAAGATTCTAAACAAATCACACTCACAAACCCTAAGCATAATCACCTAATATTTTATAACACCTAGACAAACTAAAAAAAATGAAATAGATTACTTACTATTTTATATCAACAACATTTTATCGTGTTCTCGAAGCACCTCATTTCTTCACCATTTTCGTCATTGCGATTTGGAGTTGGTGTTTTAGTTTTAGGGTTTTAGAGATTTACATGAGTTTGTGATAATTAAGTTAAGTTAATTTGAGGGATTTTGTACTAGGGTTAGTTTAGAAAAATAGGATTATAACTAAAATAAGTAAAAATAATGTGGATTTTGTGAAAATTGAATAAACAAGGCTTTCATGCCACGTAGGATGACATATCAATAATTTTTAGCCAAGTGGGATACAGTTAATTAACATTGTTTGCTAACAGGGTGAGGGGAGGGATGAATATTGTAACAGAATATAATCATAAGGACTTCTAAGAAAAATTTTAAATTATAAAGACTAAAATAAAAAATGTATTAAACTATTGAAGAATCATGTACAAAACAATATAGAGGTAGGTTTCTTTAGTGCGTTTATATTAAATACTCTTCTTGTGTAAGATTTGATAATTATTTATTTATTTTATTAATTTATATATGATTTAGACTATTATTTTATATAACTAATTAATTAGAATTAATTAATGATATATAGTTATATAGATTGTTGAAAATAATCGTATATAATTATAAACATGTTTGAAGGCAAGAAATAGGATAAACACCTGATCATATTAAGATGGATTGGATCTAATGATGGTTGGATCAAAATAAATTATGATGCTTCATCATGGGATCACGATGTGGCTACCGTAAGATTCATTATTAAGCAGGGGTAAGCATTTAATGTAGAAAAAAATTATTTGAAATATCTCTGTGATTTAGCATGCTAGGATGATAGAGGGTCTCGAGACAAATTTAGCAGTTCAATTGGAACTCGAATCAGAGTTAGAACGAGTTAGATATGAGCTGTTAAGTCGGATAACTTAAGTAGGGGTATTTTGATCATTTGGACCCAACCATGGTCTATAAATTAGAGTCTGGGGCATGCGGCCAGGGGTTTAGCCGCACGCCACCTGAGGCAAGGGAGAGAGAGGAGAGAGAGGGCACCGCCAAGGAGGAGGAGGAGCCGTCGGAGCCGGAATTTTGCGAGTTCATCGGCGTCGATTGAAGGAAGATCCTACGCGTCTTCTTCCCTTCCGTCTTCTCCAAAGAGGTGAGTGGATTTAGGCATTTTCCCCTCAATTCTTGCTTCATGTCGCTGCCCCTATGTCACGGGGTTTTCATCGATTTTTGACGCATTTTTCTCGTATCGAATCAAAAATCTCGAATCGGTTGTTTCATGGTTGAATCATGTCGTTTCATCGTCATTTGCATTGTTTTCTTTTTCTTTTTTTTATGTCCTGTTGCGTTCCCTTCATCACCAGGAGGGTTACCTATGGTCGGCGTTGCCTGGTGGCGGCGCGAGGCGCGACTGCCCAATTCTTGGACCGCTGCCCCTGGTTTCTTTGTCGTCGCCTATTCGCAGCAGGGGCGGCGACAGTTGGTGGCGTCGATCAGAGAGTCACCGTCGCCGGTCGGCAATGTCATAGCCTCGATCTCGTTGCTCGAATCTTGGCGACGGCGGCTGTGGAAGGGAGGCAACGCCAGTGAGCCCTAGCTTGGGTGAAGGGGGGTGGGGGGGGGGGGGTAGTGTGTTATTTAGTTTATAATGGTGTGGGTTTATATCGAGTGTTATACCTTGGTAGCGGTGTTATAGGCATAATAACAGTGTTATATTTAATGAGTTGATGTTATATGTGTTGATTGTAACACTGTGGCTGTAGTAATAATATATGAGTTGTAGCACTATTATATACCCTCGTAATAGTGACTTAATGGGTAGTACTTAGGCTATGGCTATTTTTACTATTATTCTAATAATTATTTTGAGGCCTTAAAGTTAGTAAAAATATTCACATTATATATGAATTTTCACCTAATTGACATTATGGATTTATTGGCGAGGTCTGTTTCGACGTCAGACTTCCAGATTTTGAAAGCAGTAGGTGATCGATGCCTCGTTTTGTGTGCCAAGTTGAAAAATCACGTTATATATGTTTTTATGGTTCCAATATGAGCTGATTCATTGTTATAATAGTGGATAAGGTGAATCTCATCCTAGATCAGTTGTTACCCTATGTCGAAATTTTATCTTGTTGTTCCATTTCATTGATTTTACCATTAAAGTTCATTTTACATTGTTTTCAGTCACACCCCAAATTCAAGATCACGTGATCGGCTAGGGTATACGTGCCTATACCCCGCAGTCGAACTCATGCACATGCCAACTCATAAAAATAGCAGAATAAACAACAACTTTTATTAGAAAAAAGAACAAAAACAGATTTTTATTTCAAAACATCAAAGGTTTTAATAAATAGTTCAAGTGCGGAAATAAATGAACCAAAGAGCAATAGTTCTTTTAACAAATAAAAGTTTAATAAAACATCACGACCACAAGACTACAACTCTATATGTTATTAATAAAAGTTTAATAAAAGTTGAATGTCCCCCACGGGACTACAACTCTCAAACATCACATCACAAGTGCATGATCAAACTATTACAGACTCGACTACAACTCATAACTAGGACTGCTATGAGATCAATGTAGCTCCTCTAGCCTCCAATCGCGCTAAGTGCTCTAGCCCACCTCACTGTCCAGCCCACCTCGTCGGTCAGGATCTGCAAAACAAAAACAACGATAACGGGTGAGTTCAAAAGAACTCAGTGAGCGATTCTACCGATCCCCACGAGAAACCAACACAGAATAAATAGCATAAATGCATACACCTGACTCAAGCAGGTAAGGTCACAAGGGAGTGACTAGCTAACAGGCCATTTGGCCACCACATACCCGAAGGCATCCAACACCCAAATGGTGAAGATCAACAGGCCTAAGCCTACCATGCCCTAAGGCAACAAAATATACTAGGATAATCGGGATTGGCCCATCCGAACTTATCCTAATATAAAGAAACTCGGGAGCAATCGGGATTGACCCATCCGAACTTGCTCCATGAGACACAAAGGAACGATCGGGATTTGCCCATCCGAACGTGCCCCTTTAAGATATCGTAGGGATAATCGGGATTTGCCCATCCGAACTTAGCCCTTTTAGACATCACAGGAATAATCGGGATTTGCCCATCCGAACTTACCCCTTTTAGACATCACAGGAATAATCGGGATTTGCCCGTCCGAACTTATTCCTTAAAAATACCTCGGGAATAATTGGGATTTGCCCGTTCGAACTTATTCCACGAGGCCATACCGGAACAATCAGGATTTGCCCATCCGAACTCGTTCTAAAGAAATAATGTAGGAATAATCGGGATTCACCCATCCGAACTTATTCCTTTAACACAGGTTGGGAATTAGTCATCCAACCTTCCGGGCCTAGCCCGCAATCCGGCTCCTCAAGGAGCCTCTTCGCCATTCATAAAGATATGACGTAACATGACCTAAGTCAAGTCTCTCCTACGGTGTCTTAGGGGTATCCTTATTGGGAAGCGTCTCAAAACTCCAATACTCGACTCCAACCCTTAGACCTGTAATGTCATAAACATATGAGGTTTTATTACATGCATAAACTTTATTGGTTGGTTTATAATAGATTATGCTGCCACTTTGCTCAATTTTAATTATGCAATTAAAATTTTAATCACCAAGATTAGGGTTTTGTTTTAGCTTACTGTTGTACCCAAAACTGATGTATTTAACCCGAATTTGGTCTCCAGAGTGTATTATGTTTTTTGGTCAAAACGATATATTACATGATTATATTCAGTAAACCATGCACATCATAAATAAGATTTCAAAATCAGCCATGATTCATCAACTCAGCATGAAGTTTCCAGCATAATTGAATTTCAGCATAATAAAGGTAATTAAATACGAAATTACAGAAATAAATTCCTTAATTATCAACATAATAGAATTATATCATTTAGGCAAAACTTCTCAAGAATCAAGTCATGATTGCTTAACCAAAAGTAGCATGTATCAAAATAATCTTCAAACAAGAATCAAATTACATGATCAAGAATCTCATATCAAGAACACTCATGGCTTCAAGATCAAATCTTATTTTTGTAAAACATGCTCCATATAAAAAAATCACATATTTAAATCGAAGGCATGCAACAACAATTCAAGAACCTAAATAGGCAAGCAACTCAAGATATAGACTTCAAGATAAACAAGAACTCTCACTTGGGCATTTCATCGAACACCTTGAGGTCACCTTTGCTTCACCCTTGGACGAGCACCCCTAGGGTAAATCTAGGGTTGCTGAACCACAAAGGGAGAGTCTCAGGCCCTCCTCCCATTAATTGGCACAAGAATACAACGATCAAACCCACGATTCGACGAAAATCACAAGAATCAAGAAAATGCCCAAATCGGCTCAAGATTACGAGAGAACCCGAAAAAGGAGAGGTAAAACCACTCACCTAGATTAGGAAAAATAATTGGAGAAGATCTTCCATGCGGCGTTCTCCGAATCCGGCCTTAAAGAAAGCGGCTCAGCTCCACCAAGGGGGAAAAGGGAGCGGCGGCTCCTCCTCAAGCCGCCGGCTCCAAGAAGAGGAAGAAGAGGGGCAATGGCTCCTCCTCAAGCCACGGCTTGGCTTCCAAGGGAGAGGAAAAGGAAGAAGAAGAAGAGGAAGGGGGCTTGGCTTGGCGGCTCCAAGAGGGGGAAGAAGAGGGGCGGCTAGCTGGCGGCTGGTGGCTGGCTCCTCTCTTCAAGAGGCTTGTGCGGCTCCAATAGGAAGCCGCAAGCCAAAGGGGAGGGGGGTTTTATACTCTCCCCTCAATCCTAACTCCACTAAACTCCTTAGCAAACCCGCATCTGCCTCAAGTCGAACCCGAACTCGCTAACCCGACTAAATATAATTAAACCCATTTTAACCCCATGCTCCACATAACACCATATGCGACATAATTTAATAATCATGCAACAACATAACTAATTAAAATGGTCTAATCCAAAAATAATCCGCATAAACCAAACTCCTACTTACCCGTGGTCGCAAGCTCGCACCGGACCATGAGTCGACTCGACTCAACCTCGGACTAGCCCGCTAGGCTGACAAACACAAACAATAGAGGAAAAATAAATAAAATATCTAGGATATTACATTTTCATGATATACATGCTTCTTTTTCTTACGATGCTGGACGTGCTATATTCTTATTTCATGGTTGCTTATTTGTGCTGTAAAATCATGATTTGTGAGCATTATTCTATATATATCTGTGTGTGGTTGTGACGTATGGTAGGAGGAGGTGGAGGTATGCCCTTGACATATCCTTTAATTACCTGTTGATAGCACACTTTATTATCTATTTATACCTGCGTGTGTGATGTGCTTGTTGCATTTCTCGGAAACCTCCCTGGTGAGGGGAGGGTATGCTCCAAAGAGACAGCGTTGGTCTTATTCTGGAAGTTCGGCTGGTGAGGAGAGATCATACCCTAAAGAGACAGTCCGAAAACTCGACCGGTGAGGGGAAGGTATGCCCCAAAGTGACGGATCAAATGAGCCAGTGTCGGTGAGGGGAGGACATGCCCCAAAGAGATGGCACTGAGCTGGGTGGTAGTTCAGCGGCCACACCGTCTACCTACCCTATGTGGCTATGTGGGATCGACGGGTCCGATGAGCATGCATATGATTGAGGTGTTGCATTCATCCTACTTTTATTATTGTGGATATGTATATACTTGTTGATGGATGTTGTTATCATGCGTAGAGTAGTGGATTATTTACCGATGTTTATTCTGTCATTATTGTGGATATTATATACTTGTTGATGGATGTTGTTACCACGCATAGAGAAGTGGATAGATTATTGTTGATTATCCCTGTCATTGTTGCTTATATTGTATATCTGTTATTTGTTGTTTATGAATGGTGATTGATTTGATGGATTGAGGACTGATCTGCTCACTAAGTCCTAGTGGACTAACCCCTCATTTTTTGATATTTTTCAACACCTGAACAAGATCAGAGAGGTACCGAGGTGCAGTAGGGTCTCGTACATGTCGTGGTCAAGGGGATACCTAAGTCATTTTAGCATTCTTTTGAGTTGTTGAGTCATGTAGACTCTGATCATTGTTTCTATATTTTCTTTATTTCTAGAAGTCTTGATTAATTTCTTTAAATTCTTTAAAAGTAACTTGATCAGTGAACCTTTATTTAGTTGTGGTTTGATTTGATATTTAATATCTATTCTTTTCTTTTAAAATTACATATCCATTGTTCAGGTTATTAGTTGTTGTGTTGTGTTTGAGTTGGGTTAAGCTTCGGGGTATGTGACGTACCTTGGCCGGTCATACCAGATTTAGGGTGTGACAGATAATGACATTCAATGGCTCCCATTGAATTTTTTTAATATATATATATATATATATATATATATATATATATATATATAGTATTTTATATTATTTGTGTCCTCACTGTTTTAGCTCCTTCTTCTTGTTACAGTTGGATTAGTTGAATCTTCTCAATGATTGCACTTATCTTTTCCTAAATCAACCTCCAATAGCTTACGAAGGAACTTGAATATGATATTACGATGGATGCTATATCTTATATCTCGTATATTTCGCCTTATTACCATATATGTGAATGTACTAGAAGAATTTGCGACAAACTAAATTACATGTGACTGGTTAACGCTTGTTGTATATAGCTCTTCAATGTTTCATTTTCTAATACTGGCATGCTGTACTTGAACCATCTGGGTTTTTTTGCTTCCCATAAAGTAAAAGGTTAATTATAAAATATATCCCGACTTTTGACGTATTTCTCTAATATATTCCTACTTTTTAATTTTCTCAATTCAGTACACAACTTTTTGATTTGTTACAAATCTATCCCACCGTATACCCAGCGTCAACTTTGCCGTCTAAATGCTAACATGGCGGTGCTGACGTGACTAATAATCCAAGTCAGCATTCTTAGACACAATTTTTTTTTAAATTTTTTTTTTCGGCCCCACCAAATCCAATCAGCAATAGAGTTAATTATAAAATATATCCCAACTTCTGACGCATTTTCCTAATCTATCACCACTTTTTAATTTTTCCAATTCAGTACACCAATTTTCGATTTGTCACAAATCTATCCCACCGTCTACCTTGCGTCAACTTCACAATTTTCAACAGAAATAAGAAATCCCTCTCTTATGTTGAAAATATTCTTGTCAAAACAAAGTCTACAATGACAAATCATATTTAACAATATCATCAGTGTTGGAAAATTTTACAGTATCATATGAAATTCGACATTTAACAGTATCATCACTGATGGGAAATTTCTAGGTTTTTACTAACCATACCAGACGGAAGGGGGGAAGGCGAGCGAGCATGTGAAAATTAATTGAGACATACTAGAGTCAACGGGGATGAAGACAGAGAGCACGAAGAGATGTAGGCAACGTCGGGGATTGAGAGAAAGGCGGGCGACAAGCAGGCGATAAGGTCGGGGAAGAGGCAAGCATGTGATTTTAAAGGTGAGTTTTCTTTTAATTAAGTTGTTGTGATCTGCTGACTGGGTTTGGTGGGGCCGAAAAAGAAGAAGTTAAAGTTCGCATCTGAATGCTGACTGGGATTATTAGCCATGTCAGCATTCAAACGACGAAATTGACGTTGGATAGATGATGAGATAGATTTGTAACAAATCGAAAAGTGATGTACTGAATTGGGAAAATTAGAAAGTGGGAATAGATTAGGAAAACACATCAAAAATCGATATATATTTTGTAACTAACTCTATTGCTGATTGTGTTTGGTGGGGTTGGAAAAAAAATAAGTTAAAAAAAATCGTGTCTGAATGCTGACTGGGATTATTAATCACGTCACCAATCCCACGTCAGCAAAATTAGAATATATTTTGTAATTAAATCTGTTATATATAAAGTCTCATTTTCAAAATAGATGAGAATTTTTTTTAAAAAAAAATTATTTTTAAAAAGGAATTGACAAAGCTAAAACATTGTTGGAGCCTTACGTCATTAGTTTGATGGTGAATTCCTTCAAATTTATTGTATCTGTCATTAGTTTGACGTAGTTTTTTTTAATTTTCTACTAAATGTTCTGGTATTTTCTTTTTTAAAATAATCTTTTATTTGTACCGTCCAAAGTATCCTCAAATACGGACTTTGGATTTTTCACATATTTACACTTTGAAATATTAAAAGATTCATATTTATGCTACAAATGTCTATATTTCATATATTTTGTTTTTGCTGAAGTCGGGATGATGCAGGTCTACGCGTCTTTTGATCCGACACTTCTCCGGTGGGGGGACCTGCAAAGACACTCCGACGCTCAAGTAAGAAAGAATTTTAAATGGTGGGTATGAAATTGGAATCGAGAGTATACCTCATATGCATCATGCTTGTTTATAGTGCATGTTAGGGATGTCTTGGGCGATGATGTCTCTCTGAATCTCACAAGGATATGCCCGAAATATGTCAAGATTTATATCGAAGATGTCGGGCTCATTGCTGTCGAATCCTTAACAATTAATGAAGAATGTGAGTGTCCTTGTATGGTCGGGTGGAGTCCCCAGGCTACGTTGTAGTTGGCTTGACTTGAATCTAGTTCATGTCTTCATGAGTGTGGGCGCTTCTAGGCCTTGATCCGACCGAGCCCAAAGTGTTAGTCCGATTTATAGCCTCCCAAGCTTGGTCGGAGTCCGAAGACTTCGTGCCGAGCTTTGTAGTGTGCTGACTTCTACACGCATGCCGAGCTCTTTGTTTATGTCGAGCTTCGGACTTCGGATCAGTATATAAGCGTATGTTGTGTCCTCCCTTAGGCAGGCTGCTAGAGTAGGATATCTTGGTGTATGTCGGTTTCGTCACCTCGTGAATCTTCGATTTTTGTGATTACATGGCGATTGCGAGGCGGAAGCGTGTGTTCGCCGTCTTGTCACGCCCCAACTCAGGGTCACGTGACCGGCCAGGATATACGTGCCTATACCCTGTAGCCTAACCCATGCACATGCCAACTGATACCAATAAAACATAGCAGAAAGAATGAATCGAGTTTTATTTTTAAATAAAAAACCAAACCATATTTCATTAGAATTAATTAAAATAAAATAGTAAAGTGCGGAAATAATAAATCAACGTTCAACTGTTCGTTTACAAGTGAAAATCTGAAATAAAGACATGAATGTCCCCCAAGGGACTACAACTCCAAAATACTAAAACACAGGTGCATGACAATCTACCAAAAATTAGACTACGACTCCAAACTAGGACTGCTATGAGATCAATGTGGCTCCTCTGCCCCTCCAGCTGCGCCAAGTACTCCAGCCCACCTCACCGGCCAGGCTCTGCAAAACAAAACAAACGACAACTGTCACGCCCCAAACTCAGGGTCACGTGATCGGCCAGGGTATACGTGCCTATACCCCGTAGCCTAACTCATGCACATGCCAACTCACAAAAGATAGCGGAAAGAACAATAATTTTATTTATAAAGAGAAACATAAACAAATTTCATTAAACAATATAGTTTTTATCAAAAAGCTCGAGTGCGGAATAAAATGAATCAAAGAGCAATAGTACTGATATTTAAATAAAATCTGAATTGAAACATGAATGTCCCCACGGGAGTACAACTCCAAAATACCAAAACACAAGTGCATGACAACTACTATAGACTCGACTACGACCCCTAACTAGGACTGTTATGAGATCATGTGGCTCCTCTGCCCTCCGGCCGCGCTTAGTGCTCCAGCCCACCTCATCGGTCAGGCTCTACAAAACAAAAACAACGACGACTGGTGAGTTCAAAGAACTCAGTGAGCTATTCTACCAACCCCTACAAAAAATAATAATCATCACAGATAAGATACATAAAGCAAACTCCTAACTCAAGCTGGAAAAGATTACAAGGGAGTGACCAGCTAACAGGCCATCCGATCGCCACCTGCCCGAAGGCAGCCAACACCCAAACGGTAAGAACAATAGGCCTAAGCCTACCATACCCTAAGGCAACAACACATACTAGGATAATCGGGAAGGCCCTCCGAACTTATCCTAGTATAAAGAAACTCAGGAGCAATCAGGAAGGCCCTCCGGACTTGCTCCACGAGACGCGTAGTGACAATCGGGATTCGCCCATCCGAACTTGCCCCTTTAAGATATCACAGGAGTAATCGGGTAGGCCCTCCGAACTTACTCCTTAAAGATATCACATGAATAATCGGGTAGGCCCTCCGAACTTATTCCTTAACACCACCTCAGGGATAATCGGGTATGCCCTCTGAACTTATCCCACGAGGCCAAATTAAAACAATCGACAAAGGCCCTCCGAACTTGTTCCACAGGTTGAGAATTAACCATCTAACCTCCCAGGCCTAGCCCGCAATCCGGCTCCTCAACGAGCCTTTCCGCCATTCATATAGATATGATGCACCATGACCCACGTCAAGATTCACCTACGGTGTCTTAGGGGTGTCCCTATTGGAAAGCACCTCAACACTCCAATACATGACCCCATTCCCTAGAACCGTAATGTCATAAACATGTGTGGTTTTATTTCATGCATAAACTTCACTTGTTGGTTCGTAACAGATTATGCTGACCCTTTTACCCTATTTTAATTATGCACTTAAAATTTAGTCCACCAAAATTAGGGTTTTGTTATAGGGTTTTGTTTTGGCTTACTGTTCTGCCCGAAATTGATGAATCTCGGCGGCTCGGCTCTAGAGGGCAGCGGCTCCAAGGGGAAGAGAGGAGAGGGGCTGGTTGGCGGTTGGCTGGCTCCTCTTCTCAATTAGGTTGTGCGGCTCCAACGGGAGCCGCAAGTCATGGGGAGGGGGTTTTATACTCCCTCCTCAACCCTAATTCCACTAACCCCTTATCAACCAGCATCTCCCTCAAGTCGAACCCGAATCCGCTAACTTAATACACTTAATTAATCTTATTCTCCACATCACCATCCAATACATGCACACCCACATACGACATAATTAAACAATCATGCATACACCACATAAAATTAAATAAATTAATCTACACAAGCAGAACTTACATAACTCACAATCTTACTTACCCGAGCTTGCAAGCTCGCACCGGACCATGAGTCGACTCGGCTCGACCTCGAACTAGTCCGCTAGCCTGGCAAACACAAACCATAAATAAAAATATAATTAACATATCTAGGATATTACAATCCTCCCTCCTTAAATAAAATTTGTCCTCGAATTTCAAAAAAAGAAAGAAATTAAGGACTCACCAAATCATCAATCAATGAAGGATAATGCTCCCTCATATCCTGCTCCACCTCTCAAGTGGTATCCTGCCCGGAATGGTGCTCCCACCTAACCTTAACCAAGGGGATCTCCTTGGACCTCAATTTCCTAATTTGACGGTCTAGCACCTCAATTGGCCGCTCCTCATAAGAAACTGCTGAGTCCACCTCCACTGCTAGGCTCAATCACATGGGACTCATTCCGAATGTACTTCT
Organism: Canna indica; assembly: GCA_034359265.1. NCBI lineage: Eukaryota > Viridiplantae > Streptophyta > Magnoliopsida > Zingiberales > Cannaceae > Canna > Canna indica. The sequence continues at coordinate 53,468,181 of CP136896.1, forward strand.
TTAGCATAGACACATGGTACACTGGATGTACTCAGTCCATACTAGGAGGTAAGGCCGACTCATAGGCCACAGCTCCCCTGCACCTAAGAATAGGAAACGACCCAATGAACCTAGGGCTTAGCTTTCCTTTCTTACCAAATCTCACCACCCCTTTCATAGGGGATACTTTGAGGAACACCATGTCCCCCTCAGCAAACTCTACCTCCCTGGCCTTTCCATCAGCATACATCTTCTGGCGACTCTGAGCTACTAACAGCCTTTCTCTGATTAGCTTCACCTTTTCTACTGCCTCCACCACCAGGTCAGGTCCCATCATGAGGGAATCTCCTGCCTCGAAACAACCTAGAAGCGACCTGTATCTTGTATCTCCGCCCATACAATGCCTCAAATAGGGCCATCCCGATGCTGCTGTGGTAGTTGTTATAATAGGCAAACTCAATCAGAGGTAAGTGCCTCTCCCAACTGCCCTCCAGATCTAAGACACATGCTCTCAACATATCCTCTAGTGTCTGAATAGTCCACTATGACTGACCATCTGTCCGAGGGTGAAATACGGTACTGAACCGAACTTGAGTGTCGAAGGCCTCCTGCAAAGACTGCAAAAATTTAGCTGTGAATTGAGTACCTTGATCTGAAATGATCATAACAGGAACACCATGATATGCAACGATCTGATCCAAGAACAACCTTGCATACTGCTCGGTTGGAAAGGTCATTTTGACTCGTACGTATAAAATGCGAAGTCTTAGTTAGGCATGTTGGTGAAATGGCCACATTAGAGGGAGGGTGAATAGTGTATTTACTAATCTTTTTGCCTAAATCTGGTTTTAATCATTTCTTTGGTTACTTTAGAAAAATTACAAGTTGAGTAGCAAGCGGAAGAAAAGTAAATATGATAATGAAATAAACACAAGTAGAATAAATGCAAACGCAATTATTTATAGTGGTTCGGCCCCAATGTCTACTCCACTACCTAAGAACCTTGCTTAGGATTTTCAAACTTAGCTTTACTAGATTATATCGTTTCCCTTACAAAGAAGACTTTACACCGGAAAGTCTCCGCTCTCAAACCGAAGGCACTTCCACACTCGGAAGTATCCCGCCTTCCTACCGAGAGCACTCTCGCACCTCAACCTAAGGGATAACTCAACTAATCCTAGTAAACTATATTTACACCGGTGGATTTAAACCTCAAACACCAAGGCTACCATCCAATTTCAAGACCTACACTCTAGGTCTTACACAAACTCAAATACAAAGAAATAAACAAGAAAATACAACACTAAATGGAGCAATAAATCAAATAATAAAATACTTAGCTCCACAACAAGATTCCTAGCTTCCTCTTGATGCCTTTGATGATGAAGCAATGAAGTAAAGGCTCAATCAAAGAGATGAAATGTTCAACCTTGTGTTTTTACAAGATTTGCTCAATGAGGGCTTAGGATTGATTAAAAGATGGCTCAAGGAGGTTAGCAGTGATCAACAACAAGGAGGAAGGCTCTCATTGCTTCCTATTTATAAGCCATGAAGAGAAGAGAGAGCTCCCCTCTTCTCAACGGGCGGATTTTTGCCCGTTACCGACCGCCGATCGCAGGTCCGGTCGATAGTCGGTTGACCGACCGAGCGATCGCCAAGCGATCGAAGGTATTCTGCCCATTCTGGGCAATGTTCGATCGACCGATCAGTCGACCGAAATGCCCTCATCTTCTGTCGGTCGACCTGTCGGTCGACCGAACCTGGGCAGGGCAGTTTGGTTTGGCTCGGTTTTTTGCTTATTTGAAACATAAATATTATATAAGGATTACCCCCCATTTGGATTCAATAAAAATATCTAAAAAATCAAAATCCTTAAGAATCAAAATATAGTTTTTGGGGTTTAGTACAAATTTTCGGAAAACAGAAATTTTATAATCTCCCGGGTCAAATATGAGTATTCTAAAGGCTTCCAAAAGTTCTTTAAAAATACCTTGTTATCTAGTTTTTACCCAAGGAATAATTACCGGCATTTTTTGTGTCAAGAAAATGTGTATGTCATATAGCCCTCCAAGGAGCTCTCTAGGCTCGGTGAATTCTAGGGTCATTTTCTAATTTGTCAGTTTTTCATGTTTTGGGGTTCGGGTTTGGTTTTAGGATTCTTATGTATCATAATGAGGATTTACAACATAAACTAGACACCCTAGACCTAAACTTTAACTTCTCGAAGAATCCCGACCGTCGACGAGCGTCCTTGCCGATTTCTCTGATTTCTCCAATTTTTCCGATCGCGGACGTCGTGCGCTAACTGACTTGGAACCTGAAAGTATTTCTCAATGAAACATTACTTCCATATTTGTTATCATCAGAACCGAGATTAAGACCAAGGTAGAAAACTTTAGGCCAACAATCTTCCCTTTTTTTTATGATGACAAATATCCTTAAGAAAATATTTATAATTAAGCATAGAGGATATCAAACATGGGATTTCTCCCCCTATCATCATGCATATCTATGAAAATAAACTTCCCCTATCTATATGCATGATTTTCCTATATTATTTCCCTTTTTACCTATATTTTCTCCCCCTTTTGACATCACTCAAAAAGGGCAAGAAAAGTCAATCAAAAGTCAAAGTTGAAACTCCAAAATATTTTTCAAAACCGCGAAAGTCTCAACTCAAAGGATGAAAACCAAACATCGAATAAGAGACTAAGTCATACATGATATCGTGAAATGATAAATGAAATCCAAAACCAAGAATCATGTAGTAACTTAAGTATCGATATTTTCAAGTATCGGTAAAATAGTCAAAAATCATTTTAGAAATAATTTTTCTCATCAAATGAGTAGAACGATACCACAAGTGAGTTTAAAATATCATCCTTCAAGTCTCATTTGAAAATCTAATGAAAATTTTAAGTATCAGAAAAATGAGCAACTTGAGAAGAGTGATACTTTAGTGGCATTTTCGTAAATAAATGAGATTTTTATGACATTTTCAGAAATCATTCAAACTTTCATAATACAAAGATATGGTAATGTAAAACATGTATATCAAGTTTGAAGTGAAAACAATGTCATTTGATCAAAATATGAACTTAGCACGATTTCATTCAAAGTAGGCATGAAAGCATGAAAATGACTAAGTATCAACTTTTGCTATCTACTCATGTATTCTCAAATTTAGGTACCTAGATATCTAACATGAGTGAATTTAAGTATATTGATCAAGTTTGGACTTAAAAGGAAATTTCTAAGTTCATTTTTCATCCTATCTTCATTTCACTTCATTTTAATCAAAAACTCATTTTTAGGATATCGCTCAAGATATCAAAATCATTTTTAGAATTGATTTCACTCAAAGAATAATGATAACGATATTAGAAATGGAATCAAAATAGTATGCACAAAGTTTCATTTGAAGTTTTCAAGGAAAAATCAAAGTATCGGAAAGATTAATATTTCAAGAGGATGATACTTTGCTTTTTTGATATCCAACTTCAAAATTTCATTATAAATCTGATTATTGATGAAAATTTTTGAAATTTTTACTGACTAAACTAGATTTTTCAATGAAGATGCAGTTTCAAGAATCAGTTAAAAATGATTTTTCTACAGTTTTGTAGAAATAACTAAAAATGTTCAATTTTTAATGACATTTTCGTAATTTTTAGTTATTTTCAAAATGTGCTTAGTTTTCATTCAAATTTTATGACTCCACATAATGGTCATGTAATGAGTGTATGTCAAGTTTAGAATGAAAATTGTATTATTAAGTCAAGATATCAACCTAGCATGATTTCAATCAAAACTAAGCTAGTTATCATGAAACTTACTAAGTGTCAACCTTATCATTTACTCATGGTTTTTCAAATTTAAACCTATGGACACCTAACATGAGTAAATCTAAACATGTTTCACAAATATGAATTGAAAATGAGACCTATAAGTCAAATTTTTTGACTTGGGTCAACTTGGTTCAAAAGAGGTTATCATGAAATGACATCTATGTCATCTTATCCATATCCATATGAATTTCTCATTGTTAGTGCATGGAAATATGTCATACCTATTTCTAAACATGTTTATGAAGTTTGAACTTAAAATGAAGTGTCCAAGTCGATTTGTTGACTTGGGTCAAACTTTTCCAAGCTTAAGTCCCCTAAAATGATCTAGTTATCACCTTGTTCATCTACACATGAATTTTCAAGTTTAAACACCTAGAATCATGTCATGTGTGTATCTAAATATGTTTTCCAACTTCTAACTCAAAATGAGGTCTCTAATATGAATTTCAACCTAGAGCAACTTTCATTCAATCAAGATATCATGAAATTTCATAAGTTATCAAAATTTTACCTACTCATGAAATTTCATAGATTTGTCATGCAAAATCAATCATGAGTATAGAGACATCATTAGAGCATGAATATTCAATATTATACAAAGATTTTTGCCAAACTCAAACCTCATACCTCATTCTTGAAAATTTTGTCAAACTTGTCATTTCCTTTTTCATTTTCTTTTAGATAGCATAGCCTTCCATTAACATTTTCAACTTGCAAGTAGACTTCATTAATAGATAATGAAATTAAGGCTACTAGCAAGCTAATCAAACCAAATAGCAAAGAGAGATTCAAATATCATTTTCAAAATGCATTTTTGCTAGATAGTTTGAAATTTGTTTTAAGTAAAATCAATTGATACCAAAACGAATTTTAAGAGATTACAAAAATAATAAATATGAAAATATGATCTCCAACCCTTCCTATTGGTTGAAAACCGAAAGACCAAAATGAGCCTACGATTTAAAACCGCAAGGTCGCATGAGCCCGTTATAAGCTACATAGGTCTCCTAAGAGACAGGAAATCAAAATTAAAAATTATTTTAATAAAACGTATTAAGAGCGGATAAGATCAAGTCAAATCAATCCAGTATCATAAAACTCCAACTTAAATGAATTCAAATAAAATAAAAGAGATGATACCAAGTTTACTTAGATGCCAATATCCATACCTATGGCATCATGATAATTTGAAGTTGCAACTGAATATAGATTTTTCATTTGACTCCAAGGTCAACTTCAATGTTCCATTTCCCATTCATACTTGTGTGGTAGCTCCCCCTATAAAAGAACAAGACACTTTTGGTACCCAAATAACTTTGGGTCCTTGGGGGTGAGTTGGCATAGGAATCCAAAGTGTCCTAGCAACAACTGGATTTCTTTTAAAAGCACAATCATGAATAGCATGACCATATATACCACAACAAAAATAATTTCCATTAAATTTTTTCTTTTCATTTTTCTTTTCAACGTGAGGTTTAAATGTAGGATGCATAACATGAGAATTAACATGAGCATGAGAAATCTTGTTAAAAACACAATTTCTACTGAAATTCTTAAATGATGAACCATTTGACAAATCATTAACCTTCCTACTTAAGAACACAACCTCATATTTTAAAGTATCAATAGATTGATACAAAGCATTCAATTGAGATTTTAGCATACAATTTTCATTCATAATTTTTGAATTCTTTACTTTCAAATTTTCAATCTCAATTTTTAAAACATTTTTCAAATCATTATTTGTAGACTTCAATCTATTTTTCAAAACCTCATTTTCAAGTTTCAAGTCATTAACTTCAAGAGTTAATGTATCATGGCAAGGATCAATCAAGCTAGTTTTCAATTTCTCATTTTCACTCTTCAACTCATGCACATGATTAACAAGCTTCAAGTTTTCTTTCTTGATTTTTCTATTTTCCTTATTTGATTTCATGAACATGACATACATCTTCTTAGATTCTTCTAATAGCTCATCATAAGACATACCTAAAGAATTAGAGCTACTATTATCATTATCACTATCAAGATTTTTAACATGACTAGAAGTAGAAGATTTTACCTCATTCCGAAAACCCATGAGACATATTTGAGATGTGACTTCATCATCATGAGAGAAAAATGCTCCACTAGATTCGGAGGTGGGCTTGGAAGCATTCTTCTTCTTGGTCATTTTCTTCAAGTGGGGACAATTCCTCTTTTTATGTCCCTTTTCTTGACAAAGGAAACACCTTAGTTTTCTTCTCCGATTTTTTGTGTTCCTTTGACTAGATGAGCTTTGGACATCAAAAACTTTATTAGAACTAAAGGTATGACAATTGTCATCACCTCCTTCTTTTAAAGTAATAAGCTCCTTGGTTTTTGCATAATCATAAAGCATGTTTAATGTTGCCCAAATATCAAATGTGGAAGAACAATGCATAACCTTTTCAAGTATATCATTTGAAAATGTTCAATATCGAAGATGCGTTGTTACCATTTAACTCAAACAATTTAACTTGTTATTGGGTCCATGCATTCATGTTTTCCTTAGGTTCAATATATTTTGTCTTTACCATGTCGAAGACACCTAAACCTTGAGTCTTTAGGAAAATATACATTCTACTCTTCCAAAGACCAAAGTTAGACTCATCGAACCTAGGAGGTATAGACGCTACCAACTCTAGTGCCATTTTCCGGATCGAGGGTAGATGTATATGAGATGGTGAATCTCAATCTACGACATGCTCTGATACCAAATGTTGGTGGAATGGCCACACTAGAGGGGGGGATAGTGTGTTTACTAATCTTTTTGCCTAAATCTGGTTTTAATCGTTTCTTTGGTTACTTAGGCAAATTACAAGTTGAGTAGCAAGCGAAATAAAAGTAAATACGATAATGAAATAAATACAAGTAGAATCAATGCAAACACAATTATTTATAGTGGTTCGGCCCCAATGCCTACTCCACTACCTAAGCACTCCGCTTAGGATTTTCATACTTAGCTTTACTAGATTATATCATTTCCCTTACAAAGAGAACTTTACACCGGAAAGTCTCCGCTCTCAAACCGAAGGCACTTCAACACCCGGAAGTATCCCGCCTTCTTACTGAGAGCACTCTCCCACCTCAACCTAAGGGAAAACTCAACTAATCCTAGTAAACTATGTTTACAACGGTGGATTTAAACCTCAAACACCAAGGCTACTACTCAATTTCAAGACCTACACTCTAGGTCTTACACAAACTCAAATACAAAGAAATAAACAGGAAAATACAACACTAAATGGAGCAATAAATCAAACAATAAAATACTTATCTCCACAATAAGATTCCTAGCTTCCTCTTGATGCATTTGATGATGAAGCAATGAAGTAAAGGCTCAATCAAAGAGATGAAAGGTTCAACCTAGGGTTTTTACAAGATTTGCTCAATGAGGGCTTAGGATTGATCAAAAGATGGCCCAAGGAGATTAGGAGTGATCAACAGCATGGAGGAAGGCTCTCATGGCTTCCTATTTATAAGCCATGAAGAGAAGAGAGAGCTCCCCTCTTCTCAACGAGCGGATTTTTGCCCGTTACCGACCGCCGATCGCAGGTCCGATCGATAGTCGGTTGATCGACCGAGCGACCACCAAGCGACCGAAGGTATTCTGCCCGTTCTGGGCAACATTCGGTCGACCAGTCGGTCGACCAAAATGCCCTCATCTTCTGCCGATCGACCAGTCGGTCGACCGAACCTGGGCAGGGTAGTTTGGTTTGGCTGAGTTTTCTGCTTGTTTGAAACATAAATGTTATATAAGGATTACCCTCCATTTGGATTCAATAAAAATATCTAAAAAAATCAAAATCCTTAAGAATCAAAATCTAGTTTTTGGGGTCTAATACAAATTTCCGGAAAATGAAAATTTTCTAATCTTCCGGGTCAAATATGGGTATGCTAAAGGCTTCCAAAAATTCCTTTAAAATACCTCATTATTTAGTTTTTATCCATGGAATAATTACCAGTATTTTTTGTGTCAAGAAAATGTCTAGGTCATATAGCCCTCCAAGTAGCTACCTAGGCTTAGTGAATTCCAGGGTCATTTTCTAATTTGTCGGTTTTTCATATTTTGGGGTTTGGGTTTGGTTTTTGGGTTCTTATGCATCATCATGAGAATTTACAACATAAACTAGACACCTTAGACCTAAACTTTAACTTCCTGAAGAATCCCGAGCGTCGACGAGCGTCCTTGCCGATTTCTCCGATTTTTTCGATCGCGGACGTCGTGTGCTAACTGACTTGGAACCTGAAAGTATTTCTTAATGAAACATTAGTTCCATGTTTGTTATCATCAAAACTAAGATTAAGACCTAGGTGGAAAACCTTAGGCCAACAAGGCGATCCTCCACTACGCAGATAGAATCATTGCCCTTCCCAGACTTTGGCAACCCCGTCAAAAAATCCATGGTTATCTTCTCTCATTTCCACTATGGTACTTCTAGGTTCTGGAGCAACCCTGCCGGCTTCTAATGTTGACACACCAGGCACTTAGACACAAACTTGGCCACTTCTCTTTCATGCCTTTCCACCAATAATTCTGACTTAGGTCACGGTACATCTTCGTGGCTCCCGAATGCATAGTATATGTGGACCGATGAGCCATCTCTAGTACATGCCTACGGACCTCAGCCATATCTAGCACCAATATCCGATTCTTAAACCTCGGAACACCCTCCAAGTAAATACCGAAACCATTATCAGCATCACCTCTCCTAGCCAGATCCTTAGTGAGAGCACAGAAAGCATCCTCCTCCTGCGCTGCCTGCAACATATCAACCAACGTGGACTGCACCCTCAAGTGAACCACTAGCGCACCAGAAGCTGACACTGACAAGACTATCCCGCCATCCAAACACATGGCCAAATCCTGGGCCAACGGCCTCCTCCTAACTGCTAAATGCGCCAGACTACCCATCGACTTCATGCTTAAAGCATCAACCACCACATTAGCCTTCCTCGGATGGTACATGATTGTGCAGTCATAACCCTTCAAAAGCTCATGCCATCTTCTCTGCCTCATGTTCAACTCCTTCCGGGTGAGCAAATACTAGAGGCTCTTATGATTAGTGTATATCTCACAAGTCTCACCATAAAGGTAGTGACGTCACAGCTTCAATGTGAACACCACCTCTGCCAGCTCAAGATCATGGGTTGGGTAATTCTTCTCGTGAACCTTCAACTGCCTGGAGGCATAAGCTATCACCCTTCCATTCTGCATCAACACACAACCCAAGCCGACACGGGAGGCAAAACAGTAAACAACAAATCCTCCCGAGCCCGAGGGTACTGCTAGAACTGGTGCCGACGTCAAGCGGTCCTTGAGCTTCAAAAAGTTCTCCTCGCACTTACTGTCTCATTCGAACTTAACATTCTTCTGAGTCAAGCGGGTCAATGGCACTGCAATCCTGGAGAAGTTCTCCATAAATTTTCTGTAATACCCGTGCAGCGGGCCTCTCCGAACCACCAGCTCGCTGGCCTCCTCCCTGAGTCTTACCCCTCTGAGCTACGGAACCCACTAACATCGGTGTCTTTGCTCTGGTCTGATCAGGCTGCTAACTGCCCTTGCTAGGATAATCTTTTTTGTAATGTCCAGCCTGCCCACAACTAAAATATACCTCTAAACATCCCCAGCAAGCCCCTAGTGCCTCCAGTGACATCAGAACTATTATGACCTCTGCCCCAGATCTCCGCTGCGAACCTCCAGATGACACCCCTGGTCCTGAACCCATATGGCCTCTGGAACTATTATGACCTCCGCCCTGCGGCTGATCCGATGCCCTGAAAGTCCCATCTGAGTGAGCTGGCCGACCCCCCGAAGGATAGGGCCAAAACTTTTTCTTCTGGGGACCATCATGCATGTCTGTCGGTACCAGCGCCTCCTTTTGGAGCGCCTCATCTACAACCCGAGCAAAGGAAGTGTCCTCGGTGTAATGGATTAGTCTGGCGATCTGCGGCCTCAACCCCTCAACAAATCTCTTGACCCTGGCGGTCTCTGTGGCTATCAAGGTGGGATAGTACTTCGAGAACCGAGTGAACTCCATCTCATAATTTGTTACCGACAAACTTCCCGTCTGACGCAGTAGCTCAAACTCTTTCACCCGTTTGTCCCAGACACTCATCGGAAGCTACTTCTCCACCATCGCAGCTCTAAAATCCTCCCAGGTAGGGGGTAGTGCATCTGCTGCTTTGTGGTCCCTCCAGGTGTGAAGCCAATCCTTGGCTAGACCTCTCAGCTGTAGCTCGATCAGTCGAGCGGTCATCTTAGAAGAACAACCAAGCTCCCTGCACAACTCATAGCAATCTCCCAAGAAACTGGTGACCTCCACCCGCTGATCTGTCCCTGTATACTCCGGTGGCCTGAATGCAATAAAATCTACATATGAAGGTGCTCTGGGGCTCTAACCATCGGTGCTACTAGCTGGACCACCTCTGATACTGCGGGTGCCGTCGGTTCTGGTTGTGGCTACGGTCTCAGCTCTTGCTCCCTGCGGAGTGCCTCGGTCAGCTTAGCCACTCGGGCTTGCAATTGTACAACCATGGGATCCTATCCCACCTCCTCCCGGGCTTGCGGTGGTCTCCCACTACCCCGGCCCCAGCCTCGGCCTCGACCTCGATGCTTAGTAGAGTTGCTGCCACTACCGCTCCTTGCGGCATCAAAAGCCTCCATTGATCTGGAATCACCAGAAAGGAAATATCAAAAATTTAAACAACTTAATTCACTCTAAGTTGTTAAATAATTAAACTACAAGTCGCGTTGAGGTGACAACTATCAATGCCCTATACGGTGACAACTCTAGGTCTTAGTCAGATCGAACCACATGCTCTGATACCACATTGTCATGCCCCAAACTCAGGGTCACGTGATCGGCCAGGGTATACGTGCCTATACACCGCAGCCTAACTCATGCACATGCCAACTCACAAAAGATAGCGGAAAGAACAACAATTTTATTTATAAAGAAAAACATAAACAGATTTCATTAAACAATATAGGTTTTATCAAAAAGCTCGAGTGCAGAATAAAATGAATCAAAGAGCAACAATACTGATATATAAATAAAATCTGAATGAAAACATGTATGTCTCCACAGGACTACAACTCCAAAATACCAAAACACAAGTGCATGACAACTACTATAGACTCGACTACGACCCCTAACTAGGATTGTTATGAGATCATGTGGCTTCTCTGCCCTCCAGCCGCGCTTAGTGCTCCAGCGCACCTTGTTGGCTTTAGGTTTTCAACCTTAGCCTTAATCTCGACTTTGATGGTTTTGATGCATGATAACAAACATGAGACTAATGATTTTATTGAGAATATCTTTCAGGTTCCATATCAATTAGCGTTCGATGTCCTCGATTGAAAATATGAAAAATCGGAAGGACATTGATCGTTGCGCTCGGGTTTATCGCGGAAGTTTATCGAAGACCGACGAGTGCACCAAAGTCGCTTGGATAAGTCCAGAGATCAAGTCAAAAGCTCTCCAAGATAATGCTCGTTGAAAGCCGAAACCCGAAAACCAAGCGCGGAAGAAATAGGCTGAAAAAACAATTTCAGCCTATGTAAGAAAGAAAGGCGATCGACCCAGCGGTCGACTGACCTGTGAATAGCCGCGATGCAAGATCACGTCGATCGACCGACGGGTCGACTGAAGATCGCGGATCGGAGATTTGGGTCTGGCGGTCGACCAGTCGATCGACCGACCAGAGAGTAAAAGGAGCGACCGATGTTGGCGGTCGAATAATGGGTCGACCGACCATTTGACCGGTGGCCTGTAACGGATAGTTTTCTATCCGTTGAATAATCATTTCTTCAGTAGGGTATAAATATACCCTCATATGATTCTTTTAAATCTTCTTCCTTGACTTCTACAACATTCATTGAGCATTCTAAGAGGAAGATTTGAAGTCTTCCAAAAAGCTTGCGCTGCTTCTCTGTCCATGACATTTTCTTCAAGCATACAAGCTCTGCTCCTCAACTCGGGTGTTGATTCAAGCTCCACTACTTTACGAGTTGAAGGATTGAAGGATTGAAAAAGAGCACGAAATCTTGGTTTCATTTTAAGCTCTTTTCAATTGTAAATTTTATCTGTTATTTAAACTGTTTTTGGATTTGTGTCTGTGTAAAGACCTAGGGTTGTTAGGTCTTGTTGTGTGAAGTGGTATCCTTGGTGTAGAAGGAGTAAAGCCACTTGTGTATACTTAGTGATTACTAGGATTAGTTCTAGTTGTCCCTTAGGTTGAGGTGGGAAAGTGCTCTCGGTAGGATGGTGGGATACTTCCGGGTGTGGAAGTGCCTTCGGTTGGAGAGCGGAGACTTTCCGGTGCAAAGTCCTTGTTGTAAGGGAAACGTAAATTAATCTAGTAAAACTAGTTTGGAAATCCTAAGCGGGGTGCTTAGGTAGTGGAGTAGGCATTGAAGCCGAACCACTATAAATTGCTGTGTTTGCATTGATTGATTGATTGCTTCGATTGCTTAATCATTTATTGCTTCCGCATCCAATCGTTAAATTGCAAATTGCCTAAACGAACTAAGTAAACGTTTAAAAATTGGATTTAGGCTAATCGTATTAGTTAACACACTATTCACCCCCCTCTAGTGTTGCCATTTCGCCAACAATTGGTATCAGAGCGGGTTCGTAGCTTGAGATTTCACCATCTCGTCTACACCTAGTCTCGATCTAGAAATGGCTCTAGAGAGTGTAGTGTCTTCTCCTCCTAGGTTTGATGACTCGAACTTTGGTCTTTGGAAGTATATGATGTACAATTATTTAAAGACTAAAGATTTTGGAGTCTTTAACATGCTACATTGGGAATTCATTGAACCTAAGATTGACATGCATTCTTGGAGTGAATTAGATAAAAAAATATTTAAGTATAATGGAGATGCCATGAATTATATTCTTTGCACATTACCAAATGGCATCTTAGTAAAAGTCATGCATTGTTCTTCGGCTTTTGATTTATGGGCATCGTTAAATATTTTATATGATTATGCCAAAATCGAAGAAATTGGCATGTTTGATGAAGGTGGTGATGACAATGGTCACACACCTACTACTAATCTTGGTTTTGATGCTCATAGCTCTACTAGTCAAAGAAGTAGCACCAAGAGCCGAAAAAAAGAGTAATCTATCATGCTTGCAAAGAGAAGGGGCATGTGAAGAAAAATTGCCCAAGCATGAAGAACAAAGCAATGAAGACGTCAAGTGCTTCCACCTCCACCTCTCACACATTTGAAGCACCCTCTAGCAATGACTATGAAGCTACTTCAAAAGCTTGCCTCATAAGTACCAAAGATGAGGTACACTCTTCTCCTTCTAGTCATAATAATAATAATGTTAGTACTAGCTCATCTAGTTCATTCAATATGTCATATGAAGAACTAGTTGATGAATGTCAGAAAATGTATGCCTTGCTAGTTAGAAAAGATAAGGAAAACAAAATGCTAAAAAAGGAAAATGTAATGCTTAATTCTCATTTGCATGAATCCAAACTAGAAAATGAAAAATTGAAATCTAGTTCATTTGATTCATGCCATGATAATGTAGAACTTGAGCTTAAGGACTTGAAGCTCAAGAATAACAATTTAGAAAAAGAGAATTGCATGTTAAAATCTCAATTACATGCATTACATAAATACATGAATGAAATGAAAAGTGAGATTACTTTCTTGAATAAGAAAGTAAATGAATTAAAAAATACTTCATTTCCTAAGAACACTAGAATGAAAAATGATTATGTAAAGAATGCCAATGTTCATCATCATTCCCATGCTAAGCATTCTACCATTAAACCTCATACTCAAAAGAAAAATGCTTTTTCTAAGAATACTCATACTCATCATGTTTCACATGACAAGCATTCAAAAATTAAATCTCATGTCCATGTTAAAAATGAAAAGAAAAAATTTCATGGACATTGCTTTTGTTGTGGTGTATTTGGGCATGTCATACATGATTGCGCATTAAAGAGAAATCCAAGTGTTGCTAGGACACTTTGGATTCCTAAGCCCTCTAACCCCCAAGGACCCAAAGCTATTTGGGTACCAAAGGTATCATGCTCTTTTGTAAGGGGAGGAACCACACAAGGGTAAAGAAATTGAAGGATTGAAGTTGACCTTGGATTTTAATAAGAAATCTCCAAGAGGTTGTAACTTCAAATCACCTTGATGCCTTAGGTAAAGTTGGCATCAAAACTATTCCGGTATCATCTCCTATATCCCTTTGCTTTATCTAAGTTGGAGTTATGATACATGCTTAAATTGATTGATTTTCCCCGCTCTTAATATATTTCAAAAATATTTTTGATTTTTGATTTCCCGGTCTCTCTTCGGAGACCCAGGTGGCCTGTAATGGGCCTAAGCGATATTGCAATTTTAAATCATAGGCACATTGTGGTTTTTCGGTTTTCAACCAATAGGAAGGGTTGGAGATCATATTTTTTATTTATTATTCCTGTGATCTCTTAAAATTCATTTTGATATCACTAGATTTCATTTTGAAACCATTTAGCAAAGTGGTATTTGATAATGATACTTAATGCTTCTCTTTGCTTTTTGGTTGAGTTAGCTTGCTAAGTAGCTATATTTTCTCTAAAAATATTAGTGTAGCTTACTTGTAAGTTATAAGTATTTTAGGAAGACTAATTAGGAACAAAAAAATTAGTTTGGCAAATTATCATGAATAAGGTATAACTTTGATAAATTTAAAATCTTAGTGTTATACCTAAATGTGTAAGCTTAAACTATGTCTCTGTACTCATGATTAGAATTGCATGTTAAATCCTTGAATTTTCATGAGTAGCTAGATTCTTAGTACTTAGGTAAATTTCATTGAATGAAACTTGCTCTAGGTTGATACTAGAGACATTATCATTAAGTCCAAACTAGTTAAACATAGGTAGAGATCTTATTCCTCAAACGTTTCATGTCTTAGGATCTCTTAGATTCATTTAGATATCATGACAACCTTTCAAAAATGAATCTTAACTATCTAGCATAGGTTAAGGCTTTTAAATGGAACATTGCACTGAACCTTGCTATGTAGTAAGTTAGCTTGCTAAGTTGATATATTATTTCATTATGATACTAATGAAGTCTACTTGCAAGTTAAGAATTGGTAAGCTATGCTATCTAGAAGAAAATAAAAAAGGATATGAAAAGTTGGGCAAATTTTTAAGAAAAATGTATGTTTTAATTTTTGCAAAAATATTAGTAGAATAATTGAATTTTCATGCTTAAATAATTTCTCTATGCTCATGATTGATGTTGCATGATAAATGTATGAAATTTCATGAGTAGGAAAATGTTTTGATAACATAGGCAATTTCATGATATCTTGATTGAATAAAACTTGAACTAGGTTAAAATTATTCTTTAGAGACTTCATGTTAAGTTAAACTTGAAATGAAATGAAATTTCTAAAAATAAGGTATGAATTTAACTTTAAAAAAATCTTAGTATGATGATTGAATATTAATGCCTTAATGATGTCTCTATATACTCATGATTGATTTTGCATGATAAATGTTTGAATTTTCATGAGTAAGAAAATTTTGGATAACTTAGGCAATTTCATGATATCTTGATTGAATGAAATTTGCTCTAGGTTAAAACTCATATTAGAGATCTCATTTTGAGTAAACATCAAACAAACATGTTTAGACACACATGATATGATTCTAGGTGTTCAATCTTGAAAATTCATGTGTAGATGAAAATGTGATAACTAGATCACATTAGTGGACTTAAGCTTAAAAGGTTTGACCCAAGTCAACAAATTGACTTGGACACTTGATTTTAAGTCCAAACTTAATAAACATGTTTATAAATAAGTATGACATGTTTTCATGCATTTAGAGTGAAAATTTCATATGGATATGGATAAAATGACATAGAGGTTAATTCATGTTTATCTCTCTTTGAACTATGTTGACCCAAGTCAACAAGTTGACTTAAAGTCTCATTTTCAATCCATATTTGTGGAACATGTTTAGATTTACTCATGTTAGGTATCCATAGGTTTAATTTTGAAAAATCATGAGTAAATGTTAAGATTGAAAGTTAGCAAGTTTCATAAAAACTAGTTTAGTTTTGAATGAAACCATGCTAGATTGATATCTTGACTTAAGGACATAATTTTCATTTCAAACTTGACATATACTCTTTACATGATCACATTATGGTGTCATGAAAGTTTGAATAAAAATTGAACTAGTTTTAAAGAATAACTGAAAATTACAAGGATTGTCATTTGTTCAACAATTGGTATCACCAATTTCAGTTATTTCTAGGAAAATATAGAAAAATCTTTTTAGATGATTCTTGAAACTACACATTCACTGAAAAATCTAGTTTTATGTGTAAAAATTTCAAAAAGTTTTATCAAGAATCTAATTTATAATGGAATTTTGAAGTTGAATTTTCAAAATGAAAAAGTATCATCTTTTTAATATCAATTTTTTATCAATACTTTGATTTTTCGGAAACTTCAAATGAAAGTTCATGAATACCATTTGGATTCCATTTCTAATATCATTCAAACAATTTCATGAGTAAAATCATTCATAGGAATGATTTTAAAAATTTGAATGATAACTAGAAATATTCACTTCTTTCATCAAAAATAATATAGGATGAAAAATGGTCTTTGAAAATTCTTTTGAGTTCAAACTTCATTCATGTATTTCAAATGACCATTCAATATTTGGTATCAAAAATTTTTTATCAAAAAGTTGGTACCAAAATTTTTCATTGAAAATATGGTTTTGTATAAACTTAAAAGTTTAATTTTTTAAAAACTAGAAGTATAGGTTGACTTAAGTCAACAAAGTGAATTAAAAATTTCATCTTAAGCCCAAACTTGATTCATAGACTTACATTATCTCATGTTTAATATCCAAATGCCCAAGTTTGAGAAAACATGAGTAGATAGCAAAACTTGAGACTTAGCATTTTCATAGTTTTCATGCTTATTTCAAATGAAAACATGCTAAATTCATATTTGGATCAAATGACATTAGGTTCACTTCAAACTTGATATACATGGTTTAAATGACTATATCTTTGTATTTTGAAAGTTTGAATGAAATTTAAAAATGTCATGAAAAAGAAACAATATTCATTTTGAGAACATACATGACTTATCTTGAATTCAAAAATTTAGCTTAAAACATATCATGTATGATTTTGTTTCATATTAATCATTTGTTTTCCATCCCTTGGTTGAGATTTTCATGTTTCATGAAAAATCTTTAGAGTCTCAACTTCATGAAAAAATACTTGTGTTTCATCCCTTTAACTAGATAGACATTTCTTGCCCTTTTTTATTGATGTCAAAAGAGGGAGAGAAGTATAAGAAAAAAGGGGGAGAAGTATATAAGAAAAAGGGGGAGAAGTGTATAAGAAAAACAGGTAGAAAAGTATAGGTAAATAGGAAGGAAAATATATGAAATCCATGCATATAGATAGGGGGAGTTAATCTCATAGATATGCATGTTGATAGGGGGAGAAATCCCTTAGTTGATATCCTATATGCTTTAATGATATACTTTCTTATGTATGTTTGTCATCATCAAAAAGGGGGAGATTGTTGGCTTTAGATTTACAACCTTAGCCATAATCTCGGCTTTGATGGTTTTGATGATAACAAACATGTGACTAATGATTTCATTGAGAATATCTTTCAGGTTCCATGTCAATTAGCGTCCGATGTCCTCGATCGAAAATATCGAAAATTGGAAGGACATTGATCGTCGCGCTCGGGTTCGTCGCGGAAGTTTATCGAAGATCGACGAGTGCACCAAAGTCGCTTGGATGAGTCCAACGATCAAGTCAAAAGCTCTCCAAGATGATGTTTGTTGAAAGTCAGAACTCAAAAACCAAGCGCAGAAGAAATAGGCTGAAAAAACAATTTCAGCCTATGTTCGGTCGACCGGGCGGTAGACCGAATAGGGTAAGAAAGAAAGGCCCAGCCATTTCGGTCGACCAAACACTGCCAAAAAATGGCAGTGGGCACTTCAGTCGACCAGTCGGTCGACCGACAGTGGTTGGTTTTGGGCAGTAAGGTTGGCGGTCGATCGACCTACGAATAGCCGCGACGCAAGATTGCATCGGTCGACCGACGGGTCGACCGAAGATCGCGGATCGGGGATTTGGGTCTGGCGGTCGACATGAGAGTAAAAGGAGCGGTTGATGCTGGCAGTCGAACAATCGGTCGATCGACCATTCGACCGGCGGCCTGTAACGGATAGTTTTCTATCCGTTGAATAGCTTTTTCTTCAGTAGGGTATAAATATACCCTCATGTGATTCTTTTAAATCTTCTTCCTTGACTTCTACAGCATTCATTGAGCATTTTAAGAGGAAGATTTGAAGCCTTCCAAAAAGCTTGCACTACTTCTCTGTCCGCGATATTTTCTTCAAGCGTACAAGTTATGCTCCTCAACTCGGGTGTTGATTCAATCTCCACTACTTGACGAGTTGAAGGATTGAAGGATTGCAAAAGAGCACGAAATCTTGGTTTCATTTTAAGCTCTTTTCAATTGTAAATTTTATCTGTTATTTAAACTATTTTTGGATTTGTGTATGTGTAAAGACCTAGGGCTGTTAGGTCTTGTTGTGTGAAGTGGTGTCCTTGGTGTAGAAGGAGTAAAGCCACTTGCATGTACTTAGTGATTACTAGGATTAGTTCTAGTTGCCCCTTAGGTTGAGGTGGGAAAGTGCTCTCGGTAGGAAGGTGGGATACTTCCGGGTGTGGAAGTGCCTTCGGTTGGAGAGCGGAGACTTTCCGGTGCAAAGTCCTCGTTGTAAGGGAAACGTAAATTAATCTAGTAAAACTAGTTTGGAAATCCTAAGCGGGGTGCTTAGGTAGTGGAGTAGGCATTGGGGCCGAACCACTATAAACTGTTGTGTTTGCATTGATTGATTGATTGCTTCGATTGCTTAATCATTTATCGCTTCCGTATCCAATCGTTAAATTGCAAATTGCCTAAATGATCTAAGTAAACGTTTAAAAATTAGATTTATGCTAATCGTATTAGTAAACACACTATTCACCCCCCTCTAGTGTCGCCATTTCGCCAACACACATCACCGGTTAGGCTCTGCAAAAACAATGACAACGGGTGAGTTCAAAGAACTCAATGAGCGATTCTACCAACCCCCACAAAAAAAAAACAACCATCACAGATAAGATACATAAAGCAAACTATTGACTCAAGCAAGAATAGGTCACAAGGGAGTGACCAACTAATAGGCCATGCGGCCGCCACCTGCCCGAAGGCAGCCAACACCCAAACGGTGAAGAACAATAAGCCTAAGCCTACCATGCTCTAAGGCAACAAAATATTCTAGGATAATTGGGAAGGCCCTCTGAACTTATCCTAGTATAAAGAAACTTTGGAGCAATCGGGAAGGCCCTCCGAATTTTCTATACGAGACGCGTAGTGACAATCAGGATTCGCCCATCCGAATTTGTCCCTTTAAGATATCACATGAGTAATCGGGTAGGCCCTCCAAACTTACTCCTTAAAGATATCACAAGAATAATCGGGTAGGCCCTCCAAACTTATCCCAGGAGGCCAAATCAGAACAATCGGAAAAGGCCCTCCGAACTTGTTCCACAGGTTGCTAATTAGCCATCCAACCTCCCGGACTTTGCCCGCAATCTGGCTCCTCAACGAGCCTCTCTGTCATTCATATAGATATGACACACCATGACCCACGTCAAGACTCTCCTACGGTGTCTTAGGAGTATCCATATTGGAAAGCGCCTCAACACCACAGCAAGCAATTTAAAAATAGCACAGATTCATCATCTCAGCATAGAATTCCAGCAACATCAAAAATTCAACATAACATGAAAATAAATCCGAAATTTGTAGAAATGAAGCCCGTAATTATCATTTAAACAGAATATAAATCTTGAGATAAATTTCTCAATTTTCATGCTTAACAACAAGGCTAACAAGTACCAACAAATACTATAAACAAGAATTGAGCACCACGATCAAGAAACTTTCTTCAAGAACCTTCATGGCATCAACATCAAGATCTTAATTTTTAGAAACATGATTTCTACCCAACAATCACAAATTTATTACAAAGCATGCTTTTAAATTGTAAGCATCAAGATAGATGAACAAATTGAAATCATAGAAGGTAAGAAAAAGCTACACCATTCTCTTAGGCAATTCATCGAACACTTGGAGGGCACCCCATTTCTCCACCTTGGTCGGCACCCATAGGCACATCCTAGGGCTGCCAAGCCACATAGGGAAAAGTTTAGGGCCTCCTCAAACACGACACACAAAAGATCAACGATAAATTGAGAGTTCATCGGAAAATAAATCAAATCATCCAAGCATTCAAGAACCCGAAGAAAACCCAAGAAGGAAGGGCAAAACCACCCACCTAATTGGGAAGGACGATAAAAGAAGAAATCTCGGACGACGGTCCTCGAATTTGGCTTCAAAAGATGGTGGCTCGACTCAAGAAGGGGGGGAAGAGGGGGCGGTAGCTCACCTGAAGCCGCCGGCTTGAAGAGAGGGGAAGAGGAAGAGAGAGGGGTTGGCTTGGCTTGGCTCCAAAGGGAAGGAAGAAGGAGAGGAAGGAGAAGGGGAATAAGCTCGGCGGCTCGGATCTAGAGGGCGGTGGCTCCAGGGGGAAGAGAGGAGAGGGGCTGGCTGGCGGCTTGGTAGCTGGCTGGCTCCTCTTCTCAATTAGGTTGTGCGGCTCCAATGGGGAGCCGCAAGGCATGGGGAGGGAGTTTTATACTCCCTACTCAACCTTAATTCCACCAACCCTTTATCAACCCGTATCTGCCTCAAGCCTAACTTGAACCCGCTATCTTAATACACTTAATTAATCCTATTCTCCACATAACCATCCAATACATGCATACCCACATGCGACATAATTAAACAATCATGCATACACTACATAAAATTAAATAAATTAATTTACACAAGCAGAACTCATAACTCACAATCTTACTTACCCGAGCTCGCAAGCTCGCACCAGACCATGAGTCGACTCGACTCGACCTCGAACTAGTCCGCTAGCCTGGAAAACACAAACCATAAATAAAAATATAATTTAAATATCTAGGATATTACAATCCTCCCTCCTTAAATAAAATTCGTCCTCGAATTTCAGAAAAAAAAAAAGAAAAAGAAATTAAGGACTCACCAAATCATCAAACAATGAAGGATAATGCTCCCTCAAATCCTCCTTCACCTCCTAGGTGGCCTCCTGCCCGGAATGGTGCTCCCACCTCACCTTAATCAAGGGGATCTCCTTGGACCTCAATTTCCTAATCTAACGGTCTAGCACCTCAATTGGCCGCTCCTCATAAGAGACTACTGTGTCCACCTCCATTGCGGTAGGCTCAATCACATGGGACTCATCCCGAATGTACTTCTTCAGCATAGACACATGGAACACTGGATGTACTCGATCAACAAATAAAAATATAAATAAAATATCTAGGATATTACAACAATGGGTGAGTTCAAAGAACTCAGTGAGCGATTCTACCAACCCCCCCCCCATAAAAATCAATTGTGAAGACAACAGAATAAAAATGCCACTGTCACATACAAGAGTAATGTATCAAGCGGTAAAGCTAAGCAATAGGCCAACTGGCCAACCCGTGCCCAAAGGCAAACCACTCCACTAAGTAGTGAAATGCAACAAGCCACAGCCTACCCATGCCCTAAGGCACACATATCTCATTCAAGGGTTATGAGGATAATCAGGATTGGCCCATCCGAACTTATCCTAAAATAGAACCCTAGACAAAACACAGGAATAATCAGGATTCGCCCGACCAAACTTATTCCTTAAATGACACTCGAGAGCAATCGGGATTGGCCCGTCCGAACTTACTCCACAAGAAACGCAGGAACAATCGGGATTCTCCCATCCGAACTTATCCCTTAAAGATAACGCATAAATAATCGGGATTCGCCCATCCGAACTTATTCCTTTAAATATAGAATCTTGGGAACAATCGGGATTTGCCTGTCCGAACTTGTTCCACCAGATACGCAGGAACAATCGGGATTTGCCCATCCGAACTTGTTCCACAGGTTGGGAATTTATCATCCAACCTTCCGGGCCAGGCCCGCAATCCGGCTCCTATCCGAGCCTCTTCGCCATTCATAAGATATGACGATGACAAGACTTAACACAAGTGTCTCCTACGGTGTTTTAGGGGTATCCTTATTGGAAAGCGTCTCAACACTCCAATGCCCGACCCCAACTCCTAGAACCGTAATGTCATAAACTCATGAGGTTTTATTTCATACATAACATTTAATTTGCTGGATCTTAACAAATTATGCTGCCCCTTGAATTTTAATTATTCAATTAAAATTTCTATTTGCCAAGATTAAGGTTTTGTTTTACGGTTTTGTTTGAGCTCCAAACTGGTTCACCCAAGTCAAATCTGACTCCCAAAGTGTGTTCTATGGATCCAGACTATATTTTCTGGTCAGAATGATAGGTTACACGACTATGTTCAGTAAACTATACACACCACAACAAGTATTTCAAAATCAGTCATAAATCAATAATTCAGCATGAAGTTTTCAACATAATTGAGTTTTCAGCATAACAAGGAAATAAATTAGAAAATTCACAGAAATTAAATCCTTAATTTACCATCATATCAGAATTATAACATTGAGATAAATCTCACAAAAACCATTTTTTTTAAACAAGATTAACAAGCACTACAACCATCTTTAATAAAGAACCAAGCTTTGTGATCAAGAACTCATATCAAGAACACCCATGACATCAAGATCAAATCCTATCTTTGAAAGATATGATTAATTTCCAAAAAACACAAATTTAATTTCAAGCATGCATTAACATTATAAGCATCTAAATTAATAAACAATTCAAGGCATAGATATCAAGATAGACAAAAACATTCACATAGGCATTTCATCGAACACCTTGAGGGCACCCCTTCTTCCACCTTGGTCGAGCACCCCTAGGGTAAACCTAGGGCTGCCGAGCCACAAAGGGGAAGTCTCGGACCCTCCTCCCACAAATTGACACAAGAACTCGGTGATCAAAACCCACGATTCGACAGAAAATCACAAGAACAAATACAACGCCCAAATCGGCTCAAGAACTCGAGAGAAACCTGAGAAAGGAGGGGTAAAATCACTCACCTTGATTAGAAAAATAATTAGAGAAGAACCTCCAAATGGCGGCCTTCGAATCCAGCCTCAAAGGTGTGGCGGCTTGGCTCCTCGAGAAGGGGTAGCTCGGCTCCAACCAAGAGAAGGGGCGGTGGCTCAATACTTCAAGGAGGCGGCGGCTTCAAGGCTTCAAGCCGACGGCTTAGCCTCTAAAGAGAGGGGAAGAAGAGGGCAAAAGAGGAAGAGAGCTGGCAGCTGCCTTGCTCGGCGGCTCCAAAAGAGGGAAGGGAGGCTTGGGTGGCTCCTCTCTTCTCTCCAAGTCGCTTGTGCGGCTCCAATAGGGAGCCGCATCCCAAGGGGGGGGGGTGGAGGGGATTTTATAATCCCTTCCCCACCTCATCCAACCCTAACTTCCTTTAACCCGCATCTGCGTCGAGCTAAATCCAAACCCGCTAACCCGCCTTAGCTTAATCTAATCCCATGCTAAACACAAGCATCAATCACATGCACACCCGTATGCGACATAATTAAATAAGTCAAGCACATGCAATGGAATAATTAAATAAATTCTTATTCCAAGCTCGCACCAAACCATGACTCGACTCGGCTCGACCTCGGACTAGCCCGCTAGGCTGACAAACACACACAATAAATGGAAAACTAATCTTAATATCTAGGATATTATAATCCTTCCTCCTTAAAGAAAATTCATCCTCGGATTTTAGAAAAAGAAGCTTGAGGACTTACCAGATTATCAAACAATGAAGGATATTGCTCCCTCATATCCTGCTCCACCTCCCAGGCGGCCTCCTACCCGGAATGGTGCTCCCACCTGACCTTAACCAAGGAAATCTCCTTGGACCTCAATTTTCTGATCTGACAATCTAGCACCTCAATTGGTTGCTCCTCATACGAGACTATTGAATCCACCTCCACTGCGGTAGGCTCAATCACATGGGACTCATCCCGAACATACTTCTTCAACATAATTACATGGAAGACCCGATGCACCCAGTCAATACTGGGAGGTAAAGCCAACTCATAAGCCACAGCTCCCCTACGCCTGAGAATAGGGAACGACCCGATGAATCTAGGGCTTAGCTTCCCTCTCTTGCCAAATTTCACCACCCCTTTCATAGGGGATACCTTGAGGAACACCATGTCCCCCTCAGCAAACTCTACCTCCTTGGCCTTTCCATCAGCATACATCTTTTGGTGACTCTGAGTTGCCAACAACCTTTTCCTGATTAGCTTCACCTTTTTTACTGCCTCCTCAACCAGGCCAGGTCCCATCACAGGGGAATCCCCTGCCTCAAACCAACCTACAGGCGACCTGCATCACCGCCCATATAATGCCTCAAAAGGGGTCATCTCAATGCTGCTCTGGTAGCTGTTATTATAAGCAAACTCAATCAGAGGTAAGTGCCTCTCCCAACTACCCTCCAAATCCAGGACACATGCTCTCAACATATCCTCCAATGTCTAAATGGTCCGCTCCGACTAACCATCTGTTTGAGGGTGAAATGCAGTGCTGAACCGAACCTGAGTGCCCAACGCCTCCTGGAACGACTGCCAGAATCGAGCTGTGAACTGAGTACCCTGATCTGAGATGATCATAATATGAACACCATGATAAGCGACGATCCGATCCAAAAACAACCTCGCATACTGCTCGGCTGAAAAGGTCATCCTGACTGGTATGAAATATAACGTCTTAGTTAGGCGATCCACTACGACCCAGATAGAATCATTGCCCTTCCCAGACTTTGGCAACCCTATGACAAAATTCATGGTTATCTTTTCTCATTTCCATTCCGGTACCCCTAAGTTTTGCAGCAATCATGCTGGCTTTAAATGTTTGGCCTTAACCTGCTAACACATCAGGCACTTAGACACAAATTCGGCCACCTCTTTCTTCATGTCTTTCCACCAATAATTCTGCCTTAGATCACAGTACAATTTTGTGGGTCCCATATGCATAGTGTATGTAGATCGATGAGCCATCTCTAGTACCTGCCTGCGAACCTCAGGCATACATGGCACCACTATTCTATTCTTAAACCTCAGAATGTCATCCGAGTCAATACCAAAACCATTATCGGCATCGCCTCTCCTGACCAGAACCTTAGTGAGTGCACAGAAAGCATCCTCTTCCTGCACTGCCCACAGCATGTCTACTAATGTGGACTGCACCATCAGGAAAGCTACCAATACACCAGAAGCTGACACTGACAAGACTGCCCCGCCATCCAAATACATGGCCATGTCCTGAGCCAACGGCCTCCTCCTGACTGCCAGATGCGCTAGACTACCCATAGATTTCCTCCTCAAAGCATCAGCCACCACATTAGCCTTCCCCGGATGGTACATGATTGTGCAGTCATAGTCTTTGAAGAGTTTAAGCCATCTTCTCTACCTCATGTTCAACTCCTTTTGGGTGAGCAAATACTGGAGGCTCTTATGATCAGTGTATATCTCACAAGCCTCGCCATAAATGTAGTGACACCACAGCTTTAATGCAAACACCACTGCTGCTAGCTCAAGATCATGGGTCGGGTAATTCTTCTCGTGGACTTTTAACTGCCGAGAAGCATAAGCTATCACCCTGCCATTCTGCATTAACACACAACCCAAGCCGACTCGGGAGGCATCATAATAAACAACAAACCCTCTCGAGCCCGAGGGCACTGCTAAAACTAGTGCCGACGTCAATGATCCTTGAGCTTCTAAAAAGCTCTCCTTGCACTTATTGTCCCAATCGAACTTGACCTTCTTCTAAGTCAGGCAGGTCAATGAGGCTACAATCCTGGAGAAATTTTCCACAAATTTTCTGTAATAACCGGCAAAACCCAAGAAGCTGCAAATCTCTGTGACATTAGTCGGCCTTTTCCAATTCTGGACTGCCTCAATCTTCGCGGGGTCCAACTTTACCCCTTCCCTAGACACCACATGGCTAAGAAACCATATACTCTCCAGCCAGAACTTGCACATGGAGAAATTGGCATACAATCTGTGCTCCCGAAGAGTCTCTAGAACTACCCTCAAGTGCTCAGCATGCTCCTCCATGCTCCTGGAATATATCAAGATGTCATCAATGAACACTATCAATGAACACTCAGTTCATCAGATCCATAAATACTGCAGGTGCATTAGTCAGCCCAAATGACATAATCAGGAACTCATAGTGACCATACCTCAATCTGAAAGCCTTCTTCGAGATGTCACTATGCCGGATTCTCAACTGATGGTGCCCTAACCGCAGGTCAATCTTGGAAAACCACTGAGCTCCCTAGAGCTGATCAAATAAATCATCAATCCAAGGCAACGGGTACCGATTCTTCACCATTACCTTGTTAAGCTACCGGTAATCAATGAACATCTGTATGGACCCATCCTTCTTTTTCACAAAGAGCACTGGAGCACCCCAAGGCAAAATACTTGGGCGAATGAAACCCAACTCAAGCAGCTCCTACAACTGGGACTTCAACGCCCTCAACTCAGCTGGTGCCATCCGATACAGCGGAATAGAGATCGACTTCACCCCCGACTGCAAATCAATACAAAATTCGATCTCCCTCTCTAGGGGAAAACTTGGCAACTCCTCTAGAAACACATCAGAGAACCCGCATACCAATGGCGTTCCCTCAATGCCCTTA
The DNA here is from genome assembly GCA_034359265.1 of Canna indica. Lineage (NCBI taxonomy): Eukaryota > Viridiplantae > Streptophyta > Magnoliopsida > Zingiberales > Cannaceae > Canna > Canna indica. The sequence continues at coordinate 53,494,842 of CP136896.1, forward strand.
GCCACGGTCCCGCTCCCTTCTGCCACAGACACAAATGCCAAGAAGGATTGACAACCGCCTAGAAGTAGCTTCCGAGTCATGAGAGCTGAAATTGCCATAAACGAATCTCCCCTCCCCTCACCCTAAAAGATAAACTGGGGCAATCCAGTCTTACTGAAAGTCACAGTCTTAGCCCTGCAGTCCACTGAGGTGAAATGGCCCGCCAACCAGTCCATGCCCAAAATCACATCAAATTCTAGCATCGACAGGAGTATCAATTCGGCCATCAACACGTGCCCACAAATAGCCACCTCATAGCCCCGAAAGACTGTCTCTGCCAGCATAGAATTGCCCATAGGCATAGACACCACAAGAGGCAAATCAAGAACAGAGGGTTTTCCTGACAACTTAGCAGCAAACAATGCAGATACACAAGAGTGCATAGAACCCGGATCAAACAAGACATATGCAATAGCAGAACCTAGAATAAGGTTACCTGATACTAATGCCCTGGACGCCTCAGTGCCCTCTTGGTTCAAAGCAAACACCCGAGCAGCGGGCCTCTCTGAACCACCAGCTCGCTGGCCTCCTCCTTGAGTCTGACCCCTCTAAGCCACGGAACCTACTGACATCGGTGCCTTTCCTCTAGTCTGATCAGGCTATTGACTACCCTTGCCAGGATAATCTTTCCAGTAGTGCCCAGTCTGTCCACAACTAAAACATACCTCTGACCGTCCCCAACAAGCTCCTAGTGCTTCCGGTGACATTGATTACACAGCTGCGGCCCAGGTATCCGCTACGGGCCTCCAGATGGCGCCCCTGGTCTTGAACCCATGTGTCCTCTGGATCTGTTATATCCTCCGCCCTACAGTGGATCAACTGTCCTGTGAGTACCTTCAGAGGGAGCTGGCCAACCCCCCGAGTGCTGGGCTAAAACTTTTTCTTTCGAGGTCCATCATGCTTGTCTGTCGGTACCAATGCCTCTTTTCAGAGCGCCTCATCTACTACCCGAGCAAAAGAAGTATCATCCGTTTAATGGATAAGTCTGGCGATCTACGGCCTCAGCCCCTCGACAAACCTCTTGACCCTGGCGGTCTCTGTGGCTATCAAGGTGGGATAATACTTCAAGAGTCGGGTGAACTCCATCTTATAGTCCATCACTGACATACTGCCGGTCTGACTTTGTAACTTGAATTCTTTTGCCTGCTTGTCTCGGACACTCAACTATAGGTACTTCTCCACCATAGCAGTTCTGAACTCCTCCTAGGTAGGGGGTGGTGCATCTGCTGCTCTGCGGTCCCTCTAGGTGTGAAGCCAATCATTGGCTGGTCCTCTCAGCTGTAACCCGATCAATCGAACGGTCATCTCAAAAGAACAACCGAGCTCCCTGCACAGCTCATAGCAATCCCCTATGAAACTGGTGACCTCCACCTGCTAATCTATCCTTGTATACTCCGGTGGCCTGAATGCGACAAAATGTGCATATGAAGGTGCTCTGGGAACTCTGACCACCGGTGCCAATGGCTGGACCTGTTGTGTGAAATCTAACACTAGAAGGGGGGGTGAATAGTGTCTGTCCCCTTTTTCAATTCTTTTCTTTTTGCTCAATTTTATCTTCACTTAGACAGACAAGAGTAATTATAGTGGTTCAGCCAACTGCCTACTCCACTACCTTGGCTCCTCACCAAGGATTTCTAACCACTACTTTATAGAGTTTGTGTTTCCATTTGAATACAATGAGGACACTCTTCTCACCACTCTGAGAACCCCTCAATCCTATTCACCTAGGCAAAACACAATCCTATAGAGTTTTCCCTAAGTATTTCCTAGCACACCTAGTAGCTATCTCCAATTTAAGAATGTAAAAAAGAACCAATGCTCCTTTCCCAAGCCTTCAAGCTCTAACTTGCGGGAGGATGACTCTTTGAGTTGCAGCAAGATTGAAGAAAGCAGGGAAGCAGCGCTCGAAATGAGTTGTCGACGGAAGCAGAGGGCGCGCAGTAGTTCAATCTATTTGAAGGCTTAAAACACTTCTTTAATTGCTCAATAAATTTTGTAAGAAACTTTAAAAAAGTTAGGTGTGGGGTATTTATAACGCCTCACCCAAACAAAATGTTCAACGGGCGAAAAAATACCTGTTGAAGCCGTTCGATCATCGGTCGACCGACTGATCAACCGCCAATGCGATCGCTGGCTTATGTGAGTGCTCGGTCGACCGACGGATCGACCGACTGTCGCAAATCCATCGATCACACATTCGATCGACCAGTCGGTCGACCGGTGAGTATTCTGCCAATTTTTTGCTTCGGTCGATCGACCGATGCAGCCTTGCGCAGATTCTTTCACCAACTTCGGTCGATCGACAGGTCGACCAAATGACTACTGCCAGTTTTTACCGTCATTTGGTCGACCGAATAGGCTGCTTAGCATAATACTGCCTTGTTCTGCTTGAAATTTTTACATGCCTTTTCTATGGATTTAGTTACCAAGTTCTAACTTGGATAACTATACAATTAGGCTTGGGATAAGATCGTCCGAGGGGTATATTATAAGATATCTATTTGATTTATGCCCGAGCCTTTCTTTGACGTTTTCTTCTCTCTTTTCTTTGACGATCTTTTCTTTCGTCTCGTTTGAATGGACTTGGCATACTTATCGCAACCTCAACCTGAACTCAAAACTTCACACTTGGATTAAATACATGTTTGTTATCATCAAAATAAAGATCGAGGCTTAAGAGAAACCCTTAAGCCAACAATCTCCCCCTTTTTGATGATGACAAACATAACATGAAATTTTTCAGAAAGCATAAGTGTTTGAGAGTTTGAGATAAGACATTCATGAGTTAGGGCATGCAAGATATGTAACTTAGCATATGCATTCAACTACTTATAACTCAACCTATGCTTCCCCTATCAATGTGCATATTCAAATACTTATAATTTCAACCTATGCTCCACCTATCAATGTGCATATTATTTTTTACTCCCCCTAACTATATGTATCGTGAAAACCAAGTGTGACCTTACTTTTTCTCCCCCTTTTGGCATCAATCAAAAAGGGTAAGAATTAAGGTACAATTAATGAGTTTCATCATAAAAACTAAGAAATCCATAAAACCAAGTATCATCTACCACTATAGTCCTTCCCATTAATGTAAGCCTATAGAAGACAAACACCAATAGATCGTAAAGCCCCACTACAGAGCAATACATAAGTGTGATGATACTTTATAGAATGCAAGTTTTTTTTAAAAAAAAAAAACATATTAGGTCGTATATGTTTTGAAGAGAAACATTTTAGGAATTTGTCAAGCTTGATGGATGCGCTCATAGGTGTAGAAGCTATCTTGGCTTCATTCATCCCAAACCTTTTGATGAGCTCCTTTGTGTACTTGGCTTGATTGATGAAGATTCTTTTGTTGGTTTGCTTGATTTGGAGACCAAGCAAGGAAGAGAGCTCTCCCATCATGCTCATCTCAAACTCATCCTGCATACATTTAGCAAACTACTTACAAAGCATTTCATTAGTAGCACCAAAGATTATATCATCAACATAAATTTGAACTAATAACATATCATTTACATGATGCTGAATGAAAACTGAAACATCGGCTTTTCCAACATTAAAACCTTGTTCAATTAAAAATATTGAAAGTCTTTCATACCAAGCCCTAGGGGCTTGTTTTAAACCATATAAAGCCTTTTTAAGTTTGAAAACATGGTTTGGAAACTCAAAACTTTCAAAATCGGGGGGTTGTTCAACATAGACTTCTTCATTAATGAAATCATTTAAAAATGCACTTTTTACATCCATTTGGAAAAGTTTAAAACCCTTAAAGCTAGCATATGTCAAAAGCATTCTAATTGCTTCTAATCTAGCTACGGAAGCATACATTTCATTATAATCTATCCCTTCTGGTTGATTATACCCTTGTGCCACTAATCTAGCTTTGTTTCTAATAACTAATCCTTCTTCATCTAGCTTATTTCTAAATACCCATTTAGTTCCAATTATAGTTTGTTCACTAGGTTTAGGCACTAAGTCTCATATATTATTTCTAGCAAATTGGTTGAGTTCTTCTTGCATAGTTAGTACCCGAAACTCATCTTCTATTGCTTCCTTAATGTTCTTAGACTCTACTTGAGATACAAAAGCTACATATTGACACACATTCTTGAGTTTAGAACGTGTTACCACTCCCGTTGAAGGTTCTCCAATGACTTGGTCCATTGGATGATCCTTTACCAACTGATATCCTTTATGGAGAGGTGGTAGAGCTTCTTCTTCATCATCTTCAACTTGAGGTAGATTTGAGGATGGAGGTTCTTCATATTGGGTCTCCTCATTATTTTCATCCTCCACTTCTTTATCATGAAGTGTGAGATCCTCAAGTTCCTCACCTACATTCACAATCTTCACATTTCTAGAAGAATTATTAGTTTCATTAAACGTGACATACATGGATTCTTCAACAATCATGGTTCTATGATTGTAAACTCTATATGCCTTAGAATTAATGGAGTAACCTAGGAAAATCCCTTCATCGGATTTAGAATCAAATTTTCCTAAATTCTCCTTAGTATTTAATATAAAACATTTGCATCCAAAAACATGAAAATATCCCACATTTGGGATTTTAACATTCCAAAGCTCAAAAGGTGTTTTCTTAATTTTAGGTCTCAATAAAACTCGGTTAAGAACATAGCAAGAGGTATTTATGGCTTCGGCTAAAAAATACTTAGGCAAATTATTTTCGCATAGCATGATCCTAGCCATCTCTTGTAAGGTTCTATTCTTTCTCTCAACCACCCCATTTTGTTGAGGGGTCCTAGGAGAAGAAAAGGTATGTTGAATACCTAAATCATCACAAAACTCGGAAATTTTTTTATTTTTAAACTCCCCTCCATTGTCACTTCTAATTTTCAAATTTGAAACTCCCTTTTCATTTGTAACTTTTTTTGCAAACTTTTTGAAAAATTCAAAAGTTTCATTTTTCTTGGCCAAAAAGAAAACCCAAGTAAATCTAGAAAAATCATCAACATACATAACAATATAGTTTTTCACCTAGACTAGCGACATCACATGGACCAAAGAAATCCATGTACACAAGCTCAAGAATTCTAGATGTACTAACTTGATTAATGCTATGAAATGAAGATTTGACTTGCTTACCTAGTTGACATGCATCACAAAGTTTGTCTTTGTCAAATTTTATCTTGGGTAAACATTTAACTAATTCTTTCCTAGATATCTCTTGGATGAGGCTCATGCTAGCATGTCCTAGCCTTCTATGCCACAACCAAAAGTCATTCTCCATGACAACTAAGCATCTAACATGAGGATTTGGCAAGACATTTAATTCTAAGGTGTATACATTCTATTGCCTATTTCCAATAAACATGATATCATTTGATGGTGCACTTCTAATAATACATTTAGATGCTTCAAAAACTATTATGTATCCATTATCACATAATTGTGATATGCTAATCAAATTATATTTTAACCCATCAACTAATAAAACATTCTTAATGCATGGGTAAGGGAGTATACCTATGTCACCAATGCCAACAATCTTACCTTTGGCATTGTGTCCAAATGTGATATGTCCACCATCTTTACTTGATAGGGTTTCAAATAAATTGATGTCACTCGTCATGTGCTTTGAGCAACAGCTATCCAATATCCAAGTGCTCCTATTTGCTTGAGGATGCTTCTTCATCTACAAGAGGAGAAGAGACTACTTTAGGTACCCAAATTTTCTTGGGTCCTTGAGTGTTAGTCATTTTGGGAACCCATATAAATCTTGCATGTGAGTTCCTTCTTAATGCACAATCCTTGGCCATATAGCCAAATATGCCACATGAAAAACAATTTCCATTAAATTTTCTTCTAGTGTATGTGTGAGCATGGAAGTGTGATGATTTCTTTTTATGAACTACTTTAGGCATGACATTTTGCATGGTTGTCATCTTTTCATTTAGCATGCAAAGTTCTTTCTTTAATGTTAGCATGCTATCATTCAAATACTCTACTTGATCACTTAAATACTTGTTTTCATCTTCTAATTTTTGGTTATCATTTTCTAAGTTCTTCTTAGATTTTTCTAGGGTGCATGTCTCTTCCTTAAGGGTGTCAACTTCTTTCCTTAAGGCATTGCATGAAAGTAATAGATTATCATTCTCAATCTCTAAAGACCTATTATCCTTTTTGAGATCTTTAAATTTTCTCCTAATGGCATTGAATTCGTCATGCATTTGCTCAAATTCATTTTCTAGCTCTTGTTGAGTAAATAAAACTTCACCAAAAACAAATCTTACCTCATCATCCTTTGTCATCAAGCAAAGGTTTACCTTTTCACTCTTTGCTTCTTCACTCGATGAGGCCTCGCTTTCATCCCACGTGGCCATCATTGCCTTCTTCTTCTTCTTGTATTTTTCCTTTTTGTGAGGGTTAGAGGTGGAGGCCATCTTGAGAAATGGGCAATTCTTCCTTAGGTGTCCGGTCTTGTTGCAATGGTAGCAAGTGTAGCCTCCTCTTCCCTTCCTCATGCCTCCCCTCATGAAATTCATGAATCTTCTTGCTAGCATCACCATTTCTTCAAGATCATCCATCTCTTCCTCGAATGACGATGACTCTTCTGCTCAATGTGATGCTTTTAAGGCAATGGTTTTGCCTTTGGGGGCGTCTTCCTCCTGGTATTGCTTAATGTGGGTCTCATGTGTCATGAGAGACCCAATGAGCTCGGTGATCTTCAATGTACTCAAGTCATTGGCTTCCATGATGGTTGTGACTTTGGGCTCCCAAGATTTTGGAAGGGAACGAAGGAGCTTCCTTACCTTCTCCTCTTCTCTATTTCTCTGCCAAGGTTAGCTAAGCCATTTGTAATATTCTGAAATCTAGCATGCATGACATCAATAGACTCATGTGATAGCATTTTAAACATTTCATACTCCTGCATGAGTAAGTTTATTTTTGATTCCTTTACTTGTGAAGTCCCTTCATGGGTGGTCTCTAGGACCTTCCATACTTCATATGCAGGCTTACATATAAAAATCCTATTGAATTCATTAATTGATAGACTGCAATATAAAGCATTGACGGCCTTTGCATTTGCATTAAAAAGTTTAATTTCTTCTTGGTCCCATTGGTCCATGTCCTTATTGGGTTGCTTATACTCTACTAGAATCATCCTCCATACATCCATGTCTAAGAATTGTAGGAAGCCATTCATGCGGATCCTTGAGTAGAGGACCCTTGAGCTAATTGGATTTCACTAGACATCTTGAATTGTAGGGAAGATGGTTAAATCTTGACCTACAACTTGGCTCTGATACCAATTGTTGTGTGAAATCTAACACTAGAAGGGGGGTTTGAATATTGTTTATCCCCTTTTTCAATTCTTTTTTTTTTTGCTCAATTTTATCTTCACTTAGGTGCAAGTGTTTCTTAACAAGAGATGTGATCAAATATTAATAGCAATGACAAAAACAAGTAAGCAATGCAGACAAGAGTAATTATAGTGGTTTGGCTAACTGCCTACTCCACTACCTTGGCTCCTCACTAAGGATTTTTAACCACTACTTTATAGAGTTTGTGTTTCCCTTTGAATACAACGAGGACACTCTTCTCACCACTCTGAGAACCCCTCAATCCTATTCACCTAGGCAAAACACAATCCTATAAAGTTTTCCCTAAGTGTTTCCTAGCACACCTAGCAGCTATCTCAAATGGAAAATAAGTTTACAATAAACTTCAAATACAGAGGAAAGAGATTAAGAATGTAAAAATGAACCAATGCTCCTTTCCCAAGCCTTCAAGCTCCAACTTGCGGGAGGATGACTCTTTGAGTTGCAGCAAGGTTGAAGAAAGCAGGGAAGCATCGCTCGAAATGAGTTGTCAACGGAAGCATAGGGCGCGCAGTAGTTCAATCTTTTTGAAGGCTTAAAACACTTCTTTATTTGCTCAATAAATTCTATAAGAAACTTTAAAGAAGTTAGGTGTGGGGTATTTATAACCCCTCACCCAAACGAAACGTTCAACAGGCAAAAAAAAAGTCGTTGAAGCCGTTCGGTCGCTTTGCCGGTCGATCGTCGGTCGATCGACTGATCGACCGCCAATGCGACCGCTGGCTTATGTGAGTACTCGGTCGACCGACTGTCGCAAATCCATCGATCCCACATTCGGTCGACCAGTCGATCAATCGAATCAGTGGAGCCAGGGTCGCACGACTTGTGATCCTCAATCTGATCGACCGATCGGTCGACCGGTGAGCATTCTGCCAATTTTTTGCTTCGGTCGGTCGATCGACGCAGCCTTGCGCAAATTCCTTCACCAACTTCGGTCGACCGAATGACTACTGTCAATTTTGACCGTCATTTGGTCGACCGACCGGTCGACCGAATGACTACTGTCAATTTTGACCGTCATTTGGTCGACCGACCGGTCGACCGAATAGGCTGCTTAGCAGAATACTACCTTGTTCGGTCGACCGACCGGTCGACCGAACTCAAGCTGAGGTTGATCTCTCCTTGAAATTTTTACATGCTTTTTTTATGGATTTAGTTACTAAGTTCTAACTTGGATAACTATACAATTAGGCTTGGGATAAGATCGTCCTAGGGGTATATTACAAGATATCTATTTGATTTATGCCCGAGCCTTTCGTTGATATTTTCTTCTTCCATTTCTTTGACGATCTTTTCTTTCGTCTCGTTTGAACGGACTTGGCATGCTTATCGCAACCTCAACTTGAACTCAAAACTTCACACTTGGATTAAATACATGTTTGTTATCATCAAAATAAAGATCGAGACTTAAGAGAAACCCTTAAGCCAACAGGACCACCTCTAGTACTGCGGGTGCTGTTAGTATTGGTTATGGCTGCTGCCTTAGTTCTTGCTCTCTGCGGAGTGCCTTTGTCAGCTCAGCCACTCGGGCTTGTAATTGCACAACCATGGGGTCCTGTCCCACCTCCTTCCGGGCTTGCGACGGTCTCCCACGACCCCGGCCTCGGCACTTTGTGGAGTTGCTGCTACTACTACTCCATGCAACATTAAAGGCCTCCATCAATCTTGAATCGCCAGAAAGAAACATCACAATTAGACAATTTAATTCACCCTAAATAAACTTTTGCAAACTTAACCACAAGTCGCGCTGAGGTGCAGACTTAGCTTATTGATCTCATAACACAATCCTACCATATACTGACACACTAGCAATACCCTATACGGTAAACAAACCCTAGGTCGTAGTCAGACCGAACCACATGCTTTGATACCACGTTGTCACACCCCAACTCAGGATCACGTGACCAGCCACGGTATACGTGTCTATACCCCGCAGCTGTCACGCCCCAACTCAGGGTCACGTGACTGGCCAGGGTATACGTGCCTATATCCCGTAGCTTAACTCATGCACATGCCAACACATAAAAAGATAGCGAAAGAAATAACACCTTTTTATTATAAAAGGAAAACAAAAAAGATTTTAGTATAAAGGTAAAGTGTTTAGCAGAAAGTTCAAATGCAGAAATAAAAGAATCAATGTCCAACAGTTCTGTTAACAAATAAAATTTGAATCAAAGACATGAATGTTCCCACGGGACTACAACTCCAAAACACCAAGCCACAAGTGCATGACAAAACTACTACAAACTCGACTACGACCCCTAACTAGGACTGCTATGAGATCAATGTAGCTCCTCTACCCTCCAACCGCGCCAAGTGATCCAGCCAACCTCACCGGTCAAGCTCTGCAAAATAAAAACAAATGACAACGGGTGAGTTCAAAAGAACTCAGTGAGCGGTTCTACCAACCCCATGAGAAACCAACACAGACATATAGCATGGAGATGAAACATCTATCTCAGGCAGGAACGGTCACAAGGGTGTGACTAGCTAACAGGCCATGTGGCCACACATGCCCGAAGGCATCCAACACCCAAATGGTGAAGAACGACAGGTCTATACCTACCATGCCCTAAGGCAACAAAACATATTAGGATAATTGGGATTGGCCCATCCAAACTTATCCTAAGATAAAAAAACTTGGGAGCAATCGGGATTGGCCCATCTGAACTTGCTCCACGAGACGTAAAGGAACAATCGAGATTCGCCCGTCCGAACTTGACCCTTTAAGATATCACAGGAATAATCGGAATTTCTCCGTCCGAACTTGTTACACGAGAAACACAGGAACAATCGGAATTTTCCCATCTGAACTTGTTCCAAAAAGATAAAGTAGGATTAACAAGGATTCTCCCATATGAACTTATTCCTTTAAGCACAGGTTGGGAATTAGCCATCCAACCTTCAGGGCCAAGCCCGCAATTCGGCTCCTAACCGAGCCTCTTCGCCATTCATAAAGATATGGTGCATCATGACCTAAGTCAAGTGTCTCCTACGGTGTCTTAGGGATGTCTCTATTGAAAAAACTCCACAACACCCAATGCCCGATCCCAACTCCTAGACCCGTAATGTCATAAACCCGTGAGGTTTTATTTCATGCATAAACTTTATTGTTGGTTCATAATAGATTATACTGCCTCTTTTATTTAATTTTAATTATGCAATTAAAATTATAATGACCAAGATTAGAGTTTTGTTTTAGCTTACAGTTGTGCCCGAAACTGATGTATCTAACCCGAATCTAGTTTCCAGAGTGTGTCCTATGTTTCCAAACTATGTTTCCGGGTCAAAACGATAGGTTACACGACTATGTTCAGACAAGTATTCTCATCTCAACAGAGAATTCAAAATCAGCCCAGATTCATCAATTCAGCATGAAATTCCAGCAAAATTAATTTTTCAGCGTGACATGGAGTAAAAATCCTTAACTACTGTCATCACATATTCATAACTTCATACAAAACAAGTTTCATAATTTTTTAATCAAGAACCAACATATATCCACATCATCATAGGAACAAGACTCATGCTTTAATCAAGAATCCATCCATGGCATCAAGATTAACCTTCCCACATGCAAACATAAATTCATGAACCAAAAATTTCATATTTAAACACACCTCATGCATTGGCATCAAAGAAATTTAATTTAGAAGATTAATCCAAGCCTAAATTTTAAAGAAATATATCAACTATTTCTCTTAGGCATTTTGTCGAACACTTGGATGGCACCCTTTTCTCCACCTTGGCCGCGCATCCCTAGGGTCATCCTAGGGCTGCCGAGCCCCATAGGGGGGTTTCCGGGCCTCCTCCTTCAAGGCAACACGTGAAAACGGTGAGAAACCTCAAGAAACGATGGAAGCTTCGACAAGAACTCTCAACCTTCAAGAACGGCTCAAGAAAATGAAAGAAACCCGAGAAATGAGGGGTAAAATCACTCACCCAATTGGGAAGAAAGAATTAGAGAAGGACTTCCAAGCGACGGCCTCCGAATCCGGCCTCAAAGGGGGCGGCGACTCCAAGATCAAGAAGAAGGGGCGGCGGCCCCACCTCAAGCCGGCTGCTCCAAGAGAGGGGAAGAGAGAGAGAGGAAGAGGGGAGGATGGTTTGGTAGTTGGGGCTTGAGGGTGGCGGCTCCAAGGAAGAGGAAGAGGGGAGAGGGGCGGCTCCTCTCTCTATGCGGCTTGTGCGGCTCCAATAGGGAGCCGCAAGCCAAAGGGGGGGGTGGATTTTATAATCCCCTCCTCAAACCTAAATCCTTTAACCCTCTTAGCAAACCCGCATCCGCCTCGAGCCGAATCCAAACCCGCTAACCCGACTAAACTTAATTAACTCAATCTAACCCCATGCCCCACATAAACATCAAACACATGCACACCCATACAATGAAATTTAATAAATCAAGCACACACAACAGAATACTTAAATAATTAATTTTTTTATATCTACGCGGAGATAGAAATTGCAAAATTCAAACTCCCACTTACTCGGGCTCGCAAGCTCTCATTGGATCATGAGTCGACTCAGCTTGACCTCGAACCAACCCGCTAGGCTGACAATCATACCCAAGAATAGAAAAGAAACATTAATATCTAGGATACTACAACAGCCTAACCCATGCACATGTCAACTCATAACAATAAAACATAACGAAAAGAATGAATCGAGTTGTGTTTTTAAATGAAAAACAAAACCAGATTTCATTAGAATTAATTAAAATAAAATAGTAAAGTGCAGAAATAATAAATCAACATTCAACTATTCGTTTACAAGTGAAAATCTGAAATAAAGACATGAATGTCCCCCAAGGGACTACTACTCCAAAATACTAAAACACAGGTGCATAACAATCTACCAAAAACTCAACTACAACCCCTAACTAGGACTGCTATGAGATCAATGTGGCTCCTCTGCCCCTCCAGCCACACTAAGTACTCCAGCCCACCTCATCAGTCAGGCTCTGCAAAATAAAACAAATAATAACTGGTGAGTTCAAAGAACTCAGTGAGCGATTCTACCAATCCCCACCATAAAAATAAACCATGCAGACAACAGAATAAAAATGCCACTACCACATACAAGGGTAATGCATCAAGCGATAAAGCTAAGCAATAGGCCAACTCGCCAACCCATATCCAAAGGCAAACCACTCCACTAAGTAGTGAAATGCAACATACCTCAGCCTACCCGTGCCCTAAGGCACACATATCTCACTCAAGGGTTATGAGGATAATCGGGATTGGCCCATCCGAACTTATCCTGAAATAGAACCTTAGACAAAACGCATGAATAATCAGGATTGGCCCGTCTGAACTTATTCCTTAAATGACACTCGGGAGCAATCGGGATTGGCCCGTCCGAACTTACTCCACGAAAAACGCAGGAACAATCGGGATTCACCCATACGAACTTATCCCTTAAAGATAGCACATGAATAATCGGGATTCGCCCATCCAAACTTATTCCTTTAAATATATAATCTTGGGAACAATCGGGATTTGCCCGTCCGAACTTGTTCCAGCAGATACGCAGGAATAATCGAGATTTGCCCATCCGAACTTGTTCCACATATTGGGTATTTATCATCCAACCTTCCGGGCCATACCCGCAATCCGGCTCCTATCCGAGCCTATCCGACATTCATAAGATATGGCGATGACAACATCTAACACAAGTGTCTCCTACGGTGTCTTAGGGGTGTCCTTATTGGGAAGCGTTTCAACACTCCAATGCCCCACCCCAACTCCTAGACCCGTAATGTTATAAACCCATGAGGTTTAATTTCATGCATAACATTTAATTTGCTGGCTCTTAACAGATTATGTTGTCCCTTGAATTTTAATTATTCAATTAAAATTTCTATTTGCCAAGATTAGGGTTTTTGTTTTAAGTTTACTGTTGAGCCCCAAACTGGTGCACCCGAGTCGAATCTGACTCCCAAAGTGTATCCTATGGATCCAAACTACGTTTTTTGATCAGAATGATAGGTTACATGACTATGTTCAGTAAATTATACATACCACAACAAGTATTTCAAAATCAGCCATAAATCAATAATTCAGCATGAAGTTTTCAGCATAACAAGGAAATAAATTCGAAAATTCACAGAAATTAAATCATTAATTTACCATCATATCAGAATTATAATATTGAGATAAATCTCACAAAAACCATATTTGTTAAACAAGATAAACAAGCACTACAACCATCTTTAATCAAGAACCAAGCTTTGTGATCAAGAAATCGTATCAAGAACACCCATGATATCAAGATCAAATCCTATCTTTGAAAGATATGATTAATTTCCAAAAAACACAGATTTAATTTCAAGCATGCATTAACATTATAAGCATCTAAATTAATAAACAATTCAAGGCATAGATATCAAGATAGACAAAAACCTTCACTTAGGCATTTCATCGAACACCTTGAGGGCACCCCTTCTTCCACCTTGGTCGAGCACCCCTAGGGTAAACCTAGGGCTGTCGAGCCACAAAGGGGAAGTCTCGTGCCCTCCTCTCACAAATTGACACAAGAACTCGGCGATCAAAACCCACGATTCGACGAAAAATCACAAGAACAAATACAATGCTCAAATCGGCTCAAGAACTCGAGAGAAACCTGAGAAAGGAAGGGTAAAATCACTCACCTTGATTAGGAAAATGAATTAGAGAAGAACCTCCAAGCGGCGGCCTCCGAATCCAGCCTCAAAGGTGCAGCGGCTTAGCTCCTCAAGAAGGGGCATCTTGGCTCCAACCAAGAGAAAGGGCGGCGGCTCCATGCTTCAAGGAGGCGGCGGCTTCAAGGCTTCAAGCCGACGGCTTGGCCTCCAAAGAGAGGGGAAGAAGAGGGGAAAAGATGAAGAGAGCTTGGCGGCTTGAGGGTGGCAGCTGCCTTGCTCGGCGGCTCCAGAAGAGGGAAGGGAGGGGCGGCGGCTTGGGCGGCTCCTCTCTTCTCTCTAGGGGTGATCGAGCAGGATTCTCCGATTCATCGAAACCGAACCGAAACTGATTTAATCGAACCGAATTAATTTTAGTTCGGTTTTCGGTTAAAGAAAATTTAGGATTTTGGTTTTCGATTCGGTTATGTAAATTAATCGACGGTTCGATTAATTTACCAAATTAACCGAATATATATATATATAATAAAAAGTATTGTTGGCTTAAGGTTTTCAACCTTGCTCTTAATCTCGGTTTTGATGATAACAAACATGGTACTAATGTTTCATTGAGAAATCTTTCAAGTTTCAAGTCGGTTAGCGCTCGACGTCCTCGATCGAAAATATCGAAGAAATTGGGAAATCAAAAGGACATTGGTCATCGCGCTCGGATTATTCAGAAAGTTAGAGTTTAGGTCTAGGGTGTCTAGATATGTTGTAAATCCTCTTTATGATGCAAAGATCCCTAAAACCAAAACCGAAACTCAAAACATGAAAACCCGAAAACCGCCCTGAATTCACTAATCCTAGGGAGCTCCTTGGAGGGCTATATGACCTAGATACTTTATTGACATAAAAAATGGCGGTAATTATTTCTTGGGTTAAAATTAGATAACGAGGTATTTTTAGAAATTTTTTGGAAGCCTTTAGCCTACCTATACTTGACTCGAAAAGATAGAAAATTTCCATTTTTGGAAAATTTGTACTAGACCCCAAAAACTAGATTTTAATTTTTTAGATATTTTTATTGAATCCAAATGGGGGGTAATTCTTATATAACATTTATATTTTAAAGCTAGCTTAGCGAAAACGAAACCCAAACGAGTAGAAAAACAAAGCAAACCACTCTGCTCAGTCCAAGTTCGGTCGACCGAATGATGTTGAAAATGGCAGTAGCCATTCGGTTGACTTGTCGATCGACCAAAATTGGTGAAGAAATCGCGGAAGGCCACTTCGGTCGACCGACTAGTGCCAAAAATTGGCAGAAGGCTCATCGGTCGACCGAATTGCAAAGAAGAAGAATCACGTCTGGCGGTCGACCCATCAGTCCACCGCACAGAGAGATTGAGCCAGCGGTGGCTCGAGCGATCGGTCGATCGATCGACGATCGACCGGCATGCGACCGAATGGCGGAAACGGCTAGTGTTCTGCCCGTTGAGCCACCCGTTTCATTCCATTTCTTGTTGGCTCTATAAATACCCAATCCTAAGCCTTCCTTATTAATTTTTTGATCACTCTAAAACTTCATTGAGCCAATTCTTGATCATTCTAAAGTATTTCTTGAGTCATCCCTCTGCAATCCCTAGTTTCTTGGATAACACCTTGATTTAGCCTTCAAGATTTATCGATTCATCATCTCAAGGCATCAAGAGGACTAGGGAGTGTCTTTTGGAGCTAAGTATAGTTTGATTGATTTATAGCTCCAATTGTTATTATATTTTGTTGTTTATTTTGATTGTACATCAAGTGAGTAAACCTAGATTGCTAGGTTTGATTGAGTTGGTGGTTGCCTTGGTGTTAAGGCTTTAAACCCATCATTGTAAACTTAATTTACTAGGATTAGTTCTTGTTGTCCTAAGGATTGAGGTGAGAGAGTGCTCTCGGTAGGAAGGCGGAGACTTTCGGGTGTGAAAGTGCCTTCGGTGTGAGAGTGTAGACTCTCCGGTGAAATCGTCCTCGTTGTAATGGAAACAAGAAAATCTAGTAAAGTTAGTTTGGAAATTCTAAGCGGAATGCTTAGGTAGTGGAACAGGCATTGGAACCGAACCACTATAAATTCTTGTATTTGCATTGATATCTTGTTTGTTTTAATTGCTTTATCATTTATCGCTTCCGTATTTAGTCGTCGAATTATAATTTGCCTAAAGTAACCAAAGAAACACTTAAAACCAGATTTAGGCTAATAAGAATTAGTAAACACACTATTCACCCCCTCTAGTGTGACCATTTCATCCAACAAGTAGATCATATAATGTTGTTTGCTCAAGTGGTTAAGAGGAGTTTTAATGCTTCCCACCGCCATGAATCGTGGGGTGTCATATTATTTATTTTATATTCGACTGGGTATATAATATGCATTAGTTAGAATGAAATTGATAATGGAGTTTGCTAACATGGTTAGAGGGATAAAAAAATAAGCCTTGTTTCTTGGGTTTGAGTCATTACAGATGTAAAAAGTATTTTTTAAATCTTTTCCAATCTTTTTAGTTAATTTGGTAAATTAACCGAACCAAACCAAAAAATCAGTTAACCGAACCGAATTAACCGAACTTTTTCGGTTTGGTAAACGGTTAATAGATTTTTTTTGGTTCAGTTCGATTAACCGATGGTTCGGTTCGATTAATAACCGAACCGATGCTCACCCCTACTTCTCTCCAAGTGGCTTGTGCGGCTCCAATAGGGAGTCGCATGCCGGGGGGGGGGGATTTTATAATCCCTTCCCCACCTCATCCAACCCTAACTTTCTTTAACCTGCATCCGCCTCGATTTGAATCCAAACCCTCTAACCCGCCTTAGCTTAATCTAACCCCATGCTAAACACAAGCATCAATCACATGCACACCCATATGCGACATAAGTAAATAAAACAAACACATGAAATGGAATAATTAAATAAATTCATATTCCTACTTACACGAGCTCGTAAGCTCGCACCGAACCATGAGTCGACTCGGCTCGACCTCGGACTAGCCCGCTAGGCTGACAAACACATAATAAATGGAAAACTAATATTAATATCTAGGATATTACACGTTTGCTCAGTCTTTAATCCTGACAGGAGGGTAATTATGACCTGGGATTCGGTTGTTTTTTTTTGAGGCAAAATCTAGCCAAGATAATAGTTTTTTGGACAAAAATTATCCTCATTGATATCCGACCCGTTTGATGAAAAGATGTGTCTATCTCAATAATCCGTTCAGGTGCCGACAACCCAGGACAACCCGTCCATAAGTCAATAAACAATGGACAAAGACAATACATCCCGCTTTAGATGTCGACATCCTAGGACAAACCCGGAACAACGTGTCTAGGGTGTCGATAACTCGGGATAACCCGTCAATAGAGTCAATAATCTAGGATAAAGAAAAAATATCCCGCATTCATATCTCTGTTGCTTGTGTGATTTCTGTTTGTGCTACAGATTACTTATAATGAAGAGGAGAATTTGGTCCATGCCAAAGATGATAGTGTGATGCCAAAAATGGGTCGATGAAATCGCGATGCGAGATTGCACGTTGGTCGGTGAGATGAGGGAATAGAGGAGTGGCGAAAGGCAACCACTGGTGGTGAATCCGACGAAGAGAAGGAGAACAAGGGAGGGAGATGGATGAGCAAGGGACAAAAGAGGAAGATGAGATAAGGATGAAGGGCATTTTTGTTCATTTATATAAAATTTGACCAAAAATTATATGAATGATCACTTTTAAAATTATATGAATGATCCTAAAATGGTCAGTCCATGCAATTTCATCCATTTTTTAACATATTGCTTTTTTTGCTTATGTAATTGTTGTTATACTGTCGTATAAAACCAATGACTTCAAGTATACTAGCTAAAGTTTCAAATAAGTTGTAAATTTGATACAACTTAATATGAGCCATACTCATATCATCAATCATTACCTTTTAAAATGACAAAACTTTCATGTGCAATCAAAGCATATAAGCGTTATTTTATGATTATGATTCAATTCAACTTTATATATCGTCCAATCATTATTGGGGTCATTCTTAATGTCAATATGAACCTCTTAGATGATTTTTCGATAGGTCTCTGATTCCTTGGAATATGTAGAAGACGATTAATTATCATCCCTAAAACAAGACCTATCCTTGGATTGTGTAGAAGACGATTAATTATCATCCCTAAAATCTTGATTTTTGTATACAAATGTTTTATTCTTCAAACTATCATCTATCATGTATGCTTAACAGAGTATTCATGAATGCTAAACTCCGTTGTCTTGGCATATGTATTATAAAAATCATAGGATCCCTCTTTGGATAAAAATATTATTCCAACTTTGAGCTCTATTCCTCTTTGCTGAGATATTTCTAGTATTTTATTCCTATAAAAAATTTCATAAACACAATATGCAAAAACTTAATACACATAGCCTTCAATATAAGCTAAGATATATACTACAAAACATCATCTCATTCTCAAATCCTCAAAAAATAAGGAATGAAAAAAATTAGTATGTCAAAATATGTTTCAACAAGATGTCCATTGAAGCATCTTGATATTGCATTGGTCGTTCGGTGCAACATAGAGTTTTTAAGAGGCAAGTTGATGTAAATATAAGAAATAAATATATGATATTATTCTTCAATCGGACGTTCGGTTAAAGCATTTGGTTAGTTGCACTAGATGTTTGATGCAATCGATCATAGAGTTTTTAAGAGACAATTTGATGTAAATATAAGAAATTTCGACATGGGAATTAACAAAAATCTCTTACATGCAATAGCTTCATAAAGAAAGAAAAAAAGAAGGGTGACCTAGTGCACAAAATAATCTTACTTTTGTTGGTTCTGAGGCTATTTTTTTGGCTCGAACTCATGATCTTCTAATCACAGGATAACTTTAACGATAGCTTAATAAAATCAAACAAGTGGATAACTTTAACGATAGATTAATACAATCAAATGAAAAATAAGTATAACTAAAAATAAAAAATTTCAAACTTTTACCTACCAGAATACTGCAAAGAAATTATGAATATTAATTATGGATATTGAAACACATACAGAGAAAATGCTCTTGATGTGAGAATACTTTTAAATAAGATCTCCATAAGGAAGAAAATATTAGAAAAGATAGGACCAAATAATATATATGAATTTTGAATATTACGAAAAGAGTAGAATTACATTGGGAGGTCTGGGTAAACGAGGAATGTATGTGGGTAAAACCGAATACATGGGTCCTAACTATAAAATTCTGAAATGTATTTATATCATTTGATCAGCCAACAATTGTTTTATTAAAAAATTAGTGAGTTTAACTTATCCTAAAAATTAACTCTTCTTCTTGTCCAAAATATTTAAAGACTACCTGGTACTTTTTAAAGTGTTGATGACCAATTCATTTAAGTCCAATGTTGATCTAAGTTTTTTTGCCATCAGCACTGACGAAATAAAGTGTTGCAGCTTGTTCTTGCATATATGCAGTCTCTCATGCATGTATTTGCACTACTACATTTTGGCTCTATGGTCACGCCACCTTTAGGAACGGCTAAAAAACTGTTCCCATACATCACTTATAGGAACGGTTTTCCAAAACCGTTCCCTTAGCCATTATATTATAGGAACACTAAAGAAACCGTTCCTGTAGATAATATATGGGAACGGATTTTTCAACCGTTCCCTTAGACTATACTATGGGAACACTTTTAGTAACCGTTCTCTTAGAATGTATACTATGGGAACACAAAGGAACCGTTCCCATAGTCTAATTCCATGTATACTATATAATTAAAAAATAAAAAAACTTAAGCCATTATATTTTCCTCTCCCGCGCGCTGATCGACTACTCACGCGATCTCTTCTGCCCTAAACGCACCGCTCTACTGCGGCGACCTCCCGACGCCACCGCTCTGCTACACCGACCTCCCGACGCAATTGCTCTGCTGCGCCGACCTCCCGACACGACCGCTCTGCTGCGCCGAACTCCCGACGCCACCAGGCCTCTGCTGTGCCGACCTCCCGAGTCCCGACGCCACCACCCGTCTCACACTAGCTCTCATAGCACCGGTCGCCGACGATCCTTCCTGTCATCGTCTCCCGCCGACCGGTAAACACTCCGCTCCCCCTCTCCCCTGTCCCCTCTCCATTTACTGAGTGTCCTTAATCGATTGAGGACAACTTTGTTTTTGCTATCTCAGATCATTTTCCATCTCCCGGTATTACTAATTCATAATATGTCATGTATGATTTTGTTTTCTTTTATGTGATATATCTTTCATTTTCTGATTTTCCATATCCCGGTATTATGATTTTGTTTCATGTTGAGGTTCAATTGATTAAACCTTATTTTTCCATCTCCCGGTATTGATTTTGATATTGAGTTTAAAAATATATTAAAATCTAACAATGCCTAGAGTGTCAGGAATAGTTTGATTCTGGTGATATGCTAACTTGGGTGATAGATTAATTTCCATAACTTGTACGTATAGTGAAAAAATAGCTTGTATGTGGGAGCTGGGAGTAGAAAATCATCCCTCAAGTCATGTTGAACTCAGGACTAGGTAAAGGAGGCAGTGCACTCCTATATTTGTAGCCCGAAAACAACCATGTTCTCTCGGATGGGTAGAATCTTTATTTACCCCTGGAAAAACTTAGGACTAAGCCTTACATCTGAAAGGTAAAAGAAACTGAGGCTAGCATTTAAATAGTTTAACCTCGATGCTTCCTTTAAGTGTTTAATATTTATTAGCTCAGCTTTCAATAGACACTTCCAGGAATAGAATAGGCTTGATATGATTTTGTCGTTTTTGACCATTTGATTTTTTTTCTTTTCGTAGTTAAGTAAAATCAATGGATAAGGAATGGATTCAAATGCCGAGATATAGTGCGGAGTATATCAATGGTGTGCAATGTTTCCTACATTTTGCTTATAATAAAGGAAGGCCTCAGGGAGGAGAGATTTTATGCCCTTGTGCTCAATGTGGTAATGGTCGTTGGTTAACAAAATATGCAATATTTGAACATTTGATAGACTATGGATTTCTAAAAGGCTATACTATTTGGGTAAACCATGGTGAGGAGTTAACCATGCCCACAGAGGAGGATGACATCGATGATGGAGAGAATTGCATGGATGATATGGATGCACTGTTGCATGATAGATTTAGAGAAGTGGCAGAAGAAGATGGAGTTACAGAGGGGCCTAATGAAGATGCCAAAAAGTTTTATAATTTATTAGAAGAAGCAAACAAGGAATTGTACCCCGGTTGTAAAAATTTCTCTACTTTGTCCTTCATCATTCGGTTATATTTGATGAAGTGTCTCTTTGGTTGGAGTAATGTGTCATTCAATGCACTCTTAGAGCTACTAAAAGAAGCTATGCTAGATTTAAACATCCCCCAATCTTTTAATAAAACAAGAGCCATGATAAGGGACTTGGGCCTTGATTATAAAAAGATTGATGCTTGTCCCAATAATTGTATGTTATATTGGAAAGATCATGAGAAAGACAAGTCTTGTCATCTTTGCGGTGCTTCACGGTGGGTTGAGAATTCTCAGGCAGAGAATGAGCTAGAAAATCCCAAGCAAGACCACAAAGTAGCGGCTAAAGTTTTAAGACACTTCCCGTTAATTCCTAGACTTCAAAGGTTGTTCATGTGTGAGAGGACTGCAGAATTAATGAGGTGGCATGAGGAAGAGCGGACAAGAGATGGGAAGTTAAGGCATCCTGCTGATGGCGAAGCATGGAAAGACTTCGATGAGCGTTATCCTGATTTTGCTAGTGACCCACGCAACATAAGACTTGGGTTGACTAGCGATGGATTCAATCCATATAGGACAATGAGTATTTCTTATAGTATATGGCCGGTAATAGTTATGCCGTACAACCTTCCACCATGGTTATGCATGAAGTCGGAGTATTTTATGTTGTCCTTAATTATCCCTGGACCACACTCTCCCGGGACTAATATTGATGTGTACTTACAACCATTGGTTGAAGAGTTGAAAACTATGTGGGAGCTGGGAGTAGACACATATGATGCTTCAAAGAATCAAACTTTTAAGTTGCGAGCAGCCCTTTTATGGACTATTAGCGACTTTCCTGGATATGCTATGTTGAGTGGTTGGAGCACAAAGGGAAAGGTTTACCTAAAGCATAGTCGAAAGATGTGTTATATGGATCACCGTGTTTTCTTGTCGATGAGTCATAATTATAGAAGAAACACACGGGATTTCAGTGGAAAAGAAGAACATAGGCCTGCTCCTATTTTGTTAGAAGGGACACAGATCTTGGACTTTGTTTTAGGGTGGAACTATAGACAGTTATGATACAGTAGCTTGGTTTCATGTATACTGATAAATAACATACTGATAAATGTTTTATGCATGTATACTGTTTAAGTTTCATTGCTCAAACTTTATCAGGTTTCAGCTGAAACCTTATTAGATTTCAGCAATCATACAAGTTTCATTATCATGTTCAGGTTTCAAGTCTAAAAATGCTTTGAGATTGATGTTTATGAGTATGTTTCAGTATGTTTAAATATCAGTTCTCTGTCAGTTGAAACCATCATAGTTGAAACCTGATAAAGTTTGAGCAATGAAACCTGATAAGGTTTCAGTTGAAACCTGATAAGGTTTCAGTTGAAACCTGATAAGGTTTCAGTTGAAACCTGATTTCTGCAATAATCTGAAGCTTAATCTCTGTTTATGAGAGTGAATACCAACTGTTGCTATTCACCATATTCGAAACCTGATAAAGTTGAAACCTCATAGTTGAAACCTGATAAAGTTTGAGCAATGTTGAAACCTCATAGTTGAAACCTCAAGATTACCATATTGAGCTTAGATACCATGTTTCAGTATGTTAGATTCAGACCTAAAAATATGCTAGATTCGGACCAAGGTAATCTCTGTCTGAATCCTTGATATGCTAGATTCGGACTTGTGCACATCTCTCTTTTCCTGAACAAGTCAGTAGGCATGGATCCATGACAACTAGCAAAGTCATGTATTCCTTTCTGCATTCTCTCTTGATACTAATATATTTCTCTTTTCCCCCTTTTTTCAGGTTTGTTAAACCCCCTTTATTCAGTGCAGGAATAGCTAATCAAGCCCCTGATTCAGAGGTTGTTTTAGAATCTGTGTACTAATTAGCTAATCTGTGTACTAATCAGAGTCTGGAGTGAAAATTCAGATATTTGATGCCAATCTGTGTACTAATTAGCTTAAACTACAAATGTTGTGGTAGATAGCTCTACTTTGAGCAATAAACTCATATTAGCTTATATGAATAAGAAAGGAACAAAATAAGGTAAGAGGTGAAGAAAGAACAACTAGAGTGTAATGAATAAGAAAGAACAACTTATTAATCAGAATGTCATTTAGAAGAACCTATTAATTTTGTAGTTAGATGTGGCAAATTTGATTATGATGGATGGTAAGAGTAGAATAAGACCTATGAATTTTTTGCTTGAAACAATACAAAGACCAGCTGGGATGAACCAAATTTTAGCAAGGACCAGCTCATGTTCTGTTGGGTGTTGGAAACTAGGACATCACAGTTATTTGCTAGGACTGAACTATTTGCTGGTTTTTGCAGTGCCACTAAACTCTAAACTGTAGGATCCATCACAGTTATCATTGTTAAGCACTTAGTTAAGCACTTAGTTAAGCACTGAACGTCATGACTACGCTCCTTACTTCAAGTTATCATTGTTTTCCTATTAACAACATTATGCTATGTTATGAATCACAATTTTAGTTTAGCATATTGAGCTTAGATACCAACTGTTGCTGTTCACCATATTCGAAACCTGATAAAGTTGAAACCTGATAAAGTTGAAACCTCATAGTTGAAACCTGATAAAGTTTGAGCAATGTTGAAACCTCATAGTTGAAACCTCAAGATTACCATATTGAGCTTAGATACCATGTTTCAGTATGTTAGATTCGGACCTAAAAATATGCTAGATTCGGACCAAGGTAATCTCTGTCTGAATCCTTTTTGCATTGGAAACAAAGTCATGAAGTCAGCCAGGCTTAGCTTTGGATCTAGTGCTTCTTCTGAGAGTGTTATTTGGTTGCAATGGTTGATGGGAAGAACTAATGATAGTAGTATCAGTAGGAACTTGTGTACAAATTTGTGGTGAAGATGACGTGTTTGGTTCTGGTTCTGGACATATAGGTTCTGTAGTATCAATATGTGTCAGTATTTTGTTTGAAAGGAAATTGCAGCTCATGAAACACTACATCTCTTGAGACAAAGCATGTTTTGCTTTGGAGATCATAAAGCTTGTAAGCTTTCTGTCCTGTTGCTTGCCCAAGGTATATACATTTGCTAGCCCTTGGCTCAAATTTGTCTTTCATTGGTCTGACATTTGTTGCAAAACAAAGACATCCAAAATTCTTAATAACATCATAATCTGAAATCTTATGGAAAATCAATTCAAAAGGTGATTTCCAATTTAAGTTGGGTGTAGGCAATCTATTAATCAAAAAAGTTGCATGAAGAATACAATATCTCCATAAAGTCTTTGGTAAACCAGATTGCAAAATAAGAGATCTTGGTACTTGCAATAAATGTGTATGCTTCCTCTCTACTATACCATTTTGCTGAAACAATACAAAGACCAGCTGGGATGAACCAAATTTTAGCAAGGACCAGCTCATGTTCTGTTGGGTGTTGGAAACTAGGACATCACAGTTATTTGCTAGGACTGAACTATTTGCTGGTTTTTGCAGTGCCACTAAACTCTAAACTGCAGGATCCATCACAGTTATGATGAAACAGGATCCATCACAGGTATTCCTTTTTGCATTCTCTCTTGATACTAATATATTTATCTTTTCCCCCTTTTTTCAGGTTTGTTAAACCTCTCTGTCACAAGAATTGATATGGATTTTCCACTACAAGCAAAGTCAAGCAAAGAGTTAGCGGTCAAACATTACAAAATTAAATGTGAAAAGATTGAGCAGAATAAGAAGTTAAATCCAAACAGAAGATATGGTTTAGTCTCAAAACAAAATAAGAAGGACTCAGTCGCACAAATTGCAGAGGCCAATCAGAAGAATATTATCTCTAATATCAATATCCAAGAGAAAGGAAAAACATCCTTTGAAAAGCCCAAGGATGCAGTCCCTACTCAACCTACTGCTTCTACTATGAGGCAGGTCATTTCTATTGATATTCAAAATAGAGGAAAAAGACCAACCATTCAAGATCAAAGACCCACATCCTCTACTCAAAAACAACTTCTTTCCAATTCCAATACAAAGTCTTCTCAAGTGCAACAACAACAAAAGCCAATCATTCAATATCAAAGGTCTACCCAAGTGCAGCAGCAACAAAGGCCAACCATTCAAGATCAACAAAGAAAGGGTAACCATGAGCAAGGACATGGGTATGCAACAAAGAAGACAAAGACTGCACCTTTGTGTCCATCAATGTCAATGGTTGAATATCATGAGAAGCTGGGTATGCAAGTGCTAGAAAAAGATCCTCTAGAAGAGGAATGTAGAGAAGATGACATGGAACAAGTTGAGGAAGAGCACAATATACCCGATGAGCTAGAAGAGGAAGCAGATGTTGAGGAAGAGCACAATATACCCGATGAGTTGGAACATGTTCCCGAAAGTATATTATGTCATTATATGGAATTCTATAATTAGCTTATTTTTAAATCATTATTGTTATGTCAATTAGGAACATCAAAAAAGAAAGCAAGAGGGAAGACAATGTGCTATAGAATTCATGGAAGATCGCTAGAGGAGCGACAAGAAATAATTTTCAATAGTGAAGCACAACCAGTTGGGCCCAATGAGAAAGCTGTTTCAGACTTGAGCCAATTTTTGGGAACCGTAGCACGAAATTCAGATTGGTGTCCCTTGATTTACACCAATTGGAAGGCCGTACCGAACAAGGATGACATATGGAAATATATCAATGTATGATAGTTTTTTATATTGTTCATTTACATTTGCATGTTAATATTAATGCTTGTTTTGCTTCACTTTGTAGAAAAAGTTCATCCTTCCAGAAATAGGGAAAGGGGTTGTGTTCAAAATTATGGATGAAGCTTGGAGGAAACACAAATAAAAAATCAAGAAGGAACATTTTGACAATTATGTAACAAATAGCGAGAGGATAAAAAATCGTCCTACAGACATTCCTCTCGAACACTTCAAGCAAATGATTGATTACTGGAGCTATGAACCCATCCAAGTAAGTATCTAGGTTTCATTATATAACTATGAAAATTATAAAAATTTAGCGGAGTTTGGTCTGCTTAGCGGATTTAACTATGAACACTTTAGCGGAGTTTGGTCTGCTTCTAACCTCAGTGAAATCACCTATGGATTTCTTACTTGCTTTTGATATAGTTATTGATTTTTTCTGGTTGCATATATTTAGTTTTTTTGTTATTGATGTAGGATATGTGCCAACAAAATAGATTGAACAGATCACAACAAAAATGGAGGCATCGGATGGGCAATAAAAGATTTTCTGTGATAAAAGAAAAATTGGTAATATTTTTTTGCACGGTTTCATATTTTGAATTTTAAAGTAATGTCAATATTATGTTTTAACTCATTCTTGTGATTTATATAAAGCATGCTCAAAAGAATGAAGAACCCAGTCAAGTTGAGATGTTTGTTGAAACTCGGACTAAGGACGGAAAAGCCTTAGATGATGAAACTGAAGAGACAATTGTGAGTTTTTCTTCTAGCTATTGTTTTATACTTAATTATTTATTATTATCACTAACATTATTAAAATGTACATTTTAGGAAAAGCTTAAAACCATGGTTGAGCATGATGGGAAACCTGCTGCTGAGGCATTTCAATCTATGTTTGGGAAAGAGAAGTCAGGAAAGGTGCGTTGTTATGGAGGAACAATTACACCCACAATCTTAAAAAAAAATGAAGAAATGGCAGCAATGCAAGAAAAATATGATCAAGAGGTGAAGTCTTTGAAGGAGCAACATGCAATAATGGAAGAAAGACATGCAAAAATGGAAGAGAGACAGAACCAAATGCAACACCAAATGCAAGGAATGCAATCTCTTTTGAAGACATTTATTACACAGGCAAACCCAGATTTGAACATAGAAGCTATAACAGCTCTGTTGGCACCACCAACTACTCCAAGGGATGCCAATAGCATCTTTGGTTCTTCTACTTCCACACATCATCCTCAAAATCAGATAATTTTAGTTTAATATATAATTATGGAGTCTTCTGATCATTTTTAATTATTAATTAATTTTTGCAGGAAATGATGAATTGAGATGATCAAGAGGACTTGGCTAATGGGAATGCTAGGTTTAGAACAATTTCATATGTTTCTGAACTTTAATTATTTAGACTTAATTGTGAAATTATGGAATGGGAATACTATAATTGTGAACTTATTATTCAATTAAATATATTATAAGTTTGAATGAAATTTATGTTTTCTAATCTATGTTTGTGAAATTGTATGGTTGTCTATGAAATTGTATGAGTGTCTGTGAAATTGTATGATTTACAGGAATATATATACATTTTAGGAACAAATATGAACCTGCGCACAAACAATACAAATATGAACCAACCTATAAGATTTACCTATAGGAATGGTTAAGAACCGTTTCTATAGGGTGGAACTATAGGAACGGTATAAAAACCGTTCCTACAGGGTGGAACTATAGGAACGGTGTAGAACCGTTCCTATAGGGTTGGTTTATAGGAACCTTTTATAATTGTTCCTATAGGTCTAATCTATAGGAACGGTTTTTTTGGCAGCGTGACCATAGGGAAGAAAATCGTTCCTATAGCCTAACGGAACGGCTGATTTGAGTACACATGGGAAACCGTTCCCGTAGGTCTATGGGAACGGTTTTTATCTTTTGGGAACGGTTTTCAATCGTTCCTATAGATTAAAAATGTTATAGTGTTGACATCACGAATGACGACTATATCCCTTCGAATACGCCCAAAATCCTATAAATAAGCATGATCATAACCCAGCAATACAACTCCAAATTAAAGCTAGTAAAAAAGATCTCCCACATTCATTCATACACAACCATGTCTCAGCCAACAACCTCCACGGGCGCCGTCTCCCTCCTCGACGGCCGCGTCGCCATCATCACCGGCAGCTCGGGTGGCATCGGCCGCGCCATCGTCGCTCACCTGGCGTCCCTGGGCGCTCGCGTGGTCATCAACTATGCCAGCTCTTCAGGGCCCGCCGACCTCCTCGCCTCCGAGCTTAATGCCGTCCACTCGTCGCCGCGCGCTGTCGCCGTCCAGGCGGACGTCTCCGACCCGGACGCCGTCCGCACCCTCTTCGACCACGCCGAGGAGGTCTTCGGCTGCCCTCCGCACATCCTCGTCACTTGCGCCGGCGTGTTCGACACCAAGTACCCGACCTTGGCGGAGACGACAGTGGAGGACTTCGACCGGACGTTCGCCATCAACTGCCGGGGAACCTTCCTCTGCTGCAGGGAGGCTGCCAGGCGCCTATCCCGCGGCGGCGGGGGAAGGATCGTAACGATCTCGTCGGCCCCGGCGCGGTTCCTGATACCGCGCTACGGTGCGTACTCAGCGTCGCACGCGGCGGTGGAGGCGATGACGAGGATTCTGGCGAAGGAGCTGATGGGTACGGGCATCACAGCAAACTGTGTCGCACCTGGGCCAGTGGCGACGGAGATGTTCTTCGCCGGGAAAACCGAAAAGGCCGTGGAGGCGGCGAGGTCGCTAGCGGGGAGGCTGGGGGAGACGAAAGACATCTCGGCGGTGGTGACGTTCCTGGTGACGGACGAGGCAGAGTGGGTGAACGGGCAGGTGATCGGAGTCAATGGAGGATTTGTTTGAAGACTAAGTTGTCGATCGGGATTGACTTCACATTTCAAAGTTTCATTTATTGCATGCATAACCAAACAATAAGCATCGGCGGGTGCAGAGCACGTGATATTGGAACAAACGGATCCGATCTCTCGTCTATGATGCGTGTTACTGTTTTATGATTTCGAAACCAGTGTGATTTCTTGTTACTTGTCATTAATTTCACGTGATCCATTTTAAACCGAAATACAAAAGCAATTATATTAAACATATTTAGTTATATATTTATACAATTTTTAAAAAAATATATTTTAATTAATTATAAATACAAAAGCTAAGTATAATACACTATGCCCTTAACTAAAGCTGCTGGATAATTAATACCTGACATCCTAATTAAATGGCGTCGGGTAATTAATACCCGACGCCCTTATTAATACCCGGCGCTCTGCTTAGTGTCGGTTTAAAATGTTTCTTGTTACTTGACATCCTAACTAATAACAAAAATTTGATTTTGCTTGCGATGTTGATTGCTCCCTGAGAGGCATTCGATTTAGCATGAAAATTAGTTTCCTGGAATGATCAGCATATGTTTTATGCATTATTAGCACTAACCATGTAGACTAGGGGCGATAAGTGTGCTAATATAATGAAATGTCGTATTAGCAACATGTTATTGAAGTGACATGCATTTTGTTTTTTTTTCTGAAGTCGGGTGACGCGAGCTGCACGTCTCTTGTTCGAATGCAACATCGGTTGGGGACATGAAAAAGATACTTTGATGCTCAAATAAGAAATAATTCTAGGTTGTGAGTATATAAATTCACTACATGAATTTTTTTTAAATATGGCACATATTAGATTAAAAACGAGTGTTTTTTAAAAGTCTAAACGTTGGTTTAGGCGCAATTAATTAGATCAATTTTTTCGTAAAAAATAAGAGACAAAAGAACATGTTAAACCGACACTAAGTAGAGCGTCGGGTATTAATTACCCGACGCCATTTAATTAGGATGTCAGGTATTAATTATCCAGCAGCTTTAGTTAAGGGCATAGTGTATTATACTTAGCTTTTGTATTTATAATTAATTAAAATTAAATTATATAAAAAATGTATAAATATATAACTAAATATGTTTAATATAATTGCTTAGAAGAAATTGGATTCTACCCAGAAAAAAATCTTCACATCTGTTATACCAAACATAATTTGAAGTCTTTATCTTTTCCATTCAAAACCATTTTATTTCTCAACTAGAAAAACACATGTACAAGGTTTAGTCCTAACTAAATACAATAATCTTAATTAAAGGTTCATGACATGATCAGCTATATAACATGTTATCTCTCCTTACACAAATAGATCATATATATAATTCAAGTAAAAGAAGATATCAAAATTATAATAATAAAAAAATCACATTTTACAATGAATCAACCCCTTCAACCTACAGCCTAGCAAGATATCTTTCTCTTCTTTCTTAAGATTGAAAAAAAAAATGATAAGCTAAACATTTTCATCAAAGAAGAAAATGAATTAGAAACTAGATGGTGATAAGTAAAACCTAATGCCTTAGCTTCAGCCAGCTGCCTCTTTAACTTTTCCAATTGCTTCAACATGTCTCATCTATTGTGTTTATACTTCTGGAATGGATTAGTACTTTTGGGCATGGTCGGATCAGACCCAGCATCGCCCTCGTACTATTGAACTCAATTCAAATTAGACCTAATGGCTTCGCCAGGGGGCTCAACGCACCCGACCATACAAGTATATCTATATCCTCCCTAATTATGAGAGATACATCATTACAAGCCCGATCAGTCTCGACCCATTCTGAGCAAAATTCACGTGAGATTGTCGGGCGACGTCATTACCTCCACCTATAATAAATATAGACACGGCATGCCTCAGGTAGCCTAACTTCCAATTTCATTACCTCCACCTCGAATACCTACTAACTTGAGCATTAGAGTATCTATTGTAGGTCCCCCCTCCTCCCGCTCTAGAGTCGCACCTAACTAGGAGAGACATCGAACCAGACCAGATTACTTCGATCCTCAGGTAGAAATATTTGGCGCCCACCGTAGGGTTGAATAAAGCTTACTTGCCCCATAATGGTTGGAACCCAGAGCCAAGTGACCACCGTTGCACGCTAACAGTAACGCGTCAATCCGACACCAGTCAACCTCCTAGTGAGGAGCGACGGTCCGACACCAGTCAACCAACCCACCAGAAGCACCTCAACGTCGGATAAACGACCTGGATGCATAGAACTAACAGTTAGCAGCCCAGGTCAAGATGCTGACACGGTCCCGGGAACCACTTTCGGTCGATCACGAGCTCCGCCGCTCGGAGCATGGGGAAAGAAATCACTCGGAGAGAAGAATACCAGTCTTTGTCGTTCAGAATGAGACCTCCAGCACACTTCGCCAAGGAAAGGGAAAAGATTCTAGAGTCACAGAGGTCGCTGCTCCTATTCTTGTCAACTCAGGACCTTACGACGAATAGATCATGACGACATGCCTTCCACCCAAGTTTAAGTTGTCGACCACTTTGAAACCTTGCGATGGTATGGGCCCAAACATACACATGACAATGTTTAGTGTTGGTGAAATGGCCACACTAGAGGGGGATGAATAATGTGTTTACTAATCTTTTTGCCTAAATTCGATTTTAACTGTTTCTTTGATTACTTAGGTAAATTACAAGTTGAGTAGCAAACAGAAGCAAAGTAAATACGATAATGAAATAAACACAAGTAAAAGCAATGCAAACACAATTATCTATAGTGGTTTGGCCCCAATGCTTACTTCACTACCTAAGTACACCACTTAGGATTTCCAAACTAAACTTTTACTAGATTAATCTTGTTCCCCTTACAACGAGGAATTTGACCAAAAGAGTCTCGCTCTCAACCTAAGACACTTCCACACCCGAAAGTCTTCGCCTTCTTACCGAGAGCACTCACTACAAAAAAGAAGAAGAATTGGTGGAAAATTTTTGGAGTGGCCAACAACAATTGGCCACAAAAGGTGTAATTTACGATGAAATTTGTGGCAAAATTATTTTTGGGATTAAAAGTATAAGTACGAATAATTTGTGACATTTTTGTAATTTTGCCACTAATAATTAACTCAACGTTTAAAATTTATAATTTTTTAAATTTATGATAATAGGTTTTGCCACTAATTCAAAATATTCTACTTTGGCAAACGGTTACATGAAAATTTTTGCCACAAGTTTGTCACAATATTCTGTGGCAAACGTTTGTGACAATATTTTTGCCACAACTTCGTCACAATATTTTGTGGCAATTATTTGCGACAATATATTTGCCATAGACATATAACTATTTATTGTGGCAAATTTTTGTGCCATAGATGTTAAAATAATTCTTTTTTTTAAAACAAAGTTTTAGACGGTATCTATTATATAACTATATACTTAACTAACAAATATAAAAATATTTTTCTTGTATTTTTATATAAATATAAGAAACAAATATAATAAGATAAATAAATTTCCAAATAAATTTTATTTTTTCTTATAATAACAAATATAATATAAAAAATATTAACTATAATAATATCAATAATTATAATAAAATTAAAAAAAAATAAACTCAATAATTAACCCGAACCCTCTTTTATATTTGCCTCTCTTTTTTCCCTCGATTTTTTTCACACACAACCCCCCCCCCCCCTCCGCTCGTCCCCAACCCTCTTTTTCCTCAATCAATTTTCCATCCCTATCCCTCACCGCCCGTCGCCCTAATCGCTCCCCGTTCCCCTAATCCTCAGCCTTCTCCATCGCTTCATGTGAAAAAGAGATGCACGACTTCTGCTTCATGATCCCGTATGGACTCTTGGTCCTCATCGGCGGTATCGTCGGTTATGCACGATGAGGCAGCACGGCGTCGCTCGCTGGAGCGCGCGGGCTCCGGGTGTCGTTCTTCTCCTCGCGGGGTTCCTCAGCCTCAAGGCCTTCGAGAAGCGTCGCAACTCCTATGTCGCCTTGGTCTTGGAGACCCGTAAGAAGCTCCTTGGGTTGTCTTTCCTAGATCATTTCTTTCAAGTTTGCGAATTTATTTCACCATGCGTTCAATGCTTTTTTTATTTTGATTATTTTTGGAAAAATCGGATCTTATTTGCAAGTTACCGTGCTGATACTTGGGTTGACCTAGCGGTTTATTTAAAGATGACACATTTATGCTTCAATATTCATCGAATAAAGATCAGTTCATGTTGTATCATTTTCCTGTATTGTAGCTTGTTGTTTGATACTAGAATGGGAAATTGTTTGTAACTTCACTGTGGTTGGAAGAGAATGGGCAGATGAAGACAGAAAGCATGTCCTAAGTAGATGATTGTAAAGCTGCATGGGTTTTCGATGCCATTTGTCATGTTGTCTGAGAGCTTTAAAATAAGTTGTGATGGTTCGATGTATCAGCATAAAAATTGTGTTTATTCAAATAAGTCATTAATCACTCTTGTATTTGAATTGACCATTTTCCTCCTCTTTTTCTTGCTATAAATAAAAGTTTATATTGGGTGATTTTTGTTTATTCAAAGATCATGTTTTCAATTCCAACTTGTTTCTGAATTGGGAAGCTTTATTTATGATTTGATTGTGTAGTGCCATTTGTTGCAGAGAGTTTGAAGAACTATGCAAGTCAGGTTGCAGCAAAGCTACAGCAACAAAATTCGCATGAGCTAAATCAACCAATGCTTCTTCAAAATTTGTCGACTGTTTAGCATATTTTTTCATCATATATTCCAAATTTTAGTTGCATCTCTTTAGCACATTTTCTACCCTGCACTATATATATATGGATGAAGCCTTAGAAAAGTTACTAGTAGTAATCTGTGCACACTTTGACTAAGTTCCTTGGTTTTGCCAAGTATTTTTTTAACCTTTTCTTGCACAAGTAGTAGTAGCCTTCTGGTTGTCTTACTCAACTATTT
The DNA here is from genome assembly GCA_034359265.1 of Canna indica. NCBI lineage: Eukaryota > Viridiplantae > Streptophyta > Magnoliopsida > Zingiberales > Cannaceae > Canna > Canna indica. The sequence goes on from CP136896.1 coordinate 53,528,653, forward strand.
TGTCCAGTGATGCTTTGGACTTCAATCACCTTGTTTCTCTTGTCAAGCATTCTAGCATCCCGGTAATGTTGTGTTTAGCAACTGATTATTGAAGTATTTACTTTGTTCATACTACACTATCTCCTAGGCAAGAAACAATTTTGATGCTGCTAATGACAAGAAGGAAAGGAAACAAGAATTGGAGAAAAAGTTGCATGTATTGAATGAGAAGAAGCACAATCTTGTCCAAATGTTAAAGCAAGTAAGCTTCATTCCAACTTGTTTATCTATTTTACTTATTACTATCATTATAATTGCTATGCCATTTTCTTTATATCAGTTGGGATCTGGAATAACTGAGAAAATTTTGGATATCAGCTAATGTTTTTTGTTGGAGTCAATCATGGATAGTGTTTTTCACCTACTAATTATGCAAGACTTAAAACACAATAATTTTACTCATGGAAATTATCATAGAGAAATATAACTTCTGAAATAGAAGAGACAACAAGATTTTTGCTTTATGAGAACTGTATATTTGGTTGTCCAACAGATCTTAAATGCAGAAGAAGAAATAAAGAGGAGGAGCATGCAGTCACCTATTTTACGCCCTTCTATTCTTCAAAAAGTAGAAACACCATTTGAGATAGGTGCTATTAAACAAGTTCCCAAGCTTATAGTAGAAGTTAGTTTTGGTAGTGATTCAGGTGGGGAATCAGATGCCCCTGCTAGTAGGGGTGAGAAAAAAAAAAAGTTTTTCGATTAATCGAAAAACCGGTCCGATTTTATCGTGTCAGGCTGGGTCGGAAATTGCCACCCCTACCTCTCCCCATCTCTTCAACCTGCTCTCGTTCACCGGCAAGTCGGCACCGGCAAGTCGGCGCACCCATCTTGGGACTAAATAATGATTTGTTGCTTTATTTGACATAAGCCAAGGGTTTGTAGAAGTTGATGTAGCTATAGATTTCTTTTTAGGGTTCTATTACACGATTAAATATGCCCGTATAAACATGGTAGCTACAACAAATGTTTAGTTATTTTAATTTTAGAGATGAAAAATTGAACTAGTCTCTACTGCATTCACCAAATCTCTATCTCTGCGGTTTTAATAGACGGGAGAAGTGTCTCAATTTAAATGGATACTTAGACAAGATATGGATATCTTTAATGCCATTTGTTTTAGATTATAGGAAAGGCTAAAAGTAGCCTATTTGTGATACTTGTTTGTTCGTATTCATAATAATATAAACTGTCTTATGCTGAAAGATTAGGGCACGTTTGTTTACGAAAATTTAGAAGCAATTTTCGTTTTGTGAAAATTGAAATGAGTTTTCGAGTTTTAAGTTTTTGGTTTCGATTTTTGTGTTTGTCGAAAACTTGTTTGTTTGACATATCATGTTTTCATGTTTCGCGAAACGAAAATAGCGAAAACTCATTTGTTGTGTGTTATTTTCGATGACTGTTTTCAAGACGAAAATTGAAACTGCGTTTGTTTATCAAACATAGTATCTGTTTTCAAATTTCACTTAGAATTTTTTAACTCAAACTTAAAAAATATGTTTAATAATATTAATTATGTTAATCAGTAAATAAATATTATTTTATTAATTAATATAAATATTAAAATATTAAAATATGTTTTTTTATTTTTTATTTAAAATAAAATAATTAGGGATGATTACGAATTAGATACGGTGCAAATATTGTATTATCTGCATCGCACATATTCACATCACACATCCATATTCACATCGCATCTGTTGAATATATTCATATCCATACCGCATTCAAATGCGAATATATCTACACTACATTTGCATCTACACCTCATTTAATAAAAAAATTAATAAATAAGTTATTCAATAAAAATAATAACTTCTGATTCCTACGTATAATAATAATAAAAAAAGCAAGTGGGTAAAGGGAGGCACATAGATATATCCTGTTTGATTTAAAAAAAGATTCTAGGGTTTAGAGATATATACATATATATATATATATATATATATATATATATATATATATATAGAGAGAGAGAGAGAGAGAGAGAGAGAGAGAGATTCTCACTCACATGGAGGAGCCCATTTGCTGTCTTCCTAAAGCAATAGCACGCCTAACGGAAGCTATGAGTAGTAGAGAATTACCTAATTAATTATATATCATTTTTCTTTAATTTCTCTCCATTAATTCAAGCCGATCAAATTAAGTCTTTTTTTGTTGATATTGTTGTAGAATTTATGAGACAATTTTTTTTCCGAATATTTGCAACATCTATTTGCAGAACAAGTAACCAAATAAATTTACATATGTACCACAAAAATTAAAAATAAACTTATGTAATGAATTTAAATACATCAAATTGAATTCTAATCCAGTGAATTCAAATATTTTTAGTAGCACAAGTAAACCTCAGCTCGCTTGAAAATAGTCAGGGCCCGATTCCACCACCTCCAGCAGCACCGAGTTGGAGAAGAAGATGAATGATTGGTATAAATGCGTATTTGGCATCAGAATTATATAAATGTAGGAATATGAAGGAAAATGTGTATCATCATTAGTTGGTGACTGCCTCCAATTCATAGTCCACCAAAAATAGGTTTGTTCATTATTTAATAATCACACAATCAGCATAACCACGCAAGGATAAAATTAGCACAACCACGCAATGTAAATTATCACCACAACCACGCAATAATATCAAAACCCTAGATCGGAAAACAAATAACAAATTGATAACAACAATGCATATAAATAAATAATATTGAGCAATATTACTTTACAGTTTTAGGAGGAAAGTGTGCATAACCATTAATTGGTTATCGCCTCTAATTCCTCACCGATGAAAAAAAAATAAAAAAAAGCACAACCGCCTATAATTACGACATCACAGGAGCAATATATCCAAAAAAGGACATCATCACAGCATATATACAGCAGCAGTATATCCAAAATAAACGACCAGAATTTTTTGAAGTTCCACTTATCCGTACTACAACTTTTATACCACAATAACATATTCTATTCTGATATCACAAATATGTTGTATTTTCACTTATGCAACTTAAGGAAGCTGTCATACTATTCTGTTATGGTATCGCAAGTATGTTAGTATATTATTGATACTATGCACTAACAAAACTAATAAAATTCAAAGCATCATGAAAATAACATCATTGTATCTATTAACATAAAAAATAAAAATACATCAGCGGCGATGCGCTCAAAGTTGATTAGTGATACCCTCACGAATACCATGCATTACATTTTGGCTAGAAGAAGGTTCATCTATTGATGATGTAGGTTCATTATCATCATCAATAATAACTTCTTCATTGTTCCAAATTTCTACTAATTCATCAAAAAATTTATATTTAATAATAAAGTTGTGAATTGCACAACAAGCCAATACAATACTTCTTTATCTTGAAACCCCATAGTTCAGCATCATCTTTTGGATCGGAAAACGTGCTTTCAAGAGTCCAAAGCATTGTTCGATAATATTCCGACAAGATGAATGCCGTTGGTTGAATAATTCTCTTTTAGCGTTGGGCCTCGACTACGATAATCTGATCGATGATATCTTTCACCTCGATAAGGTGCCAAAAATCCGGGTACATTAGGATATCCAGTATCGACCAAATAATATTCATTAGGGGTGAGCATGGACCGGTTAACCGGTCCATTAGCAAAAAAAAAAACCGGTCCATTAACTTCGGTTTTTAATTTTTTAACCTACAAACATAATAATATTATGCAAATCATGGAGAAAAATCTAAATAAATAGCGAATTCTCATTGAGAAAAAAGAAAAAAAAAGTGAAACCATTGAACCAATATAATGTTCTACAAAAACTAATATTTTTATTTTTAATTTTTTAATTTTTTTTTTAATTTTTTTTTTAATTTTTTTTAAATATTTTTTTGATTTTTTTAAATATTTTTTAAATATTTTAATTTTTTTATAATTTTCTGTAATTTTTTATAATTTTTCATAATTTATAAATCATTATTATATATATATATAAAATTAAAAATTAATAAATTATATCCAACCGGTCGGTTAACCGAAACCGGTGGACTTTTTACCTCTCGGACCGAAACCGAAACCGAAAACCGATTTTTCCAAAAAAAAAACCGAAACCGAAAAAACCGGTTCGGTTAACCGGAAAACCGGTTTTTTTTGCTCACCCCTAATATTCATCTATCAATACAATGTATAAAATGCATTAGTAATAAAACCAATACAAGAATGTGATTATGGTTCATGAATTTTACCTCCGTTTGACATCGAAAAATTTGTGTTAGGAGAGTATATTGTATGTGCAAAAATCTGCGAGTCATTTGCGGTTCCGTCCCAACCCACATTCACATATGTGAACTGCATATTATGGGCGCCATCACATTTTGTGTTGTTGTTCTATTTCGGCCACGATATAAAGATGATTTGTTGGTGGGAACGAAAGCGGAGACATGAGTCTCATCAATTGCCCCTATTCAATTCTACAAAACCATTCTTCGATTAGTAAGACCCCTTAAGGCTAAAATAATGTGCCTAAGTGTTGTACATTACCTTAAAATATAGAAACCACCGTGGATTTCTATGAATCTCCTATTGAATTGTTCGCGGTTCACGAGGTTGTATAAGTTCAGTTTCCAACCTTAGAACCACTTTAAGTACATACTTGAACCATTTGTGGCATATTTGAGTTGAGTGTTAGTATCGCTCTGCAACTACTCGAACTCGTTCATTGTGACAAATTGTGGCGACATCTTGTCGCCTGTGTCGCCAGCAGAAGCCGAATAGTATCGAGGTGTTTGGGTCAAGTGAGGGAGGTCGCGTGATGGAGCCGACACGTGAGGACTCGGGTTTTGTTTGGTTTTCGATCGAAACGGGTGAAACGAGCGAGTTTCACATCGTAATTACAAGTATGCCACCGCTCGTTTCGCCAATTTTCGCGAAAACATGAAAACGAGCAGAAGCCGTTTTTGCAAATTGAGTTGAAATGGTGTTTCAGGAAAACTCCATTTTCGCGAAATAGATTCGTAAATAGGACGAGTTTTCCACAACAAACACCGTTTCGGATCCAGTTTTCAGTTTTCGCGAAAATGAATACTCAAAACAGGGCAAACAAACACGCCCTTATATCCTTTCAACTTTTTAATTCCTCCTTTTCCACAATTTTGCAATTATTTTATATCTTAGAGTAACAAGCTTACCTAGAAAATTTCAACTCTATGTGATTCTTAATGATGGTTATTTTTTGATCACTGAAGTTTTGAAGCATATTTATCCAGATTGTTTGTTCTGTTGTATAGTATGTATTAACAGGCATTTGCATCTCCCTGACTATGTTAATGCCTTGTGGTTAGTTCACGATGGCATTGCAAGTACACCATTATGGATTCTCTAGTGTTTGACTTGATTCTATAGTCTAGTGATATAGTTCCAGTAAAATAGTTGTGCAAGTTGAAATACTTTGCTTCTTCCTATGTCTGACTACAATTTACAAGGTGCCATCAACAGAGCAAGAGCTACAATTTGTCTAGCCTTTCCAATTGCAAGGAGGCCGATTGTTTGATTTATCCTTATTTTAGGTTTTCTTATTAGATTTGGAGAACATGGTAGGTGAGATAGAGAGCATATTGCATGTGAAGATTTGTTATAATATATATGAGCAAGCTTATTTTTCATTTAGACAATAAATATTTGTTCATCTTACCAGTTTTCACCCAAAATCTATAGAATGACAGTGACGGTATCTTGCATCATGGAATTACAATGACAGTGTCATTTATGTTTGCATCATAGAATGACAGTGATAGTGTCTTGCAAGCATCAACATATTGATACAATATCGGTTACAAAGAATATCAACTAAACATGTAAGTTTCAGCCTGCTAGTTCGACTTAGCTATGAATTTGATTTTCCATAGCTGAAAAGTAGTAATTTGTTTAGATTGGTTTTCTTGGTTAGCTGTTCTATTCAGTTTTGCTAGATCGGCAAGCTCCTTAAGCACTTAGTGAGAAAGATCCTTAACTAGTTATTTTATTCCTTTCCATAAAGAAACACCTAGGAAGCAATTAAGGACATGACAAATAAAATGGCAGATAAAGTAGACATTGTCTATTAGTTTTATATATATATATATATATCATTTATGGTTTTCTGAGTTATTTGGCATGTTTTCTGGTTGATTTGGGTAGATAGCATCATAACCATTTATTAAGTTTGATATACAAGTCATGCACGCACTGGTTATTACAGTTTAAGAATGGACTTGCCTTAGTGGTCACTATCTACTTAGAGTATACTAGTATCAGGACCTTGTTCTTCAAACACCATGGTGTAAATGTTACTTCTGAAATGAAATAGTTAAATGGCTTATTTCACTCTTGCAGATAACTTCTTCAAAGAGGCAAAACAGAAGGTGTCATCCATGAATGTTGTAATATATAACAACATTATTTATGCACATTGGTTAGTATTTCCATATTAGTTCTTATTGCCTGTCTAGTTGTACTACCTACTTGATAATATATTGCTATTTTGCAAGGTAGTCCACCAGTAGTTCTATTTTGCTATACGGTGGAATTATTTATTTTCTATTTTTGGATGTTATTCTCTAGAGTTAGGTACTTTAATCTTTAAAATGCATCTTAGGTAGCTTCACACAGAGTGTTCATGGTTTTGTAATTTAAAAGAAATGAAATAGAAGAAGGGTAAGTTTAGCAGTACAAAGAAAATATAAGGAAAATAAATAGTTCCTTTTCAAGATGAAGATTTCTCTTTGACTTTCTTACCGTTCATCATTTGTGTGTTCAGAAAACCTTTCTGCATTTGTAAATTTAGGCAAGATATAATTGGTTTTTTTGGTTCTCCGGAGTCGAAATTTGATTGGATAGTCATTACTTCTGTTCAAAAATTAGAACTAATCTGATTTATTTCTTAGAAATTTGTTCTAGACTTTGATTCTAGAACAACTAATGTGTTTGATTTCAGAACTTGTTATGGACTTGATTCCAAAACAACTATGTGTTTGATTTCAATTCAGAACTTGTTGTGGAATCAAGTTTGATTCCAAAACAACTGAACAAGTTCTGAGAATCTAAAATCAAAGTGTTTGATTTCAAAACTTTGATCCAGAATCCAAAACAAGTTCACAAATAATGTTCTTTATGAGAAGTAAGAACTAAAAAGTGAGAAGAAGATAGATATAAATTTTTAAGAAATTTGAGAAGTAGAAAAAGATAGAAAAAGAAGAAGATAGAAGTTGTTGAAAACTTGAGGTGTTGGTATTTAAAAACATGCTAAGTTGGTAGAACATATTACTATTGTCTGATTCTTATCAATTAATATATTTTATTCAAGATATCAATGGCTCAATAATGAGCAGAAAATGTAAATGACTCAACAATTAATATATTGAATGTTGTGAGTTCTATTATGTTATTTTGGTCTTGGTTGTCTCATTTCTCCTTATTTATTCCTTCTATAGTCTTTCATCTTCCCTGATATGTCATTGGTAGTTATCACTCTTAAATAAGAAAATTTTTGACGGATACCTCTTATGTTAGCATAGTGTTTTTTTTTAAATTTAGTGAGTTTTGGTTTGGACTTGTGTTCTTACTTCCTTTCTTTTGTAGGAAAAAAAGTAAAAGAAATAAGGCGGACCTAGCAGACGTACTGTAACTTCTTTTTATTTGGGCAGTGTTGTCTGAGTTTGGACAATGTTGTTTTTGATGTATTTGGATTAATATTGAACTTATTTTGGATATTTTCAATTTGTTGATGGTTGGATATGTAGATGGTTGGTTGTATACCTACTAAGTTATAGGTTTTGTAATTAGTAGGTGTATTATTATATTAATGAATGATTAATTCTTAAATTTTGTGTGTTTATTGTAAATTTATTTATTATAGATTCTCAAAGCTGTGGCAAAGTCATCACATATTGTGGCAATAATCTAAATTTGAAATTTATTAGTGGCAAATTCATTTTAATGTTTAATGACAAATGATCAAACATGTAGTGGCAAAAAAATTTGTAGCAAATTTGATATTTAATGGCAAAATATAATATGATATTAGTGGCAAATTTCATATATTATTGCCACAGAAAGAGTTTTAGAAAGAGTAGAATAATGACAAATATTTATTAATAAGTGACAAATTTTTTTGCCATAAATGATACGTGACGTCAGCAAATCTCGTAGTTTGACTTTTTCATTTGCCACTAAAGAAATTGTAATTCGTGGCAATCGGCTAAAGTTCGCCATAAAAGCCAAAAATGACTTTTAATGGTGGACCTAATGTGGAAAACGATTGACGAGCACTTTTTTACCATTGAATCATCATTTTGCCACTATATGTCACTACTGTGGCAAAAATAGCTTGCCACTAATTCTAATTTTTTTTGTAGTGACTCTTTCACCTCAACCTAAGGGACAACTTAACTAATCCTAGTAAACTAAATTTACATCGGTGGAATTAAGCCTCAAACATAAAGACAATCACCCAATTTCAAGACCTAACAACCTAGGTATTCACAAGCTCAAATACAATGAAATAAATAAGAAAATACACAACTTAATAGAGCAATAAATCAAATAACTTATACTGCTCCAAACAAAGTTTCCTAGCTTCCTCTTGATGCCTTTGATGGTGAATCAATGAAGTCAAGGCTTACTCAAGAAGTTGAGAGATCAAAGCTAGGGTTTTCAAGAATGGTGGCTCAATCAAGCTCAAGGATCATCAAAATATGGCTCAAGGTATGTTGGACCATCAAGCATTATTTTGTTGGATCATCAAAATAATGCTTTCTGGCACACTTCGGTCGACCGACTTGCCTACTGCCAATTTTTGGCGCCATTCGGTCAACCGACCAATCGACCAAAATTGGGCAAACTGCATTGCTTGGTTTGGCTGAGTTTTTGCCTATTTGCTCGTTTCTGAGTTCCGTCTTCACTAAGTATACTTATATAACATTTCTTAACTTTAAGTTTATAACTTTAAAACATAAATGTTATATAAGGATTACCTCCTATTTAGATTCAATAAAAATATCTAAAAAATCAAAATCCTTAAGAATCAAAATCTAACTTTTTGGGTCTAGTACAAATTTTTGAAAAACAAAAATTTTCTAATCTTTCGTGTCAAGTATGGGTAGGCTAAAAGCTTCCAAAAAATCCTTAAAAGTATCTCGTTATCTAGTTTTTACCCAAGGAACAATTGCCGGCATTTTTTGTGTCAAGAAAATATCTAGGTCATATAGCCCTCCAAGGCTTAGTGAATTTCACGATCATTTTCTAATTTGCTAGTTTTTTCATGTTTTGGGGTTCGGGTTTGATTTTTGGGTTCTTATGCATCATCATGAGGATTTACAATATCAGCTAGACACTAGACCTAAACTTTAACTTCATGAAGAATCCCGAGCATCGACGAGCATCCTTGTCGATTTCTCTAATTTTTTCGATTTTTTCGATCAGAGACGTCGTGCGCTAACCGATATGGAACCTGAAAATAACTCTCCGTAAAATCATTAGTTCTATGTTTGTTATCATCAAAATCGAGATTAAGTCCAAGGTTGAAAACCTTAGGCCAACATTTAGTTGATCCATGATTCTCCTCAACAGAGCTACCAACTTCGTCCATTGCAGGGCTTTTCCAACCTTCTTATTGGAAGTCGCTCTACTATGGTTCTCTTCCTTCCACCAGGGTCCATATATTCTTTTGTGGAACTTTCCCGCATATCAGCCGATTCTCCTCATCCCGGATCTACTCCAAGACAGAGGTCACCCTCCACTACATCAGGCAAGGGCCACACGAGTCCTTGAGAAACTATGTGCATTAGCAGAGATCTCGAATCTCGACCCTCCAATCAAACTCTACTCCATCAAATACGTGTTGAAACCTAAATACTTCACGATTAGATCGCCTTGATGAAACCAAATGATATGATCAAGTTCCAGGATACATCTACAAACTTTATGGAAATGGAAGAACTTCGTAAAGCCAGAAAAGACGACAGGCAGACCACCTAGAGCGTCGCTGAGAACAGAAAAGGCAAAAGTCCATCGAGGGAGGAGAAGATAGAGATCGTCTGACCGAGGTCACAACAGGAGAGGGAGGTCAACCCCGGGCCCATTCCTAGGTTCAACGAGTACACTCCTCTCAAAACCAGACAATAAATCATCTCCGGGAGGTCTACCACCTGTAGTGGCTCAAACCCCCTACAATCTTGAAAGACCAAAGCCATCGTTCAAAGGCGACAAAAGGAAGAGGTGTAAATTTCACCGAACCTATGGGCACACCACTGAAGAATGTGTGTTGTAAGACCCGGAAAAAGTTTCCTAATATAAAAATCTATTTTGGTGCAGCGCGTCGGACCCGGGGGTAGTCGAGTCGTGCCTCAGGATCGCCTTGAGTGAAAATGTATGACTCGGCTAATGAATCATGAAGTCTATTTGGATAATTAACTTTTCTTTTATAAAATCATACCTTAAATTGAGTTAACTCGAGTCATGTTATGGTTTGAGTCGGAACCCAAGTTGAGTTCGGGTTTAGTCGAGGTTTGAGTGCGAGTTAAGTGAGTCAAGAGGCCTCATTTGGAAAGCTATATGAGGGATTAAAACCCTCATCTTGCAGCTGTGTGGCTCATCCATTGAGCCGCACAAGGCTGCCTAAGGGGAGAGAGGAAGAGGAGCAAGGTGAAGCTTGGGGCTTGGATCGATCCGGGATTCGCGTCGTCGTCGGAAAAATTTCAAGTCGTCGTCACCCGATCCTTATTTCTTCGCAACCTAGGTGAGTGGTTAAGTTTTGAAGCTTGGGGGAGGCGGGTGGCCGAACCCTAGATGAGATAGGTTGAGTTTTCACGATCTTTCTGACAAATCTTAATTTCTATGATGTGCGTTCACTGTTTTATGAAATTTCTTGTTGGAACTCGTTGTTTCTTCGTAGATTTGCAAGTTTTTAGGGCTATCGAGTCATGGGGAAAGGGGAAAGGTCATGCCAAAATTTTCCCCAATTCCCTTGACGGCAAGGAAGCCCTTAGATGACCTTAGGTCAATCTTCAATGTAGTTCTACTTGTATATCTTTCGTATATTGAAGCATGTCTTCCCTAGGAGTCCCTTGAATGGCCGAATGAACCTTACCACTCATGAAGAGGGTTCGACCAAGGGTGAGGGAAGGGTAAATTAGTTAATTGGCATTTAAGTTACACTCGAAATTGAAGAGGTAGAGGTATAGCTAGAGTCTCCTCCCACTTTTCCTACCATTAGGACCATAGCCGAGCAAGGTCTTCCTTGCTCATGGTTCGGCCAAGCCTAGGGAGGGGAGAAGAGATTAGCTATAGATGGAAATTACATGACTATAAGGATCATACATAGAGATATGACAATACTTAAGAAGAACATCAAACATAGCAAGTAGCTTGATTGATTTGAAACTTTAGGAATGCTAGTCTTGTAACCATACTTAGCATTTAATCCTTAAACTTGGATGTTGACAATGTTACCATGTTTTATAATTTATACATGTTATTTAAATTTATTACTACCTTGCCATGCTAGATAGTTGCTCCTTATTGAGCTAATATTCCTAAGGTAGTATAAGAATTGTTAGGTATGTGCATTATGGTTATATATGATGAATGATGTAATATTTGAGCATTTTTCTTTAAATTATGTATGATGCCCTAAATGTTCTTGGATGGTATTCCAATGTTGACCCATGCAAATTCTCACCTAAGACAGTGTAGAAGGCTAGTTATCATGTAAGGTGCCACCAGATGTTCATAGCACATTTATGGAAACTTAGATATGAGACGATAACACTTCTATAACTGCTTGTATATTTTTAAAAACTTAGAGATTGTAGGTGCACATATATTGTAGCCGGACATGGCTAGATTCGGGTAAAGGCCCGAGGTATATATATATATATATAGAAACCCTAGGATATTGAATGTGTAATGTGCTTGAGATGGTCCGCCGAGGAGCGAGGAGGTCGGAAATGACCAATGCTCAGCTCGGCCAGTTGGGTCTAGAGGTGCGCCAGCGGGCCCGCTAGGTGTCAGACCCCAGTTGGGTGAGACTAGCTATCCTTATCCTAGACGGTGTCCGGAGACTAGTGGCCATCCTAGTCGACGGCCCGGGATTGTTTGTTTATATCTTGAGATGTTGTGGCCTAGAGCCAGTGTGATACTACCAGATATGGTAAGGACGGCTGTAGCCGGGATATGATTCTATGAGTAGGCCCAAGTGCTGAATGCCGAAGGCTAGATAAGCCGAGATGGTAGGTTATCATGTTCAGTTGATGCGGACGAACCCGTTGGGGGTCGGTAATCGCATTAGAAATAAATTTTACCTCCTAGTACATTTCCTTTATTGCTCTGTATGATATATATATATATATGACTAAGGCTTATGTGGAGGTTCAATTGAGCCACTCATTGAGTCCCAAGTGGACTCACAGTTTATTTTTATTTTTGCAGAGCATGAGCAGTTGCTTTGTGTCGACGTGGTGCAGTTGGAGGGCAGAGGTGGTGCCAAATCTCGTAGCGGCGTCCATGAGTCTTAGACTAGTCCTAGTTATATTGGTTTATTTCTGCACTGACGATTGTAATTGAAAAGAATTGCAAAAACGTGATGTTTGACCATTTGGATTTGAGGTTGATGTTTCTTCTTGTTTTGAAAAACTTATACATTGTGATTTGTAAACTTTGTTTTATAAAGTATGTTAAGTTTCTTTCAGTCGATGTGTTTTGGTTTATTGATGTCAGTGTAGACAGTAGGCTACAGGGCAGGATGTGGACCCTGGCCGGTCACACTACCCTCAGTCGGGGTGTGACAGTGGTATTTTATGATTAGATCGAGCGCTTGATCAGAGGTGGTCACCTCGATCACTACATCCGGCGCGACCAGAGCCGCAGCCAAGGCTAGTGGAACCACAGCCACCAGCTTCGAGGTCCCAGTAAGACACCACCACCTCGCGACATAGATAACCACAATGATCATGGGACTGAGCAGCCCCACGCCGACATCCGGGGAGTCATCGACTACATTGCAGGTAGATTTGCTGGAGAAGGCGACACTGGTTCATCCAGAGCACAACCATCCTAGGACATCATGTGCGTCGACAATGGAACTCGTTCGCAAAGGCTACATGCCAACCCGGTAATATCTTTTTATGATATTGACTTTCGGATAATTGACAGGAATTTACATGCATGACCCATTGTTATTTTTATTTTGTCAAAATTTTCATCTTACAATATTAAAAATAAATTACTTAATTAAATTTAAGTTCATAATCTTTAATATAAAAATTTGGTCAAATAACATTTAAACATTGAATCATTAATATTCGTAAGCATTGAAGTCAAAATAAACATATATAAGATTTAAGAATTTAACTTTATTGGAGTCCAAGATATATAAAAAAACTATATAAGATATAAGCTTATCGTATGAAATTTTTATCTTAATTAATTTTAACTAAATTTCTATTCGGACTGATATCTTATCCTATAAGAAACAAACAAGCCATTAGATTAATATTTAACGATACATAAAATCATACAAAAGATGACATCTTAATATATACATAATAGCTAAAAAAGTGAGAAAAAGAATCTCGTAAATATCAAACGGAGAAATTTACACTTGGGCCCGATGCTTGTCAAGTTGCAGTACGTGAAGCAAGTGCAGGAAATGCCAAATGGATTGCAGGATATATTGGACAATATATAGAAGGGGAACTAATACGAAGAAAAAGGAAATGATCAGAAGGGAACGCAACGCTAAGAACCGATTCTTTTCATTCTAGCTGTTAAAGAATCGATTCTTTGCGTTCTAATTAAGCTTCTTCTCTTTTGTAGAAAGAAGGCAAAAGGAATTCCATTAATTTCTCTCCTTTTCCATTCTAGCTTTTAATCTCTTCCCCCGTGCCTTTTCAACTCCCACCACCACTAACAGCAACACATTGTGTGATTGAAGACACTGAAGAAAGATTTCCTTTTTGCTTAGCTAAGAAGGGAGATGGGTTCGGCTGAGGGCGAGAGGAATGGCGACTATGATTACTCGTTGAAGGTACTTCTGATAGGAGACAGCGGAGTCGGGAAGAGCAGCCTCATGCTCAGTTTCTTGTCCAACCTCGACTCTCTCGGGCCTCCCCCCACCGTCGGTGAGCATATCCGGGCATGATTTGCTCTATATAATCTTCACTTTCGATCCTTGTGAAACCCTCTTTTTCTTGCTTCGGATAATTTGTATGGTTTTGTAGGTGCTGCAATTCCAAGGTTGAATAGAAAGCTGAAAGATTCTTTTTCTGTTGAACTGGTGTCTCGACGATCTTTTATCATTAAAAAAGCATTTGCTTTAATTTTCTGTCATCTTACTACGTACCTAAAACATCCATATAATTTTATTTTTAAGAGGATTAGACATATTAGTCTAGAAAACTATATATATATTTGATCGTTCATTGTATGATATATCACTGGTTTATGGATGCTAATAGAGAGTTTTAATAATAAATATTTTTCGTCTATGTCTAGTGATTTATGTATGTTCATGATATAAGTACGTAGACTGGAAATTAAGATCATGCAGTTTGACAAAGAAATAGCAGTTTTCCTCTGGTAGATATTCATTTCATCATTACACAAATTAAAATGATTGTTCCTTTTAAAATAATATATATTAGGGATATTTGACCATTTCATATGTATGTTTTTAATCACATTCTTTGCTTATAATCCTTTAATTAATTCTTCCTTTTGCTCACCACCTAATTATATGTCAATTTTATTTGGATTTGTGTATAGGAGTGGATTTTCGAATAAAGTATCTTACAATTGGCGATAAGAAACTAAAGATTACCATATGGGACACTGGTAAGTTGTACAATCTGGAATCCTCAAGAATAAGTTTTCAGAATTAAATATCTTAATTAATTTCTCTTTGTAATCTTGTGATCCATTTTATTTAGATGTATACATAATAATTCCTCGCATGTATATACTCGATCGCCAATCTGAATACCTGTTGTTTTTTTATAAATATCACCTTTTAATTTGATTCATTATTAAAAGAAAATTAGAGTAATTTCCTAATTTAATAAGCAACTAGCATAAAAAAAAGGTTATTCCATGTGTAAGTGTAGGTCATTTCACTGAAAACATTCTGATCATCCAACCACAAGGAGTGCTTCTGATTTAATGATTTTTACGAATTTTCGATCACTTTTCGACTACAATGGTTGTCTGAAATCACTGCATTTCTTGTAGTGTCTGTCAACCCCAATTAAACCTCTGAAGGCAAAAACCTATGTTTGATTTTATTTTATTTTTCTATCTCAATGCATTTACGTCAAATGAGGTAAAAATTAAGTACATTTATATGTTCCAATTTGCAGCTGGGCAGGAGAAATTCAGGACAATCACGGGTTCTTATTATAGAGGAACTCATGGAATAATTATGGGTAAGTAATTCATATGGAATTGTTGTTCTTTTGTGATCGCTTGCTAAACTTGTGTTTTTTTATTTTTTAGCTCTCATTTCTGGTTTCTAAAATAGTATTGATTTATTCCAAAATGAGGTGACTTAGCACAATAAGACTAATTTGGATATTATTTTTGTGGGTAGCACAGTTGATGGCAACATGTTATAAGTTTCTTAGAGATCTAGGATTTGAACTCTAGTATGGTCACCTATTGTGACTAATTTCTATCTTTGTTAAAGAAAAAAAATCATTTGTCTCTGAATAGAACATCTCTTAATGTTCACCAACAAAAACAAGTCTAATTAATTTATTGTTTGATCAATTGCTATATATATATATATATATATATGTCTGATTTTATGACTTGAAAGTTGTAATGAACTCTTTTCCACCACCAGTTTATGATGTGACTAGGCGAGATACTTTCAAAAATTTGGTTGACATATGGGCTAAGGAAGTAGCGATATACTCAACAAATCATGATTGTATTAAAGTACTTGTTGGAAACAAAGTGGATAAGGTAAGCCTTTGCAGTTTTAAATGGTCATCTTATCCTTTTTTTTAGTAAGAGAAACAAAAAATATCCAACATTCATTAACAATGAAAGCATAGAGAAAATTATATGCATAAGCTCGAAATTAGAGAAAAGAAAAAAAAAGGAAATAAAAACAAAGAGAAGGAAACAAGATATTATCTACATATATACCGACTAATCATGACATGGAGGTGCAAAATTTTGGCACTAAAGAAACCTAAGGTGTTTTAAAGATACAAAATGATCATATAAGGAGTTACACTACTCAATTCCATATACCCACTATTTGTATATATGGTTGAACACTTGCCATTAGCTTTTGTAATTTTTTACTCCTTTTTCTCTCCTCCCTCTTATATTTGTATTTCTCAACACGCTTGATAAATATATACAGGATTCCTTTTAAAAAAAGTAAATTAAATACAAGACTCATTTTCAAAAAAAAATTGACAACGACCATTACGGCTAACGACTATGAACCTTCTTCAAACATCATTCCGTCCAACGTAGGCTGCCTTCAAGTTGCATTTCCCCCTCAAATCCTCTTCAAACCTTTTGTCATTTTTCTCTCACTAAACTTGCTAGTCCTAGATGGTTTCTGCTATGTGACCTCAAGTTCGCAGAAACAAGACTTCTAGTGGTCTTGCCATGATCATGAACTTCGTTCTCCACGCCCTTTACCTCTTCACAATCCTCAAATATATGTTGAATTGTTTCTTGCTCGTTACGGCAATGACTACAATTTTAAATCTCAATCACTACTAAAAAAATGGTCATCTACGTCGTTGAACCGCCGGAGAAGGTCTTCTGCAACGGTGGTGAACTATCGCAAAACTTTGTTGCAAAATAGCTAGTCGACGATACTTTGCAACGGCAAACATAGCCGTCGCAGAAAACTCAAAACCGTCGCAGAAAAGCCATAGCAACGCCCCTCAATCGTCCCAATTGATTTTACTTTGCAATGGCACAACAACCGTCATGGGCCATTGCAGATACGTCGCCAAGTCATTTTGCGACAGGTGATACGGGAGCGCCCAACCGTTGATACAGTAATTCGATATATACATATCTTCTACGACAGTTAAACTATCGTAGATATCAATTTTGTTTTTTTAATAAGTTTAAAAAATAAAACTTTCTTGACTACTCTTGACTACTCTAAGGGATAATGATGTGTGCTTGACTACTCTTGACATCCGCTAGTGAATCCTCTATCCGTCCAGACGCAAATGACGTTAATGGACTAGTGAAGGAGGAGGTGTAGGCAATCAACCCTGCATCGTGTCGCTGCAACAATGCTCGTGCATGGGTTGTTGTGTCAATGTCGTAAATACGACCATGGCCAATGTTGGTCACCTGCATCCATGAGTCAGCATTGAGGTGATGCTGTGTAGGACCACCTCTGAACTGGCTCACCAACTCTATATAGGTGGACTTCAAAATAAATTTAATTAAATAAATATTGAAATAATAAATTAATTAAATATTTACTTACTCTTCAACCGCCAACTGTCTTATAGGAGAACCTCGTCCATACCCATGGTCTAGAGACCCTCTGGGCATCTGTTACCGTCATTCTCGGCCAAGAATTTAGTTCATACTCGATAGCTTTTGTTTCCTATGAATAGATCTTTGAAACTTGTTTAGCAAATCCCTATTATGACTACCACAATATATGTAGAAAGTACATTTTTGTAAGTTTATAAGTTTGTATTCTCCTCATTTTGACAATTATAATATTCATTGGTGGGTGTCGATTCCAACAAAAATAAAATTCCTTTTCTTAAAAATATAAGTTTGTAATAGCGATGAGTATGATCATGTCCGTAGAGATTGGTGAGAATTAATTTTAAAAAAAACCAAGAATGAGAAAGTAAAAAAATATTAAAAAGCGGGGTTTGAAATAGTTCAAAGTTAAATACACTAAACAACGAAACGAGTTAAACTGAATAAATCAATGCAAGAAGATTCTGGCTAAAGGTGTAATCTCGGTTTTGATTCGAGAGATTGGTCGCATATGCAAAAAGAAATCTTTATTCTTTCAATAAACCGGCTAT
The DNA here is from genome assembly GCA_034359265.1 of Canna indica. NCBI lineage: Eukaryota > Viridiplantae > Streptophyta > Magnoliopsida > Zingiberales > Cannaceae > Canna > Canna indica. The sequence continues at coordinate 53,546,727 of CP136896.1, forward strand.
AGTTGTTAACAAGATCTAACAACCTAGATCTCTTTAGCTAATCGTTAATCAAAACAAACTTTTTGATTAATCTCTTATATATTAACAAACAGTCCTAAACAAGCTCTTAGGATTTAATCTATTAACAACATTAAGGTTCAATGAAAATACTGATTCTAACCAACAAACACATAAGCTCGGTTCATTTAGGTTAGATTATATATTTCCTTAGCATCAATTGAACACATGATTATGAACAATGATGCTAATTACCACTAATTATCATAATAGTTAAATAATTATGAATCCGACAATTTTGATTGACAACATATTATCCTAATGATTGCACAACTGACCCTAATAGCAACAATCAACAAGACAATAATCTTAAAGTGCAGAAATATACCAATACTGAAAGAATCAAAGAGATATGAGAATTAGTTAGATCTCGCAATCATTGTAGAATCAAAAACCTCAATCATCCTTGCATAGAATTCTATAGGTGCGGCAATAGAATCCAAACTATAGAATATAGAGAGAATATATATCTTTCTACAATGATCTCTTTCTTATATAAAATCTTCAATCTAACCTAGGAAATTAGGAAATAGGAAATAGAGTTTTACATGGAAACAAACTAAAAACCAAATCTTTTGATTTAATATTCTTAGCATTTAAGTCTCCTAAATCGAAGAGGAACCAAAATCAAATCATCCAATTGTTGATTGAATCACGTTCAAAATCGGTTAAGTGTGATCTTGGTAAGCCTTGCCCAGGGCTTAAGCAAAGGGAACCTGATCTTTTGATTTTGCCTTGTCTTCGAGAGTCCCATCAATAGACAAGCCTTGCCCAAGACTTAAGCAGAGAGAAACTAGTCTTCTTTCTCCTTTCCTCAACTAACTACAAAACACAACCAAAATTTATCAATTGAGTAGCACTCATTCCAATTTTTAATATAAAATACAACACCTAAGATGATAAATATACACACTATCAAACTCCCCCCCACTTAGGCAATGTTTGTCCTCAAGCACAGCGCAAATCCAAGAATCCTTCCCATTAACATTTAGCTAATCCAATCACAATCCGCATCATCAAGTCTCAATGAATCAAATTAAAAAACAATAGAAAGTTAACTGTCCATAGTGAAATCTCATCAATCTACACAGAAGTATGATTACCTTAATAAACTTCTCGAGCACAAGTTGCAAAATATTTGAAAATTATAAGCACACACATCAATTTCAATTAAAGTCAAATAAGTGCACAGAGAAACAATTACCAAAACTTGCTAAGATATAGCATTTCCCCTCATTATAAATCAGTCCATTTCAAGAAATTGATGAGCCAAGGAAACTTTATTCTTTAATTGAGCACTTTTTTGCTTGCCAAGAATGTCATTCAATCTTTTGACTCCATAACATACATTGGTGAAGCATGCACCCGATTACTCCATAGATCAATATTCTAGGTGTCTACTAGCTCTACTCATAATCCCTTTTCAGATCATTTGGACATCCTTAATACCTTGACATTTGTTTAAAAATTAGAGTTTCAACACACATATCAAGGCAAATCCTAGAAAAGTTTCAAACCATGCATGACAATTAGTTTAAAGCAAGCAAATTATTTATTGGTTCATTAGGAATCAAAACCTATGCTTTTCATGTTTCAAGAACATATCAAGCATAATCATTTTCTATGTGGAAAGATGAGAGAAGCACCATTTGTGCTAGCTCCCTATTGTAAATCAATTCAACTCATCAAGTCATGGCAAATTAGACTCTTCAAGGATAAACATGAAATTTCAAAGAGATGAATTAAGGGATATGAGCTGCAAAACAGAAAGCTTTTGAAAAAGTTTAAGATTCCCTTCTAAACAAGCAATCAAAATGAGTCGTCAAAGGTACTTCAAAACAAGCAGTCAAAGGGCAGAAGTAATCACATAAGCATATCATTAGAAACATGATTCCCCTCCCCTACACTTAAACTCAACATATATTGTCCTTGATGTGATGAAAAAATTAGCTCAAAGTGAAAAGATAAAAGTAAGTTGGGAATACGAGGATTACCCAGATTATAGGAGGAGGGATAAGATCGCTTGCTACTACCGGGGGGGGGGGGGGGGTGGCGCTTGTAGCCCATGAAAGCAAGGAAGCTAGTCAAATTCTACTCAATCCGAACACTTGTGCTATCAACTGAGTCAATGGTGCCTCAAAGCGCTTTAGTCATTCTTCAAGTTGGGACTATTGTGGGGTAGAGGAGGACAAGGTTGTTGAACTTGAAACGAGAGATGCATTAATTCACTAAATGAAGTAGCCTTATATAGGTTTTACAAGACATTTTGATAACTCCTAAAGACTTGGTAATTAACTAATAATTACCCACTCTTCTAACAAGATAAATATCTAATAATTAAAGGATAACTACAAGGCTTAGTCAACCAAGCCTTGCCCATCTACGTGAAGTGGTGTTGCATTATCTTCAACACTCGCCCTCAACACCAGCTTCACCATCTCAAGCTTTCGATCATCATCCTTCATCTGACGTCGCACACATGTGCCTCTTTCCTCATGTACATCTTTTTCGTCTCTTTTGTCTTTCTCTTATTCGTCTCTTGTGCTCTTCACGAAGACCCGACAAGACTTTGATCCTCTGTGCTCTTCACGAGGATCCGGCGAGACTTGTCCTCTGTACTCTCCACGAGGACCCGACGAGGTTGTCTCTTGTGCCCTCCACAAGGACCCAACGAGACTGTCCCTTGTGCTCTTCACGGAGACTGAGCGATATTGTCTTTTTTATCTCCCTCTCTCTTCCTTTGGGCGACGACTACTTCTGAATACCCACATCATAGACCTACTATTGCTGAAGAAGCGGGGGTCGGTTGGTGCTTCTTCCAAGATTGTGGTCTCCCCTATGTGGTGATCAACGTGACTTGTCCCCAAAACCAGAGTGGGAGTCGATGCGATGAAGCAGCGTTGAAACCCTCCGTAACTTTAGTTTGATGATGACCTTGCCGGAGATAATCTTCTTCCTTATTTTGACCCGGTCAAAATAGAAATGGGGTATACATAATGCTTCTTCTTTGCTGCCAAAATCAAGATAATTAAATGTGAGCCTAGCCAAATTAATTCCTTCCTCCTTTCCTCTCAAATCTCAATGAAGGATTCGAAGTAGCATTCTTCCTCTCTTGAAGGTGGGGCCTGCTAGAGAGTATTTTTTTTTTCTTTACACTAAAAATTAATTAAAAAGTGAATTAAAAAGATGGGGCCCACAGCTGCTTTAATTTTCTTCTGCTCCTCTTTTGAGTGGGGCCCACCGAAATAAGTGCTTCTTCTTCCTATTTTTGGCAACAGCAACTTCGTCTGCTACGAAGGATTTGTTGAGAAATCTTCAACAACTAATGGAGGAAGTGATCCGCCTCGACCAGGATCTCCTCTCATCTCCTACGTCCACCTTCCTTGCATTCTACGAGCCGGGATTTGATTCCTAAAATGCACTTTCGCCTAGTGGAGAAGACAGCAGGCTTCTCGATCTCCTCTTCAGATCTGGTGCAATTTGGCAGTCCTCTCGATCTCCTCTCTGAGATCTGGTGCGACTCGGTAGTCTTCTCGATCTCCTTTGCGAGATCTCGTGCAACTCAGCAGTCTTCTCAATCTCCTTTGCAAGATCTCCTGCGACTCGACAGTCCTCTAGATCTCCTTTGCGAGATCTAGTGCAACTCTTCCTCTCTTTCAAGCAGCAACAGGAACATTATCTCCAATTCCTGCGTGAGCCGCGCTGCGGGCTGTCGGCGTCGGCCTCGCCGATGCCTTGCTCGGAACGGATCCGATGTTGATGTTGTTGCACCACCCAAGGAGACAGATGACTAAGCAAACATCACTCCTTCACCTCTGTTCAAATAGAGGACTTTCTTCTTTGTTGCAATGCTTCTCCCTCTTTTGGATATAGCTATCGTCGGACGAGTTCGGCATCGTCTCGTTCGTTCCTCTCACCACGGGAACCACCCCCTATGCTCCTCACGGGGACCCTGCGAAGTCTTCTTTCGCTTTCTCTATACGGGCGAACGTTCGAACCTCCTGCAGCAACGAGTATTTGCCTCTCTCTCTCTCCCTCTCCTCGGCTCTCACTTATGGCGATCTCTCGTCCCTGGCTCTGATACTAATTGTTGAACTTGAAATGAGAGATGCATTAATTCACTAAATGAACACTACTGGAAAAATGGGCATCAGCAACGGCTTGCAACGGCCCGGCCCGTTGTAAAGTAGTTGTGGCAGAAAAGCGCGTTGATGATAATTTAGCAACGGCGCTGCAACAGTCGATCGGGCCGTTGCTAATAATATTATCAGCAACGGCTTTGCCACGGACACCGGGCCGTGGCAAGGCCGTTAGTGAAAGACCGTTAGTAAGTCATTGCTGATGTTATACAGCAACGGCTTACGATACACTTTTAGTAACGGCTTTCCCACGGACAACCGTGGGAAAGCCGTTGCTGATGACTAAAATCTGGAACAGAAAAAATTTTAAAATTCTAAATTTCTATTAATACATTGATACAATCTGATACATAACTCACACACCCATACACATCCATTCACACATCACAAATACACTCAGATATATATCAAAACAATTATACTTATATTTATAATTATCCACAATCGTATAAAAACTATTCAAATGCAAAATTGAAGTGTCAATATCCAAACAAAATAAAACTAAAATATATATAGTATCGAAGTAACAAAGTCAATATAATAAAAAAAAAATCTCACGATGACGATGGAGGATGGTCTGAATCATATGACGGAGTCTGGAGTGCCTGGGTGTACACCGGCGTGGACTGACTCGAGGACGATAGATCAGATGATGCTGCTCCGTGATGACTTGACAAGTTGCGTAGCATAACTTGCATATCTGCCATCATCTGACTCTGACGCTCCATCAACTCAGTCTGAAGCGCGATCGTCTCCTCCAGTGTCCTTATCCTGCTACTATGATCATCTCTGGACCTGGAGGTCGATGGTCGTTCACCAGCATGCGGAGGGGTCAGTGCCCCAAGTGACCCTAGCACGGCTCACGCATGACCACTATCTGCAAAACCATACACGCGGCCATGGTCCTAGCCACCTGCAGCATCGACCCACGCTGCTGCGTCAAAGTCCTCGGGGGTGCCTCCGCGTTGTATCACCGTCTGACTGTAGGTCTCCTACTCGAGTTTAATTTTTTGTTTAATATTTTTCATAAAACTTAAATTATAAATATATAGGCTTTACAGGACATTTTGATAACTCCTAAAGACTTGGTAATTAACTGATAATTATCCACTATTCTAACAAGATAAATATCTAATAATTAAAGGATAACTATAAGTCTTAGTCAACCAAGCCATGCCCCATCTACGTGAAGTGGTATTGCATTATCTTCAACAAAGGCAAAAGGTTGGGAGTCTCTTTTTCCATCGCAGAACACTCGCTAATCTCGAGGGGTAACGGGACTTGGAAGAGCAAAATAAACAATATCATTCTCTTTATGTAGCAAACTCATTCCATCCAAACATTTCAAATCCAATGAAACTGGATCTTCTTAATTTCGGCTCGTCTTCGAATCTCCCATCGAAAGGCAAGCTTTGCCCAAGGCTTAAGTAGAGTGAAATTAGTCTTCTTTATTATTTCCTCATCTAACTAATAAATACAACCAAAATTCATCAATTGAGTAGCATTCATTCTAATTTTTAATATAAAAAAAAAACACATTAGATGATAAATATGCACACTATCATTCATCCGAATAGATAAGTTATTAATAGGGGTGGCAATTCGGGTCGAAGAGTCCACTTTCCACGTTGCAATTACCACTTTCCACCCCTAGTTGTTAATATGAATTATAATTTTATTTCATGTAAAAAATTATTAATGCAATTTCATTTGTGCATTAGAGAATTGGATGTGTTATTTCTATACCATCCCAAAAATTTAAAGTTACTCTTTACACCTAGAAATTTGTCCCCTTCATAGCGTCTATTTAAAGAACATTGCACATGGCACTCATATGCAAATGCTGGTTTTCACTTTTAATACGTGTGTTAATGAATGTGCAATAATGTATACAAATCCTAGACTCGCATGCATTTTTTGGTAAAGCCTTGCCTATTTTCATTTTTCTCCTAATATTTAGACACATTTTATTATTATATATGTCAACTAAAAGAAATATCCTTTTTATTTTTGTGCTTCTAATATCTTTGTCTGGACATGAGATGCATACTTATTTTATCCTAATCACATTGGTTTATATATATGTTGCAGGAGATTGATAGGAAGGTGACAAGAGAAGAAGGAATTGCCCTTGCCAAAGAAATGGGCTGCATGTTTATTGAGTGCAGTGCAAAGACAGGAGAAAACGTCAGCAGATGTTTTCAAGATCTTGCAATAGAGGTATATATAGATTGAGATACATAATGAGTGAATTTGCTATTTTCCTTTCAAGACTTGGAGTGAATGAAATGAAACAGGTGCCTCTAGTTAATTGGGATTCTTTCCAATAGAAGTTTCCTCCTTTATTTCTCACTTGTATACTTCAAACCTCTTGATTAATACAGGTATTATTTTCCTCAAAAAAAAAAAATCCTCCTTTTTGTTTTGGCATTCAACAGATATAATAGTGACAACTACTAAACCACCTAATGTTTTGTTTGAACACCAAAAATCAGGTTTTAGCAATCACTACTGGTCCTTCATCATCTATATATTTTACTAAAACATACTAGAACAGTTGATTCTTTGACTGATTTATCTTACTAGAACAGACTAGAACAACATTTGAAATGGTTCTTATGCTTTAATTATTTACATCTACAAGTTTGAAATTCTAGATAAGTACTCTTGTTATGTAAATTTACATTAATTAATTGACATAATTTTTTGACTGAATACATACTACACAATTTTCATCTGCTTAGTTTTTCATATTATAATTTCTATCAACAAATCTTATGATTTACAATCCGAGTGATTTAAAATTTTCTGTATTTGAGATGATTGTGCAATTGCATTTACTAGTTAATTTCTTAGTCGAGTATAATTAAAAGGTAGATTGTTTCATAGCGCAATTTGGTTAAAGTTTACGGCATCCATGTATTATATCATAGTTGATGATTGTTGTCTGCAGATTCTGGGAGTTCCACGCCTACTAGAGGAAGCTTCAAATAAGAGTAAAGTAAAAGTAAGTGCAAACGCAGGCTGCCAATGTGGATGAACTCGGTCGATCTTTCTAAATCCAGTTAATTATCTTAACGAGTCTTACTATATCCTCTTAAAAATTAGCCTAATAATCCTCCTAACCACTCACAATGATATGAGTGGTAATTTCATCAACAATTATGAGCACTTTATTATATCTAAATATTAGAAGAATTATTAGGTGCCCACCTGGATTAGGAGGATTTAGCATTTATGTTATATTAACATGAGATGGAATATTTTATAAGTATTGCTGTAGTGTAAGATCATGATGCCTTGAAATTAAATCCATCAGTGTGTCTATCAACTTATCAATGAACCTTACAGTATAATAAAGTGCCTCGGAATTATGATGCCTCGGCTGCCGCACATATATTGAATTCCGCCCTGCTGCAGCGCAATTCGAGGCGGAATTAATTCCGCCAATTCAATTAGCAATTGGCGGAATTCAATTGAATCGACAGAATTCCAATTTTTTTTTAAGAAAAAATAAACAAGTAAAAAAAGTTCACCATCAACTCATTCCCTGAGTAAAGGAAGCATTGGATCATAATCGTATTTCCCTCGCCAGACGAACAAGCAGATGTATTTTCTTTCCTTGGTGTCATTTTATTCAAATCAATCCTTAAGTGATTACATCCGAAACTGTTATAACTGTAGTTTCCCTCCATATACAATGAATCCCTATCTATTTGCATAATACCAAAAATATTGGTATTGTTAAAATTCAATACATTTTGATTTCGTCTATGAAGAGATTTTCTTGAATCCTTATACTTCTTTGACTGAATATCTACCACAACTTTCTCCGTAAAAGTATTGGATTTATCATTTTTCTCAGCTTCTCTATTGTAATTCTTCATTTCTTCCATGAAACTTTTCTTTGCTAGTTCATGTGCCTCTACATTCTGTTCCTGTTTATGTGTTGCCATTCCACATTTCTAATTGCTCGAACAACTTTCTTTATATTTCTAATCAATACTAATATATCCCAAGGTGAATCAAATTCATCTTTCAGGATCCTCACCAACCTCAGGCAATCAGTTCTTACAAGGACTTTCTTCCTCTCTCTTTTTCTGATATTATCTAATTCGAACCATATGGCCAATGTTTCAGCTAAGAGAGGATTGTCAGCACTATCAATTTTGTTCCCCTTCAACATTGTTACTCCATTATTGTCTTTCAAAACGAAACCACTTCCACTCATAGTACCTCCCGTCATGAAAGTTGTGTCACGGTAAAGTATATAATCCCAGTTATCAGTTTCATAATTAGCATCTTCACTCTTGGTTCTTCTCATGCTTTCCTGATTTTTATTCTCCTTATATTCCCACATTTCTCGTAGGGCTTTGTTCAGAAGATTATTGACATTCCAGCCTTTCAATTCAAACTTCTCTTTATTTCTATTCTTCCATAAATATTATATTGAAATTGCCAACAAGGCTTTTAATATTATGGCAGACTCAATTTCATATCCATCAGCCTCATCTAACCATTTTCCTTCTTTCCAAGCATTATTGTATTTGAATTCAATGTCAAGTGTGATTTTTGCCAACTCCTAATATTTCTTGCTATATTTACAATCAAAAAAAAAAAAAGGGTGAGTTTATCATCTCCTTCCTTGCAAACATGACAGTGATCTGCCTCAATTCCTAATATCTTTGCAATCCCTCCTGATGTTGGAAGCCTTCCCCAAAGCATCCTCCAAGTGAATATCTTTACCCTCTAAGGAGTTTTCATTCTCCAAATTCCACTCCAATTTATTTTTGGCCAATCTTCCATTGCATCCTCTTTTTTCAAAGGGTTAATTACAAAATATATTCCGACTTTTGACGTGTTTCCCAAATCAATCCCCACTTTTCAATTTTCCTAATTCAGTACACCACTTTTCAATTTGTTACAAATCTATCCTACCGTCTACCCAGCATTAACTTTGTCGTCTGAATGCTGACGTGGTGCTGCTGACGTGACTAATAATCTCAGTCAGCATTCAGACACGACTTTTTTTAACTTTTTTTTTTGACCCCACCAAACCCAGTCAGCAACATAGTTAATTATAAAATATATCCTGACTTTTGACGTGTTTCCCTAATCTATCCCCGCTTTCTAATTTTCCCAATTTAGTACACCACATTTTGATTTGTTACAAATATATCCCACCGTCTACCCAGCGTCAACTTCGCGCGTCTGAATGCTGACATGGCTAATAATCCCAGTCAGCATTCAAACGCGAACTTTAACCTTTTTTTTTTCCACCCCACCAAACCCAGTCAGCATATCACGATAAGTTAATTAAAAAAAATCCATCTTTAAAATCGCCTGCTTGCCTCTTCCCCGACCTTGTCGCCTACTCGCCGCTCGCCTTTCTCTCAATCCCGACGTCGCCTACATCTCTTCGTGCTCCCTGTCTTCATCCTCGTCGACTCTAGTATCTCTCTATTAATTTTCACCTACTCGTCTTCATCCTCGTCTTCATCCCCACTTTTCAATTTTTCTAATTCAGTACATCACTTTTCAATTTGTTACAAATCTATCCTACCGTCTACCCAGCATTAACTTTGTCGTCTGAATGCTGACGTGGCGCTACTGACGTGACTAATAATCTCAGTCAGCATTCAGACACGACTTTTTTTAACTTTTTTTTTTGACCCCACCAAACCCAGTTAGCAACATAGTTAATTACAAAATATATCCCGACTTTTGACGTGTTTCCCTAATCTATCCTCGCTTTTTAATTTTCCCAATTCAGTACACCACTTTTTGATTTGTTACAAATTTATCCCACCGTCTACCCAGCGTCAACTTCGCGCGTCTGAATGCTGACATGGCTAATAATCCCAGTCAGCATTCAAACGCGAACTTTAACTCTCTTTTTTCCACCCCACCAAACCCAGTCAGCATATCACGATAAGTTAATTAAAAAAATCCATCTTTAAAATCGCCTGCTCGCCTCTTCCCCGACCTTGTCGCCTACTCGCCTCTTCCCCGACCTTGTCGCCTACTCGCCGCTCGCCTTTCTCTCAATCCCGACATCGCCTACATCTCTTCGTGCTCCTTGTCTTCATCCTCGTCGACTCTAGTATCTCTCTATTAATTTTCACCTACTCGTCTTCATCCTCGTCTTCATCCCCTCTTTTCAATTTTTCTAATTTAGTACACCACTTTTCAATTTATTACAAATCTATCCTACCGTCTACCCAGCATTAACTTTGTCGTCTGAATGCTGACGTGACTAATAATCTCAGTCAGCATTCAGACACGACTTTTTTTAACTTTTTTTTTTACCCCACCAAACCCAGTCAGCAACATAATTAATTACAAAATATATCCCGACTTTTGACATGTTTCCCTAATCTATCCCCGCTTTCTAATTTTTCCAATTCAGTACACCACTTTTTGATTTGTTACAAATTTATCCCACCGTCTACCCAGCGTCAACTTCGCGCGTCTGAATGCTGACATGGCTAATAATCTCAGTCAGCATTCAAACATGAACTTTAACTCTCTCTTTTCCACCCCACCAAACCCAGTCAGCATATCACGATAAGTTAATTTAAAAAATCCATCTTTAAAATCGCCTGCTCGCCTCTTCCCCGACCTTGTCGCCTACTCGCCGCTTGCCTTTCTCTCAATCCTGACGTCGCCTACATCTCTTCGTGCTCCCTGTCTTCATCCTTGTCGACTCTAGTATTTCTCTATTAATTTTCACCTACTCACTCGCCTTCCCCCCTCCGTCTGGTTTGGTTAGTATGAACTTTAGAAATTTCCCATCAGTGATGATACTATTAAATGTAGGATTTCATATGACACTGTAAAATTTTCCAACAGTGATGATACTGTTAAATATGATTTGTCGTTGTAGGCTTTGTTTTGACAAGAAAATTTTCAACATAAGAGAGGGATTTTTTCGCTCTATTGAAAATTACGAAGTTGACGTTGGGTAGACGTGGGATAGATTTGTAACAAATCGAAAAGTGGTGTACTGGATTGAGAAAATTAGAAAATGGGGATAGATTAGGAAAATACGTCAAAAGTCGGGATATATTTTGTTATTAACCCTTAAATGGTTGCTGACTAGGTTTGGTGGGGCCGAAAAAAATAAGTTAAAAAAATCACATTTGAATGCTGACTGGGATTATTAGCCACGTCAGCATTCAGACGGCAAAGTTGACGCTGGGTAGACGGTGTGATAGATTTGTAACAAATCGAAAAGTGATGTACTGAATTAGAAAATTGGAAAGTGGTGATATATTAGGAAAATACGTCAAAAGTTAGGATATATTTTGTAATTAACTCTAAAGTAAATCCAATATGATGTTAGAATGCTACAAATAAATTTGACTTGCTATGAGTTCTTTTTGTTAAATGACCTTTGCGATTTACTACTTTCAATTAGTTGAAACATGAGTTTTTACTAATACTGAAATAATTATGTAGTGTATATAAAGTAACAGTCCAATCCACGTGATACTTCGAATGCCTTTCTACTAGAGCTTCGTGATTTCACTAAGAATAAATTGTTATGAAGCAAAACAAGGATTTGAAAGAAGCAAAAAGTTCACGCGATGCACAAATTGCAAATTTTAATGAACAGATAACTGTTATTATCCAATGATTTGCATATTACCTATTGCTATCCAGGACATGTTCCATCATTGTACCCTTGCACATGCATGTCATATGGTTCCAGACTAGCCTACCTTCTTTTTTTCTCTGTACACCTTTTAACTTTGTTTCGTTCAATTTTGGTTACTGAGTAACTCCTGAATACTTTTTCTTTTTAGTTGTTCTTCTCACAAATAGTGGAACGGTGTCATTCATGACTCAATGTTTGGCAAATATAGATCACACACTTTTGTCTAGCTAATCAAAATATAAAACAGATCAAGAAATTGGCCAAAATTAGCATACATCATTATAGGTATATGTATTTTTCTTACTGTGACCATTGACATTTATGGTTATTAATAAAGTTGTTTATTTTTTATTAAAAAAAATAATGTCATAAAAATAATATTAAATAAAATTCATGTAAGTGATTTGTGTATGTGAGTAAACAACCTAATTAGGCTCTATTGAAAAGTTTATTGAATTACATAACCTTTGATGATCGATTGAGGACTGAATAGTCATGGATCATTAATTGTGTAATTATTTGATAGATTTGTGACTTAATTTTTCAGATCTTTAAAAAGAATATTAAAGACAAAATTTATGCATGATATTACTTTTTAAATAAAATCGTATTGGGGCATAACAACAACATTTACCTATTTGAAATCTTTTATCTTTTCATGATCATATGTTGTCTAATAGATTTTTAACAAGGTTCTATACCTATAATGTCCAAAAGAAATTATAATATTAGAAGAGAAAGATAGAATTAAGATTGTATGATTAAAGAGTACAACATAACAAGCTAAGAAGATTTCATTTGCTATGAAATAATAAATCTCTAACATAGTCCAACTCGCACACTATAATAAAGCTATGTTTACGTCTCTATTATTAGTTATGTTGTTAATTATATTAGTCAAGTAAGATAAAATCTACTACTGGTTAATCATCAAAGTGCATGTCTTTTCATGGGTCTAATATTTAAGATATGTATTTATAATCATGAGTATTTAAATTTATGCAATTGATATAATAATTTGTAGTTGCCAAGTTCCATATAAGTCTACTTTGAACTCAAATAGAGTTGACAAAGATGTATTGAATGAACACGTACGGTCTCATTTGTTTGATAGGAGAAATTAACATTACTCAGTTATAATTCTCAAGAATTAACTTTCAATATGTATTTTTCGAGAAGTACCAAAAAAATATTTAATTAACAAGAAGTTAATTCATGTGAATATAATTTCACATGAATTAACTTCTCGAAATATATTTGATTGACATGGGTACTTTTCAAGAAGTACACATCAAATAATCAATATACTCTTCTTTTTATAAACAAGTCGACAACTCGTGCATTGCGCAAATATATATAAATATAATTTTATTTAAATAATATTGGATAATTAATCAATTTAGCATAACACTAATAGTTTTATTTAAAAATTATAAAAAATATTTTATTCAAATATATATGTCACGCCCCAACTCAGGGTCGCGTGACCGATCAGGATACGTGTCGGTACCCCGAAGCCTACCACATGCACTAAACCACTACACCAAAGAAAACACTGCACATCCAAATATCATGAACAAAAGATAGTGGCACAAATCTTTATTTTTTGTAAAAAAATGTCAAAACAGTTTTAGTAATGTCTAATTCGAAGGAAATAACTTAAGTTTCAAAGTCTAAAGCAGATACATGTTTTTCAAAGACAAACTACTCAGTGTATGTCTACAACCCTATCGACACGACTACGACGACATGACTACATGCATGCTACGAGATCTGCGCCAACGCTTGCCCTCCAGTCGCACCATGCCACCAAACTGTACCTCACTGGTCGGGCTCTACAAAAAAAAGAAAAAGAAATCGTGAGTTCACAAGGAACTCAGTGAGCGATCCTTTCGAACCTCCACTTAAATCCATGAAAAGATAACATATAAATATATACACAAGCACATAAATGAAGAGTCTATGCTAGTCATATCATGGTAACCGGCCAATTGGCCAACCTGTGCGAATAAGTAATCTGGTCATATCGGCTCCTTCAGACTGAGTATATTTTGGTCACTATGGCCTCATCCTGCATGAATGGTTCGACTTTGTCCGGCCTTCACCACAATACAGTACTCGGCCGCACCTGCCTATACAACATACAAGGAATGTCAATAACTCACCGAGTTCGTCGACTAGGATAGTCAACTAGTCTCAGGATCCCACCGGGTTATGGAAAGCTAGTCCCACCCGACTCGGGTCCACCATCAGCGTGGCCCACTGACGAAATCTCAAGACCCTTCGTCACTCAGGTCTAATACTCAGCGGGCCCGCTGGTGCAATCTCAAGACCCTAATCACCGCTGAGTCGAGTAGTAGTCATTCCGGCTATCGGTACTCCTCAGTAGACCATCTCAATCACAATACACAATCAGAGTTTCTCAAAGAAAAACTTCCATCTAAATCCCCGGGCATCAACCCAGACCCGACCCCTTCCTCGGGTCACACTAGTCGAGTACCAATGTTCGCTATCCTTCCCTAGTTGTGAAACCTAGTCTATGCATTATATTCCTTAAGTGTAACCACATTTTATAAGCATGAAAATGTCAACTTTCGGGTTCATCACAGTATATATAACATAGGAAATTCATTCTACAATTATCCACATGAATAATCACCTGATTTCCAAAAATAAGGAGATTAAATTCAGCAATAAATTTCTAAATTTGTCACACTCTAAATCCGGTATGATCGGCCAAGATACGCCACGTATCCCAAAGCCTAACCCAACTCAACAAAACAACAACAACCTGAACAATGGTAGATTTTTTATTTTTGTTTTGAAAAGAGTAGACATGACATCACGAACCAAACCAAACCAAAACTCAATATGAACACACTGAACAAGTTTATTAAAAATGAGTTCAAATAAATAAACAAGACTCCCCAAATAAAAATAAATGCAGAAACCACGACCCGAGTCAACATGACTCAACAACTCAAAGAGACACTAAAATGACTCAGGTATCCTCCTCGATCACGACATGTCACGAGACCTGCTGCCCCGCCGCCACCAGCCGCGCAATTACACATCGGTTCCTCTCTGATCTAACTCAGGTGCTGCAAAATAATAGTAATGAGAGGTAAATCCAATTAGGACTTAGTGAACAGATCAGTCCTCAATTCACCAAATCAATCATCATGCATAAAAATACAAATAGCCGATATAAATAACATAACAGCAACGTCGGAAGAAACCAGCGATAATATATCCATAGCTTTATGCATAAAATCACATCCGTCAACAAGCATAAAATATCTATGGCAATAAAATAGGAAGAATGCAACACCTCAATCATATACATGCAATGCAACATCTCAATCATATGCATGCTCCCCGAACCCGTCGGTCCCACATAGCCACAAAGGGTAGGTAGACGGGTGGCTGACGAACTACCACCCAGCTCAGTGCCGTCTCTTTGGGGCATGCCCTCCCCTCACCGGCACTAGCTCTTTCGAGCTAGCCTGTTGGGGCATACGTTCCCCTCATCTGCTCGGGTCTCCGGACTATCTCTATGGGGTATGATCTCCCCTCACCAGTCGGACATCCGGAATAAGGCCAACGCTATCTCTTTGGGGCATACTCTCCTCTCACCAGCGAGAATTTCAGGAAGTGCAACAAGCACATCACAACACCACACACGCAAGTATATAAGTATGAACAATATGTGCTATCAACAAGTAATAAAGGGTATGTCAAGTGCATACCTCATCCTCCTCCTCATACTACTATACATCGCAATCACATACATATATATAAGTAGAAATAGTACTCATAAATCATGAATGCTCAGCACAAATAAACAATCATAAGAATAGAATTATGGCACTGTAAGAAAGGATGCATTTGTTTCATGAAAGCAGTACACAAAAGAAACTCCAACTATAAATCATGAACTGGAATATGATAAAATAACTCATCATAGAAATCACTAATCTAAGATAAAATTCACCTCATTAACTACTATATCCATGAATCATCTCATATCGAATCATAAAAATATAGAAAATATGATTTTTCAGCTTGGCACGCAAAACAAATATAACATGATGCAACCACGGCCTTACATCTAACCAGATGCAATTAGAGCCCTCCATCCAATCAGATGCAATATATTACAGCCCTCCATCTAACAAGATGCAATCTCAGCCTTACATCTAACATGATGTATCCACAGCCTTACAACTATCCTTATGTAATCTCAGTCTTCCATCTACATGATGCAATCTAAGCCTTACATCTACATAAGATTAAATCACTGCCATTCATATCAACCAATTCAATCCAACCCTTCATCTCACCCAAATTAATCTCAACCCTCTGTTTCATCTCCTCACCTAATCTCTTCACCTTCTCCTCCCCTCACATGCCGCCGCCCCTTCCCCAGGCACCGCCATCACGCAACGCCGGGGATCTGGCCGGACGGGGTCCCCGCCGAGTCCCTCGCCATCCGACGATAGCTCGCTGCCGCCTGGCTCTCAGCGGCAACCCCAAAGGCAGCGGCTAGGCCGGCTGCCCCAACGGTCGAGCAGCCGCCCCAATCGCTCGCCACGCCCAGCGGCGCCGACTTGGACAGGCCAGGGCTCGACCGACGGCGCCATCGCTGGCCTAGCCAGGCCATGGCCTAACCCACCGCCGCCTGGCAGCAGCCGCCCCTAGTAGCGGTCACGCCGACGGCGGCTGCACAAGGCAACAAGGGTTTTTTTTTTCTTTTATTATTTTTTTTACAAAGGAAGAAACCCGATTTTTATTTCCGATTCGATACGAGAAAAATGCGTAAAAATCGACGAAAAACCCTAAAACATGAGAACAGCGACATGAATCAAGAATTGGAGAAAAGAAAGCCTAAATTCACTCATCGGACGGAGAGAAAACGGAAGAAAAAGACGCGTAGGATCTTCCCCCGATCGACACAAATGAATTCGCGAAAATCCGACTCCGACGGCTCCTCCTCTTCGACGCCGGTCTCTCTCTCCTCTGTCTTTGCCTCGGGTGGCGTGCAAGTTAAAAATTGCTAGCTGCACACCCCAGGGTCTAATTTATAGACACCAGTTGGGTCCAAATGATCAAAATATCTCTACCTAAACTATCTGACTTAAATAGCTCATAACTCATCCGTTCTAACTCCGATTCGATATCTGATTGCACCGCTAAATTCACCTCGAGACCCTCTATCACCCTAGCATACTAAACCACAAATATAAGATAAATAAAATTTCCCTTAATTTTTTTTACATTAAATGCTTACTCGGGTCAAATCCTGAAGCTTCCTACCAATCCATGCTAACTAGGGCCCACGATCCCCCCGCTCAAGAAAAAAAATTTATTATTAAGATTTTGGGTATTAAAAAATTCTGATAAGGAAACAAAGAATATAACATGGCAAGGATTTGGCATTTACATTTGAAAATAAATGAAACATTTCTATGATTCACGTGCCATTCTAAATCCTATCCATATATGTGCGTTCAAAAACACTTTCTTATAGCATGATAAACTCAATCTACCACTACTAACAGATATACATCAAGTGAGAAATCTATAGCATAAACGATGAAATAAAACTCTACTTGTAAGCATGAACCAAGTCGATCCTATTTCCCCTCCTCACACCCACTCGGCCGAACCTAACCTAGGTTACTCATGCTCGGCCGAGATTGATCAGGGTGGAAGAAGAGGGTTTTTGGCCATGATCAAGAACAATAGAGCCACAAATCATGAAAAGAACTCGATCCAAGAGGTTATAGCCACTCTAGGAAATTGGGGAAAAAATTCGGCATGATCTTTCCCTTTTTTCCTTCATGCGGCCGACCCCTAAATCCGAGGAAAACTCTATGAAACTTCGTCGTTAAACAACATATACACAAGAGGATCAGATCTCGATAAAAATTTCGATGAGAAGACTGAAATATAATGAGAAATCAACAAAATCCCCAATACCTTGGGTCGGCTTCCCGCCTACCCTATGGATCTCAATTAGACCACTCACCTTGATCGGATGAAGGAGATGGACTAGATGAGGACGATCCCGATTTCTCCAACGACGACACGAGACCGATGTCGTCCACAAGCTCCTCTCCCCTTTCCTCTTCCCTCGGGCTGCCACGGCGGCTTGGGGTGAGAGGATTTTAATCCCCTTTTTTTTGACAAAGATGTCCTCATGACTTAAGTTCCCTCAATCAACTCAACCTGAGTCCGAATTTAGCCCCGACTCGACCCACGAACCCGATTTCAACCTGACTTGAATCGATCTAGCACATAAATCATATAAACATAACTCACGAGTCAAACAAATTGAATTACACCTTCTATTCTCGTTGATTTTCGCGACTCAACCCTGCTATTCTCCGATCCTTTGCGCTGCACCAAATAAAATTTTTATATTAGGAAATCTCGGATATTACAATATAATATTATTATAACTTTACTATTAAAGAGCTAAGCATAAAAATAAATGTTCATGAGCTTTTATAGAAACAGATTGATGACATTATTATTAATCAATATAATAGTAGTATTGAATAATTTTAACTAAATATTCTTTGTAAATTATGGACATATTGTGCATTGGAAAATAAAAGAATTTTTGCAATAATGTTTTTACATGATTATTTTGTATGTCAAAAATTTTGTTAAAAAATAATTTGAAATGGACAATAATTTATATCTTTGCACATATGATAGTACATTTTTTGGTCATGAAATATTTATACATGACAAATAGTTGTAAAGGAAAATAAAATTTAGTTTTGTAATATAAACATCACATTTAAATATATGAATAAAGTTCATAAATATTAACAATAATGAACAAAGAAAGCGAATTATTTTTAATAGCAAAGGGTCAACTTTGGATTTCATAAATATTTTTAGTCTTGATAGTTCTATCTCGTACCACATCAAAGCTCCACAATATTCACGTACATATGATGGATGCCCAAAATTTCATTGTTCTATTATGGGAATTTGCACGGTTAAATAAATCAAAGACATTTAGAACAAATTCCATATAATATATTTTATGAATTAAATGGTAGGTAGTATTTTTTAGTGTTATTATATCTTATACATATTATTTTTTTATTAAATCTTAAAAATATAATATCATTAGTAGAAAAATTCATCAATTTATTTTAAAAATTGATTTGTTTAACAAATTAGAATGATTAAATTTAAAAAATTAATTTAAATGAAATAAATTTTATGTTTTATAGTTATTTAAATTAAATTATATATTGACTTTAATAGGAAACAAGAAACATCAAACATCTGTAAAAATGCAAAACTTGAATAAATACTTTTTATAAAAATAAGCACTAAAATAATAATGATAACAATTGAATAATTTTAAAAAATAACTTTTAAAGTAAATATTTCATTATACATTGAATCATTAGTTTTTATTTTTATGGTATGAAATAAGTTTTGAAAAATTAATTTATGTTGTGGTAGTTCTTTAAAAAATAAAGCTTTGTATTAAAAATTAAATTATTTTTTTCAATAAATAACTAAATTCAATAGTAAACATGTCAACCAACTATATAATAAAGATGTATACTACTTAAATAAATAAAAAAAATTTAAAGAAATAAGTTATATGGTTTATTAATATATATATATATATATCAATTTTAAAGGAAAAAAAAGTATATATATATATATATATATATATATCAATTTTAAAGGGAAAAAAAGAAGCTTATTACTTTTTTTTTTAAAAATAATTTTTATAAAAGTAATTAGTCATTTTTTTGTGAAAATATTAGATAAGAAAATTTAAAAATATTTATATTGGTGTAGTTCTTAAAAAAAAAATATTTCTATTGAAATTACTAAGTTTGACAAAATTCAAATGTAACATGTCAACTATCTATACAATAATATTTGGTACTACCAACAAATAATTTGAAACAACAATATGTAATACATGCTCAAAATAAAAATAAATATATAGAGTACCGTATATGATCACTTACTAAAATCATCTCTTTGAAGATTCTTTGACATCGAACTTCTTTCAAACTCTTGAAATTGAATTCGGAGTCCGATTTTCTAAGCAGAAATTATCGATTAATATATTAGCATAATTGTAATATATGATAACGTTAATGAAAATTGATATACGTAGAAATTGAGAAAATGATAATTTTAATTGTTGGAATTTGATGAAAATGAGAAAATGATATTCTTACCTGCGGGAATTTGACGTAGGATTTTCAAATTGGGTTTGAAGACATGATCTGTAGGTAACAATTGTTCGATTATCATTGAAAGATAGGTGTTTTAGCAGAATTGAAATGTGCGAAAAAATGAATTTTCAAATTAAATTTCAACTTAGTATAAACTAAATTTCTCACCTTATCTTGTGAGGAGCAAAAGAAAGGTTAAATATATAAATTATATTTAATAGCAATCTATCTCATCTTATCTTTTGAGAAGAGAAAAGAAAGATTTCTTTTATTTCTGACATACGTCGTACGTCTTACATCTGAAGTGATCCAAATTGGGGGTAGTTTTTTTTTTATTTCTAGATTGATGGACTCCTTGAAGAAGTGGCGGAGGTGGGCATCGGCGGAGCCAACCATCTCGATGACGGCATCGTCGTCTTCCATGCCAGACTCAAAGTCCAAAAACCAAGGGGACATTGTAGTTTCTCATATCTTCTTCCTGTAGCTGAAAACATGACACTTTTGTTTAGACATCTTTCAAAATCAATATTGCAAGTGCATATTTAATCACCATACGATGAGTGTCAAAAAAATATCATGAAATAGATTCAAAGATTAGTTACTTTTTTGCACACTCATCTTGTCGTCGGGAGTTCTGGCTTCCTGCTGCTGATCTCTGAAAGGCGAAGCTTGTCACGCTGCGAAGCGCCACGAACATGATGTTCTCATCAAAGACTGAGAGCAGGGACTACGCGCGCCCTCGCCAAAGCAGAAAGTGCAATTTAAAAGAGAAGGAAGGTGAAACGTGTGAGAGAGAAAGCAGTAAGTGCAATTTAAAAGTTGATTAATTAAATTTGTAGGTACCGAGGGAGGTGAAACATTTGAGAAGGGGAGAAGTAATTGCAATATAAAAATTAATTAAATTTGTGGGCATTGAATGAGAGAGAAAAAAAATTGAAAAATAAAAAAAAATGTCTAAAAAATGTGAGTTTGCCATGTCAACGTAGCTGGAATGTGAAAGTGCCACATGACATATAAAAAAATTAAAAAACAGCACTAAATGTGTATTGAATACAGATTTCAGTAACGGATATTAACTTCAAATTTTCATCAAATGTGTATTAAATATAGATTTCCATTAAAAAAATCATAAAATGACATTTCGAATTTCTATCAAATGTGTATTAAATACATAATTCAATCAGAACGGCATTAAAGGTGTATTAAATACAGATTACCATAAAAAAATAAAAAAAACCATAAAACGTCCTTTCGAATTTCCATAAAATGTGTATTAAGTGTATTAAATACACATTTCCATCAAAAAAATATATTAAAAAATTATAAAATTTTCGGTAAGAACCATATTAAATACTTACATAACATTAAATGCATATTTTGGTAACAACCACATTAAATTCGAATATAAATATAAAGAAATATAAAGATATGTAAATTTTAGTAAAACCATGCAAAAAAATCTAAAAAATTTAAAAAAAATAAGAAAATATCATGTCAACAAACTTTCATTGGAAAAGTGTCACGTGGCATATGTGAATCTTGCTTTTAAGTATATATAGATTAATGTTTCAATACATCCCGTCAATTTCTTAATCAAATGATTATATATATATATATATATAAAAAAAAGGAAGGAACATGTTAAGTTCGTCTAAATTTTTCTAACTCGAATTTTTCTCTTTAATCTTCCACTTGTACCATTATCTTCGTAATTTCATTTCTTAACTTTACCCCTCTTAAATCTCTAATATAATCACCATATTTCCAAGCCCACCTAATTTTTTTTACTGTTCACAAGTTCTCTCTATATATACAAAAGCACTAAAATCCCTAATCTAATCATCTTGTTTTCAAGCCCACCTCTTTCTCTTTGACTAGGGTTTCACCGGAGTTTAGGTATTTGTGATTGAAGGGTTAAATTTTCAATTCAGATTATAACACTTCAATCAAACTTAGGGTTTAAGTAATCATGATTTTAATTGTTTTATGCGAATTATGTTTTTAGAGATCTATATTTTTTGTTTTAGAGATCTATACTTCTATATGCATACATAAATAATCATGTTGTATTCTCTTTACTATTTATGTTGTTAGTAGTACTTATAAAGATTAACCATTATGTTGAAATATTTCACTATTTAAACACTTTTCCCTCAAGTGTTAAAAACTTAAAATGATGTTAGCTTGAAAGTTTGAGTTTGAGGAGAAGTACTATATAATTCTGTCATGTAATACCCGAAAATTCTAATTAAATATTTTGTTGATTTAGCAGGCCAATTCGAGGACGTGCTGAGGTGGGCTGCGAGCTTGTGCAAATAAAATGCACGAGTGAGTATTTAATTAAAGTGCAAGGTCCTTAAATTATGTTATTTGTAATGAATTTAGAGTTTGGGGTCAAGCTGGGGTCGAACCGAGTTTGTGGGTTCGATCGGGGTTCAATGCGGATGCGGTTTGAGTCAGGTCTTGAAACTTAAGTGAGAGAGGGGCATTTTTGAAAAAAAATATATAGAAACCATATAAGTCCCTCGATCACCCCAGCGCCGTATGACTCAAGAAGAGAGCCGCACGCACACCGAGAGGGAGAGAGAACGAGAAAGCGAGGAGACGGCGCCGGAGCTCAGTGTCATCGCTGGAGATCGGGAATACCTTCGTCTCGTCTTCTTCTCTTCAAGTCAAGGTGAGTGGTAGAACCTTAGAATAGGGGAGGCCCTTGGTCGAACCCTTGCAATGGTGTTTGGTGTGTTTTCTTGTCGATTTCTTGGCGATTCTCGTGTTTCTTGTATCTTGATCCTCCCTCTTAAGGTCAATGTGTTTTCTAGAGGTTTTTGTGTTGTTTTTCTTGATCAATGGGGGCCGGCCGAACCTAGAGAATATGGGAAGGTCATGCCAAAATTTCCTTTAAAACCTAGATCATTTGGGAATTGTTGAACTATATGTTTGGTTGCATGAACACATAGAACAAACTCTTGTAAAGTCTTGCTCACTGTTAAATATAATAGTTTTTATATTGTATTTATTGTTGGTATAGGTTAGCTTATATTGTTCCTAGGCTTAGCTTATGATGTCTTTGGCTTATATATAGGCATTTTCTATGATTAATGAATAAGACTTTTGGGGCTCAACATGGTATCAGAGCAGCCCTAGGTTAAAATATTTTTCTCCAGTTTTTTTTCTTCCCGCGCAATTCTCCTCTTGCTCTGCGGCTTCTTCACCCGTCGCCGCTGCCTTCATCTCAAAGCATCATCTTCTTCATGCGCCCGTCGCCGCTGCTGGTTTGAATCAGGCGTGAAGAAGCGCCGCTGCCTTCATCCAAAGGCGTCATCTTTAGGCGTCATTTTCTTCACGCGCCAGTCGCCACTGCTGGTTCGAATCAGGCGTGAAGAAGCGTCGTTGTCTTAATCCCGAGGTGTCATCTTCTTCACACGCCTGTCGCCCGCAAATTTGCTTCTTCATCTTCCTCGTTGGTTTTTTGAGGGGCTCGATCGACGAGGAGGGTTTTTTTTTGTTACGGGCGTCGTTCTATTCCCCAAGCCAGCTCCTCCAAGCCAGCTCCTCCAAGCCAGCTCTCTTAGCCGGCTCCAGCCAAGCCGAGCCAATTCTGAGCCATTTTAAAGCCATTTCTAAGCTGAGTTTCTACAGCACTCCAGGTTTTTTATTCCAACACATAATTTTTTTCTATCAATTGCTTCATTTGGTATTGCTTTATTTTAAAGAATGTCAAACTCTATGGTGGATCCCAAAACTGCAACTCTGAGTACTTTTATCAAACTTAATGGTACCAATTATATTATTTGGTCTCGTGCTTTTCGTGTTTTCTATGGTTCCCAGAAAAAAATTAAACACCTTGAAGATGATCCTCCTGACTCAGTCGATATTGAAAAATATTTTGATTGGGAGGCAAACGATTATGCAGTGCTCTCATGGATGATCAATAGTTTGGAGCCGCAGATTGCCTCAATAGTTATTTTTCTTGATACTGCTAAGAGCATGTGGGATTCCCTAAAAAAAATATACTTTCAGGATGCAAACATTTCCAGGGTTTACACCTTGTACTCTGATATTTTTAATATGAAACTTGAGGAGGGTGCATCAATTCAGGAGTTCTACGCCACCTTGAAAGAAAAAGTAGATGAATTGACTGAATATCATCCTTTCACCGCTAATGTTTCAGTGCAAAGAAAACAGAGAGGAATTTCTAGTTGCAAGGTTCCTATCCGCTCTACCACTGTCTCTTCATCAAGTCAAGTCCTAGCTCATGGCAGATAATACCATTACTAATCTCAGAAATGCTATGGCCAGAATTCTGAGAGTTACTGAACTCAATCCTCCTCCTGCCTCTTTTCCTTCAGGAGATAACTCAGCACTCATTGCCGGAGGTAGAGGCCACCAAGGTCGTGGTGGTGGTAGAACTGGAGGAAGGGGAGAGGTAGAAATTCCTTTTCTCCGTGTATACATTGTGGAAGAACCAATCATTCTCCTGATAGGTGCTGGCAAAAGTTTGAAAAACCTCCTCATGCCAAGGCTGCTATATCTACTCAAGCTCTCGATAATAGGACCAGTGAAAATCAAAAGGAGGAGACTAATAGTGTCTCTAAGTCTGAATATAAAAAGTTCATGCAAGCAGTCACTTCCTCAGCCATGGCTTCCTCCTCTGGGACTACGGCTATTGCTTCTTCTGGTATATCTTGGATCCTTGACTCAGGCGCTTCCAATCATATGTCAGGTAATAGGAATCTTTTCTCTAACTATAACCCTGAGTCTAACCCACCACATGTTTGCATTGCCGATGCTCTACTTCTCCTATACGTGGTCTTGACACAATCACTGTTTCGAGCAATCTAAAATTAGATAGAGTTTTTCATCTTCCAAAATTTTTCGTGAATCTACTTTCCATTAGTCAACTTACCAAAAGTTGTAATTGTTCTGTAACTTTTTTTGCTTCTCATTATGTGATACAGGATCTAAAGACGAGGAGGAAGATTAGTGGGGGAGCTAAAACTGGAGGAATTTACCAGTTATCCACATGCGTCCCTGTCGCCCACCATTTCATCACTGCATTTCAATGGCACTGTCGATTAGGTCATCCCTCTATTAAAAAGCTCAAGTCTACCATCCCTGAATCTGTGTCATGTTCTCCTTTCAAATGTGAAGCTTATGAGTTAGGCAAACATCATCGGGTGTCCTTTCCACAAAGCTCAAGTCCTCGTAGAGAGTCTATTTTTGAACTTATTCATTCTGATATTTGGGGTCCTAGTCTTGTAGTGAGTCGTTTGGGATACAAGTATTTTGTTACCTTTATAGATTACCACACTCGTATGACTTGGGTGTTTCTTTCAAAAAATCGGTCTGACGTGTTTCATGTCTTCTAAATATTTTATCTTGAAATAAAAAATTAGTCACATCTCCATTAAAATTCTTCGAACTGATAATGCTCGCGAATATCTTTAGTCTGATTTTGTAAAATTTTATGCCTCCTATGGTATTCTTCATGAGACCTCATGTTCCTATACATCCCAGCAAAACGGTATTGCTGAACGCAAAAATCGTCATCTTCTAGATGTGGCTAGGGCACTTATGTTTCACATGAATATTCCTCGGTATCTATGGGGGGATGTTGTTCTCACTGCTGCATATCTTATTAATCCGTGTTTCTTCTTCCATTTTAGGAAATAGGTCACCATTCTCCATATTGTTTCCTAAACAATCTCCATTTAAAATTTCTCCAAAAACCTTTGGCTGCATATGTTTTGTTCATAATCTTGGTCCAGGTTATGACAAACTGTCTCCTAGAGCTGTGAAGTGTGTCTTCATTGGATACCCTCGCACTCAAAAGGGATATCGTTGTTATGATCCGATTTTAAAAAAACTCTTTATCTCTGTTGATGTCTCCTTTTTTGAAGATATTCCCTACTTCACCTCTACATCGAGTCCTGGAACTCCTACTTGGGAATCAATCTCCCTACCTCCACCTCTTCCGTCTATTTCCCATCACTCTGATGAGTCATTGTCTCATGCTCCTCCCTTGTTAGTCTATCAAAGAAGACATAAAGATACAGGTGATCTCTCCAAACAAGCTACTCTGCCAGCTTCGAATCACTCTCAAGATCCTTTATCCAGTGTTGAACTTTTCATTGCTTTACGAAAAGGTAAGCAGATTTGTACTGCTCATCCCATTAGCAATCATATATCCTTTGCTCAGCTATCATCCTCGCTTCGCCAATTTTCTTTCTCCTTGTCTTCTGTTTCCATTCCCAGAACATACCAGGATGCTCTGCTTCATCCTAAGTGGAAGAGTGTCATGGATGAGGAGATGGATGCTCTCAGAACCAGACGAACCTGGGAACTTGTTCCACCTCCTCCTGGTTCTAAACCAGTCGCTTGTAAGTGGGTGTTCAGCTTAAAATATCTTCCTGATAGATCCATTGAACGGTACAAGGCACGCTTGGTGGCAAAAGGTTTCACGCAACAATTTGGCGTAGACTACTTCGAGACTTTTTCTCCTGTGGCTCGGCTCAACTCTGTGAGGATTCTCATCTCTCTTGTCGTAAATTTGGGTTGGCCCATGCATCAAATGAATGTTAAGAATGTCTTTCTTTATGGGGACTTGAATGAGACTGTCTTTATGGAGCAACCTCCTGGGTATATTGCTCAAGGGGAGAGTTTAGTGTGTCACCTCAAGAAAGCAATTTATGGCCTAAAACAAAGTCCTCGGGCATTGTTTGACAAACTAAGCAAAATTGCATTTATATTGGGCTAAAGGAATGTAATCACTCTGTTCTTATGAAAAAGACATCTGCTGGTTGTGTTATTCTTGCAGTGTATGTAGATGACATCTTACTCACTAGTAGTGATAGCAATGAAATTGAGACAGTAAAAGCTCATCTGAAAAAACATTTTGTGACAAAGGATTTGGGTCGTCCGAGGTACTTTCTTGGCATTGAGTTTGCCTATAATGAGACAGGGGTGGTACTTTCGCAGAGAAAATATGCTATGGATCTCCTAAGTGAGGTAGGCATTCTTGGATGCAGACCTGCCAGTATACCTGTTGATACAGGTGCTACTCCTGAACTTGAAGGTGACAAAGACTTCAAGGACCTTTTGAGATTTAGAAAGTTAGTTGGGAAACTTATTTATCTGACTGTCACCCATCTTGGCATCTCCTACGCTGTTGGTGTTGTTAGTCAGTTCATGCATCAGCCGAAATATTCTCATTGGAATCCTCTGTTAAAAATTCTACACTATATCAAGATTTCTCCTGGAAAAGGCTTGTAGCTCAGGAAAAACAGCCACATTAAAATAGAGGGGTACTCTGATGCAGATTATGCTGGGTCCATTTGTGATAGAAGATCCACCTCAGGGTATTGCACGTATGTTGGAGAAAACTTGGTCACATGGAGGAGTAAGAAACAAAATAGGGTAGCTCGCTCAAGTGCCGAGGCTGAGTATATGATCATGGCTCATACCACATGTGAACTAATGTGGGTCAAAAGTTTTTTAGGAGAACTAGGGTTCTCTTCTGATAAGCCTATGATGATGCACTGCGATAACCAGTCTGTTATTCATATTGCCAATAATCTGATCTTCCACGAAAGAACAAAACATATTGAAGTCGACTGTCATTTTATTCGGGATGCTGCTCTTTCTAAGAAGATTATCACGCCTCATGTCTCCTCTCATGACCAAATTGCTGACATCTTCACTAAATCTCTCAACTCGACTCGGTTCAAATTACTATGTGACACGCTGGGCATGATTGACATCTATGCTCCAGCTTGAGGGGGAGTGTTAAATATAATAGTTTTTATATTATATTTATTGTTGGTATATGTTAGCTTATATTGTTCCTAGGCTTAGCTTATGATGTCTTTGACTTATATATAAATTTTTTCTATGATTAATGAATAAGACTTTTGGAGCTCAACACTCACACATCTCCAAGGGGCCGGCCATGTAAGGGTGGGTGGTTTTCCCTAGAATTAGGGTCGGGCGAATACCCTATTGGGGGATTGGATGAATTAGGCCACGTTGATGTAGGGAATTTTTATGTCGATTATGTTCTATATTACAATGGTCTTGTAGAATTATAATTAAATTGATGTTATCATGACAGTCATGCTTACGTTGACATTATCAAGGTAAATAGGTTTTATGTGGCATTTATCATAGAAATTATATTTCATGATTATCATGATAATTGTATGCTTGATGAGATAATTTTAATGGGCTTGTATATTGAGTTCGTGTAAAGGCACATTTAAATAGGTCTCTATAGTCTACATTGATTAGGTAGTTGCTGAAATTATATACACCCTGCTGAAATTAATTTATTAATTACAGAAATTGTATAGTATATTGCTGGAAAATATTTGTTAGGTGTTGTAATTAATTTCTAGTGTTGTTTTAAATTTATAGTGCTGTAGTTATCAGTGTAATGACAGTAATTAACCATGTGGTTGTCGATTATATGACATTGGGTACAATATTAACGATATATCAAAGATAGACAAAATTATAGGGACATATGTGACATGTAGGACTTGGCATCATGACGTACCCCTACTAGTGGATGACGGTGAATAGAGGAAATGAATCCCTTAAATTCAACTTAGAAACGTCATATGTAGGGACGTAGAAATTAGCACTTTAAGCATGTAGTCTTACCTTGGACCCAATAAGAAAGGGTGGCACGTACAGGTTTGACTGAGATGGCCCAGAAAGGGGCCGATTACGGGCTCACACCCGGGTGGTTGAATGGGCGAATCCCAACCAGTGATAGAATTGATTTGGGTTAGATGGGCGAATCCCAACCCGGTTGGATGAGCGAATCCCAACCCGGTATTACTTGTGGCTATGTGTTATTATGCCTGCGGGCAAGTCGTGGCCATGTGTTAATTAATTATCATGAGGCCAATTTTGGGCTGAGTGTTCTGCTCTTGCAGGTGGGCCAATCGGCCAGATGAGACACCAAACCCCTGAATTTATTTCTTACATGAGAACATATTTTTTGTTATATACTTGTGATATGGGATTTAGGTGGAGGTTCGGTAGAACCACTCACTGAAGTTCCTCTTGGACTCATGTTTGTTTATTTTATATGTTTTGCAGAGTCTGACCGGTGAGGTACTGGCTAGAGTACATGGCGCGGTTGGAGGGGCAAATAATACCATTGATCTCGTAGTAGACCGAGTTCAGGTAGTCGTAGTCGAGTCATGTTTTTCTTTCATGCATATTGATGTAGTTTGGGTTATTGGAGTTTGTGACTTTCTTTAGACATTTTTTGTAATACTTCACTTTAGTCCCACATAGGGAGAATATTAGATGTGGTGTTGGCTTATAAGGCTTGATGGGTGTGCTACCATCAACTTCAGCTTAAGCATTTTAATTAGGCCAATAGGTTAGTTTATGAACTTGATAAGTCAGTTATCCCATCAAGCGAGTTGTAACAAATAGTATCAGAGCAACACCTAGTCCTAGGCATGGTGAGGGAGCCTATGTGAGAAATGACTGCCTGGGTGATGGGGTGGAGCCGCTACTAGGCTAAGTCTCACGTGCCGCCGACTTGGGTGTGATTTTGGGCTATGTGTTAGACTCGAGTTGAGTCTTGACTAGGGACGGCAAAAATAGGCACGGCACGAGCACGGCACGATAACTGCGGGCTGGGCCAAAAAATTTGGCCCGATAACATTGCGGGCCGACGCGGGCCGGTTCTTATCGGGCCGGCCCGGCCCGTTTGGCCCGCTAAACATATAATAATAAAAAATTAAGTCTAGATTAGGGCTTGTTTAGTGCTTTAAAATTGAATGTGAAGTTAATCTATGGAGTTTTTCATGTGAAATATCATATTTGATGCTTATTTAGTCTCTTAAATATTTTAAATTATTTTTTTACAATTTTTTTAGAAATTTTTTAGTTAATAAGAGGGCTCGCGGGCCGTGCCGGGCGGCCCGCAAAATATTGCGGGCCGTGCCGAGAATTTCCGGCCCACTGAGTTAGCGGGCCGGCCCGTTTTGCCACCCCTAGTCTTGACGAGGATGTCAAGACATAAGTGGGGGAGATTGTAATACCCCACTTTAGTCCCATATAGGGAGAATATTGGATGTGGTGTTGGCTTATAAGGCTTGATGGGTGTGCTACCATCAACTTCAGTTTAAGCATTTTAATTAGGTCAATAGGTTGGTCTATGAAGTTGATGGGTCAGTTATACCATCAAGCGGGATGTAACATTTATTCATATCAGGACTTTCATTTCATATCATGTTTGGCTTCCATTATGTCATTTATAACCGCATGGTTGTATGCATGGGGTAGGCTACGGGGTATAGGCACGTATACCCTAGCCAGTCACGTGAACCTAAGTTGGGGCGTGACAGTCGGCTTGAGACAGAGATAAAGATCTTGGTTAGTGTTACGTGCTTTGTTGGAGGGTAAACGATTAATGTCTAAGTTCAAGTCCACCCAATGATCTCAGTGTCATGCGAAATTTAGAACTAAATGGTTTGAAAGGTAATTTCTTATTACTTTGTCTATTGTTAAAATCTTCACTTCCTTTTTTGTTATATAGTTAACTTAATTTGACCTTTTAATATATGAGATTTCTATTGGCACTCCTAATACCGAAATGTGTAAAACTCCTAATTGTCAAGCATGAGATTTAAGGAGAACAATTGTGTTCGATCCAGAAATATTTCATTTGACTAAAGGCATGTCTCTAGCCTTATGTTATTTATAGGGGTGTGCATGGGTACTGGGTAGACCCGGAATCGGTTGGAACCGACCCGATTGGGTAGGTTCCGGATAGACCCGAATTAAATTCGGGTAGGGTCCGGGAAGAAAATTTAGGAACCGGTTAAAACCGGTTCCGATTCCGGGTCCAACACATCGGGTACCCGAAACCGAAACCGATACCCGGAACCTGTTCATTTACATATTCCAGTGTACAAGTTCCAGAACAGATTCCAACAGGGTACCCTGTTGGAACATGTACATTATATGTTCCAGAACAGGTTCCAATATGGTACCTTGTTGGAACCTGTACTCTGGAACCTATATATGAACAGGTTCAAATAGGGTACCCGGAACCGGAATCGGAACCTGTGGTTCCGGGTAGGGTCTGATTCTAGGTTCCAACAGGGTAGGGTCCGATTCCAAAATTTAGGAACCGATCCTATACAGGGTACCCGGACTCGCTCACCCCTAGTTATTTATTTACATAACATTAACTTGTCTTATCACATGGAATGTTGTCTTGAGCACTTCAATTTTTGATTTGAATAATTCCACATCAAATTCACATTCCCGTTCGATGATTACTAAGTGTTCATCTTTCGATGCAAAATGTGCTCACAACAAATAGCATGGAAAATAAAAAATCTCTGGCGTGTTTCAATTTCCAAATGATTCCTTTAAGTGATATCACAAACTATGTTCGAAGCCTCAACTATGAATTTAATCCAGTTGCTTCTAAAGATATAAGCTTATTTATACAAATAATATTATTTTACTGCAAACTAGATAATACATGTTCTATATAATGAGTACATTCTTAAAACATGCAGATTTAGATACACATCCACCAAACACTTCAAGCAATAGCAAAAGACTTAAAACTATCTTACCAATTTCTCTTGGTAATTAGTTAATAATTTGATTTCTGAAGTTCCTCAAAGTTCATCTATCATGACAATAAATGTCTCAACTACCAAGATGCATGTCACTGGGAAAGCACGTCTTCGCAAAGAACAATATCTATAATAAAAGTAGATGCAATTGTTCAGGTTGTTGCGGGTTGCGCCTGCAGCGCTGAATTTGTATTGCAAGACTCCTCAATGAGATCAGAATGGTATCTCCTAAGTTTTGTTTTATTTTATATATATCTATTTCTTTAAATTTCTCTTTCTTATTCTTATCTTTTTTCAAAAAAGAATAAAAATATTTCTTAGTCTTATCTAATTTTATATAGGTAATGTTCTAAATTTTGAGTACATTCTTGAAACATATAGATTCTAATACACATCCATCAAACACTTCAAGCAATAGCAAAAGACTTAAAACTATCTTACTAACTTCTATTGGTAATTTGTCAAGTAATTTACTTCTAAAGTTCTTAAAGTTCATCTATTAGGACAACGAATATCTTAACTACTAAGATGTCATTGTTATTACTTGGAAAGTATGTGTTTGCAAATAACATTATATATAATAAAAGTAGTTGCAATTGTCGAATACAAGAGGTTGTTGTCGACTGGGCCTATAGTGATAAATTTGTATCGCAAGACTCATGTCAACGAGATCACAATGATATCTATTGAGTCTTATTTTGTTTTATATTTATTGCTTTAAATTTCTTTCTTATTCTTTTTTTATAAAAGTCTTTCATATTCTTATCTAATTTTATATAGGTAATATTTATGTCTTTTCAAATGTTGAAGAATCAAGTGATGCATGCTTAAATAATCCACATGGTATCCTTAAAATTAATTCATTTTCTAAAACTTCTCAAATTTCTTATTATGTTATCAATTTCTGACAATTTCTTTTATTATTATTATTTTGTAGATGAAAGTAATAGTACAATACTTTCACAAAATATTTATGATGATCATGATAAATATTTTTATATAATTAATCTTCGAGTTTTATAATTTTTTATATATTGTCTTATGTAAGTTCTTCCTTAATTTATCTAAATTCATGTACAAATTTTATGCAGTTAACACTCATGTGTTTTCAAATGTTGAAGAATCTCTTAATGCATTTATAAATGATAAACATGGTATTTATAAATTTGAATTACCTTAAGTTTTCTTTTCATAAAATACATAGGATGTTTTTTTTTGTTTTTTACAAACAAAAGTCATTCAACCAAAGCTGATTACATTAGGGAAACTAAATCTGGAGACCATTCTTTAGTCCAAACAAAATTTTGTTGTTTAAACTTTGAATATTTTGCCAATCAATCAGCCGCATGGTTGTAGTCACGCTTGATAAATTGAAACTTGACATCCGCAAACTTACCTGCAAGACTTTTAATATCAGAAATTATATGTTTAATCTCTCAAAAAATAGCTAATTGATTATTACATATATCTCACTTTCAATAATAATTTTCTCATAATTTTGCTCCCAAGCCTGAGTTAAAACTTCCTTAATTGCTAAAGCTTCATTTATAAGAATAGAACAGTTAAGTTGAAAGAAACCAGCAACAATAAAACAGATGCCCTTATCATTCCTACCAATAAAAGCATAAGAGCCAGAATTCAAATTAATATTTAAAGCACCATCAGTATTATATTTCACCTAACCCGAAGGATGCAATTTCCAACTAACACAATCCTGGGTAGAATTATTAATGTTTTTGCCCTCAGATTTAGCACTACTAGGATTCTCTACATAGTGACCTGTTAGAGCCAGAGTACTTGAAAACAAGGATTCAATATGAGGGTTAGCATTCTTAAAGACAACACTATTCATAGCCATCCACAAAGAATAGATAGCATTTAAACAGAGAGCCAAAGCAGAAGAATTATACTTACCTCCTCCTGAATTGGATACTCCATTTAAGCCAACTAAACTCATAACCGATTTTATTCTGACAAACCTTCCCTCAATCAATTCTCAAAGTGCCCTAGCTACCTCACAATCAAAAAACAAGCGTGAACTAGTATCTTAATGGCTGCCACAAAGGGCACAACATTGGGAATTGATCATCACAAATCTAAATAGCCTCTCAGAAGTAGAGAGTCTATTATGCATAGCTTTCCAAAAAAAATTTAACTCTAGGGGCAACCAGGGTATTCCAAAGGAA
This sequence comes from Canna indica, assembly GCA_034359265.1. Classification (NCBI taxonomy): domain Eukaryota; kingdom Viridiplantae; phylum Streptophyta; class Magnoliopsida; order Zingiberales; family Cannaceae; genus Canna; species Canna indica. The sequence continues at coordinate 53,580,618 of CP136896.1, forward strand.
TTTCCATTTAGAAAGGCTAGATAGGTTGGGATGTATATTTTTAATAATCAAAGAATAGGCTAACTTAGAAGTGATAACCCCCTTATTATCAGACCAACATACCCATTCATCATCACCAGGCTTCCCAGGCAACACAATACCGAAAATAGCCTCCACCAAGTTCACACCAAAGAAATCAGAGAGCACAGGTACATTCCAAGAACCATTATTAATCAGGAAATCCACATTAAGATTCATGTCAAACAAACATACATTAACAAAAGATGGTTTCCAGGACAAAGTAACATCAATTATCCAACTATCAAGCACAATAGATGTATAAAGACCATTACCAATTAATTTTTTAAATCATGTTCTCGGAGCATCAGAAGCAGAGCATATCAATTTCCATGAATTACTCCTAGCAGATTTGTTACATGGATTCCATAAAGAGAAGTCATACTTAGCTTTAATAATCAAAGTAAAGATACTTTCAGAACCAATAACAAGTTGAGCAATTCTTTTAGCATTAAGAGACATGCGCATGATGCTTAAATCTTTGATACTAAGACCACCACAACTTTTAGGCAAAGTAACATCATTCCAAGAAATCAAATGGAAACCTTTATCATCACTTTTTGAAGACCATAAAATTTTTTTAATCAAGGAAGTAATTTTACTCATAATTTTCTCAGGAAACAAAGTTACAATTAGAGCATTAAGGGAAACAGAATTGAGAACAGAATTTATCAACACAAGTCTGACAACTTGAGATAAATTGCTTCTATTCCAATTATTTAATCTACTAAAAAGCTTATCAATGATATCATTACAGTCACTCATTTTTAAACATCTAGGAGAAATGTTTACCCTTAAGTATTTCAAAGAAAATATGACAATGCACATATTAAAAGCTCTAGCAATTCTATTCATAACAGATAGGTCAACATTTCTAGGAAAATAAATCTCTGACTTATTTAAATTCATGATCTGATTTGTAGTTTTACCATATCTTTTAAAAATCTTTTTAATATTCTTAATTGATTTATCATTTGCTCTAAAAAAAAGCAAGATATCATTTTTAATTCTAACATGAGTAATTAAACTAGATTCCATATCATGATTCAGTATAAAGGACAAAATTAAGCTGACTAACAATCAAATACAGATAAGGGGATATTGGATCCCCTTGTCTAACACCACAATGAGCCCGAAAAGAATCTGAACAATAATCATTAATGCAATATTTGAAAGAGGCAGAAGTAATACAACATTTAATCAAACTTATAAATCTATCAGGAATACCAAGATGGTTAAGCATACCAAGAATAGCATTCCAGGAAACCCTATTGTAAGCTTTTTCTAGGTTAATTTTAACAATCACATAATGATTTTTTTTCCTTTAGAATTGTAAATAGAATGAATAATTTCTTGTGCAACAATGATATTATCATAAATTGATCTACCACTAATAAAAGCAGTTTGATTAAAGGATATTAAATTATTCAATAAAGGTTTCATTCTACCCGCTAGAACTTTGGATAAAATTCTATAGTTGACATTACACAAATATATGGGTCTATAATCCTTGATACAATTAGGGCTATTTGATTTAAGGATAAAGATTAAGTCAATTTTGATTCCACCCATGAGAAAGAACATAATTTTCATAGAACTCATAGAATGCATGAACAAATGAATCAAAGATAATATTCCAATAAGTTTGATAAAATTCCCTTGTATAACCATCTGGGCCATGGCTTTTACACTTACCCAAAGACTTCACAACAGTAGATATCTCATCCAAGGAAAAAGGAGCAATTAAGAATGAAATCATATTATAGGAAATAACAAGCATATCAGGGGGAGTAACAATATTCAGAAACACATTATCATCATAGGACCATAAAGAGGAATAGTATTCAGCAAAACATTTACAAATCTCAGTATAGTTATAAATACAAGAATTATTATTGTTAATAGAAAAAATCCAATTTTTCTTTTTATTCTTGATGACAGCTCTATGATAAAACTTACTATTAAGATCACCCTCCCTAAACCACTTTTCCTTAAACATAGCCCACTATTTAAGATTGATCTGTCTTCTAATGGCCTTAGATTTGTTATATAGACTAGTTAAAATCAAGATCTCAGAATCAATAAGAGGGGTCAGGTCTTCCTTGGATTCTAACTCATTAATGTGAGCATTGACAATACTAAGACTAGTCTCTAATTCACCTAAATGATATTTATTCCAAAATGAAATTTTGCTTCTAAGAACAACAAGCACTTTAGGAATGGAATCTAACAAATTATTATTAGAAATATTCAAGTTCCAATAGTTTTCAATAACCTCAGTAACCTGAGGGTACTGGGTCCAAAAATTCAAGAAGAAACAATATTCAAAATAATAGGACAGTGGTCAGAAACACACTTATTCAAATGTATAACAGAAGATTTATGAAACAAGGACAGCCAAGCAGAATTTGCATAAGCTCTATCAAGTCTAACAAGAATCCTATGTAAATGCTTTCTATTATTGCACCAAGTATATTTTGAATCAGAAAAATCAAGATATGTAAAATCACAATATATCCTTAATGCATTTTCTAAGGATAAGAACATTGTTATTCACATGAAATTCAGAGCCACCAAGTTTATCCACAGAGCTACTAGCACAATTGAAATCACCAATTAAAAGCCATGGCATATTGTCAAATTTTAAATTCCCTAAGTAATTCCAATAAAATCCTTTTGACAGGGTTAGTATCAGCATATAGACCAGAAAAAATCCAAGATTTTAAATCTTTAAACTGAACAACAGCAATCACAAGATTTAAAGATTTGGAAACCACCTGAGCTTTGATTACAGAATTATTCCAAATCAATAAAAGACCTCCAGAGGCCCCCACAGAGCTAACAGCTGAACCAGACCAACATTTACCAAGACAATAGATAAATCTAAGAGCAACATCATCTTGAACATGAGTTTCTTGAAAAAAAATAAGACTAACATAATTGAGCTTAACATAAGATCTAATAAAGTCTTTAACAAGTCTTCTTCTAATATCTCTATCATTTAAATTAAGAATCTTCATCAATAACACTATTTGAGGTACTAACATTAGAAGTCCCAGAATCCAAATTTAAACTAGGGCAACCAGCATCCATCACAGAAGAAGAAAACTTAACATGAATGGAATTAACAATATTATCAAGTTCATTTTTAAGATGAATATTGTCTCTTTAACTTTTTTTTCTTCTTTGTGTGCATTATATTATCAATCTTAGCAAGGTTTTTATAAATATCAACTTTAATAAATCTACCTTTCTTAGACTGAGTCTTAAATCTGCTAACTCCATTGTGAGCAGGAACTATAAGGTTACTAGCATTGATCTCAACATTCCCTAGACTAGAAGAAACCAAGTTAAGAAAACTAGAAAATGAAGAATTAACATTTACTCTATTATTTTCCTCCTTATTTGACTTAGGCAACCCAATATCATACTCAAGGTTAAGATCACTAGAATTATTCTTGACATTGATAACAACTTCCTTAATAGGAACATTCACTAAGGAAGAGTCATCAAATTTAGGTTGGTCACTAGGAGAGAATAAAGGATTATCAACCTTAGACTCAATAAGATGGTTATTGTCTTTTTACATTTCATCCAAATGAAATTCATCTAAAGATTGATTTTCTTCCATTTCCTCTTCATTTAGACCCATCTTAGGACTAGTTATGTGACTAAAGGCATATCACTGGAGGGTTGGGTTCTATTCTAGAGTTTACACCTAAGTTGAATCCTCTAGGTTTAATTAGATTCCTACCTTTTCTAGTAACCTTAATCCATGGACCATAAATGGTACTATTTTCATTCAAATTACTAGACTTAGTATTGATAGTATTATCAAGATTACCAGCATCAACATTCATGGAGCTCATCACAGTATCACAAGCAACAGTAATATCTTTCCCAAAATCATTAACAGATACAGTATTATTAGCAAAAGTATTCGAAATATATTCTTTAATATTATGACCAATAACACCACATTTAAAACAAAAAATTGGAATACGTTCATACCTGATGGCCTCAAAGATGCCAATACCCGATTTCTCAATCCATAAACCTTGTTTAAAAGGCTTACTAAAATTTAAATCCACAAAAATGCGAACAAATTTACCACGAAGCCAACTAAAAGATTGTTCATCAACTTTTATAGGTCTATCGACTAAATAAGCAATACGAAAAAGGCTTGAGTTCTGCCAGTACTCCATAGGGAGGTTCGGCAATTGGATCCAAATAGGGGCAGAGGATATTTCCTCGGTCAAGGCCTTAAAGTCTGATTTCCATGGTCTGAGGTTTATGAGATCACCTCGAAATGACAATGGTCCATTAGTAAGGACCTTGACCGCATCCTCCTTAGAAGAAAACCGAAATAAAAATAAGCATTCTCAAGATCGATAACATTTGAAAGATTTATAAAGACCAGATCGCAAAAGCCCAATCGCTAACTTGGAAATGCGGAGGCGATTTACGAATAAAACGATCTATCAATGAGGAAAATCATGGTTTACGCAAATCCTGAAGCTTTGACTCTTCAAATTCCACAAAATCAGACGTCGATGTTTAATATTCGATAAAATTTTAAACGATGAAAACGAGCGAGAATCAAATGAACTAGATTTAAACAGATTAGCCTTAGAAGTATTTCCACGAAGAATTTTTGGGCCACTAGACAAATTCAGATTTTGGACAGAACCAATATTAGCAGGATCTACATAACTAAGAGGAAACTTACCCTTGGCCTGGTTAACCCTAGGCTCTTCTTGGTGAATCATCTCACCCGAAACCAGCGGAGTCGAAACTCCAATATTCATATATAGATCTTGTATCCAAAATAGCATTAGTAGATGAAACAGGAACAAAGCTTAAAGGTGAATAAAAAATCTCAGATCTACCCTTTATTTGATTCAACTCCATAGAAGAATCTCTTGAGTAAAGAGTAAGATGAGAACCAGGAATCGACGAAATCAGCAGAGAAACCTTACTGTTCTTAGCCGAAGAATCAATACTCAAATTTATAGCTACAGGAGAGGAACAGTTACCTTGATCCATGATTGAATCCAGTTGTTTCATCTTCACTTTAGGGTTTTTCATCTCGGAGCGTTGCCGAGAGGGAGACCCCCCACCGCACCTCACGGACGAAAGCTGCAGCCTCAAGAAACCCTAGGCGGAAAACTCCACGACGGGACCTTTTAAGCTACGCCACTCGCCCCCCGAATTAACGCCATGTATCTGCTAAATCATCCGTCCCTTACCCATCGCTCAGCCACGAAAGGCAAGCCCACCGAAGCCCAGGGAGCACCAAGGCCCAGGGATCTTCATTCTTGGAGCTCAATCATTAATCGCAACCTCAAATAAGATTCACATTTAAAGACAAATATCTACTATTGTGCCCTCAATAATTCACTCTTAAAATATATAAGATGTTATTATATTCTAAATTAGTAGTTGATTTCTTATTATTACGTAGATAAAAGGATTAGTCCAAAAATTCCACCAAATATCTCTCTTGATTATGGTAAACTTTTTATATAATATTTGATTATATCTAAAATCATTGAATTCTTCTAATTATATATATGTTAATATAATTTTCTCTTCTTTCGTTTCCATTTTCTTTTCTTCTATAGATTATATTGATTTGGGTGATCTAGAATATCTTTGTCCATATTGTGTGCTCACATGTGGTATTCCGAGAGGGTTACAAAATAGAGATATCCTTCAAACCCAAAGTTTTCTTTGTGTTGCAATCAATGGAAGATTCAATTATCATTATTAAAAGAGCCTCCTACTTATCTTTCAAGACTTGTCTTTGATAAAAAGTTCACTATTTCTCAATATTATATGGACAATGTTAGAGCATACAACACAATCTTTTCTTTCACTTCGTTGGGAGGCAAAGTGGACAAGTCTATAAAAAATGGTGGTGGTTCATATACTTACATGCACATTATCTGGTGTAAATTATCACAACATAGACAACATTCTATTTCTAGATTATCAATCTTCCAAATTTGCACAACTTTACATATATGACACACAACATGAGATTGAAAACAGAATGAGCGTAATTTATTTGATAATTGTTTGTTTATATTTCTACCTTTCTTTTTTTTGTTTTTCATTTAAATTATTTATGGCATCAATGTAATGATGTTCATTATGCATATGTATGCAACTACTTCCCAAGCAGATCTTTTCATCAAATTGGTGGATGTTAGCAAGCAGAGGGAGGAGCAACAAAAACCAAGTAGTATCAATAATCGTGAGGCGATTTACGAATAAAACGATCTATCAATAAGGAAAACCATGGTTTACGCAAATCCTGAAGCTCTGACTCTTCAAATTCCAGAAAATCAGACGTCGATGATTTAATATTCGATAAAAATTTAATCGATGAAAACTAGCGAGAATCAAATGAACTAGATTTAAACAGATTAGCCTTAGAAGTATTTCCACGAAGAATTTTTGGGCCACTAGACAAATTCAGATTTTGGACAGAACCAATATTAGCAGGATCTACATAACTAAGAGGAAACTTACCCTTGGCCTGGTTAACCCTAGGCTCTTCTTGGTGAATCATCTCACCCGAAACCAACGGAGTCGAAACTCCAATATTCATATATTGATCTCGTATCCAAAATAGCATTAGTAGATGAAACAGGAACAAAGCTTAAAGGTGAATAAAAAATCTCAGATCTACCCTTTATTTGATTCAACTCCATAGAAGAATCTCTTGAGTAAAGAGTAAGATGAGAACCAAGAATCGACGAAATCAGCAGAGAAACCTTACTCTTCTTAGTCGAAGAATCAATACTCAAATTTACAGCTACGGGAGAGGAACACTTACCTTGATCCATGATTGAATCCAATTGTTTCATCTTCACTTTAGGGTTTTCCATCTCGGAGCGTTGCCGAGAGGGAGACCCCCCACCGCACCTCACGGACGAAAGCTGCAGCCTCAAGAAACCCTAGGCGGAAAACTCCACCACGGGACCTTTTAAGCTACGCCACTCGCCCCCCGAATTAACGCCATGTATCTGCTAAATCTGCCGTCCCTTACCCATCGCTCAGCCACGAAAGGCGAGCCCACCGAAGCCCAGGGAGCATCAAGGCCCAGGGATCTTCATTCTTGGAGCTCAATCATTAATCGCTACCTCAAATAAGATTCACATTTAAAGACAAATATCTACTATTGTGCCCTCAATAATCCACTCTTAAAATATATAGGATGTTATTATATTCTAAATTAGTAGTTGATTTCTTATTATTATGTAGATAAAAGGATTAGTCCAAAAATTCCACCAAATATCTCTCTTGATTATGGTAAACTTTTTATATAATATTTGATTATACCTAAAATCATTGAATTCTTCTAATTATATATATGTTAATATAATTTTCTTTTCTTTCGTTTCCATTTTCTTTTCTTCTACAGATTATATTGATTTGGGTGATCTAGAATATCTTTGTCCATATTGTGTGCTCACATGTGGTATTCCGAGAGGGTTACAAAATAGAGATATCCTTCAAACCCAAAGTTTTCTTTGTGTTGCAATCAATGGAAGATTCAATTATCATTATAAAAGAGCCTCCTACTTATCTTTCAAGACTTGTCTTTGATAAAAAGTTCACTATTTCTCAATATAATATGGACAATGTTAGAGCATACAACACAATCTTTTCTTTCACTTTCTTGGGAGGCAAAGTGGACAAGTCTATAAAAAAAGGTGGTGGTTCATATACTTACATGCACATTATCTGGTGTAAATTATCACAACATAGAAAACATTCTATTTCTAGATTATCAATCTTCCAAATTTTCACAACTTTACATATATGACACACAATATAAGGTTGAAAACAGAATGAGCGTTCTTAGTTATGCTCATGTTTGTAATGTAATAGATTAATTTTTGTTGTATCTTAATTTAGTTTTAATTTTTTAATATATGACGTAATTTATTTGATAATTGTTTGTTTATATTTCTTCCTTTCTTTTTTTTGTTTTTCATTTAAATTATTTATGACATCAATGTAATGATGTTCATTATGCATATGTATGCAACTACTTCCCAAGCAGATCTTTTCATCAAATTGGTGGATGTTAGCAAGCAGAGGGAGGAGCAACAAAAACCAAGTAGTATCAATAATCGTGAGGCGATTTACGAATAAAACGATCTATCAATGAGGAAAACCATGGTTTACGCAAATCTTGAAGCTTTGACTCTTCAAATTCCACAAAATCAGACGTCGATGATTTAATATTCGATAAAATTTTAAACGATGAAAACGAGCGAGAATCAAATGAACTAGATTTAAACAGATTAGCCTTAGAAGTATTTCCACGAAGAATTTTTGGGCCACTAGACAAATTCAAATTTTGGATAGAACCAATATTAGCAGGATCTACATAACTAAGAGGAAACTTACCCTTGGCCTGGTTAACCCTAGGCTCTTCTTGGTGAATCATCTCACCCGAAACCAGCGGAGTCGAAACTCCAATATTCATATATAGATCTCGTATCCAAAATAGCATTAGTAGATGAAACAGGAACAAAGCTTAAAGGTGAATAAAAAATCTCAGATCTACCCTTTATTTGATTCAACTCCATAGAAGAATCTCTTGAGTAAAGAGTAAAATGAAAACTAGGAATCGACGGAATCAGCAGAGAAACCTTACTGTTCTTTGTCGAAGAATCAATACTCAAATTTACAGCTACGGGAGAGGAACACTTACCTTGATCCATGATTGAATCCAGTTGTTTCATCTTCACTTTAGAGTTTTCCATCTCGGAGTGTTGCCGAGAGGGAGACCTCCCATCGCACCTCACGGACGAAAGTTGCAGCCTCAAGAAACCCTAGGCGAAAAACTCCACCACGGGACCTTTTAAGCTACGCCACTCGCCCCCCGAATTAACGCCATGTATCTGCTAAATCTGTCATCCCTTACCCATCGCTCAGCCACGAAAGGCGAGCCCACTGAAGCCCAGGGAGGACCAAGGCCCAGGGATCTTCATTCTTGGAGCTCAATCATTAATCGCTACCTCAAATAAGATTCACATTTAAAGACAAATATCTACTATTGTGCCCTCAATAATCCACTCTTAAAATATATAGGATGTTATTATATTCTAAATTAGTAGTTGATTTCTTATTATTATGTAGATAAAAGGATTAGTCCAAAAATTCCACCAAATATCTCTCTTGATTATGGTAAACTTTTTATATAATATTTGATTATACCTAAAATCATTGAATTCTTCTAATTATATATATGTTAATATAATTTTCTCTTCTTTCATTTCCATTTTCTTTTCTTCTACAGATTATATTGATTTGGGTGATCTAGAATATCTTTGTCCATATTGTGTGCTCACATGTGGTATTCCGAGAGGGTTACAAAATAGAGATATCCTTCAAACCCAAAGTTTTCTTTGTGTTGCAATCAATGGAAGATTCAATTATCATTAATAAAAGAGCCTCCTACTTATCTTTGATAAAAAGTTCACTATTTCTCAATATTATATGGACAATGTTAGAGCATACAACACAATCTTTTCTTTCACTTCCTTGGGAGGCAAAGTGGACAAGTCTATAAAAAAAGGTGGTGGTTCATATACTTACATACACATTATCTGGTGTAAATTATCACAACATAGAAAACATTCTATTTCTATATTATCAATCTTCCAAATTTGCACAACTTTACATATATGACACACAACATGAGGTTGAAAACATAATGAGCGTTCTTAGTTATGCTCATGTTTGTAATGTAATAGATTAATTTTTGTTGTATCTTAATTTAGTTTTAGTTTTTTAATATATGACGTAATTTATTTGATAATTGTTTGTTTATATTTCTACCTTTCTTTTTTTTGTTTTTCATTTAAATTATTTATGACATCAATGTAATGATGTTCATTATGCATATGTATGCAACTACTTCCCAAGCAGATCTTTTCATCAAATTGGTGGATGTTAGCAAGCAGAGGGAGGAGCAACAAAAACCAAGTAGTATCAATAATCGTGAGACGAGCTCCCTTTTAAGCACTGAAGTGTTTGGGCGAGAGAAAGAGAAGGAAGATTTGATCCAAAAACTACTTAATTCTTCTAAATCTGATGACAATAAATTCTCCATCCTTCCAATAATTGGTGTTTGAGGCGTTCGGATGACCACTCTTGCAAAATTTATCTACAATGACGAGAAGGTAGCAAAACATTTCCCTTCGAAGATGTGGGTTTGTGTTTCTAATTGGTTTGATGTAACATTGCTCACCAAAAAGATGTTAGACAATACAATTTCTCTTTCTCTTGCGTCTCTCCAAGAAAAACTTACATAAGAAGTTGAGTCAAAATGATTTTTGCTTGTTTTAGACGATGTATGCTATGATGAGGACAATTATGGTAGTAGGTGGTCAGAATTGTTTGTAGGTGGTCAAAATTGTTTGCTCCACTCAGATATGCAGCCCTGGGAAGTATGATTGTGTTAACCACTAGAAAGAAAACAGTATGTATAATTTTTTTATTTTGTAGTTAAATCTTTATTTTTTTTCATGTACTATTGTTTATTCATGTATTTGTACGGTTCTTAGCTACTCCCCTTATATTTTATATTTTCTTTTATTTAATATTTTCATTTGATTGATTTTGTTCATTTTTAATATAATTTTGTTTTTTTCCATTCAATCTATTTTTATCTTTCCTTTTGCAATTACTTTAATATGTATTTTCTTTTAATTCTATCTTATTTACTCTTTATGATTTTAGATATGATAAAAAAAAGACGATGACTTGATCTTGATGTTGTTCATAAGTTCAAGAAAATGCTTCATGGCTTTAATGTTCTAGCACAATCATTTAGGATGATTAGAGATAGATACCAAACTAATAATGTAAAAGACTTTAAACTAAAGTTGATACAAGAAAGTAAGAATGATGGTAGAACATATAACCTTCCAACTATATCAGATGTAGCAGCTCTTATCATTGGTGATATTGGTACCACAAATGATGGGAAAGATATAATTGGCGAAACTCAATATGGCCAACTGCAGAGGGTTGATGAACATTATTCTTATCTTCCATTACAGTATCCATTGTTGTTCCCATATAGGGAAGATGGTTATAGGTATGATATAATGCACAGTCATTCTTTTACTTTAACTGCAAGGAAAAATAACAAGCTTATTGCAAGGAAAAATAACAAGCTTACTCTTAGAGCGTATTTTTTCTTTTATGATTCAAGATATAGATCAAGAAAAATCAATATTATTACATTCAAAAAAGTTATTTCAGCAGTTTACAATAAATAGCTACACTATAATTGAATATCAGAGATTGAGCTACATAAGGTATCATAAAAAACAACTAATTAAGAGCGGATCTATACAAAGGAGGGAAAAATCTTGGCAAAGCCAAAGCAAGTTTGGTTCTAACTTTTTATTACTATTTTATTAATTTGCAATATTTACTATTATGTTATTACTTCGGATGATAATTTAACATACTAATATTTGTTTCTATTTTAATCTTATACAACTAAGTCTAGATTGTATAAATAGTTACAAAAATCTATATTATAAATATTTGTTTCTATTTTTTAAAAATCATATTTTGCTGATACCATAATTTTACTCTGAACCACTGGTATGTTGTCCCCTGCCCTGAGCCTAACTCCTCTGAGCTACCGAACCCACTGATACCAGCGTCTTCCCTCTAGACGGCCCAGGCTGCTGGCCACCCCTATTAGGGAAATCCTTCCGGAAGCCCAACCTGTCCACACCCAAAACATGCATCTGAACGACCATAATAAGCTCCCCAATGTCTCATGTGGCAGCGACCACACTACTGCGGCTCGACCCTCCGTTGTGCGCCTTCGGGCATCGTCCCTGACCCTGGGCCCATGCGGCCCCTGGAACTGTTGTGCCAATCTGCCATCGTGATGGTCCCCTCCGAGTTAGTTGGCCGACCCCCTGAACTTTGGGGCCGAAACTTCTTCTTCGGGGGCCCACCATGTTTGTCGAATGACACCAAAGCCTCCTTCCGGAGCGCCTTATCCACCACCCGAGCAAACGTAGTCTCCTCCATGAAATGAATAAGCCTACTGATCTGCGCTCTCAGCCTCTCGACGAACCTCTTTACCATGGCGGTCTCAGTAGCCACCAATATAGGGTGATACTTTGAGAACCGTGTGAACTCCATCTCATAGTCCGCCACCGTCATACCGCTCGTCTGACATAGCAGCTCGAACTCTCTCGCCCACTTACCACGAACGCTCATCAGCAAGTACTGCTCCACCATGACGGCCTTGAACTCCTCCCACGTAAGGGGCAGTGCATCTGTCGCCCTACTGTCTCTCCAAGTGTGAAGCTAATCTTTGGCTGGTTCCCTCAGCTGCAGCCCGATCATCCGAGCAGTCGCCTCAAAAGAACACATAGCTTATAGCAATCGCCAAGGAAACTGGTGACCTCCACCTGTGGTCTGTCCCAGTGAACTCTAGCGGCCTAAATTTGACGAAATCTGCATATGTGGGTGATCCGAGAACTCTAACCACCGGTGCTACCAGCTCAACAACCTCTGGTACCACAAGTGCCGCCGGTACCGGCTGCGACTGCAGCTGTTGTCTCAACTCTTGCTCCCTACGGAGCGCTTCAGTCAATTCAGCCAATTGGGCTTGCAGCTACGCAATCATGGGGTCATGTCCCACTTCTCCCTGCTCCTACGGTGCTCTTCCACGGCCCCGACCTCAGCTTTGGCCCAACGTTCCGCGAAATTACTGCCACTACCACTCAACGCAACATTAAAAGCCTCCATCACGCTAGCATTTCCAGAAGAAAAAAAATAACATTATTAATATTTAATAACTCATTAATGACTTAAAGAAAATACTAACCACATGTCGCGCTGAGGTGCAAACTTAGCTGCTTGATCTCGTAACACAACCATATTGTATGCCAACATGCTAGCAATGTCTCATACGGTACACAACTCTAAGTCGTAGTCAGACAGAACCACATGCTCTGATACCACTTTGTCATGCTCCAATTTAGGGTCACGTGACCGGCCAGAGTATACGTGTCTATACCCTGTAGCCTACCCCATGCATACAACCACATAGATATAAACGACATAATGTAAGCCCATATGAAATGAAATGAAATAAATGTTCTGAGATGAAATAAATAAATGTCCAAAGAACTACAAACTCCAATAATCCAAACTACATCAATATGCATGAAAGAAAAACATGACTCGACTACGACTCCCTAAACTTTGGTTGCTATGAGATCAATGGTGTTGTTTACCCCTCCAACTGCGTCATGTACCCTAGCCAGTACCTCACTAGTCAAGTTCTACAAAACAAGTAAATAAACAAACGTAAGTCCAAAAAAAACTCAGTGAGTGGCTCCACCGAACCTCCACATAAATCTCATACCACAATTATATAACAATAATTATATACTCATATAGGAAATAAAATCAGGGATTTGGCATTTTATCGGGCCGATCGACCTCTATCCAAGAGCAGGACACTCGGCCCAAGCTGACCCTCAAATAAAGTTAACACCCGGCCACTACATGCCCGCAAGCATTCCAACACATAGTCACAAGTGTAACTGGTTGGGATTCGCCCATCCAACCCAAAACAATTATAACTGTGGTTGGGATTCGCCCATCCAACCATCCGGGCATACGCCCATAATCGACTCTTTTTCGAGCCGTCTCAGTAGAACCTTTACGTGCCACCCTCTCTAATTGGGTGCAAGGTAAGACTCCTTACTTAAAATATTAACTCTGCATCCCTACTGATGACGTTTCTAAATTAGAATTTTAAGGGGTTTCATTTCCCTGCCTTTCCATCGTCCACAAATAAGGTATGTCAGAATGTCATGTCCTACATGTCAAAATGTCCTTTGTGTTTGTTTATTTTCCTAAAAAAAATTGCATCAAACATTAAGGGGAAAATCTGCATCAAAAACTAATAGAAACTTCTGCATGAATTTTTCAGCATAAACGCATTTATTTTCAGCATGAAAATTTTCAGCGCATATACATTGAAATTCCAGCAACATTCATAGCATATAATATCTAGGACAACATCATATTAAATTTACAACAGGCGGTAGATAAATTCCAGCAATTTACCCTATAATTTCTGTACTAAAATTTTATTTTTGGAGCCCCATTTGGTGTAATCATATCAATAACCGGAAATAATGACAAAGCTCTTGTAGATGAACATCCAACTTTTGAAGACTTAGATGATATAAAATTTAAGAACTAACTAAGCAAAGAAAAACTAGATCAGAATACTGTATGGAAATTGTTAAGGTTTTGGTTAATTACAGGATGCGGCACCAGCCTTTTGGTTTGGTCAAAATGTGCAGCAGTGCACGCAACAAAGCCTAGCAAAAAGGAAGGTCTACATGATCCTAATTGTTTCTGATGTAAACCTGTAGATGTCTTCTAAAACAGAGAGGTTTTTCTACTGCAAATGGAGAACATTGTGAAGAATTGTTTCCATAAAGTGAAGCAATACAAGTCAACCACAAGGTCCACAAGAAACCAAGAAGAGGTTGACCTCTTGCAGAATCTGGAAATCTATTTGAATAATAGTGCATAGCATGATATAGGGAAAAGAGAAATCAAAAGGGTTCTCAACTATCCATTAAATTAAGAAAAATCACCACCGGCCCATACTTCACATACACGTCCAGTATTATAAAATTCAAGCATTAAAAAGAAAAAGGAAACCAATTCATGTTGACGGGAGAAACAACAGAAGAAAAATCGATCCAACCACCCAAATCGAATAGATACACATATGCCAAATAACCAATTAACAAGCAGTGGGATTCTTTTTTTCTTTTTGATGTATCTACCAGACGAACAGGCTCACCCTTAAGCGGACAAAGTATAATCTGTTGCAGGAAAACACAAAAAGGAAGGAGGGAAGAGGAATCATACATGATTTGATTCTAAAGTCCACTCACCTGATTTGAAAAAGGAGAGGACGAGATGAGAGGAGGGTTTTCGGTCTCCCGCCACAACACCCAATTTCGGCGCCGCTTCCCATCGTCCTCTCCCTCAAGCGCTCGGCCGTCCAAGCGTGTGTGCGGCTCTTCTTGAGCCGTACGGCGCTGGGAGGGAATTTATAATTTCTCCCCCTATTTTTTTTCTTTTTTTTTCCCAATGCACCCGAGTCGAGCTCCAATCAAGCCCGCGAACTCGGCTCAACCCGAAATAAACCCAATAGCTCAAAACATCATAATCAACAAAAATTAAGAGCACTTAATTTATTAACTACTCACCTGAGCCCTTAAATTTGCGCTAGCTCACGACTCGCCTCAGTTGTCACCGAATTAGCCCACTAAAATAACAATAAAATATTTGTTAGAATTTTCGGGTATTACAGCCCACATGTGTAAATAATACTTGGCCACAATCGATCTCAAAGGCATGAATAATACTTGGCCACAATTGGACATACAAGCATGAAAGTTCATTTCCGTAATGTGCACATATCAACTCGACCTGCATAAGCAAAACATCGGGACCTTCAGCTAGGATGGCTAGCTAGCTTCTGGTACCCCACTCAGTTGGGATTCGCTCATCCAACCGGGTTGGGATTCGCTCATCCAACCGGGTTGGGATTTGCCCATCCAACCCGAACTCAGGTCTAATACCAGTGTGGCTTGTTGGTTTTAGGTTTTCAACCTTGGTCTTAATCTCTTAATCTCGGTTTTGATGATAACAAATATGGAACTAATATTTCATCGAGAAATCTTTCAGGTTCCATATCGATTAGCGTTTGATATCCTCGATCGGATAAATCGGAAGAAATCGGAAATCGGAAATCGGAAGGACACTGATTGTCGCACTCAGGTTCGTCGCGGAATTTCTCGAAGATCAACGTGTGCACCAAAGTCGTATTGGACGAGTCAAAAGATCATATGAAAAGCTCTCCAAGTTTATGCTCGTTGAAAGCCAGAACCCGGAAATGAAGCGCGCAATAAAAATGGCTGAAAAATCAATATCAGCCTTTGTTCGGTCGACTGAATAGTGTAAGAAATTGGCAGTAGCTAATTCGGTCGACCGGTCGGTCACCGATCGATCGACCGAACACTGCCAAAAACTGGCAGTGGCTACTTCGGTCGATCGACATAGGCCAAAAATGGGCAGTAGCCCTAGCGATCGATCGATCGATCGACCGGATTGAGGATCGCGCAATCGCGCGACCCTGGCTTCCTTGCGTCGATCGATCGATGGGTCAACCGAATGTGGGATCGCCAGTTTGCATTTGGGCGGTCGACCCGTCGATCGACCGAACACATAGAGGAAGGCAGCGATCGTTCGAGCGGTCGTTCGAGCGGTCGATCGGTCGGTCTACCGACCAATCAACCGAGAGGTTGTAACGTCTAGATTTTAGCCCGTTGAGCTGTCGTTTCTTTGAGAGGGTATAAATATACTTCATCTAACCTCTCTAACGATCCTCCTTCACTCTCACAGATTTAATTGAGTAATTTAGAAGTGATTTGAGTCTTCCAGAGATCGATTAAGATCGACTGCAGCGCGCTCTACTCTTCCGTTGAGTTCTTCTTCAAAGCGCCAACTGCTCCTCAACTCGGGTTTCAATTCAAGCTCTACGACTGAGCGAGTTGGAGGTTCTGAAGGATTGAAAAGAGCATTTAATCTTGGTTTATTTCTAAGCTCTTTTCATTGTAATTTCTATCTGTTATTTGAACTATTTTTCTTTGATTTTGGTTTGTACGAAGACCGGGTGTTAGGTCTTCTTGTGTGAAAGTGGTTACCTTGTTCTGAAGGTGTAAAGCCACTTGTGTAAACGTAGTTTGCTAGGATTAAGTGAGTTGTCCCTTAGGGTTGAGGTGGAAGAGTGCTCTCGATAAGAAGGCGGAGACTTCCGGGTGTGGAAGTGCCTTAGGTCAAGAGTGAGACTCTTCGTGTCAAAGTCCTCTGTGTAAGGAAAACTGATTTAATCTAGTTAAACTAGTTTGAAAATCCTAAGCGGGGTGCTTAGGTAGTGGAGTAGGCATTGGGGCCGAACCACTATAAATTCTCGTGTTTGCATTGATTTACTGATTGTTTTAATTGCTTAATCATCTATCGTTTTCGCATCAAATCATTCAATCGTAAATTGCCTAAATGATCTAAGAAAATGATTAAAATCGAATTTAGGCTGAACAATTTAGTAAACATACTATTCACCCCCCCTCTAGTGTTGCCATTTCGCCTACATTTGGTATCAGAGCGGGTCGTAGATTGAGATTTCACCGTCTCCTCTACATCTAGTCTCGATCCTGAAATGGCTCTAGAGTCGGTAGCGTCTTCACCTCCTAGGTTCGATGAATTAAACTTTGGTCTTTGGAAGTCTAGAATGTATAACTACTTAAAGACTAGAGGTTTTGATGTTTACAACATGATTAAATTAGAATACATTGAACCTAAGATTGACATGCATGATTGGAGTGAACATGATAAGAAAATGTTTCAATTAAATGGAGATGGTGTGTATAGTATTTTTTGTACCTTAATTACCTAATAGCATCCTTGAAAAAATCATACATTGCACTTCGGCTTTTGATATGTGAGCAACATTAAATATGTTATATGATTATGCTAAAATCGAAGAGCTTAATACTTTCATTGAGAGTGGTGATGACAAAGAAGCAAATCAACCTAGTACTAACCTCGGTTTTGATGATCTTAGTGCTTCTAGTCAAAGAAGCAAATCAAAAAGCCGAAAAAGAAAAGTGATATGCAACTTGTGCAAGGAAAATGGGCACATTAAGAGGAATTATCCTTTATCAAAGAAGAATGCCAAAAGGAGGACAAGTGCTTCAACATCCACCTCTAAATCACAAGAAGCATCCTCTTGTCATGACTATGAAGGCACATCCAAGATTTGCCTCATGGGTATCCATGATGAGGTACAATATTCCACTTTTAGTCATGATAAAGATATAGCATATGATAGTGATGCTAGTTCTTCACATTCACTCAAAATGTCATATGAAGAATTAGTAGAAGAATGTCAAAGTATGTGTGCCCTGCTTTTGAAAAAGAGTAAAGAAATGAAAAAAATTAAAAAAGATAACTCTAGGTTTACTAAGGATTTGCAAGTTCTAAAATTAGAAAATGAAAATTTAAAGGCAAATCTAAGTTCCTCAAGTGTTGATTGTCATGATTGTCTTGATGCTTTGAAAACTAGTAATTCACAATTGATAATTGAAATTGACTTAAAAAGTGAGAATATTGATTTGAAAAATGAAAATGATGATTTGAAAATTGAATTGAAAAATATCTCAAAAGTTGAGATTGAGAATTTGAAAGTAGAAAATATGAAAATCAAAAATGAAAATAGTATGATGAAATCTCAATTGCAAGTCTTACATAAATCAATAAATGATTTGAAAAATGAGGTTATTTTCTTGAATAAGAAAATTAGTAGTTTGGAAATCCTAAACGGTGTGCTTAGGTAGTGGAGTAGGCATTGGGGCCGAACCACTATAAATTCTCGTGTTTGCATTGATTTACTGATTGTTTTAATTGCTTAATCATCTATCGCTTCCGCATCAAATCATTCAATCGTAAATTGCCTAAATGATCTAAGAAAACGATTAAAATCAAATTTAAGCTAATCAATTTAGTAAACATACTATTCACCCCCCCTCTACTGTAATTATATTTTAATTCACAGTGTTCCAAAAATAGGACATCGCTATAATTTAATTACTGCATTTATCTAATAATTTCCAGCAAATAAATACACAGTTTCTGCATTTAATTAAATAAATTCTGCATGCTTATTAAAATTCCAGCAACTACTCGGTTAATGTAGAGACCAAATTAGGTATGTTATCTAACATGAATTCAATATACAAGTACAATAATCACCGTGATTATCTACCTATCATATGTCATGATAGCCTCTACATCAATATAATCATCATGATAATAGCAACATAAAATAGGATCACCATGATAATAATAACATACAATATGATCATCACGACAATAACAACATAAATATATTCACCACGATAATAGCAACATGAAATATATTCACCACGATAATAACAACATGAAATATAATCATCATGATAACAACAACATAATTATGGTCACCAAAATAGTTTCTAACTTCATAAATTCGAGCGTACATGAAGATCGATAGATCATCGATATTTTACACAATAAATCAGCATCTCAAACAAAAAAATTAACTCAGTATGTGTCTAACCAAATTTCCAACAAAATAGGATAATTCTCAGCATACTAGAATTTAATTTTATCATTCTAATCTTATGAAATTTCAACATCAACTAAATGAATTTTCAGCGTTAAATTATATATCAATTTCAACATCATATAACTAAATAAGGGAAATCCAATTCAATTGAGAATTTCATCAATTTCCCTTAACAACAAACAGAATTAAATGATATGAATACAATACCTAGGTTTGCTAATTAACTTGTATCATATAGATATTGTTCATACCATTAAACAAAGAAATTCCACTCACACATTGATCACCAAAAGAAATCAACAATAATGTCAGTGGATCAAATCTCATGCTTGGGATTCTATCCTCACAAGCACGTGTGACTTCCACGGTGGAAAGTCCACCCATAATCATTACCAATTATTTCAATTAAGAGAAAACATATTTATATAAAGAAATCTTCGATTCTTCTTCTCCTACAATTAGTGGCTGCAAACAAAAAGGAGAGTTCTACCTGGATTTCTTTGTCCCAAAAATCAATCAATCACACCTTAAAATCTTTAAATTTTAAGAGAGAATCCCCTTATAAAATTCAATGTCGAATCAATCAAGAAATCTTAAATTTTTCCCACATGATGAGGGGCGGCCAAGAAGAGAAAATAATTTCAATTCATGCAAGAAAAACACTAACCGGTGAAGGAAATTGAAAAGGAAGACAGCCCTATGCACTCCCATGAGTCCGGATGCGCTGTCCAGATTCGAGTCATTCTAATGCCTTCTCCTTTCCTGTCGTGTAACCCAAGATTTACCCGTCCAAATTCGATCTTCACCGTTCACATCTAGGAGCAAGGGGTCTCGAACATGCTCCCCAAATATCAGCCCGATCAGCCACAGGATATGATCCTGATTGCTCAAATCGGTGGAACTCGACGTAGTAGAATTCTGGAGAAGAAAGCCAAAAATAGAGCATCGGTAATTCCATGATAGCGATAGATTCGGTCGTTAAAAACCAATCACCACCGATCAGAATGTGAATTAAGAAATCTACAACTTACTGACCAAACTTCATTACGATCCGACCATGGACACTCTGCTGATCGCATAGTTTGCTGCCGTTTGACGCTCCAAGGAGCAGTCTACCGAGATTCCCTTTCTCCCTCTCCATGCGCGCGCCTCTTCCTGTGGACGCCCAAGGGGGGCGGACAGCTGCGGCTATCAGTCGCACACCCCTAAGGGATGAGGTATAAATACTAAAACCTCAATCACCAAATGACCAAAGTGCCCCTTTACTTAAGTTGAGTCATAACTCAACCAATACAAGTCTGATTCGAGTTCCGCTCGAACCTCCGGACTTGTCTCGAATCAAACAACCCATCTAAGGACTAATCAAACCTAGATGAATTAATTTCCTTGTGCACAAAGGCCAATCTTCAATTCAAGCCCTTCGACGTTCCATCCAGCCCATCCCAACACGCGACCAAATTATCCTGTTAGAATAATTAAATAAAAAGAAAATTAAAAAGAAAATGTGGGTATTACAATGCCACTCCGAGTCGGTCATCAATGTGGCTCGTTGACGAGCTTCTCGGTCCATAATCCACTCTTTGAGTCTGGCAATAGCTCCACCAGTTATATCGCTTCTCAGCTCGGCCATACTCCAAGCACAAGCACCACCACAAGGAAAAGGAAATACACAAGAGTACATACCAATGAGGTTACTCGAGTGATTTAGGCATTTTGTCGATATAACGGGTGCGCGCGTGACTGCACCGAGTCCGACCTATACTCGGCCTCAATCTCTCGGCCATGTACCCCCACCACTCTAAACCAAATGAAACCAAACCCAGGCGTACGTGTACTTAACCAATCACTATCCAATCTTCCAATAACAGAATTCTAGCAACCCATTATTGCTTGACAAGTTTGAAATTTCAGCACTAGTACAAGTGCTTCTAAACCTGATTTTCCCATAACACCAACACTCTATTCCCTAGACCATTAACCTAGCATATGAGTTGTCCCAAAGGGTGCACAAAACTAGGGGTGAGAAAAAAAAACCGGTTTTTCGGTTAACCGAAAAACCGGTCCGAAATCAAACCGGTTTTTTCAGTTTCGGTTTTTATTTTTTGAAAAATCGGTTTTCGGTTTCGGTTTTAGTTCGAGAGGTAAAAAGTTTACCGGTTTCGGTTAACCAACTGATTCGATATAATTTATTAATTTTTAATAATATATATTAAATAATGAATTATAAATTATAAAAAAATTATAAAAATTGCATAAAATTATAAAAAAAATTATAAAAATATTGAAAAATATTATATATATATATATTAAAAAATAAAAATAAATATTAAATAAATAAAAATAAAAATATTAGTTTTTGTAGAACATTATCTTGGTTCAAATGGTTTCACTTTTTTTTTTCTTAATGAGAATTCGGTATTTATTTGAATTTTTCTCCATAATTTGCATAATATTATTATGTTCGTAGGTTAAAAAAATTTATTGGTTAACCGAAAATTATCGGTTAACCGAACCGAAAAAACCGAAACCGAAATAACGGTTAACCGAAATTAATGGACCGATTTACGATTAATGGTTTTGAAAAACCGAAGTTAATAGATCGGTTTTTTTTGCTAATAGACCGGTTAATCGATCCATGCTCACCCCTACAGAAAACAACGATGTTCTTCAGTGAAGGGAAAGACCTACTCCATTGAAAATTTCAGCAACACAAGGTTCCACCCAACTGAAATTTCAGCATTACCCATATTTAATGAAACCCAAATTTTTTCACATCTGTCACCCAACAACTTAAGTCCATAAGTCTATAAATCTGAGCATCTAAAAACTGAGACTAAGTTTATATTTCAGCAACAACAGTAATAAATAATAGATGTAAAGTTCGACTCACTACATATAGCTTTCTACAGAAATTTAAGCATGTGCAAAAGTATTTAAAACAACTTCAGAGCTACAAGAAAGAAATGAATTTACATGAACACTTAGTAAAATCATACAAAGCTCTAATCATCAGAAAACAGCCCCCTCTATCCTAGGTTATGACATTGAATATCCAAGTTACCATTTCTCCCTTTCTCTATACCAAAATCTAGGCACTACCCAAGTCGGGAATATGCCTTCACCTTTAGGACCATCCGGCCCTTAACCCTTCTAGTAGGATCTCTAGCCGAATACCCTTAGTAAGGATACTCATCTTATTCACCAAGCTATCCAAGCATACCATGCATAAACATATGTCAAAAGCACTAAATCAATAGGACTCCTTCCCCTATTGCAAGCCGCTAGTCCCTAAGGGTTTAGGGACTATCCTAGGGCTGCCCTACTTCGATCCCTATCAATAAGGAACTATTTTCCCTTCATATAGTATCAATTCACAAGTAACCAATGATCAAACACATAGGATAAACAAGAATTCAAGCAACATGTTCTTACCCAAGGCGCTGGCCCCAAAACCCTAGGACTGCCCTAACCAGCCCTAATCCAAATTACCATCAAGTACCTTCCTCTTCCCTTAAATTATACCCGAACAAGGGAATCTAAGCATAGTATCGAGGGTAAAGAAGGAATCTCAGCCCAAGCCTTCCCCTCACATGGTCGGCCAAGCATGGAGAGAGATTCTACCAAGGAAAAAAAATCCTTAAACCACTCACCTTAAGAAGGAATCGAGGAAGGAAATCTTCCATCTTCGCGGCAATCGATTTCTGGCGACGACGAGAATTCGGTCGCCCCTCTTGTTGTGCGTGTCATCCTCCCTCACTCGCCTAGGGATGGGTGCGGCTCTTCTTGGAGCTGTACGATCCCTGGTGAGTTATAATATTTTTTTTTCAAATACTATTTTGCCCCTTAACTTAAGTGGACCCATGAACCCACTTATATCGGTCTCTACTAGTCCAAATCGAGTTTCGATCGGACCCCCGGACTCGACTTGGGCCCAACTTAGATCCAATATCTAAACCAACTTAAGTAAAATAATTTTACTCACGCGTAAAGGCCATACCTTAATTTGCGCCTTCCGGCGATTCACTTGGTCCGCTCTGACGCGCATCCCGATTTTCCCGCTGGAACTAAAATAAATTAAATTATATTTTTCGCAGGTATTACAATCTTCCCTCTTAAATAAAATTCATTCTCGAATTTTGGGGTGAGAAAAGAAATTACCAATTCATCCAAAAGATAAGGATATTTTCTTTCATTTCCTGCTCCACCTCCGAGGTAGCCTCCTGACCCGGGTGGTGTTCCCACTGAACCTTTACTAGAGAGACCTCCTTGGACCTTAACTTTTTGACCTGCCTATCCAAAATCTCCACGGACCTCTCCTCATACAAGACTATTGTATCGACCTCTACTGTAGTAGGCTCAAGGATGTGGGACTCATCACTGATATACTTTTTCAACATAGACACATGAAAAATAGGGTGCACTTTATCCAAACTGGGTGCTAATGCCAACTCATACGCCATAGCTCCCCTCCGTCGAAGGAAGGGAATGACCCTATAAACCTGGGGCTCAGCTTTCCCTTTTTTCTAAATCTCACAACCCATTTCATATGGGACACCTTTAAAAATACCAAGTCCCCCTCAGTAAATTCAACCTCTTGGGCCTTCTAGTCAGCGTACATCTTCTGGCAGCTTTGAGCAGCCAAAAGTCATTCTTTAATTAATTTTACTTTCTCTACGACGTCCTACACCAAATTCGGCCCCAACATCTAAGACTCGCCCGCCTCAAACCATCCTGCCAGGGATTTACATCTTCGCCCGTATAGGGTCTCAAACGGGGTCATCCCGATATTGCTCTGGTAACTATTATTATAAGCAAACTCCACCAAAGGTAAGTGTCTCTCCCAATCATCCTCTAGATCCAAGACGCAGGCCCGCAACATATCCTCCAAGGTCTGTATATTCCTCTCTGACTGCCTATTTGTCTACCGGTGGAAAGCAGTACTACATTAGACCTGAGTACCTATAGCTTCTTGGAATGACTGTCAGAATTTAGCCATGAACTAGGTACCCCAATTCGAAATGATCATAATTGGGATCCCATGGTAGACTACAATTCGATCTAGAAACAATCTAGCATACTGCCCGACAGTAAAGGTCGTCTTGACCATGATGAAATGTGTCGACTTGGTCAACCGATCCACGATGATCCAAATAGAGTCATTCCTTTTTCTTCACCCCGGCAACCCATTCACAAAGTCCATAGTAATATTCTCCCATTTTCACTCTGGCACTTCCAGACTCTGAAGCAGCTCTGCTGGCCTCAAGTGTTCGGCCTTAACCTGTTGGCAGACTAAACACTAATACACAAACTCTCATGCATCTCTCTTCATTCCTTTCTACCAATAGTGTCGTCTCAAATCGTGACACATTTTTGTGGCTTTCAGTTGCATAGTATATGTGGAGCTATGAGCCATATCAAGCACCTGCCTCCGGACGTTTGCTATATCCGGCACCATAATCCTGTCCCTGAATCTCAAGACACCCTTAGCATACACCCTAGGGGTGTAAGTGAGCCGAGTAGCTCGTGAGCTACTCGAGATCGACTCGATGAAAACTCAAATTTGACTCGATCTTATCGAGCTCGAGCCGAGCTTTACAAATGAGCGAGTCGAGCTCGAGCTAAGTAATACTCGACTTGAGTGGCTCGCGAGCCTAATCGAGCTTCATATATTTATATATAATTATATAAATATTAATATTTCATATGGGGTTGAGCATAAACTCGAGTCGAGCCGAGCTTAATCGAGCTTGAACGAGCTCGGTCACGCTTGAGAAAAATAAACGAGCCTAAACGAGCTTAAATGAGCCGAGCTCGAGCCTGGATATTGAAGCTCGATCCAGCTCGAGCTCGATATTTCTTAAACGAGCCAAGCTCGAGCACAAGCAAGCTCGGCTCGATTACACCCCGAATCCACCCTGAACCCATCATTTGCGTCTCACCTCTCTGCTAGATCCCTGGTAAGGCATAAAATGTGTCCTCTTTTTGAGTTGTCCGGAACATATCAACCAACGTGGACTGCACCCGCAAGTGCACCACCATACTGCCAGCCTCAAGCACCGATAAAATAGCCCCACCGCTCAAACAACCTGCGAGCTCCCTTATCAATGGTCTCCTATCCACGGCCAGATGTGCCAAATTGCCCAAAGAATTCCTGCTCAAGGCATTCGCCACCATGTTTGTCTTTCCTGGGTGATACAATATGGTACAGTCATAATTCTTCAGGAGCTCAAGCCATCTCCGCTACCACAAATTTAGTTCCTTTTGGGTGAGCAAGTATTGGAGGCTCTTGTGATCTGTGTAAAACTCATAGGGCTCCCCATATAAATAGTGGCGCCACAGCTTCAGTGCAAAAACTATGACCGCCAACTCCAAGTCGTGCGTCGGGTAGTTCTTCTCGTGGTTTTTCAACTATCTTGACGCGTAGGCAATCACTCTATCGTGCTGCATCAGAACGCAACCCGGACCAACCCGTGAAGCATCATAGTAAACCACAAATCCTCCAAAACCCGACAGCAAGGCCAAAATTGGGGTCGATGTCAAACAATTCTTGAGCTTCTAAAAGCACTCCTCGCACTTTTCATCTCAAACAAACTTGACCTTTTTCTGCGTCAAGCGAGTCAGAGGTGCCGCAATCCTTGAAAAGTTATCTATGAGCTTTTTGTAATACCTGGCCAAACCCAAGAAACTTCGGATCTCCATCACATTGGTCGTCCATTACCACTTCTGGACTGCCTCAATCTTTGCGGGGTCTACTTTTACCCCTTCCCTCGACACCACTGTTGGTCTAAGGTTTTCTACCTTGGTCTTAATCTCGGTTTTGATGATAACAAACATAGAACTAATATCTCATTGAGAAATCTTTCAGGTTCGAAGTCGATTAGCGCACGACGTCCGCGATCGGAAAAATCAGAGAAATCGACAAGGACACTCGTCGATGCTCGGGATTCTTCGGGAAGTTAGAGTTTAGGTTTATGGTGTCTAGAATGTAATGAAATCCCGAAAACTGCCCTGAAATTCACTAAGCCTAGGGAGCTCATTGGAGGGCTATATGACCTATACATTTTCTTGACACAAAAAATGGCGGTAATTGTTCCTTGGGTAGAAACTAGATAATGAGGTATTTTTAAGAATTTTTTGGAAGCCTTTAGCCTACCCATATTTGACCCGGAGATTAGAAATTTTTTGTTTTCCGGAAATTTGTACTAGACCCCAAAAACTAGATTTTGATTTTTAAAGATTTTGATTTTTTAGATATTTTTATTGAATCCAAATGGGGGGTAATCCTTATATAATATTTATATTTTAAAGTTATTAACTTAAAGTAAATAAATATTATATAAGTAGACTTAGCGAAGATGGAATCAGAAAATGAACAAACCAACTAAACAAACCACTATAAATCACCGTGTTTGCATTGCTTATACTTGTGTTTGCTTAATTAGCATATTTACTTTGCTTCCGCTTGTTATTCAATTTCTTAATTGCCTAAGTAATCAAGCAAATGATTAAAACCAGAATTAGGCAAAAATATTAGTAAACACACTATTCACCCCCCCTCTCTAGTGTGGCCATTTCACCAACAACCACATGCACTAAAAATCCTACACTGTTGAGCCAAAACTCGCACTTGGAGAATTTTGCATAAAGTCAATGCCTTATGAGGGTCTCCAATACTATCCTCAAATGCTTGCAATGCTCCTCTCACTCTTGGAGTACACTAGGATGTCATCAATGACGATGATGATAAACCTGTCCAAGAACTCCCTGAATGCAGTCTTAGGCACATCTTGATCCCTGATCTTGGAGAACCATTATGCTCCCTGCAACTAATCAAATAGATCGTTAATCCTCAGAAGCGGGTAGCGGTTCTTGTCCATCACCTTATTCAACTGCATGTAATCTATGCACATACCCATGGACCCATCCTTCTTCTCGAAGAATAGCACCGGTGCTCCATATGGAGATCGATGCACTTGGGCGCATGAAGGCCAAATCCAATAACTCCTGTAGCTGGGCCTTAAGCTCTCTCAACTCTACCGGTGCCATCCGATAGGGAGGAATAGAGATCGGTTTCACCCTCGACTGCAGATCGATACAAAATTCGATCTCCCGCTCTGGCGGCAGCCCCGGAAGCTCATCTGTAAACACATCAAAGAACTCGTTGACCACCGATGTCTCTTCCACCTTCCTGGCCGCTCCATCAGCCTCCTCAGCCACGGACGCAATAGCCAGGAATGATTGGTAACCACCAACAAGTAATTTTCGGGCTTTGAAGACTGAGATAACCCTGAGAGAATCTCCCCTTCCATTGCCCTGGAAGGTAAACTGCGGTAGCTCAAGCTTACAGAAGGTGACAACCTTTGCCCTACAGTCTACCGTTGTATAATGAGCGGACAACCAGTCCATCTCCATAATCACATCCAGCTTAAGCGACGATAGAAGCACCAGCTCTGCTTCCAAATCATGCCCATAAACAAACACTTCGCAGTCCCGAAAGATTGTCTCTGCCAAGACAACATCGCTCGTTGGCATCGATGCGACTAAGGGTGCCTCAAGCAAACTCTTTTCCTTTCCCAACTTTGACACAAACTCAATATAAATAAAAGAGAGCGTAGCACTCAAATTAAATAATACATAGGTTGTTATAGAACAAACTGTAAGGGTACCTATCACCACAGCCTTTGATGCCTCATCACCATCTCGAGTAAGTGCAAACACCTGCGCAGGAACCTTCCCAGAACCACTGGAGCGCTGCCCCTTTCCTTGTGACTGACCCCTCTGAGCCATAGATGCCGCTAACACAAGTGTGCACCTTCCCCAGTGACTGTGCTGCCCTCTGCCCACTGTTGACTGGAAAGCCCCTCTTGTAGTGCCCTGTCTAAATGCACCCAAAACATGCACCTATATGACCATATCAAACCCCCCAATGTTTCCTTCCACGTTGGCCACATTGCAGTGTCTCAATCATCCATTATGCATCCACTAACACTATCCTCTTATCATGTTCTGATCCCGGGCAACCCCTGATATTACACTATCCCCAGCTCTGCAAACGAGCTGGCCCTAAAATTGTACACTCCGAGTGAGTCCGACGTTCCCCCGATCTATGTGGTCTGAACTTCTTTTTTGAAGGGTCGTCCAATGGCTCCATTAGTACCATAGCCTCCTTCCATAGTGCCTCGTCAACTACCTGAGCAATGGTAGTGTCCTCGGTGTAATATATCAGTCGACCAATTTGAACTCTCAGTCCCTCAACGAATCTCCTGACCCTTGCTGCCTCAGCTGACAACAATAGGGGATGGTACCAGGATATCAAGTTAACTATCAGACTGCCAGAGCTGCTCGAACTCTTTCGCCCATTTCTCACTAACGCTCTAGGGTAGGTAGCGCTCAACAATGGCCGCCCTGAACTCCTCCCAAGTAGGGGGTGGTGCATCAGCGCCCCTACGAACCCTCCATGACTGGAGCCACTCCTCGGCCGGCCCCCTCAACTGCATTCTAACCATCTGTGCCATCGCCTCATACGAGCATCCCAGTACCCCGCAAAGCTCAATACATTCACTTAGAAAACTAGTGACCTCCACATTTAGGTCTATGCCCGTAAACTCTGGTGGTCTCATTCTAACAAAATCCAAATATAGGGTGCCACTCACAACTGTCTCATGTTGGTCCACCGCCCTGACCACTGGCGATACTAGTTTCGCTGCCTCCCGTGCCATTGGTGCTACTGGCGCTAGTGGACGTTGCCGTTGCCTTAGCTCTCGCTCCCTATGGAGCTCCTTTGTCAATTCTAGGGATGTCGATGGGGCGGGGTGGGTACGGGGGGTGCCTACCCGCTACCCGTCCCACAAAATATATGAGTACCCGCTACCCGTTTAATTCTCCGAGGGTATCAAAAATGGGCACCCATTTAATTAGTCGCGGAGGGACGGATATCCACGAATATTGGCAGGTACCCATGACACTTTAAATATGTAAATTATAATATTTTGATAACAACTTCAAATATAAACACGCTACACAAGGTTATAAACACAAGATCTTAAAATATAAACTGCAAATATTTCTCCACATCATTATATAATAGGGGTGGTGGAACTAGATTAGATTAGGGTTTTTCAGTATATGTACAAGGGGTAATTTTGTAATTTAATTATTTTCACGGGTAACGGGTATCGGGTACCTGCGGGCACGGGTACTATAATACTTGTAGCCGCCCCATATAATAAACGGATAAGAAAAATTACCGCGAAATCCCCACGGGTAGGATACTAACCTCCATACCACTCATAAATAGGTAAATACTCGCGAGTACCCATCTAAACGGGTATTCTTGTCATCCCTAGTCAGTTCAGCCACATAGGCCTCCAACTGTGCAGTTTGTGCCACTCTGGGATCATGTCCCAATTCCTCCTGAACAGACTGCTCAAAGCCACGGCACCGATCTCTGCCTCTGCCTCAACGACCTATGGAATTACTTCCACTCCCACTTACCACGATGTTATCATTGGCCTCCTTCAGCTATAAGATAGCAACAAGTAAATAAATTAAACACTTTAATTTAGAAATATCAACTGACCATATATATATATGGTCACTGGTGCGCAAACTCAGTCGCCCGATCTCGTGACTAGAACACACTATAAGCCAACACATTGGCAATTCCCCCATATAGTACTCTATGCCCTATTATCATAGTCAGGACCTAACCATACTCTAATACCACTTTGTCATGCTCCAAAATCCAAGGTTACGTGATTGGCCAGAGTATACGTCCGTACTCCGAAGCATACCAAATGTGAAAGGTGTTAATGCACACTAGAGGGGGGATGAATAGTGTAAGTCTAAGGTGATTGACTTCAATTCTAGTTTGATCATATCTAATTTAAATTCCACTCTAGGTTTTTAAGTTATAATGAATGTTTGATATGATTATGCTTGATAATGAGAATGAGAACAAGTCATGAGCTACGCAATTCAAAATATCAATGAAACAATGCTAACAATATATTTAGAGTGGTTCGGAAACCTTCCCTACTCCACTACCTTGGTTCACCACCAAAGATTTCACAACTACTTGTATTAATTTTTCTTTTCCTACAAATGAGGGTCAACCAATGGCTTATCTCTCCACCATGAGAGTGCCTCTACCTCAAACCTAAGGAACTCTAAAAATTATACACAAGGAAAACCCAAGATGTGTTACCCACACCTTGTTACAAACTGATTTTGAGTTAAAATAAAAATAACAAAACAACAAGTAGAAAGTGCAAGGGAAAAGCTTAAGTAAATCACAAACACTTAGTGAAGATTCTCCTTGATGTCTCATAGAACTCCAAGCCTTAGGATGATGTCCACACCAAGTTTGGGGGGTTAAGACTTAAGAGTGAAGGAAGACAATGAGAGATGAAAACTAGGATTTTGCACTTTAGAATCACTCTTTAAGGCTCAAGAGAATGTTAGATAGCTCAATGAAATAATTGAGAACCTAAGAGAGTTTTGGGTGTATTTATAGAGTTGGTATTAGGGTATGGAATAAAAGAGTCATTCAAGGGTTTGAAAAAGAGCCGTTGGCGGCATTCTAGGAATTCTGGGCAATTTTACTAGTTGGGGACATTTTGGGAATTCTGAATAGTTTGGAGATTTCTAGCCTTTCAAGTAGGGATGACAATATTACCCATATCCGCGATACCCGCGAATATTTATCCGACACGGGTCGGGTATGGGGAACATATTATACCCACGGGTATGGGTACGGGTACGGATACTATACTACCCACACCCGTGGATATCCGCTACCTGCATATATATATATATAAGCTTAAAAATAAATCTAAATCATCTATTCATTAGATTCATTTATCTAAATATAATATAATTTTATATATTATATCAATTCCCAATTTTAGTTAAAATTACTTTGGTTTTTAATTTAATGTTGTATGAATGGGTATTGCTATTTCTTAAGATAATTTTATGATTTAGTATTTATTTGTTACATAGTTTATTTTAAGGTTTAATATTTCTCAATCAAGTTATTAATAGGGGTGAAATGAGAATCGTTGATGGTATACTATTAAAACAAAATGAAAATTTTTGTCATAGATTAAATGGGTATCCACGGATATCCACGGGTATCAATTACCCGTGATGGGACGGGTGACGAAAATCGGTCGTGGGTGCCTGTGCGGGTGCAGATGTGGCACTATCCGCCCCAAACCCAATCCGTTGACATCCCTACTTTCAAGCCTTAATTTCTTAAATCTAGGTTAATGGTTTGTAAAAATTCCTTTTAAATGGGTCTTTAACTCTTTTTTTTACCTAATAAATAATTAACGGGAATTTTGACGGCAAGAAAATATCTAAATTATGTAGCCCTCCAATGAGCCCCCTATATTTTAAAATTTTTAGGATTGTTTTTTGATTTTTTTGGTTTTCAAGTTTCCGAAATTTGGGTTTCGGTTTTTGGGTTATGAACTCGATGAGGATATTAAACTAAGGATTAGAAACATCTTTATACAATAAAAGTAACTAAGTTTGGAATAAATAAGGTAGTAATTTCTCGTTCTCTTTTTTCTCTTTCATGCTCATTTAATAAAAAAGAAGTTTTTTCTCACTCATTTAATAAAAAAAGAAGTTTTTATGAACATTTCTATAAAATTATTAAATAGACATTTATGTAATGTTCATTCACAAAAATTCTTTATGAGATTTTTTTTATGAATGAATCCTTTTTAAAGAATTTTACAAAAATATTGATGAAATAAATGGAAAATAACCCTAAAATGATCGAGAAAAATATTCAATTTTGCACAAAAGTATGTAACATGACACAAATTTTTTGAAAAAATATATATATAAATGTAAAAATAAATTTGAAAAGAATATATGATTTGTGTTTATTATAATAAAAATGAAATTTAGAAGTATAAAAAAATGTGACATGAAAATGTCGAAAATATTATTTTTGAAAATTTTGGATTGCAAATTAAAAATCCATTTTTTAAATTTTAATTTAATAAAATTATATTTTTAATTTAATAGGAAAATGATAATTTTTTATATCATTTTAATGTAAATTCATATCGGTATAGAAATAAATATGATTGGAGGATAGGGAATATGATTTTAATAAGCATCGTTAAAATTTAATTTACATTTAAATATAAATATAGAATATATAGTTGACATTTTAAATTCTAGTTCATTACTCTTAATTTTCTAATTTTTGACTCTATTTTTAGTTATGTATATCAAATTTTCTAATTTTCAACTTTAATCTTATCTTATCTTTATATAATAAAAATAATTAAGTCTGGAATAAATAAGGTAATAATTTTCCGCTTTTTTTTCTCTTTCCCGCTCATTTAATAAAAAAAGAAATTTTTATGGGCATTTCTATAAAATCATCAAATGAACATTTATGTAATGTTCATTCACAAAAATTCTTTATGGGATTTTTTTTATGAATGAATCCTTTTTAAAAAAAATTATAAAAATATCCATGAAATAAGTGAAAAATAACCCTAAAATGAGTCACAAAAATTATTCCATTTTGTACAAAAGTGTGTAACACGTCACAAACTTTTTTGAAAAAATATAAAAAAAAGTTAAAAAAAAATCGAAAAGAATATATGAATTGTATTTATTATAATAAAAATAAATTTTAGAGGTATAAAAAATGTGACTTGAAAATGTCGGAAATATTATTTTTGAAAATTTCGGATCGTAAATTAAAATCCATTTTTTAATTTTGATTTACCAAAATCATATTTTTAATTTAATAAGAAAATGATAAATTTTTATGTCATTTTAATGTAAATTCATGTAGGTATAGAAATAAATGTGATTGGAGCATAAGAAATATGATTTTAATAAGCATCGTTGAAATATAATTTACATTTAAATATAAATATAAATATAGACGATATAGTTGACATTTTATTAAATGAAGAAGTGTAAGAGAAGTCCTATAAGTTTTAAGTTTTTTAGACTTTAGTCCTATAAATTTCATTCGATATTTTCAGCCATATATGTTTATTTCGTAACACATATTTGATCCTATCTGTAATGGTCCGTTAACTATGTCAACATGGACATAATGTTGTTTATTTTTCGTGGATGAAGAATTAACGGGCCGTCACAAATATGACCAAATCTATGCTACGGAGCAAAAATATATGACTGAAAACTTTAAAATAAAACTTATATGACCAAATTTGTCAACGTGTATGAATGAGATTATATCCACGTGGATGAAGAATTAACGGGTCATCACAGATAAGATCAAAATCTGTGCTACATAGCAAAATATAGGACTGAAAGTACTGAAATAAAATTTATAGGACTTAAGTCCAAAAAACTTAAAACTTATAGGACTTTCGTTGTACTTCTATATAATTTTAAATTGACATATCAAATTAATTTTCTTATTGAAATTTATTAACCAATATAGATAGTTAATTATATCAAATTGATTTATCCAATTAAATTAATTATATTTTTGCTAAAATTTATTTTTAAAAAATCATTGTAAATAAATTTAAAATTTAAAATTTGATTAGATAGATATTATAGCATTATATAATATTATAATCAAATTAGATAAACTTGTCTATTGTCTTTATAATAAATTTAGTTAGTTACTTATTCAAATATATAAGTTAATAAGTTAACGTAGCATGTTCACATATAAAAAAATTAGCTCCAAAATTTTACTAAATTAGGATTTTAAAAAATTTAAATTCTATATTAAAAATAATTGTGAAACATATTTTAAAATCTTTAAAAAAATGTCAAAAAAAAAAACTTCATACATAAAATTTTGTTGTGATTTTTGGAGGATTTTTAAAAAAAATTAAAATTTCGAATACATAATTAAAAACGATTTTGAAAACGTATTATAAAATCTTAAAAAAAAAAAAAACTACACAAAACTTTCAATTATAAAAAGAAAATCCAAATTTTTTTTCTTGTGATTTTTTTTGAAGACTTTAGGATACATTTTAAAAATAATTTTTAATTTAAGAAAAATAAAAGATTCATGTTAAATAAAATTATATTTTTTACTTTAATAAAAAAAATCTATGCAAAAATAATTAATAACAAGTGTCATACAACTCCAGATTTGCATTCCCATCTGAAGGATGTAAACCATTTGTGTCCTACAACTCCAGATTTGCATTCCCATCTGAAGGATGTAAACCATTTTCTACATTTTTGATATTCCTTTCATTCTGGTGGGATATATTTCATTATGCTGTGAGCAAAAATTTCTTATAACAAGTCAGGTGAGTCTGCATTTCTTATGACGAATCAGGCCAGCTTTGGTCCTATTTTATGAGTTCTGATCATTTATTACCTAATGAGTATTTATTAATAGATCTCATTATTCTGACCACTGGTAGATAGATATTCTAAACATTCTAAATAAACCTATCTCATTGACTTTAGATTTTGAGTCTACATTTTCAACCCCAAATTCCAGCCGCCCCTGACAACTTTTGATTAATATATCTCATTGTTTTGACCACTGGTAAATAGATACCATGTAGACTCTAAATCAATCTATCTCACTGACTTTTGATTTTGAGTCTACTTCTGCAACCCCAAATTCCAGCCGCCCCTTCTACTCCAGGGGCTGGCGGGTCACTGCTCATCCCCACCCCTAACAAGATTTGATTCACATCCCTATCCCAACACATCTGAATAAGAAAAGGTATATATATACATCAAATCAGAAGAAGAAACTTGTATTTGCAGTACCATCAAAAACATCTATCCCCGCCGATCATCACAAGGGTGAGGAAGAAATTTATAGGGCTGGTCTAGAGTCCACTCACATCCATGATCTATCTTCATTCTCCTATAAATTGAAATCAACATCAATAATCAATCGAGCAATAGGGAGAAAAAAATAATTTGAGAATCATACTTACATAGGTAGGTTCGGCCATACTAGAGAACACATCATCTAAAAGGTTAGGAGATGGATCCACTCATCAGAAGAAGAAAAATCTAAAGGAGAAGGCGAGCGATCTCGAGCTCTCCGACCACCAAGCTTGCGTCGCCCACCCCCCTCTTGCCTCAGCATCCGTGCGGTTCTTCAAGTCGCACGGTGCCTCCTTCCCCCAACATAAACTCTCTTTTTTCAATTTGCACTAATGCCCCTATGGCTTATATTGAACCCAAGTCCCCCTATATACCTCCAATTTGGTTTTCAATCGAACCCTCGGGCTCGACCCTAGTCCAACTTAAACCAACAACATAAATAAGACATTTTTGGGGGTATTACAAACTCACGGGTCGAGATTAGGGATCTCTGCGTTGTAGCCTGTAATCTTTGTACATAATCCCTCAAGGATTCATGTTGCCCTTGTTTGATGTAGTGGAGAGCGTCTCGATTTTGGAGTGGACCTGAGATGATGAGAATCAGTTGGTGAAGGTGCAGGAGAGTTCTGCGAAAGTGTGTATAGACCCCGATTGAAGGGTTGAAAACCACATCAGTGCGGCCTTTTCTAGGAAGGTTGGAAAGGCTCTGCAAAGGACGGGATCGGTCGCTCCGTTGAGGAGCATTATAAATATGAGGATTGTTAGGTGTGTAGTTAGGTCACCCCTACCGTAGTAGGGCTTCAACGTGGTTGGCAGTCTGAATTTGGGTGGCAGGGATGTCGTCATGATGCGTTCGACAAAGGGTCCTGAGTCGACGGGGAGAGGGATGGTAATCTTCTTGGTTATAGTGTCTTTCTATTTTCTCGGGTGAGGCGTGTTGGAGACCTCTTCCTCGATGACGGAAAACTGGTCTCCTTCTTTTCTAATGATTATTTTCTTCATGCTCTAAGCGGCGACGCTCATTTTCGATCGGGTGTTGTTCCTAGGACCGTGTCAGCATCTCGACCTAGACTACTAACCGTCGGTTCTCCACCTCAAGGTCGTTTATACGATGCTGGGGTTCTTCTTTTGAGGGGTTGGTTAGTGCCAGAGCGTCGCTCCTCACTATTTCAGCGTCTACATGTAGCGGAGGGATGTTGCTGCTAGGGTGTTGCTTGCGCGCGACGACATCCGTTTGACTCTGGCTACCAACCATTGTAGGACATGTAAGTTTTATTTGGCCCCACGGTGGATGCCAATTATTCCTGCTTGAAGGTCGAGGGCAGTGCGTCTCCTAGTCAGGTGTAGCTCCGAACAGGGGAATTGCAAATGACACTCTGCCGCCCAAGTCATGAGGTGATCAAGGTGGAGGTAATAGAATTTATACTCTAGGTTCTGAGGCATGTTGTGTCTCTATATATTGCAGGGTGAGGGATTGTTGGCAATGATGCCGCTCGGTAATCTCATAGGGATGTTGCTCAGAATGTGTTGAGAATGATCCCGGAGATGTCAAGGCTGTAATGACGAATCCCTCGTATTTAATGAGGATGTCAGAGTCCTTGTATGGTCGGGTGGAGCCTCCGGGCTAAGCCGTCTTGCTTGACTTGAGTATAGTTCATGAGTGAGGGCACTTCTGGGCCTAATCCGAACGGCCCAAAGTGCTAGTCCAATCCATGTATTTTAGTTTTTTTTTTCTATTAATTTCTTGTTTATTCCTTATGCTAAGCAAACAAAATAGCATTATTCCTTATCTATTCCTAATGTCAACTAAACAAAGTAATACTATTTCATCCAACCAAACACTACCTTTTTGTCATACTTAGCTTCTGCCCATCAATTGCTAGGGGTGAGCATGGATCGATTAATCGATCCATTAACAATTTTTTAAACTGATCCATTAACATCGATTTTTCAAAATTATTAACCATAAATCGGTCTATTAACTTTGGTTAATCGGTACTACAATTTTGGTTTTTGTGGTTCAGTTAACCAATAAAACTTTTTAACATATAAAAATAATAAAATTATACAAATTGCAAAGTACAATGTTGAAAGTACTTTAAAATAAAAAAGACAAGCCAAACGTAATATTTATAAATAAAAAGTCAAAAGAAAAATAACATCCTCACAAACAATTGCAATAATTGTATATGTTCAATATGAAATTCAAATATTTATTTAGTAAAAATATATTATAATATTTTAAAGATTTTTATATCATAATTGATCAAATTTTGGAGAATGGAATATAATTTAAATATACTTTAATGTATTACTTTATATAAGTTCCCGAGAGAAAAATAAAAAAAAATTAGGAGCATAAAAATTAGAATTATATACATATACATATAAACTGGTTAATCAGTACTCAAAAATCGAAATCGAGACTGAAAATCAAAAAATTTAAAAATAAAAATTGAAACCGTTAAGACCGATCAATCGAAAAATTCGGTTCAATTCAGACTGATTTTTCGATTAACCAAAATTTTATTTATCGTGTCTCCTCGCTCTCTTTAACGGAGCGGAGCTGGAGTTTTTGGATTTATAGCGTATAACTGACAACTGCTAAGGTGACGTTTGGTGCATTACTTTTCAGATTATCAAGCAATCTAGATTATATTTCAGATAGATTATCGGTAATGTAGAATATAGTAGTTTTGGTATGCACAAGTAATGTTATGATAAGATTGCTAGAATTCATATAGACATGTTTGATATAACAAATACATTACCAAGTAATGAGATATACTTTTCGAAAATATCATTTTTTATAAATATATTATAATATTATAATTAATCATATTATATAATATATTATATATATAATATATAATATAATATAATAGTATAATAGTATAATATTACTATAATAATATAATATAATATTACATATAATATTAAACTAATGTAATATAATATAATATAAAAAATATATATAATATAATATTATATTATAATATTATGTCATGGGAGAAATCGTGGGATGAACAAAGAATATATAAAAAGGCTAAAATTTAAGGAGATCAATTTTGTCCTAAAAATTAATTCAAGATTACAACTTCGGAAGTAATCCACATTGACCCCTCTCCGTTGAGCAATCTGGATTACCACTTTGATGACAATTTGAATTATCAAGATAATTCATATTACATGCACAAGTGAGACACCAAATAAGATAATGTGTGAAGTCCAGATAATTTAAAGATAAAATTATCAGTAATCTAGATGGATTGTCTCATCCCAAGTATTTTCTCTATTCTTCCCAAGCGGTCCTACTTTTAACGGGCCGGATTTAAAGCGTCAGCATATCAAAATTCGGTCCGGACTACATAACGGGTTGATTCTTAAATAAAACCGCGAAGGAAGCCGGAAGAGGGTGGCTGGTGAGGCTTGGGGCGAAGGTGATGACTATACTCTCCATCTCGGCAGTCTGGAACGAAATCGATGTCTCCGAGAGGTAAAAAATTGTTTCTTTTTGTTTATTGTTTCTGCCTAAATCTTCAGCTGTTACCGGCTCTCCATATACCTTTTTTTCTATTGGAATTGGTCAATATTAGGTCTTCCAGAGCCTTTATTCGGTGCATTTTGGTTCGTTTTCAATTGGGGAGGCGATATGGTGGATTCATTTTCTTTCTTTTATAACTCTAATAAGTAGTCTTTCCGTCAATACGAAAAGTTCACTTACTCTGTAATTTTGTAGTTATTTGGAGTGTTTTTTTACCGATCAGATAAGATGCGATCGCCGTGTAAATTGGGGCTTTGGAATTTTGTGCTTCTGATTTTGTCTGCAGGAGTATTCTTGGTGTGTTCTTCACTTGAAGTTCATAGGAATTGTGGGCTTATTGCAAATCAAACTTACATTTTGTAGCAGTTGCAGAACTATAATCAGCGTAAAAAGGCATATTTTGGTTAAGGGAGGAAAGAGGATGTCATTTATAATTATACCTGCTTCTTTTGATAGTATTTCTGGGCAATGAGATGAACCGAGCTTTTGAAGTTCTTAAATTTTAATAACTGCGGTTCAACTGTTTAATCAAAAAGAGTTAGAAATATGGCTAATGGTGGTGTTATAATCTCCTATACATTGTTGTGAAAATTTATTTAGAAGTTTGGTTATTTTCTCATAGAAAGGGGCATTTGGGAACGAATCTTATCTTTGTTGTATTCTGGAGGTATTTCAACAACATCTTCTATCAATAACTATCCATTTGATCTTTTAAGGATCTCAATTTTTCAAGTGATACTGTTAAGTGTAAATTTGTCGTCATTGACTCATTGTTTAGTGAATTTTAATTAGTTTGTGTTATATACGCCACATAATTCTCAAGGATGATTAGTATTAATTTTCATTTTACAAATTGATCTATTTAGAATTTATGTTCCCTTATCTTATAATTTCCCTTACAGACCAGTATATAGTAGATTTTTTATATTTGGCTTATGTACTGATGTGTCAGCAATCTTCTTCACAAGGATCTTTGAGTTAATTCACCTGTGTACATGTTGGTGTGGTTCCTATTAGAACGTGTTTTTCTTATCTAAATTAGAATTTATCACATTTTTTTCTTTACTTCTAAGAGATTATGTGCATAAGTGCCATCAGATGATATAGTTGGAAACTTATTTTTAACTTCTCCTGTTTATAATTGCTCATGTGACAATGCATTGTTCTTGGCTTTGTTTCTTCTGGAGACCATTTATTTTCACATGCAGTAGAAGACAACCTCATTTAATCACAAATAACTAGAGAGTTTTATGAATTTAGTTAATCTCATTGTCATACATTTCTGTTCTCTTCACCCGCATAAAGACTTTTATATATGCACAAAGCTATATTGCTTTCAGTAGATGCTTTTGATCATAAATTAATTAGTCCACCAATCTAGAAGAAGCAATTGTGTTGTATATCTCTTCCTTTATTCGTTACTATTTCTTCTTCTTTTTTAGTGCTTATTAAGTACGGTTAACAGACTGTACAGTAGTCAACAAGGCCTTTGGATCTTTGCTTATCTATATTTGTCAAATTTTAAATGAATATGCTTATTTTACTTGATGAGAGAGAAATGTTCCTTACTTATGCTTATGTAGCATTCACTTCCTTATCAGCGGTATTCAAATATATTTGCTACAAAGTATCTGATATATGCCTGCCTTTTCAAGTAATTTCACCTTCTCATTAATATCTGCAGTTGAACCTGAATAGGCTATCTGCTAGTACAATGTTTTGCTGAAAGTTCAATTTGTGGTACTAGTTCATCAGATTATTAATGCCTCATAGCTTCCAGTAATAATCTTGTTAAACGCCACTTATTGATCCTTTCCTCTTTTGTGGCTTAGTTATCTCGTGTGTTGCATGTTTGAGGAGGCAGCACATCTTGCTTCTTCAATACTTGGTCGTGTAAGCAGTATTCCCTTTGAAGATGAAGTAGATGATGTTCAATTGGACGAAATGATGGTGTCAGCCAGTATGGTTATTGTCCAGTCAATGAAAGAGTTGGGAAGGTTTGAAATATTTTTACTTAATAGCACTGCTATCTTAAGAGGCTTTGTTCCATGATTAGCTGATTGCTTTAATGAAAAGATTCACTAGTTATACTCAATTGTTCTTGTAAAGCCTTAGGATGTTGAAATTGCACATTATTTGTTATAAATCATAGCATGACATTAATCTAATATTGTGAGAAAAACTTTTCTATTAAATATCTTTCTTATATTAGGTAATTTCCATCACTTTGTCATGTCTTAGAGTAGTTAAAAATTTCTGAGTTCTGAAGTTAAATATTCTTTTGTGTTTACTGTATAAAGCTATTTGGACTAATAGATAAAAGCATTCCATCTTTTTCATTTCTTCAGGAAGTTCTGAGTAGTTCGATTTTAAAATAATTTAAGGGCTGTCCAGTCGGTGGAGGCTCCTACCAATGCAAGGTTGTCAAAAGCGTTAAGCACACTCAAGGCGCAAAGGGTCTTACATATCGCCTGAGGCGCAAGGCGCAAAAAAAGCGCGCGCCTGACTAAAATAAGGCACACCTTACTAAATACATATAGAAATTAGAAATTATGCATAAGCCATAAGCAATATAATATATACCAAACAATAATAGCAAATCAAACAATATGAATCTAACATGTACCAAGCAATAATAGCAAATCAAACCACAATTACCACAGGAATCCAATTATCCAAATTAAAGAGACACAACACACCAAATAAAAAATTGACTGGACGAGTGAAGGAGAAGGGAAGAAGATGTCACATGAATCACTCCGGTGGATCTTGGTGGCTGGACGAGTGAAGAAGGGAAGAAGACACTCGACGGCAGTGAAACATGGGTGAAGAGAAGAAAGAAAACTTGACTTCCACGGGTGAAGCCCTAAATGAGTCTATTTTTTAATTTTTTACTAGTTACATTAAGTGGTAGGCCCAGTAGGCCCCACTTAAAGGAAGAAAACTTGACTTCACCCAGGCGCACGCCTGGTGCGCCTGGGGCTTCAAAAAAAATTCGTAGAAGCGCGGACAAGGCACGCGCCTGGGTGAAGGCGCTGCGCCTTGGCCACGCAGAGGCGCTAGGCCTCTTGTGTGCCTCGCCTGGTGCGCCTAGGCGCCCAAGCGCGCGCTTTTGACAACCTTGTACCAATGTGTCAGGCATGGGGAGTATTCGTATGAGAAGCATTACCCATACCCTCCCCTGCTGGATTATGATGATTTGCAAATATATACTCAGCATTATTTGAAGAAGACACGATATTCCACAACTCTTTAGTTGCTTCATAGATTTTCAAAGATAGTGTGAACATCTAAAAATCCATTGATTTTCAAAGAGAGTATAAACATCTAAAAATTTTCATAGGCATGGGAAGCTTTCATACCAGAATCATTACCCATACCCTATAATCTCCTGTTGGATGATCAATGATGTTGATTTGCAATTATATAGTCAGCATTATGTGAAGGAGATAAGGTATTCCGTGTGTTCAATATTTGTTTGAATAATTCAAATATAGTGTAATCATCTAAAAATTGAATGATGAAAATTATCTTTGGAATGCTCATGTGTAATCTTCATTGTCTGAGGATACATGTAATTCAAAATTTCTACATTTCAGTAATATTAGAGCATAAATAAGATGATAAAAGTAAAGCCTAATTGATTTGATTAATATCTTTCAGAAAATCATTGTGTTGTTTAGAAAGGTGATAATCCTACTTTATCCTCTGCTAAAGGACAGCATGAAAGCAATGAGAAATTTTTTGAAACTTACTCATAGAAGAGTTGAGCTTCCATACATCAATTGCAAGCTCTTGCATATTCACAGGATCTCCGTTTCTGTTTGTATATTTATCAGAAAATAAGAGCATAAGCAGCATTCTCTTCTAATTTTGACCTATTCATTGTAGGTTGTAGATATCATCCAAATGTATATTTTTGCCATATTTCTCACGGCTTTATGCAAAATCTGATTCTTTTGCATTGTGTTTTTAAAAATTTGCAGGACAGAAGAACTATTTATTGAGCTTAGGAGACTGTTTGGTTCAGTAGCAGCTATACCTGTTCAAGTGTTCCTAACAGGGTATTGTA
Source organism: Canna indica (assembly GCA_034359265.1). NCBI lineage: Eukaryota > Viridiplantae > Streptophyta > Magnoliopsida > Zingiberales > Cannaceae > Canna > Canna indica. The sequence goes on from CP136896.1 coordinate 53,623,392, forward strand.
ATTTGTAAATCTGTTATTCTGTCAAATCTTTAGAACACTGCTAACCTTTTCTGATCATTACTATTTAACCTTTGATGCACAAGATACTTTGAATTTGTGACTCTGTTGCATCTATGGTACTTTGTTAAGGCCATTACTTCTGACCTGTTAAGAAGCAGTAACTTTATCAGAGTTTTGTTCCATCTTAATTTCTCCAAGTGACACCATGATGATTTTTAGGGCATGCTTGCAAATTTCAGAAGGTTACACATCCAATCTTATAGCAACCTTTGAGGAATTCCTCAGCAAGTGGAAGTATGTGGATGATGAAGTTTATGTTCTGGCAGAAGCAGAACCAAAAAGTTATTCTGACAAGAGAGACATTAAGCAGCTTGTAATGGGTTCTGAGAAGTACTTGGAGGTTGCTGAAGTTTACACCATAACCCTCCTTGGGATGGTTTTCCATAATCTTAATCGTGCAATATCATGGACAGAGAAGGCTGACTTACCTGAAGAAAACCGTCAGGTAATTGTTGTAATATTCAATTTCTTGAGTACTTCCTGTTGATGTCTGGATTTACTATATTGCTGACTTTTAAGTTTTTCTTGTTGAACTTGAGAGCCAAATGGCTTCAAAAACTAATCATGTGAAATATGGCCTTTTAGGGGGCAATACATATATAGTACCTTGCCCGTCTTGTAGGTTTGATTATGTTTTGGAGGTTATGACCTGTGTAGCATTGGATGTGGCATGTATACTCATGCTATCCACAGATATGCACTATCATATACAATTATACGTTGACTTCTGACCAGATGTTTTATTTTGTTTGTATGTTTCTTGCATATCTCCTCTTGTGTTTTCCCATGCATACTCAAATGTTCTTTGTTTGAGCTCGTAAAATTATTTTGAGGCAAGAGATGCCCCTTTGATTAGTGAAAATTTACTAGAATCTACTTATGCCCCTCATCAAATGCTTTTATTGGTTTTTTAATTCTCTTTTGAGATTTTGGTTTCATTAACTTTTTGTTCTTTTGCAGGTCTTATTGAGGAGGTTGCACTCATTACTTTCCGCTAAACACTCTACCTCACATTCAGATTTAGTAGGTAGTCAAAAGCCAGAGCAAGCACAGAGTATGCCATCTCGTCCCACTAGGTGCACTCCAAGTGGGAGCGAATCCAGAGCAAGCCACTCTAATGGGGATACCTCAAAAGCTGGCTCTTTGATAACTCCTCATCAAAGTAGTAAGATCTTGGATCTGATACGTTGCTTCTTCCGGTGGTTCCATACGGTCCGTTTAAAAGTTGGCAACATTCAATTGGTTGTTCCTAGTGGGAAACAAGTGTTTTTGGGCCCATTGCTTGTTCTAACATACTATGTTATCCGTCAGAGAAGGGCAAGCTTAAAGCGGTAACGTCACACCCAAACATTCATGATAATGTTGCAGTGGGATTTTGGTTCATACATCTGCAAGCATATCATTGTTCTTTGCACATCTATTATGAAGTATATACATCACAGAAGCAAGAGTTTCTTATCATCCTTTTGCATGTTGCTTTGAGAATCATGATATTTATGCTAAATGTAAAATTGGCATTGCATTGTTGTGGTACATTCGACAAGCTGACTTGTAGTACTTCTGACTCAAAATTTTCTTTCTATAATACAGGTTGGTGGCTAGTCAAGCCTTAGCAATAAAAAGAGCTCTGGTTGATGCTTGGCAACTAGCATTTTCCGTTCAGGTGAACCCACTGGCTGCCATTCAACAAATACCTTCTGTCCCGCACAGCTGAATCAGATATATGAACCAAAACAAGTATGTCAATCTTTGCGAAAGAAGATCGCCATTTTTGTTTACCATGTTCTGCATGATTATTTTGTGCTCCATAGGCACACGGATCTTCTCAAGATTAGATTATATATTTAAGGGAAATTTTACTTGTGTATTAACTAGAATAAAATTTTCTTATGGATATTTTGCTTGTCAAAATAAGTACAAAAATTAGGTTAATTTAGTATTGAGACTGTAACTTAAATTTCTTGAGCATAGTTTTCATAATTGAATCAGATATTAACCCAATCGAGTAATTGAGTCATTAGTTCACTTTGTTAGATTAATGAATTATTGGTTGAACTGCATGTTTAATTGTTTATTGAATAAAAGATTTAAAAAAAATATAATATGTAAAAAAGAAAACAAATAATTTAAAATATAAAATATTGAAAATAATATTTATTATATAATACAATTCCCTAACAAATGATATTCTTTTCAAATAATTTCTAAACTGTAATTTACTAACAATTATAGCGGAAGTTAAATGTTTAAAAAAAAATCTCACATTAACTCTCTAAATTATTATATACGTACATATACCATATTTAAATAATATCGACAAAATTATATTAAGGTTATATAAGTGTCGGTTATTTTAAGTGTACTTTAGAAAATTATAGTTGAATCAAATAAAATGTAAAAAAATTAATTACTAAAAACTATAATTTTGTAATTGTCAACTCAATATGTTAGACCATTTGGTAGAAAGTTGATAAAAGAATTCAATTATGAGAAGAGTAACACAACTTAATTACTGTATAAAGCAAACCTTATCTAATTCGAGGGTATTTTGAGAATTTTAATAAAAAAATATAGATCCAAAAAACTTTAGATCCTTACTATGGATATGAGATTTTCTTCGATCCATTATGATTTAGAGAAATTACTCAAAAATATTTAGATTGAACGTGAATGCGAATGACGAATAATTGTTAAAATAGGGGTGTGCATAGGTATCTAATAGATCCGAAATCGGTTAGAACTTACTCGATCGAGAAGGTTTCGAATAGACCTGAATTAAATTCGGGTAGGATCCAAGATAAAATTAAAGAATCGATTAAAATCGATTTTCGTTTTGGGTCTAACACATCGGGTACTCAGAACATGAATCGGTACTCGTGACCTGTACTTTGGAACTTGTTCATTTATAGATTATAGAGTACAAGCTCCAATAGAATATCCGAAACTTGTACACTGAAATTTGTAAATGAATAGATTCCAATAGGACATCCGTAATTGGAATTGAAACCTGTGATTTCAGATAGAGTCTAATTTCAGGTTTCAGTAGGGTAGGACTCGGTTCCAAAATTTAGGAACCGATCCTATACAAGATAAGGTTCAAATATCATAAAAAAATATAAGATATTCGAATTCGCTCACCCGAGTAGACTCAATCCACCGTAAGAGTCAAACGAAAAGAAATTCAGATCAAATCCAGAACCAATTGTATCATCGGTTGTAAATTGATCATTCTATTAAGTTTGATTAATTTTTCGTCCAACCAGACACTGAGCTCAGCCATTTTGACCAATTCGACTCAATCATAACTCGAATTAGTCAAAACCATTCAAGTTTACGTGGACGGGTCAAACTTGAGTCTACTGAATCAATTAAACCGATCAATAGCAGACAGACTCAGACTCAGACTCCCATTTATTTAACATCGTACAAATCCTTATCGCCTCGCCTACAAGCAAAGTGAAGCCTCCGAAATGAAAGCCCTGCCTTTGAAAGTTTGACCTCTCTCTCAAGAAATAGGTCAACGCCCTGAGAAAACTTGGAGATGATTCCGTCAGCGCCACCCACCTGGGTCAACCTCACTCCCTCCTATTCTTGGACCGTTGACCACCATCCTCTCCTTCAAAAGGCATGCCATCACAATTTCACCCATCTCCCTTCTCCTCTCCCTGCCTCCAAATCCTCCGCTCGTCGCTTCAGCTTGGCGCAGTGGAGGCAGATGCCATCGACTCCCATGCGGCCATGCACCACCTAATTATCCACCTCCGCTCGTAGCATCCACGGACGTCGGCCGGCTGGGCGAGCACCATGGCCAGTCAGCGGTCCCAACCGCTCTTCGTGGCCCTGCTGCTCCTCCTCGCCGCTTCCTCTTCCGACGCCGCGAGCTCGCCGGAGGCCGACGTGCTCCTCCAATTCAAGGCCACCTTATCTGATCCAACGAACGCCCTCAAGAGCTGGGACGCGACGAAGTCCAACCCCTGCGCCAACTGGGCCGGCGTCATCTGCGACAATGACGGCAAAGTGTCAGGCCTTCGGCTCGAGGAGATGAGCCTCTCCGGCGCTTTGTCCGACATTGGCCTCCTCGACGGCTTGCCGGGGCTCCGAACCCTCAGCTTCATCAAGAACAGCTTTGAAGGGCCAATGCCGGAGGTGGCGAAGCTTCAGAGTCTACGAGCGCTATTCCTGTCGAGCAACAAGTTCACCGGCGTGATACCGGAAAATGCCTTCGAGGGCATGAGCTGGCTGAAGAAGCTTTATCTCTCAGACAATGACTTCTCTGGGCCGATCCCGATGTCGATCGCCGGATTGCCCAAGCTTCTCGAGCTGGGGCTGGACCGAAACAGGTTCAGCGGCATGATACCGCCGCTGAAGTTGAACGATATGAAGCTGCTGAACCTGTCAAACAATAACTTGGAAGGTTCGATACCGGAGAGCATGAAGAACATGAAACCGGCCATTTTTGCAGGTGAGCGAGCAAAGGCTTTGAAGTAGGAAGAAGAAGAAAGGGGGAAAAGGGTGATCTTTTCTTAGCTCTTGGTTTCATCTTTCCTGATCTCCTTCACTGCAGGCAACAAGGGGCTCTGCGGCAAACCTCTTCAAGCCGCATGCCAATCCGCCGAATCAATCGAGAAGCCCGTCCCCGCCGCTCCCAGCACGCTATCAAATCAGCAGCCGGTCGTCATCGCAGCCGTCGCCATCTTCATCATCACAGGCCTCATCGCCGTGGTGTTCCTCATGCCCCGCCAACGACACGGCGCCGACGACGACCAACTCTCGCAGCCGCTGTCCACCTCCAAGAGCTCCTCCAAGGAAGAACCCTGCACGGAGAAAAAGCTGGAAGAGGGAACGGCCGGATCCGAGTGCGGCAGCACCCGCGGGAGGAAGCCGTCGGCGTCGCCGGGGGGAGGGAAGGATCACGACCACGCGCGGCTGATCTTTGTGCGGCAGGGGCGGGAGAGGTTCGAGCTGCAGGACCTGCTCAAGTCATCAGCTGAAGTGCTCGGCACCGGCCACTTCGGGTGCGCGTACAGGGCGTCCCTGTCGACCGGCCATTCGATGGTGGTCAAAAGGTTCAGGGACATGAACAGAGTCGGGAAGGAGGACTTCGAAGAGCACATGAGAAGGCTGGGGAGGTTATCGCATACCAATTTGCTGCCTCTCGTGGCCTATTACTACAGGAAAGATGAGAAGCTGTTGGTCACAGACTACGTGGCCAAAAAGAGCCTTGCCCATGCACTCCACGGTTAGTCTAACTATAAAGACATAAAATTAAAAATAAATTAGATTTTTATTTTAAAATTTTCATATTTAAAAATTAATAAACTTAAAATTTATTTCTAATTAACCTCTAGAATTAATTATGTGATAGTGAGTATAATATAATGTCTAAGGAATTAAAGTATTTGATCGTTTTTGGTTAATATATAGGTTCCCGTGCCGCTGTAAAGAGCACTGCAGCACTTGATTGGCCAACTCGCCTAAAGATTGTGAGAGGAATAGCCAAGGGCCTAAATTACCTCTACGAGGAGCTCCAGATGCTAAGCACACCCCACGGCCATCTGAAGGCCGCCAATGTTCTTCTCAGTGACTCTTTCGAACCGCTTCTGGCCGACTATGCCCTTGTACCTGTGATGAACCAGACTCCTGCTCAGCAGTTCATGATATCATTCAAGTCTCCCGAGAGCAAGCAAGAAGGCAAAACAACCAAGAAAAGTGATGTCTGGAGCTTGGGTATATTGATTCTGGAGATCCTGACGAGCAAGATCCCTACCACTGTTTCGCCGCAAGGGAAGGAAGCTGTAGATTTGCCGGCCTGGGTAAGCTCTGTTGCTGAAGAAGAATGGACCAGCAAAGTTCTCGACCCAGAGATGAAAGCAGGAAATAATAGTGAGGGAGAGATCATCAAGTTGCTGAAGATTGGATTGGCTTGTTGTGAAGAAAATTTTGAGAAGAGGTGTGAGCTGGAAGAAGTGCTGGACAAACTTGAAGAGCTGAAAGAAGAAGGCTCGAGTGCAGCGGAGGCGAAGACCGGGGATGATCTTTCACTTGTTGACATTAACTGAGAGTCTCAATGAGAATGTTCAATGAGAGACTGATTTGAGCTCCCACATGCATGTAACATCATAACCCGATTTAAAGAGGAGGTAATCCACATTCTCGGTGGTGGCTTAGCTTTTTTTTCACTAACAGTGTGGAGTAGGGATCATCAAGAATCATGTTGTTCTAGGATCCAAAAACATTTTTCGAATGCTTTGAGCACCTTCTGATGCTCAATTCTCATAGTTCAAAAATGAATATGCTATCTATCTAGTCCCACAAATGCCAAAAATGAAAGATATACAGAAACAAACTCAATGCATGCACCTTAGTTATGCAATATTTTAGGTGCACTGCATCTGAGATGGTTTCCAGAAGTATAATTTCACCAAATTTGAAATTTTGTGCTGAATTATAGTCTTAAAAGATTATTTGTTGCCTCCTAGTAAAAAACAAAATATAGTTAAAAAGCTTAACCAGAGATATTATTGCTCCTCCTAACAATTTAGTCAAAGCACTTGATTGTCTAAAATGTTTGATATGAAAAATGGGTACTGCTGAAGTAAAAAAAGAAGAATTCTGGTCTGTCTGTTCAACTCCCACAATGCACATAAAACATTCATATGAAAGAAAACTAACTTAACCTGAAATTTTTAGTACAGATTTAGTTCTTAGAATTTAAATATCCTTCTTTTGTTTCTTAATAGTATGTTTAATTGGAGAAACTGTAACATACAAAGTTCTAGTTAAGGGATTAATCGCCATATCTGAAGCACAATTAAGTAATAATTTGTAATTAAAAATGACAATACATGATCTCCATTGCACCATATAGATCATAAAAACTGCAGCATAGAATACACACAAGTACTCTTTCAATTTAGTAAAGCAACATCCTTGTACATCAGCAAATTAAGCATGACATTTCTTAGTTGCTCAAGATATGATTTTAAGTTTGCAAATGCCCAATACATGTTTGGCATGCAAATATATGAGAAATGAGAAATCTAAAGAACAGAAATGATAACAGAAGGTAAGATTCGTTTTTTTAATAACTAAATATGAAGAAAAATATAATATTCTACTTTATTATAAGAAAATTCTATTTGGGCAAAATGTTTTTTTTTTTTGAGTAAAAGAGACTTGTATTTATCAAGAGGAATTGAGAAATACAAGTGGTGGGGGAGTTAGAGAGGAGAGAAATAAGAAAAAAACAGAGATAAAACAATGTTACATCCAAAAATTCAAACATGATCCCAACTAGATCCAACAAAGCATGAATCAAGGCGGATGCAAGTAGCATAATAAAATTACTCCGTTGAATACCAACTCGGTATAAGAGAATCTTTGATTTTCAAAGCACATGATATTCCGTTTGTGTCATATTTTTCATCTCCACACCATCATCTTTTGGAAATTATTAGTTCTAGATTTTTTGGAGCGGCCACTACCAATAGTTTCACAAGGCCAGTTGAGAGGAAAAAACTTGAATTACATAGCCTCAAGAACGTGCCAACCATTCTTGGTAGAGCTACTAGACTGGACTAGTACTATTGGGCCCAGTCGGATTAGACCCAACAACGCCCTACAAACCAACTCGAGCTAGACCAAACAGCTCCACCTAGGGGCTCCACCCAGCCATACTCCAAAACCTGACTCGATCCAGATCGAATGGCTCTACCCGAGGACTCCACCTGATCATACAAGGACATTCACATCCTTCCTTATCACGAGGGATATGTCATTATAGGTTCGTTATCTCCGGGATCAGCCTCAACCAATTTTGAGCAATATCCCCGCGAGATTGCCGAGTGGCGTTATCACCTCCACTTGCCATAAATACAAACATGACACGTCTCTAGTAACATAAGTTCCATTTTTCCATTACCTCCACCTTGGTGGAGTTGCGCCTGACCAGCAAAGAGACCGAGTCGGACCAGACTACTCCAATCCTCGAGTATAAATATTTGGCGCCCACTGTAGGACCGAGTAAAGCTTACCTCACTCACAATGGTTGGAACCCGGAGCCAAGTGACCATCGCCGCACGCCAACGGCAACGACCCGACGGCGACAATCATCCACAACCTAGTGACGTTGAAAGAGCGATGAGCGATGCTCCAACACCAATCTAACTTCCTCCAGAATAATCCCAGCGTCGGATAAACGACCTTGAGATGGAGAACCAGTGGATGGCAGCCCAAGTCGAGATGCTGACACGGTCCCGGGGATAACTCCCAACTGATCACGAGCGCCGCTGCTCAGAACAAGAAGAAACCAACCGCTCGGAAAAGAGGAGATCAGTTTTCGTCCTTCAAGACAAGATCTCTAGCACACCTCGTTAGGAAAGAGAAAAAAATTACAGTCATGGAGGGGTTGTGACTGCCCTCCCTATCAACGCGGGACCTTTCACCGAGCACATCATGACAACAAGCCTCTCATCCAAGAGCAAGTTGCCTACCACTCTGACGCCCTACGACGGTGTGGGCGACCCTACATTACACCTGACAATGTTCAAGACCATGACGCTCTACAGTGTAGAGATCGATCCTGCTCTCTACATAGCTTTTTCGACTTTTCTAGAGAAAATCGCTTTAATGTTGTTCGCTTCCCTCCCGCCGAAGTCTATACACTATTTTGCAGATCTCTCCCGCGCCTTTCTTAACTGAATTTTCTAGATTGTTTACAACTATCTCCTAGCACGAAACTAAGGGCGAAACTAAGGGACTCTCATGATCCCGTGACAAGCACATTGCCAAACAACAACAAGAGCTCCTACCCTGCGTGGCGCGTCAATCCTCCTTGACCCCAAGCGTGGTCCTCGGCCTCAATGCTACAACTCCTGGCCTCAACGCCATCAAAGACATGGGCCCCACTCCCTCAACGACTCGAGCTCGATTTTCGTATGCTACATTACGACTGTCGTATGCTACAGTCGAGTCCCCAGCCACAGTGTCGCCCTCAAGCTCCAACGACCCCAGGTGCGGTAATGTCGTATGCTACATGCAAGCTCGACTTGACCCCAGGCGCGGTCCTCGGTCCTAAATGTGGCCTCTGGCTCAACCCAGCTCGCTCTAAATGAGCACGACCCCGGCGCGGTCCTGTCGTACGCTCCCTGCGAGCTCGGCTTGATCCCAAACGCGGTCCTCGGCCCTAAATCTGGCCTCTGGCTCAGCCCAGCTCGCTCTACATGAGCACGACCGTAGGCGCGGTCCTATCGTATGCTCGCCGCGAGCTCCGCTTGACCCCAGGCACGGTCCTCGATGTGGCCTCCGGCTCAGCCCCACTCGTTCTAAATGAGCACACCCTCAACGACCCGAAGCGCGCTCCTCGCGAGCTCGGTTTTCATCGAGTCTGGTCCTCGGCCTCATCGCCAATATTGGAGACTTGGGTCTTGCATCCTCAACGACCTGAAGCGCACTCCTTGCGAGCTCAATTTTCACCGAGTTTGGTCCTCGGCCGTAGCGCCATTAAAGACTTGGGCCTCGCGTCATCAATGACCCGAAGCGCGCTCCTTGCGAGCTCAATTTTCACTGAGTCTGATCCTCGGCCTTAGCGCCATTAAGGACTTAGGCCCCGCGCCATCAATGACCCGAAGCACGCTCCTCGCTAGAGGTGGCAACGTGTCGTGCCCGACCCGGGCAGGCACGGCCCGAATGTTTGGCAGCCAAGCCCAGCCCGGGCCCGAGCCCGCCCAACTGGGCTCGGGCCAAGCTCGGGCCGGGCTCGAGCCGGCCCGAAAATTAATAATTTAATTTAATTTTTTTAATTTAAATTTAAATTTTTAAAGGTTTAAAATTTAATTTTAAAAATTAATGGTTACTGCTGAATTTTGAACTTGGACCACTAATTTTATTAATCATTGTACTAAATTTTATTATATATTTTTTAACACATTTTTTATATGCAACATTGTAACGCAGTACAAATTAATAAAAAGATTTTTTTAAAATCAAATTATAATTAATTTTTTATTTATCTTTAATACAAAAATATTCATCCAATGATAAAATAATTTTTTTTAATATTATAATAGACCGCACCTTAAAAAGTTGCCTATGCACCTTCTATAGCTAAACTTGTACTCCCCAATGATTAACTATAGAAGGATCAGATCTACGTAGTTCTTTTTATATTTTTAATCACCCGTAGTCCTGGTGATTTAACTTGTACTTGGATCAGCAGGACCAGCTTCGCTTGTTTAAGCTTCCTCCTCTCCTGATGATGAAGTGTCATGTCCTCCCTTATCTTGTAATCTATCTTCAGCATCCAACCAGTCTTTTAAGCAAATGCACATTTCAATCGTTTCTTCACTCATCCGGCTTCTTTTTCTGTCGAGAATTCTAGTTCCTACACTAAAACAAGATTCGGAAGCTACTGTAGACACGGGAACATTTAGTATATCACGTACCATGATGAAAATAATAGGATACGTATTTTCTCGTTTTTTCCACTATGCTAAAATTTCATTATCATCTATTTCTTCAGAATGATTATGATCTAGAAAAAAAAAAATTCATTAAAATTAGTAGATTTAGTTTTTTTTATTCTACGACCAAGTTGAGAATTAATACTATTTCCACCATCATCTTTTAATCTAGAAGAAGAAGATGTTGTCTTATTTGTAATTGTATCACCAAATTTTGAAGCGTAAAATACAAACATAGAATTCAATAAATTCGAATTTTTAATTTTTTTTTCTTCAACATTATCTAATTCCATATTGTTATAATAATCATCTAACAACATATTTAAACCATCAATTTTCATTCTAGGATCTAAACATATTGCTAAACAAAATAAAGTAGGTATATCTGACCAATACTTTTTAAATTTAGATTCCATTAAAGGAATAATCTGTGCAAATAAAGGATGATGTCTATATGAAGAAAATACTTCACTAATATGAACTATATGTGAAAGAGTTAAATTACATGTAGGATAATAAACACCGAAAAGTTGTTCGATAGCTTTATTAAAAAGTTCTAAAATTTGAGTAATATGCCCAGCAACTAACCAATCATTATTATTAATTGGATCACCAGACATATTTTGATTGTAAAACATTGTAAGGATCTCTTGATATCTTATAATAGACATAAACATATGATATGTTGAATTCCATCTAGTAATAACATCACCATTAAATTTTTTTAATGATTTATTAAAATATTGACATAATTTTTAAAATTCTTGTGAATATGCTTTTGAAGAACACATATATCTAATAACATCTCTTATTTTTTCTACATGTATATTTACTTATTTTAAACCATCTTGTACACATAAATTAAGAACATGACAAACACAACGAACATGAAATAATTCATCATATAATACTGGTTTAAATAACTGTATAAGGGGAGGATAACAGCATCATTATTACTAGCATTATCAAAACTAATCGAAATTTTTTATCATTTGTATTATAGAAAGATGTTACAAATCTAATAGCAGAAAAAATGACAACAAAAGTGTATGGATATTCAAAAACATTAAAACTAATTATTATTTTTTGCAAAATAAAATTTTCATCAATCCAATGTGCAGTAACACAAATGTAAGAATTAGTAGTACGTTGACTAGACCAAACATCAGATGTTAAAGAAATTTTTAATTTATTATTTTGAAAACTAGTCATTATATTTTCTCTATATATAAAAAATAATTTTAAAGCATCACTTTTCATTGTATTTCAAGTAATTTTTTTATATTTTGGTTGTAAAGTATTTTGAATCCAACTAGAAAATCTTGGTTGATCAATAAAACTAAAAGGAGATTCACTTTGAACAATTAATTTTGCAAGTTCTCGACGTTGAAAATCATGATCATACGAAAAAGCTGTTAAACCAGAAGAAGATAAATGAAGAATTTGTCGAGCTTGTGCAACCCTTAGTGTCATGACCCTTTGCATGACGTAATAAATGACCAGTTCCTCCGGTTGTTGAAGCCGAAAGAATTTTTTGACATTTTTTGCACCGGGCTGTTGTTATGGTGCCATCAGGTTCAATAATTTTCTCAAAATATTCTCAAACCATACTTTTTTTTCTACCTGATGGACATAAATTAATAGATGAACTTATCTTTATATTTTGATTTTGTTGAGTGGTAGGAGTAGCAGGAGGTATTTCTTCTAACATATTTGATCCAGCTTAGGGAGTATAACCTGAAAAATCTCCATCCGCCATTAGTAAAAATTAAAAATATAAAAAGTATAAATATTATACTAATCAATGAAACAAATTGAAGAGATTAAAAAAAATAACAACAATCTTGAATCCTTGTCTTCTTGATGAGCTTAAAATGTTGTTGAGAATTATTGTAAATGAACTTAGATTGTTAAGAGTAAGAGAGTTGAGAGTTGAGAGTTGAGAATTGAGAGTTGATGATTGAGAGAAAGAGTTGAGGATGAAGATAGAAGAAATGAAGAAGGAGAGGGGGGGTATTTATAGGTAAAATTAATATTTTTTTTATAATATCTTCGTCGGCCCGAGCCAGACTTGGCTCGGGCCGACCTAGGTCTGGCGCGTGCCAGACCCTGGCATGGCGTGCGCCAGGCCTCCCGTGCTCGCCCAGAGCACGGGCACGCGGGCCGTTATCGGCCCGCGTGCCGTGCCGAGCATGGTCCGACTGCGGACCATGCATAGCACGACTCGTCTTCTGGGCACAGTCGTGCCGGGCCGGGCTCGTGCCGCCCATGGGCTGGCCCAGCCCGTTGCCACCTCTACTCATCGCAAGCTTGATTTTCACCGAGTCTGGCCCTCGATCTCAGCACCATAGAAGACTTCGGCCCCGCGCCCTCAATGACCCGAACCGCGCTCCTCGCAAGCTCGATTTTCACTGAGTCTGGTCCTCGATCTCAGTACTTGGCTACTACGCCACTACTTTCGGCCTGAACCTTGGACGCTCTTACCAAAGGATTAGCCTAATACGAAGATTTGTCCCATTTAAGGAGAGCCCAACGATACTGGACAACCAAATTAGAAAAGCAGAACATGCAAATCATAAGGTAAGCCCGTAAAGGGCTAACAGTTTAAAAGCCCCAATGGGCAATAATTCTTTATAGTTCGAATAAAAATGACGCCCATACGGGTAATTCAATGGTTACCTAGCCACAGTTGATGCAACATGAACCCTCCTCTCTGAAACAACACTCTCCGGCAAATCCTCCTCAGCACGAGTAGAAGTCTCCTCCTCGGGCTCTGAAACCACAAGAACACTATCCTTCACTTCCTTGGAAGGGTTAGCCTCTGAAAAATCAAATATGGGAGCCAGAAGTCGAGCCTGTTCGATTGCTTTATAAAATTTTATATCGTATACCTTGACAGCAACACCGTTGAAGTGGCCCACTTCGGCCTCAAACCTCTGGGCGACATATCGTCATTTATCCCCTTCAACCTACAACTACGCTTTAGCCACTTTAAATTCAACCTGCAACCACGCTCTGACTACCTTAGTCTCAGCCTGCAAACGACAATTTTTCACTATAGCCACAACTAGCTCTTAATGAAGCTTAGTCGACTCTGCCTTAGCGGCTGCAGATTGATTTTTTGCCTCTTTTACCTGGACAATTAAAAGATCAACCTCACTAGCCTTGGATTCTAGGGCCCTCTTTAATGGCTCAACCTCATAGGAACAAACGACCGACTCTTTAAGCAAAGACTCATGCATCCTCTCGGTCAAACTGAAGAGACCAGATCAAAAAGACTCCCATGGATTTACCCCCGCCAAGGACGCCACCTGAGCACCAGCATGAGCACCGCTGCCACCCCTGGAAAGAACGATTGACAAAGGATTTCACATCATCTCCACAAGCGCGATCGTAACCCCCCTATTGGGAGATCTACCGATTGGGGGCCTGGACCCTCGATGGTACTTTTGTTTCTTTTACGGTGTCTCAAAGGGGAGCAAGGAGGGGTAGGAGCATCCGAGAATGCCAACCGCTCAACTATCTCTAAAGCATGAGGTACTAAAGACCTTGAGGGCCAAGACTTCACGGACTTTAGCAAGCTCTCCGTTAAGGGATTGTTCTCTGAGTCACTCTCCCTCATCGCCGCCCTCCGAGTGCGAGCACCATGAGCCTTCCACAGCGAAGATATTTTCTCTACACAAAACAAAGGCCAAATGAGTGAGTAATTTCCAGACGAAGAAAAGATGTTGAGCACATTACACCACAAAACCTACTTATATACTCCAAAACCAAGGACTCGTCGTGACTTCTGTTAAAAATCTCTCGAGGAGCAAGAGGAACAAACATACAATTATTTTCTACGAAGACGATCAAAGCTTCATCCTCGGGAGGGATACTCCCCTCCTCGAAATCCTAACTATAACGAGGATTTGGCCTCCAGGATAGAGGAAACCTATCTATACAATGTGGAGGATCTAGCCAGAAGGGCCAAACCCTCTCTCGCGATCTAACCCTGAAGAAGCGGGTCTTGAAGCCTTTGTACAAGCTCTTAAACAGAGCAAATAACTTGGTAAAGGGAAGACGCACCCCGAGCTTGTCAAAGAATGTCTCATACATAAAGATGAACTTTGAATTGGTATTATGGTATACCCGATTAGAAGGAAGGCACATAAGACACTCGTAGTCCTCCTCAACGTCTTCCCGAGCAATAAACACACTATCTCGAAAAGATAGAACGCTATTAAGATCGGCTAGCGCTGAACCATGCAACTTCACGTCCTCTTGAACCCAGGAAAAGGGATCCAAATCCCTTACTGGTGTCCCATGTTCCGACATCACAACGACACTTCTCTTCGCCGTCACAAAAACCCTAGAATAGAGACGAGTTAGATCAAACCTACTGACCTAAGGCAGGACCTACGAGAGTAATAAGGAATTCACCAAAAGGAAAAGCAGAGGCAACGACGATCGAACAAGCAAGCTACGAAACTGATGTCGAAGAAAAATCCCTAAAAGATCAATACAATGAAAAAACCAGACTTTGGAAACGAGAAGGAAATGGTTTTATAAGCGGCACGACGGGCGAAGAACCTACCCTCATCCAACGGTCGGTGATCTCGCTAGGGACAAATCTAGACCGTTCAAACGGAAGCGGTGGCTTCCTAGAGAATGATAGGGAACATGTGAAAAACACCTTTTCCACCATGATTACCCCGAAGAGAAGGGCTAGTCAGAAAGCGCCACGAAGAAAGAGAAAATCCTACTGCAAAAAACTGCCATATGAGGCACAAAAGCTGGAGAGGCACAAGAACAACACAACAAAATATGCTGACTCAACTCACCTCAAGACAAGACCGGAAACTAGATTGGCCTCCACGACTAGTTCTTTCCGCTCGGCCTCCACAGCCGTCCGCTTCGTCATGGCCTCCCCGGCCACCTGCTCCAGTTCGGCCCTTACGGCTGCTCACTCTAGTTTGGCCTTTGCGGCCACTTGCTCTAGACTGGCCTCCACGTCAAGTTCTTTCCACTCGGCCTCTGCAGCCGTCCGCTTCGTCATGGCCTCCCTGGCCACCTGCTCCAGTTCGACCCTTGTGGTTGCTCACTCCAGTTCAGCCTTTGCGGCCACCTTCTCCAGATTGGCCTCCACGGCCAATTCTTTTCGCTCGGCCTCCACAGCCATCCGCAATCGTCCGCTTCATCATGGGCTCCCCGGTCACCTGCTCTAGTTCGACCCTTGCGGTCGGTCACTCCAGTTCAGCCTTTGTGACTACCTGCTCCAGCTCGGCCTCCACGCTCCAACTCGGGCTTGGCCTTAGCAGCTACTTGTTTGGCCTCTACGGTCAACCACTCCGACGCAATGTTTAGCTCGCTTACCGGCCACCTAATGTAACTTGGGAAATATTTTCGGAAACTCCCTAGAGACACCAAAGGACAAGAAAGAAAACTCTACTTAAGAGCTCGGCACACAGTCCTCCAGACTCCGACCGAGCTCGAGGGCTGTGGACTAGACTAGAACTATTGGGCTCGATCAGATTAGACCCAGCAGCGCCCCACAACTCACCTCTAGCCGAACCAGGCGGCTTCACCCATGGGTCATGCCTACCTATTCCCTTGGATTTGATTCGAGCCAAATCAAACGGCTCCACCTGGGGGGCTCCACCTGACAAAACAAGGACATCCACGTCCTTCCTTATCATGAGAGATATGTCATTACGAGCCCGCCATCTCCGAGATCAGCCTCGACCCATTCTAAGCAACATTCCCGTGAGATTATCGGACGGCGTCATCACCTCCACCTACAATAAATACGGACATGACACTTATCAGGTAACGCTGAGTTTCAATTTCATTATCTCTACCTTGGAGTCCTCCTAATTTGAGCGTCGAAGTGTATTTTGCATGCCCCCCCCCTAGCGTTGAACCAAACAAGGAGAGATACCGAACCCAAAGTACACCGATCCTTAGGCAGGAAAAATATGATATGCTTTTAGTTTTTCGGGCAAATAAAAAAGCATCACAAATATTAAAAAAAATCTTTCTCCAATATGAAACTCTAACAAGTCAAACTATTAATTACAATAAATGAGAAATTTACTTGCCTCAAAACATCTCTCCTCAAACTAAAATCCTTATTTGTTTTGAACTTCATATGAAAAGTTGTAAATTCCTCTTTAAATATTTTGGACCTATAGTTTCCCCAGAAGAGCTCATCCACACTCATATGATCATGTTCTGGAACAAATTGATCATCATAGATTAACAAGTTGATAAAATAATTTTATCGCTCGGCTGGCCGAGTTGTCTTGGTTAATTCAGTTTTGAATTATATTCTCCAAAGGCATACATCTAATGAACTGGTAAACTCTTGCACTTCCGAAACATTTAAGTGGTCTTGGAATTCATGAATTACATGTTAAAACAAAATTCCTTCAGATTAAGCACATTTACTCTTATTTTGAAAATGATGATTCATTATGGTAAAGCTGGTTAAAGCAAAATAACCTCTTGAAGAATTATGCCCGGTCTTGGAGACTTTTCCTCTCAACTTTTTTTGAATTTTAAAATTTGGTTTTATCAAATATTTCAGGCCAAAACACTTCTATTTTATAGACTTACCACTTGCTTTAAAATCAACTTACACAAATGTTGAAGCTTCAACTGAAACTTCTAATTTACATATTCTAATTACACAAATGTTGAAGCTTCAACTGAAACTTCTAATGTACATGCTCTAATTCTGCTGCAAAATTGGAACGATGAAATTGGATTATCATACTTTAATGACCTTATGTGGGAATCCATTAAGAAAATAAAATTACCCTTATAACCCAACGATGATACCTAGGTATGGGACATTGAGGCTTTGGGGTCACTTACCCCAAGACCAGCCTATTCCTTCCTTAGAAGTCGTAAACCACTGTTAATTAGCCATACTACTCAGTTGAGTACACTCTGGAATCTTAAGCTTCCACCAAAAATATTAATGTTCCTTTGGAAATTTCTACGTAGTCAGCTACCAACAAAATCATACTTGAATCACATTCGTGTTTCTATTACTTCTGAATGTTCATTATGAGATGATTCAATTGAAACTATCAATCATCTTTTTCTTGATTGTCATTTCACTCTACTGCAATCCAAAATTGGTCAGAATTTGAACCAAGACCAGCAGATAAATGGCGGTTGGCTTAATTTACCAAACATCTACATTGATTCCTTTTCCTTTAGAAATTTATTGACTATTACCTTTGGGTGCACTTGGCATGCTAAGAATAGGGATGTCAACGGGGCAGAACAGATAGGGGGTGCCTATCCGCTACCCGCCCCACGAAATATATGAGTACCCGCTACCCGTTTAATTTCCCGCGAATATCAAAAATGAGTACTCATTTAATTCCCTGCGGGGGGACGGATCCCCACAGATATTGGTGGGTATCCATTTAATAAATTATAATATTTTATTAAGGTCTTCAAATATAAACACAATGTCATCAAATATAAATACAAGGTCTTCAAATATAAACACAAAGTTTTTTAGTATATGTATAAATTCGTACCCGCCCCATATAATAAACGGATAAGAAAAATTATCCACGAAATTCCTATGGATATGATGTTAACCCTCATAGCCGTTATAAACGGGTAAATGCTCGCGGGTGCTCGCTTAAATTTGTATTATTATCATCCCTAGCTAGGAACGAAAGGAATCATATTGTTAGGCAACTTTCTTTCAATCAACCTTGTGCTTCGTATTCTTGCATTTACTGCATCAAATTGTAAATCCAGGTCGTCTAATTAAGGGTCATATAGCAAAAAAATTAATTTCAATAAACCTTCTTAAATTGATTCCTCCGGAAGTTGGTAGTATGAAACTCAACAGCTATAACTCGTGGAGTTCCACTGATGTTGGAGTTAGTTTTGTGGTGCGAGACTATATTGGGAATTATTCCTATGCGGCAAGCTTTTTCTTAATTGATGAGATCTCCTCTACTTGCAGAAGCTTATGTTCTTCTTCATTCTATATAATACACGAAGCAGCAAAAATTTCAATTTATTACTATTGAATCAGACTCAAGCTTGTTTATATCCATCTTACAGCAGAAGGCCATTCCTCCAAAGCTTCGCCACATCATATATGATATTTTCTTCCATCAAAAAAATATCCCATGTTGTATATTTATTTTTCACTATCGTGAACGTAATAAAGCGGTTCATTGGACTGCAAATCAAACCCGTTCCACATATACCGGAGCTTAACTCCATCTTGTATCATGACATGCATGGTCCTCATTCTCATTGTCACGCCCCGGTTCGGGTCCACCCCCACGCCCCGAGGCGGCCCTGTTCCGAAGCGCGACGGTGGGCGACTCGAAGACCACGCAACGGAAGAAAAATCTCCGATATCATCAGAAATCATAATCAAGAATATTATGAAACAAATAATTACATCAAAAAGTCGGATGATATATATATACAACAAAAGATAATTCAGTTAAGTACAATATTAAACAGAGTATTTGATAATATATATTTACGAAACTCCAAAATCATCAGTATAAAAAGACGACAAAGTAGAACAGAATACAAAAACTGTCGTCATATCAGAGCTCCAAATATTTGTTATCTACCGACTATCTACACCTCGATCTATAGATCAACAGCTCACCCCTGCAAGTCTGAGACATTAACAATAGGAGTCAGCGAAAATGCTGAGTAGGAGTACCACAATATGATCAACAACATGAATAAGATATCAACTCAACAGTAAACGACAATATGACCTAAGATGCAGTCAAAGACAATGTATATACAACAAATGCTCCACACCTACTCCTAAACGACGTCGACTAAATCATCAAGCGTATGGACCGTTGGGTAAAAACCCCACACTCTACCACCCGCAGAGTGGCATCAACTGTCCACTCCAATGGTGACGCGACTACCCCATCCAGCAGGTAGCCCGACGGACGACGTATCCGACATCCACACACCCGAAGGTGCCCAAAGTGACTAGTCAATATCCACACCCTCATCCATGTCTGGAGGGTACCGCAATAAAATGGTCCTGGACCGAAGTCCTCTCTGAGGTCGTAGCCTCCAAGTCGACAACTCAACTCCAACAATGCAACAAGGTGTATCACCATGATCAATGGATAACAAATAACATCACCGATATCAACAATATAACAACTCCGAATGATGATGACATGATCAAAAGAATAACACCATAAACAACAATATATCATGCATGACATATCACGATCAAATATCAACATCAATAAATGACAATAAAATGTAACACATGCATTTCTCTACATGACATGTCCAACAATAATATGCAACATGAGTTCAATGGAATTAGAAGCAATATCAAGCAGATCGAGGCAAAAGGGTAAATCCGTCATTTCACCCAACAACAATTCATCGGTTACAACGGAAATCAACTCACATCCAATACCATCATCTATGCTCTAAACCATCACCTAACATGAAATATAACTATTTTACATTATTCAATTATTTATCAAACTGAAATAATAACTATTAACCACCAAATAACACTAAAATATAGAAAAGGTCTACCAAACGGCCTCCGATCAGAAATCCGATACCACCATCGCGTTTAGCACGCGAAAATATGCCACTTTGGTATTCACCCCAACTCGATATGTCGGCTCTACGATCAATTATAAAAATACTCTAATAACTTCTAAATTCATCTCATTTCATACAATACAGGTCTCTTTCTTTGAACACGTATTTATTAAATCAATTAAACTATTCACCCCCCTTCGACTCCCTCTCCCCTGCGCTAGCGCCCGACGCCGCCTCCCCCTGCCCCGCTCGAACCCACGCCAGGCGGCCCTCCTGGCCGCCGGCGATCACTCGCCGGTCCACACCGGCCTCCCCCGCAGCCTCCGGCACCGGCGAGGCGCCGAATCATGGCCGAGAGGCCACGACGGCCTCCCCTTCCTCTGCTTCGCCCGAACCCACGCCAGCCGGCCAATCCAAGCCGCCGATGACCACCGACAGCTCCCCTGCCCTCTCCCACAGCCTCCGGCACCGGTGGGGCACCAGCAGTTGGAGCGGCAGCGTGCAGCGACTGCTCCGATGCTGCGGGTAGCAGCCCAGCGTCGCGGGCAGCAGCTGGGCTACCGCGAGCGGGAGCGGTCGGCCGACTTCGTCGGCCTCTCTCTCCCTCCGATTCCTATCGTCGCCGCTGATGAACAAGGATATTTGACGAAATGAAAGGAGGAAGATAAGACTCCTACCTCAAGATTCCGGCTCCGGCGACGGCACCGACGACAATTCGACCTCCGATTCCTCACCCTCCTGCGCCGATTTCACCGCCTCTTCTCCCCCTTTCTCACGCGATTGAGCCAGCTCGCGGAAGAGCGGGGTGGGGAGGTTATTTTTTAAATAACCTCCTACACCCCTTAAATTTACAACTAAGCCCCTCTTTTTTTTTCTTTTTCTTTTTTATTACGAGAATATAACGCTCATTGATTAATTAAATTTTATTTTTGGCAAAAAAACTAATTAATTTAGATATATAATTTAGTTATAAATATTTGGTGTAATTAGTTTAAATCTATTTGAATTGTAATCTAAGTTTTCTTAATCAGAAGGTGAATTTTTGAGCTCAACTTCTGGTACCCACATTTGCCAATCAAGTCTTTTCCCCATATCTGACCTAATTTGGTGCTCCTCATCTCAAATGCAGGTATTGTACAACACAAATGCTAAACATAGAAAACATGGATTCTACTACCAAAATGAGGGAAACAGATAATAGAGGTCAGGAATATCCGAATATAGAAGGGTTCTTAATGCAAAATTTTAAGAACAAAGAACGAAAATTAACCTGAAAATACGGCATACTCTGCGGTTATACAGGGGTTTACTAAATATAACATGAGAAAAGGTAAAAAACCTGCTATTTTTTCTCCCTTTTAGCCATCACTTTGAAGGTTCAATCAAATTATCAATCCAAGAGATAGAGGAGAAGAAGAAGAAGAATCAAATTATCAATCAAGAGATAGAGGAGAAGAAGAAGAATCAAATTATCAATCAAGAGATAGAGGAGAAGAACAAGAAGAAGCTCATCTTTGATAGACTGCAATAGAACAAAATGTACAGTCGCAAGCACAAAGAACCCGTGGATGCTGATGCGGTGTCTCCTTTGGTCGCCGTCGCAATTGACAAGGACAAAGGAAGTCAGAACGCTCTCAAATGGACTGTGGACAACATCGTCACCAGAGGTCAAACCCTCATCCTCATCCATGTTCGTGTCACCAGCAACCCAAGTAAGCATATCCAATTCGCCTTCTTCTTCTTCTTCATTCTCCATGACTGATATTTCTTCGCTTCAATGCAGCATCATTGTTCGATGAAGCTGGTGGTTACAAAGAGCCGATAGATCATCAGATGCATGATCTATTCCTCCCATTTCGCTGTTTCTGTACACGCAAAGATGTGAGCAGGCGATATTTGCCATCGTATTCTTAGCCAATCAAAAGTGTAATCTTTGACGAGTTATTGAAATCGTAATGGCAGATAAGTTGCAAGGATGTGCTTGTGGAAGACACCGAGGTGGCGAAGGGCTTAATTGAGTTCGTCACGCATGCCGCCATCGAGAAGTTGGTGATCGGTGCGCCGTCGAGGGGTGGATTTGTCAGGTTACGTATGCAGCTCCTCTGCATCATTTCTTGAAGAGCTTTCATCTCAATCTCGTCCCCTTTTTCTTTCAGAAGATTCAAGACTCATGATATCACCACCAATGTCAGCAAGGGGGTGCCTGATTTCTGCACAGTGTACGTGATCTCCAAGGGCAAGGTGTCCGCTATGCGGAACGCGGTCCGAGCGGCTCCGGCGGTCTCCCCTCTTCGCGCTCAGATTCAAAGCCAGATAAGCCTCAAGCCCTCCGGGACTCCTCGTTTCATGAAAGGTTCCTCTCTCTCTCTCTCTCTCTCTCTCTCTCTCTCTCTCTCTCTCAGCTTCCCCCAATTACTTTCGCTACATGATGGAATTGTTGGCTCTTGCAGATCCAAATGAGGCATCATTCGACAGCCAAGATGATTCAATCAGGTAATTGATATTTTCATTACAAAAAAGTAGAGTAAGAAATTTTCATCTCAATTCAAGGAGCGAGCTTTTTACCCAAAGTTTCGATCGAACAGATCGCCATTCTCTAGAGGTGGGCGAATCTCGTCGGCGAGGTCGGCGGATCTCCCATTGTCCGACACCGATATATCGTTTGTGAGCTCGGGGAGACCGAGCTCCGAGTTACCTTTTCCGCCGAGGTTGTCCAGCGGATCGGAGAACCTGGACCGCAGCTTTGAGATGGTGCGCACGCCGCTACGGTCGATGGACTCGTACTCCACCGGGAATGAGTTCTCCTCGATCTCGCAGGGCAGTACTGCAACTGGAACTTCTTGGTCATCGCAAACTATGGTGAGCACGAACCCAAAGCTATAAAATCCTTCGAGAGAGAAGAAATTGTTTGATGAGTTCAACTGGCTTTGCAGGACGATGTGGAAGAAGAGATGAAGAGGCTGAGGCTGGAACTGAAGCACACGATGGACATGTACAACAATGCCTGCAAAGAAGCACTCACAGCTAAACAAAAGGTCAGACATCTAATATAATTACATTATATGTGGGTGAAAACTACTTAACTACGGTTCGGGGCAGACAATGGAGCTTCAGAGATGGAAGATGGAGGAGGAGAAGAGGTTGAGCGAAGCTCACATGGCAGAGGAAGCCGCCATGGCTTTGGTGGAGAAAGAGAAGGCGAAATATAAAGCCGTTGTGGAAGCAGCTCAAGCAGAGAACAGGATAGCACAGCTCGAAGAACAGAAGAGAGTTGACGCTGAGAAGAAATCCGCATTTGGCCCTGACTTCAGGTATCGAAGGTACGCAATCGACGAAATTGAAGTCGCCACGGAATACTTCGCAGAACACCGTAAGATTGGAGAGGGCGGCTACGGTCCTGTCTACAAGTGCACTCTCGACCACACTCCAGTCGCCGTCAAGGTTCTTCGCCCCGACGCTGCTCAGGGGAGGTCGCAGTTCCATCAAGAGGTAGGCATCGCGCGCAAACTGTTTGTGAGATTGTCTGAGTAACTATTTTGATTTTTTTTTTATTTGGATGCGCAGGTTGAGGTGTTGAGCTGCATGAGGCATCCGAACATGGTGCTGCTACTGGGCGCGTGCCCGGAGTACGGCTGCCTCGTGTACGAGTACATGGCCAACGGCAGCTTGGACGACCGGCTCTTCCGGCGCGGGAACACCCCGGTGATCCCGTGGCAGCACCGGTTCCGCATTTGCGCCGAGATCGCCACGGCCCTCCTCTTCTTGCACCGGATGAAGCCGGAGCCGCTGGTGCACCGGGACCTCAAGCCCGCCAACATCCTCCTCGACAGGAACTACGTGAGCAAGATCAGCGACGTGGGGCTGGCGCGGCTGGTGCCGCCGTCGGTCGCCGACAGCGTGACGCAGTACCGGGTCACCTCCACGGCGGGGACCTTCTGCTACATCGACCCCGAGTACCAGCAGACGGGCATGCTCGGGGTGAAGTCCGACATATACTCGCTCGGCGTCCTGCTGCTGCAGGTGGTGACGGCGAAGCCGCCCATGGGGCTGACGCACTACGTCAGCCGCTCGATCGAAAACGGGACCTTCGCCGAGATGCTGGACTTGGCGGTGCCTGATTGGCCGGTGGAGGAGGCGCAAGTGCTCGCAGAGATAGCGCTGAAGTGCACGGAGTTGAGGAGGAAGGACCGCCCGGACCTCGAGAAGGTCGTGCTGCCGGCATTGCAGAGGCTGAGACTTCTTGGAGAAGAAAGTAGTATGATTTGCTCTTCCATGAGGATAAGCACTCACAGTGATGGTTCATCCACTAATAATAGTCAAGTTTCCCTGCAGGAGTTGATGAGTGACCCACTAATGGCACAATCTGGATAAGCTAGTTCAAGAAACTGCTCAGTTGAATCAGGACCAAAATCCAACATCGGATGAGATAGTAATTAACATCATGACTTCTATAGTTCTATGCAATTTCCACTGATTCATTAATTACTGAATTTCTATTTAAATTAATGAGCTTATTAATCTTTTTATGTTATTCAGGAAGGCTTACTATGAACAAGCTGCAAAGCTGGTCAAATCTTGCTAATGTTAGTGTACAGTGTCATGTTCTGCAATGCGGTAGTATCAAGAATTGAGTAGGTTAGTGTGCTTCTTCATCCAGCACACTCCAATGGAGGAGACTGGAGAGGGAGACAAGCAGCAGATTCTAGGGAAAGAAATTGTGCCAAAGCTATTTAGCTCATAGAGGCCTACACTGGATTTCTTTTTCTTCTATTTTCTTCTACTAACCATCAAAATTAGTTTCTTCAAAGGCTGTATCAAATGAGTATACTGGATATAGGAGTCTGTTGTATTCTGTATTATTATACATAGCTTGACTGTACAGTGGGGTGCTATAAGTTCGTAGCAAATATTTTTTTGTGTTCAATATTGAAATGGTTATTTATGTTAAAATATTTTTTATTATTAATCTATTTTTTTATTTTTACATATTTTATTTGTTGGCCACGGTCGATTACAATTTTTGATTCGATAACATGCGGTGAAGAGACCCATTTGATCGATTATATATATTGGGACTAGGTCACAGCTACACACATGATAAAAATTGTTTTTTTTTTTAAATTTGTTCATCAAAAGATTGGATCTTAAGATCTAGTCTTTTCCAAAAGATCAAGCAAGATTTTTTTTCTTACATTTTATTTCATAGTGTCCTTAAATTCTTGTAATTCATGTTTTATTTTTGTTTACAATTTATCGTGATGGTTAGCACTATCAAATGACTGCTCCTTGACTAAATCAAGTTTATACTAAGAGCAATTTGCAGTTTGTTTCAGTAGACCACCGCTACTCAAAAACTAGTTTGCATTGTTTTGTTGCATAGCAAGTAAGCTAAATTTCTTAACCAGTTTGAACTTTCAAAACCCTGCAGGTAGTACAAAATCATGCAATAGATTTTAGAAAAAATTATACTTTTATCCTCACAGTTTGCTCCAATTTTAATTTTAGTATTTATAGTTTCAAAATTTTGATTTTGGTCTCCATACTTTATTTCCGTTTAGGATTTGGTTCCTACCGTCACATGAGGCCTAAACGGTGCTGACCAGACATTGTTGACGTGAAGCCTACAAGGATCAACTTTATAAACTATGGAGAGTAAAACTAAAAAAATTTAAACTATAGGGATTAAAACCAAAATTTAAGTAATTATTTTTTCTAATAAATATAAAAAATCACAAAATATTTTTTAATTTATTTATAGATAACTATAATATTTAAAAATATTAAAATTAAGTAAACTTTTTGTCGATTAAGGTGATTTATTTTGAATTTTATTTTGAAAAGTGTGATGACATGTTTATATATTTAGAAAATTAGTTTAATATTTGCAAGATTAATTTATATTCTATTTAAGACACAAACATATGATTTCGTATTCTTGCATTGAACACATTAATTGAACAGAGAACATATTAATATTTTGCAGTATATTATATATCTCCGAATATCCCTTAACAATGTCCACGAAATCGTAATAATAACTTTGTATTATGGTATTGTCACTACAACAAATGCATGAGAAATCGACATTTATTAGAATGAAAATCAACACTATTTGACGTTCAAAATCTAATTTAAACCGCTTTGAATGCGTCAAATTTAGGATCAAAATGGAGGTGATCAGTGAAGAGATGAGCAGATCAGGAGAGCAAATTTTTGAATTATGCAACCACTACGGAATTCACGCTAAATCAGAGTAACTAATGGATAAAAAACTGATGTCTAATGACGGCGTCGGTTTAAATACACCCAAATTAACGTAAATCACTGTAGTGTGCTCAATTTTAATATTTTTAAATATTATAATTATTTATGAATAAACTTAAAAAATCTTTTGAATTTTTATATTTTTTTAAGCAAAAAATAATAATTTTGGTCCCTATAGTTTACTTGAATTTTGGTTTTAGTCCTCATACTTTACAAAATTTTGATTTTAGTCATCATAATTTACAAAGTTGGTCCTTGCAGGTCCACGTCAGCAATGTCCAGTTAGAATCTGTTATACACGTCAGCTCCGTTTAGACCTCATGTGACGGTAGAGACCAACTCCTAAATGAAAATAAAGTGTGGGGACTAAAACCAAAAATTTGAAACTATGACGACTAAAACCAAAATTCGAGCAAACTGTGGGGATCAAAAGTATGATTTATTGTGTTGAATGGTCAAGTGGGTAACTCCATTGCATAAGTATAACAAGAATTTCCCAAAATCAGATTTTGGGGGAGAGAAATTCCCAGATCCAAATTTTGGGGGTCAAAATTCTCAAAATCGGAACCTAATGAATTTGATACCCATTTTACTCATGGGCCAAAGTCTCTAACCAATTAAAAACTTTGGTTAAAAATTATATTATATTATATATATATATATATATATATATATAATTTTTTAAAAATAATTTTAATTTATATAAAAAATTATAATAAAATTGTGTTGTTAGAGTCTAAAAAATATATTTTTCTTTTGCACAAAGTTTATAAAACTAAATTTAAATTAAAAATTGTAAAATATTTTGATGAAAAATATTTTTTTAACTACAACACATCTTTGCATTTTAAAAAAGATATTTCATTAATTATTTTTTTTGTGAATTATAAAGTTATTAAAGACTTTCGCCCAAAGTCTATAAAATTAAATTTAAAATTAAAATATTAAAATATTTTTTGTCCAAAATATTTTGATAGACTCTAGCACATCTTTTATATCATATATATATTTTTGTGAATTAAATTTTATTTTTTATAATTAAAATTATTATAAATAAAAGTCTCTAACTCATTAGAGACGTTTGTGCAAAGTCTATATTAGCTTCATAATTTTTTAAGAAAATATTTGAATTCATGAAATAATTTTTTAATGATACAAAATATGTACTTTGATATAAAAAATATTTTAAATCAAAATATTTCATAATTTTTAATTTTAATTTTAATTTATAGACTTGGTACAAAATTCTTTAATGCATTAGAGAATTTGAAAATATATTTTTTATACTCTAATATCTCATTTTATCATAAAAAATATTTTATAAATTTAAATTATTTTATATATATATATATATATATATATATATATATAATTTTTGACCAAAGTCTTTATTCAGTTGGAGACTTTGGCCCAGAAATAAAATGGATATCCAATTCACTAAGTTCTGATTTTGAGAATTTTGATCTCCAATATTCGGATATGAGAATTTCCATCTCCTAAAATTCGATTTTAAAAAATTATTGTAAGTATAAACACCATATTGGGCAATTAATTAACTACATATACATTGAATATATACAAAATCAGCATAAACACAAATCTGCAAATGAATTAACGCCAGTGAAACAATTAGCATGGGCAGGATTTTGGTCATGGAATGAGTAGTATGAACGCAATGTAGAATATTTCATAATGAATGATGAGCCGTGGAAGAAATTGTATGAATAGGGATGCGGCAATGGTTCAATTAATCATAATTTTTGTGGTTAATCGAAATCGAATTAAGAATTCGCTAATCGAAACCGAATTTGAAATCATTGCGATTTCAAAAACTAGTATTCGAAATCAAAATCGGCTCAGTTTCGATTATCTGCCGTTTCGATTATTCGACGGATAACTGAAACTGATTAGTTCGGTTCAGATAGAATTGATTATATGAGCTCATGGTAAATGAAAATTATTTAACCAAATCTGAGTGCAAATTTGGTTCTATAAGTTTTCAATTTTTTGGACTTTAGTCATATAAAATTTATTTTGGTATTTTTAGTCTTATAAGTTTGCTCCGTAGTACAGATTTAGTCCTATCCGTAACGGTTCGTTAACTCTCCATCAATATGGACTAACGTCGTTCATACACATTGATAGATTTGATCCTATGAGTTTCATTTTGAAATTTTCAGCCCTATATGTTTGTCCCGTAGCATAGATGGTCCTATATATTTACCCCCGTAGCATAAATTTATTCCAATATATTTGCCCTATAGCACAAATTTGATCATATTCGTGATGGTCTGTTAACTCTCCGCCTACGAAAAAATAAACGGCGTTGTGTCCATGTTGACAGGGTTAACATACCGTCGTGAATAGGACCGAATCTATGTTACAAAGCAAACTTATATATGTTACGGAGCAAATCTATGTTATAGAGTTAATATACCAATTTGTCTATATGTCGGTCCGTCATATTCATGACGGTCAGTTAACTCCGTAAACATGGACATAATGTCATTTATTTTCTCGTGGACGAAGGATTAACGAACCGTCGCTGATAGAATCAAATATGTGCTCCAGGGCAAATATATAGGGCTAAATCTGTACTACGAGACAAACATATAAGACTAAAAATTTCAAAATAAAACTTATAGGACAAATCTATCAACGTGTATGAACGACGTTGGTCCATATTGACGGAGAGTTAATGGACCGTCACGAATATGACCAAATCTATACTACAGAGCAAATTTATAAGACTGAAAATACAAAAATAAAACTTATAGGATCAAAGTTCAAAAAATTGAAAACTTGTAGGACAAAATTTGCACTTCTCCCTATTAAAACTATTTTAGTTTAGGAGAAAATGAAACCTAATTTTAGATTTTGGATTTTATGTTTTATGTTTTATATTTTTTGAAAATACATTTAGTTAGTGTTTGGTTGAAGGAAATAGAGAGGGAATGGAATAGTATTCCCTCTTTATTCCTTTGTTTGGTTACACCATTTAAGTTGGAATAGTATTACTAGGGGTGAGCAAAAAAAACCAGTTTCCCGATTAACCGGAAAATCGGTCCGAAACCGAACCGGTTTTTCCGGTTAATCGAACCGGTTTTTTTGATTTCGTTTTTTTTTTTGTAAAAATCGGTTTTCGGTTTCGGTTTCGGTCCGAGAGGTAAAAAGTCCACCGGTTTCGGTTAACCGACCGGTTGGATATAATTTATTAATTTTTAATTATATATATATATAATAATTTATAAATTATGAAAAATTATAAATAAATACAGAAAATTATAAAAAAATTATAAAAAAATTAAAATATTTAAAAAATATTTAAAAAATATTTAAAAAATTAAAAAATAGTTTTTGTAGAACATTATCTTGGTTCAATGGTTTCACTTTTTTTTTTCTTTTTTCTCAATGAGAATTTGCTATTTATTTAGATTTTTCTCCATAATTTGCATAATATTATTATATTTGTATGTTAAAAAAATTTATTGGTTAACCAAAAATTATCGGTTAACCGAACCGAAAAAACCGAAACCGAAATAGCGATTAACCGAAGTTAATGGACCGATTTACGATTAATAATTTTGAAAAATCGAAGTTAATGGACCGGTTTTTTTTTCTGCTAATGGATCGGTTAACCGGTCCATGCTCACCCCTAAGTATTATTGATGGAGAGGGAATACTATTCCCGGGGTGAAGGCAAGGAATGCTATTAATTGTCTATTCCGAATGCCTTTTTACAATTTTACCCTATCTTTTCTTCCTCGTCTTCTGTCTGTCGGATGCTACGTTTGCTCTGTCGCCCTCGTTTGTCGGATAGAGGAGCGATCTCTCTCTGCGCCAGAGAGAGGTCTCGTTCGACCTCTCTGCGCTAGAGAGAGGTCGAAAGAGACCTCTCTCTGGTGACCTCTCTGCCGGCGCAGAGAGGGTCGACGCCGCAGAGAGGTGGTTGAACGAGAGAGGCGATCTCTCTCTGGTCATTTTTAAAATTATAATTTTTAATAATAAATATTTTTATATTAATTTCAGATGTTAAAGATTATTTTATATTATTTTTTAAAATTTTATTATTTTAAAATAAAATATATCAAATTTTATTAAAAAAGATATTTTGATAATTTATCTTTGTATTCATTATCTATTTCTTATGCTAACCAAACAAAATAATCATATTCTTGGCCTATTTATAATGTCAATCAAACAAGATAATATTATTCTTTATCTATTTCATTCCTTGTCTATTTTTATTTATTTATTTATTTTTATTCCTTATAAATTTATTTCAACCCATCAAACGGATTCTTACGTGACAAAAAGAAACATCCTTTTAGCAAAATACAAACAGTGACAATAATTTTGGGGTTGGATTTAGGTTTTGTGGACCATTATAAGACCCTCGAGACGGATTCGACGGTTCTGTCATTAGTGAAAGAAGTATGGGTTTCTCCGTCCATTTGAATATTTTTGGGGCTATAAAATAGGGAAGGCTCTTCTAGGGTTACGCTTTTGCCATCGGCGCCGATACAGGAGAAGCGGAGTAGCAATGGGCGTGTTCACTTTTGTGTGCCGACGTTCCGGCAATGAGTGGACGGCGAAGCAGCTCTCTGGCCATGTCGAGGGGTCGGCAAATTCGACCTACGACCTCCAGCGGCGGCTCGTGCAGGCGGTGGTTGCCGTCGACTCCTCTGGTGGCGTTCAGTCCTCTTTCTCTCTAATCTCCCCCTCGTCGGCCGTCTTCCAGGTGAGGAATCACGTATCGGTTTTGTTTGTTCTTGTCTTTGGCTTCGATCTACTTTGACTATTCGCAATCACATTGATGCTCACCTTGATCTAAAGCTTAGGTTTGTTTTTTACCAGTGTTATTACTAGCCTTCCCTTCAACTAGATATTCATCCCTAATCGAATTTATTTCTGTGAATAAATCGATTAACCATACGTGCGATCAAGTACATCTTTTTGTCAATCAGTTTGACCATATATAAGTTACCTGTCGGAGAAACTGAAGGGAAGGTAGATTCTTTTTTAGAGTAATTGGTGAGAGAATAATTCGTGCTATAAAGCTGGTGGTCTCTCTCAAATGACAGCTGAGTATTTAAGGTATCCTTCTTTCAGCTGCCATTTGAAAGATGAGGTACTGATTTAGGTTTTGTCAACCATTAGAACTCCAAGATGATAATTAATTTATTGCTTGTTCAGAACCACTTCCATATGAAACAGATTTCTTGATAGAAATTAATTTCTTAGAATTGAAATTCCATTTCATGTTTTTTGGTTTATGCATGAAAATCGGAAGTTGAATTCCATTTCTCTTGCTTGGAATCAAAATGAACATTCAACTATGCGATCCATAAGAACTAAGGTTATATTAGGTAGTATAATTAATGTGTATGCTGCTTGATTTTAGATAGGTCTGTTTTCACTATATCCAGATTTACTATGTATGGAATATTTAGTTGCAGGTGTGATACACATAAATTTGGTTTCTGGTTCTGTATATTGTATTATTATTACTTCCATCATCACTCTTACATTATCCATATATTCTATTACTGTCAAAGTTGTCCATCCTAATTTTTGTAGCATGCACCGAGTTGCTTACTTCTTGGAAATAATGGGTTTTTTTTCTACTTATGCAAGTTGTTTTAAGATACAACTCTACAATTTGGTGTTATGTTGATCTGAATTCTGGACTATTGCTCACATCCTATTAATTATCATTTCATATTTAGAACATTCTTTGTTACTTGTGTGTGTTCCATAATGACAACTCATTTTTGAATAAGCATATCCTTTTTAGCTTTATCTTCTAGTAGGTGGACAATTCTTTTGGTTCCTCAAATCCTTTAACTTGCCGTAGATTAAGGGTGTAATCGAGCTGAGCCCAGCCGAGCTTGCTTGTGCTCGAGCTCGGCTCGTTTAAGAAATGTCGAGCTCGAGCTCGAACTCGAGCTGGATCGAGCTTCAATATCCAAGCTCGAGCTCGACTCGAGCTCGGCTTGTTTAAGCTCGTTTAGGCTCGTTTATTTTTCTCAAGCGTGTTTGAGCTCGTTCAAGCTCGGCTCGACTCGGGTTTATGCTTAACCCCATATGAAATATTAATATTTATATAATTATATATAAATATATGAAGCTTGATTAGGCTCGCGAGCCACTCGAGTTGAGTATTACTTAGCTCGAGCTCGACTCGCTCGTTTGTAAAGCTCGGCTCGAGCTCGATAAGATCGAGTCGAGTTCGAGTTTTTTTCGAGTCGATCTCGAGTATCTCACGAGTTGCTCGGCTCACTTACACCCCTATTGTAGATAACTAATTGCATAATGGGGATTGTAATCATTGTATTAGTAACATGCATCATGTAAATAAAGTTAAAGCATCATTTGATTGACATGAAAGCTTGTAATTTACCAAAAATTACAATTCGTAGAGAAAATACTTCTCTGCATTAGCAATAATCTCTTTTGAGAGTTAGAATACATGCCTGTCATTTACTAAGCACTGTGTTTTATGTGGTATCCTTTTGTCCTATTTGATTCTTGTTACATCTCTTTGAAACATTCTGTCTTCCTTTGTTTAGAATGAAAAAATTTTAGTCCTTTTTCCTCCCAAGACGTTTGAGTTTTCACCCACTCTTTTTTTTCTCCTTTCTTTTTTTTCCTCTTAAGTAAATTAATTATTATTATTTCTTCTTTTCTTCCTATTCTTCATCGTCCCATATAGACTTACCTAGGGGTGGCAATTTTATCCGCATCCGCTAACTAAAACCCGCATCTGCACCGGATCCATATCCGCAAGTAAAAACGGATATGAATACGGATACGGATCTAGAAAATTTATATCCGCGCGGATATGATGCGAATACATATATGACTGTGGATCTGCACCGCCTATCCGCCTCATTTAAATTACTATTTTGCCCATATATGTAATTAACATATATAAGGGGCTAAGTGCAATATGGTAAGTTTATGTCAAATATATATTAAAGTATTAAACATAAGTCTTTGCCCTAAATCTAATACTATTCCTGTTCGGCGCCTCTTTTCTCTACACGGTGAGTGTGAGCCACAATCTATCGATCTCTTTCTCCTCACCGCCTGTCTGCCGTCGGCTCTTCTTCTTCTCACCGTCGGGTCATCTTCTCACCGTCAGCTCTTCTTCTTCTCAGCTTGAGCCGCCGCCTGTCCGCCTCCAATTCCAACTCTATTGGTTTCTGGTTTCCTTGGCTTCTCGATTTCTAGTTTCAGAGCTTGAATCATTTTTTAACTTCTGATTTCTGGTTTCATGTACTTGCAAAGAGTTTTAGTTTTTATTCTAGTTATTGTCATCACATTATATTATATGGATTTTTGTTTTTTTCTATCATCTAGGGGTTAAATTCTTGTCCAATACCAGTATCAAAACTTGGCGAGACTCACAATTCAGTTTCTTTATGATATGATCAATCAATTTACACTTGATTAAGGTCTTTAATTAATATGCTCAATCAGTTTGCCTTTGCTTCAAAACAGATCAGGTTTTCTCCGATTGTGCACAGAAAATTGATCAAATTTCATAGTTAACAAAAGCGTTCTTTTGCCAACCTTGTATTCATGAAGTATTTCTCCAGCTAATTTGTAAATATGGCCGTGCTCTCTGTTTGGTTATAAGGGTCTGTTTGTATTAGTAGAAGCTAATTATTTTGCTGTATGAATTTTGAAGTATATTATATATTTGTTTTTGGATCAATGAATTGGTAATTTATTAATTTTTTAATTAAATATATTATTTTAATAATTTTTTATTAAATACGGTGTGGATATCCGTATTTGAAGCGGTGCATATATGGATATCTATATTCATATTCGTAGCGGATACGGATGTGCGGATATAGGGTGGGGTGCGGTGCGGATGTGGATAATGCGGTATCCGCACCGCATCCGATTCGTTGCCACCCCTAGACTTACCCTTAAATTTTTTCCCACTGCATGCATCTAAATAATGATCAATTAATCCTTCTGCAGGTAATCATTGGTGGAGGTTGTGGTGGGGCATTCATCGGTGGCGGCGTACCATCAGGTGGTGCAGCAACAGGCTCTGGCGGTGCAGCTGATCCTGAGGCACCTCCTGCAGAGGAGAAAAAGGAGGAGAAAGAAGAAAGCGATGATGACATGGGGTTCTCCCTCTTTGATTAATATGACTCGTTCTAGAGTTTGTTTTCCTCGATAATGTGGCGTGTTTTCTCTACAAATTATGGCTGAAAATTATTTAATGGTTATGAAGTGAGATTAGGGTGACCAATATATTGTAACATTGTGCTTGAGTTGTCAATTCGGTTTTGATCTCTTGTTCTCCCCGTAGTTGCTTTTTACCGTGCAGTGCTATAGATCCTCTCTTATTCCTAACAAGGTGCATAGTAGTGAAGTATTAGTGATTGCGCTTACACTAGGGTTTTTGAAAGCATGATTGCCACTCTAATTATTAAAGAATTAGGAGTTCTACTCCCGCTGTCATTATTTCTCCTCTCGATATATCCACATCATCTTTTTTTTCTTCTCAAAATATATCCGCATCATCATAAATTAGGATTGCACGTTTGATTAATAGAGTGATTTAATTAAACATCAATTGATGAAAATTTCTATAGAATTATATTGTATCTATTCAAATACCTATTTGAGATGCTGCTCTAGAAGAAAACAAAAAAAACCTATTGAGATTAATACCTAAGAAAAAGTGGAATGGTTTTGGTATTATATTTTTTTAACCAAATGGTTTTGGTATTATAATTTATCCAATTAATGTACTAACTTTGGAATCTAAAACTTAACGAGTATATATGAAAATTGAACTTGATGCATAATGTAATTACTCAATTTTCATATAATTACTATTGAATATTGATCGGACTGTAAGGATTAGAACTTGCAAATTATAAGAAAATTGCCACAGATGAAAATATAACAAACATAATAACAAAAAAAAGAAAATAAACGAGTTATACACTTATATTATATATGTTAATGTTATGTAATATAATCGTTCCGTTGAAGAAGGCGAAAGTCCGGCGGCAACTTGCTGCTTCTCTTCTATCCCTTTTCTTCTATGATGATAGGGCCTTCATCCACCCAAAGGTCACCCCTAGTGCCGCATGGTAAAGGTCACTCCGTTCTCCTCTTTTGGCTCGCCGTCTGCCAAATCATTGACGACACCCGTGTGCACGGCTTCAACATCACCAATCATGCGCTCAACGCCACATTCGACCTCACCCTCTGCTCCTACAAACTGCAACCACCATCTCTCGATCTACTACGACGACGTCGAGGCTACTGTGTAGTCGTTTTTGTCCTTCACCTGCACTTACTTTTCTGCACGACCGCCATCGCTAATCCTCATCACCACGAGAGGAAGAGAAAAAATTCTAGATATGGCAGGGAGTGGTCGGAAGATCGCGGTGGTGCTTGACTTCTCCAAGAGCAGCAAGGCAGCGCTGGACTGGGCCATACCGTCGTCCATACCGAGCCCAACAAGGGCGAAGAGGCCGAGCACCTCCTCTAGTCCCAGTTCGGCTCCCGTACGCTCATCGGCCGTCGTGTCGTCCCTTCCTCCTCCATCTCTTTCAATCTAATCACCATGTAGTTGCTCACCCCGTCGTTGTGTCTTTTGTGTGGCTTTGATTCCTCTGAAGGAGTTACGACAGACGGAGGTGATGAAGCACTATGATCTCGCCGTGGATGCGGATGTTATTGACATGCTCGAGTAAATCGTCGATGACACCCGCGTGCACGTGTTCAACATCATCAACCACGCGCTCAACGCCACCTTCGACCTCACCCTCCGCTCCTACGAACTGCAACCACCATCTCTCGGTCTACTACAACAATGTCAAGGCTACGGTGTGGTACGACGAGCAGTTGTTCGCCGGGGCGGAGGTGCCGTCGTTCTACCAGCCAAGGCGGAACGTGACGACTACGGTATGCCAATGTCTCTGTCTCACTCTCTAAGAAAAGGAGAAAAATAATGTGGTCATTGACTTGCCCTAAAGATGCCTATTCATGTCTCCGCCAAGAGCTTGCGATTTGCAGAACTTGAGTCATCCTTTCCTTGACTCTTCTTTTTCTTAAACTTGTCATCTTTCTATCAGCTTGATTTAAAAAAAACAAGGAATCATTTAAATTTCTGTTTATTTCCTAGTTTACTCACTAATGGTGTCGACGGAGGCAGCAGTAGTCATTGAGCTTTCCTCCAATAGTTGTTTGCCATGCCCCTCAGGCAAGTTGTTGAGATCGAGTGAGTTGGCCTCCGGTCTCCTGCG
The DNA here is from genome assembly GCA_034359265.1 of Canna indica. Taxonomy (NCBI): domain Eukaryota; kingdom Viridiplantae; phylum Streptophyta; class Magnoliopsida; order Zingiberales; family Cannaceae; genus Canna; species Canna indica. The sequence goes on from CP136896.1 coordinate 53,660,041, forward strand.
GCCAAATCAAACCGATCTTCGGTGTGTGTGAGAGAAATCTTTTAATAATTGCTGAGAGAGAGAGAGAGAGAGGGTGAGATCCATTTTTTAATAATAGATTAAAAAAATATTTTTTATACAGATCAACATGCCACATCGTCAGTTTAACGGAGTGTCTGACAAATATCACAATTGAAACAAATATCACAATTGAAACAAATGTCTTAGTACAAATGAGACAAATAAAAATACAAACCACAATTGAGACAAAGGACAAAGTACATGCTATATTTAGGTATTTTCCTATTTTCAAATTCAATTTCAACTTCTTTGGTTGCTTCCAATTTTGGTCGCTTCTAGAAAAGTATTTTATGATTTAACGTGGTCACTATAAAGCTTTGGTCGCTTCTTAAAGTGTGATGAAAAGTATTTTATGATTCAACGTGGTCACTATATTCGAGCATGTGTTTAGGTCAATTTATCATTGCCTTTGTGTCATGGTATTTTGGTTGATACCCCCATCTATTTGATCTTTTTCCCGTTCCTTATGAGAATTCATCCTCAATTTATTTTACTCGTGGAATAGTTGATAATAAGGAATCAAATTGACCTAATTTTAAAATGATTCCTCAAACACTTGTTGATCCTGGTTCAATAACACAAAATCCCCACTCTAGTTCAGAGCCTAATACTTCTTGTATACCTAAATATTCTTCTCGTTCCTCGATTCCAAACACATCGAACACCCCCGTCTCCCCTTCTCATTCGCTCCACCTTGCGTCATCGAGAAGGATTCAATAACCAATTAAGACCTTGATGCTCTCGGCTTGGATGCCACCGTGTTGTCTGAATCAGAGGAGGGATAGCTCACTCCCGCATTTCCTTCTCACGCCGCCCCTAAGTCAAATTTGAGATTGCAAACCCATCTGAGACAAAAAAAAACTACTTCTTGATCTTGATTAAATTGGTGCCCACATGCCCTGCAGGCTTCTAATCCCTTTGATGCACCTTCACCCTGACCATCCATGCTTACCGGATCTATGCATGGTTATAACTATAACCCGTTAACCACTGCGCAACCCACCTTGTTAAATTCTTCTACTTCGAATCTTTCAACACCTCTTAACCTAGGCAACTCTAACCATAACCCTACTCCCATCTTCCCATGTGTGGTTTCTTCCTCCACCCCAGCCCCCATTCGTGTATCTACTATGCCATCTTTACACTCTCTCTCCCTTCCCCATGAATTTTTTATCTTGGAATGTTAGAGATACGTTGCGGTGACCAATAAGAGATCGCTTAAAGTCCCTCATTATTAAGTTCATACTAAATTTATTAACTTTGTAGGAGAGTTATATTCCTCTGACACTCTACTCAAATGACATCTATCCAACAACAAATTGTGCATATAATTGTTAAATTTGATTCTTTACCGTCTTTTTTGTTTTCCTCGATTTATGCCATCACTAATCCTTTTCTTAGAAATGCTTTGTGGCAACATTTATGAATTTATACCTTTCATCATATTCTTAGATTATTATTGGTGATTTTAGCTATGTTTTGAACCTTGAGGATAAAAAGGGAGAACTTCCTTTTGTAGTATCTAATTCGGTCTCTATGTTTCATAATTTCATTTATGACTATGAACTTGTCGATCTTGGCTATTATGGTATTCCTTATACATGATATAATAATAGATTGGGTGATAAATGTATTCTTATTCGTCTAGATCGTATGTTTACAAATCTTGCTTGGTTGCATTTCTTTAATAATTCTAAAATTAAACATCTTAATCGGGTTGCCTTGGACCATTGTCCCTTGCTTTGCGATATCCCTTTACAAGGTTCCCAAAGGTCAAAGCTGTTAAAATTAAAAAAAATTGGATTGAATACCTAGATTCTCAATCTATAGTTCATGGTCGGTAGTATAAGGCTGATATCCCTCTTCCACTCATGACCAAATTTTCTACCTAGCTCAAATGGACTACCACAACTCTATCTAAATGGAATAGGGATACTATAGGTCCTTTGGAATCCAATTTGGCTATTGGCACGGTTAAACTTGCATGGCTTGAACACATCTAAGCCTTTGGTACATTTTCATCTCACGAAGAATTACCCCGCAAGAGTCTATATAATAAAGCCAATGTTGTCCAAAGGAAAATTATGCTCAAGTGGTTGCCAAAATCTAAGACTAAATGAATAGAACAAGATGATTGATTATAATCTACTTTCATAGAATAGTTTTAGGTTGTAGGCATATCAACAAAATTAATTTAGTGCTTACTGATAATGGTCTTCCTGTTCATGAGGAGCTTGATATCGTGCAAGCCTTTGTGCAATTTTATTCTAAACTGTGGGGACACTTAAACTTTTACCACATATTTCAACTGTACTGGCTTTCCATATCACCCGTTGCTCACATATAATTCCCATGCTCATGGCCCCTTTACACTTTGAGGTTGCTAAACAGATGCTGAATGGGAAAAGCCTACGATTAAATGGGTTCATAGTATAAATCTTATTGGGAAACTATCTCACCTATTTCTATGAAATATTTGCAACACTTTTGCATATGCTGAAATTCCTTATGGCTGGAATAAGATTCTCTTAATATTTATTTTCAAAATCAATGATCCAAAATTAGTTAAGAATTTTCGACCTAATGTCTTGTGCAACTTATCCTACCGTATTCTTGCTAAAGTCCTAGCTAATAGACTCAAATTAATTTTATATCATATCATCTCCAAAGAGCAATCTGCATTTATTGAGCAAAGAAGTATTCATGACAATATTTTAGTTGCCCAAAAGCTTGCTTATTCTCTATATACATTTGAAGGTAAAACTTATTTTGTATTAATCAAAATTAACATTGAAAAGAAATATGATATAATTTATTGGAATGTCATCCTATTTGCCTCACAAGCTCTTAGTTTCCTCAAATTTTTATTGTTTGGATAATAGCTTGTCTCTCTTCCACTTCTTTTTCATGCTTTATTAATGACAATATCTCTGCATTCTTCAAAATTAATCAAGCATTTGACAAGGTGATCCACTCTCATCCTTTTTGTATGTTATAGTGGCCCGACCCTTACCAACCTCCTTGCTAGGGGTATTTTCAAGCTTGGTAAAATACCAGTTTTGAATGTTCCTTATGCCAACAAGAAGATCCCAACGGTAAAAAATATGACTGTTCGAACCTGTAGAACTTGAGCCATAGTCTTTTGTCTGTCTATAAAAACTTGTTCTTTACCTTCCTACAAGTTCTGAATGTTCCTTGAGCTATCTATTGAGTTATCTAAGTTTTCTTTAAGCCATTTCTCTCGAATCCTAGTTTCCTACACTTTGATTCTTGATTTGGTCTTACGTTTGATCAACTCAACATCTTGAGGCATAAGAGGAGCTAGGTTGCTTGTGCTGGAGCTATATAAGTAATTTATGTTTTGATTTAGGGTTAATTATCAAATATATTTTGACTTTTGACGTATTTCCCTAATCTATCATCACTTTCTAATTTTCTCAATTCAGTACACCACTTTTTGATTTGTTACAAATCTATCCAATCGTCTACCCAGCGTCAATTTTGTTGTCTGAATGCTGACGTGGCGTTGCTGACGTGGCTAATAATCCCAATCAGCATTCAAACACGATTTTTTAAACTTTTTTTTCGATCCCACCAAACCCTGTCAACAACCACTTTAAGGGTTAATTATAAAATATATCCCGACTTTTGATGTATTTCCCTAATCTATTCCCATTTTCTAATTTTTTCAATTTAGTACATCACTTTTCGATTTGTTACAAATCTATTCCACCGTCTACCCAGCATCAACTTCGCAATTTTCAACAGAGAGAAGAAATCCCTCTCTTCTGAAAATTTTCTTATCAAAACAAAGCCTACAGTGGACAATCATATTTAACAGTATCATCACTGTTGGAAAATTTTACAGTATCATATGAAATCCTGCATTTAACAGTATCACCACTGATGGAAAATTTTTATGGTTTATACTAAACATACTAGATGAAAGGGGGGAAGGTGAGCGAGCAGGTGAAAATTAATAGAGACATACCAGAGTCGACGAGGATGAAGACAGGGAGCACGAAGAGATGTAGACGGCATTGGGGATTGTGAGAAAGACGAGCAGTGAGCAGGCGACAAGGTCGAGGAAGAGGTGAGCAGGTGATTTTAAAGGTTGATTTTTTAAATATAATCAACTTGTCGTGATCTGTTGGCTGGGTTTGGTAGGGCTGAAAAAATTAGATACAAGTTAAAGTTTGCGTCTGAATGCTGACTGTGATTATTAGCCACATCAGCATTCAGACGACAAAGTTGACGCTGGGTAGATGGTGGGATAGATTTGTAATAAATCGAAAAGTGGTGTACTAAATTGAGAAAATTAGAAAGTGAGAATAGATTAGGGAAACACATCAAAAGTCGGGATATATTTTGTAATTAACCTTGTTGCTGACTAGGTTTGGTGGGGCCGAAAAAAAAAGTTAAAAAATTGTGTTTGAATGTTGACTGGGATTATTAGCCATGTCAGCATTTAGACGACAAAGTTGACGCTGGGTAGACGGTGGGATAGATTTGTAACAAATTAAAAAATTGTGTACTGAATTGAAAAAATTGGAACGTGAGCATAGATTAGGGAAACACATCAACAGCTGGGATATATTTTATAATTAACCATTTGATTTATTGCTCAATTTCTATTGTGATTGTGCTTTATTTTATTGTCATTTAAAGCTTTTAAGACCTAGGTTGTTAGGTCTTGAGTGATGGTGGTTGTCATGGTTGTTGGCCTAAAGTTTTCTACCTTGCTCTTAATCTCGGTTTTGATGATAACAAACATGGAACTAATGTTTCATTGAGAAATATTTTCAGGTTCCATATCGGTTAGTGCTCGATGTCCTTGATCGGAAATATCTAAGAAATCAGAAGGACATTGGTCGACGCGTTCGGGTTTGTCGCGGAGGTTTCTCGAAGTTCGACGTGTGCACCAAAGACGTCTTGGACAAGTCTAAAGAACACATGGATAGCTCTCCAAGTTGACGCACGTTGAAGGTCGGAACCCAAAAATAAAGTGCGCAAGAAGAAGGCTGAAAAAATCAAGTTCAACCTAGGTTCGGTCAACCGATCGATCGACCGAATGCAGTGAAGAATTGGCAGTAGCTAATTCAATTGACCGGTCGGTCGACTGAATATGGTCAAAAATTGGTAGTAGCCAATTCGGTCGATCGCGCGGTCGACCGGACGAAGCAGAGAATTGGCAGTAGCCAATCCGATCGACCAAAGTTCGCCCAGAAGCGGCATATTGCCTTCGGTCGCTAGGCGGTCGCTCGATCGGTCGACCGATGATCGACTGGACAAGCGACCGACGATATAACGGCTTGAAAAATAGTCATTTTTACCCATTGTGCCCGACCACCACTTGGTGGTTTGACTATTTAAATGCCTTCTAAGCCTTCCTATGACCCTTGAATGCTTTATGAGACATTCTTTGACACCTATAAGCTTTGATTGAGCCATCTTTGTTGAAACCCTAGCTTTCTACCTTGTTTTTCTTGAGTTTGCCTTCAAGCTTGATTTGATTCATCATCAAGACATCAAGATGAGCTACGATTCATTGTGTTGGAGCTAAGTATTTGTGTTGTTGTATTTTTGCTCAATTACTTGTATATTTTCTTGTTTATTTCATTGCATTTGAGCTTATGAAGACCTAGATTGTTAGGTCTTGCAATTGGGTAGTTGCCTTTGTGTTTGAGGCTTAAATCCACTGGTGTAAATATAGTTTGCTAGGATTAGTTCTTGTTGTCCTTTGGATTGAGGTGGGAGAGTGCTCTCGGTAGGAAGGCGGAGACTTCCGGGTGTGAAAGTGTCTTCGGTGTGAGAGAGGAGACTCTCCGGTGAAAATATCCTCGTTGTAAAGGAAACAAGATAATCTAGTAAAGCTAGTTTGAAAATCCTAAGCGGGGTGCTTAGGTAGTGGAGTAGGCATTGAGGCCGAATCACTATAAATTATTGTGTTAGAATTATATTTTGTTTGTCTTTATTGCTTCATATTTATTGCTTTCGCTTGCTATTAATATCGTGCTTAGCCTAACTAATCAAGAAACGATTAAAATCAGAATTAGACGATAAGATTAGTTAACATACTATTCACCCCCCCTCTAGTGTGGTCATTTCACCCAATATTTGTGTAGAGGCATAAGTCCACATTTGTAAAGTAGATTTAGAGTGTCCTTAAGGAGTGAGGTGAGAAAGTGCATTCAGGGAGAAGACAGAGATTTTGCGGTGGAAATTCCTCAATTTTAAGGAACTTTAATATCTAGTGAATTTAGGTTTGAAATCCTAAGCAGTGTGCTTAGGTATTGAAGTAGGCGGTGTTGTTGAACCACTATAAAATCATTTGTGTTAGAATTGCTTACTTGTGCGTTGCTATACGTGTCATTTGTTATTGGCTTCCGCTTGCTTCTTAAATTTTGATTTGCCTAAGATTAAAAGAAACATTTAAAATTGACATTATGCTAAACACACTATTCATTCCCCTCTAATATGGTTATTCACCTAACACCAAAAGTTGATGAGCAACCCAAAATCGTGAGGAGTTGTTTTAACTAGAGACATACACGAGTAAGAAACGTAATAGAGAGATGTTTTGATCTACTAAAGCAACGATGAGATATTCTTCGATCTCTTTCCTTTTATCTAATAAAAACTCAATGTCGTATTATTCATGCATGTAGTTTACTTTATAACTTCGTACAATCGAACATGAAAATTGATTCTTTGGAGTCTGGTACAATCGTGGATGAAGTGCCAATAGGAGAAGAATTTATCAAGATAATAAGCATTGTTGAGCCTCATAATGAATCGAATCAAATGAGAGATAACTTGACACAACAAATATAGGACAATTGGAGACAAAGACATCAATTTATAGATGTTAATTTAAGTTGTAATAGGATAATAAATTTGGTGTTGTAACATGATACTTTTTGTTAGATTGTTCGGTGTTAATAACACGCAGCGGAAGACAAAACAATTCAAAAATAGATCTATTTGCGTTTAAAAATTTATTTTATGTGTATAAGATCGGATCTGAAACATACCTGAAGGCGAATATTTGACGAGTATTTGTTTTTAAAAATTTATTTGATAGTGCGAAGACTCTATGCATATCCACACCGAGATTGGTCTTTACTATCAACTCCTTGGCCAATGGAACTCGTGAACAAATTTGAGTGAAAAATTATGCTAAAATTTTTCTCAAAAATTTCAACTCTAGATTAAAACATTTCTAATCATTTTCATATCTATCCCTCTCTCTTATGTGCACCTATTTATATAGCCAATCACGCATCACGTAAAAAGGTAATATCCACACATGGAATAGGAAAGGACAACCACCATTTAAAGTACATTAAAATTTCAAATCAAATTGGAATAAAAAACTTTACCTTTCAAATCAAATTGGAATAAAAAACTTTACCAATTAATCCTTTCTTTAATGTTATTTTCATTTGCATTGAATTGGAAAACTCAACAATTCAAAAGTTGATTCCAATTCCATTTTCTTACTCTTGCCGATCATGGGAAGAGATTAAATGTACCATCCAAATCTCAGTCAGTAAAAAGACTTATAATTACACATTAATTGTTTATTTATTAATTGATTTAATAAATAAACATTATATATATATATATATATATATATATATATATATATATAAATTAACAAAGAGATATGATTTTAATTTCTTTATTCCAAATATAATTTTTTTTTGGTCATTTATATTAATTATATTATATGTGCTAGCAAAAAATATAATAATATTTCATTTGAATTAATTTTTTATTTATTTATTTGGTTAATTAAATTTTTCAATTTAATTATCAAATAATAAAATAATTAATTCTCTAGCAAAGATCAGAACACTCGTTAGTGTGTGACCCCATAGGTTCAATACTAAATCGGTAGCAAATTGATCAAACCAATTTACCAATCAAGGTTGACATCTAGCAACACTCCTTGACGACCGGATAACAAATACTCTCAGGAACCCGTAGAAAAATACTGTAATATTTCCTTTTATCTTTATAGCTCAGGGTCACCCTAGGATATGGTTTAATTGTCAAATCCTAATAGGCGACCAACTTAATTTTCATGTCAATTATAATCGATCAAAGTATGACTTAAGAAACTCTTTTCTTCTCTCATTCAATTGCCCTGGCCAATGTCTTAATTTAGTCGTTTATAATTAATGTCAACACAGAGCTTAAACTCGTTACCAAGAGTTGATAGATTCCATCTTAATCAATCATTAATTCTACAAGCATTTAATCATACCCAATAACTTTTCAACTATCGCCCTAGGGCAATGGATGTCAGTACCAAAGCACGATAAATAACTTGTTAATTACCATGACGATCTCAAGTCAAAGGTGTTGGCCTAAGGTTTTCTACCTTGATCTTAATCTCGGTTTTGATGATAACAAACATGGAACTAATATTTCATTGAGAAATACTTTCAAGTTCCAAGTCGGTTAGCGCACGACGTCCGCGATCAGAAAAATTGGAGAAATCGACAAGGACGCTCGTCGTCGCTCGGGATTCTTCAGGAAGTTAGAGTTTAGGTTTAGGGTGTCTAGCATGTGATGTAATCCTCTTTATGATGCAAAGAACCCAAAAACTATACACGAACCCCAAAATATGAAAATTCGAAAACCCGAAAATCGCCCTGAAATTCACTAAGCCTAGAGAGCTCCTTGGAGGACTATATGACCTAGATATTTTCTTGACACATAAAATGGCGATAATTATTCCTTGGGTAAAAATTAGATAACAATGTATTTTTTTTAAAAAATTTGGAAGCCTTTAGCATACCCATATTTGACCATGGATGTTAGAAAATTTTTGTTTTTCAGAAATTTGTATTAGACTTCAAAAATTAGATTTTGATTCTTAAGGATTTTGATTTTTTAGATATTTTTATAAATCCAAATGGGGGGTAATCCTTATATAACATTTATGTTTTAAAGTAATTAACTTAAAGTTAAGAAATATTATATAAGTAGACTTAGCGAAGACGGAACCAGAAATGAGCAAACAAGCAAAAAAAACAAAGCAAAGAAGTAGTCTGCCCTGCCCAAGTTCGATCGACCGATTGGTCGACCGGCGGCATTTTGATCGACCGACCGACCGACCGAACGTTGCCCAAAAGCGACAGATTACCTTCGATCGCTCGGTCGGTCGATCGACGATCGACCGGACAAGCGACCGGTGTGCAGTAACGGCAAAAAATCGCTCGTTGAGAAGAGGTAGCTCTGTCTTCTCTTCATTGCTTATAAATACCCATGGGAGCCTTCCTTCATACTTTTGATCACTCCTAACCTTCTTGAGCCATCTTGTGATCATTCCCAAGTTTTATTGTGCCAATTCTTGTGGAAACCCTAGCTTTGATCTCTCATCTCTTTAATTGAGCCTTACCTTCATTATTTCATCATCAACGACATCAAGAGGAAGCTAGGAATCTTGTTGTGGAGCTAAGTACTTTTTTGTTTAATTTATTGCTCCATTTATTATTGTATTTTGTTGTTTATTTCATTGTAATTGAACTTGTGTAAACCTAGAGTGCTAGGTTGATTGAGTTGGTGGTTGCCTTGGTGTTAAGGCTTAAATCCACCATTGTAAACTTGGTTTACTAGAATTAGTTGAGTTGTCTCTTAGGTTGAGGTGGGAGAGTGCTCTCGGTAGGAAGGCGGGATACTTCCGGCTGTGGAAGTGCATTCGGTTTGAGAGCGGAGATTTTTTGATGTAAAGTCCTCTTTGTAAGGGAAACAATATAATCTAGTAAAGCTAGTTTGGAAATCCTAAGCGGGGTGCTTAGGTAGTGGAGTAGGCATTGGGGCCGAACCACTATAAATCATCATGTTTGTATTGCTTCTACTTGCATTTGCTTAATTAGCATATTACTTTGCTTCCGCTTGTTATTCAATTTGTTAATTGCCTAAGTAATCAAGTAAACGATTAAAACCAAAATTAGACGAAAAGATTAGTAAACACACTATTTATCCCCCCTCTAGTGTGGCCATTTCACCAATAATTGGTATCAGAGCGGGTTGTGGATTGAGATTTCACCATCTTGTCTACATCTTGCCTCGATCCGGAAAATGGCACTAGAGAATATAACATTTGCACCACCTAGGTTTGATGATAAAATTTTTGGTGATTGGAAGAGTAGGATGTATCCTTTTCTTAAAATACAAAGTTTAGATCTATGGTGCATGCTAAAGAATGAATATGTTGAGCCCACCATTGACATTAATGATTGGACTCAAGAACAAATTAGATTGTTTGAATTGAATGCTAAAACAACACACTTTCTATATTGCTCATTCTCAAACGATATACTTGAAAAAATTATGCATTGTTCATCCGCATTCGATATTTGGACTTGTTTAAACATGTTTTACGATTATGCAAAAACCGAGGAACTTATTACTTTCAATGAAGGAGGTGATGACAATTGTCATACCTCTAGTCCTAATGAAGTTTTTGATGCCCAAAGCTCATCTAGTCAAAGGAACACCAAAAATCGGAAAAGAAAACTTAGGTGCTTCCTTTGCCAAGAGAAGGGACACACGAAGAAGAATTGTCTAGTCTTGAAGAAGAAATCCAAAAAGAAGAATTGTGCACTACTACATTTTGAGCTTTTTATAGCATCTACCTATAGCATTCTACCTGAACGTTGTGAAATAGTGGTTAAAATAAAGCAAATTTTCGTATCCACGCCCTTCCCCGCCTGCCTTCCCCCAAAATGTCCGTAGCCGTGCGACCAATTAAACCCATCCCTTCCCCTTTTTTAGCCGACCACAAAACCATGCCCCGCTCTCCTCTCGACTCCCCTCACGATGAATTGCCCGCTGCTCGCCAAAACAACGCCTCCCCCTTGGCGATGCCTCCAACACCGATGCTCACTTCCCCTCCTGATGTCGTCTCTGTCCTGACAACCTCTTATCTGCCCAGGATCGAGAGTTTTTAGGTTTTCAGGGTAAACAAAAATCGAAAGGGGCGGGGGAGAGAGAATAATGGAGAATCCAGAGCTCGTTCTCTTCAATTCATCGTCGAAGCAAAATGAGGTGTTCAAGCCCCTCGTGGAGGGCCAGGTCTCCATGTACGTTTGCGGCATCACTCTCACCTATGTCTCCTTCGACGTCCTCTACAGGTCTACCTTATGTCCTTGTTTCTTGCTCCCGCCTTTGATCTGCAAATTTTGCAGGAGCGCCGTGCTGAAATCTGCTTTGCCGTTGGTGCCAATCTCCTGAGCCATCACTTGTTTCTCCCCTCTCCTTGACAGTCGCAGGTATTTGGATATCCATTTCCCTGCCTGCTTCTCCACCGTGTCGTCTTGCTGCCCTATAAGCTCTCCTCTGGCGGCTTGGGATTGAGTCGGCACTCCTACTCCGGTGTCGGATCTCCCCCCTCTTCCTTCGACCTTGTCGTGCCAAACCTCTCGTCTCCATCCTCGGGTGAGGTAATAGCAAGTTAAATACTTAGATGTGTATCACTTGAGTTGTGTGGGCATTTAATTTTGCTTTCTCGTGATTGAGATTTGATGTTTGAGTTTATTGAAATTATATGGTTATGAATTTATGTAAGAAGAAACTTGCTTTGTATGGTTTCTTTGGTTTCTGAATTATAAAAAAATAGGAACTATACAGATTAAAGTTTGATACATTATATCGATAGATGGCTTCATATCTGGTATCCTCTGCAATGGACGCATGTCTTTTGTTCGACAATTAGAACCTGATTGGCATATCGATACAAATGCTGAAATTATACATCAATTAACTGTAAGTTCTAAGTAGTATGCTCATGATTCAATTATGGCAGACTATTAACATTTTATTTTTTTATTCAATACATAACATGCTTGTTGCTTGAAAGTATATGTGAGAACTGAGAATTGACCTTAGGATTGGGTTCTAACTTATTGACTTTAGCTTTGATACCCCCAAAAAGAATAGCATATGAGATTTGTATAGTCTTGCTTATCTATGGAATGAGAAATGAAAAGCATGCTTTCAATCTTCCAAACTGTCATATTTTCATAAACATCCAATGGCCTATGACATTGCTCATTGATATAGCTTCTCCACCTTGTGTTGTCAATTGTTGATCATTCACAGAGTTAAGTCCACATTAATGCTTATCTGGATGTCATTCCTTTGCAACTTGACAATTCATTTTCTTCTGCAAATTGAGAATACAGTTCCACCAATCAGTTAAATTAGTATGTTTAATGCTTATCTATTTAGTTTATTTTGGCTATCAAGATGGGTTTACTAGTAATATATTTGCATGTTCTTTTTAGTTTTTTATTCTATGAATTAGTATCAATAATTGTTCAGGAATGTGAATATAAGATTTAATAAGATTCTATAATATGTATGCATCGTAGCATTATGACAGTAAAAGCCAACTTATTAACAATGTTGTTAATTTGATATAATTCTATTGCAAAATGTAGAGGCTTACATGTGTTTGCTAAATGTATTAGCACCTGAACATAGTAGGAAGCCTTACCCAAATACAGTGAAGGATCTTCTTGAAAGGTCAAAACTTGTTCTTGAACATGCAGATAGGATGGGTTGCCTATGCTCTTAGTAGTGAGCCTTACTCAAGTTGAGTGGAACCATGGGTGAGCAGTAGTGAGCCTTTCTTCTTTTCTTTGTCATTTAATGCTGACACTACTTGAGCATCTAAATACAAAATACAGATAATAAAAAATCTATGAAAACTATAAAAAATTAGAGAGAAAATAATTATGGATAGTAGTTTTCATCACATAATTTGCAGATTCATTCTAATGTTGGCTTTCTTCTATCGATACATTACAAAGGATTACTGGCTCAAGGAGGTTGCCAACATCACTTTTAGATCATACAATCAACCATTCATGGTAATTATTGCAAATTCTAGTTATTTTGGTTTCTTTCTTGGTAATCAGCCGTTGAAATTAATTATCACTTACTATGCCGCATGGGAATTTTACAAATTAGATTATAAGTGTTTGGTGCAGGATACAAATCCCACTAAAAGACCTGGTGCTAGACTTGAAGGTTATGCTTCTCTCAAGAAGCATCATTTTTTTAAAGGAATTGATTGAAGCAATCTGCGGAATGCACCAGCACCAAGACTTGCTTTAGAGAAAGATGCAAACACTTGTTCTGCTTATTTGGTGATTATTTTGTACAAATACTTGAAAGGTTTAGTCAAAGTTCAAATTCTCAAGCAACTAATCGTCTTATTTTTAGACCAGTGATGATTATGGTGGCCAGGATACTTCATGGAACCTCACACATGTCGGAGGTGCTCCAGGTTGCCAATCTAACATTCTAGATGATGTTATTAGAGTGTAGTTACCGGTCAATTTCTACACTATGTTTGTCATTATGGACCTGTGTGAGTTGACCATGATTTTCTTCTTGATTATACTCTTGATTATAAGTCTTAAATAGATTGGAAATGATCATGCTTTTCGCTTATACTCTTGATTATAAGTCTACCACATAATATTGTATTGTACTTGTGTGATATTTTTTATTAGAAGAGGCATATCTCAATTTAATATTAACTGTTCAGTTTAACTCTACCTGCATTGTCTTCTTTATTATCCTTTTGCCCAATTGAATATTAATAACCGGGATGTCATAAACTTTAACTAATTATAAATTTAGGATCTTTCATGGAAGGATTTAGAGGCCAATTCAGCTTAGATGTGAATCTTGCATTGTATTCTATTTTGATGCAGTTAATATATATGATCTATAATTTTGTTCATGTGGTGGATTCAATAACACATTAAGTGGTGGAGCATCTCTGTACAATGATACACAGTGATTTGTCAATGTGTGCCTTGTGTAGTGTTTTTTGTCAACCTCAGCTATTGGTTTAATTTTATTTACTTGAAGGAACTTAATTTGGTCTCACTTTTTTATGCTAAACTACTTTGGAAATTAGTACATGTTTAGGTTGTATGCCATACAAATGAGCAGACTCATACATATTTTACTACTGCTTTTTACATTGATAAATGTCAATGAAAATAGCTTGTTTCATGGGAAGAAGGTGCCTATACATTGATCTGAAGAAAATAAACAAATGTATTGAAGATCCTGATGCGGATAAAGCTAGATAACCTAGTTCTTAAAGCAGAACAAGATGCACAAGTTAAGACTAGCATTTGTTACCATTCCATTATATCTATACCTTACATTTTGACCTGAAAAATTTGTTCCAACTTACGTCGTATTTTTTTCCCCTCCGAATCTAATCTTACTTAGATCAGAAAGAATTCCCGTGGAGATGTCACTATTTTACCAACTCTTGTTATCAATAATAGGCAATACAGAGGTAAGTGTATAAGCTTCCTTTAGTACATCATGCTATTTCCATGGAATGTCATTGACCTTCATGTACCTATTTTTTTAGAAAAATATCAGGAAAGCTAGACAAAACTATAGTGCTTAAAGCAATTTGTGCTGATTTCCAAGAGGCAACTGCCTGAACCAGCTGTTTGTTTGAATGAAGGTATTATGACTTTTCTGTAGTTTATTTTGTTGCTTATTACAAGGTGGTGATTGATACCATTTTCATTATTCAAATAACACATGTTGGAAGTGAACTTGTGTCTATTTTTCTTAACTATATAGACATGCAAACAAATGAATGTCTGGAGAACAATGGAGGATGCTGGCAGGACAAGGCTTCTAATATCACTATGCAAGGTACTCAATTTGGCACAATCATTTAAATTCCCACGGAGCAGGTACAGGATTAGTTATATATTCATCTTATCATGTTCTCTTACTTGGCATAAGATACTTTCCGTGGAAGACTACGTGAATGCCCTGTTGTGAAAGGTGTGAAGTTTGTTGGTGATGGATACACCCATTGTGAAGGACTGAAGGTACATTGATAAAGTTTAGTGGAAGATATATATTTACTAGTTACTATTGACTTTGTGTATTATCTAATGAATGCTTATTGTGCCAAAGATGTTCAGAAATTTTTTGGTATGGCAGCATCTAAATAGGTTCCTAGCACTGTTAGGCTTAAACCAAGGAACTCTAGAGCATGTGTCTTAATAACTCGTACGCAAATTTGTCAATCTTTCAGAGCAAAATAATCCAAAGATAATAAACAAAAATGTTGAGCCCATGGTGGTCAAAAAGTAAAAACAAATAAGGAAAAAATGTTCTTACTTATTCTTTTTTAACACTTAAAGTGCTAGGTTTTCAAAGTACTTATTTTTTGAAGTCCTCCTTGATCAATGCTTGGATGCCATGTTCGTCTCTATGAATATATGAAAAAGCATTAACAGTGCCCATGAATTATTTGTCAATATCATATATTTTTGTTTTCTAAAACAATTAAGCTAGCAATCGAAGAACTTCAAGAAAGTCAATACATTTATAGGGAAGACATGCGAACTACAAATGCATATTTGGATTAATTAGTCCAATTGCTAAACGGGAGGTACTGATATGTCCATGCTAATACAAAAAAATAAGCATCTTTGTTCTACATGCTCATGTCCATTGGCTTGCTGTCTCCACAAACAAATTTTGATATAAAAAAGAAACATCTCACTTCTTCACTTAACTTATTGCTAATACATTCTTGTTGTACCGATTGATTATATTAAACAAGTTGGCTATGAGTAGATGTGTTGCAATTAACTATGAGTAGATGTGTTGCAAGTTGAAAGAGAAATGAAGTTAGTATATAATCAATACATATTAGCTTATTGCTCATACTTTTATATCCATATAACTATTAAAATCATGTTGTTAAATTATATATATTAGCTTACCGGTTTTGTTCTCAAATGTTTAATTTGCATATGAATTTTTGGGATTTGGATGAAATCAGACAATACTGAATATAAAAAGTACATGCATCCAAGTTCGACATACTTGTATAAATTTACTTGCAGTCATTATTTCTTAAATCTGTGAAACAACGACACTAATAAAACAATATAATTTTTGTTTCTTATGCAGTTTTGAAATTGGAACTTAAAGGGTGAGAGCACTTGAAAGCACATTTATTAGAAGATTTCATAACAAACTAGCTACTGTGTACACTTAATATTTAATATACTTTTATTGATATTGACTAAGTTAGGATAATATTATATTTTAGTAGTTTGGATTTATGTAATGTACTCTTCATTTAATATAAAAATATTCTTTATATATTGATCTATGTAATGTTATTGATTTTAGTAGTTTGTTGATAAGCTAAGAACCTACTTTTGTGATAAGTTGATATTAAACTTATTTTTGTATAACAGTTTTAAAATGCTATCTTTAGTGACAAATCACGATTTTAAAAAATTATATAAGTATATATGATAACTAAACAATAGTGTTATTGTAAAAATAAGTAATAACAAGTCACGCATACTATAACAATAGTATTTAATAATGGTTTACAAATGCTATATAAATATATATGATAACAAACTAATTATGCTATTGTAGGAATAAGTAATAACATTTGTAATTGTATTTCTGAAACGTTATTGTAATCTCCCTACATAAGATAGCGTGCGATTTGATAGTGTTTCATTTAATGTTATACTCTACCTATGATAGCATTGATGACATGCTATTAATGACGATTTTTGTAATAGTGGTGCTTCATAATCCACATCCAAATCAAGTGAAGTCACTTCTAGACATGTCGATGAAGCTACATCAAACTTTTGCCTCATAGGTCTTTGAGATGAGGTATATTCTCCATCTTCTAGTCATGCTCAAAATATTAATAATAGTGATTCTAGTAGCTCAAAATCCCTTGATATGTCGTATGAAGAACTACTAGAAGAATGTAAAAAGATGTATGACTTGCTCATGAAAAAGAATAAGAAAAATAGGAAATTAAAGAAGAAAAATTTAAGGCTTAGTTCTAATGTGCATGAAATAGAAAATGAAAAATTGAATACTAGCTCTTTTGATTCTTGCCATGATGCTTTAAAACTTGAAATTAAGAACTTGAAACATAGAAATGAAGAATTAGAAATTGAGAATGATGAGTTGTTAATTAAGATTTTAAAAATTAGAGATGAAAATGAGAACATGAAAATAATGTGAATCTCAATGATAATGATTGTACAAATGATTTCAAATTTGAGCTTGATATTTAAAAATGAAAATTGTTTGTTGAAATCTCAAATACAAGCTTTACATAAATCCATTAATGACTTAAAAAATGAGGTTATTTTCTTGAGTAGGAAAACTAGTAATTTATCACATGCTTCATCTTTTAGAAATCCTAGGAAGAAAAATGTTCCATCTAAGAATGCTAATGCTCATCATTTTTCTCATGCCAAACATTCTAATATTAGACCTCATGATCATAAGAATGGTAAAAAGAAAGTATTTCATGGTCATTGATTTTGTTGTGGCATGTATGGGCATGCAATTTAAGATTGTGCTTTTAAAGTGAACCCTAGTGTTGTTAAGACACTTTGGTACCTAAGCACACTAATCCCCAAGGACCCAAAGCCATTTGAGTACCAAAAATTTCATGCTCTATTGTAGGGGGAGCTACCACACAAGGGTGAGATGAAGTTGGTTGATTGAAATTGCTTGGGGATTCAAAGATTGTACCATTTAAAAGTTGCAACTTTAAGTCATCATGATGCCTTGGGTACTGAAATTATTGGCATCAAACACTTTGGTATCATCTCCTATACCTACTTGTTTAAATTAGAGTTGGAGTTTTGATATATGTTTAATACTAGTATATTTTCTGCTCTTGATATGAGTTTCAAAAAGGTTTTTTGATTTTTCGATTTCCGGTCTCTTCGGCGACCTATGTAGCCTATAACGGGCTCATGCGACCGTGCGGTTCTAAATCATAGGCTCACTATGGCTTTTTGGTTTTCAACCAATAGGAAGTGTTGGAGATCATGTTTTCATATTTATTATTTTTGTGATCTCTTAAAATTCATTTTGGTATCACTTGATTTTTTTTAAAACGAATTTCAAACTATCTAGCAAAGATGCACTTTGATAATGATACTTGATGCTTCTCTTTGCTTTTTGGTTTGGTTAGTTTGATAAGTAGCTATATTTTCTCTAAAATACCAGTATAGCTTACTTGCAAGTTATGAGTATTTTAGGAAGGCTAATAACTAGAAAGAAAATGGCAAGTTTGGCAAATTATCATGAATAAGGTATAACTTCGATAATACAAAATCTTAGTATTATACCTCAATATTTAAACTTAAATTATGTCTTTATACTCATGATTAGAATTGCGTGTTAAACCCTTGAATTCTCATGAGTAGGTAGAATTTTAGTACTTAGGCAAATTTCATGGAATGAAACTTGCTCTATATTGATACTTATTATTAGAGACTTTCTTTTATGTCCAAACTAGTTAAACATGTTTAGAAATCTTATTCTATAAATATTTCATATCTTAAGATCTTTTTGATTCATTTTGATATCATGATAACTTCTTTAAAATGAATCTCTACTATCTAGCAAATGTTAAGATTTTTAAATGAAACTTTGCATTAAACCTTTGCAATTTAGTAAGTTAGCTTGCTAGTTGGTATATGATTACATTATGATACTAATGAAGCCTACTTGCAAGTTGAGAAAGTGGTAAATTTGGAAGGCTAAAGAAAATTGGGAAAGAAAATAAAAATTGTGCAATTTCTCAAGAAATGAGGTATGAGTTTCATTTTGGCAAAATTCTTGCATAACACCTCTATTTTCTTGATAAAATAATTTCTCTATGCTCATGAATGATTTTGCATGATATTTGATTGAAATCTCATGAGTAGATAAAATTTTGATACTTAGGTAATTTCATAAAATCTTGTTTGAATGAAATGAGCTCTAGGTAGAATTTTATCTTAGAGACTTCATTTTCAGTTGAAACTTGATAAACATGTTTGAGCTTACTCATGATTTACATCCATGTGGTTAAAATTGAAAAATCATATGTAAATGGATAAAATGACAACTAGCTCACTTTAGGAGACTCAAAATTAAAAAAGTTTGACCTAAGTCAATAATTTGATTTAGAAAAAATTTTTTGAGCTCAAACTTCACAAACATGTTTAGATTTACTCATGTTAGGTGTTCATGAGTCTATGTTTGAAAAACTATGAGTATAGGTTAAATATTGATACTTAGCAATTTCATGATACATTGCTTGTTTTTGAATGAAATCATGCTAACGTAAAATTTTAACCAAATGACATTATTTTCATTTCAAACTTGATAAACATGCTTCAAATGATTATATTTGATATCTGGAAAGTTTGAATGAAAACTAAAAACTTTTGAAAGATAACTAATATTTATGAAAATGCCATTAGATTTCAGTTATTTTTAGAAAAATACAAAAAATTGATTTTTGGGTGATTCTTGAAACTGCACATTCTCTGAAAAATCTAGTTTCTTCAGTAAAAATTTCAAAAATTTTCAGTAACAATATGATTTGATATGAGTTTTTGAAATTGGATTTCAAAACTTTAAAGTATCGTTATTCCCAAATGTTTATTTTTTCGATGCTTTAATTTTTGGTCCAATCTTCGAATGAGACTTCAAGTATTATATTTTGAATTCACATTTGGTATTGTTCCACTCATATGATGAGAAAAATTATTTCCAAAATAATTTTTGAGTCCTTGATCGATACACGAAAATATTAATACTTAAGCCTATACATGATTTCTAGACTTGGAATGTATTTATCATCTAATGCTATCATGTATGATTTAGTCTCATATTAGATATTTGATTTTTCATCCCTTTAGTTGAGATTTTCATGTTTCATGGAAAATAGTTTTAGAGTCTCAACTTTGACTATAGGTTGACTTTTCTTACCCTTTTTGATTGATGTCAAAAGGGGGAGAAAAATATAGGTAAAAGAGAAAAAAATATAGGAAGACCATGCATATAGATAGGGGGGAGTTTATTTTCATAGATATGCATGTTGATAGGGGGAGAAATCTCATGTTTGATATCCTTTGTGCTTGGATGATATATTTTCTTAAGGATGTTTGTCATCATCAAAAAGGGAGAGATTGTTAGCCTAAGGTTTTCTACCTTGGTCTTAATCTCGGTTTTGATGATAACAAATATAGAACTAATATTTCATTGAGAAATACTTTCAGGTTCCAAGTCGGTTAGCGCACGACGTCCGCGATCGGGAAAATCGATGAAATCGGCAAGGACGCTCATCGTTGCTCAGGATTCTTCGAGAAGTTAGAGTTTAGGTTTAGGGTGTCAAGCATGTGATGTAATCCTCTTTATGATGCAAAGAACCCAAAAATCATACTCGAACCCCAAAATATGAAAACCCAAAAATCGCCCTGAAATTTACTAAGCCTAGGGAGCTCCTTGGATGACTATATGACCTAGATATTTTCTTGACACAAAAAATGACGGTAATTATTCCTTAGGTAAAAACTAGATAATGAGGTATTTTAAAGGAAATTTTTGGAAGCCTTTAGCATACCCATATTTGACTCGGGAGATTAGAAAATTTCTGTTTTCCGAAAATTTGTACTAGACCCAAAAAACTAGATTTTGATTTTTTAAATATTTTTATTGAATCCAAATGGGGGGTAATCTTTATATATCATTTATGTTTTAAAGTTATTAACTTAAAATTAAGAAATGTTATATTAGTAGACTTAGCGAAGACGGAACCAGAAACGAGCAAACAAACAAAAAAAACCAAGCAAACAAGTAGTCTGCCCTGCCCAAGTTCAGTCGACTGACGGCATTTCGGTCGATCGAACATTGCCCAAAAGTGGCAGATTGCCTTCGATCGCTCGGTCGGTCGACCGACGATTGATCAGACAAGAGATCGACGGGCTATAACGGGCAAAAAATCGCCCGTTGAGAAGAGGGAGCTCTCTCTTCTCTTCATTGCTTATAAATAGGAAGCCATGAGAGCCTTCCTTCATACTTTTGATCACTCCTAATCTTATTGAGCCATCTTATGATCAGTCCCAAGCTTTATTGAGCCAATTCTTGTGGAAACCCTAACTTTGATCTCTCATCTCTCTGATTGAGCCTTAGCTTCTTTGTTTCATCATCAAAGGCATCAAGAGGAAGCTAGGAATCTTGTTGTAGAGCTAAGTGCTTTATTGTTTGATTTATTGCTCCATTTTTTGTTGTATTTTGTTATTTATTTTATTATAATTGAACTTGTGTAAACCTAGAGTGCTAGGTTGATTGAGTTGGTGGTTGTCTTGGTGTTGAGGCTTAAATCCACCATTGTAAACTTGGTTTACTAGAATTAGTTGATTTGTCCCTTAGGTTGAGGTGAGAGAGTGCTCTCGGTAGTAAGGCGAGATACTTCCGGCTGTGGAAGTGCCTTCGGTTTGAGAGCGGAGACTTTTCGATGTAAAGTCTTCTTTGTAAGGGAAACGATATAATCTAGTAAAGCTAGTTTGGAAATCCTGAGCGGGGTGCTTAGGTAGTGGAGTAGACATTGGGGCTAAACCATTATAAATCACCGTATTTGCATTGTTTCTACTTGCATTTGCTTAATTAGCACATTTAATTTGCTCCGCTTGTTATTCAATTTGTTAATTGCCTAAGTAATCAAGTAAATGATTAAAACCGAAATTAGGCGAAAAAATTAGTAAATACACTATTCATCCCCCCTCTACTGTGGTCATTTCACCAACAAAAGGAAAGTACTATTACATCATATTCTTCAAGAGAATATCCTATTGATAGTTTATGATAATTTAACCATAGGAAATTCTCCAATGAGTTAGTTCAATGGTCATATCTCTATAT
The DNA here is from genome assembly GCA_034359265.1 of Canna indica. Classification (NCBI taxonomy): domain Eukaryota; kingdom Viridiplantae; phylum Streptophyta; class Magnoliopsida; order Zingiberales; family Cannaceae; genus Canna; species Canna indica. The sequence continues at coordinate 53,681,881 of CP136896.1, forward strand.
GCATCATTTATATATGTGACCCAGTTAATGAGATCAACCAATCTCTATCCTATAGAGACCACCACATATATATTGATCTATCCGGATCATTAATGTCCTATTTTAAAGATCCTATGATCATGAACAAATTTAGATTAAATTATAAGATACTTGACTCTTATTATCATGATCTCAATCATGATGTCATGTCTGAAAATTTAATCAATGACTTTATCATGCAAATCAACAGTTAACAACAAATATGATAAAAGAGTTACAAATGCCATATAGATTAAAATAACATTAATCTAAATGTGTTCAAGTTATATATGAGATTGGATCTAGGGCATATCAACTATATCCCTAACAATCTCCCACTTGCACTAGAGCCAATCAGTCATGTACTTCATTCCCAATTTCCACTTGTGCTTGTCAAACTCCTTTGCACCAAGAGCTTTAGTGAATGGATCTGCTGCATTTTTCTTTCCATCAACCTTTTGAATTTTAACATCACCATGCTCAATGATTTCTCTAATCAAGTGATACCTCCGCAAAACATGTTTGGATTTTTGATGTGATCTTGGCTCTTTTGTTTGCGATAGCTCCAGTATTGTCACACAGTAGTGGAACTGATCCTTCAATTGAAGGTACTACTACACAAAGTCCGGTTAAGAACTTTTTCATCGAAACAGCCTCCTTAGTAGCTTCACTAGCTGCTATATATTCTGCTTCAGTAATTGAATCAGCTACAGTAGCTTGTTTGGAACTTTTCCGACTCACTGCGCCACCATTTAAGGTGAACACATAACCAAAAATAGATTTGCTATCATCTTTGTCTGAAGAGAAACTTGCATCAGTATAACCTTCTTGTTTCAATTCAGAATCTCCATAAATGAGGAATTGGTCTTTAGCTCTTCTTAAGTACTTAAGAACGGTCTTAACCACTTTCCAATGCTCCTCGCCAGGATTTGCCTGGTATCGACTAGTCACTCCAAGTGCATAAGCCACATCAGGACGTGTACAAGTCATGGTATACATGATAGCTCCCACTGCGCTAGCGTATGGGACCCTGCTCATGTGTTCTCTCTCTTCAAGTGTTATGGGACAATCCTCCCTGCTGAGAGTAATTCCAATGCCTATCGATAGATAGCCTCTTTTGGAATATTCCATGTTATACCTTTATAAGATGGTATCAATGTACATAGACTGGGAAAGCCCAAGCAACTTCTTTGATCTATCTCTATAGATCTTTATTCCCAATACATAAGCTGCTTCACCCAAGTCTTTCATGGAGAACTGTTCAGATAGCCAAATCTTGGTATTTTGTAATGCTGGTATGTCATTTCCAATTAGCAAAATATCATCAACATACAATACTAAAAAAATAATTGTTCTCCCACTAATCCTTTTGTACACACAAGGTTCTTCTTCACATCTAACAAAATTGAACTTTTCAATCGTCTTGTTAAAGCAAATGTTCCAACTCCTAGAAGCTTGCTTAAGTCCATAAATGGACCTTTGAAGCTTACAAACTTTATTATAATCAGACGGAGATGTGAAACCTCCAGGTTGTGTCAAGTACACATCCTCTTCGAGCTCACCATTAAGGAAAGTCGTTTTCACATCCATTTGTCATATTTCATAATCATAGTATGCTGCTATAGTAAGTAGAATCTTAATTGATTTGAGCATTGCCACGGGAGAGAAGGTCTCATCATAATTTATTCATTCCTTTTGATGATATCCCTTGGCAACAAGACGGACTTTATAGGTCACCACCTTTCCGTCTGCTCCAATCTTTTTCTTGTAAACCCATTTACACCCAATAGGTTTTATATCCTTTGAAGATTCAACCAAAGTCCATTCTTCATTAATCTTCAAGGATTCCATTTCGGATTCCATGGCCTTTTGCCATTTATCATGGTTAGAACTATGAATGGCCTCTTCATAGGTCTTAGGATCATTACAATTATGATCAACCTCATCAGATGCATCATCTTGTACCATTAGATTTAATCTATTTGGTGTATGACGGTTGGCAAGTAGACCTTCTAAGATATTCGTGTACAACTTGCTCACCTTGTACTGGATTTGGTTTGTCACACTCCAAATCCGGTATGATCAGCCAGGATACGTCACGTACCCCGAAGCCTAACCTAACTCAAACACAACAATAATAACATGAACAGTGGATTTTTTTTTAAAAAAGAATATGAACACACTGAACAAGTTATTAAAAGGAGTTCAAATAAATAAATAAGACTCAAATAAAAATAAAATGCGGAAACCACGACCCGAGTCAACGTGACTCAACAACTCAAAGAGACACTAAAATAACTCAGGTATCCTCCTCGATCACGACATGTCACGAGAAAACGCGTCAAAAATTAACAAAAATCCCGAGACATGAGAACAACAACATGAATCAAGAATTGGAGAAGAGAATGTCTAAATCCACTCACCGAACGGAGAGAAAACGGAAGGAAAAGATGCGCAAAATCTTCCCCCAATCAACACCAACGAACTCGCGAAAATTCGGCTCCGGCGGCTCCTCCTCCTCGACGGCACCCCTCTCTCCTCTCTCCTTTGCCTCGGATGGCGTGCGGCACCAAAACCCCTGGCTGCACATCCCAGATTCTAATTTATAGACACCGATTTGGTCCAAATGACCAAAATACCCCTACTTAAGCTATCCGACTTAAACAACCCATAACTCATCCGTTCTAACTCCGATTCGAGATCCGATTGCACCGCTAAATTCAAGTCGAGACCCTCTATCATCCTAGCATGCTAGATCATAGAGATAAGGCAAATAAAATTTCTCTTAATTTTTCTACATCAAAAGCTTACTCGGGTATAATTCTAAAACTTCCCGATAATTCGTGCTAACTAGGGCCCTCGATCCCCGCTCAAGAATAAAATATTATTATTAAGATTTTTGGATATTACAATTCCCTCCCTCCTTAAAGAAAATTCGTTCTCGAATTTTGAGATGAAAGAAAGAAGTCCACATCGGCATCAAGAAGGGTACAGGTACTATACTTCTCTCTCATATCCTACTCGACCCCCCTATCAAAGGTTGACCATGGACCTCATCTTCCTCGCCTACTTGACTAGGATCCCTACAGGCCGCTCTTCCTAAGAGGTGACTAGATCAATCTCCATCACGACAACATCTAGAATATGAAACTCATCCCGACATACCACTTAAGCATGAATGCATGAAATACATGATGCACTTGGATCAAACAACACATGAGCAGGTAATGCATTAACTGAACTAATACCTGTCACCACTGCATTTGACGCCTCCGCGCTCTCGGGAGTCAATGCGAAGACGCGAGCAGGCGGCCTTGTCGTGCGATGCTGCCTTGTCCCATGGGTCTGAGTCTGTTGTACTACTAAAGCTATCGACATAGGGGCTCTCCCTCCGGGTGGTGCTGCTGCTTGACCTCCTGAAGGGCAGTCCCTCCTGATATGACCTGGCTGGCCACACCCAAAGTAGGTACTCGGATCATAGCAAACTCCTCTGTGCCTCCTCCCGTATTGTCCACACTCTAACATCTCGCCTCTTTGGCCTCCTGGTATAGTGGTACTCTGAGTAGCTGTCGGTGGTCCTATCTGCGCACAGTCTCTAAAACTTCCCTGTCCCTAGCTCTGCGGGCGTGCTACCCCAGTGCCGGCACCCTCAGACTGAGTGCGCCTGTCCTCCTGGCGGTTCTGCCTGAACCTCTTTCGAGCTGGTCCATTCTGCCGGTCGGTAGGTACCATGGCTTCCTTTCGCATCGCCTCGTCCACCACCTGAACAAAGGTAGTGTCCTCGGTGTAGTGTATCAGTCTGCCAATCTGTACCCTCAGACCCTCCACGAACTGCCTCACTCAGTCCGTCTCAGTCACCACTAGGGATGGGTGATAACGGGACAACCGTGTGAACTCGATCTCGTACTCTAACACTGTCATGGTGCTTGTCTGGCGAAGCTACTCGAACTCCCTCGCCCGCCTCTCGCGGACATTCCTGGGTAGATACTTTTCAATGGTAGCAGTTCGGAATTCTCCCCACGTAGGGGCTGGTGCATGAGTCCCCCTGCGTACTCTCCATGCCTGGTGCCACTCCTTTGTTGGGCCTCTAAGTTGCATCCCGACTATGTACGCCATCGTCTCTGATGAACACTCCGAAACCGAGCATATCTCTGACCAGTCATTTAGGAATGTCTCACCTCCATCGCTTGATCTGTACCTGTAAATGTTGGCAGCCTCAGCTTTACAAAATCCATGTACATGAGCTGTGTACTACCAGCTCTAACCGGTCCTCCTCTGCGAATCTAGATTGAATCAGCTCTACTACCTCGATCGGTGCAGGTACCACTGGTGGTACAGGTGGGGTCCGCTGCTGCGCCAACTCTTGCTCCCTACGAAGCTCCTCTCACTCCCTACGGAACTCCTCCCGTTCTTTACGAAATTCGTCCTATTCTCCGCGAAGCTCTTCGGTTAGCTCCATCACCTGAGTCTCTAGCAATGCAACCCTAGGATCTCACACTGCCTCCTCCTAAGCCACCTGGCTGGTAGCACGGTCCCTGCCTCGATCGCGACTTCGGCCTTGGCCTCGGCCTCGACCTCGTCTGCAAGCGGGATTACTTCCGCTTCCACTCATCACACCATCATCGTATGCTTCCATTTATATTAATAAGAGCAAATAGTACACAATGTAACATAAGCATAAACAACTTAAATCAAAATACGTACTGCCGCTGGTGCACAGGTTCAGCCGTCGATCTTATGACTAGGATGTACCATATGTGAACACACTAGCAATGCCCCCATACGATACCTACCATCCTATTGTCGTACCCGCTCTGATACCAACTTTGTCACACGCCAAATCCTGTATGACCGGCCGGGATACGTCACGTACCCCGAAGCCTAACCTAACTCAAACATAATAACAATAACCTGAACAGTGGGATTTTTTTTTAAAAGAATAGACATGACATCACGAACCAAACCAATCCAAAACTCAATATGAACACACTGAACAAGTTATTAAAAGGAGTTCAAATAAATAAACGAGACTCCCCAAATAAAAATAAAATACGAAAACCACGACCCGAGTCAATATGACTCAACAACTCAAAGAGACACTAAAATGACTCAAGTATCCTCTTCGATCACGACATGTCACGAGAAAACGCATCAAAAATTAACAAAAATCCCGAGACATGAGAACAACGACAAGAATCAAGAATTGGAGAAGAGAAGGTCTAAATCCACTTATCGGACAGAGAGAAAATGAAAGGAAAAGATGCGCAGAATCTTCCCCCGATCGACATCGACGAACTCGCGAAAATTCGGCTCCGACGGCTCCTCCTCCTCGACGGCGCCCTCTCTCTCCTCTCTCCTTTGCCTCGGATGGCGTGCAGCACCAAAACCCCTGGCTGCACACCCCAAGGTCTAATTTATAGACACCGGTTGGGTGAAAATGACCAAAATACCGCTACCTAAGCTTTCCGACTTAAACAGCCCATAACTCATTCGTTCTAACTCCAATTCGAGATCCGATTGCACCGCTAAATTTGCCTTGAGACCCTCTATCATCCTAGCATGCTAGATCATGGAGATAAGGCAAATAAAATTTCTCTTAATTTTTCTACATTAAATGCTTACTCGGGTATAATCCCGAAGCTTCCCGACAATCCATGCTAACTAGGGCCCACGATCCCCGCTCAAGAATAAAATATTATTATTAAGATTTTTGGGTATTACATGGTTGTTGTTCATTTAGTTCTAGAGCTGGTTCATTAACTTGCTCATGAACCATAGTTGGTTCTTGAACATCAACCGTTGAAGATGGCAATTTCTTTGTCAACTTCAGTGTATCTAATAAATGTTGCTTAACTTGTATCTCATGTTCTTGATCTTGTGTTGCGCCATCAGTTTCGTGAACTTCATCAAGTTCTATTTCTTCGTCATGATTTCCTTCTTGAAGGAATTCCCTTTCTAAAAAAGTTGCTCCTCTAGCCACAAACACTTTATGGTCAGAAGAGTGATAGAAATAATATCCCATCGTTTTTTTGGGATAACCAATGAATCTACATTTGTCAGATGTTGAGTCAAGTTTATCTGGTTTCATTCTCTTAACATAAGCCGGACAACCCCAAACTTTAATATGCTTAAGGCTTGGCTTTCGTCCTTTTCATATCTCATATGGAGTTGTAGAGACTGACTTAGTGGAAACTTTATTTAGCAAGTATGCTGCTGTTTCCAAAGCATATACCCATAAGTTTATTGGAAGATCAGTGAACCCCATCATGGATCTCACCATATCTAATATGGTTATATTCCTTCTTTCAAACACACCATTGTGTTCTGGTGTTCCTGGAGGTGTCCACTGTGAGAGAATCCCATTCTCTTTAAGATATCCAGTAAAAACATCACTAAGATATTCTCCACCTCTATCAGACCTTAGTACTTTGATACTTGTACCAGTCTATTTCTCAACTTCACTGCGGAATCTTTTGAACATTTCAAAAGACTCAGATTTGTGTTTCATAAGATACACAAATCCATATCTTGACATATCATCAGTGAAAGTAATAAAGTAAGAAAATCCGCCTTTAGCTTGAACTTTCATGGGCCTACAAACATCTGTATGAATTAGTCCCAGTAGTTCAAAGGCTCTCTCTCCACTTCCAGTAAATGGAGATTTGGTCATCTTTCCTTTGAGACAAGATTCACAAGTTGGGTATGATTCATAATCACACTTGTCAAGGTAACCTTCCTTGTACAACTTGTTGATTCTTTTCTCTCCAATATGACCAAGCCTACAATGCCAAAGGTATGCATTATTTACTTGATTATCTCTTTTTCTCTTAAGACTAGAAACATGCGTAATCGAATTAGCATTCATGTTAGGTAAAATATAAATACCATGTTGGAGGCAAGCATTTACATATAAATCACCACCATGATAAATAAAGCAAATATTATTATCTAAAACAACACGAAAACCACGCTTGTTCAACATAGAAATTGAAATTATGTTTGAAACAAATTTAGGAACATAATAACAATCCTCCAACACTAGTATTTTGCCTGTAGGCATTATTAGAGAAATTGACCCTACAACTAAGGCTGCAACCTTTGCACCATTTCCAACTTGAAGATTAACTTCTCCTTTCTTCAACTTTCTACTTATTTGAAGCCCCTGCAACGTATTGCAGATGTTAAAACAATGTCTGGTATCTAATACCCATAATGAAGAATCAGTAGTAGTTAAAGAAATCATGAAAACATTTTTCATTAAAATCTTACCTTGTTTCTTGTCCTTCAGAGATGCAAGATACTCCTTGCAGTTTCTCTTCCAATGTCCTTTCTTTTTGCAGAAGAAACATTCAGCATCAGATTGGTCAGTTTTGCCTTCTTTACCTTTGGGTTTGCACACACCACCCTTAGGTGCAGTAGGCTTCTTCTTCGGGTTTCTTTTACCCTTACCTTTCCTTTTAGAAGAGTTACCAACCATCATGATTGTTCCTTTTTTTCTTCTCGGATGCGAATTGACATTCATAATTAATCAACATATTATGCATCTCATGAAGATCACAATCCATTTTATTCATGTTAAAATTAATAATGAATTGAGAAAAGAATTTAGGTAGTGACTGCAAGATCAAATCTTGAGAGAGCTCTTTGCCCAGTTTGCACCCTAGCTTCTCAAGTTCTTCAATAAGATCAATCAACTGGATATGGGGCCCAACTGGAGAGTTCACAATCAATTTGGATCCAAACAAATTCTTAGGTAGTCAATATCTAACGGTCCTGCTTTGTGCACCAAACATCTTCTTAAGATGCTCAATGATAGCAGGTGGATCCATGTCCTAATGTTTCCTCTGGAGTTCAGAACTCATAGAAGCGAGAATGATGCATTTGGTTGTCAAACAATCTTCTAAGTATTTTTGATAAATCTTGGTAGTCGCAGCGTCTGACGCTCAAATGGGACTTCTATGGCAGGCTTATCGATTGTATAGATAAGTTTTTCATGCATGAGAACAATTCTCATATTGCGGTACCAGTCATCAAAATTTGGTCCTACCAACTTGTTAGCATCCAGTACGCCACATAGTGATATAGCAGACATATTGAGAGATCTAAAATTCTTAAAAGAAAATATAAAAATGTAAGAACACATTTATATATCATAAAGACATGGACTTTTATCTAAATGATATTTCCACTAATAATAAAAAACTAGGTTACCCTCATTATAGTTTAATAAATCTCTATTTCTTTTAATTGAAGAAAAGGAACCTCTAACATTATGTATGAACCCTTGGTAGTCAAGTCGTTTCTCACACATTTTAAAAGTAAGTACTCTTACCAATTGCATCCCTACGAAACTTCCTTAAATAGCTCCATGCCAAATAGTCTCTTGGTTGTCAGGTCGTACCTATTGACATAATTGAGTTCAACCATCATACTCCCCTGGGTAGTCCAGACGTGTAGTATAAATTTGAATAATTCTTTCTATACATGCATCTAATGCAATAAAGTAATTTTATTTTATTCATGAACTACAAGTCCCCTGGTTGTCCGATCGCTCCTTGTAAACAAGAATAAATAAAAATATTTATTTCGATGAAAAACTATATAATAAGAATATCTTATATTTTATTAATAAAGAACTCATTTTGTTTTAAAAAAAAAGTTTTCCATTAAAATGGTCTTATAATAACATGCAAATCAAATTGCTTAAAACATATTAATCAAGTTAACTACATGTATTTAGTTCTAGATGCACATCATATGTCAAAAATAATTCAAAATTATATCAGAGAACAAATATGTGATAAACAAAATTTAATATGCTAAAAATTTCTATTTACATACATATCACATGTATCAAATAAATAGAGAACCATGAATAAAATATTATATCATATATAACAAAAACCATAGATATATACAACTATTGTTACTTAGCATCAAATGCAAAAAAATTCATAACATAAATGAACTTGTAGCATCAGAAGTAAGCAAGAAACACATAAAATTTCCTTTCATTCATAAAGAAAAGAAATTGAATAAAAATCTTCAAACAATTTGACGTAACCCATATGCTTGAACGGTTCAAAATTACATAATGTAATCTTCAAAATTAAATACAACGATAAATTTTTAAACACAAAACTCATGTTTATGATACCACTGTTAGATTGTTCGGAGTTCATAACATGCAGCAGAAGATAAAATAATCCAAAAATAGATCTATTTGCGTTTAAAAAATTATTTTATGTGTATAAGATCGGATCTGAAACATACCTGGAGGCGAATATTTGTTTTCAAAATTTTTTTCGATAGTGCGAAAACTCTATGCGTCTCCACACCGAGACTGATCTTTACTATCAAGTCCTTGACCAATGGAACCCGTGAACAAATTTGAGTGAAAAATAATGCTAAATTTTTTCTCAAAAATTTCAACTCTAGATTAAAACATTTCTAATCATTTTCATATCTATCCCTATCTCTCATATGCACCTATTTATATAGCCAATCTCGCATAATGTAAAAAGATAATATCCACACATGGAATAGGAAAGGACAATCACCATTTAAATCCATTAAAATTCCAAATCAAATTGGAATAAAAAAGTACCAATTAATCCTTTCTTTAATGTTATTTTCATTTGCATTGAATTGGAAAAGTCAACCATTCAAAAGTTGATTCTAATTTCATTTTTTTACTCTTGCCGATCATGGGAAGAGATTAAATGTCCCATCCAAATCTCAGTTAGGAAAAAAACTTATAATTATACATTAATTAATTAATTATTAATTGATTTAATAAATAAACATTTAATTTATATATATATATATATATTAACAAAGAGATATGATTTTAATTTCTCTATTCCAAATAGAAAAAAAATTGTCCTTTAATATTAATTATATTCTAGAGGCTAGCAAAGAATATAATAATATTCCATTTGAATTAATTTTTATTTATTTATTTGATTAATTAAATTCTTCAACTTAATTATCAAATAATAAAATAATTAATTCTCTAGCAAAGATCAGAACACTCGTTAGTGTGTGACCCCATAGGTTCAATACTAAATCGATAGCAAATTGGTCAGATCAATTTACCAATTAATGTTGGCATCTAGCAACACTCATTGACGATCGAATAGCATGAAGTATTCAAATACTCTCAAGAATCCGTAGAAAAATACTGTAATATTTCCTTTTGTCTTTATAGCTCAGGGTCACCCTAGGATATGGTTTGACTGTCAAATCCTAATAGGCGGCCAACTAAATTTTCATGTCAATTATAATCGACCAAAGTATGACTTAAGAAACTCTTTCCTTCTCTCATTCAATTGCCCTAACCAAGGTCTTAATTTAGTCGTTTATAATTAATGTCAACACAGAGCTTAAACTTGTTACCAAGAGTTGATACATTCCATCTTGATCCGTCATTAATTCTACAAGTATTTAATCATACCCAATAACTTTTCAACTATCACCCTAGGGCAATGGATGTCTATTATCAAAGCACGATAAATAACTTGTTAATTACGATGACGATCTCAAGTCAAAGGAAAGTATTATTACGTCATATTCTTCAAGAGAATATCCTATTGACAGTTTATGGTAATTTAACCATTGGGAACTCTCCAATGAGTTATTTCAATGATCATATCTCCATATGCATCATTTATATATGGGACCCTGTTAATGAGATCTGTTGGTGAAATGATCACACTAGAGGTGGGGTGAATAGTGTGTTAACTAATCAATTAGTCTAAATCTGATTTTAATAGTTTCTTAAGTTACTTAGGCAATTCACAATTGACGACTAAATGCGAAAGCGAGTAATAAAGATAAGCAATGCGATTCACAAAGAAAACAATGCTAACAGAAGTATTTATAGTGGTTCGGCCCCAATGCCTACTCTACTACCTAAGCACCCCGCTTAGGATTTCCAAACTTAGGTTTACTAGATTATATTGTTTTCCTTACAAAGAGGACTTTACACTAGAAAGTCTCTGCTCTCAAACCGAAGGTACTTCCACACCCGGAAGTATCCCGTCTTCCTACCGAGAGCACTCTCCCACCTCAACCTAAGGGACAACTCAACTAATCCTAGTAAACTAAGTTTACAATGATAAATTTAAGCCTTAACACCAAGGCAACCACCAACTCAATCAACCTAGCTCTCTAGATTTACACAAACTCACATACAATGAAATAATAAGAAAATACAACACAAAATGGAGCAATAAATCAAACAATAAAGTACTTAGGTCCACAACAAGATTCCTAGCTTCCTCTTGATGCCTTTGATGATGAAACAATGAAGGTAAGGCTCAATCAAAGAGATGAAAGGTTCAAGCTAGGGTTTTCACAAGATTGGCTCAATGAATGCTTGGAATTGATCAAAAGATGGCTCAAGGAGGTTAGAGGTGATCAATATGCTGAAGGAAGGCTCTCATGGCTTCCGATTTATAAGCCATGAAGAGAAGAGAGAGCCGCCTCTTCTCAACCGGCGATTTTTTGCTCGTTACAGCCCGTCGGTCGCTTGTCCGGTCGATCGTCGGTCAACCAACCAAGCGACAGGAGCATTTTGCCTGTTCTGGGCAATGTTTGGTCGACCGAATCTGGGCATGGAAGTTTGGTTAGGCTGGATTTTCTACTCGTTTGGGTTCTATCTTTGCTAAGTCTACTTATATAACATTTACTAACTTTAAGTTAATAACTTTAAAATATAAATGTTATATAAGGATTATTCTCCATTTGGATTCAATAAAAATATCTAAAACATCAAAATTCTTAAGAATCAAAATATAGTTTTTGGGGTCTAGTACAAATTTTTGGAAAACGAAATTTTTCTAATCTCCCGGGTCAAATATGGGTATGCTAAAGACTTCCAAAAATTTCTTTAAAATACCTCATTATCTAGTTTTTACCCAAGGAACAATTATCGCCATTTTTTGTGTCAAAAAAATGTCTAGGTCATATAGCCCTCCAAGGAGCTCCATAGGCTTAGTGAATTGCAGGGCAGTTTTCGAGTTTTTATATTTTTGGGTTCGGGTTTGGTTTTTGGGTTCTTTGCATCATAAAAAAGATTACATCACATGCTAGACACCCTAAACATAAACTCTAACTTTCCGAAGAATCCCGAGCGTCGACGAGCATCCCTTGCTGATTTCTCTAATTTATCTGATTTTTCCGATCGGAGATGTCGTGTGCTAACTGACTTGGAACCTGAAAGTATTTCTCAATGAAACATTAGTTCCATATTTATTATCATCAAAACCGAGATTAAGACCAAGGTTGAAAATCTTAAGCCAACAAGATCAACTAATCTCTATCCTATAGAGACCACCACATATATATTGATCTATTCGAATCATTAATGTCCTATTTTAAAGATCTTATGACCAAGAACAAATTTAGATTAAATTATAAGAAACTTGACTCTCATTATCATGATCTCAATCATGATGTCAAGTCCGAAAATTTAATCAAAGATTTTATCATACAAATCAACAGTTAACAATAAATACGATAAAAGAGTTACAAATGCCATATATAGATTAAAATAACATTAATCAAAATATGTTCAAATTATTACATATGAGATTGGATCTAGAGCATATCAACTATATCCCAAACAACTTTATGTTTGATGGATGTTTGTTTATGAAATGAGTTTGTTGTGATGTGCTCATTTAAATATAGTGCTTGCTCATTTAAATCTTATTACGTGCCATTTTGAATAAATTGTGAAAAAAAATAGTGCCTAACAGGTCTCGTTTGGTTGACAAGTGAAGTAACTTTCTGCAAAAAGTTACAATTCACATTAATTAACTTTCTATATGTATTTCCCGAGAAGTATCCAAAAAGTATTTGGCTGACAAAAAATTAATTCAAAGAAAGTGCAATTCCTCCCTAGAACATATTTGGTTGACACGAGTACTTTCTAGGAAGTACATATCAAATGACCAATATATTCTTTTCTAAATCTTTTTATAAAATAATATTTTAATTTATATGCATTAGTATATGTATATATATATGAAAAAAATAAATTTATTTATAAATTAATATTTTAATATATATATATATATAATATAATTTTTGCATATATAATTAATATAATATATACTTTATTATATATGAAAAAATTACATATTTTTATTAAAAACAAATTAAATTAAAATAAATATGTAAAGAATTTAAGGATTATCTAATCTATAATGTTGGGAATATAAATTATAAATTTTGTACTAAATGCAAATATGAGGGTGAATTTAACTTTTTTCCTTCAAATTAGGGTTGTCCACTGTTCAGTTCAAACCGAACCGAACCGAAATTTTCGGTTCGGTTCGGTTTCAACCATTGTAGGTTCGGTTCTTTGACCCGAACCGAACCGAAATTTGTATTTCGGTTCGGATTCGATTCCCGAAATTCAGGAACCGACCCGAACCGAAAACCGAATTAATTAATTATTTTTTTTAATTTTTAACTGAATTAAGTAAATAAGTATTAAATAATTATTTTTAATTTTTAATTTTTAATCAAATTAATTAAAAAATCGCTTTTCGGGTTGAAAACCGAACCAAACCGAATTATTTCGGTTCGGGTTAAATCAGGTTAGGAATTATTCGGTTCGGGTTCGGGTTCGGGTTTGGGTAAAGAAAAAATTTCGGTTTGACCAAATTCGGTTCGATTCGGTTCGAACCGAATGGACAGCCCTACACTATTTTATAAAATTTATATTTCTCTTTGAATACAATGAGGACACCCTTCTCACCACTCGGAAAACACCTCAATCCTATTCACCTAGGCAAAACACAATTCTATAAAACTATCCCTAAGTGTTTCCTAGCACATCTAGCAGCTATCTCAACTTGAAAACAAGTTTACAATAAAATTAAAATACAAGGAAAGAGCTTAAAGAATGAAAGATGAACCAAGCTTCTTTCCACCGCTTTCTCGTTTTCAACTTGCAAAAGGATGACTCAAAGGATCGCAGCACAGTTGAAGAAGCAGAAGCAGCGCCTAGTTTTTGATGTTGAAGATGGAAGCAGAGGGCGCGCACAGATGTCGATCATTGAAGGCTTTAGAGAACTTCTTTAATGCTCAATAAAATTTCTAAGAAGTGTTAAAGAAGTTAGGTGAGGGGTATTTATAACCCCTCACCCGAACGGGCCCGTTCAACAGGTGAAAAATCGACCGTTGGAGCCATTCGATCGCAGGCCGATCGATCGGTCGGTCGACCGATGGATCGATTGCCAGTGTGACCGCTAGCTGTCTGTGAGAGCTTGGTCGATCGACGGGTCGACCGGCTGACGCTAATCTATTTCTTCCGACATTTGGTCGACCGAATGGCTGGAGCCAGGGTCGTGATTAGGCTATCTCCAGTTCGGTCGACCGATTGGTCGATCGCTACCATTCTGCCTTTTTTTCGCATCTGTCGGTCAACTGACGCAGCCCTGTAATTTTACCTTCGCCAATTTCGGTCGACCGACAAGCTACTGCCTATTTTTACCGACATTCGGTCAACCAACCGGTCGATTGAACGGGTTGTTCACCATACTATTGCCTTGTTCGGTCGACCGAACCCAGGCTGAGGATGGCTTCTTCCTTGGATTTTTACATGCCTTTTCTATGGGTTTGGTTACCAAGTTTCAACTAGGATAACTTTACAATTTTGGCTTTGGATAAACTATCCTAGGGACATATTATATTAATTTTACTTGATTTAATCCCGAGTCTTTCTTTAACAATTGCTTTTTTCGTTTCTTTGACGATCTTTTCCTTCGTCCCGTTTGAACAGATTTGGCATGCATATCGCAACATCAACCTGAACTCAAAACTTCACACTTGGATTAAATACATGTTTGTTATCATCAAAATAAAGATCGATGCTTAAGAGAGACCCTTAAGCCAACAATCTCCCCTTTTATGATGATGACAAATATAACATAAAATTTTAAGTAAACATAAGCATTTGTGAGTTTGAGTTAAGGCATTCAAGAGTTAGGTACCTTAGCATATGCATTCAAATGTTTAACTTAGAATATACATTCAACTACTTATAACTCAACTTATGCTCCCCTTATCAATGTGCATTTTCAATTATCTATAACTTGACCTATGCTCCCCCTATCAATGTGCATATCATTTTTAACTCCCCCTAACTATCTATATCTTCCTCTTAACTATAAAACTCACACTAACTATATGCATCGAGAAAACCAAGTGTGACCTTACTTTTTCTCCCCATTTTGACATCAATCACAAAGGGTAAGAGTTAAGGTACAATTAATGAATTTTATCATAAAAACTGAGAAAGCCACAAAAACCAAGTATCATCTACCACTTAGTCCTTCCCATTAATGTAAGCCTATAGAAGGCAAACACCAATAGGTCGCAAAGCTCCACTACAGAGCATTACATAAGTGTGATATACTTTATAGAATGCAAGTTATGAAAAACATATATATTTTGAAGAAAATACATTTTAATTACTAGGAAAAACACAAATTTCTAATTGCATTCTTAAATTTGTGAAACTTTCTTCAACCAAGGGTTTTGTAAATATATCGGTTAGTTGTTTATCGGTGGATACAAATTCTACCGATATATTTCCCTTAGCCACATTATCCCTAAGGAAGTGATGTCTCAAGTCAATGTGCTTAGTTTTAGAGTGTAAAATGGGATTTTTGGTTAAGTTTATTGCACTAGTATTATCACAATGTATAGATATGCAAGAATACCTAAGTCCATAGTCTAAAAGGATTTGTTTCATCCAAAGGACTTGCGCACAACAACTAGCCGCGACGATGTATTCCGCTTCGGTAGTTGAAAGCACAACCGAGTTTTGTTTCTTTGAGAACCAAGAAACAAGACTCGCTCCTAAGAATTGACAACACCCACTAGTGCTTTTTCTGTCTATCTTACATCCGGCAAAATCAGCGTTCGAAAAACCGATTAAATCAAATGATGCATGACATGGATACCATAATCCTAAGTCAATCGTGCCCTTTAAATATCTCAATATGTGTTTTACCGCACTTAAATGAGACATCTTAGGGCAAGATTGAAATCTAGCACATACACAAACACTAAACTTGATATCGGATCTACTTGCGGTTAAATAAAGGAGACTAACGATCATACCTCGATATCATTTTTCGTCCACTTTAATGCCCTCTTCATCTTTGTCAAGCTTGATGGATGCGTTCATAGGTGTAGAAGCTATCTTGGCTTCATTCATCCCAAACCTTTTGATGAGCTCCTTTGTGTACTTGGCTTGATTGATGAAGATTCCTTTGTTGGTTTGCTTGATTTGGAGATCAAGCATGTACGAGAGCTCTCCCATCATGCTCACCTCAAACTCATCTTGCATATATTTAGCAAACCACTTACAAAGCATTTCATTAGTAGCACCAAAAATTATATCATCAACATAGATTTGAACTAATAACATGTCATTTTTATGATGTTTAATGAAAAGTGAAACATCGTCTTTTCCAACATTAAAATCTTGTTCAATTAAAAATATTGAAAGTCTTTCATACCAAGCCCTAGGGGCTTGTTTTAAATCATATAAAGCCTTTTTAAGTTTGAAAACATGGTTTGGAAACTCAAAACTTTCAAAACCGGGGTTGTTCAATATAAACTTCTTCATTAATAAAACCATTTAAAAATATACTTTTTACATCCATTTGAAAAAGTTTAAAAATCTTAAAGCTAGCATATGCTAAAAACATTCTAATTGCTTCTAATCTAGCTACGATAGCATATGTTTCATTATAGTCTATTCCTTCTTGTTGGTTGTACCATTGTGCCACTAACCTAGCTTTGTTTCTAATAACTAATCCTTCTTCATCTAGCTTATTCCTAAATACCAATTTGGTTCCAATTATAGTTTGATTACTAGGTCTATGCACTAAGTCTCATACATCATTTCTATCAAATTGGTTGAGTTCCTCTTGCATAGCTAGTACCCAAAACTCATCTTCTATTGCTTCCTTAATATTCTTAGGCTCTACTTGAGAAACAAAAGCTACATATTGGCATACATTTTTGAGTTTAGAACGCGTTACCACTCCCGTTGAAGGCTCTCCAATGACTTGGTCCATTGGATGATCTCTTACCATTCGGTATCCTTTAGGGAGAGGTGGTATAACTTCTTCTTCTTCTTCATCCTTCTTCATCTTCAACTTGAGGTAGATTTGAGGATGGAGGTTCTTCATGTTAGGTCTCCTCATTATCTTCATCCTCCACTTCTTTATCATGAAGTGTGAGATCCTCAAGTTCTTCACCTACATTCACAATCTTGGCATTTCTAGAAGAATCATTAGTTTCATTGAAAGTAGCATGCATGGATTCTTCAACAATCATTGTTCTACGGTTATAAACTCTATAAGACTTAGAGTTAGTAGAATAACCTAGGAAAATTCCTTCAACGGATTTAGAATCAATTTTTTGTAAATTCTCCTTAGTATTTAATATGAAACATTTACATCCAAGAACATGAAAATATCCCACATTTGGGATTTTACCATTCCAAAGCTCAAAAGGTATTTTCTTAATTTTTAGTCTTAATAAAACTCGATTAAGAATATAACAAGATGTATTTATGGCTTCAGCCCAAAAATATTTAGGCAAATTATTTTCGCATAACACGATCCTAGCCATTTCTTATAAAGTTCTATTCTTTCTCTCAACCACCCCATTTTGTTGAGGGGTCCTAGGAGAAAAAAAGGTATGTTGAATATCTAAATCATCACAAAACTCGGAAAAAATTTTATTTTTAAACTCCCCTTCATTGTTACTCCTAATTTTCAAAATTGAAACTCATTTTTCATTTGAAACTTTTTTTGCAATTTTTTTGAAAAACTCAAAAATTTCAGTTTTCTTGCCCAAAAAAAAAACCCATGTAAATCTAGAAAAGTCATCAACCAACACATAGCAATATAGCTTTTCACCTAGACTAGCTACATCACATGGACCAAAGAGATCCATGTGCACAAGCTCAAGAATTCTAGATGTACTAACTTGATTAATATTATGAAATGAAAATTTTACTTGCTTACCTAGTTGACATGCATCACAAAGTTTGTCTTTTTCAAACTTTATCTTAGGTAAGCCTTTAACTAATTCTTTCCTAGATATCTCTTGGATGAGGCTCATGCTAGCATGTCCTAGCCTTCTATGCCACAACCAAGAGTCATTCTCCATGGCAACTAAGCATCTAATATGAGAATTTGGCAAGATATTTAATTCTAATGTGTATATATTTTCTTGTCTATTTTCAATAAACATGATATCATTTGATGGTGCACTTTTAATAATACATTTAGATGCTTCAAAAACTATTATGTATCCATTATCTCATAATTATGATATACTAATCAAGTTATGTTTTAATCCATCAACTAATAACATATTTTTAATACATGGGTAAGGGAGTATACCTATGTCACCAATGCCAACAATCTTACCTTTGACATTGTCTCTAAATGTGACATGTCCACCATCTTTACTTGATAGGGATGCAAATAAATTGATGTCTCCCATCATGTGCTTTGAGCAACTGCTATCCAATATCCAAGTACTCCTACTTGCTTAAGGATGCTTCTCCACCTACAAGAGGAGAAGAGATCACTTTAGGTACCCAAATTTTATTGGGTCCTTGAGTGTTAGTCATTTTGGGAACCCATGTAAATCTTGCATGTGGGTTCCTTCTTAATGCACAATCCTTGGCCATATGGCCAAATATGCCATAAGAGAAGCAATTTTCATTAAATTTTCCTTTTGTGTGTGTGTGAGCATGAGAGTGTGATGATTTTCTCTTATGGACAATCTTTGACATGATATTTTGGATGATTGTCATTTTTTCATTAAGCATGCAAAGTTCCTTCTTTAATGTTAGCATGCTATTATTCAGATGCTCTACTTGAACACATAAATACTTGTTTTCATTCTCTAGGTTTTGGTTGTCAATCTCTAAGTCCTTCTTAGCTTTTTCTAGGGTGTATGTTTCTTCCTTAAGGTTGTCTATTTCTTTCCTAAGGTTATTGCATGAAAGTAATAAACTATCATTTTCAATTTTTAAAGATCTATTGTCATTTTTGAGGTCTCTAAATTTTCTCTTAATTCCATTAAATTCGTCATGCATTTGCTCAAATTCATTTTGACTCTTCTTGAGTAAATGAAACTTCACAAAAAGTAAATTTTACCTCATCATCCTTTGCCATCAAGCAAAGACTAGCTTTTTCACTCTTTGCTTCTTCTTCACTTGATGAGGCATCGCTTTCGTCCCACGTGGCCATCATTGCCTTCTTTTTCTTCTTCTTCTTCTTCTTGTATTTTTCTTTCTTGTGAGGATTGGAGGTAGTGGCCATCTTAAGAAGCCGGCAATCCTTCCTTAGGTGCCTGGTATTGTTTCAATGGTAGCAAGTGTAGCCACCTCTTCCTTTCCTCATGCCCCCCCTCATGAATCTCATGAATCTTCTTGCGAGCATCGCCAATTCTTCAAGATCATCCGTCTCTTCCTCGGATGACGACGACTCTTCCGCTCGATGTGATGCTTTTAAGGCAATGGTCTTGCCTTTGGGGGCATCTTCCTCTTGGTATTGCTTCATGTGGGTCTCATGTGTCATGAGAGACCCAATGAGCTCGGTGATCTTTAACTTGCTCAAATCCTTGGCTTCCATGATGGCTGTCACTTTGGGTTCCTAAAATTTTGGAAGGAAGCGGAGGAGCTTCCTTACCTTCTCATCTTCCCTTATCTCCCTGCCAAGGTTAGCTAAGTCATTCGTAATATTTTGAAACCTAGCATGCATGACATCAATGGACTCATGCGAAAGTATTTTAAACATTTCATAATCATGCATGAGTAAATTAATTTTGAATTCCTTTACTTGCGAAGTCCCTTCATGGGTGGTCTCTAGGACCTTCCATACTTCATATGCGGACTTGCATGTTGAAATCCTATTGAATTCATTGATTGATAGGCCGCAATATAGAGCATTGACGGTCTTGGCATTTGCATTAAAAAGTCTAATTTCTTCTTGGTCTCATTTATCCATGTCCTTATCGGGTTGTTTATACTCTACTAGGATCATCCTCCATTCATCCATGCCTAAGGATTGAAGGAAGTCATTCATGCGGATCTTCCAATAGGCATAGTTGTTCCTATCAAATAATAGTGGAGTATTAGTAGAGGACCCTTGAGCTAATTGGATTTCACTAGACATCTTGACTTGTAGGGAAGATGGTTAAATTTTAACCTACGACCTTGCTCTGATACCAATTGTTGTGTGAAACCCGACACTAGAAGGGGGGTTGAATAGTGTCCGTCCCATTTTATAATTTTCTTCTTACTCAATTTTATATTAACTTAATGCAATTGTCACTTACTAATTAATGTGATCAAAATTCAATAACAATGATAAAAACAAGCAAGAAAGCAATGCAAACAAGAATGCTTATAGTGGTTCGGCCAACCGTCTACTCCACTACCTTGGCTCCTCACCAAGGATTTCTAACCACTACTTTATAGAATTTATGTTTCCCTTTAAATACAATGAGGACACCCTTCTCACCACTCGAAGAATACCTCAATCCTATTCACCTAGGAAAAACACAATTCTATAAAGCTATCCCTAAGTGTTTCCTAGCACACCTAGCAGCTATCTCAACTTGAAAATAAGTTTACAATAAAATTAAAATACAAGGAAAGAGCTTAAAGAATGAAAGATGAACCAAGCTTCTTTCCACCGCCTTCTCGTCTTCAACTTGCAAAAGGATGACTCAAAGGATCGCAACACAGTTGAAGAGGCAGAAGTAGCGCTTGGTTTTTGATGTTGAAGATGGAAGCAGAGGGCGCGCGCATATGTCGATCGTTGAAGGCTTTAGAGAACTTTAATGCTCAATAAAATTTTTAAGAAGTGTTAAAGAAGTTAGGTGAGAGGTATTTATAACCCCTCACCCGAACGGCCCGTTTAACGAGTGAAAAATCGACCGTTGGAGCCGTTTGGTCGCAGGCCGGTCGATCAGTCGGTCGACCGACGGATCGATCGCCTGTGCGACCGTTGGCTGTTTGTGAGAGCTCGATCGATCGATGGGTCGACCGGCTGACGCTAATCTATTTCTTTCGATATTTGATCGACCGAATGGCAGGAGCTATCTTCAGTTCTTCCGATATTTGATCTATTTCTTCCGATATTTGATCGATCGAATGGCAGGAGCCAGTGTCACGATTAAGCTATCTTCAGTTCGGTCGACCGGTACCATTCTGCCTCTTTTTTGCATTTGTCGGTCGACCAACCGATCGACCGACGCAGCCCTGTAATTTTACCTTCTCCAATTTCGGTCGATCGACAAGCTACTGCCTATTTTTACCGACATCCGATCGACCAGTCGGTCGATCGAACGGGCTGCTCACCATACTATTGCATTGTTCGGTCGATCGAACCCAGGCTGAGGATGACTTCTTCCTTGGATTTTTACATGTCTGTTTCTATGGGTTTGGTTACCAAGTTTCAACTTGGATAACTTTATAATTTTAGTTTCGGATAAACTATCATAAGGACATATTACATTAATTCTACTTGATTTAATCCCGAGCCTTTTTTTAACGATTTCTTTTTTCGTTTCTTTGACGATCTTTTCCTTCGTCCCGTTTGAACGAATTTGGCATGCATATCGCAACCTCAACTTGAACTCAAAACTTTACACTTGGATTAAATACATGTTTGTTATCATCAAAATGAAGATCGAAACTTAAAAGAGACCCTTAAGCCAACACTTCCTATATTTTACAGAAAATTGCACTTACTCAGGAAGTTATACTTCCTGCAAAATGTAGGAAGTATGTCAACTAAATATGTGCATTTTTTCCTACTTCTTGGGAAGTATAACTTCCTGCATAATGTAGTGTCAATCAAACGAGACCTAAATTTAATTTAATTGTTGATGACTTAATTACTTATTAATAATTAATTGCTAAAATTAATTTAAAATAGTGCACATCATTTAAATCTGATTTAATTATTGATAACTTAATTACTTATTGTTAATTGCTAATTGTTAAAATCAATTTCACGGCAATTAGTTGTAATTAGTGGGGAGCAATGCAGGCATGCAATAATTTCTCCTGGCGATGCAGGAAATATTTATTTGAACTTCCGCCTGACCTTTAGAACTTCTACTTGCATTGCCGTAATTACAAATTGTGATTGTTTAAATAATTTAAAATGCTCCATTCAATAAATATTCCTTGCATCATCAGAGAAAACTCATGTCCACATTCTCTTTCTTTCACTTCTCTCTATGGGTGAGCTAAATTAAATATCTTATTTTTTAATAATATCGGGACCTTACCCTTTATAGGACATATTCCTAGGTTTTGAATTCGAATCCTATCTTATTAGATCTTAAAATCGAATTCTATCTAAAATCTGTGATGTGATATAACTTTCGAGTACTCTGTTGGAATATATTCATTTACATGTTTTAGAGTACAAGTTCTGAGTACCAGTTTCAGTTCCGATTTTAGGTACTCGATGTGTTGGACTCGAAATCGGAATATATTTTAACTGATTTTTTAATTTTTATCCCAAATTCTATTCATATTTAATTCGGATTTACCGAATACTCATGCACGCCCCTAATTCTCTCTTATCATAATTTCCCATTAATAATAATTTTAAATGCCCACATTCAATAAATATTTTCATTAATGAAAATTTACCTCCAATGTTTCCTTAATGCTCTAAGTTTATTGTAATCCAACCTAGGTCGAATTCAATTTGAAAATCATTTCAAAAGTAACCATTTTCATTTTCGTTTTTTCATGCATTTCAATTCTGCTTTCAAATCCCATTTAAAAACATTGTATCAAATTTCCACACGCAAGATTATTTTCAATTTCTCAATTTTTACATATGATCATTTTTATTTTCATTCTTCTATATTTCAAAAAGTAAATGCTAGTTGATCCTAAATCTGATTCAAAAAATATGTTTTAGGTAGATGTTAGAGTGATTATTTTTTAAAGAAATTCAATTGACACGACCCAATCTATCTATAATATGCTATATAGCATATATTTAAAAATACAATTTAATCCTAATATAGTATTTTTCTTGGTAGCATAAATATTAATTACAATTTCTATTTAAATTTAATGGATAAGTTATTCAGTGAATGCTGAAGTTTATGCTTTACTCTAATGAACGTAACTTGAATTTATTTTTAATTAAAATATTATTAAAAATTAATTCATAAATTAAATTGATATTTTTTTTGATTTGATTCGGGTCGAATTGGATGTTCACTTGAGCCGACTCGTCCCACCCGTATATCTGGACGGGTAATGTAGTTACGAGTTACGACCCAACCTTAGTGTAATTAGTGCACATACCATGGGCTCTTCTGTCCACAAAATTAATACGGGCTATAAAAGAGTGAAGACGCTGCTAGGGTTCAATACTTCGATCTACCTTCGCCGCCGAGACAGCAGAAGCTTAAAGAGCAATGGGCGTGTTCACTTTCGTGTGCCGATCCTCCGGCAATGAGTGGAGCGCGAAGCAGCTCTCTGGCGACGTCGAGGCGTCCGCAGCTTCGACCTATGACCTCCAACGGCGGCTTGTTCAGGCGGTGCTGGCTGTTGACTCCTGCGGCGGCGTCCAGTCTTCCTTCTCTCTGGTCTCCCCCTCGTCGGCCGTCTTCCAGGTGAGGGATCTCGCGTTCACGTCCTTGATTTCTGTCTACTCCACCTCCATCTGTTATACTTTGCCTCCGATCCGTGTTGATGCTTACCTTGATCTAATTCGTAGATTTGTTTTAAACAGTTGATGAACCATTCTTTTCTCCAGCTAGAAGTTTATCGTTACTTGCCGTCATTTCTGAGAGTTAATTAATTCGCCGTACTCATGATCGATTTACATGGTATTCCAATGATGATACTCAAATAGGTTACATATTAGAGAAACCTGAGATCACTGGATTCTGAGATGGTTATGTAATTGAAGTTATATGGCTGGATCATTGGAGTGAGAAAGTGATAATACATCTGTAAAAACTGGTGTTCTCTCAATAAGAAATATGGGATATTGAGTATTGTAATTGAAATGAGTTTGGTCTTCAACATTCGTTGACAATTTCCAATCTAAATCTCAACCTTTTTGATGAAATATCTATTGTAGATTGTACTTATCATGTTGGAATTCACATATCCCGTCTTGTGTGCAAATTTGTTGTCTGTTTAAGATAATAGGCACAATATCAGAAACCACAAATATTTCGGTGAAATTTTTAGAGTAGATTACACTGAGCTTTCCCGAGGTTTAGTGAAATTACATCGATATTCATTCTATTTGTAATTTTGTCTCGTAATTCCTCTGAGTTTTATAAAAGATGACACAAATCTTCCCTACTAACGAAAAAAGATTACACAAATCTTCCCTACTAACGAAAAAAGATTACACAAATCTCTCCTACTAACGAAAAAAGATTACACAAATCTCTCCTACTAACGAAAAAAGATTACACAAACCTCCCCTGCAAATATTACACGAGGGGAGGTGAGTGTCTCCTGGACAAATAAAGGTGAGGTCGGTATAATTTCACTAAACCTCAGAAATTCTGTATAATTTATCCAAATCTTTATGCCTTCACCGTGTCCAGCTTTATATGGATTATTTAGTAACAATCTTATCTATGTAAAAATAAGATCCTAGCTGTGTAGATTTCATTTTTCTATTACCACTTTCATTCATGATCCTTGTTAACATTTGTCCTTTGATTATTTTACTTTTAAAAGTTGTCTCATACTATATTTACTAGCACACACTAATCTCATTTCTCAAAACTAATGGGCTCCCCTTGGTGCAGGTAATTGTTGGAGGAGGTGGTGGCGGAGCATTCATGGGTGGTGGTGCCCCATCAGGTGGCGCAGCAAGCTCTGGTGGTGGTGGTGCTGCTGCTGAGGCACCTCCTGCAGAGGAGAAAAAGGAGGAGAAGGAAGAAAGCGATGATGATATGGGTTTCTCCCTCTTTGATTAATTTGGTTGTTTTGATCTAGAATTTGTTTACTTAGATAATTTAGCTTGTTTCCCCTACAAAACTATGGCTAGAAATTTCTAATTGCTATCATATGAGCTTAAGGTGAATTTTGTGACATTATGATTCAGTTGTCAATTTTGGTTCTTTGTTTGTCCTCAATTGTTTCTGTTGGCACAACTGTTACACATCCTTTTTCTTAACCCTTATAACAGGGAAAAATTAGTATGGAGCAGGGCTTCATATGAATTTTATGGAGCCCTATGAGTTAACCTAGTATTTTTAAGAGTGAACTTAACATAATTAAGATTAAACCTAGCATTTTTAAGAGTGAACTTAACATAATTAAGATTGAATCTACAGTGAACTCAACACAGATTCACTCTTATTTTAAGTTCATTCTTAATCATACTAGGTTTAATTTTAATAAGACTAGATCCTCTCCCAGCAAGAGGCTCCATAGAAATTGCACTTCTAGGAAAAGAAGTTGATTTTTTTAATTACTTTGCTACTTTATTATCCTTAGATTTTATGTTGCCTCTAGATTTTTAGCCATTCGAGCTAGAGCTGGCAATATATGATTTGACCTGATAGCTTGAAAAAATATCGGGATTGGGCCAATCCTTATTGTGCTTGTGTCGTTATCGGACTAGCTCGACAAGGCTCGATAAAATATCGGGTTGAGCTACGCAGTGTAGGTAGGTTCGGCTCGGCTCAATAGTCTAATAAGAATTTATTCATTATCAAAATTATTGGACCCAAATTAGCTTGATAACTCGATATGAGCCCGATAGCTTAATTCTAATGGCCCGATTTGGGCTTGATTTGTGTCGCGCCCCGGCTTGGCCCCGCACTCGATGGCCTCGATCTGAGACGCGACAACGATGACTCGAACATCACGTAGTGGAAGGAAAAGTCACGAATGATAACATAAAATAAAAGACAACATTAAAATCAATAATTTCAATCCATAAAGTTTGATGGTACATACGATAAGGAACAATTCGTTCAAATACAAAATTTAACAAAACATCAAATAGTTCTACATACTACAGTTCCAAAATAACAGTATCAAGATCAAGTGTTATAAGACGACAAAACAAAACAAAATATAAAAGTAGTCCCCATTAGAGCTCCACATCTACGACTCTCTACTAGTTGTCTAAAAATTATCTACACCTTGATCTACAGATCGATCGCTCACCTCTGCAAGTCTGAAGCAAAAACAACGGAGATCAGCGGGTGCTGGGCAGGAGAATCACAATATGATCAACAAGCATCAAGTGTCAACTCAACAATGAATAACAACATGACCTAAGATGCAGTCAAATGCAATGAACACAACATATATTCATTACTTACTCCTAAATAACATCAACTGAATCATCGAGCGTGTGGACCGTTGGATAAAAAATTCCGCACTCTACCACCTGTAGAGTGGTATCAACCGTCCGCTCCAACGATGATGTGACTATCCCCACGAAGCAGGTAGCAACGAGTACCGATTCTTCACCGTCACCTTATTAAGCTGCCGGTAATCCATGCACATCCGCATGGACCCATCCTTCATTTTCACAAAGAGCACTGGAGCACCCCGAGGCGACACGCTCGGGCGGATGAAGCCCAAATCAAGCAACTCCTGCAACTGGGACTTCAACTCTCTCAATTCAACTGGTGTCATGCGGTACGACGGGATGGAGATCAATTTCACCCAGGCTGCAAATCAATACAGAACCCAATCTCTCTCTTTGGAGGCAACCCTGGCAATTCCTCTGGAAACACATTAGAGAATTCATATACCACGGGCGTCCCCTCGATGTCCCTAGCTGCACCTCCGTCTCCCTCTGCCACAAACACAAAGGCCAAGAAGGACTGACAATCGCCTAGAAGTAGCTTCCGGGCCTTGAGAGCCGAGATGGCCACCAACAAGTCTCCCCTTCCCTCACTCTGGAAGGTAAACTGGGGCAATCTGGGCTTACTGAATGTCACAGTCTTAGCCCTGCAGCCCACTGAGGCAAAATGGTCCGCCAACCAGTCTATGCCCAAAATCATATCAAGTTTCAGCATCGGCAGGAGTGTCAATTCGGCCATCAGTACGTGCCCACAAATGATCACTTCGCAGCCCCGGAAGACTATCTCTGCCAGTACAGAAACACCCGTAGGTGTAGACACCACAAGAGGCAAATCAAGTATAAAGGGTTTCTCCAACAACTTAGCAGCAAACAATGCAGATACAAAAGAATGCATAGCACTTGGCTCAACAAAACAAATGCAATAGCGGAACCAACAATAAGGTTACCTGACACTATTGCTCTGGACGCCTCGGCGCCCTCTTGGTTCAAAACAAACACTTGTGCCGCCCTTCTACAGATCCCTTCTACAGAACTCTATCAACCGACCCACAGGATCCCTAGGGCCGCCCTAACCAAACTCCACCATAGATATTTAAACTATATGACGAGAACTAATGAATAATTCACGACCATAAATACTAAGCAAATATTGCAAGGATCTCTTAATCCAGGCACCCATACAAGGGTAGACCCTAAAATGGTGCACTCTCTAGCACATGACCATTAACGGCCTCAAGCTGTGCTACCCTAGGACTGTCTCAATTTCTCCTCAACTGGTCGTCTACTTTTATGACCCCGACCCCGTCGTCAGCCTTTGCTTTGGCCTCGGCCTTGGCCCCTGCGTGGAGTTTCTGCCACTGTCGCTCTATGCGGCACTAAAAGCGTATATCACTGGAATCACTAGAAAGAAAAATATCATAATTAGACGATTTAATTCACCCTAACATTTTTGCAAATTTAACCACAAGTTGTGCCGAGGTGCGGACTTAGTCCATTGATCTCATAATATAACCCTACCGTATATCGACACGCTAGCAGTGCCCTATACGGTAACAACTCTAGGTCGTAGTCAAACCGAACCACATGCTCTGATACCACATTGTCACGCCCCAACTCAAGGTCACGTGATCGGCCAGGGTATACGTGCTTATACCCCGCAGCCTAACCCATGCACATGCCAACTCATGATAATAAAACATAGCGGAAAGAATGTAACGAGTTTTATTTTAAATGGAAAACCAAATCAAATTTCATTAGAAGCAAGTTTAGCAAATCAGTAAAGTGCAGAAACAATAAATCAAGGTTTAACAATTCATTTACAAGTGAAATCTAAAATGAAAGACATGAATGTCCTCAAGAGACTACAACTCCAAAATACCAAAATACAAGTGCATGACAAACTACTAAAAATTCGACTACAATCCCTAACTAGGACTGCTATGAGATCAATGTGGTTCCTCTGCCCTCCAGCCGCGCTAAGTGCTCCAGCCCACCTCACCGGTCAGGCTCTACAAAAAAACAAAAACAAAAACGATAACAGGTGAGTTCAAAAGAACTTAGTGAGTGGTTTCACCGACCCCACGAAAAACCAATCACAGTGATATATCATACGATAAATACACCCGTCTCATACATGATAAAATAACAAGTGGTATGACTAGTTATCTGGCCATTTGGCCACCACATGCTCGCAGGCCAATACTCTAGCAGTGAAGTACAATAGGCCTCAGCCTACTGTGCCCTAAGGCAACAAATCACACTCAAGGGTTACAAGGATAATCGAGATTGACTCATCTGAGCTTATCCTAAAAGAGAACCCTTAGATCAAGCGTAGGAATAATCGGGATTCGTCCATCCGAACTTATTCCTTAATAAAGACACTCGGGAGCAATCGGGATTTACCCGTCCGAACTTGCTCCACGAGAAACGTAGCAATAATCGAGATTCGCCCGTTCGAACTTGTTCCTTAAAGATATCGTAGGAATAATCAGGATTTGCCCGTCTGAACTTATTCTTTTAAAGAAACTCGGGAACAATCGGGATTTTTCCGTCCGAACTTATTCCATGAGAAAATACAGGAACAATCGGGATTTGCCCATTCGAACTTGTTCCAAAAAAATAACGTAGGAATAATTGGAGATTCGCCCATCCGAACTTATTCTTTTAAACATAGGTTGAGAATTAATCATCCAACCTTCCTGGCCAAGCTCGCAATCCGGCTTCTATTTGAGCCTCTCCGTCATTCATAAAGATATGACGCAAATAAGACCTAAGTCAAGTATCTCATACGGTATCTTAGGGGTGTCTTTACTGGAAAGCGTCACAACTCTCTCTATGCCCAATCCCAACACCTAGACTCGTAATCCATCAACTCATGAGGTTTTATTTCATGCACAAAATTTTATTTGTTGGTTCATAACAGATTATGCTGCCCCTTTGAATTTTAATTGTGCAATTAAAATTATCATCACCAAGATTAGGGTTTTGTTTTGGGGTTTTGTTTTCAGTTTACTGTTGAGCCCGAAATTGGTGTACCCAACCCGAATATGGTTTTTCATAGTGTGTTATATGTTTCCAAACTATGTTTTTTTTTGTCAAAACGATATGTTACATGACTATATTTAACAATCCATTCTCATCACAATAGAGTTTTCAAAATCATCCCAGATTCAACAATTTAGCATGAAATTTTTAGCATATCATGGAAATAAATCCGAAATTCACAAGAATTTAAATCCTAAATTATCATCACTACAGATTTAAAACATTAAGTCCACCACACAAACACAAATTCATAATTTTTTAATCAAGATCTAACATGCATCTACATCATCATAAGACCAAGACTCAAGTTTTAAATCAAGAATCCATCCAAGACATCAAGATTAATATTTTCACGTGCAAACATAGATTCATAAGATGAAATTACACATCTAAACACAGCTCATGCATTGGCATCAAGGAATCTAATTAAGGAGATTTATCCAAGCTTAGATTGTAAAAAAAATATCAAGATTTCTCTTAGGCATTTTGTCGAACACTTTGAGGGCGACCCGACATCCTCCTTGGTTGAGCACCCCTAGGGTCATCCTAGGGCTGTCGAGCCCCACAGAGGGGGAGGGGGTTTCGGGCCTCCTTTTTCATGGCAACACGTGAAAACGACGAGAAACTTCAAGAAATGATGAAAAATTCTGACAAGAACTCTCAACCTCCAAGAATGTCTCAAGAACAAGAGAGAAAACCCAAGAAAGGAGGGGTAAAACCACTCTCCCGATTAGGAAGAAAGAATTAGAGGACTTCCAAGCGGCGGCCTTCGAATCCGACCTCAAAGGGTAGCGGCTCGGCTCAAACAAAGGAGGAAGGGGCGGCGACTCCAAGCTTCAAGAGAGGGGGCGGCTCGGCTGCACCAAGCCGTCGGCTTGGTCTCCTAGGGAAGGGGAAGAAGAGGGAAAAGAGGAAGAGGGCTTGGCGGTTGGCTGCTTGACGGCTACGGCTCCAAGAGAGGGGAGAGGGTCGGCTGGCGGCTCGACTGCTCCTTTCTCCAAGCAGCTTGTGCAGCTCCAATAGGGAGCCGCATGCCGGGGGGGGGGGGGGGAGGGGTTATACCTTAATAAAGACACTCGGGAGCAATCGGGTTTTACCCGTCCGAACTTGCTCCATGAGAAACGTAGCAACAATCGAGATTCGCCCGTTCGAACTTGTTCCTTAAAGATATCGTAGGAATAATCAGGATTTGCCCGTCTGAACTTATTCTTTTAAAGAAACTCGGGAACAATCGGGATTTTTCCGTCCGAACTTATTCCATGAGAAAATACAGGAACAATCGGGATTTGCCCATTCGAACTTGTTCCAAAAAAATAACGTAGGAATAATTGGAGATTCGCCCATCCGAACTTATTCTTTTAAACATAGGTTGAGAATTAATCATCCAACCTTCCTGGCCAAGCTCGCAATCCGGCTTCTATTTGAGCCTCTCCGTCATTCATAAAGATATGACGCAAATAAGACCTAAGTCAAGTATCTCATACGGCATCTTAGGGGTGTCTTTACTGGAAAGCGTCACAACTCTCTCTATGCCCAATCCCAACACCTAGACTCGTAATCCATCAACCCATGAGGTTTTATTTCATGCACAAAATTTTATTTGTTGGTTCATAACAGATTATGCTGCCCCTTTGAATTTTAATTGTGCAATTAAAATTATCATCACCAAGATTAGGGTTTTGTTTTGGGGTTTTGTTTTCAGTTTACTGTTGAGCCCGAAATTGGTGTACCCAACCCGAATATGGTTTTTCAGAGTGTGTTATATGTTTCCAAACTATGTTTTTTTTTGTCAAAACGATATGTTACACGACTATATTTAACAATCCATTCTCATCACAATAGAGTTTTCAAAATCATCCCAGATTCAACAATTTAGCATGAAATTTTTAGCATATCATGGAAATAAATCCGAAATTCACAAGAATTTAAATCCTAAATTATCATCACTACAGATTTAAAACATTAAGTCCACCACACAAACACAAATTCATAATTTTCTAATCAAGATCTAACATGCATCTACATCATCATAAGACCAAGACTCAAGTTTTAAATCAAGAATCCATCCAAGACATCAAGATTAATATTTTCACGTGCAAACATAGATTCATAAGATGAAATTACACATCTAAACACAGCTCATGCATTGGCATCAAGGAATCTAATTAAGGAGATTTATCCAAGCTTAGATTGTAAAAAAAATATCAAGATTTCTCTTAGGCATTTTGTCGAACACTTTGAGGGCGACCCGACATCCTCCTTGGTCGAGCACCCCTAGGGTCATCCTAGGGCTGTTGAGCCCCATAGAGGGGGAGGGGGTTTCGGGCCTCCTTTTTCATGGCAACACGTGAAAACGACGAGAAACTTCAAGAAATGATGAAAAATTCTGACAAGAACTCTCAACCTCCAAGAATGTCTCAAGAACAAGAGAGAAAACCCAAGAAAGGAGGGGTAAAACCACTCTCCCGATTAGGAAGAAAGAATTAGAGGACTTCCAAGCGGCGGCCTTCGAATCCGACCTCAAAGGGTAGCGGCTCGGCTCAAACAAAGGAGGAAGGGGCGGCGACTCCAAGCTTCAAGAGAGGGGGCGGCTCGGCTGCACCAAGCCGTCGGCTTGGTCTCCTAGGGAAGGGGAAGAAGAGGGAAAAGAGGAAGAGGGCTTGGCGGTTGGCTGCTCTAGCAGCTGGCTGCTTGACGGCTACGGCTCCAAGAGAGGGGAGAGGGTCGGCTGGCGGCTCGACTGCTCCTTTCTCCAAGCAGCTTGTGCAGCTCCAATAGGGAGCCGCATGCCGGGGGGGGGGGGGGAGGGGTTATACTCCCCTCCTCAAACCTAATTCCACTAACTCTCTTAGCAAACTCGCATTCGCCTCGAGCCGAATCCAAATCCGCTAACCCGACTAAGCTTAGTAACTCAATCTAACCCCATGCCCCACATAAACATCAAACACATGTAATAGAATAATTAAATAAATTTATCTACGTAGGAAAAGAAATCGCACAACTCATATTCCTACTTATCCGAGCTCGCAAGCTCGCACCGAACCATGAGTCAACTCGGCTCGACCTCTAACTAGCTCGCTAGGCTAACAATCACAAACAATAACAGAAATAAATATTAATATCTAGGATATTTCAAAAATGCTGCTATAGGTGAACAACGTTAATTGGGAGATAACGAAGCTAGCGTGGCTAATGACTGTGACTGATGACGTAGACATGTGGTGCGCATGCATGCCAAAAAGTTTTTTCATGGGTACTAAAATGCTCATAACGTTTTCTCACGTGTAAAAAAATGCCCCTAATATTTTCTCACGGGTGCTAAAATATCTCTAATGTTTGTTTTGGAGCTAAAATACCCCGGAGGTTATTGAAAATTGTACAAAAAATAATATCAGACTAACTTTTGTTATGTGAGAGTTAACAAAGATGTCGCTAATGTTGACAAAGATGTTGACTTTACACGTGGTGCACATGTAGAGAGCTATTTGCCACGTAAGCGACACATAAGAATCGAAATCAAAATCGAAACTGAAATCAAAAATTGAAAATTTAGAAAATAAAAACTGAAACTGAAACCATCAAATAGGTTAATCGAAAAATTTGGTACGGTTTCGAACCGGTTTTTTGATTAATTGAATTTTTGATTTTTTTTTTCTCACCCCTACGGTTGCGTGGTAAGTTGCACTTTGCATGTGCGCCACGTGTAAAGACAACATCTCTATAGTATTCACAACATCTCCATTAAGTCTCACCTAACAGAAGTTAGCTAGATGTCATTTTTGTACCATTTTCAATAACCTCAGGGGTATTTTAGCTCCAAAATAAATGCTAGGGGGCATTTTGGTACCCGTGAGAAAACGTTATGAGTATTTTTGTGCCCGTGAGAAAATGTTATGGGTATTTTAGTACCCGTGAGAAAAAATCAAGGGCATTTTAGTACCCGTGAGAAAACGTCTTGGCCTGCATTCGCGCCACATGTCCACGTCATCAGTCCCTGTCATCAGCCACGTCAGCTTCGTTATCTCTCAATTAACATCGTTTATCTATACAGGTATTTTTATACCTAATTCCATAACGTAATGGGTATTTTTGATCCTAAAAAAACGTTGGGGGCATTTTAATACTCGTGAGAAAACGTTAGGTCATTTTTCTACCTTTTCCCTTAATAAATTAAATATTCCTATTTTTTTACACATCCGGATCTCTCTCTCTCTCTCTCTCTCCCCTTTCTTTTCTTTTTCTTTTCTTTTTCTTTTCTTTTTCTTTTCTCCCTGCTCATGCTCTCTCGCTCCTCTCCCTTCACTCGTAGACCCCCTCCTCTCCCGGCCAGTCGCCTAGCCGTCGTCGACCGGCGACTCCACTGCCCCTGCCCTCTCCTCAACCCTCCAGCCTCGTCGAATCCCACGACCCACCGAGCGGCGTCCCGAATGGCCCGCCCCAGCGCTCAGCTGCTGCGCCGCCATGGCTGCGCGACTTGCGCATGGCAGCTCTCCGGCGGGCCGACCATGGCATGGCAGTCTGCAGCCACTACACGCGCGTTGTGTGCGATTTTCGCATGCCAGATCGTGAGCGGCCAACCCGCGTGGGCTGCAGGCCTGCGGCTTCACATCCACCTCTTCCTCTCATCTTCAACGGATTCGTCGAAGATAACAACGGAAAATGAAGCAGAGTGATGAGATCTCCTACCTCGGTTCTGCGATTCTGGCGACGTCGAGCTCTGCCGGCAACACGCGCGCTGACTCCTCTTCCCTTTGCAAGATCTCCTCTCCCCTTCCCTTTGCAAGATCTCCTCTCCCCTTCCCTTTCTCAATCTTCCACCAAAGCAACTTTCCCTCTCTTAAAACCCCTCACCTCACAATCACTTGCAACCTCCTTTCCTCCAACCATCTCTCTTCCCATTCCTCATTTATTTGGCGTTGACTTTTTTTTTGTTTTTTAAAAAACACAAGACATAACAATTTGGGTCCAATAGACGGTTTGGATAACCTAATTTTTTTTTTCGTGTTATCAGGCTAAATGAATTGGATTGGCTTGATATTTTTTTTTGCCTGGCTGGCCTCGCTCAATAACATTGGCATGCATGAACTGCCACCCCTAATTGAAGCTTTCATATAATTTCCACTTTATGTAATATATGGATCATTTGTGGCCATGCACTCTAAAAGATTGCATTCTCGGCAGTAACCCTCTTTTAGGTATCTAATATTTATCGGTTGTTATATTTTTTTTGAATACCTGTAAGATTCATCGTTTGGTCAGCAATGCAAACTCAAGCCTTTAACAATTTATCTTTGAAATCGGTGCCTTGAGGTTGAAGTGATAGCGATGTCATGATTCATATGGCTGCCTGTAATTGAGTTGAGTAGTTGAGTATCGCACTTTTCGAACTTGAGTTGTAAATTACTTTAGTATGACACTATTCAAACTTGTAGGTATAATATAGTCAACTAAAATAATTTCATAGTAAGAAATTTAACTTAGATATAGAGAAATATATATTCATAATATTAATAGGTCTTTTGTTTGATATCCTATCTTTCTCATTACCTACATGATCTGATCCTTGGTAGTTTTTTGACCTCAAATCTAACTCAAGTTAGGTTCACTAAAACTCTATTCGGCTTCTGAAGTGCTTTATTTTGCAAATTGTATGGTACCGGATTTTTGCAAACTGAGGACAATATAGTATATTTTGCAAACTGCATGATACTACAATATACAGTATAGTACAGAATAATGATTGCACATGACAGTTATTTGTTCTTGTTTATTTCGCTACCTTCTTGCGTTTATTTCGTATTAGCATATTACATGATAAGACATTGATCAAAATATTTTTCATGTTACATATTTGGATAGTTAACACTATTCAATACATTTTTATAATGTTATATATTGATCAAAATATTTTTTATGTTACATATTTGGATAGTTAAAAAAATATTAGACACTATACAATATATTTTTAAAATGTTATGATAATAATATAAATATAGTAAAACATTTTATTTTATTTTAAGAGCAGGATGATTATTTTACACGAACTTAGTACAATATAATAGTTAGTTATTTGATACCAAATCTAAGTGCTGCGTCGCGCTGGATATTTAAATTAAAAAAACTAAGAAAATAATCCAATTGCTCGACTTTGTGCGTACTTTTTTATGCACAAAGTTAAGAAGTGAAGAAGAGCCAAATGGCCTTCGGAAGTCCGCCCGGCCGTGCGTCACTTCATCGGGCTCGTCGTCCTCCACACGCTCTCTGTCTTGCTTCCTTGTTCGTTTCCTACAAACACATTGCCTTCCATCCGACCCACAATTTAAACCGCTTCCAGTTCCACCTTCTCCTCCTCGTCGCCTGGCTAAATGGAGGACGACGCCGACGCTGCCGCTCTCGCCAAGCTCCACGCCTCGCGCTCCGGCCTCGCATCCCTCCTCCTCTCTTCCTCCGATCTCCACCTCGCCATCTCCGCCTTCGACGACCGTCTCTCCCTCCGCCTCACCGCCCTCTCCGTCGTCTCCGAGGCGGTGGCTCCGCTCCAGCCCCACGCCGTCGCCACCCAGGCCCTCCGCTCCCGCATCGACAGCGCCGTCTCCCCCGCCCTCGCCCTCCTCCGCAGCTTCTCCCTCGTCCACTCCCTCCAGCGCCGCCTCCTCCGCCTCTCCCCCTCTGCCGCTGACCCCCACGGCCTGGTTGCCTACGTCGACTGCGTCGATCGCCTCCACGATGCCGTCGCAGGCGTTGCCGCAGAGTGTGAGCCCGCGGTCGAGCGTCTCCAGGAGGCGGTCGAGTTCCTGAGCCGGACCAAGGCCACGGACCGCCCCCGCCTCAACCGGCTGAAGGAGGCCCTCACTGCCCTCCAGGCCTTGTACGAGGGCGAAGTTGACGCCATGCGGTACGAAGGACTCTTGGACGAAGCCCTTCTCCAGCTGCAAGACGAGTACGAGTCCCTTATCCTTCAGATCAAGTACGAGGACTTTGGTGAATCCGACGGCCGCGATTGGTTCTCCCACTCTACTGACGGCTCCGATCTTCCCCTTCTCGCCTCGCCTCTCCAGATCGAGGCCCTCCGGCGGATCTCCAAAACCCTATCTGCCAACGATTGCGTCGACATCGCCATTGATATCTACATCAAGGTAAATAGCTAAAGAGTTGAAAACTTCCATTTTACTCGAGATCCTCGAATTGGGAAAAAGCTTGTCATATCGCCAGCAGATTAAAAGGCTAGTGATGGCAGGTGAGGTACCGGAGGGCTGCAAAGGCGCTTATGAGGCTGAACCCAGACTACCTGAGGACGTACGCGCCGGGGGAGATGGACGCAACGGAGTGGGCGGAGGTCGAAGCGGCTATCACGCTATGGATCCGGCACCTCGAGCTGGCAGTGCGGACGTTGTTCTCCGCCGAAAAGAAGCTCTGCCGCGACGTGCTCGGTGGCCTGATGGGTGGTGCCGTCTGGCCGGAATGTTTTGCCAAGATCGCGGACCGGATCATGGCCGTCTTCTTCCGCTTCGGCGAGGGGGTTGCCCGGAGCTCGAAGGTTCCTCAGAAGCTGTTCAAGCTCCTCGAGATGTTCGACGCGTTGGACCGAATTAGGCCTGAAGTAGAATCCATCTTCGACGGTGATTCCGGCAGCGACATCCGGGCCCGGTTCCGCGAGCTCCAGAAACTCGTCGTCCACGCAGCGGCGAAGGCGTTCTGGGAATTCGGCCTTCGCATCGAGGGGCTCCAGGACGGCGCGTCTCCGCCGGCGGACGGGTCGGTGCCCAAGATCGTTCGTCACGCCGTCCATTACCTTAAGTGCCTCATGGCGGCCGGGTATGCTGGGCCGATGGGGCAAGTGCTACGAACAGAGCGAACTTGGATAGCCGAACTGCCAGCCCGGACTCCGATAAACGCCGTAGACGACAAGGAGCTTCTCCGGGACGCGGTGCTCAACATTTTTGAGGCATTGCAGAGGAACATAGAAGCGAAGCGTGCGAGATACAGCAAGAAGGATCGGGCGCTGCCGCACGTGATGGCGACGAACGCGTACTGGTACATGTACATAAGGACGAGGGGTACTGAGCTGGCGAAGCTGGTAGGGGAGGACACGATGAAGGCGACGCACAAGAAGGCGGCGGAGCAGGCGGCATTCGCGTACCAAGAGGCGGCGTGGGGGCCTCTGCTGAAGCTTCTGGGGAAGGAGGGGGAGGAGGAGGAGGCTGATATCGGCGCAGAGGCAGTGAGAACGAGGATGGAGGAGTTTATGAGGGGATTTGACGACAACCTGAGGAAGCACAAGAGTGTTTACTGTTTCCGGGACGCGGTCCTGAGGGAGCAGATTCGCGAGGCGGTGGCGAAGGTGGTGGTACCGGCGTACGCGGGGTTCTTGCACGCAAATGCGGCGTCAATCCACGGGAGGACGTTTCTACCGCCGGACTCGATTCGTGGATTGATACGCCAGGTGTTCGACGCGGGAAGAGAGGAGGAAGGGAGGAGGGAAGGGGAGAGGGAGAGGAGGAGCTCCAGGGGCGAGAGAGTTCAAAGGCAGGAGAGGGCCAGTTTGGAGGATCACAAGTTCGCGACTTAAATCGTGGAGATAGTGGTTCCCGAGACGCGAGAACTGGGAGCAACTTGTATCATTTGTGCAAAGTGCAAACTGGATAAAATCGTGAAGAACATTTATGGTTTATTTATTTTACTAAATTGGATAAAATATGATAGGATAATAAATAAAAAGTGGCGTTGAATATAATTTATAAATATAATATTAATTTTATATTTTTTAAATTTATGCATTAAATAAAAAATGAATAAATAATAGATAAAAATTTATATTTTATTCTATTCCCTTTATAGTAGAGCTTGTTTGCTTCGTAGAGTGAGAGGATAAAGGAGAAAAATAAGAGATATATTTCAATTCATTATTTGTTTAATATATAAATTATAAAAAATATAAAATATATGTTATATTCTATGAGCATTAGATTTAAAAGTTTTATATAATACTATTTTTCGTTAGTTATTCTATCCTATTTTGTTCTACTAGTGGATCAAGTGAACCATCAGGGTAGATGACATTCTTTTTCAAAGAGGGGATTATGCATAGGTTTTCTTGAATTCTTATTGATAAATTTCATCCCGTCGCATATACATGTATCAAGTTTAACTTTATAAGATATAATAGTTAATCTAACAAATTAAATAAAATTTAAGAAACAAACAAGACAATCAAATATTGTTTGATAGAACTGACGAGGCTGCTTATAATAAAGAGCACAAGAATTGTGAAATAAATTTAAAAGACAATAATTTTAACCTTAAAAAAATAATAATGTCTTTAGCCAACAGTAAATAATACCGTTGTTGATAATACATTATATATTACTTAGAAATTTAAGATTCGGTCTCTAGTATAATCATCTATTATGACAATGCAAGAAAATTTTATGCCTTTTCGATCTTCACCGTCTTCCATTTCTCTTTTTCAATTCCCGACCCGATTTAATCTTAAACTCTGCACCCATTATAATCCTAGCAAAACGGATCAACTAAGGGGACGTTTGGTTGCCCGCAAGTACAAATGTTGCAACTCTAATTGCAGCATTTAGATAACAAATTTGTTTGGTTGGCCGCAAAAACATTTTGCAGCATTTTTTAGTTGCAAGTTATATTTCTAATATCATTTGCGAGAATTGTAGCCAAAAAAGCACGGAATACAAGATTGTGAACAGCAAATGTAATAATTTAAGTTTTGAAAATAATTAATTTGGACGACTTAGAGTCGTCGGATGGAGACGGGATAAATATAAAAATGATAGGTTTCGCGCGCTGAACGCGATGGTAGTGTCAAATTTTAAATCTGATGTCGTTTGATAGATTTTTTACATAGGTTCACTATTATACAAAAATTAAAATTATTAATTTATCAGACTAGGCCTCGCAAATCGTGTCTAGCCTAACTTTTCGGCTCAGCTCGAAAAAAATCGTGCCCGGCCCGGTCTGAAAAAAATTGTGTCCGGCCCAGCCAAAAAAAAATCGTGCCCGTCCTGACCTGAAAAAATTTGTGCCCGGCCCGACCCGAAAAAATTCATGCGCAGCCCAGCCAAACCCGAAAAAATTTGTGCCCGACCAAAAAAAATTGTGCCCGGTCTGGCCCAGAAAAATTCAAGCGCAGAACAGCCCGGATCGGCCTAGCCCGAAAAAATTCGTGCCTGGCTCGTCCCAGCCCAGCTCGGCCCGAGACGAAAAAAATTGTGCCCGACCCGGCCCGAAAAAATTCGTACTCGACTCGGCCCGAAAAAATTCGTGCTCGACTCGGTCCGAAAAAATTCGTGCCCGACGTGACCCGAAAACATTCGTGCCCGGCGCGACTCGGAAAAATTCGTGCCCTGCTCGGCCCAGTCTGGAAAATTTTGTGTTTAGCCCGAAAAAATTCATGCTTGGCCCATCCAGACCTGACAAAATTCATGTCCGACTCGCCCCAAAAAAATCTGTACCCGGTCTGACTCAAAAAAATTCGAGTCCAACCCTGCCCAAAAAAAATCGTGCCTAGCCTGGCATGGCCCGGTAAAATTCTTGCAATACCCGGCCTGTCCCGGCTTGGCTCGGGCCGACCCGAAAAAATTCGTGCACGGCCCGGCCCGACTCGAAAAATTTCATGCTCGGCCTGGCCCTACCCGAAAAAATTCGTGCATGGCCCGGCTCAGCCCGACCCAACAAAAATCGTGCCCGGCCCGGCCCGGCCCGAAAACATTCGTAAGGTGCAAGTTGCAAGTGTAATTGCAACTTCTTTTTGCGGCCAATCAAACATTTGCAAATAGAAGTTGCAGCTCTACTTGCGGGCAATCAAACTGTAGGAATGCAAAATCTATTTGCGGGCATTTACTTTTGCATGCAAATAAATTTTGCAACATTTGCACTTGTGGACAACTGTTAGAACCCTAAAGTCCAGTCATAGGCGTCGCCTGGATGCAGAGCAAAGCTAGTCCCGCACGAGTCGGGGCGTGGAGCAGTCCCGCACAGGGCGGGGCGTGGCAAAGTCCCGCACGGGGCGGGGCATGGTGCACTCCCGCCCGGGGCGGGGCATGGCGAGAGAAAGTCCCGCAATGGGCGGGGCATTTGAAGATGTTGAGGAGCAGCGGAGTCCTACGTGCGCAATGGCGCGGGGGCAGTGCGCGGCACATGACCATGGCGGGACTGGCGAGGAAATGTCCCATGCGCAGCTTGGCGCGGGGCGGTGCGCGCAGCACATGCTCATTGGCAAACGATGCAGAGCGCGCGGGTGTTGCACGCCGCATTGGGCGGGCGCTGCACTCGGCACGTGCGGGCGTTGCACGGGCTGCAGGCGCCCAGCAGAGCTGCTGCTTGCAAGAGGCAACAAAGAGGACTTGACTAGGTTCAAGTCGCGACCAGAATCAAGTTCGTGGACCCAACATCGGTTGCGGAAGTTCCCACAAGTTGGGACAGTTGCTGGACAGTTTCCTGGTGGTTGTAATTGCTGTTTGGATGATGTTTTGATCCAAGGGCTGTGATCCCTTGGGGCTGCTCGAGTTGTACCCTATATGTAGGGGCCTTGGTTGTATGTTTGAGGGTTGGCTGTGTGTTGGCTGGTCCTGTGTGTGTGAGCTGAATGTAACACTGTAATCTCTTGCATTTGGTGAGCGAGAGAGTGTCTTGAGTGGAGCGTACAAGTCCTGCTGTTGGGCGAGTCCTTTGCTTGGGATGTGGAAGGGTTTTAGTCCATTCTTGTAAGTACTTTTGTAAATACAAGTTAAAGGTTTTCCTTCACTGTGTTGTGCAATCTCTTGTGTTGCTTGAACCTCGAACAAAGATGGAGTAGGCTGGTTGATAGTGTTCCACACTGCTCAACGTCGCACAGGCTGGTTTTGAGTTGAAAAATTGCATCCTCATAATCAACCCTGTGACAAGTGGTATTAGAGCCAAGTTCTCTTCAAACGGCAACCAGGTTCATAGAAGTTCGTACCAGGTTCGTGCATTTCCTGTGACAGTCGGCGCTGTCACCGTACCACACTTTTAAGACCCCTACAGCCCGGTGCAGTGGACTTCGCTTGAGTGCTGCACATGGATGCGTTGCGGGAACGTGTCAAGACTCTAGAACAGTCCACGGGGGACGTCTCCAACCTCGACGGATCGATGGCGGAGGCATTAGAGTCGATGTTCATTTCAGCGGCTGAACAGAAGGCTGAAGTGACAGAGTTGAGGGCGGACTTGGCGATCATGCGTCTTGACCGGGAGACGACAGGAAGGTCCAGAACCAAGTTGAGAGTTCCAGGGCCAAAAGCCTTCAACGGAACAAGGAGTTCCCTTGAACTCGAGAACTTCTTGTGGGACATGGAGCAGTTCTTCAATGCTGCCCAGATTTCGGTGGGTGAACGGGTCACCCTTGCTTCCATGTACTTGGTCGATGGAGCCAAACTTTGATGGCGCACTCGGGAGTAGAACGTTACAGATGGTGGTTGTCCCAAGATTGAAGACTGGGACGCGATGAAGGAAGAACTCAAGGAGCAGTTCCTTCCGACCAACACTTCGTGGGCTGCCCGTGAAGCGTTGGACATATTGCAACACACAGGTTTTGTCCGAGCATACATTAAGGAGTTTCGCTCTTTGATGTTGGAAGTCAAGAACATGTCGGACGCCGACAAGCTGTTCTACTTCATGAAGGGCTTGAAGCCATGAGCTCAACTGGAACTTCGACGACGCGGAGTCACCAATCTCCAAACTGCGGTGGCCAACGCAGACACACTGCTTGATTGGCGTGCGGACAGCGGAGAGTATGGTGCTGCCAAGAAGAAGAGAGGTGGGAAGAACCACAAGGCCTCTCGCTCCTACCGAGCAACGAACAAGTCTAAGAACGGCAACTTCCATTCCAATCTGGCTACGGAGTCGGATGCCTCAAGTGGAGGGGACTGACAGCGGCCCAGATCGTGAGGAAGGTGGCGGTGTGCGCAGACCTCGGGCACACACTCAACCAAAACCTGAACAACGCGAGGGACAACATCCAGGTGCCGGAGTACTTAGAGGGAACATCCTTGCACAGTGTTCCAAAAGCGCAGCGGAGTACAAGTGTTCGTGACGGGCACGAGCATTGCACTATGGAGGCGGACTGTCCATGTGCGCGAAGGCGTGGACAGTGAGCAGGACCCTTCTTTGTTTAACTTTCTTGTGTGCAGGAAAGTTTGGGGCTGCAAACGTTGGTGCGGAACCATACAAGTCCGTGTGCTTGGTGGCACGGACTCGACATTGCGTGGTAGGCAGGCGGCCACCACAGTGATCGCAGCGAAGACGATCACAGCGGGCGACATAGTCAAGAGGTGACAGCACAGGGCTGCCACATTGCGGACTTCTGGATGTGCAGACTGTTGCTCGGCGCAAAAATCTGGACGTGGCTACTGCAAGGTGCAGAAGAAGGTGATGCGGAAAGCAGAATGCTTGAATAATCTGCTGAAGGCCTCTGCCCCAAACTGATATTTTGATGATGCAAAAGTATAAAAATGTGTTCTTTGTTGCTGTGACTTGAACGGAGTTGCGTGGCGTGCAACGCGCAACCAGCCAAGTGTTTGGCAAACGCTTGGGAAGACTTGGACAACTTCAACTTGTGCAAATGAAGGAGTTGAAGAAGAAGACACAACTGGGTTCGGTTGAGCAGTAGATAGGCATTTTGGACAGTGAAGTGTTTGTAAATCTGTCCCTGTAAAATGTATACTGCTATGTCTTTGTTTTTGGCTATTGTTTAGTCATTTGAACTCAAGTCTAAACTCTATGTTGAGAGTTAAAAAAATCTGTGTTTCGCCTAAGGGCATTGTATTGGTCAACTCTTGCGTGTTCTATAAGCAAGGGGAATCAAGTGAGGAGCATATGTGCTATGTAAAAGCACTTAGATGTATACTTGAGCAGTCGGGTGGGAAGCGTATGCACTGTGTATGTGCGAGGCGTATACTTGACTGCACGCGGCTGCAACATTCAAGCCAAAGATCGATGAAGATCAATTCTTGTGAAGACGAAGACAAGAGCAAGTTGGGTGCGGAGCACAAGCGCAGGGAAGCGTGGGGTGCATACTCAACCTTGTGGCCTTGAAAACAAGCCGTGTGATCAAACCTCTTCAAGCGGGGAGCACAAGTGTCGAAGCACGAGGTGCATGTTTGAAGATGGCAAGGTGAAGAAACACAACACCTTTGAAACTAGTTGGAAGGGGCTATTTGAAGACAACTCCAGCAGTGCCTTAACACTATTCCGACGAGGACGCCAGTTTCAACAGGTGGGGGTGGTTTGTTAGACCCCTAAAGTCCAGGCATGGCCTAAGTGTCGCACCTCAGGCACGGGCAGGCCATGGGTGTCTCAAACAGAGGCAATTTGGTGGCTTTGCTGAATGAAGACAACTCATGTGCGTAATGGCATGGGCGTCGCTCACGACGCACGGCAGGAGACTGGGGGCGCAAGGACGTGGGCAAGGCATGGCGGGCAGCAGCCTATGTGCGCGGAGGCATAGGCGCAAGCAAGACTTGGCGTCGCCCGGATGCAGAGCAAAGCAAGTCCCGCACGGGTTGGGGCGTGGAGCAGTCCCGCATGGGGCGGGGCGTGGCGAGAGAAAGTCCCACAACGGGCGGGGCATTTGAAGACGTTGCGGAGCAGCGGAGTCCCGCGTGCGCAATGGCGCGGGGCAGTGCGCGGCACATGACCATGGCGGGGTGCGGACGCGGCCGTGGCGAGGAAATGTCCCGTGCGCAGCTTGGCGTGGGGCGGTCCGCGCAGCACATGCTCATTGGCGGAGGCTGCAGAGCGCGCGGGTGTTGCACGCCGCATTGGGTGGGCGCTGTACTCGGCACGCGCGGGCGCTGCACGGGCTACGAACCCCCAACAGAGCTGCTACTTGCAAGAGGCAACAAAGAGGACTTGACCGGGTTCAAGTCGCGACCAAACTCGAGTTCGTGGACCCAACATCGGTTGCGGAAGTTCCCACAAGTTGGGACAGTTGCTGGGCGGTTTCCTGGTGGTTGTAACTGTTGTTTGAATGATGTTTTGATCTCCAAGGGCTGTGATCCCTTGGGGCTGCTCGAGTTGCACCCTATATGTAGGGGCCTTGGTTGTATGTTTGAGGATTGACCGTGTGTTGGCTGATCCTGTGTGTGTGAGCTGAATGTAACATTGTAATCTCTTGCGTTTGGTGAGCGAGAGAGTGTCTTGAGCGAAGCGTACAAGTTCTGCTATTGGGCGAGTCCTTTGCTTGGGATGTAGAAGGGTTTTAATCCATTTCTGTAAGTGCTTTTGTAAATATAAGTTAAAGGTTTTCCTTCACTGTGTTGTGCATTCTCTTATGTTGCTTGAACCTCGAACAAAAATGAAGTAGGCTGGTTGACAGTGTTCCCCACTGCTCAACGCCGCATGGACAGATTTTGAGTTGGAAAATTTGCATACAACAACCCCCCTAATGCCCGCCAACCCAAACTCAGTCCAAATAATGCTGAAACCGGAAGTTCCATCCCCACTTCCGCCGCCGCCTCCCTTCCCATCTCCCGACCGCCTCCTCTCCCTCCTCAA
This sequence comes from Canna indica, assembly GCA_034359265.1. NCBI lineage: Eukaryota > Viridiplantae > Streptophyta > Magnoliopsida > Zingiberales > Cannaceae > Canna > Canna indica. Next base: position 53,726,874 of record CP136896.1, read on the forward strand.
GCAATGCACTTCCCTCCGCCAATTCAAGCAGATCCACTCCCACATGCTCACCCGCTCCATCCACAAGCCCAACCACCTCCTCGCCAAGCTCCTCCTCCTCCGCGACCTCCCCTACTCCCTCCTCCTCTTCTCCCAAAACTCCCGCCCCAACGACTTCTCCTTCAACCTCCTCATCCGCGCCCTCGCCACTCTCTACGCCCGCTTCCCCCTCTCCCTCGACTTCTACCGCCGCATGCTCCTCTCCGGCCTCCGCCCCAACCACTATACCTTCCCCTTCGTCCTCGTCGCCGCCGCCAACCTCGAGTCCCTCTATCACGGCCTCACCACCCACGCTTCCGTCTTCAAGTTCGGCCTCGACGGCAACGACCACGTCCAGCATTCCTTGATCACCACGTACGCCAGGTGCGGCGAGGCGGGCCTCGCCCGCAAGGTGTTCGACGAAATTCTCGTGAGAGACTCCGTTTCCTGGAACTCGATGCTGTCGGGGTATGCAAAGATGGGCTGTGCGAGGGAGGCGCTCGAATTGTTCCGGAGGATGAGGTCGGAGGGTTCTGTCGAGCCGGACGAGGTCACTCTGGTGAGCGTCTTGGCTGCGTGCGGGGACTTGGGGGATGCAAGCTTGGGAAATTGGTTGGAAGGGTTGGTCGGCGAGTATGGATTGGTGCTGAACACGTTTCTGGGTTCGTCTTTGATTGATATGTATGGAAAATGTGGTGATCTGGAGTCAGCTCGGAGGGTTTTCGATGGACTGTCAAAGAAAGATTTGGTTGCTTGGAACGCAATGATCACAGGGCAAGTATATATATCAATTCTTATCCATATTTTTCATTATGCACTTGTTCCAGCCTTCATCTCATTCTTTTCACTTCAATAATAATTGCTTATATTTTGTCATGGTAAGTTGTTCCTTTGCAAATTGATTGACGAGGATGCTTGTGCATTAATTTGTTCTTAATGATCTACTTTGCAAAGCTTTTTCATTGGAATCATGTAATTATGCTGAAAAAGAAGAACCTTTGACTGATCATTTGGCTTGCCGGAACGATACAGGTATGCACAAAATGGTTTGTCGGATGAAGCCATCAAATTATTCCACTCCATGAGGGAGGCAAAGGTTGAGCCAGACAAAATCACAATCGTAGGGGTTCTATCGGCTTGTGCAGCCATTGGAGCTCTCGAGCTAGGTGCATTGCTCGACGCATATGCATCAAGTAATGGCCTATACCAAAATGTATACGTCGGAACAGCTTTGGTTGACATGCATGCAAAATGTGGAAATCTAGACCGTGCTAAAGAAATCTTTGATATCATGCCTTATAGAAACATAGTTACCTGGAATGCTATGATCTCTGCGTTTGCTTTCAATGGTCAAGGGGAAGAGGCTATTTCATTATTCACCCAGATGATAGATGAGAAACAAGGGCTTTGCCCAAATGACATCACCTTTATAGGAGTGCTTTCTGCATGTGTGCATTGTAGGTTAGTCAATGAAGGGCGTCATTGGTTTGATGTCATGCAGTCGGCTTATGGAATCATTCCGAAGATCGAGCACTATTCTTGCATGGTGGACCTTCTAGCACGAGCTGGTCTTTTAGAAGAAGCATGGGAGTTCATAGAGAAGATGCCTCAGAAACCTGATGCAGTTGTCTTGGGAGCTCTTCTTAGTTCTTGCCGCTATCACAAGAATATGGAAGTTGGGGAGAAGGTTGTGAAGAGGATCGTTGAGCTGGAGCCTTCAAACTCAGGCAACTACGTTATTTCGTCTAAAATATTTGCAGGCTCAAAGAGGTGGGAGGATTCGGCCAGGATGAGAGGATTAATGAGGGAGAGGGGTGTTGCAAAGACTCCTGGTTGCAGCTGGATTGAGGTTGGTAACCAAGTCCATGAGTTCCATGCTGGTGATGGATTACATCTCAGAGCTGCAGAGATTTATGAAATGATGAACCTATTAGTTGATGAGATGAAGAAGGAAGGCTACATCCCAAACACTGATGAGTAATTAAACAGGTATGGACTAAAAACATCCTGGCAACTACTCTTTAGCAACACAAATGCAAGTTAGTTTTCAGGTTTCTCACCTTCCGAAAAATGTTTATTTAATTATAGATAGCTTCCTTAATTCACTTGGATTATTTTCTTCTTTTTGATGGGATCATCAGAAGGAGTGTGATCTTGTTGATTGCTAAGCTGGGTTGATGTTCGACCTAGGATATTATTGAGACAGGCAACATCATGCATGCAAACCAAAGCAGGACAGAGGAATATATACTGATCATATACCATACAATTGGCAGTGGGAGATCATGCCTTCAGTATCCCTAAACTTTCCAGAGCAAACACTGCTGTGGTTGTTGAATGCCAATGAAAGATAGATATGGTGACTGAGAACACTGCAAGTTGAAAACCCTTGGACTCCTATATGTGGCTCAAAGAAGAAAATTAATGCTGATGGCTGCGAGCCTGGGATAGGCAGAGATGAGAAAATAAAAGCATCCCCAAGGCAATATACTGGTGATGATGATGGAAGCTAGAATAAATAATAATTTATTAAATTAATATTTTAAATAAAAGAAAATTGCTGCTATTCAATTTTGATAGAATTTAATAATATATAAATAATTGGAGAGACATTTAAAGAACATATATACGAAAATTATTCTCGAGATATTGGATTACATATTGTTTTTATCTCATGCTCTCTCATTTATTATTTTATTTTATCATATCCAGAAAAACAAACTGTAGATATTTTTTTTAATCATCCTAATTATAATTGTAAATTTGTAATTACATTCTTATTGGTATCAATTTGAATCATAATCAGATTATATAACTTAGATGGATTAATTAATTAAACAAATTGACCATATATATACTAATTACATTTATTGAATCAATCATTTAGGTGTTGTTTGGTTAGCGAAAATTATTTTCTGGTTTGATTTTAGTGAAATTGAAAATTTGGTTTCGAAAATTTGGTTTGATTTCTAGTTTACAATTTTCTGAAAACGTGTTTGGTTAATAAAAACAATACCAGTTTTAATTTGTTGAAATCAGTGAATATTTATTTGATTATAAAAAATAATATTAATTTTTTTTGAACATTTTTAGTAGTAATTAAATATTTAGTTATTTTATAAAATTAAATATTTGCTAATATGATTATAAAATAATTATATAATTTAATTAATTAAGTTATTAGTAATTTAAGATTTTTTTGTTCAATTAGATATAAAAATTAATTAATAGTTATTATAAAATTTTTTTAAAAAAAAAGTTCAATGGTCTAAAATTAGTTTTGATTAAATTATAAATTGATCAACTTTAAGAAAATTGAGTTATTTAAAATTTGGGTTTGAGTTAATTAGATATAAATTGATTTAATTAGTTTTTAAATTTAAGATAATAGTTTGAGTTGAAAATGATAATTTTTATTTTTATTTTTAAAAATTAGATAAACTTTGATTTATTTTTAAATTAATTAATTTTATAAAAAAATATATTTATAATTATAAAGTTATCACTGCATTTTGATAAAGAAATCGACAGTCTCGAAATTACAAAAAATAATATTATGATGTTTTTATTTTTATTAAAAAAATTAATTTTATATTCATTTTGATTTCGATTCAGTTTTATGAAAATATTGAACTAAATTCATTTTCGTAAGTAATTTTGATGTCAATGAAATTAAAACTATAAAAATATATTTGATTTCGCTAACCAAAAGGCCCTTAGGTTTTCCTAGTATAGTTTGCCGATCAAACAACAATTTGTTGACTTCTCTTACGACGAAGCTGAACTTTATTTCCTTCGTAGAACTTGCAATGTTTATAATATCAGAAACAATATTATTAAAGCTCCATAAAATTTCCATTTAACTATTACACGTATCTGAATTGGGCTCAATAATGATCTCTCGGTACTAAATTATCTTTTAGAATGAGTGAGAGCCACTTCTATGGAAAGCGCTTCATTAACCAAAATAAAACTATGATGCTTAAAGATAATAGCAGAAGCATGTAATTACAGGTTTTCCTCTAAACGAAAATATAAAATATCAAAATTTCCAAAATCAAAATATAATACCTGAAATTTTTAAATTCAAAATTAAATTCAAAAAATATCCAAAATATCCTTATACTAAAACTATTCAAAATTATTATTTTAATTATGAAAATATATTTTAAAATATTCAAAAAATTACAATAATTCTAAATTAATGAATGAAATTTTTTAATAATCTTTTTTAAAAATTTAAGATGTATTTTCATGATCAAATAACTATTTTTAAGAATTTCAAGTGACTATTTTAATTATGAAAATGCATTCTAAAATTTAAAAAAAATATAAAAAAAATTCATTCACTAATTTAGTTTTATTACAATTTTTTGAAGATTTTAGAATGAATTTTAATAATCAAAATGAACACTTTAAATAGTTTTAGTACAAAAGTATTTTGTGTATTTTTGAATTTGATTCTGATTTTAAGAATTTCAGATATTATATTATGATTTTGTGGATTATTACTTCTCTTTTTCTCTCTTCTTTTGTACTTCATACTCAATCGATCTCCACTATGCATATCACACGCCCATGATCTCCACATATCCATACACATCACCAAGGCACAAACACTACTATACATCTCCACTATGCATATCACACGCCCCGTGATCTCCACACCTCCATACACATCACCAAGGCACAAACACCACTATGCATCACCATTATGCATATCACACGCCCATGATCCCCACATCTTCATGGATATCACCAAGGCATAAACACCACTATGCATATCACACGCTCATGATCCTCCATACACATCACCAAGGCACAAAATACTACTATGCATATCGCACGCGCCATGATCTCCACATCTCCATACACATCACCAAGGCACAAACACCACTATGCATCTCCACTACTCCAGAAGTATATATTATATATATACAATAAATATAATATTCCACATCACTACTTCACCGATGAATATTTTGCCAAATAAAGACAATAAACAAAATAAGCCAAAACATTAACAGGTTCCCTTACATATGGATTTATCTGTGTAGCTAGATATTAGATCTATAAAATTAGTGAAACTAGTAGAAGCTAATGGCCGTGTATGCTTAAATACAACATGACATTGAGCATTTTAAGGTAGTGTTTGGTTGGATGAAATGAAATTATAAGGAATATGAATATACAAGGAATAGAAATAGATAAAGAATGAAATAGACAAGGAATATTATTACCTTATTTGGTTGACATTAGGATTAAACAAGAAATATAGAGGAAAATAATTAATATTCTTCTAAAAATATAATAAATCTTATAATTAATGACAACATAATAAAAATAAGGATTAATGTAAAAAAATTATTGATTTAAAATAATAAAAAATATTATTTATTTTATTTTCATAAAAATTAATTGAATCTAAAAAATAAATATTAAAATAATATTTGATAATAAAACAATAATTATTTATTTATGATATGAAATTATTTTATATTATTGTGTAATATTATAAATATTGAAGATCAATATTTAAAAATATCATAAGGAATAGATGAAGAATATTATTCATTGGATTGAGGTAAGGAATAGTATTCCCCACGAGAAATAATATTCATTATCTATTTCTTATGATCCACCTATTTCTTATCTATAAGTTGCAACCAAACAATGGAATAAGTGGAGTATGAAGAATAGTATTACATTCCCCATCTATTCCATCCAACCAGACACTACCTAAGTGTTGTGGTGAGGAATAACATGTGACGAGTGAATGAATGAAATCATGAATGATTCATTGAAGCAATGACAGTTAGGGGTGGAAATAGGCCAGACCAGGCTTTCGTCTTAATATGACAGACATGTATAACACTACTGGAATAACGAGCTTCACCGATGGCTCGATCCGTTGGTAAGCCGTTACTGAAGACCATCACCAACGGCGAGCAATGGTCCGGCCTATTGCAACGAGGCCGTGGCAGAAGAGTGTGTCGTTGACAACTTAGCAACAAATTCGGTTGTTGCTAATATGGTATCAGTCGTGGCTCAACAATGGCCTGCTCCTGTTGCTTATATTATTATCGGCCACGATTCCGTAACAGCCGCTTAGTTGTTGCAGATATTGATATCAGCAACGGCCCTTCAGCCGAGGTAAAACCTGAGCCTAGTTTGAGGTCTATTATAGGCTTTTTTCTTAGCCTAAGCTTAGCCTAGCCTGGCCTGTGGCTATTTATAAAGCCTGCAATTTAAAATATTTCATACAGGCCAACAAGCTAAAACATTAAATAGGCCGAAAAATAGGCCTTTATCCGCAATCAAGTATTGCATATATAACAGGCCGAATACAAGCCGCCAATCATGCAGGCCTCGAAATAGGCTGGGCCTACAAATACGCCTAGAAAGGCCATTAAGTAACTATGCACCTGCCCATAATGATAAAATCAAACCACTTCCAATATAAATTACAACAACAACATTATATAACATTATATATGCACAACACCTTAACAGACTCAGGTCGATCTGTCAGGCTCAATAGGCTTTAAATTGAGCATGAGCCTGACCTGATAAGAAAAAGAGGCTTTGAAGTAGGCCTGAGTCTTGTTTTATTTTTAAATAGGCCAGACCCGATCAAACCACAGGCCCTGGTAGACTGCATGGTCTATTTCCACCCCTAATGGCAATACATATTTATACACTCAGTAGTAGCCATATCGTGCTACAATAATGTGGAGAAAACAAAAATCAAAACAAACATATCATGAGGTTGTAGCTGAGGTGTGACGTGGAAGTCGAGGTGGTATTGGTGACGTGACCTCGTTGCATGGAGTTAGTGTTGATACTATGTAGGTAGAGGGTATTCAAGGATAGTGCTCACCACATTAAATAAGTATTTGCTGATTGATTACCATCATTTGGTACTTTGTTGAAACCCCCAAATTACATAAAATCGAGTGGATCTCCACAAGTTGAGTATCAATTAGTTCCTAAAGGATCCGAGCTATCTCAAAATCCATGACCACATGTTCTGTGGTCTTAGGATAGCTATTACACAAGGCATAATTCGAGAAATTATCTTATTTATAGTAGGCAACAGTTGGAAGAACACACTTCAATTTGTGAGAGGAAGAAAGACCTCTCATTTTCTGATACTGAGCTTCTTATTCAAAAACGAGAGTTCCAAAAGCATACATCAAAAAAGAGTACAGGGTGAAAAGAAAGAAGCTCGTAAAAAAACCCACACCACCTCATTATATAAAGAGAATACTTATACTTTTTACATTACTACAGGACTAAGCCAAATACAAAAGTAAGTTACTTTACTACCCTTGCTTGATTTACCACAATGCCACTCTTGTCAGGTTACATCTACCTTTTCACTTACATTTTTTTGTGATGCATTGTCTTCATTGTTCCAACACCCCCCCCTTCAAGTTGGAGGGTGCAAAAGGACTTTGCAGCCCCAACTTGCTAAGGATAAAATGATGTCTGTCTCTGGTCAAGGCTTTTGTATGTATATCAGCTTCTTGTATTCTGCTTGGGACATAAACATGTGTCAAGAAACCCTGTTGATATTTCTCTCGAACAAAATAATAGTCTGTTTCTAAATGTTTTGTGCGCTCATGAAAAATTGGGTTCTCGGTTATGTGTATGGCACTTTGATTGTCGCAACATAACTTGATTGGTAATTGCAATTTGAATCCCAATTCTGTGAGCATTTTTGCAAGCCATACAAGCTCTGCGGTAGCACTTGACATCGCCCGGAGTTCACTTTCAGCTGATGACCGGCTAACAATGACTTGTTTTTTGCATTTCCATGATACTAATGCTTTTCCCAACTTCATGCAGTAACCTGTGACTGACCTTCTGGATAAAGGGCAACTTGCCCAATCTGCATTACAAAAACCTATTAATTTCATGTCTGATTCTATGGGGTAGAAGAGGCCAAGCTCTGGTGTAGCTTAAGGTATTTAGCTATTCTGATTGCTGCCTTGAAATGCATGTTCAGTGGATCATGAACATGCTGACTCAATTGGTGGACTGCATAGGCAATATCCGGTCTGGAAATGGTTACATACTGTAATTTTCCTATCAGTCTGCGAAAACCCTTCTCATCATGATATCTTTCACTCACTGAGAATTCAATAGAATGCGCCTTGGATTGAACTCCAATGGGAGTTTGCTGTGGTTTGCAAGATTCCAACTTCAGCTCTTTGAGTAGGTTCAGGATGTATTTTCTTTGACTTACATACATGCCTTGTTCATTTCTATAAACTTCCAATCCAAGGAAGTAACATAGCTCCCCAAAATCCTTTATCTTGAATTTATCATCTAAAAATGTCTTCAATTGTTGAATACCCAGTGTGTCAGTGCCAGTGATTATCAAATCATCCACATAAATTAAAACAATGATGATCTTTCCAGCTTGGTGTTTAATATACATGCATGTGTCACTATTGCATTGTATGAAGTTTTGGGAGGTAATGCTGGCTGAGAGAATGGCATACCACTGACGGCCTGCTTGTTTGAGGTCATAGATTGATTTCTTTAGCTTGCAAACCTTCCCATCTTCTGCATTTCCATAGCCTGGTGGCTTGCACATGTACACTTCTTCTTCCAAAGTTCCATGTAGGTATGCATTATTAATGTCCAATTGATGCATTTTCCAATTCATAGCTGCAACCACTGCCATTAACATTCTTACAGTAGTGAATTTAGACACGGGTGCAAACGTTTCTTGGTAGTCTACACCTTCTACCTGGCTGTAGCCTTTAGCTACTAATCTTGGTTTGTGTCTCTCAATACTACCATCAGGTCTGTATTTAGTCCTGTATACCCATTTGTATCCCACTTTATTTTTACCTGCAGGTAACTCACATAAGTCCCAAGTATCATTGGCTTCTAATGCTTGCAACTCAGTTTGCATAGATTTAACCCATATTGGATCTTGGACAGCAGCTTGATAGGTGATTGGGTCAGGTTGTGTATCTAATTTGGATAGTAGTATGACATGTTGGTGAGGTACTTTGTGTAAGGAAGTGTAGTTAGTAATGGGATAAAGTTTAGGCTTTTGATTAGAACTTTGGTTGATCCTGGGAATTGGTACACTGTCTGCAACATGGCATTTGTAATCACTTAGCCAAACAGGCCTTTTGACATTTCTCCTTTCTCTTCTTATAGCAATAGACAAGCTATCATGTTCTGAAACAAGTTCAGTTTGAGTTTGTTCAAGATCAAATTCATTATGAATTGTGGGAGCAGGTTCAGGAACATGTTCTGTGGTAGCAGGGAGATAAGCTCGATTGTCATTGAAGTTTTCACTTTGTGGAGTGCTAACCAAAGATTTTTGGTTATCAGGAGAGAGTAGAAAATTGTTTAGCTCTTCTTCTTCTTCATATTCAACCAAGGGAATGGGGAAAATGGTTTCAGCTGAGGTGGTTTTTGAGAAGGGAAAAATAGTTTCTACAAACATGATATTTCTGGAGATAAGGAACTTTTGAGTGGATAAATTGTAAACCTTGTAACCCTTTTGTGCTTGAGGATACCCGACAAAGACACACTGTTCAGCCCTGTGATCAAATTTCCTCCTTCCTGGTTGTGTGGTGTTCACATAGCAAAGAAAACCAAAGACTCTCAAATTGTCAAGTTTGGGTGGCTTATTGTAGAGAACTTCAAATGGACTCTTGTTGTTTAGTAAAGGATTAGGAAGTCTATTTATCAAGTAGGTTGCTGTTAACACACATTCTCTCCAAAACTCAAGTGGTAAGTGGGATTGAAATTTAAGACTTCGAGCTACCTGGAGCAAATGTCTATGTTTCCTTTCCACCATAGCATTTTGCTGTGGTGTATAAGGACATGAACTTTGATGCACTATTCCTTTTTCTAAAAGAAAAGCTTTGAGTGTGGAATTGAAAAATTCAGTACCATTGTCAGTTCTCAAGCACTTTATTATTTTATTAAATTGGGTTTGCACAAGGCTTACAAAGAACATTAACAAGCTGGAAACTTGTGTTTTTGATGACATCAAAAAGGTCCAACAGCCTCTTGAATAATCATCTATAATTGAAAGGAAAAATGTGCTCCCACAATGAGCTTTGACCTTAAAAGGTCCCCAGACATCGCAATGGATGAGTTCAAAAGGAAATGAAGTAGTAATAGTACTAGACTGAAAGGGAAGACTGCATTGTTTAGCAAGAGGACAAACACTACAATGCAGATTGGAAGATTGTTTTATTTCAGGAATTGAGTTGGAGAGTAGTTGCATTCTTGATGGTGACATGTGGCCTAGTCTCAAGTGCCACAACGCATGCTTATCAATTCTGATGGAGAAAGCTTTTGGGGAAGCATCAGATATAAGGTATAGCCCTTGATTCTCTCTACCAATCCCTAGGGTCTTCTTGGAAGAAAAGTCCTGGATGTAACAATGGGTGGCAGTGAAGGTTATGTTGCAGTTCAATTCTTTTATAAGCTTGCTAACTGATAATAAATTGAACTTAAATGCAGGTACAGAAAGAACATGTTGAATATTCAAGGAGTTATTGACAGATGCATTTCCTATGAGGGCTACTGAGGTTTTTGTATCATCGGGTAAGGAAACATACTCATTTTTTTTAGGTTTATATGGGAATTTGAGGATTGTGGTTTCAAATGCTATATGGTCAGTGGCACCACTGTCTATAATCCAAGCATGGTTAAAGCTACTAACCGAGAAACAAGCATTGTTACCTGCATAGTTAACCATTTGGTTTGTGAAGCTCTGGCTGAAATTTTGCTGTTTAGGATGCTCATTAAGGTACACATCTGCTCCTCTGTAAAGCCCCCCATGTTGTTGCTTACAGATGATGTGCTTTCTGCTTCAGTCTTATCTTGTGTTTCTGAAGTTATTTCTGACCTTTGCACTTGATTCACGGCTTTTGATTTTGTGCTCGGTTCCCACTTTTTCAACCTTCCTTGGTTTGCTTTTTGGCTAGATGGGTATCCATGTAGCTTGTAACAGAATTCTCTTATGTGACATATCCTTCCATAATACTCGCATTCCTTTTCTTGATTGTGGCCCGTTGTTCCTATTATACTGATATGAAGTCTTAAGTGCAATGGACTCCAAATTTCCAGCTGCCATTTCTCTTTGCTTTTCTTCCTGCTCTAACATAGAATAGGCTTGTTCTATACTGGGAACAGGTTTCATCAACAGTAGTTGTCCCCTTATACTCACAAAAGTTTCATTCAAACCCATCAAGAATTGCCTTAGGCGCCTCTTTTCTTGATTTCTCATACCACCTGAGCATATACATTCATCTTCAAGTTCTATCAAATCAAGTTCATCCCACAATGATTTTAATCGTGTATAATATACTAAAATTGATGCATTTGATTGCTTCATGTGGTAAATTTGTGCCTCTATTTCAAAAACACGCGGTTCATTGCTCCTGCCGAACCGCGTTTCTAAATCTTTCCACATCTTCTCCGCAGTCTTGGCATAAAGAACACTCTTAATGAGTTCTGGACTTAAAGAATTTGTGATCCACACTCTCACCATGTCATTGCACCTTCTCCATTGTGCAAAGCATGGTGATTCACTCCCTGGATTTTTGATGCTCCCATCAATCAATCCGATCTTGTTCTTCGCTGAAAGGGCCATCAACATGGATTCTCTCCATGGCATATAGTTTTCATTCCCAGTCAATTTAATGGAGACTAGACTAATACCTAGATGATCGCCGCTATGTAGGATCAGCGGATTGTCAACCGCAGCTCCAGTAGTGTCGCCGATTGACGCCTCCATGATTGAATCGACTGCAGACATCTCTTGATTCCTCACGATCTGATGGGCTCCGACTGTATCTGAGGATACCAAGGGCGAAGAGAAAAAAAAGGGATCTCAACCTCGGAAGACGAAGGCGATTTGGATCTGACGAATGCGGATGTGGTGAGCAAAGTGGATCGATCTTTTCACTTGCTCTGATACCATGTTGGAAGAACACACTTCAATTTGTGAGAGGAAGAAAGACCTCTCATTTTCTGATAATGAGCTTCTTATTCAAAAACGAGAACAGAGTTCCAAAAACATACATCAAAAAGGAGTACAGGATGAAAAGAAAGAAGCTCGTAAAAAAACCCACACCACCTCATTATATAAAGAGAATACTTATCCTTTTTACATTACTACATGACCCACCCAAATACAAAAGTTACTTTACTATCCTTGCTTGATTTACCACAATGCCACTCTTGTCAGATTATATCTACCTTTTCACTTACATTTATTTGTGATGCATTGTCTTCATTGTTCCAACAATAACTTTATGGAGTAATTTTCAAACAAAATTTTTTAACTCTAGGATCAGATATTCCAAATAGTTATCCACTTATGTAGATTATTTAGTTTAGTATTATTAATCCAACAAATAAAATTATAAGCCGATTTAGAGCTTATTTGGAATTTAGAATAATAAAAAAACTCTTACAACCTTTCTCCATTAATTTTCCCAATTTTTTCTATCTTCAATAAGCTTTTCTGATATCTTGTTAGTATTTTCCTGCAATTATAATTATTTTCGCATCCTAAAATAAAAGTAAAATGAAAAATTCCTCAATATTTCCATCTTAACTATAAACGTAGGTAGCTTTAAGAAATAGTCTTCCTCTCTTCTTACCCTTTTCACTTTTAAATCCTCCAATGTTTTAAATTTAACGCATTAGATCCATTCGCAGCTTCATCCAACCAACATCCGACCGTCCAAATCGCTCACTGCCGTCTTACCTGTTACGTCCACGTCACTCGATCGCGAAAGCTCAACTAACCACTGTGCGTCTGCAGGATGGACGTTGGAGATCGTTGTCGCCATAAATGCTGAGAAATCTGCACCGTTGATGCACATATCGGACGAATTATTGCCGTTGAATTGACAGCCACGTGTTTTCCGCGAGGATCACGCCGTTGGTCAATATCCAACGAACTGTTGTGTTGGCCGCTTCGTTCCCTCTCGTCTCCCTCGCCGCTTTGCTTCGTGTTCCCTCACTCTGTGAAGAGAAGCCGATTTCTCTACCCCTTTTTGGTTGATTTAGCGAATTATCGATGGGGTTTTCCTATCCAGCAATAGGTTCGATCGTGTTATCTATGTTTCTCGCCGCCTTTTGGATGGGAGGAGCGGTGATCGGGACATCAGAACTAGAGGCCTCGGATTTGGCGCTGAAGCAGGAATTGGAGCATCTCAAAGAGAAGATCGCTGCCCTAGGTTAGTCTGGATTTGATCTTGGTCCTTGGTTGCATGGTGTTTTTGGAGGTTTAGGCGACTTTTGCTTGAAGCCTTGAACTTTGCGTTTCGGTCAAGCTTCTTGTAATGGCCGGGCCGGGCACGGGTCTGTGCCCAAGGGGCGGGCTGGGCTCGCCTCCGGGCACGAGCACCGTGCTGGCCCGGTCAAAGCAAGGTCTGACGCGCATCAGACCTGGCCAGACGTCTGATGCGCGTCAAACCTGGGCCAGACCTAGGCCTAGCCGAGCCAGAACCCAGGCCTGGCGCGCGCCGACCTAGGTCTGGCTCGAGTTTGGTCGAGTCAGACCTGTCTAATTTTAAAAAAATAATATTATTTTTAAAATTTTAAAAATTTCGAATTGGTTCGAGCCCAGAGCCCGAAGGGGTGGGCTCAGGCCCGGGATGAGCCTAGCCCTTGAACTGTCGGGCTGGGCCTGCCTGGGCCTGGGCCAGCCCGGCCCATTGCCACCTCTATCTTGTATGTTTCCCCTCTTGGCTAGGTTGCAGAATAGTTTAAATCAGAAAAGGGTTTTTTCTTCCTAAATCTGGAGACATAGTGGTGTGGCAGGTGGAAATTTGATTATTTCAAGATTTGATGTTTCAGAATTCAATTTCTGATTTATAGCAGTTGGAGGTGGTGTATATTCAAGTAATAGTGTTGTCTTTTGCAATGCTTAATTATCATTGTTAGTGTATTTTTTATACAAATTTTTGGTGATATCCTCTTTAGAGACTGATATCTCGGAGAGAAACCATGAACTACATAACAAAGATGAACTCATTGCACATTTGGAGAAGGTTATCCTTCAGAAGTCAACAACCATTTCCACATTAAAGAGTGAGATAGAATCACTGCAGGTTAATTATATGGACCACGGTGCTTTCCTTAAAAAACTTAGACTGTTATAGTTTTATGTAATAACTTCAATCTTTGTCCCCAGAAAAAGGGTTCTTTAGAAGCCGAGGAATTAGTTAGAGAAGCACATGATCGAGTAGATGAACTTGAGAAGCAGGTATGATAACGGTGGACTTACTGGATACAACACTCTATACTGCTATGGTTGTGATTTCCATCCTAGACAGGTCGACAATCTCAGAGATGAGCTTGAATTACAAAGTAGGAAAAAAGAGGCCTTAAATGATCAGGCTAGCAAAGCAGAGAAAAACTTGCAAGAACTGAACTTGAAACTGGAAGATGTAAGTCTATTCTAATTTGATGCTAGTAAAATTTATTGCGTGCTTTTCATAAACAAAAAATAAAAAACAAAAAGCAAAAAACAAAAATTGTGTGCTTATGTTCATATGCTGGATGAAACATATATATGTTATAATTTTTCATTTTTCAGTATGGACTCATCATCATCATCATCATCATCTTCTTCAATTATTAGCTAAGGAAGATGCACTGCTGTTGTTAATTGTACTAAAATGCTAAGTGTTCAGTAGCTTCAACTGGCCTTTATCACTTAACCTTTGCAATAAAAAAAGAAGCTTTGACCCTTATGGTTAATCTTTATTACAAGGCAGATCAGTGTTCTTATATATGCTCAATGCACTATATTGAGAATGAATAGATGTGTTTGCCAAATCTTCTTTATTATACATGTCTTGTTAGACTCGTAGACATGAACAGTACATTGTATATCAATCGTTGCAATATGTCTACATTAGCATCTTAAGTAATATTTTCCAATAGGAAATCAGGAATAACTAAAGAATGGGTGATAGCCTCATATTGTCTTGTCATTTTGTAGCTTGAGAAGGAAAATGCTGAGCAAAAGCGCAGAATTAGAGAAACTGAGCGAGCATTGCGAGTAGCAGAGGTTTGCTATATCTACCAGGTTGCTGTGTGAAGATTTTTCATACCAATTAATGTTAATGTCATTATATATATTCCAGGAAGAGCTGATGAGGGCACATATTGAAGCAACAACCAAAAGTAAAGAGCTAATAAAAGTGAGGATTTAATTGTTTTAGTAGCTTGGTTACACCCGTTTACTTCTATTATGCTCAGGATATAACTTTTGCCATTGCTTCCCTTGCAACATTTTTCTAATGACTATCATAAATATTTCTGAACCAGTTTTATAGTTTTCAAGCAGTTCGATGACAATTGTGGGTAGCACAGTTGGTGGAAACTTGTTATATGTTGCCTAGAGATCTAGGGTTCG
Source organism: Canna indica (assembly GCA_034359265.1). Classification (NCBI taxonomy): domain Eukaryota; kingdom Viridiplantae; phylum Streptophyta; class Magnoliopsida; order Zingiberales; family Cannaceae; genus Canna; species Canna indica. The sequence goes on from CP136896.1 coordinate 53,742,319, forward strand.
ATCCCTAATATGGTCACCTATTATGACTTTCTATCTTTGTTTTTTTTTAAAAAAAGAAGCAGTTCGATGACAAAATTCTGAATTGGTCTTCAAATTTGCATGCATTTGACAGCAAAGTAATAACAGAGAGACCATTTGGAGAATACCCATATTCCTCTATACCATAGTTTTCACCAAGAAAAAAAAGATATATAAATACAATGTTCATGATTCACATGTCCATTAAAATATGGTTTTCTATGCAACTCTACATTTTACTGTCAAGCAAAGAAATACAAGCGAAGTTGTAGTCTTCTTTGACCTAAATTCTGAGCTCAGGCTGCTAGGATCAAGTGGTAGTGTAGTGGTCCTTAAATTCCTTCTTATTAAATGTTTACTCATTAATAGCTGCATATTAGTCGGTATGTTCATGCTTAGTGTGCCATGCTAATACATGGACAGCCCAACTTTTTGGCCTTTGTGCCAACCAGCATAATACAGTATGAAACAAGTGAAGAAGTTATTGACACAATCCTAGATTCAATGCAAGAAGTAAAGACATAAACATAAACACAAGATAGCATGAAGAAATCAACTACTATAAGCAATGAAACCCAGTACTCTAGCAAGTAGCATTACATCGAACCAAATGGGGAAAACGGATAAAGTGGCTCGGGAACAGCAAAGGAATGATGATGGTGATGGAGATGATGTTGGGGGATAACTATGGCTTCAACACCATGTAGTTGAAGGCTTTTCACCTCATGATTAGGGTTTCACACCAAGAAACTAGAGCTTCCAAGGAAGGGAACTCCCAAATATCATCATCTTCATTCTTCACTAATATGAAAGGTTAAATGTTTTTAAACAGAGCTAGGGCAACCTTTGCAAGTGAAGCAAAACAATCTGTCATGAAAGTTGCGAAAGGAGAAACCTTAAAATCATATTCTGTTAAATCAATATCTCAATACTAAACCTATATAATAGACTTGAAGAACAATATAATAAAACTAAAGTACTAAACCTATAATAAATACCAATACTCTCAACATCCCTAGTTAAACTCAAGATGATTTATAGAACGAACCACTTGAGTTTGAAAAGATATATAAAACTCAAAAAGAAAAAAATATATAAAACGTCAACTAGAGCGGATACTTGAGGAGAATTGAGGTTGCATGCTGGGACGAAAATAATTAAATATCCCTGATTAAGATCACGACAAATGAAAGATAAATTGTGCCATCTTAACATCTAAACATATCTAAGCATCCCCTCACAATCAAGCCAAAACTGATAATTAGGCTTGAATCATGGATAGACCAAAACTGATACCACTAGTTGCAACTAAAATCTAGATGTTTCTGTCAAAAACATCAAGATGTTTAGGTTCGGAAATGATAACTTGAAGTATTATTATTTCGAATTTATCTATTTCTAATAAAAAGTTGCATAGATGACAAAATATGAATTTAATTAAGATTCGTGACCTTATGTATGTATTTCTACAGCTAATTAATTCTTAAGTTTTAAATTTAGGATTTGCTTTCTTTTGACCCTATGGAGACAACTTAATTGAATTTTTTATTTAAACTTTCTGATGTCCTCTTTTTTCTACATTTTTATTTGTTCCAATTACTGTCAGCTTAATTTCGTAGGTTTTTATTATGCTTGATGCATTTTTCTAGTTATTCTCATATAAAGTATCATGAATCATCAAAATTTATGCATAGATGCTGACCTCAAACAGCACGTCAATTCAATAAAATCACTATAAAGCTATGACCTGTCATCCAATTTATATGAAGATTCTAAAACTAGCTTAATAGCCCAAAGATGTTATAGTCAAGGTTTTTCATGCTGGTTGGAAGCATGATTATTTAATTGTATTTCTTGTATAGGTCCATGGAGATTGGCTACCACCTTGGCTTGCAACCCATATGAGTTATTATCAGGCATGTCTGACCTGTTAGTGTTTGTACACAGACGTGCATAATTTTCTTCTCTAAATAATATTTCTGATAATTTATTCGATCATCAGGATATTGTGGCAAAGCATTGGAAAGAGCATGCACAACCCACTTTGGATGTTGTCCTTCAAAAGGTAAACATTCATGGTGTATCTCATTGCTCATTTGTTATACTGGCCAGTATTAACTATTAACTATGGTTTAAAATCTCGGTCGGTACGGTACGGTAAGTCCGGTATTTACCGGTTTTTTAGGTTTCCGGTATACGATATACCCGGTATTTGAAAAAACCGGGTATATTGTGTATACCGGGCGGTATATGGTGGTATGATGCCATATACCGCCCGGTATGGGCGGCATATGGCTCATACCGCCCAGTATGGGCGGTATATGGCGGTATGTCACGAAAAAAAAAAAAAAAAAATAACGGCCGGTAATGCATTTTCATACCGATCCGTACCTTGTGTCGGTACGGTACGGTACGGTACCGGTATATACCGGTACCGGCCGGTGACCGAAACCGGTACCGGTACCGAGATTTTAAACCATGCTATTAACCAAGCTTTTGAGTATTGAAACTGCTTCAGGCATCAGAAAAGTCAGCACAGGCACATGAATGGTTTGAACCTCATTTGGGAAGTCTTAAGACTGTAAGTTGCTGGTCTGCTTTATATTGCTAATGATTGATTTTTTTTTCATGTTCTATAGAGTACATACAAGGAAATTGCTGGTCTGCATTTGATTTAGTATTATTTTACAAGATTACTACTTGTATATACTTAAAAATCAATTTCTCCTATCCAATTTATCATTATTTGACCTGTAATAATTTGTATACTTACAAATTCAAGGTTCTTTATTGACACAATGATTTCACAGGCACAATGATTTTACAAGGTTCTTCATTTGTAAGCCTAGTAGAAAACATAATTGTGGTTTTACAAGTTCTTACTTGGACATGCAATTTACATATTTGATTTGAGCATATCTCGAAACCACAGTGTTTTCCTTTTTCGGGAAAAAATTGTAATCTAAAATAATTATCTACTCTGTTCCATGAAGAAATGGATCCCTGGTATTAGAGATAGATGGGAAATTCTTGCAACAACTGCTCAGCCTTATGTGCAAAATGTAGTCAGTATAGCTGAGGATGTTTATAAGGCATCCAAGAATACTATAGCACCACATATAGCCAAAGTACAAGAAGCAGCAGAGCCCTACTTCCAGGTACTTTGAGTGACACTTGATATGCTATGCAAGTCCTTTGGAGCTGTGATGCTTCAAAGTTGCTTTTCTGATTAGCTGTTTATTTTGGAAGTTAGCATCTCATGCTTACAAAATTTGCAATATTCTGTCAATAGGAAGCCCATAAGCTTTCTAAACCTTATATAGACCAAGTTTCTGCTGCCACAAAGCCACATCTTAAACGAGTTAAAGTTGCTTTAGATCCCTACACTGAGCGCGTGGTCGATGCTTACAAAAAGTTGCTTAAATCAACAACTCGTCACCATCAGGTTGGCAGCCATTCTAAATCTTTTTTAATTTTCTAATTGAAAATTTCTTAGTATGTTGTAGTATATGAATTTCTCCTCATTAACTGAGACCACGGTTTCAAAAACTGTACCATTCTGCCTGGTACAGGAGGTACATACCTATTTTTGTGAAAATCGGTACCGGGTGTAACAATACATACCGGGTGGTACCCCGATATTCCATAATACCGCCCGGTATGGGTGGTATACCGAGCGGTACCGCCCGATATGGTGCAGCTTGCACCATAATTTTATGGTACAGTTAGCTGCACCATAATTGTAGTACAGTATGGTGCAGCTTGCATTTGGTACCGAAAATGGTACCGGACCATACCGTGTGTAGGTAAGGTACGGTACCGGGACCGGAATTTTACATCTTGACTGAGATATATGATTTATTGGAGATGCAAGAACAAAAATAATGACTACTTTTTACAAGTAGATCAGTGTTCAATTTACACACAAAGTGTTGCCAATGTTATGACGCAAACGAATCAATTAAACTTGTAAAAAGTTCTCGACATCAAAAGTCTATAGTCCATACTAAATTTAGTTAACTTTGAGTTTCTACATTTATGGTTCTTATTTTTTGTCTCTCTGATCCTTCACATTATTATCTGAGCCACATTGGTTCAATTTTTAATCACTGAGTTACACTCAATTCTTTGTTTGATGGATTGAAACAATACTAAAAATGATATAGGTTTTAGTTTTACCTGCTATGTGGTGCCATAACGTAGGCATGTAGGGATATGCACTCACTTCCTCTTCACCATTAGTAATTGTGAAATTAATCATTCTTTTAGTACCCATAATGCCATACAAGCATGATATGGCAAATTGGAGCTGTGCTTGTGGGTGCTGAAGGTCATCCTGAATCAGATGTATATGTCACCATACCATTCTGACTAATTGCCCCCCCCCCCCCCCCCCCACCCTAAGTTTTATGTCGTTTGACTTAGCATATATTATAACACCCTAACTTAGTCCCAGGAGTTGATTAACTTAACTTCAAGCTAAGCATTAAGCATCACATGCCACCAACTTGTGAGTGGTTTTGAGTTATGCATTAGACTTTGAATAAGTATAATACCATTGACTGAGCTTAAGCATTTTGGCTAATGGTTAGATCTTTATGGTTAATGGGTCAATTATCCCATTGGACAAGTTCTAACATCTATTGTTCCATTAAATTCTATTTATATGCATGGATAAAATTGGTGTTAGATACTTTGATGATTTTCAACAGTAAATATATATCTAGATCATCTCGTCCCTTTTATAGTTTCATAAATGGTTTTTTGAATAGGGCATGCAGTATATCTCCAAAGTCTGTCACTGGTTTTGAAGCATTATTCATAGATTTACATTGTGGTAAGCGATGTAAATGAATAATTTGGTTGATAGGATACCAACTGATAACCGATGTTTTTAGGAACATATATGAAGTTGCTGAAGGCTATAAATATTGCAGCTTGACATGTAATGTTTGAAGCCTTTCTGTTTTATTCGGAGAGTGTGAAATAGGATTCACAAACAACTAGTTTTAAACCTACAAATTCAAATTTTCTTCTAAAATGGTAGTTGTGGTCTATTATTGTTTGTTGTGGTGATATTGTTATTCATTTAGCCCATCTATTCTAGTACAACTTTATGTAGGATCAAAACTATTTAGTTTGTATGTTAAGACTGTAAGAAATTTGCACTGACATATTGTTAGATACATCAGGATGACCATATCAATTTGCAATGATCTGGATTGAGGGATGTCAAAATGAAAATTTCTTTTAAAATAGAATGCCAACTTTACGTTTGTTTTAACCGTCGAATGGTGGGCATACTTTAACTACTAACACTTGCTTGGATGGAGAGATTTGAAGGGAAGGGGAGGGGGGGGGGGGCTGAATAGGAAAGGACCAACCATTTTCTTGTTTGAGCAAATATTTTAGATTGGGAGAGAAGCCAAATAAATAGAGTTTTCACAATGAAAATGAACTCTCTTTGAAAGATAATTTTCATACAAAAATTGGATTCCTCTTTTTCTCCTCCTTTTTCCTTTCCTCTAAATCTCTCCATCCTTAGGGTCAGTTTGGATGGTAAAATATTGAGGGACAGAGAGGGGCTGGATAAAAAATGAAACTTAAATGTTCATTTGAGAAACATTTTTTAGAAGACAAAACAATATTAGAACATCTCTATTTTCAAGGTTTTATTTGTTTGACCATTTTTTTCCATTTTAATAAAAATCAAATAAGAAAATCGAGCTTATTTTTTTCTCCCTTCTCTTCCTCTTCCTCTTCCTCCATAACCCTTTATCCAAATACCCTTAAAGTGTTCTCAAGATCATTGCATTGTTATCAACACACAACTTTCAGACTAGAGCTAAATTTCATTTCATTTTAGGTTTGATATACGTATTCAATATTCGGATCTTCCATGGACAAGTATTATTTATGTTTTTTGATTTTCTTATGCATCCAAATGCAGAAGAAAAGTTAAGAGCGCGCGATCAGTTTTCAAAACCATAGCAAAATGGTAGGATTGAAGTGTCCAAGTTTGGCCTCAAAAGTTAGTTTGGTCAAGAAGTGGTTAAACTCAATGGATAATTAGTCAAACCATCGAAAATTTGATTAAACCCAGATTTTTATTTTTATTTTTATTTTATATTTTTCTGAACCTAGATTTGTTCAACTGTTTGAATTGAGAAAACCTGGAACTGAGATGGTCAAACTGTTCTAAAGCACAATCTGAGTTTTAAAACATTGGTTAAGAGTTAAGCATAAGTGTCACTGAAGCAGTATTCATCATCAGAATCTAAATTTGTCATTGTTGCTTTGTGATTCAAACCCAAAACTACTGAATTGATGAAAGAGATGCTTACTTAGATTAATTGATACCAAAAAGGGGTATTGGACAAGAGCAGGAATTTGACAACTTTTAAATTTCCATTTCATAAGTTAAATATTCAGTTGAGGTTTTCAGGAATCATGCATATAATTTGCTTGCATCCTTTTTCTCTCCCAAACCAATCACAGTTGTTCATCTTCTGCAGATATGACTGGCACATTCGCAATTGGCTGTATATATAGTGTTCATTAGCTGTCTGTTAAGAAGAAGAAGACCAGTGTAGAAATATTTGAAACAGTTTTCTGCAGATAATGTGAGTGTTAATCGTTCAAATGTTTGCGTTTCTGCTTGCAGCATTTCATGTTTCCATAAGCTGTATTATTTCATGTAATTAGCTGATTGTTTCAGTTACCCTTGTACTATAGATAATTCTATTTTGTATATTAATATAATTAAATTTGCTTTCCTATAAATTTTCCTTTCCTTTCCTTGTAGCAAGGCTTGAATTTTTGGCTTGATTGAACTAATAGGCTGATACAGGTTGGTACCTATTGGCTGACAAGATTGAGTTGTGCGATTCGGAACCAACTCATGCCCTATGATTCATTCCCGCAATTATTATTTTATTTCTAATTTAAAATTAGTCAATATCAACAATATTACATATATAATCTTCCAAATCTTTCATATTTAGTGATCAAATTTAAGTTTTTTTTTTTTAATGAAAAGAATACTTGTATTAATCAAAAAATTTGATACAAGTAAGAGGAGGAAAAAAGAGCCAGAGGAGAAATAAAGCAACATACAAGGAGTTAATTAGAACAGAGTTTAAGTAAATTTGCACCCGTGATAACGAGCTCTAGGGTGGATTTCTTATTTCCCTCAAAGCAGCGGAGATTGCGTTTGTACCAGATCTTCCAGTGCTAAAATCACAATCGAAGAGGATGTGATTAATTAATCGTTTCATCCTCTAACTCACAGAGCGGACATCGGGGATCGGTCTGAACTCCTCTGACGATAAGCCGACCTTTGGTAGCAAGTCTTTTATCGATAGTCAACCAATTCAGTACGGATATAACTTCATGGCATCAAATTTAAGTTTACAATGAGGTCCTATATATTTCTTTGAGTGGATGAATTTTTTCCTACTCACTCTAAGATATATCTACCATGATGATTTGTAATGGTATTAATTTTAATGATAGTGATAGCGCTTAGTTTCATCACAAAAATTTTGAGCGAACTTTAAAGTTGATACATCATTAAAAAAGTGAATGAAAAAAGATTTTCATCTATACATAAAAGAGAACTCTCTCTGTATATATAGTTGAGATATATATTTTTGTATGCAAAATTTTAGTAATTATAAAAAGTTGTTATATATTTTGATAATAGGGATGATCAAAAGAAGGAAATCATTATCCCTCAATTCATCTTCAATTTACATGTTTTCAATTACCATAAATTTGTCGAATATACTTCTTTTAGACGAATATCCAACTTCTAAAGGAATTTAAGATAGTATGTAAGACTAGAATGAATGAGACCGCAGTCCTATGACACACGGCTTGGACATTTAAGCTATCACAAGTTGAAGATTATAATGAGTCACTCAACTAGACGTCCATAGAGATATAGATTATGATAAGTTTTAATATGGCAAAGCTCATCGTCATTTATACAAGGAATTGGACAAGTCACGGTACCATGAAGCATCCTTTCATAAGCCGACAACTGCTTAAGGTACATCCAGATATATTTTCTCAAGGAGAAGACAAAAGTACTTTCTAAAGCTAAGAACTTCTAAGAAGATGTTGAAAATTAAATAATGCGATTAATATATGATTAACATGCCCTAGTACACTAGGGCAAACATAGGATCATTGAGAGAAAGAATCAACTTTCAGATAGGTCTTGAAAGAAGAAGGAAGACTAGAATACCAACAGACATCTGTCTATTCTCTAATTCCCCGATCAAATTTTGGAACATCTAGTGCTTAAGTCGCTAAATGGTTAAGTCGTTAATCCCTAAAACATACTATGTAATGTATTTTATCTGCTGGGTTATAAGTACCGTTGGATATTTTATCGAAGTTTTTATCAATCTACCCTTTTGTGATTCCTCTTGAATCATATACTGAGGGGGGGGGCTCCTCATGCATTAGATAGAGAAGATCGCTAAGATTTCATGATCCCCTACTGAGCCTATTTTAATAATATGGTAAATTTACTTTTTCACGATTTAGCCAAAATATTATAAGAAGGGCACAAAAATTTAATAAAAAATTACATAGAATTGAGACTAATGTTTTTTTTTTAATCGAATACGACATAATAGGATAAAAATGAAAAAAATGAATATGGTAGGACATAAAGTATATTTTTTATTTGATATATACCATCTATAGTATACAATTTTATTTTATTTTTTATAACGCAACACCAAGTAAAAGGAGAGATTAAAATCTACTCCTTATACTATCTTCTTTTTTCAATAAAATAAATATGAGATAAGGAAATATTATTTTGCAAAATGTAGGGTGCAAATTAAAAGACAAACTTTTTAAATACAAGATGAAGCAAAGGGGGGACTTAAATTCAGTTCTTATCACATTCTTCTTTATTTTGTAAAATAAACATATCCTATGGAAAAATAAATTTGCAAAATTCAGGGTGCAAAAATTAAAAGAGAATAAATTACAGGTGCCACAATGATAAAAAATGATATTATAAGGGTCAATTTGCAAAATAAATGTAGGTGCCACAATGACAAAAAAATATATCCTATAGAAAAATAAATTTGCAAAATGCAGGGTGCAAAAATTAAAAGAGAATAAATTACAGGTGCCACAATGATAAAAAATGATATTATAAGGGTCAATTTGTAATTAATCTTCAAATAAAAACCTGCACATTTAAGTTAGTGGGAGTTTATTCTACAACCAGGAGGGCATGAGATGAGATGGCCGCTACGACCGACGAGGAGATGGAATCCCTAGTTCGAGACTTCGATCAGATCTACCAGGTAAGCGCCTCATTTCCATTCAATACCTTCCGGTTCACATAATCTGTGATTCGAGATCTCCTGCTCTTCGCATATCGAAATCGAGATTACTCAATGACAGAAGGGTTCGGCTCGTTCAAATTAAATGAATCTTACAGCAACGACAGGTTTTGAGATTGCACAATGCGCAAGTTCTTGATTCACATTGGTATGAGAGGGACAGATGTGATGATCTTTGGTATGAGGGACTATTCCGTGCTCCACTAATGTGTTGGAAGCCATTCGGCTTTATCTTATCGATTGATGCTTGGTACTTCCGGATAAGCGAAAGGGTGTATCTTTGATGAAATTTTTGGAAGGGAAAAGGAAAAAACTTTGTAGAATGCAGATGATTGTAGTAATGACGGTTTGAAATTTCAGATGTATAAAAAGCAACTTTATGACATTTTTGTTCTTTACATTTTCAAGCCATTGACAGGGCTACAAAGATGCACTTTTGGAGATCCAGTCATTGAAGTCGAGGTGTAGCTATGAAACCAAGAGGTTTGAAGCTCTGGAAGCCACTTGCAATGATCTTAAAACAGGTCTAGTAATCTGGGATCAACTTTGGAGGTCTTTGCATTTTCATAATTCCTACATTAATCTACTAAGTAGTTATTTTGAACTGAACTGTTGGTCCTTGTTAACAGGTTAGACAAGTGATGGGTTACTTTCTTTTATTCAACCTAACAGCTTGCATATCACATTCATGTCCTCAGAACCTTTAAAATCTCTGCTAAATTGCAGAAGTTTACGCTGTTAGGAAGGGGCACAATCTTTATATATATTCTTAACATTCTCACAATCTCACTCATTGGTTGCCAGACAAACTTAGGTTAGTCCAAGCTCAACACGTTAATTTAACCAGAGATATTTTTTATTATTACCACTAATGGCAGGATCCGAACTCAGCCCCTCTTGCTTTTACACTATGTTAAATTTGATTGCATGGTCAACTTTTTCAAAATTTTATGCTATTAGGAAGTGGTCCAATCTTTATATCTACATTCTTAACAATCTTCTTTTAGGAATACAATTCAATATTTGCACGGGCCACATAGCATTAAATGATATGAGACTTTGGTATTCAACCACTGAACATCAAGTGAGTGTCACTATGTCAGAAATTGATTCTTTCTAAAATTGTAATTTGTCCTTTAGATGTGTCTAAACAATGTTCCTTTTAGTATCTTAAAATGAATATCTTCATTTGAGCAACTTCAATTAATATTGTTGTTCTCATCAAAATTAGCAATGTATAAGAATTAGTTCCTGATTTTGGAAAGTTTGCGGTTTTCTAGATGCAAATTTCTTAGGACGACTAAGAACTGACTCTAAGAGTTAGTCTTTAACAGATAATGAGCAGTTACGAAGGATGCATTATGAATCTTTAACAAAACTTGTGGAAGAGGTATATTCTTAATCTTGCCGAATTCATCATTCCCTTCTAGTTGATATTCTCTTAATTTTAGATACAAACTGGTCTAACAATATTTAGGTCAAAGCTAGTCATTATGAGTATGTAAGTACTGATTAACATAGTGCATGATCACTTTTAGAACAAATCTATTTCTGTCATTTTGAAAAATACAAAAAGTTATGGAAATTTAAATTCAGAAATCTAGATGCTTCCTAGTGTCATATATTTAGATATTGTATGATTGATTTTTTCGTGAGGCATCAATATTTTCAATAGGACTCTAGCATAAGTGTGTTTGCATATATTCACCTAATGAGGCAAGTTGAATATGAATGTTCTAAATGGTTGATGTAACCTAGAAGATTCCCCACAGGAGATGATTAGTGTTTCTCGTAAGCACCCAAACTTTTAATGTTGGTGGCGTTATAACCCGCTTAATGGATAACTGACCCATCAACTTTATATGCCTGAACCACTAGCCTAATTAAAATGCTTAAGCTAAAGTTGATGATAGTACACCTAACAAGTCTTATTAGCCAACACAAACTAGTATATTCCCATGTGGGACTAAACCGCTTAATGGATAACTGACCCATCAACTTTATATGCATGAACCACTAGGCTAATTAAAATGCTTAAGCTAAAATTGATGGTAGTACACCCATCAAGTCTTATTAACCAACACAAACCAATATACTCCCATGTGAGACTAAATTGGGGTACCATTATCTCTCCCACTTATGTCTTGGCGAATTCCTCAAGACCCAACTCAAGTCTAACACATATCCCAAAATTACACCCACGTGAGCGGCATCTGATGGCTAAGCTAGGAGCGGCTCCACCCCATCTCTAGGTAGTTCTTTCTTACATAGACTCCCTCACCATGGTCTTGCTATAGTACAATAATTGCACGCCCTTCCTAGGGTCACTCCCCATTGAGGCAAATATTGCCTAGGAGTGCACATGACAAGGGATAGTACAATCATAGGACAATAATTTCAAAAGATAACGATTAATTTGCAGCAAAAAGTTACTTCATAAAATGTTGAATGGATAATCAAGAACCAAAAGATAAATATCATCAAGTGATAGTTCAATTGTTCCATTAGCTCATATGAATGGAACCAAATAACAAAAATAATCGTACTACAAAGAGTCCAGAGGACACATTAATGGTAACAGTAATAAAGAGATCCATTTAAATACCAATAAAAGAAACTACATTAGAGCGTGCATCCTCTACTCCATCTAATTGGTCCTCTTCAGTTACTGACTTATACCTGCAAATTTGAAACAAAAACAAAACAAGTCACCGGAAAGTTGACAGGATTTATCCTAGTATAACAAACGCTAAGATAAAATAGAAGAACATGATATGGACGACAACTCATAAACCATGCAAATCAATCTACAAAACTAAAAGTCATTCAAAACTATAATGTAATCCACTTAATGCATCAAAGAGTAACACCAAGTTATAATAACTCTATATCATAGTGGATCGCATTATAGTTATGAAATATGAATTGGCTTTTAGTGTTGCAGATTGGTGTGCGTGGTTCATGAGTTTGTGCTACTTATCTTAGTGCATCTCATATTGGCATAAATCTTACTTAGCTTTCCATTGACTTGTTTTGTGTTTGCGTCAAATTCGCAGGTTTGAGTTAGTAGGAGACGAGTACTAATTAGATAGAATAGAGGATGTGCGCTCTCATGTAGTTATTTTTTAATAGTATTTTGATAGATCTCCTCTATTGTTACCATTCATGTGTGTGTTGGACTCTCTCTAGTACAATTATGTTATGTTGTTTGGTTGCTTTCATTTGATTTAGTAAAACTATTGTATTGTTACTTGATGATATTTATCTCATGGTTCTTGATTATCTATGAACATTTTATGGAATAGCTTTCACTACAAATTTATGGTTATCTTTTGAAATTCTTGTCCTGTGATTGTCTTATTCTCTTTTTGCATACTCTTCTCGGTGCTATTGGCCTCAACAGGGAGTGGTCCTAGGAGGGGTGTGAGAGTTGAGGGGAGCTTTTAATATTGCAAGGACCCTAACTTCTTTCGATGGCATCATGTTCCAGTGGCACCCTTCTTCTCTACACTATTTTAGTCGAAGATGAAGGTTCAGTTTGGGTCTAAGTTGGTCCTTGGTGGATCTGGTGTGAGAGAAATCTTTTGGTCTTTAATGGAGACGGTTCTACACAGAACAACAACAAACTGTTCCACTCTTTCTGGATTTGGACTTTGATGGGGTTTTCATCTTCTGAAAGCTCCCTACGATGTTGGCTGTGACCTGCAACCTGCAGCTTGTAGTGGGCCTTTTATGTTATTGTAAAGCCACCATGTAGTCTTGGCCTGCTCCACTGTCTTGGCTTACTTTTGGGTGCTGTTTTATTTTATTATCTTCAAATTTTGTTTTTAACTTTCTTATACATTTTTGTATATTCTTTATCTATATAATTCCAAGGAGGGCAAGTCCACCTGTTCCCGTAAAAAAGTATGTTTCTTTTAAATATTAGAATGATATAAGTGAAGCAGGAGAAAATGCTTTATGCACAAGATTAGAAGCAAAGCCTCAGTCCTCCATGTCAGATAAAAATATGATCGACAGAGAACAGTCAACTGCAGTAACTGGTAATTAGGGAGAAGATGATGTCTGTAAATAAAGAAGTCCAGAATCATGTTCTTTAGCATTTCTCTTGCCTTCAAGTAGGTTCAATTAATGTGAGAGAGAGGTAGTGGAATTATGTTGGTATATCATAGTGCTTGGCTCATTATTGATTTCTATTTGAATCCATTTTGATATTTTCTCATATTAGTGCTCATAACATTTAACAAGAATAGTTTCGAACTTTTTCATGGTAATGTTCTTTATTTGCATTGACTTACCCTTTTTTTTCTTTTTCTTTTTATCTCAAGGTAGATGACATACCGTGCAAAATGCCAAAGTTTGACCGAGGAAATAGGAAAAACAAATAGCAAGCTGATCGGCTTAGAAGAAGTAAGTGTTATTCATTTACTTCTAACTAGGTTCTTGAAATTCACTTTTCAAAGTGAAAATCTCTGCCTCAATCAGGAACATAGGAAAACAATTGACATGCTTAAACAAGAGAATGAAAAGAAAATTCATGATCTGGAGATGCAGGTCAGGTAGGTAAGATAGGTTGCAGTTTTAATCATATTTCTTGCATATTTTTTTCGTCAAAACTAATTCTACATTGCAATTAGCTGTGCACTCCATAAACAAGCATCAGATCAAGTCATGATAAATCAGCTCCAGCAAGAATTGGCTGTGCATGAAAATCATACAATGATGATTACCAGCAACTTCGAAAAGCATGCTGCTGATCTACAATCAAAATGTATGATCAATTTCATGTTATTTTCAAAATTATATAATTTTTTTATTATATCTTTTACTTTTTTGTAGCAGATGAGTCTGAGATCCAGGAATTGAAGTATTGTCTTCTAGCTGAACAGGAGGAGAAATATAAACTGCAACTAGAGCTGAAGAATGCAGAAAATGAATGTGAGTTTCCAGACATTAAGTGAAGATCATTAATTTATTTGTCTTGGTAAAGAAAATGTGATTTAATTGAAAAAGAATGAATCTCATTTACATGACTTTTATGGGCATAATGCTTGCACAAGTTGCAAATTGCAAAGCTCCTCACTGCATATATTCTACCATTGACAACTTTCATTTAGGAATTCACACATCGTTTTATTTTTCTCGTTGATTATATATATTGTTTTGTCCTGCCTCAACATGTTGAGCTTGCAGCTAAAATAGATGACCGGAACTACATTTTTTCTGCTACCTACATGTACCATTTCCTGTATTGGTGCATTTTATCAGAGTTTGGCTTTATTCATTGTGTATATACAAATGTGAATTTCTAGATGTATAATGTTTACAGTTACTCTGAGTCTACAATCTGCAAATCATATTTACTAATTCTTTCTGATGATTAGAGATGTATATTTTTTTTCTAGGAGATTCAGCATTTTTACACGAAGTGAAGTTCTAGAGGGATGTGATGTTTTCTGTTGCTTCTTTATCTGCCATTTGCTAACAATCTTTGCTAATGCTTAATTACAGTACAAGTAATCAAAAAGCAGCAGGAGAAACAACAAAGGGATTCCATTTCACTTCATCATGTTGAAACATTAAAGCAGAAAATCATGAAACTCAGAAAGGAAAACGAGTCTCTCAAAAGGCAATTTACTTCCTCGAAATTTGATCATACATGACTGATGACTCTACCAGTATGGATTATGGAGTGGGCCAGTTAGATAAGTAATACATTACCAGCAAACAGCAGACTTTCTTTTCTCCCATCTTGTATGTATCACAGAAAGCATTGTGCAATATAATCCAGGAGCATATGGAGAAGCATCCAAAGAAGTACTATTTTTGAAAGGTTAAATTGTGTTGGTCAGTCAGATTAGTAAGCAAAGTCTACTTTTCTTAATATGTCATGAGCAAAGATTTATTTCTTTCCTTTTTTTCTTTTCACATTATTGTGGTTAGGTACAGAAAATAAAAATGTTATTATCAATTTTCCCGGTAAACTGAAATGGCAAACTATACGAGTAAGAAAGTTCAAAAAAATTATTTTATATGTAGAAATTATTTTAAAAAAATTGAGAAAAAAATATGAAAAGCTTTTATAATATTTCTTGTCCACTATTATATACATAGGTACTAGTCGTAGACCCAATTAAAAAAAAACAAAAGGAGTACACAACAGCATGATAGCAGCAGTGATGTGCTGACAGGGAGAATCCACGTAAATGAGAACTTCAAAAGGAGAGCCCATCAGAGAAGAGAGAGAGAGAAAAAAGAGCATGCATGATCCCTAATTTGACAGGCCCCCCCCCCCCCCCCTCCATTTCTAGGGTACCCTTCTAGCTAGGCTTCTTTGGGTTTCATCCTCTTGTCCTTTTGCTACTTCATGCAATACATATCCTGTCTTAATTTTATATACATATAATCTGTATGATCCATCATCTAAGGCATGCAGAGCATATGATCATTTTCCAATCCCTATATCTTATCATGCTTCTTGTCTGATACACTGACACTTCCCAAGGGAGCACAGCAGAGGGCGAGTAACATTCCTTCCTCTCATTCTCATTCTCATTCTCATTCCCATTCCCCTCTTGTTCGCACTGCAGAGAACATCAATCTGCGGTAGGTACTGTAGTTCTTTATCCTGACTTATGTTTCCGGCTGCATGCCTTCTCCTTGAAATATTTAATATTTCTCATCCCTGCAGCCAATTAAATTCTTACCTTGGAATAATGTACATATAGACATATCTAAGCATACTTAACTGGATATATAATATCTATAACGGTTAATACATACAGTAGTGTAACACACAAGTCCATAATGCACTTAATCTGATAGTAGCATGTAGATATGTTGATAAAACATAGAGTTCATTACATTGTTTTTGATGAAGATAATTCAAGTCTTGGCTCTTATTATCTCCAACAACTCAGTTGCTTTCCAAGGCAAGCTTCATCACGATCAATTGAGATATATAGGCTTCAGAGCCAAGGATAGGCCTTGGGCTCGGGTGTTCATCATTAGTGATCATTTAGGATTTCAAATATATGATTTATGCTTCAGACTATCACAAACATAAAATGTCGATTGAGTTATTTCTTAACTTTTTAATTTTTTTTGAAATAAATAACCATCTAATCACATATATTTTAGTTCTAGCACGTGATTTTATTAAGAAATTAGTGGGCTTAACTCCACCTCAAAAGCTAGCTCATGAGGGAAGGACGGTCCAAACTATTTAAATGTTATCTTGATCATATCCTTAGCAATGTAAGATTTTAACACACTCCCTCACGCTCAGGATTGAATATCTAAAGCGTGTAGTTTGTAGGACTGAACATCTGCGGATGACACAATACCATGTTAAAAAATTAGTGGACCTAACTCCATCCCAAAATCCCTATAATCGAGTGCAACTGTCTTCTAGTTTCCTGACACGATCAAGGCATATATATATCCACAATTTCATTGGGTTACGGGAAACAAACAATTGCACTGGGTTATAGGGGTTTTTGGTTTTCAACACTGTTGTTGGTGGAACTAGATCTGGTTTGGGTTCCTTGCTGTTAGACTATGGGAAGAAGTCAAAGCTTGGTTTTACCATATATCCTTCTCCTCAGCTTTCCACTCATTCATTGCTTGAGCACATTGATTTTGTCTGTTCTTTTGGACAATGAAGCCATCTATGATATCTGCATAAGGTCTTTAAATATTGAGCTAGTTTTTGAGGTGAAGTTAGGTCCATTAATTTTTTAACATGATATCAGAGTCTATTTTGTAATTGATATTGTGCCACCCGCAGATATAGATCAAGTTTAGGATACCATATTAGAAAATCAGCATGGATCTAACTTCATTCTTAAAGAAAGAAAGGGGCCTGTTGGGGGGGGGGGGTCTCCTTAATCTGATGTTACTCCTATGTGCCTGACAACTCTCCTTTCAATTCCTATATCATGTCCAAGGTTCTTCTGCAAGCAAATTAAATCCATTTTGTGGTCCATGCATGCAGCATTAAACATAGCCTTATTTCCATATATATATATATATATAGTACTTGTGACATTTCTTACATCATCTAGGTCTATCATGTATGCATGAAATGCTATCTCAAAGCATGCAACTTTATATCTAGGTTAAGTTGCATTAATTCATCAAATTTTATGTTAGACCAAGACCTGCCTTACCGTGCATTATTGGGAACCAAATACTAAGAGATAAGAAAAAGAAAAAACATATATACAAAACTCTTTTTTCTTATCTATACAATAAATCCATTTTCTCAATATACTCTCGAAGGATATTTGGACTAATAAGCAAACTCTTATACATCCAAAAGAATTCCGAGTAGTCTCCCAGTAAGTGCAAAAGACAAAATGTTCTCCTCTCTTCTTTTGACCTCTTTCAGTCATCTTTAGAGTCTTGAGACTGAACTAAGGTGAATGTAAGAATCAAACCATAAACTTCATAAAAATCTAGCTTAGACCAACTCTGGTGTTACCAATCG
This sequence comes from Canna indica, assembly GCA_034359265.1. Taxonomy (NCBI): domain Eukaryota; kingdom Viridiplantae; phylum Streptophyta; class Magnoliopsida; order Zingiberales; family Cannaceae; genus Canna; species Canna indica. Next base: position 53,760,202 of record CP136896.1, read on the forward strand.
ACTCATCCATTAGCTCATTTGAATAAAACATTTCTGATCGATTAATTTATCACCCAATTCTGGATAGAAGTTTACTAGTCGATCTAAATTGCTGCAGCATTTATGGTCATTATTTGAACTTACTGTAATGGAACGAACTTAAGTTGTATATTTTTAAACGATTTATGACTGACTTTTGCATTTTCAAACTTAATTATAGGACCGTAGTTTAAAAAACGGCAAACTTATAGGACCATTTATGTAATTTTCCTGACGACGTTAGGTCCATGTGCTAACGACAATGACGAGCCATTACGGTTTGTAATGGAACAAACTTAAGTTGTATATTTGCATTTTCAAATTTATAAGATTGAAGTTCAAAAAACGATAAATTTATAGGATCATTTCTGTAATTTTCCCTTAATACATATCATGAAAATATATAACAAATATTTTTATTAGTCATGTGACAATACTAGCTTGTCTAATAAATATATTATGATCTAGTTTCGATTTTTGCTACAATTTGTTAAATTACACCCCACACTATATTTTACATTGTCTTATAAAAGAAAACACGTACATTGCAATTATGATATTGATCTGAACATCATAATTACTAATTATACATATTAATTTATATAATGGAGATTTCTTTTTAACTTTATCCATTCACAATCATTATTCTCCCTGATCTCTACTTTATATAACTTTATTCTTTCTCATTCTCCCCAAGAAAAGGTTCAGACTTCAGATTCAGTGATGAGCACACTACCTATCAACTTATCAACTATATGAAGGCTACCTCATGCTATAATGATTACCACTCTTTTGAGTTCTTGTTCATCTTCAAAGGTTCTCTAGTTCATTTATTCATTGCATTACTGTTGATGCATACATAGAGGCTATAAGTAAAAGAAAATGGTATGTACAAAGATGTTACTGGAGATTAAGTTTAGATTTCTTAATTAACCATCTGCAGTGATAGAGGTTGAGAACTATAAATAACTCTAAACAAATTAAGGTGACATCTAATTCAATCTAGGATTGATTCTTAGCTAGTATAATTATTGGGTCGAGTTTAGTTTTAGATACATACTAATTAAAAGAGGGAAAAATCGTACAAATTATTTATATGAAAAATTGATTGCTTATGTTATTAAAACATAGTTGCCTACAAAAAGTATCAAGTTTTTAATGATCCTTTTTGTACTTGAGATGATGAAATATATGGAGGGAGGCGAAGAGCACGGGGGCGGGCCACAAAGGTTGGTGAAGACAAGAGAGCAAACCACAACACTAAATGATATCTAACTAACGGGATCTATATAATATATACAAGATAAAATTAAAAATATTTCACCCATCAAGATTGGAACTTTGGCGATTAGGATGGTAAAATGTCTTAGTAACCACGTAGGCAAACAATGATATATGTTATTAGTTTTTATTTTATATACCTTATATTAATATTCGATTAATTTGATAAATTAATCGAATCATCGGTTAATTTATCGAACCGAACCGAAAATTTTAATTTTAATTTTTTTTAATCGTTAACCGAACCGAAAATAAATCGAAAAATCGGTTCGGTTAATTTGGTTTCGGTTTGGTTGGTTAATCAATTTTTTCGGTTATACGATAAATTTTGCTCACCCCTAGCTTGAATGAGGGGAGAGGACAAGGGCAATGTGAGTAGATAGGTGGTAAAGTCCAACGGTATAGGGGGTCAGAATGAGGCTCGCGAGGACTCTTTGATCAACGACATTACTGATGAGGTGTGGTGGAGCTCTGTTGCAATTCAAGCTTATATATACTAATTATCTATAGGAAAGTGACATGGCGATAAGTTTGGAGAGATGATTATGTGATGATACTAAATAGAAATATGACATAGTATAATTGATATACCAAATACTTTCTCCTATAGAGGCAAGAAATATTAACTATTGATTATGCACACAACTCATCTATATGAATGTGTATTTTTCTTTTTCTACTTTTATAATATCATCAAAAACTATATAGTAATTAAATCTCAAAACAACAAAATTGAGATTTATTATAAGTTGCAATGGCCGATTGGGCGTCACAAATAACTTATATATATAGCGACTATCGTAGATATGTATTCATCAGCGACGATCGATAGAGCCGTCGTTGAAATATTATGATAGAGGGAGAACAACTTCCCTATGCATGAACTATCTCTTAGGAATTTTTTCTCCTAACCTCGACGGATACCTTTATAGAAGAAAGTAATGGATACAAGAGTTACATGAGATAAAGGACTTGAATGCCAAATAAATTCCAAGTGGTGACTCACCACTTGAAGGTCTATGATCTTTCTCCTTTTTCTCTCAAAATTTTTCTAAAACAAATAAGCAATTAACTCTAGACTCACCACTTGAATTAAAGTTTGACTGAATTAAATACCAATTCAATTAGTTCTAAAAACATTACCTCCTTCTCATATTTTAACCTTTTTTGCTGAAAATAAAATTTGTGTTATTTAATTCGTCATAATCTATGGACATGATGAGTAATTAAAAGACATGTGATGTGATTTCACTTGTCCGGCTTGTACTGGAAAGCATTAAATTGTTATCCCTCATGAAGGAGGAATGGATATATGCTTTGCTTTGAGTATATATTTGAAAACAGTGATGATGAGTAAGTGAACTTTTAAGTCTTATTCAATTGCTTTTTTGATTGCCTCAGATAGTAAAAGTTTGAGCTGCTGCTGCTGCTGCAATATAATCCTATTACTTTCTGAAACATGCTGCAAAAGTTACTGCTTTCTACCATTATTCACATAAATTAATGAGTCCATAAAGGAGCTACCTTTCTTGTATGCTGGGGAAACTACTATACTTGATCAAAGATAAAATTGTAAAATTAATAATAATTAAATTAAGTGATGAACTTGAGCATGTTTGTGTAAATGAGTATTTCACCTGTCTTAAATCTTGATAGGTTATTAGTAGATTTTTTCCGTTGGGTCATAGAAAGGATATAAAATTTTGAGGTAAAATTCCTGTAGAGTTTGGGAAGAGTTCAAAATTGTACTCTAAAATCCATTCCAAACCCGTTAAATATGAAATTATTAAAATATTCTTCGTATTATTCATATCTACAAAATAATCTTATCTTACTTTAATTAGGATTCAGTATTTTTTTTATCTTATTTTAATTAGCGTTTAAAATTTTATAATTAAGGTTTAGTATTTCAAATATTCCACACATAGTCACTCATCCATCCCCATCGCAATATTACTTCTTTGTCTCCCACACGGTGGCCCATGGTCACAGACCTCCACTCTCACAATATTCAAGCAAATGTGGCACGGACATCGGATTTTATCACCGACGCTAACGAATTTTCGATACGAATAAGCGAAATTTAGGAAGTAAGTTACGCCTAATCGAAACTCATTCGTTAAAGTTCCATGATCAAGACGTCGGTACATCCAACTTCGATTGTCCGACATGATTCTGTCAATCAATGACAATTTTTTCAGTTAATGCCTTTAGGTGAGATGGTCCTATTCCATTCGGGATTCATGTTATTCATATTGCACTAAGTATTTATTTTAACGGCTAACTTCATTCTAAATTTTGGCAGCATCTCCCTATAGTTCTCCGAATATGCATATCATCTGGGCGCGTATCGGAGAACAAGAGAGTCACAGTAGCCAAAATTCAAGAATTAATGAGTTAACGGTTAAAAGAAAAACCTAAGTGCAATACAAATAACTATATTCCCAAATTATCCAATCAAGGATAATTCAATGGTTGTACGTCGTATAAAAGATCATCTACTTCTTAATTTTACACGAACACACAACCCCCGAACGGATCTAAGATTTTGCTAAATCATATCTGACTCGTCGATGCGTACGTGAAACGTATCAACTCGTCGAATGGATGACTATTTTCTAAATATTTTGAGTCGGTTCGAGTCCATAGTGGACAATTCCGACGCGAGTCCAAAGTGGACGATTCCGGCGCGAGTCCGAAGTGGACGATTCTAATTAATCTAAATATAAAGATTAACAATAAAATTAATCTAAATTAATATAATTTAAATTAATCTAATCTAAATATTTATCTAAATTAATCTAAAGATTGACATTAATCTAAATTAATCTAAACATCTAATATTTAATTAATCTAAACATGTAAATTTATCAAAATTTATATTTAATTAATTTAATTTAAAAAATAGGGTTTAAAAAAAACCCTATTTCTGGCGCCGGAGTCCAGTGTCCGACAAATATTGGACACTGGACAATGCTCCGATCGCCGACCGCCGACCGTCGGCCGAAACCCTAAGGGCCTGTTTGGTTAGCGAAACCAAATCTGTTTTCATGGTTTCGGTTTTACTGAAACCAAAATTGCCTACGAAAACGTGTTTGGTTCAGAGTTTTCATGAAACTGAATCGAAACCAGAATAAAAACGAAACTAGTTTTCTTAATAAAAATGAAAACACCAGAATGTTGTTTTCTGTGGTTTCGAGACTGTCGGTTTCGTTATCAAAATGGAGTGACAACTTTGTAATTATAAATATTTTTTTATATAAAATTAATTAATTTAAAAATAAATCAAACTATATTAATTTTTTAAAAAAATAATAAAAATCATCATTTTCAACTCAAACTATTATCTTAAATTTACAAATTAATTAAATCAATTTATATCTAATTGACTCAAACCCAAATTTTAAAATAACTCAATTTTCATAAAGTTAATCTATTTATATTTAATCAAAACTAATTTAGACCACTAGAATTATTATTATTTTGAAATATTAATTATTAATTAATTTTTATATCTAATTGAACAAAAATATCTCAAACTACCAATAACTTAATTAATTAAATATTACAAATATTTTATAACTATATTAGCAAATATTTAATTTTGTAAACTAACTAAATATTAATTACTACTAAAAATGTTCAAGAAAAATTAATATTACTTTTTATAGCCAAATAAATATTCACTGATTTCAACTAACTAAAACTTGTGTTGTTTTCATTAACCAAACGCGTTTTCGGAAAACTGAAAACTAGAAACCAAAATCAAGTTTTCGAAACCAAGTTTTCAGTTTCACTGAAACCAAACCAGAAAATAGTTTTCGCTAACCAAACAGCACCTAAATATAGGGTTTCGGCCGGTTATATAGTAAATAGAGAGGGGGTGGCGCGTGACTTACTTGGAAGAAGCGACGACGGTGAGTGGCTTCGGCGGTCGAGGACGGCGGGCAGCAGGCGGAGATTGGCGGCGGCAGCAGCAGGAAGAGGAAGAAGAAGGAGGAAGGGGCGAGCGCGATCGGTCGACCTATATAAACTTATCAGCAACGACTCACTCGTCCGTTAGAAAACCGTTGCTGATAAGTAACATCAGTAACGGCTCACTCATCCGTTAAAAGCGCGCGATCGGCTCAAGAGTGACGAATGACGTAGCCGTAACTAAGTTGTTGCTAATGTGATAATATATCTGCAACGACTCGAGCGCCCGTAACAAAGTCGTTGCAGATACATCACATCTGCAACGGCCCGAGCGATCGTAAGAATGCCGTTAGAAATTGCAACGGCTTGAGCGGCCGTTGCTGATAGTCGTTACTGAAGAACATATTTCTAGTAGTGTAGAAAGTTTGTATAAAATCTGAAAACGTTTGACAAAATGACTTATATTTACAAAAATACTACTGAGAACTTGTAGATTTTCTAGAAAATTGTAGAGACATCCTTTTTGAGTGACTCTTGACTTTTTGGGAAAAAAGTTTCATAAAGTTCCAATATATAGATCTCTCAAAAATAATTTTTTTAGGGGTTAGAAAGCTCATTGCAGCTCGAGCGGTCGCACGACATGCGACCGCCCGATCAACCGACGAACATAAATTGATCATGTCCACCCATTTGGCCGACTATTTTAATCTCAGCCCTTCAACCTATACCAAGTAACCAAAGAGATTTGTGTTGGGTGAAATGACCACACTAGAGGGGGGAGAGGGTTGAATAGTTTGTTATCTAAATCTTTCGTCTAATTTTGATTTTAATCATTTTCTTAGATCACTTAGACAATTCACGATTGAAAGACTAAATGCGGAAGCGATAAATGATAAAATAATTAATACAAACAAGATATCAATGCAAACACAAGGATTTAGAGTGATTCGGCCCCAATGCCTACTCCACTACCTAAGCACCCCGCTTAGAATTTCTAAATTAGTTTAACTAGATTAATTAGTTTCCTTACAATGAGAACTTTACACCAGAAAGCCTCCGCTCTCAAACCGAAGGCACTTTCACACCCGGAAGTATCTCGTCTTCCTACCGAGAGCACTCTCCCACCTCAACCTAAGGACAACTCAACTAATCCTAATAAACTAAGTTTACACTGGTGGAATTAAGCCTCAAACATAAAGACAACCACCCAATTTTAAGACCTAACAACCTAGGTCTTCACAAGCTCAAATCCAATGAAAACAAGTTCAAATAATAATTAAAATTACAATGAAAAGAGCTTAAAGAATAAATGAATGATCTTTTCCAAGCCTTCAAAGTCTCCAACTCGCTAAGACGTTAAGCTCGAATTGAAGCCCGAGTTGAGGGAAGATGAGCGCTTTGAGAAGTCGTTGATCGAAGAAGCGAGCGCAAGTCAATCAAGCTCTAGAAGGCACAAATCTCTTTTTTGAATACTTATATTAGTTGTTAAGAGAGGTTAAAGAAGTTAGGTGATGGGTATTTATAACCCCTCAACCGAACGGCTCCTCAACGGGCATTTTTTTGCCCGTTGGACGCCGTTCGATCGATCGTCGGTCGACCGATCGATCAACCGCCCAGCGACCACTGGCAATTCTTGCTTTTGTCGCTTTATTCGGTCGACCCTCCGGTCGACCGATTGAGTCGCGATTTTGCTCCTCTGCTATCCGGTCGATCGATTGGTCGACCGAAGCAGGCACTACCAGTTTTTGGCCTCGGTCGGTCGACCGATCGATCGACTGAAGTAGCCACTGCCGATTTTTAACCATATTCGGTCGATCGATCGGTTGACCGAATTGGCTACTGCCAATTTTTAACATCATTCGGTTGATCGAACCTAGGCTGAACTTGATTTTTTCAGCCTTCTTCTTGCACGCTTTGTTTTCGGGTTCTGGCTTTCAACGTGCGTCAACTTGGAGAGGTTTTCATGTGTTCTTTAGACTCGACCATGACATCTTTGGTGCACACGTCGATTTGTGGACGAACCCAAACGCGACGATCAATGTCCTTTCGATTTTTTGATTTCTTTAATATTTTTGATCGAGGACATCAATAGCTAATCGATATGGAACCTGAAAATATTTCTCAATGAAACATTAGTTCATTGTTTGTTATCATCAAAACCGATTAGGACCAAAATAAAAAATCTTAGGCCAACAATTTGTTGTTTGAATAATCTCATGAGCTTAATTGAAGTTTAAAGTTGAATGGGGGTTGAGATATTAGATCACAATTGATCTTTACTTGGTCTATTTTTTTTCTCAATTTTTCTAATTTTTCAAAGATATATCTAATTAAGAGGCGTCCTTTTCAATTTGTCTTTGTTCTAAAGTTAAATTGGGATAACACCCTTAATTTTTTAAAATAAGTATGAGACAAATGTGCCTACATCAAGGATCCTATACAATGATGAATGAAGAAGCTCCATTTACTTATTGTAGCGATAATTTTTGATGTCTTCTTATAGTTGTTGCCCTCAAGGAAACATCACTACTTATTTTATGGCAATTTCGGTGCTTCTTTTTTATCCATTTTTCATATGAAGCGCGAAGTTGATATAGAACATTTTTCAAAAGAAAATCATCTCAAGTGTAGTGAGCCTCTCTATGCTATGGTAAGACTTATTTGTTATTTTTCTTTGATATATAGTAGCAACAATGTTTATTCTCAAAAACAAAAAAAACTAATAGTGTGTGTATATGTATACTCTACTACCACAAAATGTGAAGATGCATTTTTGCAGTCCATCTTTTTTTTTGCAGTTCTTTTTGTTGTTGCTTGTGCTTCTTTTTCTCAAACCTAATACCAGCACTCACACAGTCACATGAGAAACAAACTAATTGAAGAAGAGACAGCCACCAATCCATGCATTACACTTGAGGAAAGAGGAAAAAGAAGGAATGGGGGGAGGATCTTTCACAGGTTCCAACAATCCAACATGCAGTCTGAGCTCAAAAAGACTGGTCAAAAAGCTTCGCCATAAGAATGAGGAAAAAGAATGCTTTAAATATTGCAAAGCATATCCTACACTGTGTATTCTCATGCATGCTCATTGATTCATCCTCTCATTCTAATTTGCCTTTATTTGTTTTTGCATTAGGAATATATAATGGATAATATAAACTAATTAATTAGTCTAGGTTTCATGCATGCTCATAATTTTTGAATTTTTTCTCTATCAAATTTGAGTTTAATTAAAATATTTGGTACAAGGACTATATACTAATTTAATGTGACACTTTTACCATACCATAATCATAATTGAAAAATAAAATTATTTAGTGATATTTTTGCAAATATCATGATATTTAGTCAGTGTTGAGAATCTTTTTAGTACTTTTCTTCAATAATTATCTCAAATAAAAATAATAATAATAATGTAAAAATATATATAGAAAAAATTAATGAAAATGTACTGAACTTTGACGTTTTTAACAAATGTCTCATTCTTTTCGAATTTGTAACAACTATAGTTTCTCGTTAAATAACAGTTTGTTTACCCATTATATGTTGATGTGGAATGTCACATCATCATATAATTTTTTTTTTTTAATTCAGGATGCCACATCATCTTATGTCATATATGGCAAAAAAAATTTAAAAAAATTTAAAAAATGCCACCTCAGCCGACCATACTTAAAAAATACATATGACATTTTTATATGATGATGTGGCATTCCACATCAGCATATAATATTTTTTAAGTATGATCGACTGTGGCATTTTTTAATATATATATTTTAAAATTTATGCCACATATGACTTAAGATGACGTGGCATATTGAATTTAAAAAAATAATTTTTATATGCCGATGTGGCGTTTCATGTCAGCATATAACGGGTAAACAAATAATAATCTAACATGAGGTCATAATTGTTAAAAATAGGAAATTTAGAATACACAATTGTTTCAAATAAAAGAATGAGACATATTTGTTAAAAATGTTAAAGTTTACGATATTTTCATTAATTTTTTAAATATATATGTTTAGTTAAAATTAAACTATTTTATTCGTTAAATAATGCAGAAATATTTATGGTAACATTAATTAGTGTGATGCATATTGATGCAATTTAAACTCTATTTAATTTTTTAAATTAATCTCCACAACAATCATATATATTAATTTGTAGTTAATGATGGGTGCAAAAATTTTAATTAAGGAAGGCAAGTCCATTTATTAATTAAATGACGATTCTTGCAAATAAACTTTTGTGTTTCTCACTAAATTTCATGGAGTATTTGATTAAATGAAATAAAATCATGAAGAATAGGAATAACTAAGAAATAAGAACAAATAAAGAATGGAATATATATAAACAATGAATAATATTATTTTATTTAGATGACATATATAAGGAATAAACCAAGAATAACATTATCTTATTTGGTTAGCATATATAAGGAATACATAAGGAATAGAGAGAAAAATGATCAAAATAATCTTATTAACAATATTGAATATTTACACTCAAAATAATATATGGTATTACTATGTTTATTCTAATTAATACAAACATAATAAGAATAGGGATTATTATGAAATTATTATTTTTTTAAAATAAAATATTAATTTTAAAATATAAAAATATAAATTAATTTTGAACCAATTAAAAATAATTTATTAATTTTACAGGAATATTAATTATAATTCATTTTATTTCCATAAGAATTAATTTAATAATATTAATACACTATTGTTGTATATATTTAGCATTTTATTTTTTAATATATGTTATTATTAAAATTAATTTTTATAATTTAAATTTTGTATTCTTTTATAATCATTATAAACATTAAAGAGCAGTAGTGGAAAATGTCATAATGAATAAATAAGGATATCATTCCTTCGGGTTGAGGTAAATAATAATATTTCTCATCCATGAATTAATATTTTTTATCTATTTCTTGTAATTGTCTTTTTTAATCAAAAATTTATATATTCAAACAAGGAAAAAGATGGAGCATAAAGAATAATATTTCATTCTTCGTTTATTCGGTCTAACCAAATACCGTCACAAAATAATATACAAAATGATACATTATACATGCAATGCAAATAAATTATTCAAAACCACACAATTATATTGTTTTTTCTCTTACTCTTGAGGGAAAATAATTGCCTTGACACAACTGATATATTTCAAGTGGGTTCTTGGAGCATAAATTATTCAGCATGAGTGATAATTTTGAAATCAGATCAGATCAATTCAACTAATTATTCAAGTTAATTCATTAATCTAAAAATTGAATCACTCAAAATAAAAAATTGATTACAAACCCTAAATGGGCATGATCAAGAGTTAGTCAAATGAGAAATTGATGACTAAATTCAATAAAATTCAAATTTGATTTGTAATACCTGATTTGGTGTTAAAAACACAGATTAATTATAAGACTCCTCCACCACCACTTTTCTAAGGAAGCTACACGTGAAAAGAGGAGGAGACATGAATATGCTTTTTGAGTTGAGTACTTGGAGGGAAGGAATATTAACATTGATTGTGCATAAGGATTGGTGCAAAGGGATGTCTTTGTTTTTCATTTCTTTTGAGACAAGGAGGTATCATATTGTAGCTAGCACTGCACTGCACTAAAAGATAAAGAAGACACAATGTCCATCTATTTGCTTGTATAAAGCTACATATGCACTGCTGCTTTTACCACACCTTCCATTCTTTCTTTTCTTCTTTTTAATTATGTCTTTTTCTTTTAAAAAATTCCAATAAATAGTTTCTAATTCTAGGTTCCAAGCAACATTTTTTTACTTACAATTGATCGATTCGATCTATCTAAATAAAAAAATTCTCGTACATATATATATCATAACTGCTTTGAGATCGAACTAACCGCGCGATCCAACAGTACTACTGCTATAATTGGTTCTAAATGTGAAGAGTGTTGAAAAATGTTTTTTTAATATAATTTTTGATAATTGTGTTATTCGTTTTTAAATACGACGACTTATGATTTGTTTCACCCGATTCAATCAATCTAGATAGATAAAAAATGAAGAAAAAATAGATATGATTTCATCGGTTATCATATATTTCAATTGTATCTTTTAATGAACTTATATTTTCAATCAAATTCCATATTAAATTCAGGATGAATTCTGATTAAAATAATTCTGGTTTTAAAAACATTACTGGTGTGAGAAAATTAAGGCCTGTTTGGCACATCTGCAAGGTGGGTCCTCCACTGTTCTTGCCTTTCTGAAAGCATGCCTATGAAAAGAAATTAAATTCCCTTGAATCATGTTCTCAATACCCAAGATTTATCTGTTCAATTAGTATATATATATACAAGCAGGTTTAATTAATTAGGTGATCTACTTGTAATATGAGCAAATATTCTTCTACAGCTTTTCATTATCTGGGGCGACTTTTTAAGCTCTTTAACTTTCTCATATATATAAAGATCATATATATGTAGATAGCAGGTTATATAATTAGACAATTAAGCAAACTTTTTTGAGCAGAAAAAGAGGGTGAATTTATGTGAGATTAATTGGGGTTAATTTGTTTGAGCAATGAGATTGTAAACAGTGAGTTTGATTGATGCTGCGTTGCGCTCGTCGTACGCGGCCAATCTATTCAAACTATGCGCCATTGTTGTTGGCACAAACATTAACAAAGCAAAAAAGAAGGCGATTAGGCCGAAAAAGAGTTGCAGAAAGTGAAAGTGATCAATCCTTGAAATGGGAAGCTCAAAAGCAACTCTTCTCCTCTTCCTGCATCTCTCACAACTCCACACAGACACACAGTTTTAGCTCACTCCACTGATCTACTAGTCTCCTCCTCCTCCTCCTCCTCTGCTTACAAGAAGAAGAAGAAGAAGAAGAAAAGGAAAGTGGAGGAGAAGACAGCAAACACAAGTTGGGTTACCGGGGTTGGGTTGGCGTAGGGAGAAAAGTAATGCGAACTGGAGCTTGCACGCTGCAACAGGCCCTCACCGTTGAGGCCACCTCCGTCCTCAAGCACTCCCTCGGGTTGGCGCGGCGCCGGGGGCATGCTCAGGTGACGCCGCTCCACGTCGCCGCCACCCTCCTCGGCTCCACCTCCACGGCTTCCAACCTCCTCCGACGAGCCTGCCTCAAGTCCCAGCCTCACCACCCCGCGTCGCACCCCCTCCGCTGCCGGGCGCTCGAGCTCTGCTTCAATGTCGCCCTCAACCGGCTCCCCACCACCCCTCCGCCCTCCTCCGCCCCGCTCCTCGGCTCGCAACCCTCCCTCTCCAACGCCCTCATTGCCGCGCTCAAGCGAGCGCAGGCCCACCAGCGGCGGGGCTGCATCGAGCTCCAGCAGCAGCAGCCGCCGCTCTTGGCCATCAAGGTGGAGCTCGAGCAGCTCATCATCTCCATCTTGGACGACCCGAGCGTGAGCCGCGTGATGAGAGAAGCCGGCTTCTCCAGTACCTGCGTCAAGAGCAACTTGGAGGAGGAGAGCTCCTCCTTCCTCGGCCAGTCCTCGCCGTTTTTGCTCGACTCGCATAGAGACTTCGTCAGCCATGGGAGCAGCATCTGGCAGAGCCCATTGCTCAAGTTATCTTCACCCCGAAGCGCTCCATTTCCAGCTCAATCCTCCCAAGAGGAGGATTTGAACGCGGTCCTGGATGTGATGCTGAGGAAACAGGGAAGAAACAATGCTGTGGTGGTGGGAGACTCTGTGTCCGTGAACGAAGGCATTGTGGACGAGCTCATGGCCAAGGTGGAGAGAGGCGAGGTCGCTGCCGGTGAGCTCAAGGCCGCTCATTTCATCAAGCTTCATCTTTCCTACATCCACCTCAGGCTCATGAGCAGGAGCGATGTGGATATCAAGCTCTCCGATCTGAGAAGAAAGATCAATTCTTTAGCATCAGATAGAGCAGACCGCGGCGTCATCATCTACGCAGGGGATCTGAGATGGGCGGTGGACCAAGAAACAAGAGATGGTCGCCGATTCAATCCAGTCGAGCACATGGTTGCGGAGTTGGGAAGGCTGCTCTCCGAGCTCGGCAGCACCGTGAGCAACAAGGTGTGGTTGATGGCGACTGCGAGCTACCAAACCTACGTGAGGTGCCAAATGAGGCAGCCCTCGCTGGAGACCCAATGGGCCCTTCAAGCCGTGGTGGTTCCCTCAGGTGGCCTCGCGCTGAGCCTGCAAGCTCCTGCTCCTGCTCCTCCCAGGTGAGATCACGAGCTTCCTTCACCACCATGCTGGTTCTTGGACTGTCCATTTTTGTTGCCACTGAAGGATAAGGAGCTCATGGTGTTTCTTTCATAGTTTAATGAACAGGACAATTATAAAACACTGCTGACGTCATTTTCTCTTTGCTTTCTTTGTCCATTTCCACAAATAATGGAGAAGAGAGAGTTTAATCTTTAAGGAAAGTCATATGGATGAAGAATAGAGTATAATAATTCAAATACTTAGATTTAATTGGTTTTTCTTTCTTTCTTTCTTCATTTTTTCTCTTCTGCAGTGGCTTGGAATCCAGTTTGACAAAAATCCTAGAGTACCCTCTGGGGTTACTTGGTTCAAAGGATTTTAGCAGAAAGGAAGAAGAGAACCTTGTCTGCTGTGCTGAATGCACTTCCAATTTCGAGAAAGAAGCTTCAGTTTTCAGGTCAGGGATCAAAGACAACAATTCTGGACCAAGTAAATTGCCATGTTGGTTGCAAAAGCACAGCCAAGATCAACAGAAGGTAAAATCTAACCCTTATCTTACTGTTGTTCTTCTTCCATTTGATTGACAAGTAACTAAGAATGTTTCCTAGTGTCTCCAGGATGCCTTGCAGGAATTGAAAAAGAAGTGGCACAGGCAATGCCAAAATCTGCATCAAATCAGTCATAGTCAAGCTCATCTCCATCCTCACTTGTTCAATCAGAAACAGAGCTCCATTGGAAAAAGCAGCAGCTTTTCTTCATCATATCCATGGTGGCCTTGCAGCAACGAGAGCAAGAACTTGTTGCAAGCACATTCCTTGTCCTTCTCTCAGACTGCTGGGAAACTTGATAGAGGATTTCCATTCAAGCTGGGAAATGGAGTGGGTGACATGCAGGAGAGAGATGAAGCAAAAGTAGAGTTATCTGAAGTGAACTTGCATTGTCTTAAGAGTCCGGGAGATCAACTTGATGGTCGAATTACTCTCTCTTTGGGTAGCGCCATGTTCTCCGATTCGGCATCGTCAGAGCAGAAAGAAGCAATGAAAGACGCACAACAATTAGCTCAGAAGCTGCAACAGAACATACCTCGTAGAATTGAGAGCTCATCTGATGAAGAATTGAGCTTGACTGATACAATTTTCATCATGACAACATCGAATTCGGCTGCCTGCGAAGATATCGGCAATCTGAACAATGCAACGAAAATTAAGCTGCAAGGTGAAGAGCCACCGGCCAACAAAGATCTCAAAAGGAATCCTGATGAAGAAACTCTGGTTCAGCGCAGTCAAAAAAGGGCAAAAACAGGAGATTGCAATCTTGATCTAAACATACTTGCTGAGGAGGAGGGAGACAAAGCTGAGCCGAGTGATCTAACTAATGAGGCGGATGGGCAAAGTCCTCATCATCTTCCACCGGAGCTACTGAAATTAGTGGCTGCCGAATTCACCTTGGATACTGACCCAGCAGAAAGGTCGGCCATAGCAGTCGAGAGTCTCATTTCGTCAGGAGGAGCACCGGCGGAGGAGCAGGCGGCTGATGGCTGAGAACAAAAGGCGGGTAAGAGAGGTTCTCACAATCTGCTTGATAACGGTCAAAAAAAGGGCGGGAATGTGAAGGTTGAGTGTGGAGGGCAAAAAGGGAATACATGTGAATTAAATTACAATATCTTCTTTCCTTTTTTGTAAAGTCTAGAATTTATTAGAGAAACTTGAAAATTTCCTCTTTCATGTTTATAATTTTTAGACATTTTACTTACTCTCTACTAATCTAATTGTTAATGATAACTAAAAAAAATTCTTATTTGATTTTCAGTCGGCTAAACAACCTATGATATTAGTCTTGTAAGAGAATTAATTTTGTTCTCGCTTGAAGTTGGGGGGTGCTGCAAGCCTCCACGTCTCCTAGTTCAACACGGCTTCGGTGATGACTTGCAAAGATACTCCGACGCTCAAGTAAGAGAGAATTTCGGATTGTGTGTATGGAAATTGGAACATAGAGTATATATACTTTATCGTGCATCGTGTCTGTTTTATGAGACAAGTATGGGTACTAGGCGAGGATGTCTATTGGAATTTCGCGGTGATATACTCTGAATGGTTGATTGTTATCCCCAAGATTGCGGGTCTATTATTGCGGAATCCCTGGTGATGAATGTAGGAAGTTGATATCCTTGTTTGGTCGGATAGAGTCCCCAAGCTAAGTCGAAGCTGGTTCTATCTGAGTCTGGTTCACGAGTTGGGCTATTTTCGGGTCCGATCTGATCGAGCTCAGGAGCTAGTTCAGTCGAAATTTATTGGGTAAATTATACGAAACCCCCATCGACTATAGTCGATGTGCGCAAAAACTATCTAAACTACCAAGTGTGTACAAAACCCTCCGTGACTACACTTTTTGTTCAAATAACCCCCATCCGTTAGCATGTCCGTTAGTAACTTAACGGTAAAACTTCCACATGCGCAGAACCTCCCTCCCAGTGCCATGTGGCAGCAATCTCCACCCTCCATCTCATTTGACGGTCATCACTTCTACTTCTACCTATCCCCATGAAGTATTTCTTCCTCCATGAAGGGAGTGTCCAAATCATGTAGACCCGGGTGTAAACCAAATTGAAGAGAGACCCAGTTAATCTCCATCCGGGCTGAAGAATTGGAGCCCTAAAGAGTCGAATAATAATCCCGGAAAGCAGTCCTAACGTCCCCAGGATCCACCAAGGTGCCTCTTGAAGTGTCAATGGCTGAAATCCAGTTCCCCTTCTTTGATATGGATGCACATTGTTGAAAGAACCGCGTATTCTGGTTGCCTACTCTCACCCATCTTTGCTTTGCTCGATGTCGCCAATAACAATCATCATCACCATAAAGTTTGTTGAGTCTATGTTTTGTTTCGCGAAATTCCTCCATTTCAATTGGAGTAAGACCTACAGAGTCGGCCTTTCCACTAAAAGATGCCACTTGTTCCTCCAATGTAAGTCAGTTCCTTTTCGTTTCCTTGGAAAAAATAGAAGCCCATTGACGAATAATTTTGCGGAGCAACCTCCATCGAGCTATCCAACCTTCAAGTCCCAAGGTGTTTATGTTGTTGTTCTCCCAACATTTTGAGATCATTTCTTTAAAAGAAGCCTGACCAGACCAGTGATGTTCGAGACGAAAAATAATTGATCGACTCAAAGTCTTGTTTTGAGACTTAAAGTGATGAAGTAGATGATGATCCGAATGTTTTTTGTCCCCTCCCTGAATAACAGCAAGTGGAAGTACTTGTGATGCCGAGAGGGAGAGAAGAACCCTATCAAGTTTTGCAAGCCACGCCGGGCTCTGACCATTGCTCCAAGTATACGGCAGCCCCGCAATCAGAAGATCGATGACGCTTGAACTAGCAATTATTTGTGAAATCTTCTGTGAGTCGCGAAGGTTGCCCGTACGATTCAATCGTTTGTGCAATCCCATAGTCACGTTGAAGTCTCCTCCCATTATTAATGGACCACTACGCGAATTCAAGAAGACAAAGCAGAGTGAGTAGAATGATGAGGTGGTCCATAGATTGACGCCACCCAAAAACGGAGACCCGACTGCTTAAAAGCCAATGAAGCAGCAAGAATAAATTGTCCACAATAAGAATCCTCCAGCGACCAAATTTTCGAGCTCCAAATCAAAAGTTGACCTCCCGCAAGACCAATAGCATCCATAGATAAGAAAGAAGCATGTTTGAAACTAGAAATCTATTTGATTTTTAAAAGTGACTCATCATTCAATTTAGTTTCTTGCAAAACAATCACGGAACATTTCATATCTTGCGAAACTTGTTTGCACATATACGTCTTTAAAGGGCGTGAAAGCTCCCTTACATTCCAAAATAAAATATCAAAGTTTGTAGAGATTAATATACCAATTTCCACCTACGGAACATCACAAAATAGAACCATTGCTCCCCGCTTCCAAACCAGCCCACCCACGACATCAGAGAAGCCAGCCGCTAACCCCGCAGAAGTTGAATTGCACCTGAACCCCAGTGTCGCCACTTGTGCATCAATTGGCAATGTGCGGAGATCACTGACCATTCTAGTTGTGTGGAGTCCAAGTTCTGTGGTCGAAGATACGTGAGAAGTAGAGTCCGACAAATGAAATTTCTAGCCATAATTAAAGTTGACTTGGCCATCATTGAGTCGAGCTTTCCTTTTCGCCTACCCATTTGAGGCAATCACCCTAGAATCTGGAGGATCCCAGACATGCACTTCATCGAAGCAAACACCCCTTCGTAGCTGAACCAGATCCAATGCGCGATTGTCTCTGTTTGTAGGTGATAAAATTTGAAGGCGGTGAAGAAGGGCGAGTGTTCACTGTATCATAAGGAGGAGAGGATCTCCAAGAGGAAGGCAACATCGGGGGAGAGTCTTCGCAGCTTGATCCTCTCAGCATTGAGATAGCGGTTCGGGATCCGCATAAAGTAAGTTGATTCCCCAGGGGGTTAAAAGAGTGCACAATCCGTTTAGGCAGGACCCTAATAGAGGGGGATCCAATAGTGCTAGATGCAACCCGTTTCGTACTAATCGGTCCTCTATATCAGTTCCAGAACAAAGGTCATTAACCCGAAAGCTTGATTTAAAAAACTCAGATTGAGTCGCAGGGATAGCTGTCAATTTGAACGCCCACTTCATGAAGTAGAAAACGATATGCCACCTAATAAAATTTGCAAAGTCAAGACATCTCTCTGATGGAGAAGCAAAGCCATTAAACAGCTCCCCGCCGCCATTAGAATCCTAGTCGAGAGGACAGGATGTAGGTGTGGATTTATGTCGCTGTTGTAAGACATTAATGTTAGTAAGTGAGGCTACCAACTCGAGCCCCAAGCTAGGGAGGCGTGCAGGAGACACGTCCACGTTAGTGTCATCAACATCCATCACCGAGGAAAGGGGGCGTCCTCCCTGATCGCCGACAGTTCTCGCCGGCCATGAGAGACCGACTGGGAGAGGGGCGCTTTGATGCGACTGAACACACTAGCAATGGAAACATCCACTGAGGGGGATCCCGATGAGGCATCATTCCTAACACCCCGATCGGAAGAACCCCTCCCAATAGTTCCACCAGTTCACGAAGGAGCAACAGACAAATTAGAAGCATGAGGAGGAGGTGGGCGTTGAGGAGCTCTAGAGATGGAGTTTGCCTGTCCGTCGGGGTCATCGATGTCCGGTGTTGAACTTGATGGATAAGAATCATCACCAAAAACCCAAAGGTGCCAAGCAATGTTGATGGAAACCTCATGTCTACACCGTTCATCATCGACGAACACCTTAAGAGGAATCCGAGCTAGCTCGTTGGTTCAGATTTGTACACGGCAAGCCGAAAATTCCTACCACCTGAGAGACACCTCATCAACCGCATCCAGTGCACCAAAATTGCTAACAATAGCAGTAAGCGCATCTACATTTCAATAGATCATTGGAAGCCCAAGAATCTCAAGTCCAACTTTTAGCTCAGGAGCAGGAATGGTACGTGATCGTAGCCGGTTCTGGTTTCCACTCCTCCAATTCCAGCATGACGTTGTCACCCCATTGAACCTTGCCAAGACGAAGTAGTGAAACTTTATAATAACATTCCGAGTGATCCACCATTGTGATCAGATAACACCCCTCTGGCATCCGACGCTGGCACTAGCTAGCCTCCTGGAGTGAAGGTCGGCATCCTTGAATCTCCTGGCAAAGAAGCCAGCGATATCCGCTTGGTCCCCCAGCCAGCCCTCGAGTAGCGAGGTATTGGGGGTGTCAGTGTGTGGAATCCGAATTCGGCATGAAGACCATAAGCTGGGGGGGGGGGGGGGAGGGGGGACGATCCGCCATGATAGTCTTAGCAGCGATAGTAGGAAAGGCAATGGGAGCAGTTTGCACCGTAGAAAAGAACAAGGCAGAGTTCGATCCATAAATGAAGGCACCATCGATCGAGGGGGGAAGGTTGCAATGAATTCCCACCAACCGAGTTGTTGAGCAATGAAGGTGAAGAGTTAATATCCAACACATGTGTGGGAGATGTATTTGAATTTCCAGATGCAATAGTGGCAAGCTTAAAGTCACGGAACATGACCTTACAAGCAGCGACGAGATGACCTTCGCTCCTACACTTGAAGCCGTGAGCACGACCTCGACACTTGAAGCTAAGATGGCCCTCACGGAAGCAGCGGAAAGCTGCTTCCCTTCTTTCTTAAGACGTGAAAAGAAGGAAGCAAAGGAGTGGACGGTGGCAGACGCTACCTCGGGTGTTCGCGCAGCAAACACTCGCGAAGGCACCCTCGCCAGGGAAGGGATTGGTTGATACCTGAGAGATTCTGCAAAGGAATGTCTAGTAGATATCTAGCGAGTAGCAGAAGGCTTTGGTGCAACTGCGAAGGTGACAGATCTCCTCGCTCCCTTCTGGCGAACCGTGGTCCATCCCGAAGCCTCTGCTTTCGCCATAATCTTCTCATTTGTGATAGATGACTTTTATTTCAGTTAGAAAAAAGGTCTAAAATGGTCCCTAAACTTTTTCAAAATTTTCACATTAGTTCCACAACTTTTTTTTGGCTCAATTGGGTCCCTAAAAATTTGTAAACGTCACTTTGGTCCTTGATTGTGATCTTGCCGTTTAAAAAAATTCTACATGGCTAACGTTCCGATGACGTGGCATCTGATTTAGTTGTCTTTGCTTACGTGTATTTAATTAAGATGCTTACGTAGATTATTTTATCATTTATAAAATAAAATAGGATCCATTTTTCTCTCTCTCCCTCCCACCGCTGTCATCTTCTTCTCCTCCTCCTCCTCTGCCGCCGTCGCCTCCTCCTCCTCCTCCTCGATCGGGCATCGTCACCTCCTCCTCCTTCTTCCTCTCTCCTTCACCCTCAAAACCTGCACTCCTTTCTTCTTCTTCCTCTCTCTTTTTCCCTCCCTTTTAGGTTGCTCGGTAAGAAAGATTATAGGATTTAGCTTTTTGCTAGATGCACTCCTATTAGATCAGAGCAAATTTAAATGAAATCTGAATGAAACAAATCAGATCCAATTCTCAAAAGAGTTTACCGTTAAAAAGAAGCCCCTTTGTTTTCTTCACTCAACCTTTACAATTTTATCATTTTCGTTACTTCATCAATCTATTTAATTAATTGCCCTGCCGAGAAATGGCCATGTGGGGAAAAAACTTGTGTGCAACGTGCTTTGTCCAATCGATCTGCGCCAAATAGTATATTTTCCCCCAAAATACCCTTAATAGAGGCCATTTCCTAGTTTAGACTTCAGACGTAACGCTTCTTCTTCGTCGCGTTCGCATAGCACGATCTTGCCCTTGACATCAAAGCCGGTGAAAGATTCATTGGCGCAGAAGGTGGTATTCTGGTTCTCGTTCGCTCCTGCGTGCACGAGAGAGTATGATGTGGGGGTGTAAACCTGCGGTCCATGGTGCTCGCTGCAACTGTGAGGAGCCATGACGAGGGAGAGCGAGAGCACATTGACTCTGTTAGTTAGATATGGACCGGAGGAGGAGGAGGCGACGGTGGAGGAGGAGGAGATGACAACGACGGAGGAGGAGGAGACGGCGATGGCGGCGAAGGAGGAGGAGGAGGGAAGAAGAGGAGGAGGAGAAGAAGATGACAACGATGGGAGGGAGAGAGAAAAAAGTGGTTCTTATTTTATTTTATAAATGATAAAATAATCCACGTAAGCATCTTTAAATACACGTAAGCAAAGTCAACTAAACCAGATGTCACGTCGTCGAACGTTAGCCACGTAGGATTCTTTTTAACGGCAGGTAGGGCTGTTCATGGGTCAAACCCGACCCAATGAACCCAAGAAACCGACCCGACCAGAACCAATTGGGTCGGGTTCAAATTTTTGAAACCCGATTATAATCGGGTCGGGTCCGGGTTTCAATATTTAAAACCCGATGACCCGAGACCTGACCCGATTACCCGAATTTTTTAATATTTTTTTTAATTATTTTTAAATAATTTTAAAAAATTATTGTTAAAAACTCATTTTGTTTACCTAAACGGGTAAACCCAACTATCCGACCCGACCCAACCTAGGTTGGGTTGGGTCGGGTCGGGTTTGAGAGGTGAAAAGTTTTCAACCCGACCCGACCTGATTACACTTAGTCGGGTCGGATCGATTTTTTTCCTAAACCCGACCCGACCCGACCCGTGAACACCCTAACGGCAGGATCACGACCAGGGACCAAAGTGATGTTTACAAATCTTTAGGGATCCAATTGAGCCGAAAAAGATTGTTGGGCCAATGTGAAAATTCTGAAAAAGTTTAGAAACCATTTTAGACATTTTCCCTTTCAGTTACTAAGTTTATTTCAAACTTTCATTTCTTCTAGGAAATCAATTACATATTTATTTCTCTTATGAATTAAAATTCCTAAGTACTTAGGAAAATCTCATTTTCATATTAGATCTTCCAGAGATTCTCAACTTATGCCAACTTTAAAATAATAATAATAATAATAATAATAATAATAATAATAATAATAATAATAATAATAATAATAATAATAATAATAATAATAATAATAATATACATGTATACATATTCTAATTGTTACTTGTACTGGTTACAGTTTTTATTTTTGGAAAATAATTACATATATGTGTTTTAATAAAACAGTGCCACTACCCTCACATTGTATTATAATATATAGTTTTTACAGCATTAATTAAGATCATGATCATTACAATGAAGGACATAAGTGTCATTTTAGATAGAAATTTAAGATTGTGCATAATTATGTTTCTGATATAATATTTATATAAATATCCTCATTGCTACTATTGCTAGCTGTACTCTTTTTTTTTTAAAAAAAAATAATAATTTAGAAATATTAATTTAATAAATTTATTAAATGAAATTAGAATGAATTGAGTTGGAATGTAATATGTATGATTGTTGGGTGAGGTAGTCAGCATGCATGTGGTTTTTAGTGTCTGCATGAAAGTGGACAAATTTCTGAGTCTCTTCTTTTCAGATCACATACTGTGATGTTGGTGAGCTTTGCATGCACGCTGCAAAAGTCTAACATTAGCATGACATCTACCCCATCATTCACCAATTCTTACGTACCTCACACCATATCTTTTCTTTTCTTAATTAATTCTTTTTCAATAATTATAAATAATATATATATCAAGGTTAATTATCAAGAATAGCTATTCTTTATGGTTAATAATCAATTGGAGCTATATATTCCTTGCCCATTCTTAATTACGTACTTTTCCAACATTTGTCCATCATAGTTACATAGAATACATTATATACTATTTTAAGTAAATTATTTTTATTTATTTATTATTTGTTATAAATATTTAATATTATTAATTTTGAGCTTCTTCTTTTTCTTTCATGATATACACATATATATGTTTGGTGTCTATCTAACCTAGTTACTTCGTTTTTCACATAAATTGTTTTGTATGTATGTGTATAACCTCTAATCCATGATCAATATTTGTAAGAAACAAAAGGAGGGGCACTTGATTTTGAAGCACCAAATTAGTTAATTAATTAAGAGCTGAAAAATTAATTAATGAGAAAAAACAAAAAGAAGAAGCTTTTGAAACACTCAAGTAGATCATTAATGGAGATCATTATCCCACCCACATTTCGGAACCACCTTTGTCACCATGTTTTGTAAAGATAGGAGTAAGTAATCTCCACTTTGTAAAAAAACACTCTATGAATGAATATATATTCATCAAAAAGAAAAGCTTCCAATCATTACGATAGACTAGTAAAAAAAGAAGAAAAGATAGAGAAAGTCGAGAAGTAGTTCAAAATAAATCATTGCTTTGACATGTAGAACACTAAAACAGAGATGAGTTGGTAAAGGCATTTCAAATTGCATGCACGGGCAATTAATGTTCGTCTTCTTTAATTGCATGATGAGAAGCAATAATGAGTAGCAAGCAAGCATTCATCATACTTCTTCAAACTCGTATGACGTAAAAGTTGGGACGCAATTCCTCATATCATATCAATTACCGCTTTTCCATTCAGCAAGATGACGATGTTAAAAGTAAACCTCTTTTTGCTACTAATCATTATTGGATATGTTTTTTTATTATTATTATATATATACACATACGTACCAACACTCCTTTATTGCCATAGAATCGCCACGCGGAAGTGCCCATGGCCGGCCTCTCGCGCGGCGATAGGTGGAAGGGAGGGTCGGTCGACCCTCCTCTTTTGTCATCGTCGGCCAAAGCCCTAATCAACTATCGCCTAGGTTTTAGCGGCTAGAGAGAGAGAGAGAGAGGACGTCCGTCGCGGGCAATGATCGGCAGCAGCAACAAGATGATATATATATGCGATCGGGTTGAAATAATTGATCTTTGACGATTCTGCGATGACAAGTAGCGGTAGTCTTGTCGTCACTATGCACTTAATTCTGCGATGATAGCCTCCGTGGTCGTCGTGTCGTCGCAGAACTGTCACATCTGCGATTGTTTCATTAGCTATCACGAATTATATGATTCTAGTAGTGAGTGAAAATTATGGGTGAAAACAAAGACGAAGATATTAATGCACACTAAAAAAAGCTTAAAGATATTTGTTTCTTATTTTTCCATCCTAACTTCACATGAATATATCCTGTGAATGTAAAATGAAACAAGGGTTTACTGGAACCAGAAGGACAAAGTCCAAAACTTTCGTTCACCATGACATAACATGCTTTCTTCTTCCCTCAGGGGACAACCTAACTAATGAAAAAATCTATCTACATTATTTGTAACGTAGTCTACTGTGCAACAATCTATCTACATTATTTGTAACGTAGTCTTTAAATTTTTAGGATCCACACATTACTATATTTGGTTCAAAAACTTTATCAATAGTACAAATTGCCCCAGTAATCCATATTATCACAAAAGTGGTAATGTAGGTAACCCCAATGGGAAGTGAGTATGTCAATTATCATCCGATGATAATTTTAAATTTTAATATTATTATTCTCTTTCATACATTCTTCTCCATGCAAGATACCATCATATTTTTTTAGTAATTTTTGTAAGGTCAAAAAATATAAAATTAGATTATCATCTATATTAACCAAATATATCAACAAATTAATATTATATTATCGATAAATTAAATGTGATAATCTATCTTGTGATAATATAAATTATCCAAACGCAACTTCTGTGCTAACAAATAAAACTCGGACATGCAAAGTGCAAAAGAAAAAAATGCAAGTAAAATTGACACAAAGGGCAAGATGATACGTAATTTAACTTCTAATTACATTTCTTCTATTGCTCATAATAACACGGTATGACTGCATGAGATACCAACGCTTGCTTTTTGCAAGGTTTGTGGGAGTTTTACTTTCTTCCTTTTTGGCATCAAACATATCTTTTCCCCTTAATCTTTCCATGTAAAATAGTATGAAATAGCTTTAAGAAAATACTATGCGCCTCAAGCATGTGACAATTCAAAGACAAGACCAATAACACATCCTTTTTTATTGATCGTAATTACAAACTTTATCTAAATACAAACTGATTGATCTTCCCCTGTAAGCTTGTTAAAGAATGGATGTTGAACCATACAGATTACAAAAGATGAAGGATAAATCTCACAGCTAATATACAAAGAATGGCATTAGGCCGCCGCCAACTTACTGGCTTGAACTCTACAATATGTTGAACTTATGAAAACTATTGGCACTAACTTATGAAAAATAATTTTCCAACCCACCACCACTTCAGAATATACAGAGAATTTGTTGACCAACTTCAGTCATTTGTTATTGTATTTTGATTACATGGTTCTGGGGTGTTGTTGGCTACATTGAGTTGAAGCAGAGGCCTCAATCTTCTCTCCACCTCAGTACGTTGTGAATTTATCTCTTCAACTAACATCGACTCTGCTGCCTTGCAAGCTTCCTCATCCTTGAAAGCTAGCGTCCACCGCCCATCAACCAAACTTTTGGCCTTCCCTTTGTTCAAGAGATCATACTTGGAGGGATCCAAAAAGGGTAAAGTTGAAGGACGAATGCGTAGGTGTAGCCATTTGGGATGCTTTTCATCTATTTTTGGCTGATGTTAAATGTCAAATACAACACTATTATTAGGATTTTACTTGAAAACTCACAGACCAACAAGAGTAATTTTATTACCAATTATTCAAAGAAAGCATACAAAAGGGCAACTAAAAATAAATGCTTATATTTCACAAGCTCTGGTAAGAAAGAGCTACCATATGCAGTATAGTCAATAGCCATCCATCCTACGTCTTAAGACATAACAACAAAGCCATTCATCCTAGGTCTTCTCAGATATAACGGAGGTTTTAAAATCGTAATATTTCTAGTAGTGAAGCTTTTAACTCAGTATGAATTGTAATTCAATGTGCATTACTATGTTATTGAGCTCAAATATTGTACCTCTTATCATATTAGGTTTACATTATTGGTATGCCTAGATGAAGGTTCAAGTGAGAATTTTTATGTTGCTGTCTTAGGGAGAGTCAAATTGCAAATTCTGTTGAGGTTTCTTTTCTTGTCTTTAAGAATAGTCAAAATGCATAATTAAATATGGGCCATATGGCCATGATATCAAGCCTTCATGTAACCATGCAAATAAATTTCACAGTTTCTACATAAAGTACCTACAGGGTTTGGCTTAAACCCCTGTATTCAAATGATTTCTTTCTCCCATTTTATCAGGGTTTGGTTCCTCAGTCCTTTTGGCTTTCTATGGATTGTCAAAGGGGAACTTCAAAAGAAGTTGAGACAAGCAGCCAGGCTTAAGATTATTTACATTTAGAAGATGTCAGGGTAGTGTAGTATGGGCTTCTGCTATAACTAGCTTTCCTTTATAAACTAAAGAACTAGAAAGTGATATCATAGGATTGGAACAAAGAAAACAAATACTTCACATATTACAAAACTGATGAAATATTATAATATAACAAACTTGAACATACAAACTAAAAACAGAATGGAGTACAATAAATATATCTAAAAGACATTAGAAGCAGATTTAGAAAGAACAAAAGTACAGGATGTTGATGTCCTTGAATAGAGAATAATATTATGAAGAGGTGATTTTCCCTTTGATGCACACAACAGATGTTTTGTTTTTCTAAGCTCAGATGAATTCCAAAATATGGCACATTTACTTCTCCAAACCTCTTTCTCAACCACTGATGGTTGGTTTGTATTACAAAGTTCAATCATTTCAGATAACAAATCTAGAATCAAACTCTTAAACAACAAAATATCAAAAATCAACCAAATGGGTGTAACTAGAGAAATGTAATTAAGTTTTATAATGAAACCAGGCCAAATGAAGAGGCTAAGGGACCTCGGCTGTGACAAAGGAGAAAAATGGAAAAGAATAATACTATGCGCAAAAGGGTGTAACTGGAGTAACGTAATTAAGTTTTATAATGAAACCAGGCAAAATGAAAAGGCATATGTTCTGTACTCCCGTTCAGTTACTTGTTTATCTCCATTTTATCAGAGACTATAATAGCCAAGGAACTTTCTTAAAGGCTTAAGCTATTAGAAAAGAGACCAATCTATGCATTTATATTCTTAACACTCCCCCTCACTTGTGGGCGGGTGAACTTGAGGAGGAGACTGACCCAAGCCCAACAAGTGGATTGACTTAATTGAGGTGGGAGATATATTTTTTTAATATTGATGTTAGGAGGATTCAAACTCAGAACCTTCACTCTCCGCTCCGATACGATGTTAAATTTGATTGACTGACCAACTTTCTTAAAAGCTTATATAGTTTGGGCAGTCCTCTCCCTTGAGCTAGCTTTTGGGGTGAAGTTAGGCCCACTATATTCTTAACATTGTATCATAGTCATACTCCACGCTCGAGATGTCCAATCCTAGGTGTGAGGGGGTGTGTTAAAGTCTCACATTGCTTAGATATATGGTCAAGATAGCCTTTATATAGTTTGGGCAATCTCCCCCCTTAGCTAGCTTTTGGGGTGGAGTTAGGCCCACTATATTCTTAACAACAAGCAAAAAATACCCATT
This sequence comes from Canna indica, assembly GCA_034359265.1. Taxonomy (NCBI): domain Eukaryota; kingdom Viridiplantae; phylum Streptophyta; class Magnoliopsida; order Zingiberales; family Cannaceae; genus Canna; species Canna indica. Next base: position 53,787,612 of record CP136896.1, read on the forward strand.
CTGAATTTATGAAATGATGGGTAAAACTGATACCCTTGAACTTGAGGCATGCAGTGTTAGTTCTTCTGTGGTCATAGCTCACTAAAAAAAAAATGCAAATTTTGTTATAAATTTCAGGTGGTGCTGTCCAGAGAGATTTCGCAACAAAAAATAAAAATACTATTATCATCTTGAAGCTGTTCAATGATCTAAATTGCTGTATTAACAGAAAATCTTTAACTTGTACATACAACCCTTCAACAACGAAAGATGATCCATTTATTAGTATGAAAGTTTTAACTGCTCTAGGAATCTGGGGGTGCATGCACATCCAGCCACTACCCCCTCTGATCACTCTTAGCATGGTTGAGAAAGACTTAGGTGTCGTTTGGTTTTGCAGGAAGTTGTATTTTTTGGTCTTGTTTGATTGACACACTTCTTGCAAAACTTTTGCAGGAAGTACAACTTCCTTTTCTCAAAGCAGGAAGTAACTTACCTAGGTACTTCCTTACCTAGGGGGACCTAGGCAAGTTGCACTTCCTGTGTTGTATTTAAGAGAAAAAGACAATTATATCCTCACATTTGCATTTAATGCTGACTTAATTTATATTTTCAACATTATGAAATGAGATAATTCATAAATTCTTGACTTATTTATTTTATTTTAATTTATATTTGAACAAAATATGTAATTTGTTTATATTAACTTCATATAAAAATTAATTTTTTATATACAATAAATTATATATTATATTTGTTATATATGAAAAAATTATATTATATTTTACATATGTGTCAAAATAATGATTTACAAATAAATTTTAATTTTTTAATATATTCTAATATATATTTTATTTACAAATAATTTTTTCATATTATTTTAATTTAAAAATAAAATATTAATTTATAAAAAGAAGGGTATATTGATCATTTGATGGATACTTCCTAGGAAGTACCCATGTCAACCAAACATGTTACGGGTGGGAAGTTACACTTCCTATCAAATAATTTTTTGTCAATCAAACACATTTTTGATACTTCCCAAGAAATATAGGTAGAAAATTAATTCATGAAAATTGCAACTTTTCATAGGAATTTACTTCCTATGTCAACCAAATGAGGCCCTAGTTTCGTTTTAGAAACAGCCATAAAAGATAATCCTGACAACCATGATTCAAGTTCGGAAACATGTCCTTACTCCTTACTGGATCTAGGATGATGAGATAGAATTCAGAAGATAAAATGGTGAGCATGAAGCACAGGTTAATTGTTATGTGTGCAGAATATTAGATTATTAATAGCAACCATAGAGAATCATATATTCATAACCAGAAACAAGTTATCTGGTAATATTGTTTAAAAACTAGAAGGGAAATAGAAAATAGGAACATAACTACATCAAAGGGAGTAAGATGATCAAGTAATTGTTGAAACAAGAGAACAAAAAGTGTTAAAAACTTGTCAATGTGCAGATTGACTCAGCCTGAAACAAATAAGCATGAACCAACCATAGGTGGGGTGAACTGTGCAAATATTTCATTCAATGTTTTGTCCGTACTCCATAGAAAGCCAGAAATAATTTGAACTATGCGAGCATATACATTATTTTAAAATGTAAGTTAATAGAAAGAAAAATAAATCCAGACACTTTCAATAATGTTAAAATATTCAGTGGAAAATTAATAAGTATACATACATCTGAACCAGCCAAAGGAGCTGTAACACGAACAATTCCACCTTGCTGCTTGACAGGCGAGTCTTGCGCAAGAAGAATCCATCCGGAGGTTCCTCGAGATATCGCTAAAAAGCAGAAGTGGCGTTCTTTGCCTCTCTCAAATGCTATTCTACAAGGTATTGCATTGACTATATCCAAGCATTGAAAACTTTAGAACTTGAAAATAATTGCAATGCACAATGTATCATCTATATTGATAAACATCAACGAAATATAAGCAGATATTGATAAAGGACAACTGATAAATAGCATACCTAAGCTAATTTCAGAACCAGGTTTTGGAATTAGAACATTCAAGCCAGAAGTTTTAGCATGGGACATTACTGGAGAATCAACTGGAGAGTATAGATCAGGAAGATCAGGCAAGGTTCCTCCCAATGAGAAAAGAAGAAGTTGGCGTTGCAGAACAAAAACCTGAAAATTACATTGTGAACTAGTTAAGACAACCAACATAAATAACATTAAAAACCTCCAAATATAACATGACGAACAAGTCCTAACTCTGAAATGCCCTCAAACATTCAGAGTGCCCAGTTATAAATAATATGCTAAAATAATTGAGTTTTACTTGGAAACGTTTAAAATCTGGATCAATGCCTTACCACACATCACCCTCTCTGTAATGGTTTGCTAACCATGTCCAAGGACAAACCAGAGGTGTAACAGGAAGTTCATTCTGGACTGCCTGTCACTCAGTACAGGCTTGTGTATTTTTGCATGCGTCGTACCACTCAATATGGGTTGAATTTGGATGCTGCATTGGCCCAAGATTGGTACCAATTGAGATTATAAACCAAGGAATACTCAAAATATTGTCATTTGATGCATATTCCTTTTTCTCATCTAATTATATTGTCTTTACGGTCCTAATCCCTTCCACTCCCAACCATTTAACCATAGGAACACGTTACACTACTTCACAACCAATCAAGAAAATTTTCAGCCACAAATTCAGTCAATGAACCATTCAAGTAATATTCGGCAATTAATTCATCTAATTTATTCAATCATTCATTTAGAGAAAGTTTTGGCAATTGATTCCCTTTAATCAACCATTTACATTTGTGGATAATGTTTCATAGCAGACTAGCAGACCTCGCTTGGTTCTGATAACCACCCATTTAGAGAAGGCTTAGAAACTGCTTTTCTATAATTTGATTTTTGTGTTTTGTAATATTGTAGTGCGCCTTTAATAGGCTTATCAAATACTATGAGGACAAGTTTTTAGGTGTATAGATCTTTTCCAATTTACCATACTTTTCCTTCATCTTTGTAAATGAAGTTATATGGAGGTTTTCTTTCTCATCCTCCAATATCAGGAAAACTTAGTTGGAGAGGCTAATCTCTAGCAAAACAATATCCAAACAATCCATCATCGTATCAGAGATCCCTGTTAGGTGACAGCCAGCACTATGCAAAAAAGGCTTCAGAATTCAAAGAAACAGATACCAATTGAATCCAAAAAAATGTTTTTCTTGAATAAGTTTGTCATGAAACAAATATAAAGATACGCCCATTCTGTTACCCAAATCTTTTTTATTTTAATGGAACCTGTATGGAAATTCATTTTTTTCACCCTAGCAATGAATTGATTGACCAAAACTGGTAACAACACAAATTAGAAAAAGTGATAATATGTGATACCTTGAAAAAAATTTCTACTATTTAGAGATATGAAACAATAATAATGATAACCAACCTTGACCATCTCACAAATTTTTTCAGCAGCAGCAAAAGAGGAATCACCTGAAACACTATTACCTTGACATTAATGATCATGTTTGAAAAGTTTTCTAATAAAAAAAAATGCAGTTCTAAGTTATTGGCAACAACTAGTTATTAGGAATTCTAATACCTAGGAACAGAAACTGAAATAGAAGAATTCTAAATCTAACCTCCGGAATAGCATCTTTGTGAAGGCAACAGTATGGATTTGGAGTCTTTTGGAGGTGATGAAGCTTCAAGTGCTGATTAAAAAGATAGAAAATGAAGCATGAATGGAATTGTGTCAATGTACCAAGCAAACAATCAAAATTACCTCTTTTGCAGATCCTCCACACGTCTTTAATAACAGGTATGAGCACATCGCACCAAGCTCCCTTAACTTCCTCCGAAAGATTGCTAGTAGTCAACTTGTGTGAATCCTATATAAAAATTTATATTCCATAACTATAGCTAAATGAATCTATAATGACATGAATGAGAATTTCAAAGTCAAAAGAAAAGCAGTGGCCCTATGATGCTTTTGAAGTTAACCGGAAAGGAATACCACTCCAGGTACAAGAACAGAAAATGAAGTAGAAAGTGACAAAAGCATGCAACCAAATTTTAGAGAAATTTCACAGTATATATAGATCTCAAAAGAGAATGTGATGCAACAAACACGAAGGCAACTCCATAACATAACTTGCCAGAGCAATTTAAAAAGGATTTGCCAATTTTATTCTCACATTTAAATATGATGCAACCAATACTTCAAATAGCAACAATGGAGTACGAGGATCAATAACTGAAGCCAAATTCAAATTGTCTCATATTCTTATCTCAAGATCCTTAGGTGAGACATAAAAGGAATAGTAGTTGCACCAAAATTCACAATCTCGACATTTTATGCCAGTACCAAAAGTTCAAAGTTTCAGTCTCTGTTTTGATCTGGGACCCTAACCAGAATGATACAGTATGATGCTATACCCGTAATTTCAGTGCAAAAAATAGAGAAGAGGAAGAAAAAATATAAAAGAAACAGAAAAGGAAAAATAATCAACTCCACTGCTCCACCAGTGCAAATATAACATCATCGATGTTTAAATTTGTTTCCTCATAAAAGATATAACAAAAATATAGAGATTTTATGACTGTACTGCCCAGTACAGGATTCTGGGAACTGGCTCTCTATCAGAGAGGTCTGTGGTATGGTACTCCTCGTAATGGGCAGTACAACCAGTACTGAAAAGTGAAAACCATGATAACCTACCCACCAGAAAAAGCTGTAGTAAATTATAAACGTATATATCATATAATTACTGAATATTCTTACAGAAACAAGAGTATGCCTGGAATATATATCACATGAACTAATACATATATCACTGGTATCGAAAATTAGAATGTCTGTGCTATTATGTGAAAGTAGAACTGATCACATCGCAGATAAGGTAGAACTGTTTCCTCTTGAAACATAAAATCGAACATAGATAACAAAAAACCGCTTGAATGAATTGTACCTTGAGACGTTTAAGATGCAAAGAAGAGAATTCTTCCTCACCATGAGGAAGCAGCTGTCTCAAAAGCCATCCACCAAGCCATAATATCTCTGAAGATATATTGGACCTGCAGAAAAGACTTACTAATGCATCCAGTACCTACAAAATGAAACCAACTACACCAATTACCATCATCCTGAAAAATTGATCTTAAAGAACATTTCACTCCCTAGAAATGTCAAACTAAAAAATTGCTTCTTTTTTATAGTTCAACATAAGTTCACTGGATAAACTCATTTTGGGCACCTTTCATATGTAGCCACAATATTCTATGCAAGGAATTGAACTTTGATTTAATAAAAATATTAGGCAGTTCAAATCTAGAATACTTCTGGTAAATTTTCGAAAAAATAAATATAACCTACTAGTATATTAACAGTCCAGCATTGAAATTTTCAGAAAAAAACATTTGTCTATTTAATTCTAGAATATACTACTAACTACTAAGTATAGTCCTGACTTGAGCATGAGTGATGGCATTACCTGATATCTACGTACTTTGGGGTTTATTTCACATTTGGTAGGATATCCATACTCATCCTGAGAAAGACAAATAAAAACATCAACCCTATATGTATATACAACCAACAGTATATAATGAAGTCAAGCAGGTTTAAATTTCATTTTGATGTCATTAAGGTCCTGTGGCAGAAAACAAACCATGACAAATTTATACACTGTAATCTTGCACAGTCTAGTAACAATAGTTACAGTAACCATATGGTAATAATGGTGGGTGGCAATAATATCAGATGGAGCATGGTTGGACAGAGAAGTACTGAATTATATGATCACAGCCAAAATTTGGTCAGACAGGTAAATGGGTGATTCGCCTGACTTTAAGCACACCATATGGTAAGACATAAAGCTAACTGGCCCGAAACAAGAATGTTTGCAATCTACATATTGAAATGGATTGTATTAACATGTCACAACTAGTATCATAAATGTTAGGCTATCCACTTCAAAGGTTTAGAATCTTGTACCAGTACGTACCAATCTCGATTTACTGGCCACTGTACTAGTACTATACCGTACTGACATATGGTACAGCCTAGTACCCACTCAATTGTACCTCTAACCTCTTTCATTTTACACTCTAAACAATGTTTTTCATATATTGCTTCATTAAAATAATTATAAACAAACATAATAAACTAATAAAGCATAAAAACATCTCAAATTAAAGTAAGGTACTAGAATTCACATGGGGTTTGAGATGACTGTAGATATCTTCAAAAGAAGTTTGAAGGGTTCCTCAAAAAACCAGCTCCAATAATTAAAATAGTCATTGGATCATGGTAAAAAAATTACCCGATGGCTAGTTTTAAGTAACGGACTCTACTAGTCTAGTAGGTCCAGTACATTCAATAGAAGGCATCTACCACTGAGTACACTCCGTACTGGCAGAATTTTATATATCAACTGATACCAATATTGGTTTCTTGAAAAATTGGTAAATATTGACCGGGTTGTTAGGGAATTTTCCGATGCCCCGTGCAACGTCGAACCATGACGGAAGGTTCCCAACATGTTTGTAAATATGTATTCATGTGTATGTAAACTTACATTTTATTCTTGCCCATTCATGTAAAATCCCTTTGTGTGATCCCCATGGGCCCATGGTACGAGTTGTATGCATTTTGTGGACATTCGACACTTGGTGCGTGCGTTACGGCTAAGCGGAACACATTGTGTGAATTCGTTATGGCCATGGCCATGGAAAATCACCATGTCGGGTGGCCCAAATTTTGTCATGCTCCTTGTGCTTTGCGGAACCTTGGGGGTGGCACTTGGGGGTTAGAGGTCCCATGTATAGCGTAGGGGAGTGTTGGCTTACGAAAGCGGTTGCCTTGCGCGGAAACGAACGAGCGGCCCACATGGGCATGCAACATGTCGAATTCGCCCAAGGCGATTGCGGAACTCACCCTACATCCGTTTTTGCATTTTCTTGTGTCCATAGTCCTATAAATGTTGTATTTTACTTTACGCCTTCAATTCCATTCGGCCAACATGGTCAATTGAAGGCGCGGACATGGGATACGAGGTTGGCACGTGGTCCGACATATGCCCCGCGATGTTAAGTCGGGAAGCCCAATCGGGACGGATTTGATATCAAGAAGAGGCGGGTCGGTCTCTATTGCACTTCACCAATCAATTATTGGGTTTGCATCGCCTTGGACGAACTCGACATCGAACGGATCTACATGTGGAATATCTCTATCTTTGTTCTGTAACGCCCGCATTAGAAGTCGCATGTTGTAATGAACATATACGAGCTTCTCTAATCGGGCGTACGAAAGGGAGTTGCGCGGCTTCGTATGAATCAAGGCGAATGTCGAACAATTCCTCTCGCATCCACTTGATGATGTGGTTTGCGAGAGGATGCGTGTTGCAATCTTTTGAAGAGTTGGAGTTTCGGTTCCAAATTGCAACCACCATTCGACTACAACAAATTTAAAATTAATATTAGTAACGGGATTTTATCTTTGATAAATAAATTGGCAAAAAAAATTCTATCTACGTGGATCTATAGTATCTCAGATGAATATTGCAAATGAATCTCCGAAATTGCCAGTTGCATCTCGGAACCATTTTGATTCATTGAGAGCTTGTGCCGCTTCTCGGTTGGATCCCGACATTCGTTGTATGACCTTGCGGAGGGAATATAACAAACTATCGACCGTTCCAAGATCATATTTGTATTGGTATGCGGGATTTAAATAATAACCTATAAAAAATTAAGCATAATGAATAAGTAATTAAACATAATGAATTAAATTTAAATAATTTCCGAATATTAAATAAAAAATACCTGCGATGTGTATGTCAAGGCCCATTTGATTATCCCATCTCCGGGAGATAATTTTGATAAAATGCTCATACTTGGCAGGAGAAATCATAACCCTCTTGATTTCTTGTGCTTGGTGGATGTAGTGGTAGAGATGGTTCATTTGAGGCATCTTTTCCATATCCATGTGTCGTAGAACCTTGTACAAAGGTTCTACGACGACGATTATTTCTGCGATGCAATCCCAGAAGCGCGTGTTGAGGATGTACTTCTTTGTTTGTTTTCCATCGATTTTTCTGACATATCTTGATGAAGTCCATTCCTCACATGTAAACATGGTTCTAAGGGCCGCCTTTATTTGTTGGAGCGACCTTAATGCGATGAAGTTGGTTGCAAAATGAGCCACTCCCGGTCGAAGAGTTTCACCTAAAATATGAAATTATAATTAGTAATTATTTATGATAAACTAATTAATAAATAAATATTGTAAATTTTTTAAAAATTAATAAATTACCTTCTGTAAATTTTTGAATTAGGGCATATACCCATGTGGTTGTAGATGAAGCGGTTAATTTGTTGCGCCTTCTTTACCGTCGACTTCACCATCGGTGCATCACCGGTATCTTTCATCGTTAGGTCTACACAACGGGCTGCACATGGAGTCCAACATATGTGAGGATAATCATGTTCAATTATCTCACCTGCCCTTTTGAAATTGGCTCCGTTGTTGGTTATAACTTGAACAACGTTCTGGAGTCCAATCTCCTCGATCACCTCTGTCATCAGGTTCGAGATGTAGTAAGCGTCATGGATTTCATCGGACGAGTTCACCGACTTGTGATAAACAACCCTCCTGTTGCAATAGATGAGGAAGTTGATGATGCTCATTCGGGTTGGCCCAGTCCAACTATCGCACATCAAACTGCATTGTACTCCCCTCGTTGCCGCTTGATTCCGTCGATCAATTGCTTTATTTCATCGACCTTCGCTTCAAGGTAAGGACGTGAAATTTCATAGGGAGTTGGAGAGGCAATAACTGGGCCTACCTTTTGGATGGTAAACACCATGATTCGATAGTATGGATTGTTGGCTACATTTGCGGGAATCCGGCTGAAGTGGAACCATTTGGAGATGGCTCTCCCCAACTCCCACTTCTTCGTCTTGCCCCAAGCATCATCTATGCGTGGTTGCTTTGCGATGGAGGAGGAAATGCCCTAGGATCAAGATCAGAAACATCAACATTAGTTTTCCTACCACTTGCTCCGAGATTTGTGAAGAATCCATGAATGCCTCCTCTGCTACCACCTCTGCTTTGAGGTACCCTCATGCTAGAACTTCGGCCAATTTGAGGACCGGAGGGAATTGAACCACTTCGGTCAATTGATCCGGCAGCCGAAGTCAAGCCGGCACTGCTTGTGCCACTGCCGCCGCCATACTCAAAATGAGATCCGGGATAGTACATCAGCGTGCTCCAATGAAGCTCGGATGTCGGCTTCAAGTTCTGAATCCTCGTCGTCACTGCCACCCCGAGCCTCGTAATGGCCACCGCCAACTTCTTGGGTAGCTCGTCGGTCGAACTTGGCTTGTTGAGCTGCATTCTTAAGACGCTGCTCCTTGTTGGTGAGCATATCTTTGAACATCTGTCGGACTTCCGGCGGTGCTTTGGTGTATTTAACAAATCATATTAAAGTGGATGCATTGCCAGTGGTTAGCCTTCTCCAATCGAACACTGTGCTACCATGCGGGGTCGGCTTGAGATTTCGGCGTCATTTCAACAGAATTTCATCGTGGAAATTAAGAAAAAATAGATTAGAGAGAGTTTGAGAAAGATTGAGAGAGATTGAGAGTTTAGATGAGTAAAGGGCTGAGTGGGGGTGAAATGTATGTTTTGGGAGGTTTATATAGACCCCAAAACAGGTCAAATCAGGTCTCAAACGGCTATATAGCTGTTTGGGACCGTTTTGCTATAGTACCCAACGGCTCTTTTTAAGAGCCGTTGGGTCATATCGGGCGGTATCGCCCGATAGAGCGGTATTTGATAAATACCGCCGATACCAGGTTGTATTTACCGAGATACCCGATATCGTCCAATACCGAGTATCTCGTATACCGGTTTTTCCAACAGGTAAATACCGACCGTACCACCTTGAATCATTTAGAAAAATAAAAGCAATCTGTCCTTGTCTTTTCTCGGTTCCTCAAATAAAGACATCATTTAGTTGTATCATTATCGTCTAGGTCACCCATCCTTTAAAGTTTTAAAAGTTATATTTCCTCATCTCTTTCAAGGATTATATATTTATGAATTTCATTGTGATATTGATGATGGCAAAGCACTCTCGTGCGCCTTTCCTTGTGAGCAATAAAAGAAGCTTATATCCTTTTCATTTGATTCATAGTGATATATGGGGTCCCTCTACTGTACCCAATGTCTCTGGAGCTCGTTGGTTTGTATCCTTAATTGATGATTGTACACAGGTTATGTGGTTATTTTTTCTTAAGCAAAAATCAATCACTCAATGGTTCAAAATCAATATGGGATTAAAATAAAGAGCTTTAGGACAGAAAATGCTAGAGACTATTTTAATCAAACTTTGTCGTCGTACTTCCAATCTCAGGTCATTATCCATGATTCATCATGCGTTAACACCTCAACAAAATGGGATGGATGAAAGATAAAATGGGCATCTACTAAACACCACCAGGGATTTACTCTTTCAAGGGAATGTTCCTAAGTCATATTGGGGGAAGCTGTTCTTACTGCCACATATACGATAAATAGACTCCCTTCTCGTGTGTTAGATAACAAAAGCCTCATATACGTTCTTAATAATTTCTACCCTCACGTAAGAACCTCCAATGGCTTCAAACCTAGGATATTTGGGTGCATATCCTTTGTTCATATCCATAGCCAAAATAGAAGCAAACTTGACCCTAGAGCAATCAAATGTGTGTTCCTTGGCTATTCATCCACTCAAAAAGAATACAAGTGTTATCACCCTTCATCAAAAAGGTTTTACATCACTCCAGATGTTACTTTCACAGAAAATAAACCTTATTTCCCCAAGTCCTCTCTTCGGGGGAGATTTCAGGAATGGAATGGAATGGAAGACAGTACTTGTGAATCCTTTGAACCTCTTATACTTGATCTTCCTCATGATTCTCGTGGTGTTGAAAGTGTGATTTCTAACCCAAGTACATCTCAGTCACCCAATCCTTTGTCTGAACCTGAAGTTGAACCTGTGTTATCTCTTGCTCCAACTCGAAATTTTTCTCTAGGTGTATTCAAGGAGGATGGTTATTCCCGAACTGACACAAGTTCAAGAATCCAACTCTAACTCTAGGAATGAAACCCCGGTAAGTTCTGAGCAACATTTACATGCACAATCTGTTGAAATTGACTTTGGTACCATAGATGTTCTAGATCTTCCCATTGCTGTTAGAAAAGGTAAAAAAGAATGCACAAAACGTCCTTTCTATCCCCTATCACATTATGTTTCTCTTAAGCACCTATCACCAACCCACAAAAAATTCATTGCGAGTCTAAACACCATTGCTATTCCAAATCATGTTCTTGAGGCATTGTCAAAAAGGGAATTGAGGGATGCTATGAGAGAAGAGATGAGTGCACTAGAAAAGAACAAAATCTGGGAGATTGTTGACAAACCAAGAGGGAAGAATATTGTTGATTGTAAGTGGATTTTCACATTAAAATACAAGGCTGGTGGATCCCTTGAAAGATAAAATACACTCAGACTTATGGGATGGATTATCAAGAGACTTTTGCTCCTGTTGCAAAAATGAACACGGCTAGAATTCTAGTGGCCTTGGCTGCTCATTTTAATTGGCAACTCTTGCAATATGATGTTAAGAATGCATTCCTTCATGGTGACTTAGATGAAGAAATCTACATGAACATTCCAGCAAGATTTGAATGAGACATAGATAACAAGGTATGAAAACAACCTCCTAGAGCATGGTTTGGGAGATTTGCCAAGGTCATGAAGGAGTCAGGGTACAAACAAAGCCAAGGTGACCAAACTCTCTTCATTAAACATTCTACTGCAGGGGAGTGATAACTCTTCTAGTCTATGTAGATAACATCATTGTGACCGGAAATGATAAGAGAGAGATGCATGAATTGAAGCAGAGGCTTATAAAAGAGTTTGAGATAAAAGAACTAGGGAAACTGAAGTACTTTCTTGGTATCGAAGAGGCATATTCCACACAAAGGATTTTTATATCTCAGCAAAAGTATGTGACTGATTTGTTGGCAAAAACCGGGAAGATTGGGTGCAAACCAATTTCTACTCCAATGGATACAAACCATAAGTTGGGAGAAGCTAAAGAAGAACCAACTATTGATAAAAGGATGTACCAAAGATTGGTTGGAAAACTTATATATCTTGCTCACACTCGGCCAGATATAGCATACTCTATGAGTGTGATCAGTCAATTCATGCATGATCCAAGAGAACCTCATCTTCAAGCTGCTTATAAAGTGCTACATTACTTGAAAGGCAATCCAGGGAAAGGAATTTTGTTCAAAATGAATGATACTCTTGCTCTCGAAGCTTATACAGATGCTGCATATATCCCTAGTAAATGCAAATGCAGGATCCCTAGTAGATAGAAGATCAACCACATGATATTGTACTTTTCTTGGAGGCAACCTAATAACTTGGAGAAGCAAGAAGCAGAAGGTGGTGGCAAGGTCGTCAGCTCAATCAGAGTTCAGAGCTATTGCCCAAGAATTGTGTGAATTACTTTGGTTGAAGATTATTCTTGATGATTTGAGAATCAAATGGGAAGACCCTATTGTGACAACAAGTCAACCATCAATATTGCTCATAATCCTATACAACATGATAGGACAAAACATATTGAGATTGACAAGCATTTCATCAAAGAAAAGTTGGAGGAAGGGTTAGTGTGTATGTCCTATGTTCCTTCAGAACATCAGCTAGCAGACGTTTTAACAAAGGGACTAAACAGCTCAAGTTTTCATGATCTTGTATTCAAGCTGGGAATGGAAGACATCTATTCCTCAGCTTGAAAGGGAGTGTTGAAGATTTTGTATAGATGAGCTGTAATATTAGTTTAGGAAATTCCTTAATTTAAGGGATTTGATTAGATAGGAGTAATTAATTTTTCATACTTAGAATAATTAGTTTCTAATATCCTATATATGAAAGATGTAATATCATTGGAGAAATACATTGAGAAGAATTATTCTCTATTTGTGTTAGATCCAAAATGGAAGATTATTGAGATAATATATCATCGAACATGCTACAAAGAAAGGAAGATTATTTCAATAAAACATTTGCTTACATGGAAGCTTATCCCTTGAAGAAAAGATGGAAATGAAGATTCTCCAAAATGGTAGCAGGATATTGATAACTACTGATTGTAGGAACGTGTTTATTCCTTCTTCTCTGTATTGGGGGTTGGTATAAACAGGAAAATGCATGAAATTAAAACAAAGAATAAAGTGATGTTTAGGTTTCCAGAAATTATATATATGTTTGAGCGTTGTGTTTCCCAATGGTCAGATGCCATTGAAGGTGCATGAGATAGGGTCACAAAGTATTATGCCCAAGTGGTTTAGTGCCAAGGAACTGTGTATAAGCTTAGCAAGAATATTATCTTCCAAATTAATATTCTATATAATTATTAGATTTAACAAGAATAAACATTACTATAGAATCCATATGCAACAGCTTAAGTAATCATAGTGATCCAAGGTGAAGTTGAGAAGAAATAACCTCAAGCTTTTTCAGGTATCTATCAAGCTCAGTGCTCATATTATCTTTCAGCATGCTAGTTGAAGAAAATAGTTGTTCCTCCCCTGTGTCTTCACCTACCAAAGCTTGCTGCAGGGACACAACAATAATAGTTACCATCTTTAGGAACAAAAACAGAAGTTGTCCTATATTGCACTCATACATACGAGACAAAAATTATAATCTTCTGCAACTTCCAGTAAGGCATAAGTTATTGGAAGGATTGATGTTTTTGGTTACATGGCTATGAGACTAATGCTTTGCTTTTGTATAATTTAATATCTAACTATATTTTTGTCTGGTGTTGTTTGTATTTGCAAAAAAATGTCAGATATTGGGTAATGTGAAAATAATATTAATTCAGACTTCTGGTGGGTATATGCAGTTCTTGTCTTCTTGAGCCTTGAAAGTTAATTTAACTAGATTGTAGGGTATTATGATAATATGATCTGATCCTACAATCAAAATTTATTGACCACTTCTTTTTCCTAGATACGAAAACGAGATTAACAACCTTTACATCATGAGATTACTAAGAATGCAGTGAGAGATGACTATAAAGATCCATGCATAGAACCTCAATGATACAGAATATAGAAACAGATGTCATGCATCTTATTGATATCAAATTCCATTTATGGATGAAGGATACTGTAAATTGGATGTTACAGGTATCTAAATATGCATATCAATTTTCTTGTTCTTATTAACCATGGGACCCTTTTTTTCCAACAATGTGATGACACACCTGAAATACTAGTCCGCAGGAAACAAAGGTACAGTTCTGCAAACAGATCAGAACTCAATATGACCAAATAGTAACAAATTCAGCTATTGCCTTCGACAGAGACTAATAGCTTGAAGAGATTCATGCGATAGAACCCAAATAGTTACATAACAGGGATCTAAAGCATTTTCCCCTTATAACAACTGATTAAATTAATATTTTAAAGCAGTTATGCTAATATATGCTTGTCTAACTAACAGTCACAAAACAAACAAAAGATGGTAACACAGAAAATAAACAAGACAACAGAGCTCTAACTTATCAAGACTTACTAGCAAGAGCTTCTTATGCTGCTTTCTTTGAGGTAGAATCCCGAGCCCATCTAGCACTGTCTCATCCAATTCTATTGAAAACAGCATATACCATTATTGAAATGAATGACAACAAAGGAAATAAATAAATATATGGTTCTTCACCTTTAGTTTGCAGCAATGTAGCCAGAAGACTTAAAGAACCCAAAACTTGTGGCTCATCCCCTTGAGCAATATATGATAGCAATAGATCCCTGAATTTTCCAATATTATTCTAAGGGTGGAAAGTATGGAAAGATAAAAACATTGCTCATAATAATCAAAAAGTAGACAACCAGGAAAATATAAAATAAGGTTCACTTTCTTAAAAATCGTAATTTTAGCAGGATCACACAGAGCAATCATTCAAAGAATCCAAAACAACCTAAGCAAATCAAGCATCATGTTCTAAATTAGATAACTAGCTTGTGAATCCAAAACAACCTAGCTATACGAATCTAATCCAAGCATAGACCTCTATACAATTACAAAGCCACAGCTCTGATTATACCAAGGGCATTTTGTAATTTTTCTTAGTCTGCCGTTTGCCTATACTCCCCTACACCCTTCATTAACCATACTTAATTCACCTTGTCTAACTACAATTACCATATCTCTCCTTTGGATGTATTCATACCATTTCAATCTGTTTTCTCAGCTAAACCTAGTTATTCAAAAAATGATTGCATTTCTTATTATATGGTTTCTATTAATACCACTCATCCAACTCAGCATTCTCATTTCTACACAGTTTCTGATTTCTTGTAATACCCTTTATCCAACTACTTTCCACATCCACCTTGACTTAAATCTCCACTTGTGGTTACTAAAATTACATTTCATATACTCAGTCTTGATTCTACTAAACCTAAATCACGTAATTTTTGAAGTTTGCCTCCAAAATTAAAGTACTAATTCCAACTAAACTCTTATCAACCAAGACAACATCATAGGCAAAGAACATAGACCATGGGAGTTTAACTTAAATATGACTAAAAACGTTGATAAGAAGTGTTGATCCTCAGTGCAATTCTATAGTTATGGAAAATTTGCTAGACACACTTATTATGGTCCTTAGACCATGCTTTAAAATACTGGTACCGGTACCGATCTCGGTCAGTGACCCGTACCGTACCGACACACGGTACGGGCCGGTATGAAAAAGGCATACCGGCCAATGAAAAAAAAAATTGTTTGTTTTGTTTTTACTGTTAAAAATAACTCCAATAACACATAATTATTTGGAGTCTTTATAAAGACCCCAAACAGCCTTAAATCCGGCCCCAAACGGCTATATAGCCGTTTGGGGTGTTGTTGGGTACTGTAGCAACGGCTCTTAAAAAGAGTCGTTGCGTCATACCGAGCGGTATCACCCGGTATGACATCAAATACCGCCCGGTATGGGCGGTATTTACAAATACCACCCATACCGGACGATATTAACCGAGATACCCAATATCGCCCAATACCGGGTATCTCGTATACTGGCTTTTTGAAAAACCGGTAAATACCGGCCGTACCGGGCAGTACAGTATGGTATTTTAAACCATGCCTTACACTAGTTACAACATTCTCAGCCATATTTTTTATCATATCTACATAATAACTAGGAATTGGTCTTTCATTAAGCAATAAATAACTAACTCAATAAAAAAAATTTAAGTAGTTATCTTAGATTCGTGTTAATGAGATTTGACATTAGATAGCTATTTTTATAAGCAATTTCTCTATTCCTATACAAAAGGTAGGACATTGTACGATTTGTATTGAATGGATGACCACCTTTTGGTGGAATACTTAGTCCTTGGTTGTCCAAAAGGTTCATGAAAAAGAAAATAAAAGAAAAACACCAGGTAACTGGTCTCTGGCATCCAGAGAAAAAACTCAGCTTGACGTGTAAAATGCCTAGCTCCCAGTTGCTTAAAACAACAAACAGATACTCCAAACAATCAGAATAAGAAGTAAAGGAAAAACACCACGTAACTCTGGTCTCTCGGATCCAGAGAAAAAACTCAGATTGACGTGACACAAAGGAAAATGCCTATGATAAGCCTTGGATCAGCTCCCAGTTGCTTAAAACAAAAATCAGAGCCTAAGAGATCATCTTATGGACTTACTCCAAGCAATCAGAATATTATTTGGGTCAGGGAACTGGAAGAAATATACAGTTTGCTTATGTTAGCTTCTACAATTTCAAGTTACAAATGAAGCAAGTAGATGACCAACAAGAAGGTTGAGGAATCAAAGCATTTTGCATCTGATATGCCAACAAGATGGTGCAAAGTGCCTGAATGATCCTCCCAAATCTTCTAAAAGTAAGCACGTGATATTTCCATTTTGAATGTATACTTATGAACAGCATAGACAATGCTAACTAACAGCCATGGAGTTCTCTTTATACTGAGGAAACTTGCAATCATCATAGCCATCAAATCAACAAAGAACATTCTGCTAATGACAATTTCAATACAAGAAATGATCTTCTAAATGAATCACCTCAAGGTGGCATGTGAACCACAAACTTCACTTTGTGAGGAAAAATGATTTGGCTGAGAGGAAGGAGATTCTGGGTCTTCTGTGTTCACTTGGGCAGTGGAGAGACATGACGCAAGCTCCTGAGAATCTTTGGAAACTGACAGCTCGGGAGCAGAGCCATTCACTGTAGCTTCAGTGCTTGTAATAAAAGCTTCAGAAGGACAGAAAAGAGTTGCAGCAATAGCACTAGCCAGATCCTTGGTTTTGAAAATATGCAATATGTTGCAAAGTAGATGCAAGGAGGTGGTAATGCTTAATCTTGTCCCCTAGACCAGCAAATGATGATTTCGTAAATAATTGTTAGAATCATTTACAAGACATGGTTCAGTTGATGCCTGCAAAAAAGCAATATCAAAAAATTTGATTCTTGGGAATGACATTACTTACAGAAATGTTCTTTTTGAGTGATGGAAGTAACAAAGGAAAAACCAAAAGGTGCAATATGTTATCACTAAGCAACCTTCCAAGGTCAGGAACTCCAGAAGATATAACATCACTAAAGTAATATAGATTGTCTTCAACATCATCCACAGCATTATAAATTAAACAGCTTGAATCAGATGAATCTAGTTTCCTGTTAAAAGAATAAAATGAAACTAGTTAGAACTTAGAAGAATATAGTTATAATCAACATAAAACATACAATGCACTTATTATGCATGTGGATGCATGGAATATCTATTGTAAATTTCTAGGTAATATCATAAGTACAATAAACTAACCAGCAACAAGGATGATTCTGCACTTAGGTAAATATCAAGGGAAGCTTAATTTAGTTGAAGGACCAATATGAAGAAAGAGAGATGACATTTTACGCAAACAATGCAGAAATAACCTAGGGAAGACCACAAGTATCCATATGTTTCATATTTTGCATCTGGATATTAATAAAGTAACAACATTGTCATTTGACATTGAATGGAAAAAAAAAAGAAAACACCACTATCACCGTGAAGTTTGGGCGACAAAGTCATCCAAATTGAAACATCGCTTACAAAAATTTCTGACAATATTTGAAAAATAATCAGATTGTGGGCTCTGTACTACGAATTTGTTCACATATTCATCTCCAACTGAAAACAAGAAAATTAAAACATTAGTTTGCAGAAGTAAAATAATATGGAGAAAAACAATTATAGTAGGATATGAGGGCTTACCAACTTACCATGATAGACATTCAGTGTCAAAGCACGGACAGCGATGCGAACCATATTTTCATCATGGAAGGCAAACCGAATGGCCTCAACATAAAGTGGAAAAGAAACTATTTCCTCCTGTAAGAAAGGAATAAATGAGCACTCTAAGCTGGAACTTGGAAGGGGGAAAGATAAATAGTGCAGGATGCTATAGCAAAATTACTAGTAGAAAAACCAGCATATTACATAAAAGATACAAGTAGAATATAGTCAGTGGTTAACCTTTTTTCCTTTGCAGTGAAGCAATGATGTGAAAGTTAACGCATAGATCCAACAAGCTGACATGATGAGATACTTACAAAACTTAAATGTCTAATTAAGTTGAAACCTTAAGCTTCCCATTTCCTAAAATTCTTTCTTGTGCTCATCTCAACTAAGATTGTGACCTTGCTTTCTTACCTGCTTTTCTACATAGGAACTAAAAGGGCTTCACAAACTCAGATAGTAAAACCATATGATAAGCTAGTGAAACTTAATAATGGTTTTTGAAGAATCACAACTAGATTTATATGGTAGCTTACATATCTGTATAAATAAACAAAGGGGGAGAATAAACATGAAACATAATCTTTTAATTATATTTATTGAAAAAATTTACTTATTGTACACAATTACAATCTAAAATTAATATAATACAAGTAGCATGTAATATATTCAATTTAAGCTTGTAACCTATAAATGCTAAATATAATGGCATAAATGAGAGAAATAATAGAAACTATTGAATATTGATGCCTTTTGTCATGGTTATTAAGTGGTTATATGAAACAATTTAAGCAAAGAAAACTAATGTAAGACATTATTTAAATTATTAATAAAAAAGCTCAAATAAACAGGGAATAATGGTTAACTATCAAAATTGTTATCTTGAATAAAAACTTATTTAAATTGTTAATTATAATACTATATAAAAATCAAAATTAATTAAAAGAATGATTCTTTTTAAGTCTTAAGCAAGACTTACACATGTATCTTATGGAATGGTAGCCTTTGGCCATTGTTTCTACTAGTCTATATCATTTACTCTATAACATGGTATTTATTATAAAAAGATAAATAAGCTCTAGAGTATAATATATATAACAATCCCACTGGCTAAGTTTTACTCAGTAGGTGATATGTTCTACCACCAATACTTTGTCCTCTATGGGAAATGGCAAAAGTCGAATCAGGCAACCAAGGAGAAGTTATATCCTTCATTTTTTTTTTCTCCTCTAAATCTCTCCTCCCCAACTTCTCATTTTTGTCATCCTCTCCACTTCATGCACCTTCTTCGGCCTGCTCTGTCCCCCACTCTGTCAATACACTTGACCTATTGACTCTTGACTTTGACAAATGAACATGTGAGCCCAAGTTAAGACAGCGCAAGTCATCTCACAAGTTCAGTTTCTCAGATGAATCTAGATCGTAAGATTGTGCAATCCTAAGGTCCATATTGCAAGTTTGACAATGACAATCTCAAGTACCTAGAGTTTTTTGTAATATATCTTGTCAAATGAACTATGTAAACTTCATATGTTAGAGGAACTAAACTAATATCATCAAAACTTTTACCAAATCAATTTTCAAAATTGACAAGAATAATATTCATCATTGCGACTTTCTTTATTTGCAAAAAATATATACCAAGTTTCCAAGATTTAAAAAGTTATAGCAAATAATTAAATAAGAGAATATGTCCGAAAGGAAGAAATGGTACATTTTTAGTCTTTACAAGCAATGAGATCGTACTCTTGTTCAACCTTCCACTTATTGCCCTTCAAGAAACAAAGAACCTGAGTTATTGAATATTGTAGAAACCAAAATTAAAGGAGAAAAAAGAATAGTATTATATAACAAACACGACAGAGACACAAAGAGCTGACAAACCTTAAAAAGGATATGTAGTATGACAATAGCTCTTCATTTCGAAAGTCAAAGGAATAAGTAATGAGGTAATTAATGTGTTCATTACTGAAAATGTAATCTGCAAAAGAAGTGCCAAACATGACATACCCAAAGAAAAAAGACTAGTTATGTTACAATAGATGCACAATGCATATGCATACAAATTGAATGTTCATTTTTTAAATTCTGGATCATAATACTGATCGTCTGCAGCAACTGGAGCGCAATATTTGTCATCTTACTAAGCTTCAATATTCGTACAAATTCACCCATAATCTGCTTCTCCATGAAGAACCTAATAGGTGAACAAGGATAAATTACTATTGTCAATACATTAAAAAAAGAAAATGAAACATTGAATTACTCACTCGAAAATGGAAGGATCATGTTGGTCACCATAAGTCACCACTTCAGCAATAGATCTCAACATCTCAATTACAGAATCCTTCATGACAATGATAGTTTGCAATATGAGCATTGATCAAAGATGTTTCAATGTATGAAACAAATGAAGTAAATAGTTACCCTATTAACATCACTCAAATATTGAACCTTTTGTAGCTGATCTGTTAGATATCTGCATTAAGCATTTGAAACATCAGATTTTAGAAAATATTTAAAAGGATAAATTATGCTGACCTCCCCTCTAATTAGGACTAATTGCAAAGACCTCCCTTCATTGTTTCAAAATGCTAGGGACCGTAAAAGTTCAGTCAGCACCTTCCAAAACAATTTAAAATAGTTTTTTAAATAAAATATTATTTTCCAATTATTTAAATGTCCACATCATCCGTCATCTCATATTATAAGTCATTTTTTTCAAACTTCACTAGTTTTATTAGTCTTCTTTTCCACACTTACATTTTTTTAAGGTTTTTTATGTTGATTAGAAAAATACTTGTAGATTTTGGTTTATAATATGAGATGGTAGATGATGTGAACATTTTTATTGATTAAATATATTATTTTATTCAAAAAAACATTTCAAACGATTTAGGAGGGTGCTAACTAGGTTTTCAGCATGTTGAAACAATGAGGGAGTTCAGTGCAATTTACCCGGTTAAAAAGATAATACGAAACTATAGCACCTAACTCTATATATTGCAAAGACTAGACAGAAATGAATAAAACATAATGGGATACGATTTGCATGGAAAGAGTTCTAACTGAAACTGGCACAAACATCAAACAAGGAAAACTGCTGCTGCCTGCTAACTCCAAAGCAACTGGATCAATACAAGAAAAAAAAATACTTCAAACGAAAGCTAACAGTTTTTCCTTCCAATGATACACATTAATACCAATTATACACTGAACATCCTTTTTTCTCCTTTGTACACCTCTGCCTTCGAAATATACAAGCTATATGTTGGTTCAAATTCAATAATCAATACCACTAGTTAATTATCTGTACCATCATTTGAGGGCACCGGGCACAACCACACAGGTACTTAATATGTAACAACATAGTTATACCAAGCCGGTAACCCAAGTGTGGATCCTGATGAATAACAGTAATACAAGAACACGAATGTCAAAAAAGTTCAAGAGTTCATCTCTTTACTGCAGACACCTTCAGTAATCAAATAATGCTAACAGAGCATGATATTAACAGTGTTGTTGTTAGCAATAAAAGAAAGAAATCAAGCCTATGCCAAGTGAAATTGTTCCATTAGGACCCAACAAGAAAGTTTGTAGAAGATAGAAGAACCACGACTGCATCTACAGTACCAAGTTTACAAACTAATCAAGTGACGCGCTTTTCTAGCACAGACTCCTAGTTGCTAATAATCTTTCTCAGAGTGACAAGTTTACAGTCCCTCAAGCTTAAATTGCTTTTTCCGACTAAAACGGGATTTATTTGGTTCTAGAAGCATAAAATTCAAACGAATTCATGCATCCAGGAAATAAAAAAGAGTACTGAAAATCAAAAAGGGCAAACTATTCTTTCTTCTTTCAGTTTCCGTATTGAGGGAATCATAATCAATGATTTGCCAATTCTTTGATGACCTACTGGAACTATAATTCAGAAGATTTCACCCGTCTTATCAAAATAACCTCTAAATTTCCTCAATTCTGAGACGCTAGTGCATCGAAAAATGACCAATCCCAGATCAAACCCCGAGAGAAACCCAAATTGGAAAACCCTAAAAATAGGAGAATTGGAAGTGACTAGCGGATGACACACCGGAGTTCGTCCAAGGACAACCGATTCCTGGCTCGCCAGAAGGCGAACCACGAGGACATGGTGAGGGCAATCCGAGCTCCGAGAGATCACGCGCCGCCCAAATTCGAGCAATGGATCACCGCATCTACCGCCCCTGAAGGAATCTTTAACATATCTCCCTTCCGATCTCCTCCTCTTCTACTTGTCCTCGCCTCCTGATCTATCTCCTCTCCTTCTCGCCGTCGGGAATCCACCAGATCTTGCCTTTTCCACTCGCCAGAGAAAATGGATCGGAGTATTAAGCTTACGAGGTAAAATAAAAATTAACACATCATGATAAAGCCATGGACGGTGATCTCAAGCTTCCGCGGCGAGCCAAGTATATCCGATCAATAAGCGAACGTTACAGATTTGTTCACATACGAACGTGAGTTTAATGAGTTGGTGGTTGCCGCTTAGGGAAACGGGTTTACCGGGTCGGATTCGGCTTAAGACCTAAATCTCTTCGATTTAGGTTTTGATAAGTGAAACTCAAAAACTGATTTAAAACGATTCGATTTAGGTTACTGGGTCCGGATAACTGATAATCGAAATTGATTATAAGTTTCGATTTCGATTATCGATTATCCGCCGTTAATCGATATCTGAAACCGTTAAAATATAAATTATTAGATTATAATTTGAAATCCGTTACCCCATTTTCCCACAATCCCACTTACCCGTTTACTTTATATATATATATAACCTAACTTTTAAACCTAAATCCCCACCCTCCATTCGGCGCCGACTCCCAACTGTCCCACTCCCACTCGACATCTCATCTCCTCGCCGCGAGGCCGCGACTCCCAGTCCGGCGATCACCAGTCCCAGTCCGGCAAGGAGTACATCAGTTATCATTTACTAGTCCCCAACCCTCATCTACCTAAGGCAAGACCTGCAGATCACATCTACCTAAGGAAGACCTCGCAATAGCAGTGCGGATCACATCTACCTAAGGTATGGTCTTCCTCCCTCCCTCGCAACAGCGGTGCAGATCACTATTTTGTTGATTATTTGTGGATGTTTCTGTTGATTATTTTTCTCAAGGGAGTTCTGCTCTGTTGCTGTGATTCTGTGAACTCCTGGATTCCTGCTTATTCCAATTGATTTTTTTCTCAAGGGAGTTCTGCTCTATTTTTTTATCCTCAATCTTCCGGGTTAATTTATCAGGTATTTGCCTACTAGAATAATTTAGCATTTTTATTTCAGATTATTCTTTTTGGGGACCTAAATTCCAAGTAGTAGTTGTAAGTGGATTGCTCCAGTGGATTTACGCGGAAGTTTTTTTTTTGTTTTCTATCACATGGAATTTCATAGAAAAAAGCTCATCTTTGCTTATTACTAATTATAATGAAATTCCAAATTACAACTTCAGGTTAATAGTCTTATAAAAATTCAAGTTATATTCAAAACAATTGAAATCCATATTTCAGCAATTGACCAAAATGGAAACCAACTTTTTCAGTATACCCTAAATGTCTCGTATGTTATTTTTAATTAGTAAATATTATGTTTTACTGAAACGATATATTGGACATAAATTTTATTTCGGTTCACTCTCTTCAGTGGATGGGTACCTCTTAACTATATTCCTAGTTTTCAAAGAGAAAGGTGTTTTATGTTTCTTGTCTCTCACACTGAACTTATCTATATTGTATCTATAACTGTTCTAATATTGCTCATGCTTACATGACTTTGATGAAGCACGAAGAAAATTGAATAAGAATGGTTTATGATCAGTGTTGAATTTTGTCTTGTACAATATGAAGGTTTATATGAAAATTGTTTTCATAATTCTGTCGTGCAGTGGAAGAGATTTCTTCTCAAATTTTATTATTCTGTTTCCCACATAAGCCATTTTATTATTCTTTTCAAAATTTTCCAGTTGAATAATTTAAGTTGACAGTAAGTGTAGGTTCAATTTTGTTGCAATATGTTGCAATATGAATACTAGAAATGAATAGACTGATTTGAATAATTTAGGTTGACAGTAAGTGTAGGTTCAATTTTGTTCAATTTGAATAATTTGAACAACCTTGGGAGCAAGTGTAGGTTCAATTTGTTCAAGTGTAGGTTGACAGTAAATGGTGAACAAGATCAAATTTTCAGGTTGACAGTAAGTGCAAATACTATTTTATCTCTTCACTGAATCATTCCTGCAATTATAGATCACTCTCTTCAAGATGGTTTTTGATGATGCTTGAATTTTCTTAATTTCCACCACAAGATGGTCTTTGATGATGTGGAAGTTGATTTCCCCCTTCTACTCTTGGTGTATTTTGATAGGGAAGTTGATTTCAATTAGACATTTCTTATACATTTCGTTTGCAGTTATAACATGATTAGTACTTAATGTATAAGAAAAAATATTCTTTTTCTCAGAACTGCTTCTATCAAGGATGCTAGTGAACATAGAGGCTTCAAGGCTTGTTGCTGATGGCCAAGAGTGCCTTGCAGACTTGTCTTGTGAAGGGTTTTAATCTTCTTGTAGAGGTTTCAATCTTCTAATTTGTAGAGAATTGTGATTCTAGTTATTTTTACCTAGTCATTTGTACTTCTATTTTATGAAGATGACAGTTGGAGTCAAGCACACTGCTCAACAGCAAATGACTAGGTAGAGAACTCTGCTTTTAAGCAAGCAATTGCAATACCTTCTGGGGATGTAATAAGTTGCATTTTATTCAATGTATTTTCTGATAGATAATGAACTGTTGACACCAACTTCAATGTATGTTCTTCATTGTATTTTCTTCAATGTATTTTGTGATCATGAATTCTTTACTTCAATGTATTTTCGTCTCTAAAATTGATGAACTTTTAATCACTGTTTGGTTATTATAATTTTTGAACCGGTTATCCGTTTACTAACCGGTTAACCGGCAATAAACGGATAACCGGTTCTATCCGAACCGAATAAATCGGTTTCGGATATAAGTTTTTAAAACCAGTCGGTTTCGGTTAGTGGGTTTACAAATCAGTTTCGGTTTCGGTTAACTCCCAAAAGTGTTGTTAACCGAACCGTTGTCATCCCTAGTTGGATTGCTTCGGGTAATCGGTACGGGCTGAATTTCTCCTCCAACTAAGATATGATAATATAAAGATCCTATATAATAACCGTCATATATAATATCTGGTATATCACTAGGGGTGTGCATGGATATCGAGTAGATTCGAAATCGATTGAAACCTATCCGATCGAGTAGATTTTGGATAGACTTGAATTAAATTCGGATAGGATCCGAGACAAAAATTAACGAACCAGTGAAAATTGATTTCGATTTCGAGTCCAACATATCGGGTACCCAGAATCAAAAATCGATATTTAGAACCTATACCTTGGAACCTATATCATGTTGGAACTTGTATCCTAATACCTATAAATAAATAGGCTTCAATAGGGTACTCGAAATTAGAGTATGATTTCATGTTCCAACAGGGTAGAACCTGATTCCAAAACCTATGAACCAATCACATATGGGGTAGGGTACGTATATTATGAAAAATATATGGTACTCGAACCCACTCACTCCTATATATCACACCTAGGAGTGGAAATAGGCCAGGCGGCCTAGCCTGTGTTTGGCTTGGCCTAGCCTGGCCTATTTTTTAAAAAAAATATGCTCATGCTTTGAAATATGCATGTTTTCCTTATCGAGTCAGGCCTAGGCTCAATTTAAAGCCTATTGAGCTTGACAGGCCGGTCTGGGCTTATTAAGGTGGTGTATATAAAAATATATAATAAATATATAATATTATTATAAACTGATTTTATATTGAAAGTAGATTTTATAAATAAGTTTTATATTGGAAGCATCCTTCATAAACAGACCACAGGTCAGGTCAGGCCAATAAATAAGTCAAGTTCATGCCAAAATTTAAGTCTATAACAAGCTACAGGCCAACCCTAGATCAATTTTTTACTATATATGTCTATTCTGTTAAGGCAAAAAGTCTGGCCTGGCCTAGTCAGTTTCCTCCCTTAATGGTTCACACCATAGAATAAAGCTTTATATAGCACTATATTATTATGTGATTATTGATTAACATAATATAAGACTGCATATGATAAATAATACTTAAATTTCATAAATTAAGATATAAGGTACTATTTGCCTTCCACGCTAGTTTGGAGATACTATTTTGCCCCTGAGATTTATTTTGGAGCAAAAATACGCTTGAAGTAATGAAAAAAATGCAAAGTTATCTTATTTTTAAAATATTGTCCATGTCTCGTTAATGATGCAGATGTGACATGACATGTCGAATTTTGATTAAAATGTCATATGTGTCGGTGTATGACCCACATCCCACTAACTCAATGTCCTATTGGTGTCGCTATCAATCTTTTTTGTCGTCTTCATCATCCTCACACCAATCTAAGACCATGCCATCATGCCCCTTTGTGTGTCGAGTGACCCGCAACGAATTGGGATCACTCACTTGCAACGGGCGAGTTGGTGCTCTCAACGGTGGCAATGATGGTGATGGCATTGGTGGAGGTGAAGCATAAGTAGGTGGCGCGCACGGGAGCACGAGATTCACGACTAGGCAATGAGATAGTAATGTAGACGATGATAGTGGTTTTATGTTTGTAGCAAAATCGTGTGTCATGAACCTGATTGGGTCCCCTTTGACAACTAGTCATTTTCCATTGAATTTGGGTATTATAAAAATTTGATTTATTGGTGTGTTAGGTTCCCATTCATCAAGTCATATCTAGGGGTGAGCATGGACCAGTTAATCGGTCCATTAGTAATTTTATTAACCGGTCCATTAATTTTAATTTTTGAAAATCATTAACCGTAAACCAGTCCATTAACTTTGGTTAACCGTCATTTCGATTTCGGTTTTTTTGGTTCGGTTAATTAAAAAATTTCGGTTAACAAATAAAAAAAATTAACCTACAAACATAACATTATATAAATCACATATAGAGAAAAATTCAAACAAATACCGAATCCTCATTGGGAAAAAAATAAAACTACTTGAGCCAAGATAATGGAATGCAAAAATTAATTTTTTATTTTTTTTATTTTATTTTAAATTTTTATAATTTTTTATGATTTTATAAATCATTTTGGTATAATTTTTAATTTTTATAATTTATAAATTATTATATATATATATATATATATATTAAAAATTAATAAATTATATTGAATCGGTTGGTTAACCAAAATCGATAGACTTTTTAAATTGTGGACCGAACCTGAAACCAAAAACCGATTTTTTCAAAAACATAAACCAAAACCGAAAAATCGGTTCGGTTAATTGCAAAACCCGATTCGATTTCGGACCAATTTTTTGATTAACCGAAAAATCAGTTTTTTTTTCTCATCCCTAGTCATATCATTGATAATTCACAAAAATAAGATAATTTTGCACACTTTTTCATTACTTTAGAAGCATTTTTGTTAAAATAAAATAAAAATAAAATAAAGCCTCCATACAAATTTGTGGGGGTAAAATAGTACATTTCCCCTTTACTATTTTATAAGAATATTGAATCAAATAACAGACCTCTATTTTTCCATCACTTAAAAACATTTTATTTGCTTTTGATTTACACACAAATATTATTAAATTTTTTTCTTCAAATATTTTTCAGTGTAATTAAAGATAGTTTTATATATAATGATTTTATTATTAGTTTGGGTCCATCAAAGTACAGCATGTACTTTATTTTCTTGTTAAGATTAGGTCCATTGTCTTTTTTTTCTGATATATGTTCTTTAATTATTTTCCTTTTTTGAAAAAAAACAACTTCATAGTTCTCCGTCGAAAGAAATATGTACATCGATTTAGAAAATTTTATTAGAATGGGCAAACTAATACGAAAATTTTAAGACTTCAAATTCGAGCTAATTTTGATAGCCGACCTCGTGGAGTATTTATATTTTGAAATCGTTGCATAATTTTTTCATTATCAATATTGTCAAATACTTCTTATATATATAATCAAATAATTATTTAATCATTCATTTCACATGCAATTACTTAGTTTATTTTTGGATTATTACATGGTATATCCCAACTTTGGATATTTTTCCAATTATGATCTAGCTTTTTATTTGAATCAATTCTATACTTCAACTTTAATTCTGTTTCAATTTTTATCCCGATGGCAACCATTTGTTAATTTTACCATTTCAGCGATGACATGACATTACTGACATGTATAAAAAATAATAAAAAATTCAACAGCTAATGACATGACATTGCTGACATGTATAAAAAATAATAATAAAATCAACACAACCACATCATCAAATATATATTAGTTTATAATAAAACAAAGTGCTGACATGGATTAATAATCCACGTCAACACATATACTCTGCACTCCATCGAATGGCTTCTTCCTCACCTGCATGATGTCGACGTCCCAAAACCCAATCCTGGGTGGCGCTGTGGTGGGGGAGGTCGTGGGTGATGGAGTTCCGCCACGGAGGGATGCTGTGGTTGGCGCGGAGGAATTGGCTTGACCTGGAACCCCTCGCGCAGCAGCTCCCACTCGAGGGACGAGTCGAGGCGCGTGGCGGGGCCGTGGGTAATCATGCATGATCTTCTTGGCGGTTAAGCCAAGGAGAAAGTGCTCGCTCGTGGCGGCAAGGTAGTGGTCGTAGCAACTCCGGAAGTAGAGCGTGTGTCCCCTGTCTGCGAACTAGACCTCCCACCGGGCACCGGGCACGGAGCCGTCGCAGCTATGCGTGACGTGCTCCTCGTCCTCCTCCGCCGTGAGGTACTTGCCATGGTGGCTCCGCAGGTGCACCACCTTGGCCCGGTCAAATAACTCTATGATCAACTCCTTGTTTCTCGCGCTCACTTCTCACATTATCCAATTAGAGTGTTAGTGTAACGCCCCAAAGATTCCAAGCTGTGAATAGTGCTATCCAAGCTAAACTCGAGGATTAAAAATGAGATGAAAATGAGTTTAATGGGGGATGAAAAAATGAAAGTAAAAAATAATCAGGGTATGGACTTATCGGGTATTTTAGAAAGATGAATAGTGACAAATGTTAAGAGACAAGTTTAACCCAAGTTAAAACTGACTTATGACTTATTGTAGTCAAATTTTTGACTTAATAAGTAAATAAGAGATGATATTAATTAAGAAGTTTAAGAGATGATTAATATTAATAAGATTTATTAATTAAAAAGAAGAAGAAAAGAATAAGAAATAAGTGATTTTTAGTGGGAATAACTATAGTCATTGGATCTTAAAATCTAATTCTAGTCATCCAAAATAGATTACTTGGGGGAGGCTTCTAGAGGAAGCTATTATCTTCTTTGTCTTTTTCTTCCTCCTCCCACAACAGTA
Source organism: Canna indica (assembly GCA_034359265.1). Taxonomy (NCBI): domain Eukaryota; kingdom Viridiplantae; phylum Streptophyta; class Magnoliopsida; order Zingiberales; family Cannaceae; genus Canna; species Canna indica. The sequence goes on from CP136896.1 coordinate 53,817,388, forward strand.
CCATCCTCATCTTCCTTTTCACTTCATTATATTTTTCACTTCATTTTATTTTCTTTCATTCTATCAAATCTTCACTAAATCACCAAAGATCCCACCAATTACACGTATAAATCTTAAATTGAGCTCTCAAAAAGCAAGATTCAAGCATTAAATTCAAGAGAAGTTCGGGATTTAAGGGATGAATAACGACACCATCATTAATAAGTGAGATAAGTGATTTAAATTCACCCATAAATATTCATCTAAGGATTAGGAAAATATCATCCATGCATTAATTTGAGTTTTTATTGAGGGTATGTGTTGGTTCTTGAAGGTAAAGAGAATGAGGAATGGAGAAAGAGTAATGGAAAGGGGAAAAAAGTAGTTTAAAGAGTATTTTAGAAGCTTGATAAGTCATTTTGGCATTAAGAGGTTTGTGCTCATGCAAATTTTAAATTTCTCCTAATTTTCTTGAATATACTTAATCTAGGATTTTTGTAGTATTGTGGCTTTGGTAAAGTTAAATGACAATACTTATGTGTGAAATAATGATGATTGATATGTGTAAATGCATGAAAAATCAATTGCTTGTATGAAATATGGTGGAAGCCTAAACATCGAAATGATGAACCTAGTGTAAACATCTTGCATAGTAGATACATTTGAATCTAGTGCCAAATTAAAGATAAGATATAACCCTAAAATTTTCATGAACAAAGTTTGTCCAAACTTTGAGTGTAAGTAGCTCCAAAATTTGGTAGAAGTCAGAGCACGAATTTTGAAAATTGTTAGCCTTATTCTGGACCAGTTCGGAATTAAATGATTATAACTTAGTCTAGAAAGCTCCAAATTGAGTGATTCTTTCACCTATCGAAAGCTAAGATCTAGGAGAACAACTTTCATTAGAGGCACTTATTTTAATTGATGAGCAAAACAATGGATATAAAAGACACACTCATTTTCTTTAAATATTAAACTTTTGAGACCATGAAATTCGCCTTGCATATTACTAACACCATCGTAGCCTTGTCTGCGTATTCTTGACATACTTTATTCATATTTTGTAATAAAGATTCTAATGCATTTTCCCTTCATATCTAGTACCAAGTGGTACTAGATATGTGAACAAGACTAAGAAAACACTCAACTACATGTCTTTTCTTGTCAACATAGCGTAAAACAATTGATATTTACTCATTAATTGAAATGTCACATGATTCATCAATTAAAATAGCAAAAATACCACCAAGATCATCGATTATTGCTTTAGTCATCTCACTAGCAGTAGAATTTACAATATCTATTTATATATTATGTGATATCAATTTTAGCTTTCTACGAACATTTTTTAACACTTGATCAAATTATTCATTATGATTTGCAAGAAATTGAATAAGTTCAACAAAATTTCCTTGATTATTTGAATCTTTTGACTCATCATATCCTTGAAATGTCAATCTCTGGTGTAGGAGAAATCGAATACAATCAACTACTGTTGTTAAGTGAATTCAATACTTCTTATCCATTTGACCAGATTGCTTACAAATGACAACTTCAATATCTTGTTTTTGATTTGTTAATGTCTCATAATTTTTCAATGCTTGATTATGAGTACTATTAGGACTAATTCCAACATGAATTGCTAATTTATCTTTCCTTTTCCAATTTATAAAACCTTCTACAATAAATGCATCACCACTACCCTACTCTTCAACTCCAGATCTTATAAGATAACAACATAAACAAAATATTGCATCCTTAAATATACTATACTCTAACCAATTACCGAACTCATTAAACCATTCAGGATTAAATCACCTAAATGAATTCTCAAAAAAAAAATTTGGAAAGTCATGCTCTCTTGGCTGACATGAAACATTTTGAAGATAAACTCTTCGAATTTCATCCCTTTGATTAGGATGATACTTAGATATTTTCATTCGTTCAGTTGGATCAACGAAAAGATTTTTTAAGTCAACTTTAAAGTATATTTTTTTTGTATTGTGATTAGCTCTTCTTCTTCTTCTTCCTCCCTATGGTGGAGGAGAAATAAGTCACAAAGTTAGCAGGGCTACTGTGGTGAATATGTGCAAGAACAAAGGAAGAGGGAGGAGTTAAGAGAGGAAAGTGAAGAGAAGAGATAGATGAGTTTATATATGTAAAGTGCATCCTTTTATTCATTAATCACTGTAATTTATACTAGTGCTGAAATTGAAATTACAAACTCTTGTATGAACTAAGTCTAAATGATATGTTTTGACATTGTTATCAATTGGAATTACATTTTTATCTCTGCAATACTTGTCAACTTCCTAAGTGAAAGAAATAGTGCCCTTGAGCCAATCACATATTGATGTGTAGGAAACTATTTATGGTTAATAAATAACATGAGTCATCTTTTCATCATATGTTGCATCTATATTTTGTATATATTAGATTGTGATAAACCCCATGAACCCGGGCAACTAATTCTAAGGCCATGATGAGATCATGCCAGTGAGACTTGGAATTCAGATATCCTTGTTCTAAATATTTTCAGTTGTAGGATCATCAATTAGGGGATTGATGATTTCGGATAGACTGGTGCACTTCGTATATGCCTTATACGACAAGGATAGCTGATCTCACAGTTACCTATGAGTCGTCATTAATGTACAAGTGCAGGTGCTCATTTGGGAATGAGTTCACTGAACGGACCTGCACGAGGAACACAGAATGGAATCCTTTTATGAGTGTCAATAGAATGTTCCTCGGGTGATATTAGGTGCAAGCAGTCCTTGGACATGAGGTTGTCATGGTTACCTTATGAGTGACAATCCATTGCCTTGGTTTTATCCCTACATGGCCCTCAGCGTCATGTGCCGGATATTATTGGGCATGGGAAACATTCATGGAGGTAGGTGAGCAACCAACATTGAATCAGTTACTCATAGTGAGAGGAGATAACGCCCTATGTGTCCCTACAAGTGTCGACTCGAGAATCTCTAGCCAGAGTAGACATGAAAGTCAGGAAGATGTTTTTGACGTTTTATTATTGAGACGACATCTTGGCGGGTGGAATACATATGAATCAGTATTATAGGGTTTGACACTTCTTCCGTACCCTAGCCGACTTCAGGACGTGTAACCGAGGGACTTAGTTGCACGGTAACTGATCACCGAAGGGCGTTCGATCCATGTAGATTGAATCTCACACTATCCGAGTAGTCATAATACATTGCTAGAAGTCTCTCACGACCACACTAAAGGGGTTTTAGTGGTGGCTCGTAAGATTCAAATAAAAGTCATTCTATCGGATCTGACTCTCTGTTATATACAACTCACTGCTAGCTTAGTATGAGACCCAATGGGTCACACATAATATACTAACTTTGTAACAAATCTTATGAGATAAAGTCTAAATGCAGCACTATATGTCTACTAGCATGAACATGCTGCAACACGATCACGGATCTCGTTTATGGACATGATAAGAAAGATGTTTCCTATAGGAACAAATACGCGAGTAAGGAGTTCCTTGGTAACCCTAATTTATAGGGCATCCCTAAATTATAGGGATTGACACGTGATAAATCCTAATCAATAAGAATTTAATTTATAGAGATAAATTAAAGTTTATATTTAGTTGGATTTAATTAATTTCAAATTAATTATAAATCCATTAAATATAAATTATTATTTTGAAGGCAAACCCCAGAATTTTGAATTCCAGAGAGAGGATTTAAAAAGGGGGGGCTGGGTCCACCATGGGTGCCACCTACTCACCTTATAAATAGATGACCTAACCTCATTTGAGAGATGTTAAGCAAATTGGTTAGAGATCTTGGAGATGAGCAAATGCTTGAATTTTTTAGAAGCTTCTTGAAGACCAAGACTCCAAAGAGCTCCTCTTGATCTCCATGCATGGGTGGCTGGCCATCAAGCTCCTCCTTCCCGATTTTGTGAAGCCGATTTAGAGGTCTCTTCCTCTTGGGTGTGACATCTCCTTCATCTTCTTGGAGGAGTCCAAGGAGTACAACGAGGTATTCCTTCATCTTCCTCCTTGTTTCGTGGTTTTCTCATCCCCACTTCCTCCCTTTTGGTGCTCGGTTCTTGGTGGAAGGGCCCCGGCTTCACATATGTGCGTTTTGGGGTTGAGTTTCCCTCTCCGTTGAGCCACAACGGGTCTTGGTGTTTGTTGTCCCTTGGTTGTGAGGCGTTTGATGTGGACCTTCCATTGGAGGACGTGCGCTTAGACGTCTTGAAATGGGGATATGAGCAGCCTTACCATCCGCGGTATAAGGTATATCATCTCCTTCTACTCGTAGATTGAATTCTTTAAAGATTGCTAAAGTTGATCACTAGTTTTGGGATGGTTTGTATTTTTTTTAAAATCGCTTTTCCGCTGTGCTTCTTCTTCCATCCCAACACTAAGTTATGCTTGTTTTGTATTATCCATTTCGGCAACCTTCTTTGTGTTTGACCCTTTCCTCTGTCATTCTCTTCTATTATAAAAATCTGGAGTGACGATCATTTCTTTTTGAAGTCGAGTCTTCGTCATTATCGGGAATTGTGAATCTCTATCATTTCCCTCCCCTTCAAGCAGTCGATTGTCCTCAAGCTTGAAATCACAGAGTCTACCCTTGAAGTCCTCATATAGCTTCCAAGATGCGTCCGTTGGGGACATCCCCTGCTAATTAATTAATACCTTTGTTCTTTTGGTTGTTCTCCTCGTGTCCAAGACTACTTGTGGAATATGGTGATAGTCCAAATCCATGATGAGGGGTAATAGTGGCTCAACATGCATGACTCCTTTAACTCTTTTTAGAAAAGAGACATGATACACTGGGTGGTGGATATTTGAGGAAGGTGGCAACTCTAATTCATATGCTACCTGGCCGATTCGTTTCTTGATAATGAAGGATCCATAAAACTTGGCTGCCAACTTTTGAGAACTTCAATTGGCCATCATCAATTGGCAGTAGGGATGCAAGCACGACACTAACTTATCACCAACTTCAAACTATATAACCCTACGTTTGGCATCATAAGAGTTCTTCCTTGCTTGTTGTGCTGGTACGTAGTAAACGACTACCGGAGAAGTCTAATTGTATAACCTCGACTACGGAGTTCAAAGTCCACTACTTCTAGGTGTGCAAGACTGGCGGTATAGGGAAGGAAGCGGGGAGGCGAACGTCCATAGACAACATCAAAAGGGGACATCTTAATTGATGAATGAAATGCAGTATTGTAACAATACTCTGCCCAAGATAGCCAACGAATCCATCTCTTTGGTTTATCACAAGTAAAACGATGTAGGTACATTTCTAAGCTGCGGTTGACTACCTCAGCATGTCCGATCGATTGAGGGTGGTAAAACGAATTGAAGCATAGAAAAGCACTTGTAAATACTTTGTCCCTATCACTGATTCAGGTATCCCATGCAACTTAAACACCATATCAAAGAAGGCATGCACAACTGTGGCAGTTGAGAAAGGATGAGCTAATGGAATGAAGTGTACATATTTTGAGAGCCTATCCGCAATTACCATGATTATTATTTGCTTCTTAAAGTGGGAAAACCTTCAATGAAGTCCATGGTAATATCGCTCCAAATTTGCAATGGAATAGGGAGAGGTTGTAGTAAATCGGATGGGTGCAATTGTTTTGTTTTGTTGTGTTGGTAGACCATACATGACTGCACATACAGTTGAACTTCCTTACGAAGATTGGGCTAGTAAAACTCTATTTTTGAGTCGTTGAAAGGACCTTTGATAGCCTCCGTGAGTAGCATTATGGATGACAACTATTAATTTATTGTGAAGGTCAGAGAATTTTGGGATAAAAAATTCACGATTTAAGGAAAACAAGACCTTTATGCGCCGACCATAGGGATAGTTGTGGCTCTTCTTCTATCCGTCAGAGGTGCTCTTGGAGCTCGAGATCTTGTAGGGGTTGCTACCTTGATGGATTCAAGCAGTGAAGGTAGTGACTGTGAGACGGCAAGCACTTGAGTATGAAGTGTGTTCCTGCAGGAGAGGGCATCCGCAACTTGGTTGAGTCACCCAACTTTGTACTGGATTGTGAAACCAAAATCTAGCAAGTTCGAAACCCATTGTTTGTTGTGGCCTAGTCACAATGCGCTGATCAAGGAGATATTTGAGCATAATGATTAGTCTTCATAGCAAAGGATCATCCCCAAAGATAATGGGCCTAATGGTGGTGGATGACTTTCACAAGTCCAATGAGCTCCTTCTCATATGCAGGTAGGCATCGACAAATTGTCGCTAGAAGTCGGAAGGGCAAAAAAATTGGTACCGCGTGAGGGCAATTTTGAGTTGAGAGAATGCACGATCAACATTCTCTATCCACTTGAAGGAATTCTTCTTTAAGAGATTGGTTAGTGGGTCGTTATGTTGTCATATCCTTGAATGAATTTTCTATAAAAATCGATCAAGCCCAGGAAGCTCCGTAGGTGATTGAGGAGTAGGTCATTCTGTCATAGCTTGTATTTTTTATGGATTAGTAGCCACCCCTTGTATCCATATTGTATGACCGATGTAGCTTAGTAACTGAGATCCAAAAGTGCACTTGAATTGTGTGGCAAACAATCGTTGCCGCTAGAAAATTTTAAAGACTTGTTGCAGATGGTCGACATGGTTAATCAAGAATTTGCTATAGATCAAGATGTCATCGAAAAATACAAGAACAAACCTCCGCAACCAAAGTCGGAATATATCATTCATGAGGGTTTAGAAAGTGGAGGGAGCATTCGTGAGGCCAAAAGGCATTACCAAAAATTCATAATGGTCATGATGGATGTAAAAAACCGTTTTCTTAATGTCTTGTGGATCTATACAAATTTGATGATATTTGCCCTGAGATCTAACTTGGTGAAGAACATAACTCCACGTAATTAGTCCAGTAACTCATCAATCATAGGAATGTGGAATTTATCCTTCACCGTGACAGCATTTAGAGCTCGATAGTCGACACAATATCTCCAATTCATGTCTGCTTTTTTTACCAATAAAAACAGGTGATGAGAATGGAGAACGGCGGGGCCCAATGAGTCCCTGATCAAGCATAGATGCACACCACTTCTCAATTCCATCCTTCTGCAAGAAGGGGTACTGGTATGGCCGTACCACCTCTGGTGTAGTCCTTGGGATGAGCCTAATTCGATGTTCTTGTTGGCGACAGGTGGAAGCTCGATCGGTTCTGCAAAGATGGACTTGAAGTGATGCAGCTCAGGTTGAATGGATAGATCATTCGGAGGTTGTAGGGAGCAGAGTGGAGCTGCATTCGATTTGTAATCTTGACCTCACGGATGTACTTCAGCCCTTGTAATTGGAATAGTATTGATAGGATCTCAAAATCCCAGGTTATGAGTCCAAGGGTTTGGAGCCAATAGATGCCAAGAATGACATCAAAACCTCCTATCTGGACCACATAGAACTTGATTTATATCTTCTCCGATCAAATCCATATTGTGCGAGAATCCTGCAGTTTGAAGCTGAGAAAACGAGATCCATTGGCCACGACAACCATGATGTGATCTTCACTTCTTGATAGTTGTAATTTACTTGCCACGTTGGAGCTTACAAAGTTCAATGAACTCCCCGAATCTAGCAGAATACTCATTGGAAGTGAGTCTATTTGACCTGTGATGTGCATCGTCTGAGGCTAGTTGATGCCTTGGATGACCATCAATGAAAGTTGATGCTCCCCGTCGTCCTCTTTGGCAGCATGGTCTTTATTGTCATCATCTTCCACCATCTGAATGTGGAATAATTTCTTGCACTTATGGGTCGACATCCACTTCTCATCACAGTGGAAGCATATACCTCCTTGCTGCCATGTAGGAAGTGGCATAGGTGCGAATTGGGAGCCGTCGGTTAGGAGCAGTAGGAAGATATCCTCGTTGAGCTTGAGATATTGGTGGCGGCTAGTAATGCTGCTCAAAGAGACGAGCTAGGCTCATGGCTCAAAGTAAGTCGGCGGGTTGGTTTGCGTGGACGCTGACTTGTTGTAATCCACTCACAAACATGGAAGTTATATAGTGCTTCGGAAGATATCCCGCTCGAGGGAGAAGGCGTTCGAAGTTGCGTTGGTAGCTAGCTACTAACTTTGTTTTCATCAATTTCATGATTTCTTTAAATTCATTTCCACGATCTAGTGACCCGAAGTGAATGGAGACGTATTGAGAGAAGGCTGCCCAAGTAAGGTCCGGATTGTTGGCTTAAGATTTTTAATCTCAATTTTGATGATAACAAACATGGAACTAATGTTTTAATTAAGAAATCTTTCAGGTTTCAAGTGGTTAGCGCACGACGTCCTCGATCGGAAATATCAAAGAAATTGGGAAATCGAAAGGACGTTGGTCGACGCGCTCGAATTCTTCGAAAAGTTAGAGTTTATGTTTAGGGTGTCTAGATAAATTGTAAATCCTCGTGATGATGCAAAGAAATCCAAAAACCAATTCCGAACCCCAAACATGAAAATTCAAAAACCGTCCTAAAATTTACTAAGCCTAGGGAGCTCCTTTGAGGGCTATATGACCTAGATATTTTTCTAACATAAAAAATGGCGGTAATTGTTCCTTGGGTTAAAACTAGATGACGAGGTATTTTAAAGGATTTTTTGGAAGCATTTAGCCTACCCATTCTTGACTTGAAATATTAGAAAAAATTTATTTTTCAAAAATTTGTACTAAACCTCAAAAACTAGATTTTGATTCTTAAGGATTTTGATTTTTTAGATATTTTTATTGAATCCAAATGAGGGGTAATCCTTATATAATATTTATGTTTTAAAATTATTAACTTAAAATTAATAAATATAATATAAGTAGACTTAGCGAAGACGAAACCCAAACGAGCAGAAAAACTCAGCCAAACAAAGCAGTCTGCCTAATTTCGGTCGACCGGTTGATCGACCGAATAGAGTTAAAAATTGGCAGTAGCCAATTCGGTCCACCGGTCGGTCGACCGAAGTGTGCCAAAAGTTGGCAGTGGCTACTTCGGTCGACCGAGCGATCAACCGAACAACAGAGGAGCCAGTTCGCGATTAAGTCGGTCGACCATCCGGTCGACCAAACAGCGCAGTAGAAGCGCAAAATGGCACCGGTCGCTGGGCGGTCGACCTGTCGATCGATTGGCAATCGATCGAATGGCGAAAAACGGCTAGATTTCATGTCGTTGGCTCTATAAATACCACGGCTAGATCTTGTGAGTAAGTGGTTACCTTGGTGTAGAATGTGTAAAGCCACTTGTGTAAACATAGTTTACTAGGATTAGTTGAGTTGTCCCTTAGGTTGAGGTAGAAGAGTGCTCTCAGTAAGTAGGCGGAGACTTCCGAGTGTGGAAGTGCCTTAGTTGAGAGCGAGACTCTTCAGGTCAAAGTCCTCGTTGTAAGGGAAACGATATAATCTAGTAAAACTAAGTTTGGAAATCTTAAGCGGAGTGCTTAGGTAGTGGAGTAGGCATTGGGGCCGAACCACTATAAATCTCATTGTGTTAGCATTGCTATCTTTGTTTGTGTTTAATTGGTTTATTTTTGCTTCCGCATTAATCGTACAATTGTGAATTGCCTAAATAATTTAAGAAACGATTAAAATCGAAATTAGACAACAAGTGTTAGATAACATACTATTCACCCCCTCTAGTGTGCCATTTCACCCAACACGGATGACGGGCTTCGAAGAATCGAAACCATGTTTGAGCTTCACCATCCCAGTTGAATGCCACCATCCTTATATGTTCGTCATCGACCACTTAATAATGATGGAAGTAGTATTCGCAGCACGAAAGCCACGAATTTGGATCACTTGTTCCATCAAATAGCGTAAACTCAAAGCGTGGACAAGGGGGAGGAAGATAGCCATGTGCAAGCAAAGTCAGGGTGGAAAGCCCAAAAATCACGATCTTGTATGGCTTGATGATGATCGCTTGGGTCTACTATATGAGGCGTCAGTTGATTCCCATGGATGCTGGATTCCTCCTGGACCCTCGGAGCCAATTGGCAATCTTCTAATTCCTTTGAGATGGTGTCCAACTTAGCAGTAATGGCCTCTCTCTAACAGTGTTCATGTATCCTATCTTCTTGCATGTTTAAAAGCAAAGTATGGAGCTCACGTTGGATTTCATCACACATGGATGGCCATGAAACCATATTTGGTATGACCCTTGTGTAGGACCGAGTTCACGAGCGGTGCACTTCTTGCAGAAAAGATCTAGAACTCGAATACCGTGAGGAAGAGGCCGTAGATTCTAGCACTATGGCGGAAAGGTGACTCTTCTTCCTCCCTATGGTGGAGAAGAAATAAGTTACAATGTTGGCAAAGCTCCTGTATGTGGATATGTGCAAGAACAGAGGAAGAGGGAGGATTTTCTTTTTTATTAAAAAACCCAAAGGTTGGTCACTCCATGCTCAGCTGAGAGGGTAGAGAAAGCAGAGGACTAAAAGCCGTGCATTCCTCGCCTTCAACAGAATAAGAATATATCCCAACATGAGCATCAACTTCTTTATTAATAACCATCAACCTGCTTACAAAGTCATCATCTACTACATCAGTGAGAAAAGATTGAATGCTAATATTGTTTTTGACAGCATGCATTACCAAAGAGTAAGAAAGGATTAACAAATTGTTACATTTTATTACTCTAGAGCCAGTTGAAAGCAAAGAATCCCCTTGGTCATTCTTCCAAATGTGAATAGTAGACTCTGAAAGACAGCAGCTGGTGTTAGTTTTCAGAGCATGTTTAGCCAAGTTATGAGCTTCCACATTCAAATCCCTGTTGATATGAAACCAACCTTGAATTTGCAAGTTGCTAGATTGTAGAGTGATGTCAGAAATGAGGTTACTTAGGGACCAAGGGGATTTAAATTTTCTGTTCAGAATATTTGTAAGTCTCAAGCAGTCCGAGAACACTTTGATGTACTTGATACCCAGGATTTTAGCAAGGAGAATGTTGATCCATAGAGCCCAGGTTTCAGCTACTAACAGGGAGACAGCTTTGCCATTACTCATCCCCTTGAGGATTATCCTATTATCATTGTTAGTGAAAAGAAACCCAAACCTAGCTATCTTACTATCATTCCAAGCAGCATTAAAATAAATATTGAAGTAGCTGGACTGATTCTGGGAATTTGTTTGTATAATTTTCCTAGCATCAGATTGAGTCTTTGTTCCTGGAGGTTCCACATCCAATTCTGGATAATGAAGGTGTTCCTTTGAGATGTTGCATTCATGGGGCATTTTACAAACAGTAGTATCTGATAAGGCTCTCCATATAAGATTTTTTTTGGTAGATTTTTTTTTTTTGAAACAGCCACCATTCCTATTTTTCCATAAGTGCCATAAGCCTGCTATTATACTATCAATCAGAGCATCTTTGCAAGGTTTAGTCAGACACTTACTCTCTTCAAGCCATCTTCCATTATGCCAGGAGTCTTTGAATTCAAATTTGTACCCCAGAGTATTTTCAAAATCATTCCAGAATGTCATAGCAAATTCACATTTAAAGAGTATATGGTCAGAACTATCTTCATACATGTTACAGATAAAATATTTGCATTGTTCAACTTTTGTAAATCTGGAAAGATAACAGGTAGTAGGAAGTCTTCCTAAAAGCAATTTCCAAGCAAAGGTTTTTGCCTTAGGGATGACCAAAGTATTCCAAAGCCATTTCCAATTAAAATTGAGGCTACATAAGATACCTTCAATCTTTTTAAGAAAGTTGTAGGTAATCTTGGAATTAAGTTTGCCTTTCTCATTGCAGGACCATATCAACTTATCCTTCTCATCATGATTAGGTAGGTAGATATTTTGGATTCTTTCTTTTAGAGGGGGGGGGCAAATATCTCAGCAATCAAACTGTTGTTCCATTCCCTGTTGATGGTAAGTTCTGAAACTGATTTAAAGCTTTGAATTTTCTGAGTATCAATGCAGGTAGGCCACCAATTGAAAGGGATGTTACCAATCCAAGGGTCTGAAGAGGGAGGAGTTAAAAGAGGAAGGTAGAGAGAAGAGATAGATGAGTTTGTATGTAGAGTGCATACTTTATTCATTCATCTCTCTGTAATTTAGTGTTGAAATTGAAATGACAAACTCTTGTACAAACTAAGTCTAAATGATATGTTTTGGCATTGTTATCAATTGGAAGTAGATCTCCATCTCAGCAATACTTATCGACTTCCTAAAGTCCAACTTGTTTTGCTTTATCCATTTCGGCAGCCCTGTTTGAGTTTGAGCCCTTCCTATGCCATTTTCTTATGTTGTAAAATCTGAAGTAATGATCAATTTTTCGGGAAGCCGAGTTTTCATCGTTATCCCGGAATTGTGAATCTCTATCATGGTCACAATAAATATATTATTGCAAGAGTAGTTTAGAAACTTATCCACAGACAACAACAAAATAACTTGCAAAAGAAAGACATCAATATCTACATATTAGTAATTACATAGACCAATAATCAAATACATTTATTATGAACCTGTATGAGAAACTTACCTCAAAGGCATCCATCAAACTTCAAACTACTTTTCAGAATAAAAAAAATGCAGAAACCATTATTTTTTATTAGAGTCATATATCTATCAGAAAAATCTATGAATCATTTGAATTGAAGTGATGATCAATTTTCATGGAAGAAACTTTTACAATGAAATGATGGACAAAACTTTGTATGACAGATACTAATTCACTTCAAATGAGTAGAATAACTTTGATCAATTGTTTCAGCATGGATCCTGAATAGAAGTAGAATAGTTATAGTTTGATTGCCTATTTTTATCTTATTAAATTTGATTCGATGATCAATTTTTTAAAAAGCTTAAACTGTTAGGAAAAAGATCAATCTATGCATTTATGTTCTTAAGACTCCCCTTCATTTGTAGGCGGGTAAATATGAAGAGACCGACCCAAGCCTAATAAGTTAGAAAAAAGATCAATCTATGCATTTATGTTCGTAACACTCCCCCACATTTGTAGACGGGTAAACTTCAAGAGACTGACCCAAGCCTAATAAATGGGTTGACTTAATTAAGGTGGGAGATAACTTTTTTTAAAAATATTGACACTATGAGGATTTGAACTCAAGACCTCCTGCCTCTAATATCATGTTAAATTTGATTGATGACAAACTTTCCACAAAGTTTAAGCCATTATGAAAAAGATCAATCTATTAACATATTCTTTGGCAATTGTTTTCACGCTAAGCACTGTCAATGCTCTTTCATATGAATTATGTGTAAGAATAAGAACATGTTATGCGAAATACTCAGATCATGGACCAAGTTGGAGACAGTACCTGCTTTTAGTAATAAAAATGCAATAACATACTCACAGAGGAAGTATGGAACCAAATGAGAACAAAGTTCAAATGAAAATGTGTCCATGTGAGCTCTATTATCATTCTCATTAAAGTATCCAGTACAATGACAAGTATCCCATGATCTTGCTACCACAACTCTATAAATGAAAAAGTGAACGGTTAGAAGACAAATTAAGTAGTTTATGTTACTTTTGACACCTCAACAATTCGCTAAGCATGGATCAAGCCCATGTATTTGTCCTAATAACTTTGAGTAACATCAGAACAGAAATTCTTGCTACTTTTCTTTTCCTCTAGCAATCATTAAAACACAATTGAGTTTAGCACATCTCACCATTGCTACTTTGCAGGAGTACAAGTCATCATTAGAACACAATTTAGTTTAGTATATCTCACCATTGTTGAGCAAATTGAAGTAGAATGAAGACTGAATAAGTGAATAGATCTTTGTTCAAATATCAAATCCACCTTCAGAGAAGAAACTGATACTAGATATGAACATTAAGGATTCAAGAAAAATTGAGCTGTTAATTTATCATAAAAAAGTTATTAGCACCAATAACTTAAAGGGAATTACTTTTTAATTTAAGGATTTAAAGAAAATTTCCCATCTTGGTCAGTCTCTGTCATATACTCTTTCTCAGCAATTAAAATACCTTTTGTTTTGTTCTGCTAGTAACAGCTTTCCCAATTGAAGAGGCAGATAAATTTTAAGAGCTGATTCAATTAGTCAGGAAGAAAGATGGTTGTTTGGAAGTCCACTCAGTGCTTAGATGGAATTTGAATCACCTGCTTTCCCTAGCTCATGAAAAGAGCAGTTAGGCTTCACAGATAATACTCTTTTCCCTCATCAAGAAGCAACTTCAGTTTCCATATCAACTTAATTAATTATTTAATGAAAAGAATGATCCTTATGGTCTTGGTTTGGATATTCTTGTCGACGACTCTTTATTTCTCTAAGCATATTAAGTTAATTGGGCTTATGCAATCCCCCCGCTCCCGATGCCGCCACTTCACGCGCAATCACGAATCGCGGCTTCTACCGATTTTTGCAATCGGCTTCTTCACTGCAATCCTGGTTCTTCTTCCTATCTAGTAGTATTTCTACTTCCTATTATTTACTCACTGTTGGTTAACTTAGGTTCTAATTTCCTATTATTATTCACTGTTGGTTAACTTAGGTTCTAATTTCCTATTAGGTTCTTATTTTCTATTTCCTATTTCTATTTCCTATTATTCACTGTTGGTTCTTATTTTCTATCAAGTATTCACTGTTGATTCTTAACTTATTTTCCTATTTTCTATTTCCTATTAGGTTCTTAACCTATTCACTGCTGGTTCTTATTTCCTATGAGTTTACTTAAAACTAGTGACTTAGGATGGTATTTTGGTACTAGTGGATGGATTTGATTTATAATGCTTTACTTTTTAAGTATTTTCTTTATGTTCTATGTATATAGTATTTAGGCTTTTTATGAATATGATTATGTATCATACGATACAATACACGATTCACGATTCGAAATTTGATCAAACGATTCACGATACGATTCACGATTTGACAACTTTGATATTAACTGTTTTAAAAATATAAATTTCTGTTAAAAAACAAACTTCATCTAACAAGAGATATACATGTATGTACTTTTCTCCCTTCATATAGCTGATGGTTTATAATTGGAGGTAATTTGACTAGGTTATGCAACTCTAAGTGGAAAATATATAATGACAATCAACCCATGGAAGTAAAGATTAGGTTTATCTTAACTCAATTTCTTTTTAAAGCAAGAAGAAATGCAACAAAGGTGACCATATTGGCTGCTTCATTGAAAATAAAGATCTAATCCATATAATTGTAAGATACTTTTCAGTATATGTTTGGAAGGGACTATGGAAATTGGATTCCAGCATGACAGTGCATAGATCATGAAAAGTTGAAGAATTCGATCAGCAGCACTTATAATCATAGACTCTTGTGTAATGTATAACAAATAACTCTATCTTGAGACTAGCTGATTCTAATAGATAAGCCTTGTAAACCAGACTGCTCATTGTCAACAGTTGGTCCAGTTACAAATAGCAATCTCAGGATACATCTGAAAACTAAATTCATAAGGCTGTGATGAATACAATAATACGGATAATAACTGATATGCTAGGGATGTAATTCCATTCATCTTTTTATTATTATTACTATTTGCATCACAATCTACAAGATCTCCCACTTATCAACATACAGAAAGGTGTTATTCATATCAAGATTTAGACAGACTAGCTAGAAGTACAATGATCATATCAAGGATGTAACTCCTTACAAGTGTAACCTGAATGGGAGTTTACAAGATTCAGTGGGAAGCCACTCCCCTGTGCATATCAGCAGTAATGACTCTTTGATTATTAGATCCTTCTGCAACTAGATAAAAAGTATAGCAGACCAGCATTGATCCAATTCCTCAACAAGTTCTTCAAATAAAAAGAAACCTCCAAATTGAGTTGTCTAAATTATATGTAGAGAGAAGAACCACACACCGCAAAGCAATAATCAAGTGAGTCAGCTGCGAGAGCCAATATGCCTTAGGAAATCTTGTGCTTTTCTCTGATCTACATTTTTCTGACAAAAACTGTGTGCCTTTGGGGCCAACAATTTTTCAAGCTCAACTAAGTTTATTTGTATACTCATAAGCAGAGAGAAAACCTTGCTGAGCCATAAAATTACCAGTTAGCTTCCAACATAGTGACTGGTTTCACAAGAACATTAATCTTTCCTTTTCAATCTCGATATGAGAGATGTCACCATTGATCCACCATTCCTAGTGCAACAAAATAGAAACTGTATATAAAAATAGTAGAAATCCCTCTTAAAGCATCATAATCAGGTTTAGTTAACCTTCTTAGATCTTCTTCTCCCTGCCTCTAAGTAAGAGTATACCTTCTGGTACTCCAAAATAGACCATATTAAATTCCCAAGAGAGAATTCAGGCCACAGCGGGCTTGGATTTTGCAAATGGCTCAGAGTAGTCAAGAAAATTACTCAACCGAGTCTCCCCTGATGTCCTAATAACAATTTCAGGATCTGGGCAATTGGCAGTGTCCAAGCTTTCCTCCAAATCAACAATACTAATACTAATGGAACTATTAATACTCTTCCCAAGTAAATCACCATCACAGTTGATACATGCTTGTGGTATCTTCTCTTTATTTCTTGCACGTGTTTTACTGATGGCACGTGTGATTTCATCAGTTGAAGTGTAGGCCACACAAATAGAGAGAACTGGTCCACTGTTGTTGGTAGTGCTTGCCATAGTTTTCTCCATTGCCAACCTTACTGGCTCAGTCAAAAGGTCCAAGTTTCCCCAAAAGTTGATCTTCAACTCAAATTTATGTACAATACTCTTATTCTCCAACAACTCATCAATCTTTACCTTCATCAAATTCATAAGGGATTCTACTTCCTCTGGTTTCCGCTTAAAATTGTCAATACTGAAAGCATACACAGTCACATACTTCACACCCATTTCATAGCAGTATTGGAGCATAGTAATAAGAGCTGTGTAACCAGCACTATGCTCACTGCCTTTTTTCATGTTCCTTCTCTTGGCATATCTACGATTACCATCCATAATAAATGCAATATGATTGGGGATGGGACCAAAGGAGAGCACCAAAAAGAGGCACCTACACAAGAAACACAATACACTTTTAATGATATTGGTAATAGGTTTTTCCCCAAGCTTCTCCATTTTGAAATCCTACCATCCAGAAAATAGAACATCAGAAACAGTCAATAAAATTAGAGACAAAGTCACTAGTAATCAAAACACAATAACATATTTATAAATTATAATAGGAGAAAGAATGGATTTTGTAGTTCCGACTTGGGGGAAAACAATTATAATTATCATAATTTGTGCAGCTAGGGGAAGGACGATCCGAACAGAACAAGAAACCCAAAAGAAAAAATAGGAGCATAGTGATTGATATATGAAAGGGGTTAGGGATACTATTTATGGACAATATGGAGTCCATGATGGCCTATTGGAATCAAACAAACTACAATAAGGTAACTAATATAAAAGACTCATTAATTATTATGGATACATGGTGTCACGATATATTAGGATTCATTGTGGGAAAGAATTCCTATCCTCAAATATGAAAGTCTGAGAAACCATGGCGATGTTTCCAGAGAGAGCTTCATAGGCAGTCCTGACCTACTCCCAGCTCCTCAACCTCCATGGCGTTGGTCAATCATCTCCATAGTCCATCCCCACCACCATCGGCAAGGAGGGCCAAGTAATGCTGCACTATCTGGCCAAGGTGTTCGAATGAAAGGAGAGGTGGAGAAGTGACATGATTGTCAAGGATAAGGCTTCAGTAATTGCTGCTCGATCTCACTGCAGTGCCAAAAGGAAAAGGAGAGGTTGAGAGGCACAACAGCTGTCAGAGGGGGGGGGGTATTGTTGCCAATGAGGAGGTGCCAATGATGCTTCCCAATCTAGTCACAACATTATAAGTAAAGGGAGAGGTGGAGAGGCAAAACTACGGACAGTGAGGATGTGCCAGACTGGGTGCAAGGTTTGAAGGAGAGGGGTAAGTGGAAAGGCAGTTAAGACTTTGCTGTTGGAAGAGGGCCAGAGGGGGCCATCCTTGGTAGGGATGGCAATGGTTCTACTATGCAGATTTTATTAAGGTACCCAAAATCGATACTGTTTTTAAAACCGCTACACGAAATTTAAACCTAAAAGAACTGTTTTCAAATTCAATATCCAAAACTGTTTATTAAACCAACGGATAACCAACCCATTGCATAGACACAGATACTGGATTAAACCGAACTGTTCAGAAACGTTTATTGTCAACTCAAGAACTCAACTGGATTTATAAAAAAATAACTCATAGCACAAAATTTTCTAAAGTTTAGCAATGATATCAATCAACAAACATTCAGAAATATTATAAAACTTCAAAATAAAATCGCAAATTTTACAAAATTACAGAAATCAAATAAAATTACAGTAGTTTTAAATAAAATGGAGAAATTGAGTAAAATTTCCATGACAAAAGTACATTATGTTTAGGCCACAATAATGTCAACATCGATCATTGACTTTAAACACAGAACATAAATCTTAAATTTCACAAAGAACATGCTATTTTACTTTTTTAGAGCTCTTAAGCACCAAAAAGAAAAAAATACCAACTCTACGTGAACTTTTGGATTAGTTCAGATCACTACGATGATACCTTCGGCAAATTAGGATCAAGCTAAGAAAAATTATTAGGATCACAAACTCATAAATATTATAAAAGATAAGAAAAGCTAAGAAAATGATTAACAGAAAATCAAAACTGCAAGCTGTACATCATCCACATCTCAACTTAACTTAAGCAAAGTAAAAAAGCATTACATCCGCTAAATAAGCTAACAGCTTCAAGAACAAGGTTACGGTGCAGGTAAAATAGTCCCAAAAAAAGTTACATAGTCCCAAAAAAAGTTACAGAAGAGATTCGCACCAGTAGGAGAAGAATCAGAGGATGGGTGCCAGCGGAGGCAGTGTAGTACTCCTGTTGGTTCGCGAATACCGGGCCGGCGTTTCTCCAAGTCGCGACATGGACGGCGAACTCTGGCCGGAGGAAAAGCGCAGGATTTAGCTGAAGGTCGAGAGAAGGGGGGAATGGCGGAAGCTACGAGGGAGAGAGAGAAGGGTGGCTCTAATTTGGGGGATTTAGGGTTTCTTTAATTTGTATTTTATATTTTTACTAATAACTTAAGCTTATTAATAAACATGTATATTGATTAATAACTTAAGCTTATTTGTCAGCTGTAGAGCATAATTAACACAATATATTATATATTGCCTAAAATTCAAAAATTCAAATCTAATATGATTATCTATTATGATTTTTTGACAAATTGTGTGTAGCACAATTGATGATAATATATTATATGTTGTCTAAAAATTTAGGATTCAATCTATGATCATCTATTATAATTTTTTATCTTTATTAAAAAAAATAACTTAAGCTTATTTTATATTTTATTAATCATGATTTACTCGTGTCATTTTCCATATTTATAAGTATTTTAATAGTAAATCAAGTCTAGCGTTACATGGGTGAAGCATGATGCTTATATATTGCACAAAATTAAAATTCTTAAAATACTTATTTTGTTATATAGTGTGGCGAAGGATATTTGTGTACTTTAATTATAAACCTCTTAACATCTTGTTCATTGTTTAATAATGTATGGTACGATATGCTCATATACGATATGGTACGATGTGATATAGTTAAATAATATATTTTTATTTGATTTAATGGGATGATATGGTTCCACAAATAATAAATGATCAAATCAAACACAAAAAAAGATTGATCGAAAATTGCTCCTGATTGCCATGTAGAGGAAGAAGATGACGACGACCGAAAATGATAGTAGCTATGGAGAACAACATCTTGGCTGGCCTGATAAATAGTGATAAAAAAGCCTAATCCAATAAGGGTAACAATAGCGATAAACAAATGACATAAGAGAAACTATAAAATTTGATTGAGGATATTTTAGGAATAAAATCTTTATTAAATTATGAAAATTATCAAATTCGTGGTTTAAAAAATTGGCCAAAATCAATTATTTTTAAACCATCATATTACCACCATAAACAATGACCACCCCTTAAAAGTCTTCCGAAACAAAAGATTGAACAATAGCATATCAGGTAAAAATCATACTTTACCATGAAACAAACATGGGGTAAATATGATTCATCTATTTGATTCACCTATTGTATTTGTGTTGTCTTTGTCGCCCATATCACTTCTTCATCTAATGTGAGGATCATGATCGTTATATTGAAATCATTGACGCCCATATCAACTTTGATGGATCCTATGTTTCGAGTAAGGTGTTAGCAACCACAAAGATGGTAGAAAGCGGTTATAGATGGTAAGGCCTCCATGATGGAGGTAGGAGTCTAGGAGAGGCCAAGGAGTAGGGGTGGCTATTTTATTTGCATCCACCAACTAAAAATTGCATCTGCACTGTATTCGATCCATATCTATAAATAAAAATAGATATGGATTTAAAAAATTTATATATACACGGATGCGGTGCGGATATGGATATGGATGCAGATCCACATTATATCCACACCACATATTCGCATATGAAATATTAACATTTTTAATCATATATAAGTTACTTAATATATATTATATATATAGGTTTTGTGGTAAATTACATATGAAGTCCTAGTAAATTACTAATTGTTATGAATTTTAATAATATATGTTATTTTTTATTAAATAAATTATTTATTATTTTTTATTAAATGCGATGTAGATGTGGATGCATATTGGATATAGGTATTCATATTCATATTTATGTTCATATCCACAACAGATAAGATGTAGATGCAAATGTGGGGTACGAATGTGTAGTGAGAATGCAAATAATACAATATCTACATCGTATCCGATCCGCCGCTATCCTGGAGGGCAAGAGATGACATAGGATTATGTGTTAAAGCTTACTTTATATTTTGTCGAGCATTGCACCTGAATAGTGGCATAATGTGGATAAATATTTTTCAGAAAATTTTCAAAATCGGATTTTGGAAAAAGGAAATTCCATATTCGAATTTCAGGGGTCAAAATTTCGAAAATCGGAACCTAGCAGTTTGGTTAGAAATTTCGAAAATCGGAACCTAGCAACCGCCTACTCTACTACCTTGGCTCCACACCAAGAATTTCTAACCAAACTTCTTTATAGACTTAGGGCATGTTTGCTTCATAGGATAAGGAATGAATTAATATCCATTATTTATTTAGTGCATGGATTAGAAGAAAATAGGTATAAAATTGATATTATATCTGATGTACACGGGATTTAAAAAATTCATATCCAATTCACCATCATTTATTATCCAATAATATCATATTCTATCCAATGAAGCAAACATACCATTAGTGTTTCCCTTTGAATACAATGAATACTCACTTCTCAATCCTTTGAGAAAGCCTCAACACCTATTCACTTAGGTAAAATACTAAACTACAAAGAAAATCCTAAGATGTTTACCTAGCACATCTTACAAGCTATCAATGAAAATCTCTTTTAACAACTATGAAAACAAGATCTAAGGAGCAAAAGAGTAAACCAAACAAGTATGCTATTTTCTTAGCCTTCAAAGCCTCCAACTCCTCAACTCGTGGGATGCGATTTGAAGCTGGAGTCGAGATGCGAAGAACACCCCGAGTAGAAGACCTATCGTCAAAGCTCGGGCGTGGAAATCAACTTAGGAAGACTCAAATCTCTCTTAGGAAGGCTTAGTGAATAGTGAGAGAGGTTAGGTGAGGGTTTATGAGGGGTATTTATAACCCCTCACCCGGATCCAATACCCAATAGGCGTTTTTCTGCCCGTTGGACATCGCCCGATCGATGGCCGGCCGAAGGCCAATCGACCGACCGAGAGATCGGAGTCCACTGTCCGATTTGGGACTTTGCCGATCGATGGCCGGCTGATGGGTCGGTCGACCGACTTGTTGATCGCCCTTCGGCCAGACCCTGGAAAATAGCCTTTTTTGCTAATTTCTTCTCGTGAAGTTCATTTTCGGATTCTATTTTCGAGTTTTGACTTGGAAAATAGTACAATCAAGTTTAGGATGTATTCTTAGAATCATATTACATGATTTCTATTTCTAATCCTAGGATTTCTACGCGATCGTCGTCGGAGGTATTTTTGACGTTTCTTGACTTTTTTTCGACCGATGTTCGCACGTGTATCGCACTATCAACATGAACTCAAAACTTCACAAATGCATTAGTTTCATGTTTGTTATCATCAAAATAGAGATCGATGCATAGGGACAACCCTACTGCCAATATTAGAGAGAAAAATATATAAAAAAATTGGGAATGTAAAAATTAAAATTAAAATTAAAATATTATATATATGAATCGATTGACCGTTAGTCAATGAATTAATCAACAAATCAAAAATCCCGATTGATAAACAATCTCAATTGATAAATAATCAATTGGTCAACAATGAATTGAGGAGAACTATCTCATTAAAAATTCTTGATCGTAAAGAACCAATGGGTCAGCAACGTACCAAGGAGAAGTACATTGGTAAAAAATCTAAATGGATGAAGAATCGTTCAATAATAACCAAGGAGAAGTACCTCATTATAAGTTAATAACGAACCAAGGAGAAGTACCTTACCAAAAAAATATCAATCAATAAAGAACAACATGATGAACAACAAATGAAGGAGAAGTACAGTATCAAAAAATCTCATTTGCTGAAGAAGTGATCATTCAACAATGGATCAAGAAGTACTTTGTTAAAATATCCTAATGGGTAAAGAATTGATCGGTTAACGACGAACCAAGGAGTACCTCGTTAAAAAATCCCAATCGCTAAAGAATCTACCTGTCAACGAAAAATCGAGGACAATTACTCGCTAAAAAATTATTGGATAGGCCAAGGATCGATTGGTCAAGCAAACAAAATTGACCTAATTCTAAGTCCATAGTTGGGAGCTAATCTAGCATATGCAAGACATTGGATCAATCTAAGGGGGACATTAAGCAAAATATTCTAGCATTCAAAAACAAAGACAATTGCGTAGAAACCAAGTATGTTATTTCAAAATATATGTAAAAAACTATCTTTACAAGGTAAGTTGAAACTGATCAATGCAACAAAAAACTATACAAGGAAAAGAGAATTACCGTTTCTCCTACTCGACCGCCTCTTGCTCCTCGCTTGCAAGCTCCACATTCACCATAGAGATTGCCTCACCCTCAATCGCCGCCTCATCATCCACAACCTCAACCTCAATGTCCTCGTTCTCTTCAACATCACCTTCTTCCTCTTTAACATCTTTGATCCTTGGGGATGAGCCGCCCCAAGGATTGACGGTGCCTGAAATACACGACGCAACAGAGGAGCCTAGATTTCCCCCTTCAAGTGGTAGTGGTTCCTCACATGGATGTTGAAAAGGTGTAATTCAGAATCTATCTCGAGCACAAATCGATCCATGAATCACCGAAGGAGCAAGCAAACGCCAATGAGCACCGGAAAAATCTATGATCTAGCTAGAAAAAGGCCAACAAATTGTCCAAATTGATCCAACAATAATATACAATACGAGTTTGACGGAATTTAGAAGCAATAACAAGCAAATAAAGGTAAAAGAGTAGATCTGTCATTTTACCATAATAATAATCTATCGAATACAACAGAATCGATCTGACCTAGAATAATATTATTTTGTACTTCAAATCACCATTTAGTTTAGTACAATATTATTTTATATTATTTAATTACTTTTTAAAATAAATTAATAATTTTTAATTATAGTATAATACTGAAAAATATATAATTTTTAATTACAGTATAACACTATCATCACGTTCAACATGTGAAAACCTACAACTTTGGTACTTATCACGTCTCCATCTGACGACTCTAAGTCGCACAAATTAATTATTTTATAATATTTAAATTATTGCATTTGTACCTTGTAATCTTGTATTGTAGGCTTTTTGGGCTGCAATTTTATTTGCAGCTTGCAAATGATATTAGAAACATAACTCGTAAATGCTAAATACTATAAAAAAAATTTACAGCCAATCAAACAAATTTATTGGTCTATATGCTATAATTAAAGCAACATTTGCACTTGCGAGGCAACCAAACACCCTCAAAGAGATTTGACTCGACCGCCAAATTGGATTTCAAAGGCATGAACTCAGGCAAGGCGAATCTAACATGAATCCCTCCAACTTGTTTGTACGTTGGAATTGCTCGACCTCCTCTTCTCTAGTTCTCAACGCGACAATTGAGCTTGTCTCGCTCCTTCCACAGACGATGCTTTTTCTTGGTGGTGGGCTTCAAGTCGTCTTGCCATTTGCTCAACGCTGACTGGACTTCAATAATCTTACCCTCTATTTGGAGGAAAAAACTTGGGTGCAACCGTCGTTGCACCCAAGCCTATGCCGCCCCAATCACGGGGCGACATGGGCTGGGTGTTGTATAGTTTGTTAATTGAAAAAATCAATAGTCCCACGTAGGAAGTTTTCTTTTCTTTAAAGTGGCTTTTAAACTTCCAATGATACCAAGTGTTAAACTTTTAGGTGGTCCAATGAATGGTGAGCCAAGGAGGCTCAATGGACCATTAGCTTAAATATTAATAAATCAAATATTGACACTTCGGCACTTGGGTCGCTTGGGCGGACACACCTTCGCAGCTAAAAACAAATTTTATTATTTATTTTCATTTATTCAAATTTTAAATAGACAGTTGTGTTTATTCGAATTTTTAATTATTATTTTGAAAAGGCATTTGTCTGTTCAAATTTGAAATTATTCAACTGTTAAGCCTTTTCATTTCTATTTAAAGTGGGACTTGTCACCGTTTTCCCCCTCTTGCATTTTGCGTTCATTTCCATTGAGTGTTCTCGGTTTTAGGCTTTGTTATATTCTAGGGTAAATTACTTTCGATTGGAAAGCAATATTATACTCAAGATATTGATTCAGATTCTAACACTGGGACCCTCAACTACCGCTCTGAATCGGTCAGTTGCTCCTTTGCCTACTCGGCATGGCCATCGATTTCTCTTACCTTCCGCTTGTTTGCCTTGTTCTCATCTAAAAGAACGTCGAGGGCCAACCTGTTTGTCAAGGCCTAGTCGCCCACTCCCTAGAGAAAGGTTTGGAATTCCAAGACAATCAAGTTTAGTGAATCAAAAAAGAAAAGCTAACCAAAAGGAATTGTCTAAAGGAGACTTACCAGGGAGAACAATTCATCTTTAAAATATTTCAACTATTCGGTCGTATCGAGGTTAGTAATTGAGCACCAACTCTCTGTGCTCAGTTCTTTTTCATCACACCGAGGAGGACCGTGTCGACCCCATAGTTAAGCTCGTGGAGGTGGAAGGCTCCAGTCAAATTTCCTCCCAACTCGGTGAACATCATATCGATCTTGATGGATGAGAGCTCTTCTGAGAAGTCCTCTACCTTGAGCTTGTGATAGTTCTGAGGCAATTGATCAGGGAAGTCCCAGTTAGAAAGGCGGGCCTCTTTCTTAATTTGTCTCTATTGCAACCTCCTTGCCAAACCTCTATATATGTCGGGGTGGCTCCAAGTTCTTCCATGGGCGAGGGCTTAACATGGCACAACATGTGAGGAAGCAGTGATGCTCACTCTTGACCCAGAGCTGATCGAGTAGAGGAGGGACGTACTCTCTTTGGTTCTCTTGGCTCACAATAGTCATCTATCTAACTAGGTTAATGGCAAGCAAGCTAGATGCAAAAAAACAAACAAGGGTTAGTCACTCAATTGAGGGAGCCCGACATTGTTCGAACACCGGTCTACCATACGTTATGAGGGCAAAGTTTAGCCTCCAATTTCCATTGTTGTTTCTTGAATCTACAGTACGTCGATGATTTCGAAAATTGTCCACAGTCGCACTCGGTTGTCCTTCTCGTCTGCCTTTAACTTGAGTGTGTGCTTGGGAGGAGAAGACAACGAAGCTATATGAGTGCACGATGCATTGAGAGAAAGCGATAGCTTTGAGGACACGTTGACTGAAATTAAAGACTCGAGAGCTAAGGTGCATAAAGAGCAAATGAGGCCCCTTAACTATACTTATAAAGAGTTTTGGGCGAAAAACCAAGGGAACGTCCTGTCAAGGACAAAAAGATTCACTCATGTCAGTGTCAATTCGAGTTTTCAAAGCAAAACCCAAGCGGCTATTTATGAGACATAAATATCATTCTACCTCACTTGGTGAAATTGGAGTCAACTACGTCATGTAGACTTGTCCTGACCACCGCCGATCGGACGTATGGATCGGCGTCGAAATTGCACCTGTTGGAGAAAAATGCTCTCATGGCATTGGCCTGATTCCTAATAGCAAAGGTAATGGAAATGTATCGTGCTGATCATTTTACCCACGAAATTTACTACAGTGTCCTCTTAACATGTATTTAAGGTAAAATCGATAATTTTTGTATGAATCTCGAACATTCCTTAAACCCTTTATCTAGTGCTTAGGTAATCCAGAATCATCTAATCTAATCCATGTCTTTGACACATCAGTTTTGTTGATAGGCTGATTGTTTGGACAATTCTTGGCCCATTGCCTCCACCTTCCCTTCCTTCATTACCTCCAACCAAATTTAATACGATTTCTTTTTCTCTTCTCCCTAGATCTCAATTTCTAGGGTCCCATCGGATTACAATTGGGGCTTCAGTTGGTTGGAGCTTTAGAAAACAAGTTTCATTCATACTGAACCGAAGTAGCAAATAGTTTGGCCGCCTAATTATTGTCAATTCTCATAAGTCCTAGATATACTACTTCATAAACACTAGGAAATCATGTACTTGACCAATTGAGTCACAATGCTTGAGTAAAAGGAAGTATCAAAAATCTAATGGGAAAGCTCAAAAAGTGTGGCATTCCAAAGACCTACCTGTTATGCTCCCTATTGCATAATCTGGACCCATCTCCCCACAATCTGATAATTTTGTTTATTTAGAAGAGGCTGAGCCACTTAGCTATACGAAATAGTTGATGTCAATTGCAGGCCAAAGTCGCCAGAGTTGCGTTTGTTAAAATTGAACTTGCACTTGTCCTTCACTTCCCCTTTCTTTCCTCAACACAGACTCTTGCTTCTGAATAACGACTGTAATTGAGATCCAGAGATCGATTCATATGACTCGACCTTAGTTGCATCTTTTATAATGGCTCATCAGTTTTGATATTGATAAGGAGGACTTGGTGCCATTACAGCAAATTAGTTTCTCATTTATGTTCCTTTCTAAGGCAGTAAGTGAAGGAAGAAAGAGTTGTAGAAGAAGATCACTTCAAGGTAGAGCGGAGGAGAGTGCAACAATTGGAGCAGTCTTGGCCATCTGGTGGACATGCTTTTTGATGAGCAGTGGTCTTGAATAAAATAAAGGATGCTTTTGTGCGCAACATGCTGAGCAGTTCAGGAGGGTCAAGACCTTCGAGAAGACATGCTAGGGCTTTCCACGTATCCGCCGATACTATCTTGATATGCCAGAACTTCTATTATCCTCTTAAAGTAGGAGTTTGCGACCAAGGAGAGCGATAAATTTGAATCCAATTGAAGTTAGGGCTGTCCAAATTTTGGGTTACATTGAACCGAAATGAAATATTCAGTTCTATTCGATTTCAACGGTATGAGGTTCAGTTCTTGATCCGATCTGAACCCGAATACTAGATTCCGGTTCGGATTCGGTTTTCGAATTCCGGAAATCGACCCGAACCAAAAACCGAACTAAATAAAAAATAATATTTTTTTATTTTTTATTACACATTTACACTACACAGTTGGGTTGGAAGATTCGAAAATTAGTATAATGTTGAAAAATTACAAAGAATGAGGTGTGCTAGATTAATATATACAATATATGTGGTTATCAGGTGCCATGACTCTAGAAATTGAGTATCTTTGTCAAATTCGGTTTTTCGGTTCAGAAACCGAACCGAAATATTTTGGTTCAGGTTTATTTGGTTTAAGATCTATTCGGTTCGGGTTCGGGTTAATGAATTTTCAATGAGAAAAAGAATTCTGTTTTATTTAGTTCGGTCCGGTTCAGTTCGGGTTGAACCGAATGGACAGCCCTAATTGAAGTTGCCTTCCAAACGTTTTCTCGGGATTTTTGCTATATCTAGTTTCTATCTAACGGTTGAAAGTGCCCCGCCAATCATTCTAGCGCCTAACATGTTTAATGATTCATATTCAATCAGTGAACTAATGGCCTAACACAATTTCAGTTTTTATTTGTTGCCAACTCAATTACTACTACTATTCCCCTCGAACATGCTAATTATCTACTTGGAGTATTATATTTAGATGAATGATTGGATAAATTTGATTTAGTTAAAATTTCTTAAGAATAAAAAATAAAAAATAAAATAGTAGGTGCATTAGCTAGAAAGAAAAATCCCTGATTAGTTAGTGGAGGAGTTCAATACTATATATGCTTTAAGAGTTAATGCAGTAATTGTAGTAGGTCTTGAAGCTGGGGTAGAATAGTAGATCACACAAAAGAGGAATGAAGTCAATAAATAGCTTGTAGCTATAGAAACAATCAAAAACAATTTTCTAAATTCTTTAGCAGTTGAAAACAAGATAGATTTACTAATCCCAAAGAAGTCAACCTTTCGGATTATTGCTGAATTTATATGCAAGAAAGAAACAACTTCAAGTAGCCGGAGGAAAAGAAACAAGTAATATCCGGTAGCAACCGCGAGCAAAATAGGAGAATGATAAGCCTGTGGAGTTGGGTTAACAATAACATGAGTATGCAACATGGTTCCTCTTGGAGATGTAGGTTGAGATAAAATCAGCAGTTGTGGTAGCAGGCACTTCAGATGGCTCAAGGATTTCAATCAACCCGGAAGCTATTCTCTTTCCGGCCACATTTCCATAGAACAAACCAGAAATCGCCGGGATAAAGACGTCACTTTTTGAGCAAACGTACAAGTCAAGAGCTCGCTGCTGCAACTCAGTTCCTGAGCCAAGGAATCCACCTTTCTTCTTCGCAGGGATTAATTCATCCTGTAACATCATTAAGTATTCATGCAAACAACAAAGGAAGATTTAGAAATCACATCTTATGTCCTTATGGTATATATATAAATAAATCTAATTAAGGAAGTAGGATTTTCATTTTCAAATTCATAAGACTATGTAAAGGGTTGTTCAGTTGGAGCTAGACTTGCAGCAAATAAAACAATAAAATGAATTATTTTTGTAATTGTGAACTATTGGCAGCTAGTATTCACAAGCTAATGTTGCTCACCTTGGTATAAGTTCTTGGGAAGAACTCCTTCAGTACATTCAGACTCTCATCCCACCAAGTTTGAGTTATGTAGATAGTGTCATCTCCATTAAAGCCAACTCTTTTAAGGAAGTTCACAATCTCCTTTGCATTGTAACAAGCTTTCCCTACACTATCCTTGCAAGTTTTACTCTCCAGAAGATCGGTCTTAAGGTCGATTGCGACGAACCTTCCATCAATCTTGCGACTTAGCATTTTCAGTCTCTCAACCATCATATTAGCCACTCTCAAAATCTCTGGTTTTAGCTCAAGACCGCCAAACATAGCTAAGCAAGCAGTTGAGTCCATGTCCTTGTTGCGATTTTCCCTTATTTTCAAATTTTCTGAAGGAAAATAACTCGCGAGCCTTAAGTAATGATTGGTTAGGAAGACAGGCTCGATGTTTTCTACGATGAAATCCTTCGATACCCAGTTAGGGACTCGAACGGCAGCGGGTGTTCGAGAAGCTACATTGCTAGGTAGAGTTCTGACCACTTTGACAACACCATTGAGGCTCTCAATGAATTTATCAACATCATACAAATCTTCAAAATTCCTACAATTGTAATCAGACAATAAATAGTTCCTCAATAAATAGCCAAACATAAATGATAAAGAGCTGCTAAAATTGTAAAACTATATATGAAACTCTTATTTTCATAAAAGAAACCATAAATTTTTCACAATTTTAAGTGATTGATTTTCCTGATGTTGAAGGTTAGACTTTGAAGTGGCATCCTTTAGAAAACACTTGCACAAAAAATATATTATCAGATTAATTTATTTTCAATAATAACTAAATAAATTGCTCATTTTAAAGTTGAGCCAAATCCATATGAAATGTAAAGAAGCAATGTGGTTAAGTTCAGTAATTTGATTGACATTGGTCATCAACCTCATCTAAATCACAATACTGGCATCAGAAATGAATGTGAGTGTGGTATAGAATTGATGGTGGAAACATAATCAGAAAGAGACCACCAGTCCATTTCGCCACAATCGGATTCAAGTTTGCAAGGTATATACTAGGGGGGTGAAATACCTCTTTTCACCAAGATTACTTCCTCTGATATCGGGGAGTACAAGCGTCGCACCGAGGTATCTCGCAATGACTACTGCATCAGCAACCTAATTGATAACATGAATCGAAGTCAAGTAAATGGAAGTACTTTTCATATTCTACAACTGCTAACATGCATCAACAAGTCATGAAGAACTTAAACATTTCTTTACTGAACTTTTCATACAAGTTAGCAAGAATTGTTTGAACATACACTAAGAAGATTGAAATATTAGCATGATATATAAGTAAACAAGAATCAAAAGGAAGCTAAAAATGACCATTAATTGATGTAGTAAATTGTGAAATGCAAACCTGTGAGAAATGGTACTCCAGGGCACTTCTTAAGGAGAATGTGATGTAACCTTTTGGTTGCTCTAGAAATTCTACAGAACATAACCCGGAGGCAAAAAAAAAACAGAATCAGATTAAGTAGGTTCAAAAAGGCAACAATTAAGATGTGAAGAATTAGAAGTTGTGCTACATACTATAACTAGGCTTCTTCCAGCAAGGTTTAAGCTCCTGGTTGCTGCCTTTCCAATGCATTAGGGGAGCTGACTTTTCTTCTGCCCTTAGCACATTGATTTGAACTTCCGAGGCATCTTGAAGCCTCACCTGATAATAACATTTCGGTTTAGTGAACATGAATGCTTAAATTGATATCAGAATGCAACATATGTGACAGTATACTCAGGATTCAAAATGGATAAGTTGTATCCTTCTTAGCATAACTTAACAAACTTATACTATAAGATAAATTAAAATGATAAATATTGAAGCAAAAGCGGGTGAAAGTATAGAATATGTTTGGATGTAAACCTTTTTCTGATGAGAAATGATAGAGGGGGAGGCATTTCTTTCTTTTATATTCCTAAGAAAATAAAGGACGGACTAGCTTGAAGGATATTAGAGGTGGGCAATGGGTGTACATCCAGTGACCTTTATCCCTTTAATATATATATATATATATATACATGCTAAAGACAATCCTAGGAGCTGAAGTATTAAGTTTTTGATGTAGAAAAGAAAAACAAAGAAAATATGGTTTTGTCTATCTCTTTCTCTCACGTCTTCCCATTTCTTTTCCGGTGATGGTAACTAGACAGGGTAATATTAAAGTCTCATATTGGTTGAGGTTGTGGTATAGATAGTCTTTAAATAGATTAGACAATCCTTTTCCCATGAGCTAGTTTTTGAGATGGAGTTAGATCCAAGGCTGATTTTATAATATGTTATCACAGCTAGACATATTGTTGATATTGGGCCACATGCAGAACTTCACGCTCCAAATGTGAATCCTGGGCGTGAGGGAAAATGTGTGTTAAAATCCCATATGGGTTGAGGTTGTGGTCTAGATAGCTTTTAAATTTTAATCCTATACTTGTTTGGTGCTTGAATTAAAAGGACTAAATAGGTTTAGAAATAGATATAGATAAAATTGTTGCTATATTTCATATGCACGGGATAAAAAATACTATCCAACTTTCTCTTATTTCTTATCGTACCTTAAATTCTTATCCTACCTTAAATTCTATTATATCCGATGAAACAAATAGATCATTATCATATATAATTAGATTACATAAACCAAAACTTATGTGTATAATTTGTAATAATTTATGGGAGGTGATGTGAGTTGGGAACAACACTTTAGAGTCCTAACTGCATGTATATATTTTATAGTTTTAAATCTTATC
Source organism: Canna indica (assembly GCA_034359265.1). Classification (NCBI taxonomy): domain Eukaryota; kingdom Viridiplantae; phylum Streptophyta; class Magnoliopsida; order Zingiberales; family Cannaceae; genus Canna; species Canna indica. The sequence continues at coordinate 53,849,310 of CP136896.1, forward strand.
CAGACCCTATTATAGGAATGGAGTAATCAAGTTTACTAGTCTTGAAATTCTTTCTTGTTCAACAAAACATAAAAATTATGTGGAGGAAGAAATTTGGAGTGATTCCCAATTAAGTCTCATAATAGGATACATAGGCAAGTGTGCTGTAAATGGCATATTTGCATTAAACACCTCCAAACACCTATATTTACATATACGCCCAGAAGAACAAATCTAGAGACAACACCGTACCTATTCGGAATATAGGTCACATATCGATTTATTTTGGTCGAAGAGTACATCCAGTTATCAACTTACATGTATGCAAAACTGCTCATGTCATCCAGAAAATGAAATAAAATAGAGTATTTCCTCAAAATCGAAATAATTTTATGAAAAATTTTCAAAACCGGAATAAGGATGTAAAAATTCTTAAAATTGGAATGAAAAAGTAAAAATTTTTGATTATACCCTCTCCAATACTTTTGGCCACAGACTTTAATGTACTTCAATACATTTTCTAAAAGTCACTAAAGTGGTTAAAGATTTTGCCACTAAATTTTTTTATAAAAATATTTATAAAATATCACTTTTAAGCCCCTTAAAGTATATTTTTGGCCAAAAGTCTTGAACAAAAAATATCTCATTTTATACATACCCACTTAGGCTCCTCATATTTTTTTGTTTCCTAGAAATAATTTTATGAATTATAGAACTTTTTTGAGAAGTTTAAAAAGTATTTTAAATGAGATTTAGACATGTTCAAGAGTTTTTGAGTTGCGAGATAATATCTCAATATCTACATGTTTCATAAGTCTCCTCATATTTTCTTAGATGTATAAAAATACTTTTATGAATTATAAATTTTTTTGGAGAATCTAAAATACATTTTCAATGAGATTTAGAAATGTTCAAGAGTTTTTTCACATAGGCCTCATAAACCTACTTGTATTTTTTTATGGAGCCTAGGACAATTTTATGAATTATAAACTTTTTTGGAAATTTAAAATATATTTTTATTGAGATAATATCCTATTCAAGAGTTTTTCTAAATCTCATCATATATAGGTCTCATGAGCCTCCTCATATTTTTCTTGGTTTTTATGAAAAACTCTATAAATTATAGAATTTTCTGGGTGAATTTTGAGTAGAAAACTCTTGAATAGGATAATATCTATGTATTTGCATGTCTCATAAGCCTCCTCATATTTTTTTTAGGTGCCTAGGAATAATTTTATGAGTTGTGAAACTGACTTTATAAAGCAAAACTATAATTTTAATAGGTTTTTAAATGTTTTAGAGAGTTTTGGGTAAAATTCTTGAACAAAAAATTATATCGTCATCTACAGATCCCACAAGCACTGTCATAAAATTTTTCAAGAGTTTTATGATGTGATAATATTTTGTTCAAAAATTTTTGCAAAACTCTTGAACGAGTTTCAAGAGTTTTTTTCGAAACTCTTGAAACATTTTAAAACTCATCAAAATTATAATTTCGTTTCAACAAAACATCTTCACAACTCATAAAATTATTCCTAAGCACCTAAAAATAAAATGAGGCTTACGAGGCTTACACATATTGGGATATTATCGTGTTTAAGAGCTGCAAGAAAACTCTTGAATGTGGGCAAATCTCAATGAGAATATATTTGAACTTCTCCAAAAATATTCTATAATTCCTATAACCTAAAAAAATGAAGAGACTTATGAGACTTGTAGATATTGAGATATTATCATGTTTAAGAGTTTTGCAAAAACTCTTGAACATGTCTAAATCACATTGAAAATGTTTTTTTAAATCCTCAAAAAAGTTCTATAATTCATAAAATTTTTCCTAAATAATGAAAAAAATATAAGGAGCCTAAATGGATACATAGAAAATGAGATATTATTTTGTTGGACACAATTTTAGCAAAAGTCTTGAATGAATTTCAAGACTTTTAATGGAAACATTATTCTTCAAAAAATATAGAAGGTATCTAAATGAGATACTTTATATTTTTTTTACAGAATGTAATGTTTAGTGTTAAAAGATTTGGGCAAAAAATTTTAAACACTTCATAAGACTTTGGCCAAAGGTATACGAGGATAAAATAGAAATTTTAAATTTTAATTTCAATATTCGATTTCCATTTTAAGAATTTTCCTTATTTCAATTGGAAAACTTGTTCAATAAAATATCCAACAGAGCAGAGTGAGAAGAACACCGAATCAAACCAATAATTTTTAAGATACTAAGAAGAAATTTATTACCTCAACAGAATCGAAATTTTCTCTTTTGATCATATTCCCCAGCATGACGAACATGGAGATGGTCAAAACCCCCGACACTATATGCTTCACATCCACTGCCATTGTTCTCCTCATTGCACACACACAGGAGAGAGAGAGAGAGACGACGACTACTACTACGACAAAGAGGGTGAGAGAGAGAGAGAGAGAGAGAGAGAGAGACACGACTACTACGACAAGGAGGGTGAGAGTGAGAGAGAGAGAGAGAGACGACGACTACGACGACAAGGAGGGTGAGCGAAAGAGAGAGACGACGACGACTACTACTACTACGACGACAAGGAGGGTGAGGGAGAGAGAGACGACGACGACGACAAGGAGAGAGAGAGAGAGAGAGAGAGAGAGAGAGAAAGAGAGAGAACTTGATTTGCTACCACCTCAAGGCTTCTTCTTCTGCTACTTGGGGGGGGAGAGGAGAATATGAATTAAGCATGCATAGTTAGTTACCAAAATAAAATTCTACTACTATTTTGGGAGAGAGAGAGAGAGGAGAGTATGAATTAAGCATGCATAATTAATTATCAAAATAAAATAGAAAGAAAGTAAAAATTTAAAAATTAAGTAGGTATAATTAATTACCAACATAATTAATTATGCAAAAATAAAATTTAAAAATTAAGCAGGTATAATTAATTGGATTTGAAAATTTGAAAATCAAGCGGATATAATTAGTTACCAAAATAATTAATTATGGGATAATAAAATTCAAATATTAAGCAAATATAATTAATTGAATTCGAAAATTTAGAAATTAATTAAGAATAACTAATTACCAAAATAATTAATCATGGGAAAATAAAATTTGAAAAATAAGCAAACATAATTAATTGGATTCGTAAATTTAGAAATTAAGCACATAATTAATTACCAACATAATTAATTATGGGAAAGTAAAATTCAAAAATTAAGCCGACATAATTAATTGAACTCCAAAATTTAGAAATTAGGCCAACATAATTAATTACCTAAATAAAATGAAAAACATAATTAATTTCCATTTTAACTCTTTAAAAAATTACATTGAATGCATATAATTAATGATTTTCTAATTATATTTTGGTAAAAATATCATATATTAATTTTAATTAATTAACTTCCTGTAAAAAACATCATAAATAGTAAAAAGGTTATATATGTCACTGAATTAACTTTAGTTACTTTATTATTAACATACTATTAAATTATTACCTTATTAAAAATATTATGCATATATCTCTCTAAAAATAACAATTCTCATATATCATATATTTAAACTATAAAATTTAAAATATATGTAATCAATAATTATGGTATCATTTTTATATTTATAGTTTTTATTTATTTCTAAACTACAAATTATGAATGAATAAATAAATAATAAACAAACAAATAAATATTATGATTATTTTATTAATTTAAACATGAAGAAATTTAGCTATAAAACCTTTGTTTTGTGTGATTCAAAACAATTGATTTATTTTTTAGAATAATAGTTAAATCTTATAAATAAAAAATAATTTAGTTTTATTGACGTATACGCTTTGGAATTTATTTAATTAATTAAAATTATTGATATAGTAAATTATCATGATCATGATGGATCAATATTATATATATAGTGGACTGCACTAATTCTTTGGGGCCTAATCGGACTAGACCCAAATTAAAGCGCTCGCACTCATGAATCAAACTCTAATCGAAGAAATTACAAGTTAGGCCGGGGGCTCTATCTGGCCAAATAAGGGTATTGACATCCTTCATTTATCACTTGGGACTCGGCAGTAATAAACTAGTAAGCTTAGGAATAACAATAGACCAATTCTGGGCATATCCCAGTAGGAATCTGAGAGACATCATCGTCGAACACCCATACTGATCTCATTAACATGCAGACACGACTGTTGGCGAAATGGCGATACTAGAGGGGGGGGTGAATAGTGTGTTTACTATACAATTCTCCTAAATTCAATTTTAAACGTTTATTTAAGACGATTAGGCAAGATGCACTTATGCGATTTAAATGCGGAAGCAAAATAAAGCAATATAGCACAAACAATTTAAATCAACGCAAACACAAGATTTATAGTGGTTCGGCCCCAATACCTACTCCACTACCTAAGCACCCCGCTTAGGATTTTCAAACTAAGTTTTACTAGATTAATTAGTTTCCCTTACAACAAGGACTTTTCACTGGAAAGACTCGCTCTCCAACCGAAGGCACTTCCACACCCGGAAGTATCCCGCCTTCCTACCGAGAGCTCTTTCCCACCTTAACCTAAGGGACAACTAGAATTAATCCTAGTAACAACTAAGTTTACACAAGTGGCTTTACTCTTATACCAAGATATCACTTCACACACAGCAAGACCTAACACCCTAGGTCTTCACACAAACAAATCAAACAGTTAAAATAACAGTAAAATTATAATTGAAAAGAGCTAAAGGATAAACCAAGCATTAGTGCTCTTCTCAAGCCTTCAATGCCTCCAACTCGTCAAGACGAAATGCTCGATTTAATTCTCGAGTTGAGGAAGAACTTGCGCTTGAAGTGGAACTCGCTGAAGAAGCAGAGCGAGCGCGATTACTCCTGGGAAGGCTTTAAATCTCCCTTAGAATGCTCAATGATCACTGTAAAATTAGGAGAAGAAGATCAAATGAATCATACCTGGGTGTATTTATACCCAGGTGAAGAAACGACGTTCAACGGATAGAAAACTATCCGTTACAGGCCGTCGGTCGAAGCGCCGGTCGAAGCATCGGTCGACCGGTCATTCGATCGCTTCTGTTTACCCTGTGGTCGGTCGACTGACTGGTCGACCGCCAGACGCAGATCGCGCGATCCACGATCTTCGATCGACCCGTCGATCAACCGATGCGGTATTGCATCGCAGCTCATATGTAGGTCGGTCGACCGATTGGTTGATCGCCAGCCTCGGCCCGATTCTTTCACCATTCGGTCGACCCATCGGTCGACCGACGTGATCTTGCATCGCTTGAATGAGCAGGTCGATCGACCGACGGGTGAACCGCCTGAGCTACTACCCGTTTTGGGCTTCCATCGGTCGATCGCTTGGTCGACCGAAGTAGCTCTGCTACTTTCTTTACCTTTGGTCGGTCGACCGACCGGTCGATCGAACCTAGGCTGAATGTTATTTCTTCAGTCTATTTCTTTCGCGCTTCGTTTCCGGGTTTCGGCTTTCAACGAGCATCATCTTGGAGAGCTTTTGACTTGATCTTTGGACTCGTCCATGCGACTTTGGTGCACTCGTCGATCTTCGGGAAACTTCCACGATGAACCCGAGCGCGACGATCAATGTCCTTCCGATTTTGCGATTTCTCTGATTTATTCGATCGAGGACATCGAACGCTAGTCGATATGGAACCTGAAAGATATTCTCAATGAAATCATTAGTTCCATGTGTGTTATCATCAAAACTAATCTATTCTATTTAGCCTTCCTAAATACTTACAATAACTAGCAAGTTAGCATACTAAATAGCAAAGGTGAAATAGAAATTTTCATTTGAGAATTTCAACCTAAGCTAGATAGCAACAAATTCGTTTCAAGAGAATTATCATGAAACCAAAACGAATTTTTAGATATCACAAAAATAACGAATGAACAATATGATCTCCAATCCTTCCTATTGGTTGAAAACCGAAAGGTCACAATTAGCCTACGATTTAAAATCGCAACTTCGCTTATGGCCATTACAGGCCACCGGGGTCTCCGAAGAGACCGGAAAATCAAAATAAAAAACATTTTCAAAGAACTCTTTTGCAAGAGCGGGGAAAACAATCAATTTAAAGCATGTATCATGACTCCAACTTAAATACGGCAAATCAAAGTAAGGAGATGATACCAAAGAGTTTGATGCCAAATTTACCATAGACATCTAGTGTAGATGAAGACTTTGAAGTTGCAACCATGTAGGGATCATTCCTTCAACTCATTGGTCAACTCCAACTCTTCATCAATCTTTCACCCTTGTGTGGAAGCTCCCCCTACAATAGAACATAAAATTTTTGGTACTCAAATGGCTTTGGGTCTTTAGGGGTTAAGTGGCCTAGGTATCCAAAGTATCTTAGCAACACTTGGATTCTTTTTAAATGCACAATCATGGATTATGTGGCCATAAACACCACAACAAAAATAATGTCCATGAAACTTTTTCTTTTCATTTTTAACATGGACATGAGATTTATCTTTAGAATGCTTATCATGTGAAACAAGATGAGTATGAGCATTCTTAGACAAATTATTTTTCTTTTGAGCATGAGGTTTAATAATAGAATGCTTGATATGAGAAACATGATGTGCATAAACATTCTTGAAAGAAACATTTGTCTTTTGAATATGAGGTTTAATGGTAGAATGCTTAGCATGGGATTTAACATTAGTATGAGCATTCTTTTTACTAGAATTCTTAAATGAAGAATTACTAGATACATTACTAACCTTCTTGTTTAGAAAAATAATCTCATTTTTCAAATCATTCATTGATTTGTGAATAGCATGCAATTGAGTTTTCAACATGCTATTTTCATTCTTTAATATGTCATTTTTATTTTTCAAATCCTTAGTGTCAATACTTAAAGCATCATGACATGGATTGTTGACACTAATTCTTAGCTTCTCATTTTTTAATTATACATCATGCAATTGAGAGCTAAGATTTGAGTTTTCTTTCTTCAATTTTTTGTTATCTTTATCTTTTCTAATCAACAAGGCATACATATTTTTGTATTCATCCATCAATTCATCATAAATCATATCATGAGAATTAGATGAACTAGTATTACACTTTTTGTTATTATGACTAGAGGAAGAAGAGTGTACCTCATCATTCATGAGGCAATCTTTTGAATTAGCTTCATAGCCATGGGAAGAGGATGCTTCATTTGAGTATGATGATGATGTGAAAGCGTTTGACCTCTTCTTTATCTTGTTCTTCATGAAAGGGTAATTTTTCCTTACATACCCTTTCTCTTTGCATGCATGACACACTACCTTTCTTTTTCGGCTCTTGGTGCTCCTATGACTGGAGACACTATGGGCTTCAAAAACTATGTTAGTATTTGGTGGATGACAATTGTCATCACTCCCCTCATCAAATATTTTCAGCTCTTCGATTTTTGCATAATTATAAAGCATATTTAAAGTAGCTCAAATATCGAAAGCGGAAATGCAATGCATGATCTTTTCAAAAATCTTATCATCCAAAGAACAAAATAAACAATTTGTAGCTTTAGCATTTAACTCAAATATGCTAATTTGTTCTTGGGTCCATGCATTCATATTTTCCTTAGGTTCTATGTATTTTGACTTAACCATATTAAAAATACCTAAACCTTGAGTCTTTAAGAATGTATACATTCTTCCTTTCCAAAGACCAAAGTTTAATTCATCGAACCGAGGAGGTCTAGACGCTACCGACTCTAGAGCCATTTCTAGATCGAGATAAATTGTAGAAGGGATGGTGAAATCATAATCTATGACCCACTCTGATACCAATTATTGGCGAAATGGCGACACTAGAGGGGGGTGAATAGTGTGTCTACTATACAATTCGCCTAAATTCAATTTTAAACGTTTACTTAAGACGATTAGGCAAGATGCACTTATGCGATTTAAATGCGGAAGCAAAATAAAGCAATATAGCACAAACAATTTAAATCAACGCAAACACAAGATTTATAGTGGTTCGGCCCCAATGCCTACTCCACTACCTAAGCACACTGCTTAGGATTTCCAAACTAAGTTTTACTAGATTAATTAGTTTCCCTTACAACAAGGACTTTTCACCGGAAAGACTCACTCTCCAACCGAAGGCACTTCCACACCTGAAAGTATTCCGCCTTCCTACCAAGAGCTCTTTCCCACATTAACCTAAGGGACAACTAGAATTAATCCTAGTAACAACTAAGTTTACACAAGTGGCTTTACTCTTATACCAAGATACCACTTCACACACAGCAAGACCTAACACCCTAGGTCTTCACACAAACAAATCAAATAGTTAAAATAACAGTAAAATTATAATTGAAAAGAGCTAAAGGATAAACCAAGCATTAGTGCTCTTCTCAAGCCTTCAATGCCTCCAACTCATCAAGACGAAATGCTCGATTTAATTCTTGAGTTGAGGAAGAACTTGCGCTTGAAGTGGAACTCGCTGAAGAAGCAGAGCACGCACGATTACTCCTGGGAAGGCTTTAAATCTCCCTTAGAATGCTCAATGATCACTGTAAAATTGGGAGAAGAAGATCAAATGAATCATACATGGGTGTATTTATACCCAGGTGAATAAACGACGTTCAATGGATAGAAAACTATCCGTTATAGGCCGCCGGTCGAAGCCCCGGTCGAAGCATCGATCGACCGGTCATTCGACCGCTTCTGTTTATCCTGTGGTCGGTCGACCGCCAGACGCAGATTGCACGATCCGCGATCTTCGATCGACCCATCGATCGACCGACGCGGTATTGCATCGTGGCTCATATGCAAGTCGGTCGATCGCCAGCCTCGGCCGATTCTTTCACCATACGGTCGACTCGTCGGTCGACCGACGCGATCTTGCGTCGAGGGAATTACTAGGTCGGTCGACCGACGGGTCAACCGCCTGAGCTACTGTCCATTTTGGGCTTCCATCGGTCGACTGAAGTAGCTATGCTACTTTCTTTACCTTCGGTCGGTCGACCGACCGGTCGACCGAACCTATGCTGAATATTATTTCTTAAGTCTATTTCTTCTGCGCTTCGTTTCTGGGTTCCGGCTTTCACCGAGCATCATCTTGGAGAGCTTTTGACTTGATCTTTGGACTCATCCAAGCGACTTTGGTGCACTCGTCGATCTTCGAGAAACTTTCACGACGAACCCGAGCGCGACGATCAATGTCCTTCCGATTTCATGATTTCTTCGATTTATTCGATCGAGGACATCGAACGCTAGTCGATATGGAACCTGAAAGATATTCTCAATGAAATCATTAGTTCCATGTTTGTTATCATCAAAACCATTAAGATCGAGATTAAGGCTAAGGTTGAAAAACTAAAGCCAACAACGACACATATCAGGTAAACTCTCGATTCTAATTTCGTACCCATCACATGAGATTCTCTCTCACTTGAGTGTTAGAGTGTCTTTACAAGTCACCATCGAAGCCGCACTAGACCAGGAGACGCAGAGGCTTGCAGCATCTCCGACTTCAGGCGAGAACATTTGGCGCCTACTGTGTGCTCAGTAAACCTTACCTACCCCACTATGGTAGACACTCAGAGTTAGGCGAATGCGGCCGCCAACAAGTAGCAACCTAGCAGCAACGTTCCCTCGATACCTAGAGTCGCTAACACAATGACGAGTGACGCTCTAGTGCCCACCGACTCAATGCTAGGAGCTATGACGCATTATCGTTGACCTCCAGGAGCAAAACCAAAAGTTGACGGCCCGGGTTGACACGCTAACACGGTCTAAAGAACAACATCCAGCCACTCAGAGCATAAAGAGGACATCCACCACGACAGAACTAGGAGACCAACCTCGGTCTTTATAGACAAGATCTCCCACACGCAACACCAGAGAGAAAGAACCAAGGCCAAAGAGGTCCTTCCTCTCCTCGTCGTCAACTCAAGACTATTTGTGGAGCACATCATGGTAGTCCCTCTACCCGACAACTTCAAACTGCTGACTACGCTCCAACCTTACGATGTCATGGGTTATCCGACCACCCATCTGACAATATTTAGATTGATGATGCTTCTCAACGGCATGACAGACTCCATCCTGTGTCAAGCTTTCCTCACTTTCTTGGAGAATGTCGCGCTATTATGGTTCTCCACCCTCTCGCCAGGATCCATACACACCTTCCAATAGCTCTCCAAGGTATTCATCAACCAGTTCTCCTCGTCTCAGATCTATTCCAAGATCTAGGACTCCCTCCACTACATCAAGCATGGACAAAGTGAACCGCTAACGGAATATCTGAATAGCTTCAACATTGTGGCCATGGAAATCCCTAACCTCGACCCTCACATCGAGTTGTATGCTACCAAGCACGGCCTAAAACCTCGAACAATTCACGGACCAGATAGTTTTGTCCAAGCTAAGAACCATGGACGAGTTCCGAGAATGAGCAATATGCTACATGAAAATGGAAGAGCTCAGATGGGCTAAAAAGGCTAATATGCAGACTAACAAAGATGATGTTGAAGACAAGAAGGTGAAAAAGCCCGACAAGAAGGGAGCCGATATCCCTCCCCTCTCTCAGTTACCTACAGAAAAAGCACTTACATACCATTGGCACCCAAGCTCAGTTCCTTTTCCCCTAGGATCGGACACACCATATGATGACTCGCTAGTAATGCCCAATACGATGCTTTTACAACCTATTGTTGCAGTCAGGACCTAAACCATGCTATGATACCACTTTATCACGCCCCAACTCAGGGTCATGGGACCGGCCGGAAATACCACATGTACCTTGAAGTCTAACAACAATACCACAATATGACAGTGCAAATGAGATGCATAAATACAGATAAATACCCATCATCTGGATTCCACACACTATGATATAAAAATGCCAAGACTCTAACCGACAAATGTGAATGTCTCACAGGAGACTACATATGTCCACTACATGACTCAAAGACTTTCTAACTGTGATTGGGGGAAATCTCCTCGATGAGCTTGTGTCGCCAACCGCAACAGGCACCACGTACCTCACCTGAACCTGCAGACATAGGTAGGAGGGCAGGAGTTTACAACTCAGTGAGTGGCTAACACCAGCCCTCTCAATCATAACCAATTTTGTGTTTGCCTAAAGTCGGAGCGAGGTGATCCGATCCAATGTGTCTCTTGGTTATGTGCAACTCTAGCGAGGGGGGGGGGGCTGCAAAAGACACTCTAACGCTCCAGTTGAGATGTGATCGATGTGGAGGTAATAGAAATTAGACTCTAGGTTACCTGAGGCGTGTTGTGTCTGTATATATTGCAATTGAGGTGAGGATGACGCCTTTATTCTTGATAAAGAGGATGTTTTTCCGCTTTTATTCTTGTTTTTCTTTGCCAAGTTTGATCGGCTTTTCGATCGTCGTGGATCTTTTTAGAGTTTGATTGCATATCTAAGCCAACAAATAACGAGGTTTAAGGCTAGGGTTACCTGCTAGCTCGGTGGTTGTGAGTAGGGCGCTGAGGCCGAGTTTGTAAGGGCTTTGAGTTCGAAAGTAGTGGCACTAAGGCCGAGTAAGGACTTTGAGGACGAAAGTAGCGGCGTTGAGGCCAAGGATCGCGCTCGGGGGTCAAGCCAAGCTCATCAAGGAGTGCAAGGCAGGACCACACGAGGGGCCAAGTAAGGGCTCTGAGGCCCGAAGTAGAGGCATTGAGGCCGAGTAAGGGCTCTGAGGTCAGAAGTAGCGGCGTTGAGGCCAAGTAAGGGCTTTGAGGCCTGAAGTTGCAGCGCTAAGGCTGAGAACAGTGATGGGGGGGGTGGGGGCGGGGGGGGGGGGGTTGGTGGTCAAGTCGAGCTCGTCGAGGTGCGTAATACAGGACCGCACGAGGGGCCGAGTAAGGGCTCTAAGGCCGAAAGTAGCGGCATTGAGACCTAATAAGGGCTCTGATGCCAGAAGTAGCAGCGTAGAGATTGAGGACCGCTCTCGAGGTTCAAGCTGAGCTCTCTGAGGAGCGCAAGGCATGACCGCACGAGGGGCTGATTAAGAGCTCTAAGGCATGAAGTAGCGGCATTGAGGCCGAGGACTGCGCTCGGGGGTTAAGTCGAGCTTATGATAAGTTTGAATTTGCTCATGAAAAAACATGATTTAAAGCAAACTTGGACACTTAGGCAATTTAATGATATCTTGGTAGAATAAAATTGCTAAAGACTAGTTGAGCTAGAAAGTTGTAATATACTAGATATTTAATTATATTATTTTCCTTATGATTGTGTTGCCAAGCTAGTGGACTAGTTCGAGGTCGAGCCGAGTCGACTCATGGTCTGGTGCAAGCTTGCGAGCTCGGGTAAGTAGGATATGAGTTATGTGAATTTTTCTTGCATAAAATAGATTTATTTAATTTTATGTTGTGTTGCATGATGGTTTAATTATGTGCATGTATTGGATGGTTAATTATGTGGAGAATGAAATTAATTAAGTTAATTAAGTTAGCGGGTTCGGGTTCGGCTTGAGACGGATGCGGGTTAAATAAAGGGTATAGAGGGATTAGAGTTGAGGAGGGAGTATAAAACCCCCTCCCCTTGGCTTGTGGCTCCCTATTGGAGCCACCCAACCTAATTGAGAAGAGCCAGCCGCCAGCCGCCCCCTCCTCTCTCCCCTTGGAGCCGCCGCCAGCCAGAGCCGAACTGCCCAAGCCTTTCCCCTTCTCCTTCCTTTCCTTATTCCTCCCCTTTGGAGCCGAGCCGAGAGGAGCCAACCGAAGCCAGTCCCTCTCTCTTCCTCTCTCCTCAAGCCGGTCGCTTGAGGTGAGCCGCCGCCCCTTCTCTTCCCCTTCTTGGGTTGAGCCATCGTCTTTGAAGCCGAATTCGAGGGCCATGTCCGAGATCTCTCCTTATTTCATCCTTCCTAATTAGGTGAGTGGTTTTACCCTCCTTCTTTCGGGTTTCTTCGAGTTCTTGAAGCCAATCTTGAAGACTATTGAAATCTTGAATTATTTTCCGACGATTTATCGAATTCTTGACGTGCTTTTTGTGTGCCGTGTTTGAGGAGGCCCTAAACCCTACCCTAAGGGATTCGGCAGCCCTACGACGACCCTAGGGGTGCTCGGCTAAGGGTGGAGCAAGGGTGCCCTCAAGGTGTTCGATGAAATGCCTAAGTGAGGGATTTTAATTATCTTGTAGTTTATATCTCAAATTGATGATTAAAATGAGTTCTTTTATGATCAAGCATGCTTAGTATTTAATCTGTAATTTTTGGAGAAAATCATGTGTTATGAAAATTAGGATCTTGATGTTGATGCCATGAAGGTTTTTGCAAGATGGTTTCTTGATTTAAATGTTTGATCTTAAAAATTATTCTTGATTAAAGATGATGGTAGTGCTTTATAATCTTATTTAAAAATATGATTTTTGTGAGAATTATTTAAATTTTATAATTCTAATATGTTAGGGAATTAAGGATTTAATTTCTGTGAATTTTCAGATTTATTTTTATGACATGCTGAAAATTCAATGTTGCTGGAATTTTATGCTGAGATGATGAATCTGTGCTTTTTTTGTAATACTTGTTGTGGTGTTTGTATTTCTCTGAATATAGTCATGTAACATATTGTTTCGACCAGAAAATATAGTTTGAAAACATTGGACACACTCTGGAGACCAGATTCGGATTAGATACATTGGTTTTGGGTAGAATATTAAGCTAAAACAAAACTCTAAAACAAAATCCTAATTGTGGTGAACTAAATTTTAATTGCATAATTAAAATTGGAGAAAAGAGCCAACATCATCCGTTATGAACCAACATGAGAAGTTTATGCATAAAATAAAATCACACGAATTTATGACACTACGGGTCTAGGAGTTGGGATCTGGTATTGGAGTGTTGAGACACTTTCCAATAGGAGCGCCCATGAGACACCGTGGGAAAGGCATGACTTAGGTCATGGTGCGCCATATCTTTATGAATGGCGAAGAGGCTTGTCGAGGATCCGGATTACGGGCTAGGCCCGGGAGGTTTGATGACACATTCCTAACCTGCAGAACAAGTTTGGAGGGTCTTTCCTGATTGTTTTGGTTTGGCCTCGTGGGATAAGTTCGGATGGTCTACCCGATTATCCCCAAGGTGATGTTAAGGAATAAGTTTGGAGGGTCTTTCCTGATTATTCATGTGATATATTTTAAGAGTAAGCTCGGAGGGCCTATCCGATTACTCTTATGATATCTTAAATGGGCAAGTTCGGATGGGCGAATCCCAATTGTCCCTATACGTCTCGTGGAGCAAGTTTGGATGGTCTTTTCCGATTGCTCCCGAGTTTATTTATACTAGGATATGTTCGGAGGGCCTTCCTGATTATCCTAGTATGTGTTGTTTACCTTAGGGCATGGTAGACTTAGGCCTGTTGTTCTTTACCGTTTGGGTGTTGGCTGCCTTCGAGCAGGTGGTGGTCGGATGACCTGATAGTTGGTCACTCCCTTGTGACCTTTTCTTGCTTGAGTCAGGAGTTTTACCTTATGCATCTTATATGTGATGTTTATTTTTGTGAGGATTGGTAGAACCGCTCACCGAGTTCTTTGAACTCACCCGTTGTCGTTATTTTATTTTGCAAAGCCTGATCGGTGAGGTGGGCTGGAGCACTTAGTGCAACTGGAGGGCAGATGAGCCACATGATCTTATAGCAGTCCTTAGAGGTCGTAGTCAAGTCTGTAATAGGTTGTCATGCATTGTTGTTTTGGTATTTGGAGTTGTAGTCCCGTGGGGATATTTATATATATATTTTTTATTACAGTCTTTATTTGTTAAAAGAACTGTTGCTCTTCGATTTATTTATTTTCACACTTGAGCTATTTATTTAAAACCTTGCTGTTTTGAAATGAAATTCTGTTTGGTTCTTTTTATTAATAAAAGTTGTTGTTTATTTAGCTATTTTATGAGTTGGCATGTGCATGGGTTAGGCTGCGGGGTATAGGCACATATACCCTAGCTGGTCACGTGACCCTATATTTGGAGAGTGACAAAAGTTAATTTTTAAGTTCAAACTTGGTACACACACTTAGATTTACCTATGATTTGCTTCCATGTAGGTTTGGAAATTCATGTGAAAATGAAAAAATTGACACTTAGCCGATTTCATGAAAAATGAGATATTTTTAGGTGAAATCATGCTAAGATGACATTTTGACTAAATGACATTTATGAGTTAAAACTCAATAAACATGTTTAGATACACACATGACATGATTCTATGTGCTTAAAGTTGAAAATTTAAGTGTTGATGGATAAAATGATATCTAGTTCACCTTAGGATACCTATGTTTGAATAAATTTGACATATGTCAACAAATTAACTTAGAAATTTTATTTTAGGTCCAAACTTCATAAACATGTTTAGATTCAAGCATGTTTAGTTTCTAAGTTAGTAAGTCTAAGAATTCACGAGTAAATTGATGAAATGATAATTGGTCAAATTTATAACAATATGCTTAATTGAACTAGTTTGACATATTGTAACTCAAATATTTTTAGAAAATTATAGACAAATTATTTTTTAGTGATTCTTGAAGATGTAGATCTTGATTGAATGTAGAATATTGACATAAAATTTCATAATTTTCTGACATATATTGGTATGTTAAATTGACATATTATAGTTGAACACAAAAACTAAAATTTTTAATTTTAAAACAACATACTCAATAATTTTTAGAAAAATACATAAAATTATTTTTTGATTGATTCTTGAAACTACATCTTCATGAAGACTCTAGTTTGTGGTATAAATTTTTTAAAAATGTTCATGAAGACTATGATTTATCATAGAATTTTGAAGTTGAATTTCATAATTGAAATTTAAAGTGACGTTTTCCTCAAGTACTCATTTCTCTAATACTTTGCATTTTGGTCAAAACTTCAAATGAGATACTTTGATTCCACATCTGGCATTGTTTCCATTATTTGTTGAGAAAAGTCACTTTTATAAATGATTTTGATATTTGGAACGATAAGGAAAATATCGATACTTAAGAATGATACATGATGCTTAAACTTAAATTATGAGCTTAGCTACTATCCTTAATATAATGTACTCTTTATGATCATCTCACCTTTTTTTAATATAAACTTATGAGTCATTCTTTTTTGAATTCTTGAGACATCATTTAGTATCAATCTTGATACCTTAAGGAAATTTCAAGATTCTTAAGAAATTTTTTGATTGAGATGAAAAAATGAATTTAGAGAATTTATTTTTAGTTTAAACTTAACATACATGCTTTACGAAAAAAAATTAATATTTATGAAAATACCACTAGATTTTTAGAAATTATATAAATTTGTAGAAAACTGATTTTTATCTGATTCTTTAACCTACAATTCTTGTGAAAAATCTAGTTTATTCAGTTAAAGTTTTAAAAAAATTCATCAAGAATACGATTTAATTCAAATTTAAGAGTTTGGATTTTGTAGACTTGAAGTACTTTTCAATTCACATAGTCAAGTTCCAGTATTTTAGCTTATCTTCTATATTTTCGGACTTGAACTAGATTATATATATTATTTGAATTTTATATTTGGTATCATTCATGTAATTATTAGTGAAAAATCATTTTAAAGAATGATTTTGATAAATTGATCGATACTTAAGAACTCTTAGTTGATACATGAGTCTCCGAACTTGGACTTTGAGTATACTTTGATGACATGTATCTAGTCTCGATCACTTTATTTTTCATCCCTTACGTTGATTGACTTTGTTTTTCATGAAAAATGTTTTTTAAGTTTCAACTTTGACTTACGGTTGACTCTTCTTGACATTTTGATTGATGCCAAAAGGGGGAGATTGTTGGCCTAAGATTTTAAACCTAGATCTTAATCTCGGTTTTGATGATAACAAACATGGAACTAATGCTTTCATAGAGAAATGTTTTTAGATTCCAAGTCGAGTTTGCGCACAATGTCCTCGAAATTAGGGCGTCTAGTAGATATTGTATATACTCTATTGCAAACGAACCCCAAAACCCAAACTCAAAACCCAAAACCTGAATATCTAAAAATTGGAAAAAAAACAGCCTTAAATTGAGTTATCGATCGATCTTCGATCAATCCGAGATCGACCGAAAAGTTATTGGAAATTCATTTGGTCGAAGCTCGACCGATCCCCAATCGATCGAGATCCGGTAGGAGTTCGACTGAAGTGCCAAATAGATCTTTTTTTATCCGTTGAACAGTTCTTTTTGAGCTCATGCCTTTGGGATCTTTATAAATACTCCTAATACATGCCTTCCCTTAGTGACTAATGCTTCATTGAGCTGTCTTATGATCCTTTGCAAGTTTTCCTTGAGCCATTTCATCATAAACCCTAGCTTTGAGCCTTCTACCCTTGATTGAGCCTTGAATCCATTGTTTCATCATCAAATGCACCAAGAGAAAACTAGGAACTTATGTTAGAGCTAAGTATTATTTTGATTGTGTATTTGCTTCATTTACTTGTATATTTTTGTGGTTTATTTTATTGTGTTAAAGCTTGTTTTTTGACCTAGTGTATTAGGTCAAGAGTTTGGTGGTAGCCTTGGTGTAGAGGCATAAATCCACTGGCACCACTGGAATAATGGGCATCGGCAATGACTGAAGCCGTTGCTGAGCTGTTGCTGAAAACCATCAGCAACGGCGTACAACGGCCCCACCCGTTGCAACGGAGCCGTGGCAGAAAAGTGCATTGATGATAATTTAGCAACGAATCAGCAACGACTTTGCCACGGACACGGGGCCATTGCTGATAATATTATTAGCAACGGCCCTAGAGGCCGTGGCAAGGCCGTTAGTGAAAGACTGTTGCTAAGCCATTGTTGTATATCATCAGCAACGGCTTACGATACACTTTTAGTAACGGCTTTCTCACGTGCGGTCGTCGGAAAGCCGTTGCTGATGATGTAGACCTGAAACTGAAAAAAATTTAAAATTTAAAATTTTCATTAATACATTGATACATTATCTGATACATAACTCACACACCCATACACCCATACATACATCCATTCACACATCACAAATACACCCAGATATACATCAAAACAATTATACTTATATTTATAATTATCCACAATCGTATAAAAACTATTCAAATTAAAAATTGAAGTATCAAAATCCAAACAAAACAAATTAATCAAGTATAGTATCTAAGTAACAAAGTCAATATAAAAAAAAAATCTCACGATGACGATGGAGGATGGTCTGGATCATATGGTGGGGTTTGGAGTGCTTGGGTGTACACCGACGTGGACTGACTTGAGGACGATGGATCAGATGATGCCGAGGGGATGGCTGCTCCGGTATGAGCTGAGATGTTGCATAGCATAGCATGCATCTCCGCCATCATCTGACTCTAACGCTCCATCATCTCACTCTGACGCGCGACCGTCTCCTCCAGTGTCCTTATCCTGCTACTCTGATCATAACTGGACCTGGAGGTGGACGACTGATCATCAGCGACCGGAGGAGTCGGTGCCCCAAGTGGGCCTAGCACGGCTCGCGCATGACCACTATCTACAAAGCCATATACACGGTTGTGGTCCCAGCCACCTGCAGCTAGCCTCTACCCACGCTCTTGCGTCAAAGTCCTCAGGGGTGCCCCCGCGCTGCACCACCGTCTGAGTGTAGGTCTCCTACTCGAATTTGATTTTTTGTTTCATATTTTTCTTAAAACTTAAATTATAAATAAATAATGAATAATTTAAACAAATATACTTATCATAATGTATGCAGTGCGGTTGTCAATGTACTCCCCCGTCCCATGTACTTGACGGTGAGTCCCGTCGTCCAACACTATCGTCTACATTTACAAAATAAATACATTAATTAGTACACAGAGTAACAAATAAAATATATAATTAAAAGTAAGGTATACTTACCATACGGTTCGCGTGCACTGCAAATGCAATAGAGCCGCTAGTGTGACGCGCTCCTCCCCCCGACATGCGGTTTCTAGCCGTAGTCCTAGAAACCTCCTGCCATCAATCCGTTGACCATAATGCCACGAGCTGGTCCCATATATCCGGAGTAATCCAATCGGGGTCGTATCCCCGAGTCTCCGCGATGTTAGTGGTCCCAGCTCGAGCCATCGCCTGGGGCCGGGCCTGCCCGAGCTGCCCGTTGTACCTCTGTCGGGAAATAGCCTCCCATGCAGCGTAAATGAATGACCTCTGGTCCTCAGCCCATGTATAGCGAGCCTACAAAATAATAATATCAATACCAATATTAATCATCATGCATGTATATTAAAAAAATTTAATATGTGCCTCAAACTCGCGTCATAGCACGTCGACGTGCTCACTGGGCACGTGAGACTAGGGCTGTCCACTGTTCGGTTCAAACCGAACCGAACCGAAAAACCGAACCGAAATTTTCGGTTCGGTTCGGTTTCAACCATTGTAGGTTCGGTTCTTTGACCCGAACCGAACCGAAATTTGTATTTCGATTCGGATTCGGTTCCCGGAATTCGGGAACCGACCCGAACCGAAAACCGAATTAATTAAAAAAATATTTTTTTTAATTTTTAACTGAATTAAGTAAATAAGTATTAAATAATTATTTTTAATTTTTAATTTTTAATTTTTAATCAAATTAATTAAAAATTCGGTTTTCGGGTTGAAAACCGAACCGAACCGAATTATTTTGGTTCGGGTTAAATCGGGTTAGGAAATGTTCGGTTCGGGTTCGGGTTCGGGTTTGGGTAAAGAAAAAATTTCGGTTTGGCCCAATTCGGTTCGGTTCGGTTCGGTTCGAACCGAATGGACAGCCCTACGTGAGACCACGTGGGCCATGCCCCGTGCATGTATCGTCGAATGGTAGAATATATGCTCCTTGGCACTTCTTCTTGCTCGAATCTGCACAATAAAATTAAAATTTAATATTATATTATGATATAATGAATTTATAATAATTCATAATTCATGATATATTACCGCTCCTCAATCACGCTAATGAATCTACGTGACTCCGTGGCTGGTGGAGGCTGCCACATGTTCGGCCCGTGTGGCCGCCTGCGTCTGGATGTACTAGCCTCAGCAGTATCATCGGCAGGAGGATCAGCAGGAGGAGTAAGTGCTGGAGTCTGATTGATCAGAGACTCCGAAGCTCTCATGCGACGATAACCACGACCAGACATATATGTCGAATAAGCATATAATTAAATTATATATATAGTAGAGATATATTTAATATAAGATATACTTTACAATTATTTCTTATCATCTGAGTAATAGTCTTCGAATTCTTCCTCTTCTTTATCTTCTTCATCTTCTTCATCTCCAGCTTCCTCAATTTCATGATCGTCATCATCAGCATATTCAACTTCTAATTGAATTGACGCTGTGTCTGCATCCTCGAGTATTAGAATAATACGATCTACAATAGGAGAATCATCTTCTTGATAGAAACCATCTGTCACATCAGGTATCAGCTCATTTTCTCCTGCTATCGGATTAATTCTTCCTCTACCTTTAGTCCTACAGACTACACGCCAATCTGTTCTATCTTTATTTCGAGTCGGATACTTCGCGTAATATACTTGTTCGACTTGTGATGCCAATATAAAAGGCTCATTTGCTGCCAATTTGGATTTGTAATTAACCTCAACAAGTTTGTATTTTGGATAAAATTTCATGCCCCTTTCTGTTGTATCAAACCAATGACATCTAAATAGGATAACTGATTTCAAGCCGAAGTAGTGCAACTCTATCACTTCTTCCAACAGTCCATAAAAATCTATATCACATTCAACATAGGTTGTCCCTTTCACGCAGACCCCGACATTCATCGTCTTCTTTGTAAATGCATATTCAACCGTGTGAAATTCATACCCATTAACAAAATATCTGCTATAACACGACACTAGTCGCGATGATCCACTAACAAACTCAAATATTCTTTCATCTATTTCAGCTCTGTGATCTTTGCTGTAAGCCTGAATCCAAGTAGGGAAATCACGATTCCGTAATCTCTCCAATTTTTTATCGTTGCGAATAGAGTATTTTTGCACTATCTCAATGTCAAATATTTTAATGAATTGTTCAATTTCTGGACAATTGAGTAATACGTACAAGTGTGCCAAATGATACTCTTCGTCGCTTAAGTGTCGAGATGGACGAGAACCAAAAGCACGACCAGAGTGACAAAATATATTTAAACGACCATCTGAATGTCGAACTCCCCTGTCGTTGTTACGTGGAAGATGATCAAATGTTGTCTGTAATGTCGATTCAAAGTAAAATGAGTAGAATATTGAAATTTCTTGGATGATATACGATTCAAATATTGATCCTTCAACAGCTGCGGTGTTCTTTACTTTTTTCTTCAGACGATTCATGTATCTTTCAAATAAGTACATCCACCGGTATTGAACGGGGCCACCAACTCGTGCCTCGTATGCCAAGTGTATCGGTAGATGCTCCATCGAGTCAAAAAAGGCAGGAGGGAAAAACTGCTCCAGCTTGCATATAATTTCAATAATATTACTTTCAAGTGTTGACATATCTTCGACTCGAAGGACATTTGCACGAATGTTTCTAAAAAATATACTTAATTTAGTCAACGGACCCCAAATATTATCAGGTAGAAGATCTCGAAATGTGATCGAAAGCAATCTCTGCATGAATACATGACAATCATGGCTCTTCATCCCTGATATTTTGCAATCATCGACGTTCACACATCGAGATAAGTTTGAAGCATATCCATCGGGTAATCTGAGTTCTTTTATCCATTGACAAACATCTATAAATTAATCTAAACCCTAAAATTAATCTAACAATTAATCTATAAATTAAATAATTAATTTTAAAAAACAATAACTAATGTATTTCCGGCGCCGACGTCCAGTGTCCGACGTCTAGTGTTGGACACTGGAGAGATCCGATCGTGACCACCGGCCGAAACCTTATATTTAGGGTTTCGATCGGATCTAACATTAAATGGTGAAGGTGGAGCGGCGACGAATACCTACAACAGACGGGGCGACGGCGGTCGAAATCGGCGATCGACGACGAGGCGGCGACAGCGGCAGCGAGGCGGCGGCAGCAGAGGAAGAGGAAGAAGGAGGAGGAAAGGGCGTGCGTGGGCGCGTGCCCTATATAAACTTATCAGCAACAACTCACTTAACCGTTAGAACGCCGTTGCTGATAAGTTAATCATCAGCAACGACTCACATGTTCGTTAGAAAGCCGTTTCTAAGGTAATTAATATCTACAACGTACGACTCACATGTCCGTTAGAATGTCGTTGCAGATATGGCATATCTGCAACGGCATAAGCAGCTATAAGAACGCCGTTGCAAATAGCAACGACTTGAGCGACCGTTGCTGATAGCCGTTGTTGAAGAACCAATTTCTAGTAGTGTTGTGTAACTTAGTTTACTAGAATTAATTTTTATTGTCCTTTAGGGTTTGAGGTAGGAAAGTACTTACGGTGTGAAACCGGAGACTTTCATGTGTGGGAAAATGCTTTCGGTGTGAAAATTGAGACTTTTCAGTGAAAAGTCCTCAAGTGTAAGGAAACAAATTTAATCTAATAAACTTACATTAGAAATCCTAAGCAGGGGTGCTTAGGTAGTGAAGTAGGGAAGGGTCCCGAATCACTATACATCTATTTTGTTTGCATTGCTTATTTTTATGTATTTACTTGCTTATTATCGCTTCTGCTTGTAGATTAATATTGTGATTAGCCTAAGATTTAAAAATTGAGAAAATCATACTTAGGTTAAAATTAAATAACACATTATTCACCCTCCTAGTGTAGGTCATTCACCTAACATCCCTTGTATGACCCGGCCTTTAACAATGATCATAGCATTTCCTCAAGCTGCTTTGTTTCTTATTTCTATTGAATTTGAACTACTGCCACCTTCTTGGAAAGAACTAATCGATGCAACACTTTCAACTACCAAACTAGTATTTGTTCCAACTATTCTTTGTGCTTCCTCCTATTCTAGCATGGCATAAACTTGATTTATATTGGGCAGTGGATTCATCAAGAGGATCTGCCCTCTTGTACAAACATAAGTTTCATTGAGGCCCATCAAGAATTGCCTCAACTTATTTTTCTCTAAAGTTTCTCTTCCTATCTTGCAACCGTAGTAAGAACCTGCATCAATTGCATCAAGTTCATCCCACAATCCCTTCAGTTTAGTGTAATATGCTGTAATTTTCAGATTGCCTTGGCGAGTAGAACACATTTGGGTTTGGATATCGAAAATTCGGAGCTCACTACTCTTCTTGAATCGACTCTCCAAATCTCCTCATATCTTCGTCGTTGTCTTTACACTAGGGCTTAATTCAGGGGATATAAATTGTAAGATCCAAGATCTTATCATGTCATTGCACCTTCTCCAAATATGATATCTTGGCAATGTCTCTTCAGGCGCCTCAATGGTTCCATCAATGGATCCAATCTTGTTCTTAGCTGACAAGGAGATTAACATCGCTTCTTTCCGGGACAAGTAATTGTCATGCCTTATGAGTTGCACCGAAACCAATACCATCCCCGGATTATATATCGTTCCTGTGCAAGATGAACGGATTATCATTGATTTCATTTATCTTAAAGTGAAGACCCACTTTCAAGGCTATTCCTTGATTTGCCATTGTAGATCTAGCTATTGAGTTCCGACGATTTGTGACCATTTGATAGAAATCGATCCCTCAAGCTTTAGATCCTCAGCAGAATCACCCAGTGGAAAGCCTCGTTGCCTTCAACTGACCTAATCTAATACCATGCTGAACAAAATAATGCATTTTGTTTAGCTCTCTTTTGTATCATTTATTGCAGTTGTGGAGACACATACATGTGAGAAGGCAGACTTTAAAATTGATATGCCAGCTTCTTTGAAACTCGCTGGAGAGGAAAGTAGGCACAAATCTGAAGAAAGCGCAAGCGCAAGGCTGGAGTTCGTCAGCCAGAAAGCAGATGGAAAAAATTTCAAATCAACACAAACTTCAATACTTCATCATGATGACGATTATAATTAATAATGACCGAGTAACAAGTTGGCTTCAACTCTGGAGTGAGAACTTGGAATCTTCTCGTAGACTCAATCACATCCATCATGTTGTCAGGGGAGAACCATTGAAATATAATCACTATATGGTTGACGCCAACATTTTGTCATAGTTTGCGTTGCAGGGGAACATTCCACTGTCGCTGAAAAGTAATACCAGCCAAAATTATGATGAGCAACACCACTCCCTGTATATGAATTATGACATATATTTATTTTTTTAAAAATTATGTGCCTAAAATGATCACTTTATTCTTTTTAAAAAATATATGTGACTTATACATGTGCCTAAAATTGATACATTGATCATTTTTTTTTAATTTTTCAAATTATTGTATAAAAGATATAAATTAAGATACCTGGAAATCAAAACAAAAGGCCATTGCGGTAAAAGCTGAAATGAGAGTCGCTTTTTGGGGAAAATTGCTTTTCTATTAGTCAAACTAGCTAATAAAAGTAGGGGTGAGCGGATTCGGGTACCATATATTTTTCATAATATTCGGATCCTACTCTATATATGATTGATTCCTAAGTTTTGAAATTGAACCCTAATCTGCTGAAACCTGATTCTGATTCCAGATACCCTGTTGGAATATGTTCATTTACAAATTTCAAAACAAATTCCAAAATAAGTTCCAACAGGTTCCAAAATAAGTTTCAACAGATTCCATGATATAGGTTCCGAATATCGATTCCAATTTCGGATCACATGGGGTACCCGGAACCAGAACCGGTTAAAACTGGTTCCTTAATTTTTGTCCCGGACCCTACCCGAATTTAATTCGGATCTATCCGGAATCTATCCGATCGGATAGATTCCAACCAATTCCGAATCTACCCAGTACCATGCACACCCCTAAATACATGTCAATATGTACCATATTGTTACTTGGTAACATGTTGGAATTAAAATTTGATGAATTCCATATTACTTCTATAAGTATAAAGTTTGGTACAAAACAAGCCTGAGGTTTCTGAGGTTTAAGGAAGGAAACCCATAAAGCTTCTAAACTCACATATCCTCCTGGAACATGAAGTACATAATCTCAGCTTTAGTTTCACCCTCCACGCCACCATGGTTATTTTGAGGCCACAAGACCAAAACATTATAAGCAACTTGCTATTTTTTATTTTTCTCCAACATCTTGTAAACTAGTATACATAAATTTGAAGTCAAAATAATATAGAGAGGGACAAAATATTTGGTAGCCAGCGGAGAAAATTACCTGCCTCAAGATGATGATAAGAGTCTAGGACAATCGGACAAAAGATGAAAGGGACGTATATCAACTTATTAAGATGTCCCTACTATTCCCCTAAGGATCTGAGCCTAAGGAGTTTTCATGGTTGCTGATTTCTGGCATGATCATTTAAGAGAGAAAAAGAAAGTACTACCAACCTAAAGTGTGCTGAGTTCAAAGAAAGATGAGGAGGATCCTTGATCTGCCAGCAGAAACCTTGCACAGCTGGACTATCTTACCAATAAAAAGAACATGGTGGTAGTTATGGAACTCTATCCCCCTCCATGCTATAATTGATTCTGGTAGAAATATGCTTCCTACTATGAGTCTATGACAGGAGAAGGCATGCCAGACAAACCTAAGGATGTGCTTGACAATTCTTTAAGGAATTCCAAAAAGTAACTACAACAGGACATACTAATCACAAGTGCGCATAATTTTCTAATCAGGCATAAGATTTCAACACAAGCATTGGATAACTAACCTGACTCTTTGATCATCAACTATTAGCACTCATTGAAGTGCATTAGTTTATAAACCACCAATCATATCACTGACTCCATCTTCATTTCTTTCATCAAGATCACAAGCAAGATACACATCAAAATCATAGGAATTTCGAGAATTGCTAAAAAATGCATAGTACAAGTTAGAGACAAAATTTGAAGCACAAATTGGACTCAAGCAAGAGAATGAATTCAAAATATATGACATATTTTATAGGGCATAGTATCATACTTTACAAGGAAATTATTCTCTATTGATGCTATAGTCCAAATTGTTCTGTCTCTGGAGCATTCATCCACCCTAGCTCTTACATCACTGCAGCTTAGTGAGATGAATGCAAATGAATAAAAAGATAGAAAAACCAAAGAGCACGTATGCACCTATATACATGAATCTTACAAGTAAAAACAAAATGCAGGTTTGGTTTCTCATATCCTCAAGCCTAAAATGAATAGCTACGTGCTGGGAAAATGTTAGTGAAGATTGAAAGAGAAAAAGGACCTCTGAAGTAGTATAGTAAAGTAACTTTTACTGGAAATTTGCCATGTTACTGATCCAATCATCAGTTATATTTGTTCTGAAGACATGCAAAAATTTGTTTGCCATGGCATGCTTGATTTCTAGTCTCCACAGCTGCTGCTTCAAACATATGTTTTTAACATATATCCATATATGCTCATCCATCCCAAATTGCAGTGGACCTGCTTTTGCTATCAACTGGTTTGTTTGTGAATATGGTGTTTACTTCCCCTTTAGAGTTTAAACAGCAGAAATATAATGGTTCCATGATTCCATCAGCACACAGTTGAGGCAGAGCGAGATAGATTGGCCATTCCATCATTCACTTTTCCATTTGAGCGCTTCATGCTAAGACTCATTGTTCTCCCATTCCTGTGCTGGAAAAGAGAACCAAGCATATTCTCCAAGTTTTGGGCTGTGTATTTCACGTATTTGCTCGCATTCGTATCTTGCTCCAGAAGTGACCCATAATTCTGCATATAGCTGTCATAACTGGGAACAACAGTCTGCACTATCATTTGACAGATCTTCTCTCTCAACTCCTTCTCTGATATAACCCAATTCAACTGTTTCTGATACAACTTACTGAAGGACTCATTAAAAGCTTTCAGTTTCTGCTTCAATAAATCGCGAGCCTTCGTCTTGCCCCCAGAGAACAAAGCCAACCCTTCCCGTCTCAGTAAAGTTGGAAGATTTCCCCAGCTTTCCCTCAAGAAATATTCAGCATATGTATCCTTGAGTTTCGCATGCACTTTCAACTTTGCCTCACCTAAAAGATCCCCAAGCTTGGTTCCCTTCAAGTTGTTATAGAAATGCCAGTGCATGTTCATAGCAAATATGTGGGAAAGAGATGCATCCCCATAGCTTTTGAGCCAAGTCTCCAGATTTGCCTCCAGGGCTTTAAATATGTCCAAAATTGCACCAGTGAGCAATCTTTCTTGAAATTTCTCCTTCTTCCAGCTCTGGTGTATGATCAACACTTGAGTAAGAACTGGCAAATACTCCTCAGAAAGAAGCTTATTGCAGTAATCGGTGACGAAGCTCACAAACCTTGGCATAGCTCCATTTGGAGGTGGTGGCATCTGCCTTTGCAGTTCAACTTGATGCAAAATCTCCCCGAATATCTCACAAGCCCCTTCAATCACTCTCTTGATAAGATCCCTAGTTTGGTTCTGGATCTCGGTACAGGCGTTTCCACCAAAAAGCCGGTTGAAGTCCACCCGCAGTTTGTTCAATGTCGCGAATATATCAAGAAGCTTGAGGAGTTTGATAGGGTCTTTCTTCGTCTCGGTGACAGTCTTCCCAAAGCGAAGAAACGCGTGGATTCCGGCCTGAGCCGCAATCTGTGCAAAGCACGATACCGCCACATCTCGTGGCCCAGCACGCTCGAACACCTCGATGCAGACTTTGAACTCGGCCTCGAATATGTGCTTAACAGCGAACTCAAGGTGTTGACCCCATTTCTGGATGTAACTTTCAATGCTCTGCACGCCGTGGAACTCAGCCGGCGTGATCTCAAGGTATTCGAGGTCAAGCGCGCGGAGGCTGGCGCGGACGTTGGCCCCTCGCACATCGACATAGATCGAGATACAGCGATCTAGCCTGTTGTTAACGGCTGCCCTTTCGACGATTGCACGGAGCTTACTAATGACAGAGATCGAGATGGGGGAAGGGGCAATAGCGGGGGCGCCAATGGTGTCGGATGGCATCTGCAGGAGGATGGTGTGCTCGGCGAGGAGTCGCCGAAACTCAGATTCGATCTTGTCGAGGGCGGCTGCGAGTAGGCCGCCATCGAGAGCGGGGAGCGAGGACTTGAGCGGGCCGAGGTCGGTCCTGAGTTCCTCGACAAAACGCGGCTCCGCGAGGAAGTGGTCATCTAGGTAATCCACAATGTCGTCGAGCCACTGCACAGCGACGCCGTAGTTGTTCGAGAGCAGACGGAGAGCCTCCTCGAGGCTCCGAAGGACGGCGAGGTAGCCGTGCAAGTCCGCGCGCGGATCAGCGAGGAGCTGCTGCTCGAGGCCGTGGACAGCGTCGAACACCTTGAGCACGGCAGCCGCGGGGCCGACGGCGCGGTCTATGTGGCCGCCGGCGGAACCCACGGCGCGGCCATCGGCACGGATCAGGCGGGCGGAGGCGTCCAGCGAGGGGAGGCGCTTCCGGATCTCGTCGAGACGGGGAGCAGCGGGGGCGAGGGCGGCGTCGAGAGCCCGCGACCTGGCAAGCCCCGCCCTTAGCGCCTGCCGCGCGGCCTCCAAGTTCTCGATCCCGCGGCCGCCCATCACAAAAATCCAAAACCGCGTAACAGAAGCGCGAACTTTCCCTAGTAATAATCTTCTTCCCAAACAAGAACAACAAAAGCAATAACAAGAAGTAGAGGAAGGGAGGAGATGAAGTGGCTTGGAAGGTTTCTAACCATGAGAGATGGGGAAGAGCAAGACATTGTCTTCTTATTTCTTTTACTTGTTGATGTAACTTCTTCTCTTTTGATGAAGAGGAGGAGGATTTTGTTGGGGAGAGAAGGAACAAAACTGGAGGATGGTAATGAAATGGGCTGTGTACTTTGATGTTGGGGTTGAAACTTGTGTTTTAAAAAGCTTGAGCAAGGAAAAAAAAGGAAGGGGGCAGAAAGGAGATAAAGAAAAGTGCTAACAAAAGTCAAATAAGTCAAAGTAATTTAAAACACATTCAAATAAAGGTAATAAGCATTTACTTTATTTAATTCCACCTTATCAAATGGTCAGTTTTGTTTGATATTGTGGATGAGAGACTTGGTTGAATAATTTATTATCTTCTGAATAAAGTTATTTCAAAAATTAAAATACAATTAATTAATACAAAGGAAAATAGTCAGATAATTGTTTGAGTTAATTATAAAATATATTCTGACTTTTTACGTGTTTCTCTAATCTATCATCATTTTTCAATTTTTCCAATCCAATATACCATTTTTCAATTTGTAATAAATCTATCACACCGTCTACCCAATGTCAACTTCGACGTTTGAATGCTGACGTGGCTAATAATTTCAGTCAGTATTCAAACATGAACTTTAACTTGTTCGGCCCCATCAAACCCAGTCAGTAATCATTTTGCAAAATATATTCCAACTATTGACGAGATATATTTTGTAAAATAGTTGCTGACTGAGTTTAGTGGGGCCGAAAAAATAAATTAATTAAAGTTTGCGTCTGAATGCTAACTGGGATTGTTAGCCACATCAGTAGTGCCACATCAGCATTCAGACGGCAAAGTTGACGCTGGATAGACGGTGGGATAGATTTGTTACAAATTAAAAAGTGATGTACTGAATTGGGAAAATTGAAAAATGAGGATAGATTATGAAAACACGTCAAAATTTAGGATATATTTTGTAATTAACCCTTAAAAAATTGGGTACGTGTTAATTACAAAATATATCCCAACATTTGACGTATTTTCATAATTTATCCTCACTTTTCAATTTTCTCAATTCAGTACACTACTTTTCGATTTGTTACAAATCTATCCCACCGTCTACCCAACGTCAACTTTGTCGTTTGAATACTAACGTGGCTAATAATCCCAGTCAGCGTTCAGATGCGATTTTTTTTAACTTATTTTTTTCTGGTCCCACCAAACTCAGTCAGCAACATTGTTAATTACAAAATCTATCCCGACTTTTGATGTGTTTCCCTAATCTATCCACACTTTCCAATTTTTTTAATTTAGTACATCATTTTTTGATTTGTTACAAATCTATCCCACCATCTACCTAGCGTTAACTTCATCGTCTGAATGCCGACGCGGCTAATAATTCCAGTCAGCATTCAGATACGAACTTTAACTCTCTTTTTTCAGCCCCACCAAACCCAGTCAGTAGATCACGACAAGTTAATTTTAAAAAAAAATCACCTGCTCGCCTCTTCCTCGACCTTGTCGCCTGCTCGTCGCCGCCTTTCTCTCAATTCCCGACGCCGCCTGCATCTCTTCGTGCTCCTTGTCTTCATCCCTATCAACTTTGATATGTCTCTATTAATTTTTACCTACTTGCTTGCCTTCTTCCATTTCGTGTGATATGGTTAGTATAAATCTTAGAAATTTCCCATCAGTGATGATACTATTAAATGTATGATTTTATATGATACTGTAAAATTTTCCAGCAGTGATGATACTGTTAAATATAATTTGTCGTTGTAGGCTTTATTTTAACAAGAAAATTTTCAATATAAGAGAGGAATTTCTTCTCTCTGTTGAGAATTACGAAGTTGTCATTAGGTAGACAGTGGGATATATTTGTAACAAATCGAAAAGTGATGTACTGAATTGAAAAAATTAGAAAGTGATGATAGATTAGAGAAACATGTCAAAAGTCGGAATATATTTTGTAATTAACCTTAATGTTGACTGGGTTTGATGGGGGCGGGAAAAAAAAGTTAAAAAAAATTATGTCTGAATGCTGACTGGGATTATTAGCCAAGCCAGCAGCGTCACGTCAATATTCAGATGGTAAAATTGACGTTGGATAGATGGTGGGATAGATTTGTAACAAATTGAAAAATAGTGTATTGAATTAAAAAAATTGGAAAGTATGGATAAATTAGGAAAATACATTAATTGTTGAGATATATTTTATAATTAACCCATTTTTTTCATCAATGTGGGCTCCTATGAAGCATTTGTGGCATATGTCATATAGTGTTAATTTTAGTCTAGTTTAGGGACGACAGTTCGATTAATTACATTTTTATGATTAATCGAAATTAAAACTATTGAAGAATTCATTAATCGAAACCGAAATTTAAATCGTTCGATTTTTAAAATTAATATATGAATCTGAAACCAATTTATTATCGATTATTTACCGAATAATTGAAATCAATTAGATTGGTTCAGATAAATACAATTATTCGTTTACTAATCAGATAACTGGTTAATAAATAAAATATTTTAAATGATTATTAATTATATATAATAATTAATTATAATCTATTTCGATTCACTCATAACGGATAATCAAAACTATTATAAGTTTTGGTTATTCAAATTTATAGATTGTTCAAATTCACTAACTAAAATTAAAATTGAATCATAAATTTATTATCTGAAATTGAATTTTGCAATTTAGTTAATTGTGATTAACCTATTTCAATTACCACACCTAATTTAGTTCCTAAATTTTATATTAATTTTTTTTACTTTGGCTCTTAACATCATAAAATGTCTTAAAAGTTCTTTTTGATTTTTCCGTTATCTACTAAAATTTAAGAAGTCTTACTTTGATCTCCCAAATTTACTTTTTCTCATTTACTCCTTATAATTCAAAAAAATCTTCAGTTTGATTTGTTAAATTAAAAAGTCTTATATTTTTTCATCAACCCATCAAAATCAAATTTTTAAAATAAGATATTGAGTTATTGTTTTACTGAATTAGTGAGTTTTAATCCTAAATCACATATTTAATAGAAAAAAACAATTCTAGTAAAACTAATTATAAATATCATTATCGCAACGATACAAGTTCATTTAGTATATTAATTAATAAGACACGTGATATGTACGGGAATTTTATTTAATATGCGAACAACATCAATTAGTTAATATTTTTTGAGTGATAATAAAACAAAAATTATGAATATTCCGTTGGAACACCCATTTAATTACATGTAATTATTTAATGATAGTCCGTTGGAACACTTATTTAATTTTGTTAACCTATTTAATTTTGTTAACATGAATAAATAATAATAATTTAATAAATGAAATAATTTATTAATATTTATTATAATTTCTATTGTTCTTTGTGATAAAAATAATAATATATATAAAATATAACCAATAAATTATATTGAAAAATTATAAATAGACTCCTAAAAAAAATATAGACATTATAAATGTTACAAAGAATACTCATATTTTAAAATGAATGATATTTTTTACTTTCTCGATAACTATAATCATTGGTAATGTAGTGATTGTGGATGTCATAAAATCTTAAAATTTTAGGAATATATTTATTATCTAATATATCTGATTCGAATTAAATAATTAAATATATATAACTTGGTTTTGGTTCTGATTTCAGGTCCTGACATTGTTGGACTCAGAATCAGAATCGGTTCCTTGATTTGTTATCCAGATCTTACCCGAATTTAATTCGAGTCTACCTAAAACCTATTCGATCGGGTCGGTTCCAATCGGTTCCAGGTCTACTCGGTACCATGCACACCCCTAATTTAAGGAGCTGAAATGAAATATTTAAACTATATTTAATTGAAATTGGAATCCGCATAAAGTTTTAAGAGCTAATAATTTGTACTTTTGAAACGAGAGAAGGCATGTGAGCATCAAGTCAATTATATTATATTTTAAATTATATTTAGTGTCCCATTACTGAAATGGAGTAAAATTATTTTATTTTATTTTTTCAAAAAGAAAAACTTAAATGGCAAGTAAATCCATCTAGATACAATTCAACTGAGATGGGCGAGTACAAGACCAAAGTGGACTCCTTATTCATTTGAGCCTAAAATTATTTTAACTACTTCTATATTTTATATTTATGGACTCCATAAATTTTATTTTTTTACTTTTTATCAATGAAGTATACATATTTTAATAAATAATAATTAAAATTAAATATATTAAAAATATATGAGACATAAATAATTTTACATATAAATTATTTAATTTTATAGATTTTATATTTAAGCACTACAGTAATGCAAAAGTTAATTATATACATTTATAAATAAATTAAATTTATTATATATGCAAAATACATGTAGAATTATGTAACAGATAATTAGAATCCAAAATTCAAATTTAAAAATATTTTCTAATAAAATTTTATTTTGAATTTCAAAATAAATCCTATTAGTACAACTAATATTTAACATAAGGAATTCTATCAAAAATAATTTCCTCAAGCCTTCATTTGAGGAATAATGTCTATCAGACGAAGGCCAAAAAAAGTCAACTTAGTTGAGAACAAAACAATAAGTGCTTTCTGTTCCATGCAAGTCAAAGTTCATGCATCATGTGTTAATAATAATAATAGGTTTTGGATCAATTCAGACTTCAGAGTATGTGAATATTCTTATTAAATAATCAAGTAAAATAACATTCCTGTAGCTGACTAAATAATTAAACTACTTTAATTCATTATTAGTGTGCCAAAACATGTGCAGTGAGTGATTATTAAATCATATATATAAATAAAAAAGAAAATAAAGAAAAGTCAAGATCTCAATGTTGACATGTATGATGATGACGACGTTTGACTTAACTAAGCCTTGTGTGTATTTCTATCTCGATAATAATAATAATAATAATAATAGAATATGAATGATATCATGTTTAATATTTTAATATTTTATAATTCTTATTGTCATCTTTCGTTCCTGCCAATAGTTACCTTTCTATTATATCCATGTTATATTATAATTCTCTCTTCTTTTGAAGCATCATCTTCTCAACTATAAGTCATTAAAACATCTTTTTTTTTTACAAGGCAAAATGTAAAAAATGCCCATAATACTTTCCCATATGTACTAAAATACTTCTAAAGTTTTTTTTTGATAAAAAAATCCCTTATGTTATGGAATTAGATACAAAAATGATCTTATAGGAAAACGACATTAATGGAGGGATAACGGAGTTGATGTGGCTGATGACTGTGACTGATGACGTGGACACGTGGCACGCATGCAGATCAAGACGTTTTCTCACGAGCACTAAAATGTCCCTAACGTTTTTTCACGAGTACTAAATTATCTTTAACGTTTTCTCACAGGTACTAAAAATGCTCATAATATTTTCTCACGAATACTAATTAAAATCTTCTAACGTTTGTTTTGGAGCTAAAATACCTCTGAGGTTATTGATAGTGGTACAAAAATGACACTCAAGTTAACTTCTGCTAACACTACTAGAAATTGGTTCTTCAGCAACGGCCGCTCAAGTCGTTGCAGATATGCTATATCTGCAACGGTGTTCTAACAGACAAGTGAGCCATTGGCGATAATTAAATTATCAGCAACGGCGTTCTAACGGATACTTGAGCTGTTGCTGATGATTAACTTATCAGCAACGGCTTTCTAATGGCTAAGTGAGCCGTTGCTGATAAGTTTATATAGGGCACGTAATCGCGCCCGCCCCCTTCTTCCTCTTCCTCTGCCCGCCGCCGTTGCTCTCTTTCGACGCCGCCGCCGAGCTGCCGCCGCCCCGTTCTCGACCTCTAATTCCGACCTCCGCCTCTCATTCGATTCGAGGTATTTCTCGCCACCTCTTGTTCGACCTCCGCCCCCTTGTTAGAGCCGGTCGAAACCCTTAAAATAGGGTTCCGACCGGCGGCCGACGACCACTAGCCAGCGGCCTGTGGTTTATGCAGTGTCCGGACATAGTGTCCGGTGGACTCCGGCGCCGAAAATGCTTATATAATATTATTTATATATATTTTTAATTTTTAATTAATTGTTTAATTTGTTAGATTAAATTTTAGGCTTTAGATTAATTGTTATGATTTTTAGATTAATTGTTAGAGGTTAGAGTAATTTTTAGATTAATTTAGTTAGATTAATATTATATTTTAGATTAATAATTGTAGGTTAATTATTTAAATTAGTTAAAATATTGTAGATTAATATTAATTAATTAGTTAAAATGTTAATTAGTCTGGAGTAGTCCTCAGTGGACTCGCTCCAGAATCGTCCACTTCAGACTTGCGCCAGAATCGTCCACTTCGGATTTGCGCCGGAATCGTCAAATTCGGACTCCTGCCGGAATCGTCTAATTCGGACTCCTGCCGGAATCGTCTAATTTGGACTCGTGTCGGAATTGTCCACTATGGACTCGAACTGACTCGAAACATTTAGAAAATAATCATCCATCTAACGAGTTGATATGTTTTACGTACGCATCGACGAGTCGAATATGATTTAACAAATACTTAGATCCGTTCGGGAGTTGTATGTTCGTGTAAAAAAGTAGATGGTCTTTTATACGACATATAATCCTTGAATTGTCCCTGATTGGACAATTTGGGAATATAGTTATTTGTATTGCACTTACATTTTTTTTTAACCGTTAACATATTCTAAATTTCGGCAGCATCTCTCTTGTTCTCCAATACGCGCCTAGATGATATGCGTATTCAGAGAACTGTAGGGAGATGCTACTAAAATTTACACTGCCTAGGAGGCTATTTCTCGTGCGAGGTACAACGGGCAGCTGGGGCAGGCCCAATCCCAAGCGATGGCTCGAGCTGGGACCACTAACATCGCGGAGACTTGAGGATACAACCCCGATTGGATTACTCCAGATATATGGGACCAGCTCGTGGCATTATGGTCGACGGATCGATGGCTAAAAACTGCATGTCGGGGAGAGGAGCGCGTCACACTGGCAGCTCTGTTGCATTTGCTGTGCACGCGAACCGTATGGTAAGTATACCTTAATTTTAATTTTATATTTTATTTGTTACTCTGTGTATTGATTAATGTATTTGTTTTGTAAATGTAGACGATAGGACTGTCCAGCGACCCTCCCCGATGGCGGTGTTTGAGCGGACACACCGTCGAGTGCATGAGACGAGGGAGTACGTCGACAATCGCGCTGCATTTATTATGGTAAGTATATTTGTTTAAATTATTTATTATATATTTATAATTTAAGTTTTATGAAAAATATTAAACAAAAAATTAAACTCGAGTAGGAGACCTACAGTCAGACGGTGATACAGCGCGGAGGCACCCCCGAGGACTTTGACGCAGGAGCATCATCATCTGATCTATCGTCAAATCATCTAATTATGCTACGCAACTTGTCAAGTCATCACGGAGCAGCAACATCTGATCTATCGTCCTCGAGTCAGTCCACGCCGGTGTACACCTAGGCACTCCAGACTCCGCCATATGATCTAGACCATCCTCCATCATCATCGTGAGATTTATTATTTTTTTATTATATTGACTTTGTTACTTCGATGCTATATATATTTTTGTTTTGTTTTGTTTGGATATTGATACTTCAATTTTGCATTTGAATAGTTTTTATACGATTGTGGATAATTATAAATAAAAGTATAATTGTTTTGATACATATCTGGATGTATTTATGATGTGAATGGATGTGTGTATGAGTGTGTGAGTTATGTATCAGATTGTATCAATGTATTAATGGAAATTTGGAATTTTAATTTTAATTTTTTTCTGTTCCAGGTTTTAGTCATCAGCAACGACTTTCCCACGGTTGTCTGTGGGAAAGCCGTTACTAAAAGTGTATCGTAAGCCGTTGCTGTATAACATCAGCAACGGCTTAGTAACGGTCTTTCACAAACGGCCTTGCCACGGCCTCACGAACCGTTGCTAATAAGGTTATCAGCAACGGCCCGGTGACTGTGGCAAAGCCGTTGCTGATAATGTTATTAGCAACGGCCCGATCGTCTGTTGCAGCGCCGTTGCTGATGGTTTTCTGCAACGGCTACTTTGCAACGGGCAGGGCCGTTGCATGCCGTTGTTGATGCCCATTTTTCCAGTAGTGTAAGTGAGACTTAACGGAGATATCGTGGATACTGACTAGGATGTTGATGTTACATGTGGCGCAAATACAAAGAGCAACTTGTCACGCAAGCGTCACGTAAGATACAATATAGGCGTGAGCAAAAAATTGAAAATTCGGTTAATCGGAAAATCGATTCGAAATCGAACCGAATTATTCGGTTAATTGATCCGTCGATTTCGATTTCAGTTTTTATTTTCTAAATTTTTGATTTTCAATTTCGATTTCAGTTTTTATAAATGGAGAGATAACAACGTTAATGAAGGGATAAATAAGCTGACCGAAATCGAAATCGTATCGCTTAATTGAAACTGAACCAATTTTTCGATTAATCAAAATTTCAATTTTTTGCTCACGCCTATGTGCCGGGCCGGGTTTTATATTTATGATTTTATATTTTTTGCTCATGTACTAAAAAAATATTATTATTTTTAAAATTTTGAAAGTTTCGAACCGGTCCGAGCCCGAAGGGGCGGGCTCAGGCCCAGGTTGGGCCTACCCGTTGAATTATCAGGCCGTGCCTGGCATTGCCCGGAGGTGGCCGGGCTTGGGCCGGCCCAAGCACGACCCATTGCCACCTCTATATCTTACGTGTCGCTTTACGTGACAAGTTTCTCTTTATATGTGTGTCACGTGTAAAGTCAACATCCTAGTCAGCATCCACGATATCTCTGTTAAGTCTCATTTAGCATAAGTTAGCTTGGATATCATTTTGTACCATTACCAATAACACAGGGGTATTTTAGCTTCAAAACAAACGTTAGGGACATTTTAGTACCCATGAAAAAACGTCTTGGTATGCATGTGCACCATGTGTCCACGTTATCAGTCCCAGTCATCAGCCATGTCAGCTCCGTTATCCCTCTATTAACATCGTTTACCTATAGGGTCATTTTTGTACCCAATTTCATAACATAAGAGGTATTTTTTATCCAAAAAAAATCTTAGGGATATTTTAGTACCTGTGAAAAAATATTAGAGATATTTTTGTACCTCTTCCCTTTTTATAATAAATATTATTGAGTTATCATAAGTTACTGGTATTAACTCTTTTATATTTTTAATCAAATATTTTTAATGTTAATATATATATATATATCAAATATTTTTATTGTAGTGGACTTACATTCTTTTTATAAATTTTGTCATCAAATTTCTTTCAAAATTAATGATTCATTTCTTTCTCTTTCCTTCAATTTTATTTTTATTTTTCATAATATTTTATCTTTCTAGTAAATAGATCTTTAAAAAATTTTAATATGATAGATGATGATGATTTAATAAAGATTTTTCTTTGGAATAGGTAACTCTAATAAGAGGTGGTAGTGCCTCGTGCTCGTACTAGCTCAAGCTCGGGCATAGGCGAGCTGTTTGCCCATCGGGTTGTGCCTACCACGACCCGGGTAATTTTCAGCCCACATTTTCTAAGGGGCGACCCAATATGACACGCGACCCTCCCCTTTTTCAGCTCGAGCAAACCACTCATACCTCCTCTCATCTGTGCCCAGTGCAAGCTACGCGCAAGCATAGGCCGACGCTCACATGCCAAGGCCTATGCAAGCCACCCCAGGCTCGAGCCGTGCATCTCGGGCCGCACGGCCCACGTGCCCACATGCCCAAGATGCGAACTCATACCATCCCTTGGGCACAACTGTGCCGCATGTTATAGAAATATTCATAATATAGGGTGGTGAATAGTGTGCACCTAATTTAAATGTCAACTTGAACCTTTAAGCTAACTAGATTAATTAATACACTTAGGCATACTAATACCAAAATCACTTAGCAATGTAAGAATATATCAAGAAAGGAAATGCTAAGTATGTACACAAGGAATCACAATGCTAACATGAGAATTTTATAGTGGTTCAGCTTATCAAGCCTACATCCACTACCTAACATCATCGCTTAGGATTTTTACCAATTCACTATTTTGAATGTTTTCCTCCTAAGAGAGTACTCTAAAAATTTATACTTCAACCTTTGAGGATGTCTCTATCTCTATCCCAAGGGAAACACAAGTACAATTTCAAACTAGGTGTGTCTCCACACACCAAACACCCGAGCATACAAACGAGAACAAAAACAATTACAAAATGAAAAAATAAGAGCTCAAGAGTATGCAAACGCTATTGGAGCTCTTCCTTGCTTCCTCCTAATCCTCTGTGGCCTCGGATGAATGTTTCTTGGATGCTTAAATGGCTTGAAGGGTAAAGGAAAACTCACATGGAAGTAGGATTGATCCTACTTAAGTCTCTTAAGGATAGACTCAATGAAGTGTTAGAGAGGCCAGGGAAACGAAATTAAGCCCATTTATAAAGATGACTAATGGATATGAGGGGTGGAGCTCATCCAAAGACTAGAAAAAGAATCGTTGGGCTCTCCGATCGAAGGTCAGTCGAAGTTCAGTTGATTGAACTTCGATTGGACTTCGACCGAAGGCTTTTGAAAAATGTAGAACCAGTTCAGCCGAATTTTGGGATAAATTTGGGTTGAAGTTTGGTCGATCAAACTTCGGCCTAAAATTGTGTTTTTGCTGAATATTTTGGAAATAATACGGCTTGGTTTTCAAGGTTTTGGGTTTGGCTTAGGGCTTGTGTTGGGTTTAGATGGATTGAAACACTAAGATTTAGCACAAATGTACGCGGCCTTAAAGAATTTTACATGAAAAACTAGTCCTAAACCTAATTCTTGATACACCTTAGCATCGAGTATCGATTTCACTGGAGCTCCCTTCTTGAGATCCAAAATCGAACTTGGCGCACATATCATTCTTCAACCTGAAATGAAAATACATGATAAACACATTAAAAATATATTTTTTATCATCAAAACCAAGACTGAGACCAATGTTAAAAATCTTTGGCCAACACTGCTCGTGGGGCGACCCCGACCCATTGCCACCTTTAGCTCTAGTTATTAAGTCGTTAGACTCCGGTAGAAACGCCAAACATAATGGCTACACAGGAGAATATTTTAAGACTTATTGGAATATAATTTCTAATATTTTTATGTCTGCATTTAAGTTATTCTATGACAATAAAACTATTCCCCTACATTAGAACAGAAGTGCATTAGTTTTCATACCTAAAAATAATGCCCCACTTGTATTAAATATTTTAGGTCCATAGTAATTTGTAATATTTCTTACATAATTCTTACTAAAATCTTATCTAAAAGGATAAAACCTTTTTAAATGATATTATATCTAAAAACCAATTGACTTTTATTTTTGATAGATCCATTCATAATAATATTTTAATTTCTTAAGATTCGCTCCATTTATAATTTTAAAGATAAACATTTTTATATGATTATCAAAACCTATCTAGAAAAAATATATGATCGAATTGATTGGAGTTCTATTTTTATTATGCTTGACATATTAAATATTCTTGCAAAATCAGATCTATTGAGAATTGTATTACTACAACTAGTTTTACTTATAATATTGATAGCGTTCTAGAGGTGGCAATGGGTTGTGCCTGGGCTAGCCCAGGCTTGGGCTCGGGCATGCCTGTTGACCTCCAGGCCGTGCATGGCACGACCTGACCAATTCTTCGGTCGTGCCTGGCACGGCCCAGCTCGACTGGTCAAAAGGGAGGAAGCCTAGCCCGGGCTTGAGCCCGCACCTTGGAGCTCGGACTAGCTCGAGTAATTATTATGGCCGGCGGTGAGATTCAAACTGCTGACCTTAATATTTATCTATGATGAACTAATCGCTACACTAAGTCTTAATATCTATTTATATATATATATATATATATATTTACTAAGTAAAGTAAGTAAAGTAAGTAAAATATATAACCACTGCACTAGCCTGCTAGCATGTTGCGCCAGGCTGGCGCAAACCAGGCTAGGCCTGGGTGGTGCTAGGTAGCTTGCTGTCGCAGGGCCAGGCCTGACTGGGCCCATGCCGAGCACGATCCACATGCCCAAGGGGATGAGCCTAGCTCACCCCTTGGGCACAGACGGGTTGGGCCCGTGCAGCAGCCCATGGGCGAGTCCGGCCCATTGTCATCTCTAAGGTGTTCAATCTAGATCTTTTAGGGCTTCTTATGGTATTAGCAAGAGGATCATTTATCCTTTATCTCTATATAATTTTTACTGATTTACTTTCTATTATACTTAACAAAACGAGTGAAAATGGGAATATTTGTCGTATTAGAATTAATTGTCTTATGTGTTCGTGATATTCTCCTATTTTTGGGGCTAAAATTAAATTTGTTAATAATGTTTAGAAAAAATTGACTGCTATAGTATGATTGCAGATCAAAAAATCAACTTTCATACATGATACTTTTTCCTTGAAATATTAATAAAACGGTTAAGAATAGAATTTGTAGAAAAATTAATATGAAATATGGTTGTTTAATCCTGCTCATTACCTTGGTACAATTATTTCACCTAGACAAATTAATGCTAGTATCTATAATTATGTCATATAGATAACATCAATAGTAAGCTAAGTTACTGGAATAGAAAAAATCTTTCCTAGACTAGTAAAATTGTAGAATTTTTTTTGTTCCTATATATTCATTTGTTATGTCTTACCTGAATTCCTAGCTATATTTTTTTCTAAAGAATAATACTATAATTAGGAATCTTCTTTAGAGTTCAGACAAAAGATAAAAAAGATTTACATCTTGTTGCTTAGAATTATGTGATTAAGCTTAAGCCAAAGGGGGTTTAGGCATTAAATGTCATGATAAAATGCTATATGATTTATCTGCAAATAAAGGTTATTAATAAGCATGATTTGCTTGGGTTTTTATTGTTAATGCTAATTATGGTAATAATTCTAATTTTTCTAGTTGTGCTGGGAAGCTTTTTTAGTTTTTGTCGGAAATGTTTGACATGAATCTAATCATGAGTACAACTCAAGATAGTTTGGGAATGTTTAGCTATTACTTTGTCTAGAATTAACTTTCCATCCTTATCAAATGAGAATAAATGGATCTAGTAGGGCTAGATACTAAAGGTCTTATAAGCTCTAAATCAGTCTATAATTTTATTTGCCAAAATAATAATAACAAATTAGTTAATATATCTACGTGGGCAACTATTTGAAAAATTCATGTTGGTTCTAGCTAAAAATTTCGCTTGAAAATTATTTCATAGAAAGCTAGTCGATCTAGGACATACAAATTATCTAGGTTTCTTATGGTTAGTTCCCGAAGCCGCGCCTTATGTGGCAATCATCTTGAGACCATTGAATATGTAGTTATAGATTGTGAGGTAGTTGAGCTTTTTGGAAAATAATTAATACTTGATTTGTAAGGACTTATTGGGTTTTGAGTAATTCAGATTTTAATGGAATGCTACATGGTGGTAATATTTTAGATGGCAATTCTTTAATTCAAAAGCATTTCAAATTATTTATATATTTATTTATGAAAATATATATGTAATTTAAAATTTATAGAAAATTTATTATTCAAAAGCATTTTGATTGCGAGTAGTTTGGAAAATTTATTTATGAAGAAAATGTTTATTTCTATTGATATTAACTTGCTATTGATATGTATATATTAAGAATTCAGTGAGACTTAAGCATCAATGTAAGATCCGGTCCCATGGTCCAGTGGTTAGGACATTTATGTAACTGTTTATTTTTTCTGACCTATTTATACAAAAAAATATATTTTTTAATTAAAAAATATACTCATACTAGTATTTCAGATAGAGGTGGCAAAACGGGTCGGTCCGCTAACTCAATGGGCCAGAAATTCTCTGCCCGGCCCGCAATATTTTACAGGCCTTCCGGCACAGCTCGCGAGCCCGTTTATCAACTAAAAATATACTAATTTTTTTTTAAAATAATTTAAAATGTTTGAGAGACTAAATAATCATCAAATATGATATTTCACATGAAAAGCTCCATGGATTAACTTCACCTTCAATTTTAAAGCACTAAACTAGACTTTAAATTAATTTTTTAAATACTTAGCGGGTCAAACGGGCCGACCCGGCCTGATAA
The DNA here is from genome assembly GCA_034359265.1 of Canna indica. Classification (NCBI taxonomy): domain Eukaryota; kingdom Viridiplantae; phylum Streptophyta; class Magnoliopsida; order Zingiberales; family Cannaceae; genus Canna; species Canna indica. The sequence continues at coordinate 53,892,058 of CP136896.1, forward strand.
GAGTCGACCCGCGTCGGCCCGCAATGTTATCGTGTCGGGCCGGGCCGGCCCGATAAACTTATCGAGCCGAATTTTTTGGCCCGGCCCGCAGTTATTGTGTCGTGCTATCGTGTCGTGCTATCGTGTCGTGCCTATTTTTATCGCTCCTAATTTCAGATGTACGACTTTAAAAATAATATTTATTTATTATATATATAATATTTTTACAATTGTTAATAGTATTAAATTATTAATTTATTACTATTGATTGTATATATGTAATACATACACGTGTATAATTGACAGGTAAGATGTTGTATCGGAAGTACATGATAACATCAGTGTAACAGCCTGACACGTGACGACATGCAAAGATACATTTATCATGTCTTATTCACATGCATTTAGACTCTGCTTTTGGTATGATCCATGCATCAATCGTTGTGATCAAAGCACTTGAAAGCTTCCTTGTAACGTCCATGATATAACAGGGGCGATATAAATTCGTCCATTTCGCTGATTAGCAATTTAGCATCCACGAAAACGACGCTTCTGTCCACCGAAGTTCACAACAAGAAAATTTTGAAATAATGACATTTAATTTTTGACGTCCGAAGAAGCGTCGAAATATCTAAGGACGGATGGAAACAAAAGTTTATAAATATCGACGTCTAATATAGACGTCGATACGTAAAAAGCAAATATTTTGACGCTGTCGAAAAAACGACATTTTTTTCGTCGAAATGGCAGCGTCGAAATGCTGGCGTCGAAATATTTCGACGCCAGAGTTTCGACGGAAAGGCGTCGAAATGTTCAGCATTTCGACGCCATCCTTTCGACGCAGCTGGCGTCGAAATGTTTTGACGCCGCGCGGTCGTCGAAGCATCGCCTCACGGGTTGAAAATTTCAACCCGTGAGCGTACGAATCGTACGGTATGCAGCTGAAATTTCTTTTCAGCTGCAGAACCGTACGATATATATATATATATATATATATAAAGCTGCTGCTACAGTTTTTTTTAATTTTTTAATAATAAATTTCGTATATACCCTCTCATCTTTATTTTTCCCTCCGATTTTTTCTTCCTCCCGCCTATTTCTTCTCTCTCGTTTCTTCTTCCTCCCGCCGACTTCTTCCTCTCATCTCGTCGAACCAGCAGCCGCCTGCTGCTTCTTTCTTCTTCATCCCTCCGATTTTTTCCTCTCGTTTCGTCGAACCAGCAGCCGACCGAGATCTTGCTCTCGTTTCGTCGAATCAACAGCCGATTTATTCCTCTCATTTAGTCGAACCAGCCGACAGTCGAAGAAATCATTTTTTTTTCATCCGACAGTGAAATCAAAATTTTTCCCGGACGGTGAAATCAAATTACTTCCCTTCTCGTTCTTTTTCTCCGGTGAAACAAACTCAAGTTAGTATAAATTTTTAATTTTTATATCAAGTGTTTCATGTTATGCTTTAGATTTCTTTTACCTGAATAATACATCATGATATTTGTTCTTTTGATCTATCATGTTATTTAATGTTATTTTTTTTTATCTATTTTACATGAATGACACTTCATGATATTTATTCTTTTGATTTATCATGTTACTTTATGTTATGCTATTACGTTCTCTTTACATTATTTTCATGTCTACATTATTATAACGGTTAATATAATTATTATTATTACTAAATTATTATAAATATTATATTATATTATTATTATTATTATAAATACAGATTTATTATTAACCGAATTAATAATAATAATAATAATATTATTATTATTATTATTATAAATACTATACTATACTATACTATTATTATTATTATTATTTAATTATTATTATATAAATACTATATTATTATTATTATTATTACTATATCATTTATTATTATTATTATTATTATTATAACTGAATTAATAATAATAATAATAATAATAATAATAATAATAATAATATTATTATTTAATTATTATTACTAATTAATAATATTATTATAAATACTATATTATTATTATTATTATTATTACTGAATTAATAATATTATTATAAATACTATATTATTATTATTATTATTATTATTATTATTTAAACTTATATTAGAGTATAATTAATTAGAATAATTAAATTTAGAATTCATTAAACTTGTCTTGATTTTATAAACTTCTTGCTCCCAATAATAAACTTTTTGATATTTTTATAATTTTCTACCAAGAGCTTAGACCCGTTCGAGAAATATTTATTGATTTTATAAATTTTGTTGATAAAATTTAGTTGTAATATTAAGTTGAATACTTATTTTGATATGGAGGAATGCGTATTCTACTTAATATTTTACTAAACAATATCAACAAAATTTATATTTTTCAAATAATAAATATCGAATTGTCCCTTATTGGACAGTTTAGTGACACAATTATTAATATCGCAAATTTAATTTCATTTGATCACACATGTCAATGGAATGTCGGTTGCATCTCTTTTATTCTCTGGTACGCTTCAGAAGTTTTGCGTACTTGGAGAACTAAAAAGAGATGCTGCCGAAATTTTCAGTGACTTGTTGTGATTAAATGAGATTATAGGTGCAATATTAATAATGTGTTGCTGAATGAGATAGGACCAACCCACCTATATGACTATACCCTTTATAGTAACATTGAAGTTCAATTTTGAAGTCAAAGATGGATAAAACTTGGATGTCAGCACCTCAATCATCTAAAGCCTATGCGAGAGGAATGAAAAATTTTATTCAGTTCGCAATTAACAATGGATTGGATGAAGATGGCACAATGAATTGTCCGTGCAAAAAATGCATCAATAGGAAATATCATAAACCAGAAGATGTTCAAAGACACTTACTATGAAATGGAATTTTACCGAGATATACCATTTGGTATTACCATGGTGAACCTTTATATCCGACAAAAGAAGCACAACTTGATATATCAAACAGAGCTGAAGCATTTGATCAAGTACATTATCATAATGATGAAACGCCAATTGATGTCAATGATGAAACACCAATTGATGTCAATGATGAAGCACCAATTGATGTCAATGATGAAACACTAAATGTTAATCTTGATGAAGCTCCAAATGCATTCGAACCGCCACAAGAATCTTCCCAACATTCTATGATGGATGATCTTGATGTTCCTCTGTATCCAAATTGTGTAAAATACAGTAAATCGTCATTTATCATTTAATTATATCATATAAATATTCTTAATGGTTGGTCTGGAAAGTCATTCTCAATGTTGTTAGAATTGTTGAAAGAAGTTTTTTCAGAAGGCAATACACTTCCATCAACGTGTTATCAAGCAAAAAAATATGTGAAAGATTTGGATTTATTCTATCAAAAGATACATGCTTGTCCAAATGATTGCATTCTATACATGGATGAAACTGCGGAAGCATCAACATGCAACATTTGTGGATTGTCTCGATGGACTTCCTCTTCAACTAATGATGAATCAACAAGTCAGTTAGAACGGAAAAACAAACCCTGCAAAAGTGTTACGATATTTTCCACTTATTCCAAGACTGACTCGTTTATATATGTCATCGAAGACCGCAAGCTCGATGAGATGGCATTCTGAAAGACGCACCAAAGATGGAATCATACGACATCCTGCTGATGCAGAAGCTTGACAAGCTTTTGACAGAAGATATCCAGACTTCGCTGTTGATTCACGTAATGTTAGATTGGGTCTTGCAAGTGATGGATTTAATCCATTTCGATCAATGAGCACAACTTATAGCACTTGACCTGTTGTATTGATACCTTATAATATGGAACCGGGCATGTATGAAGAGATCTTCAATAATGTTATCAATGTTAATTCCAAGCTCTAAGGGACCAGGAAATGACATTGATGTGTACTTACAACCTCTCATTCCTGAATTGAAGCTATTGCGTAGCGGAGTAACAGCACTTGATAGTATCTCCGATGAACAATTTACTCTGCGTGCAGCTTTAATGTGGACCATTAATGATTTTCCAGCATATGCAATGTTATCAGGTTGGAGCACTAAAGGACGATATGCATGTCCCATATGCGGTGATAAGACAGATTCTCGTTGGCTTAATCACGAAAAAAAATATTGTTATCTAGGCCATCGTAGATGGTTGTCACAAGAACATCCGTTTCGTCAGGACACTGAATTATTTGACGGGACAATAGAAAATGATAATGCACCAGTGCCAGTTGATTCAAAAATTGTTTACGAGTAGATTCAACACATTAAACATATTTATGGCAAAACTACCAACACAAGTAAAAAGCGCACTCGAAATAATTTGGGTTGTGAGTCAGAAGGCATTAATGCAGACACACAAACTCAGTAAAGTTTTCAGAGGCAAGATTATGGAATGTGGAAAAAAGAGAGTATATTTTTTGAATTACCATATTGGCAGCATAATCCATTGCGCCATAATTTGGATGCTATGCATATTGAGAAAAATATATGTGATAATCTGATTGGTACTATATTGGATATTGATGGAAAAGGGAAAGATAATTTAAATGCATGATTAGATTTGCAAGACATGAATATAAGACATCATTTACATTCAATATTATTACCAAATGGTAGATATGATATACCCTTGGCAATTTATTCAATGTCCACTCTTGAAAAGGATCTCATGCTGACATGTATAAAAAATATGAAAGTGCCCGATGGATATTCATCAAATATTTCTAGATGTGTGAATCTCAAGGATCATAGATTATAAAACTTGAAGAGTCATGATTCACATATACTGCTTCAAGATGTTTTTCCGCATGCATTACGAGGAATTGTGCATAAAGATGTTCTCCTCATTGTTAAAGAGATTTTTGCATTTTTTAAAAAGTTATGCAGTGCCAATTTAGACCATTGTGCCCTGGACGATTTGCAATCACGTGTGCCTTTGCTGTTATGTAAAATGAAGCAAATTTTTCCACCGAGTTTTTTCACTATTATGGTGCATTTGATGATTCACCTTCCAACAGAGGTGAAACTTGGTGGTCCTGTTCATTACCGCTGGATGTACCCAATTGAAAGGTTTGTTTTATTTATATTTTTTAAATATCTCGTGTTCATTAAGTATTAATAGTGAATCGTCAAATGAGGAGAATTTGTCTCGTGTTCATAGGTTATTTATGAGATATAAATCTCATGTTCGAAATAAAGCACAACCAGAGGGATCCATCGCTGAAGGATATATTGCTGATGAATGTCTTACATTTTGTTCTCAATATTTTAATAATATTGAAACGGTGTTCAATCGACCGCAGAGAAATTATGAAGTTGAAAATATTGAAAACTACTTATTTTCTTCTGGTGGTTGATTTATTGGCAAAGCTCGCCTTGGTATGTTGGATTTAAATGCATATGCACAAATGCACAGATATGTCTTGTTTCATACTCCAATGATTGAACCATACAAAAGGTATCAATTGTTATTAAATGTCTCTATATTTTAAGTTATTTTAAGATTATTGGTGTAATTTTTATTTTATTGTCTCAGGCAATTTCTTGAAGAACAATGTCATATAAATAATTTATCAGTTGCATCGAATGCTCAACAACAAAGGTGGATCATAGAGAGATTCGCATTGTGGTTACAAGATAAAGTGTCAGAAATGGTACAAAATGATTGTGATGCTTCACTACTTGCGTTAGCTCGAGGTCCAGTATCTGTAATTAAAAAATATGATGGATTGATTATAAATGGTTATAGATTTCATACCAAGCAACGAGAAAGATTGCGTAAAACACAAAATAATGGTTTAATGGTTGAAGCTGACAATCGTCAATATTATGGAGTTCTAACGGATGTAATTGAATTGGACTATCGTGGGGTATTCAAGGTAGTTCTTTTTCGTGCTGAATGGGTTGATATAAGGAATTCACGGGGTTTACGAGTGGATGAGAATGAATTCACATTAGTTAATCTTTCTCTATTATTTCATACTGGTGCATTTCTAAAAGATGACCCGTATGTGTTTTCATCACAAGCAAAACAAGTATTTTACATGTCAGATCCGAAGAATAATGAGTGGTCGCATGTCATAAATGTATATCCTAGAAATTTATATGACATCGGTAAATGACTTATTATTTATCAATATAATTTGTATAATTTGTTAATCTTTATGTATTTATCAATATATAATATTATGTTATTATACAGGATGTCAAGATCAAGAATAATAGATTCAGATGCTGAGACCCACGAGGAGGGTGAACTTAGTCCCGAGAGTGATCGTCCTGGGTCGTCACAAGGACGAATTCATAGACCTTTCTACATTTGGAGTTAGTTTTTATGTCATCATACATGTGAACATTATTTATTTAATCAAATTAATATTAATGTTTTCTGATGTAATTTAAAAACAGACACTACAACACAAATGCAACATGAAGGGTCTCCATATTTTACAGCTTCTTCTGTGTATACACTTAATCCCGACCAGTTAATTATGATCAATTTTTCTGATTGGGGTCGAAGTCATGATGACGGCCACAGATTATACTCACGTTTTATGGGGTTACTAGTGTGTGATTCTACATTCTTACCATTGACGCTTGACCCTTGGAATCAAATTTCTTCTATGTATAAGAATGGATTATGGGAGCAATTATTGGTATGTTATGAATTTATATGAATTTATGTTAGATTGCATTATTTAGTTGTGTGAAACTATATATTAAATATATATTTTGGGGTCAAACTAATATCATTTATAAATGCAGAGATATTTTTTGATCCCTACTGAGAACAGGGATCGTATTTTTCGCACTACTATGGCGGTCTTTGACAGAAAATTTAAAAATTATAAATTTATATTAAAAAAAAAAAATTTAAAATTGAAGAGTTAAAGGAGGAAAATCTTACACGTCGACTACGAAATGTTAGTAGAGAATCATGGATAAGAATGGTCGACTATTGGCATTCTTCAGCTAGTCAGGTAAGAATTTATATTTTGATACTTGCAATATTTGTTTTATAATTATAATTAAATATGACAGGCTGCATCTGAACGGGGTCGAAGGGCAAGAAGTGCAACTCAAGATTGCATACATACTAGCGGTGCGACCCCTTACATTCAAAGACGTGCTGATTTTGTAAGTAGTTTAGTAAATAATTTATAATTTATTTGTTTTTATTTTTAATATCTTTTAAATAATTAATTTTTATTTATATTGTGTGAAGCGACGTGCACATGATAGAGAGCCCAGTGAGCTTGAAGTGTATAGAACAACACATATTCGTAGAAGTGGAGGAGGATATGTACGCGAAGAAGCAGCTCAATTTATGGTATAACACATCTACGAATGAATTAAATTAATATTTTTTAAATTTATAATCTATTATTTGAAATGTAGGCCACTGCTGAACGAACACTTAATGAGCGACTTGAGACTAATCCAACAACAGAGCGAGTTCAACTCGAGAACCAAGTATATCGGGAAATATCTGGTCCCGAACATCATTCTCGAGTTCGCCTACAAGGGATTGGAGTCACACCAAGTCAATTTTATGAACATCAGCGACAACCTTTTGTTGCATCTTCCCACGATGCAACATATGACGAGCTTCGACGACAACAAGAGGCTGCAATGAAAGAAATGCAGCAAAAACATGATGCTGAGATGAGGGAGGTTCAACAAAGACTCAACAGAATGGAGCAGATGTGGTTTCAACATCAATTTGATAGTTCATCGTCACTGGGGCTAAATCCAATTATTAATCAAACCAATATGTTTTCCTCACCAATTGATTATGTATGTATTTATTTAATTTATTTGTAGTTGATATTTTTAGCATTCTAATTAATTAAATATATTTTCTAACAGAGTCGATTGTGTGTTCCTGAAAGTCTTCCTCATGAAATACCGTCGGCTAATATCGGAGAATGTACAAGTAAAGATTCATTTCTAAACTGTAAGTAATTTATATATTGTAATACTGAATATTTTAATTGATAATATTTAAATTTATATGTTTATAATTGATATTAATGTATAGATAGAGATGTTGATCCATATAGAGAAGACGATGAGGAAGAACAAGAAGATGAGGAGGAGCAGGAGGAAATGGACGATGAAGATTAGATTATTTAATTTTATTTGTAAATAAAATTACTGTTAGTTTTACACACATTATTGTTTTAATCAAATTTTGTATTACTGTTCTAATCAAATGAGATTATGAATTTGATGCATAATTTGATTAATTTTAAATTAATTAGCTAATTAATATATTAATTATTTGTTACGAGTATATTAATTACGCGGTTCACGAAATTTTATTTTGAAAAAAAAAAGCGTTATATTGACGCCTGTGGAGACGTTAATATGCTAAGCATATTGACGCCTTCACTGGCGTCAATATGGTAGCATATTGACGCCATCAAGGCGTCAATATACCTTCCTCGGTGGTCGTCGAAATTTAAATATTGACGTCTCATTTCGACCGTACACGTCGTCAAAATTTAAATATTGACGCCTCTTTCTGATGGTAGAAGGCGTCGAATTTTAAATATTGACACCTATAGAGACGTAAATATTTAAAATTAAGCGTTGGTTGTTTGACACACGTTTTCGATGAATTTACTGCCGTCAGTATGCAAATATTTACTTCCACCGACGTCAAAATTTATTTATAATTTGCCTTCAAAATTCAAACGATGTGTTGTAGTGGTTACACTGTCACATAATGGAAGAAATACGTTTTAAGTTAATTAATATTTTGATGTTGAATCAGATTATTTTACCTTTCAGAAATCAAATTTGATCCATCAAATTTTACAATAATTAGGGGAGTGCACGATTACCGAGTAAATCCAGAATTGATTGGAATCTACGATCGAGTAGGTTCCGAATAGATCTCAATTAAATTCGGATATGGTCCGGATAAGAAATTAAAGAATCGATTAAACCCAGTTCCCGTTCCAGCATACAGGATACCTAGAATCAAAACCGATATCCAGAATGATTATATGTTATTATATATATATATAATTCTCTGTCGCTATCATTTTAATATATTTATATTAAAAACATTTGTTATAATTAAAAATAATAATTTTTAGTCTTATTTATTTATTAAATTATGATATATGAAAATTTGAGAAAAAATAAACAGATTCTAATAGCGTACCCAGAACTTATGGTGTGGTACAGGTTTCAGATAGGGTACGATTCCAGGTCCCAAAAGGATAAGTTTCAGACTCAAAACCTAGGAACCAATCCTAGACAGGATAGGATTCAAGTATCATGAAAAATATAGGATACGACCCGCTCACCCCTAGAAATAATAATAATAATAATAATAATAATAATAACAACAACAACAACAATAATAATAATAATAATAATATTCTAGATATTTAATTTTTTTCTTTCTATTGCGTGTGTTTGCCAGCCTAGAGGAGTAGTTCGTAATTGAGCCAAGTCGAGTCAAAGAGTTGAGAAAGGGAGCCAGCCACCAAGCCGCCAAGCCGCCAACCCCTTTTCCCTTTCCTCCTCGGAGCCGTCACCACCCAGAGCCGAGCCGAGCCGCCTGCTTCCTCTCCCTCTTTCTCTCTTCCTTCCTTCCCTTTGGAGCAGAGCCGCCTGCTTCCTCCCCTTTTCCTCTATTCTTTCCCTTTGGAGCCAAGCCAAAGGGAGCCGAGCCACCCTCTTCTTCCCCTCTCTCCCTCTCTCCAAGCTGACGGCTTGGAGTGAGCACCCACCTTGCTTTCTCTTCTTTGGGGTTGAGCCGTCGGATTTCGAAGCCAAAATCGGAGGTCGTTAATTGGATTCTCGTCTCCCATCTATTTCTTAATTAGGTGAGTGGTTTTATCCCTCCTATTAGAGTTTTCTTTGAATTTTCTTGAAGCCGCCTTGAAGATTCTTGATCTTGATGATGTTTTTTTTTGCTTGAGATTTTCTTGGTTTCCATGCCATGCTTATATTTTAAATTTTGATATCATATCATGGGGCATATGTTTAATGGAAGATATGTGATTTTATAATTTAATCTTGTGAATCTTGGATGCAACCTCATCTTGGAGTTCTAGATGTTCTTGATGCTATAGATTAATTAATCTCCTTGATTCTTGAATAAAGATTCTTGATATATATGCTAACTTTTATTTAGTGAAAATTATGAGATTGTATGCATGATTGGCATGATAACATGAATCTGTGATGTTGGAAATTTAGGGATTTAATTATGTAAAATTCAGATTTTATTTCATGAGGTTCTGGAAATTTCAGCTTTCTAAAATTTATATGATGTTTGTTGAATTTGGGTTGATTTATGATTTCTCTGTTATTACGTGCTTAAATCTCTGAACATAGTTGTGTAACCTATCGTTTCGACCAGAAAACATAGTTTGGAACTAGATTCAGGTCAGACAGAGCAGTTCTGGGCAGAACGGTAATCTAAAATAAAACCCTAATTGAGATTATCTAAATTTTAATTATATAATTAAAATTGGGTTAAGAGTGAGCATAATTTGTTATGAACTAACTTATAAGGTATTCATGAAATAAAATCACATTGGTTCATGACATTACAGGTCTAAGGGATAGGGGTCGAGTTTGGAGTGTTGAGACGTTTCATGATAAGGATACCTCTAGGACACCATAGGAGGATCTTGACTTAGGTCTTGATGCATCATATCCTTAGGAATGGCGGAGCGGCTCAATTGGGAGCCGGGTTACGGGCTACGCCCGGGTGCTTGGACTCTAAATTCCCAACATGCAAGACAAGTTTGGATGGCCTTCCCGATTATCCTAGTGGGTGATGTTGCCTATAAGTATGGTAGGGCTTCGGCCCGATGCACCACTTTTTATTGGTGATGTTGCCTATGGCATGGTAGGGCTTCGGCCCGATGCACCATTTTTTTTGTTGGTGATGTTGCCTATGGCATGGTAGGGCTTCGGCCCGATGCACCTTTCTATTGGTGATGTTGTCTTCAGGCATGGTAGGGCTTCGGCCTAATGCACCTTTTTGTTGGTGACGTTGTCTTCGGGCATGGTAGGGCTTCGGCCTGATGCACCTCTTTGGAGAGTTAGATGCCGTGGGCATGGGTGGCTTGTTGGCCCGATAGTTAGTCATACCTCTATGACTTTGTCTTTTTAGAGAGAGAATTTATTTATGTTATCTCTGTATTTATTTGTGGGGGTGGGTAAAATTGCTCGCTGAGTTCTTTGAACTCACCCGTTGTCGTGTGATTTCTATTTTGCAGAGCTTGACTGGTGAGGTGGGTTAGATGCACTTAGCGCCGCTGGAGGGCAGATGAGCCGCTGGATCTCATAACAGTCCTAGTTAGGGTCGTAGTCGAGTCATTTTGGTAGTTGTCATGCACTTGTATTAGCTTGATTTGGAGTTGTAGCCCTTAAGGCATTTATGTTATTTATTTCAGATTTTATTTGCCTAAAATTTTGAACTGTTGGACTTAATCGTATTTTCGCACTTTTCATTTCTGAGCTATTAAACTAAACTTGGTGTTGGTTCGCTTTTCCTTTAAAAATAAAACTTGTTGTTTTCTTTACAATACATTATTTGATTTGGTTGTGCATGGTTTAGGCTTCGGGGTATAAGCACGTATACCCTGGTCGGTCACGTGACAGTGAGTTGGGGCGTGACAAATAATAATAATAATAATAATAATAATAATAATAATAATGATGATGATGATGATGATGATGATGATGATGATGTTGATGATGATGATAATAATAATAATAATAATAATAATAATAATAATAATAATAATAATAATAATAATAATAATAATAATAATAAATGCAGAACTCAATCTCTCGAACTAGTGGCAATCCCGGAAGCTCATCTGGAGAAACATCAAAATATTCACTAACAAGTGGTGTCTCCTCTACCTTCCCGGTCGAAACTTCACCCTCCTCAGCCACGGATACAAAAGTTAAAAATGACTGGCAGCCACTCACGAGTAACTTTCGGGCTGAAATAACTCCGAAAGATTCCCCCATACACTCACCCTAGAAAGTGAACGACAGCACGCCTGGCTTTTTAAAAGTAATAACCTTCGTTCTACAATCCATAGAGGCATAGTGAGACGATAGCCCGTCCATGCCCAAGACCACATCCAGTTCTAAAGTGGGTAGAACTACCAATTCTGCTTCCAAAGCATGCTCACAAATGGACACCTCACAGCCCTTAAAAACTATCTCGACATGGACGAAATGACTTGTAGGCGTTGATACAACCAAGGGTACCACAAGATAATCTTTCTCTTTATCAAGCTTCATAGCAAAGCGGAAATAACGGAATGTGTAGCTCCAGGATCAAATAGAACAGATGCAGGTAAGGAACAAACTACAAGGATACCTGTCACCACTGTCTTTGACGCCTCAGCATCGTCTCGGGTCATAGTGAACACCTGCACAGGAGCTCTCCCAGATCCACTGGCACGCTACTGCCCTGAACCCTGAGGTTGACCTCTCTGTGCAATAGAAGCAACGGATATCGATGCTTTCCCTCTGGACTACGCTGCACTAGAACCACCCCTGACTGGACAGTCCCTCCTAATTTGACCCGGCTATCCGCACCCGAAGCAGGCATTTGTACGGCCAAAGCATATCCCGGTGTGTCTCCGCCCACATTGCGGTACCTCAGCCCTCCTTTGCACCTCAGACACTACTGTCCTTCGAGTGGCTACCAGCACTGCACCTGGGCGACATCTAAAACTACCCTGTCCCCGTCCGAGCGGATGGGCTGCTCCAGTCACTATGCCCTCAGAAAAACCCTATCGCTCTCCAAATCCTTGTGGCTCGAATGTCTTTCTGGCTGCCCCATCATGTCGATCAATCGGTACCATCAACTCCTTCCACATCGCCTCATCCACCACTTGGGTGAAAGTGGTGTGCTCAGTGAAGTGAATCAACCTGCCGATATGTACTCTCAGCCCCTCCACGAATCGCCTGACCCTGTTCATCTCAATCGCCACTAGCAAAGGATGGTACCGTGACAAACGAGTGAACTCCACCTCATATTCTGCCACTGACATACTGCCGGTCTGCGTGGGCTGTTCAAATTTCCTTGCTCTCTTCTCCCGTACACTTCTGGGTAGATATTTGTCCACAATAGCTGCCTGGAACTCTTCCCATGCAGGGAGTGGTGCATCAATCCCCCTACGGGACCTCCATATATGTAGTCATTCCTTAAAGGGTCCCCTCAGCGGCAAACCCACCATCTGTACCATGGCTACAGAAGAGCATCCCAACACCTCGCACAACTCCTGAGAGCCGTTCAGAAAAGTTGTCACCTCCACACTAGCGTCTGTGAACTCCGACGGCCTCAATTGAACAAAATCCACATATGCAACGCTGCCTGTCATTGCCTCCCGCCTGTCCGTCTCCCTAACAACTGGGGGTACATACCTCGCTGCCCCTTGTGCAATCGTGCCACTGGCGGCACAGGTTGAGACTGCTGCTGCCTCAACCCCCGATCTCTACGGAGCTCCTCAGTCAATTCGGCCACCTGAGCCTCTAGCATGGCCACCCTAGGATCCTGTCCAGCCTCCTCCTGACCCGGCTGCCTACCACCACGGCCCCGGCCCCGTCCACGACCGCGACCGCGACCACGTCCACATCCACCTGAGGAATTACCCCCACTACCGCTCACCACAACATCATTAAAGGCATCCATCACTAATAAGAATAGCAACCAAGGACATGTACATTAATTTAACAAGAAACAATTAAAAAGGCTTATACGTATCACCGCGGGTGTGTAGGCTCAGTTCCCCGATCTCATGACTATGACACACTGTATGCCGACATGCTAGCAATGCCCATACAGTACCCCAATGTCCTTAAAATCGAAGTAAGGACCTAAACCAAATGCTCTGATACCACTTTATCACACCCCAATTCCACAATGGTGTGACCGGCCATGGTATACAAGCATACCCCGAAGCCTAACTCAAACCACAAACCACAGAGATAAACTAAACTTTTTAATGCAAACTCCAACAACTAATAAAATATTATAAACGAAACAATCCAATCCTTTGTTAAAGAAAGTGCAGAAACATGAATGTTCAACTAAAACAAACTTTAAAGAATGTTTTAAAACAATGAATGAAATGAAGAAACAATAAATCTCACTACAGGACTCTCTCTAAACCCGACCACTATCCTAACTCTAGCTTCGACTCATCACGAGGTCTGCCCTGAACCTGTTGCTCCCAGCTGCGCTACCCAGTACTCCAGTGTTACTACTGGTTCTGACCTGGTGCTACAAGAAGACAATAAAACAAATGGTAAGTCCACATTGAGCTTAGTGAGTGGCTCGGTCCTGAGCCTACCACGGTCCACAATTAATAGTTATATGAAAAGCATAATGACCACATAATAGATAATTTATTAAATCCAAAAATAAATCTTTTATCTATGTAAATCCAAAGCAGTCCAGATATAACCCATACAGAAAAGAAACCACATATTCACACAAGCATATTTTCAAACAATACGAGTCGGTTACTAGGACATGCCCAGTGAGCTTCCCGCCCATGTTCCTGAGCAAGGCAGACCCTCTAGCCTCAGTAACCCCAATTGATTGGGAAAACCCTCCAACCAGTGCCACTCCAGGTCGATCATCAGTGTGGCTCGCTGACAAGCTTCCCAGTCCACACCTCCTCCGCTGATCAGCCCAACCGGACCCCCATCTCATCCACATACACAAACATGTACAATAAGAACATAAATGCACCAACACTACAAGCACTTAATGTAAATCAGTATTTTTACATCATATAGTTCCAAGTACATGTGTCCTACAAGAGCGTAGTTTAAAAATGTCCAAACTGATGAAATATCTAAAATTTATAGATCACACCCATGATACAAGTAGTCCCATGGTATTCTAATTAATTGAGTCTCTACGTAACAAAAAAAAACATACAAGAGAATGTGTAATTGTTAAACTCTAAAAGTATACTAGAGCTTAAGGCATACTTTAATCTTTTCCATACTCATACAAACACACCAACAGTAGATGCTAATCGAAGATGATATAAATATAAATTTAGAAATAAACTTAACAATTCCTTTGTGGCTACTGCACAACTCCTCTTCCTTTTCTTCCTTCACCAACACTAATCTTCCAATCACTCACCGTTACAATCCAAATAAATCAATGTTTAATTGATTTCATATCCAATTAACAAGGTGACAGTGAAAAATCGTTATCCGCTTTCCAGGATTGATGATTTGTTTGATCAGCTCCAGGGGGCTCAATAGTTTTCCAAGATTGACCTGCGATCAGGGTACCATTAGTTGAGAATCCATGATAGTGACATCTCAAAGACGGCTTTCAAGTCAAGGTATGGTCACTATTAATTCCTAGTTATGTCATTCGGGCTAACTAATGCACCTGCAGCATTTATGAATATGATGAACCGAGTGTTCAGGAAATACATGGATAAATTTGTGATAGTGCTTATTGATGACATCTTGATATATTCCAGGAGCAGGGAGGAGTATGCTGAGCACTTGAGGGTAGTTTTGGAGACTCTCAGGGAGCACAAATTATATGTCAAATTCTCCAAGTGCGAGTTCTAGCTGGAGAGTGTAGAGTTCCTTGGCCATGTGGTGTCCATGGAAGGGGTAAAGGTGGACCCTGCAAAGATAGAAGCAGTTCAGAATTGGAAGAGGCCGACTAATGTCACAGGGATTCGCAGTTTTCTGGGGTTGGCAGGTTATTACAAGAAATTTATGAAGAATTTCTCCAGGATTGCAGCGCTATTGACCCGCCTGACTCAGAAGAAGGTCAAATTCGACTAGGATAGTAAGTGCGAGGAGAGCTTTCAGAAGCTCAAGGACCGCTTGACGTCGACACCAGTTCTAGCAGTACCCTCGGGCTCGGGAGGGTTTGTTGTTTATTGTGATGCCTCCCGAGTCGGCTTGGGTTGTGTGTTGATGCAGAATGGCAGGGTGATAGCCTATGCCTCTCGACAGTTGAAGGTACACGAGAAGAATTATCCGACTCATGATCTTGAGCTAGCAATAGTGGTGTTCGCATTTAAGCTGTGGCGTAACTACCTTTATGGCGAGGCTTGTGAGATATACACTGATCACAAGAGTCTCCAGTATTTTCTCACCTAGAAGGAGTTGAACCTGAGGCATAGAAGATGACTTGAACTTTTGAAGGACTATGACTGCACAATCATGTACCATCCGGGGAAGGCTAATGTGGTGGCCGACGCTTTGAGCAGGAAGTCTATGGGCAGTCTAACGCATTTGGTAGTTATGAGGAGGCTGTTGGCTCAGGATTTGGCCATGTGTTTGGACGGCGGGGTAGTCTTGTTAGTATCAGCTTCTGGTACGCTGGTGGCTCACCTGATGGTGCAGTCCACATTGGTAGACATGCTGCGGGCAGCGTAGGAAGAGGATGCTTTCCGCGCACTCACTAAGGATCTGGCCAGGAGAGGCGATGCCGATAATGATTTTGGTATTGACTCAGAGGACGTTCTGAGGTTTAATAACAGGATAGTGGTGCCAGATATGACTGAGGTTCGTAGGCAGCTACTAGTGATGGCTCATCGATCCACATACACTATGCATCTGAGACCACAACAATGTATCGTAATCTAAGACAGAATTATTGGTGGAAAGGCATGAAGAGAGAGGTGGTCGAGTTCGTGTCTAAGTGCCTGGTGTGTCAGCAAGTTAAGGCTGAACATTTAAAGCCGGCAGGGTTGCTCCAGAACCTAGAAGTACCAGAGTGGAAATGTGAGAAGATAACCATGGATTTTTTGACAGGATTGCCAAAGTCTGGGTAGGGCAATGATTCTATCTGGGTAGTGGTGGATCGCCTAATCAAGACGTCATATTTCATACCAGTCAGGATGATCTTTTTAGCCGAATAGTACATGAGGTTGTTCTTGAATCGGATCGTTACATATCATAGTGTTCTTGTTATGATCTTCTTAGATCGGGATACTCAGTTCACAACTCGATTCTGGCAGCCTTTCCAAGAGGCGTTGGGCACTCAGGTTTGGTTCGGCACTGTATTTCACTCTCAGACAGATGGTCAGTCAGAGTAGACCATTCAGACGTTGGAGGATATGCTAAGAGCATGTATTCTAGATTTAGAGAGTAGCTGCGAGAGGCACTTACCCCTGATTGAGTTTGCCTACAATAACAACTATCATAGCAGCATCGAGATGGCCCCTTTTGAGGCATTGTGTGGGCAGCGATGCAGGTTGCCTGTGGGTTGGTTAGAGGTAGGGGATTTCCTTATGATTGGATTCCCTTCTCGGGTTTTCTCTCGTGTCCTTGAGCGGATTTCGGCGTTGTGTCGTTTTTGATTGTTTCCCGTCAATTCTCATGATTTGATCGCCGAAATCTTGTGTCGACTTGTGGGAGGGAACCCGAGGATTTCCCTTTGTGGCTCGGCAGCCCTAGGAATACCCTAGGGGTGCTCGGCTAAGGTGGAAGAATGGGTACCCTCGAGGTGTTTGATGAAATTCCTAAGAGAGGACTCTTGTGCATTCTTGAGATCTATACCTTGAATTGCTTATCAATTTAGGTTCCTATATGTTAATGCATGCTTGGTAATCAATCTATGATTTTTGGATAGTAATTTTGTTTTAGGATTTGATCTTAATGCCATGTGTGTTCTTGATGTGGGTTCTTGATCATGAAGCTTGATTCTTGTTTATAGATGATATTGGTTCTTGCAAGTCTTGTTCAATAAATATGTATGTTTTGATATTTATCTCAAAATTTATAATTATGTTTTGATGGTAATTAAATATTTAATTTCTGTGAATTTCGGATTAATTACCATTGTATGCTGAAAACTTAATCTTGCTGAAATTTCATGATGAGTTGTTGATTCTGGGCTGATTTTAAAAACATTATTTTGATGTGTATAGTTTACTTAATATAGTCGTGTAACCTATCATTTCGACCAAAAAATATAGTTTGGATCAATAGGTCACACTTTGGAAGTCAGATTCGATTTAGGTACACCAGTTTCGGGGTCAGTAGTAAATTGAAAATAAAATCCTAATCTTGGTGATGATAATTTTAATTGCATAATTAAAATTCAAGGGGCAACATAATCTGTTATAAACCAACAAATAAAGTTTATGCATGAAATCAAACCTCATGGGCTTATGATGTTACGGGTCTAGGAGTCGGGATCGGGTATTGGGTGTTGTAGCGTTCCCAATAAAGACATTCCTAAGACACCGTAGGAGACACTCGACTTAGGTCATATTGCGCCATATCTTTATGAATGGCGGAGAGGCTCGGCTAGTAGCCGGAGTGCAGGCTTGGCCCAGAAGGTTGGATGGTTAATTCCCAACCTGTGTTTAAAGGAATAAGTTCGGATGGGCAAATCCTGATTATTCCTACGTTATCTCTTTAGAACAAGTTCAGACGGGTGAATCCATATTGTTCTTGTGTTTTCTCGTGGAACAAGTTTGGACGAGCAAGTCCCGATTATTCCTGTGATATCTTTAAGGGACAAGTTCGGACGGGCGAATCCCAATTGTTCCTACGCATCTCGTGGAGCAAGTTTGGACGGGCAAATCCTGATTGCTCCTGAGTTTCTTTATTATAGGATAAACTTGGATGGGCCAATCCCGATTATCCTAGTAACCATTGAGTATGATTTGTTGCCTTAGGGCACGGTAGGCTGAGGCCGATTGTACTTCACTGCTAGAGTGTTGGATGCCTTCGGGCATGTGGTGGCCAGATGGCCCAATAGCTAGTCACTCCCTTGTGATTTTATTCTTGTTTGAGACAAGTGTTTTATCATATGCTATATCTCTGTGTTTGGTTTCTCGTGGGGGTTGGTAGAACCGCTCACTGAGTTCTTTGAAATCACCCGTTGTCATTTTTTTTTGCAGAGCCTGACCAGTGAGGTGGGCTGGAGTACTTGGCGCGGCTGAAGGGCAGAGGAGCCAGATTGATCTCATAGCAGTCCTAGTTAAGGGTCGTAGTTGAGTCATTGGTAGTTTGTCATGTAACTGTGTTTTGGTATTTTGGAGTTGTAGTCCCTTGGGGACATTCATGTCTTTTATTTCAAATTTCACTTGTAAATGAACAGTTGAACTTTAATTTATTGTTTCCGCACTTTACTATTTAAAAGAATCTCTGTTTTGGTTTCTCTTTTATAATAAAAATTATTATTTCTTCCGCTATCCTTTATGAGTTGGCATGTGCATAAGTTAGGCTGCGGGGTATAGGCACATATACCTTGGCCGATCACGTAACCCTGAGTTTCTGGTGTGATATATATACAACCAGAATTTACAACCACAAAATATTATACACATACATCTACAACAAACCATACAAGTTTTACATAAATATCATCAATCTAAGCCTCAAACTGGAGGGCAAACAAGTATCATAATATCATATATACAACTATACAACTATAAGTATATAAACAACTATAAGTCTCAAACTGGAGGCAAACAAGTATCAAAATATGAAATGTAAAGTATAAACATCTATCAAGTATCTAAGCCTCAAACGAAGGTTAATAAGTATCAAAACAATAAAGTATTAACCAAAATCTCACTGTTGCGGTGGAGGTGATAGAGTCGACAACGATTGGGTCGGGATCATCGATTGGGCCATGGAGGACGACAGCTGGGAGATCATCGGTACATGAATGCCCTAGTGAGATGCAATTTGAGCGAGGAGGGCCTGCATGCTCTGCATCGTCTGTCTCAACTCATCGTTCGTTCGCCTCTGCTCCTCCATAGCCAACCTCTACCGCTCCATTGCCTGCATCTGCTGCTCTATCGCCAGCCTCTGCTCCTCCATCGCCTGCGTCTGTTGCTCCACCGTCACCCTCTGTTGTGTAAGCTCGGACTCCAAGGCCGCTATCCGACTTTGGTCCTACCTTCGGGATCTCGACGACCGCTCACTCGCAATTGGAGGGGTCAGTGGCCCTAACACAGCTCGTGCATGGCCACTGTCTACAAAGCCATAAACAAGTCCGTGCTCAATCCCAGCCACTTGCGGCCTTGACCCATGCTCCCGCGTCAAACTCCTGCGGCGTGCCTCCACGCTCGATCACAGTTCTCGTGTATGTCTCCTACACACGTTTATGTTTTAAATATTACATATATATACTATAAATAAAAATTGCGTAAATCAAATAGACATAAATACTTACCACGATGATCGAGGCCCTACTATTGACGTAGTCCCCCGCTCCTCGTTGCCGACGATGAGTGCGCTCAAACACCTGCATAAGCGAGGGGCGTTCGACCGTACCATCCTCCGCCACCCGCGTCTTACATTAGAAAACAAATACATTAGTATCATTATACACAATATATAATTTAATTAAAAGTAAGAAAATTATATATACCATACGACGCTCATGCACCACAAAAGATATGGAGCCACCAGTGTGGCACGCCCTTGTGCCATCCCCCTCGGATATGCGGTTTCTCGATGTTATTCGGGAGACCTCCTGCCACTCAGGCGTGTCCCAACGCTCAACGAGCTGGTCCCACACAGGTCTAGGAATCCACTCGGGGTCGTGTCCCCGAATCTGCCAAATGTGTGTGGCCCTCAATTGTCTCACCACGGTCTTACGGGCTGCTAAAGGGGCCCGTTGTAGTGAGCGCGGGCAACACGCTCCTAAGCATTCTCTAAAAAGGAGTATTGTTCTCCGGCCATCTATAATGAGCCTGCAAAAAAATAAATTTATTATTACCGATCGATATTTAACATTAATATTAATTTAATAAATATACTTACCGAGAACTCTCGCCATAGTAAATCCATATGCTCACGGGGCACGTGAGACTATGTAGGCCACACCCTATGCATAAACTTTCAGATCGTCCGCGTTATCATGCGTGGGACGTCCTCCTGCTCAAACCTGCACCAAATATAGTACAATTATATATTATGATGTATTGAATTATAAATAAATTATAAGGAATAATTAATGCATCTAGTTACCTTTTACCGCGCACAGTAACCGATCTGTACGACTCTCCCTCGGCTGGCGGAGGGAGAATTCTGTTAGGCCCTCGTGGCCTACGTCTCGATGTTGACGAGCCTGGATCGGCTGAAGGGATGGTGGCTGGAGGTGGGAGGATGGTGGCCAGATCAGGTGGGGGAATGGTGGCTGGATCAGGTGGGGGGCGTGACGGGCGGTGGAGGAGAATACCTCACCAAGAAGAAGGGGCGACGAGCGGCGGAGGGTCGGAACCGACAACGGGCGGCGTGGGTAGCGGCAGCAACACGAGCGACGGTAGCGGTGACACCAGCTGGAGAGAAGAAGAAAAGCAGAAGAGGAAGGATCGGGCGCGAACGCAAATAAAAGGTTTATCACCGACGACCAGACAACCGTCGATAAACCGTGGACTCATACTAATACCGATGGCCGACGAGGCCCACACTAATCCGTTGGTGAAGAGTTTTTTATTTTCGTGCCGCATTCGCGCCATCAATTAATAATCGATGGTCGATGCTTTCTGTGGCTAATGACATATTTTATATCACTGACAGCTTGGTGCCCCCGCTAAGCTGTCGCTACTAAGTTATTTTATTTCGCGTCTTGTGCGCACCATCAGCTATGAGCAACGATATTAGGTGGTCGTATGTGAGCCGGGCTAATTTGGTTACATGAGCCACGGCCGATGCGACCGTCAAAAAGCCGTGAATTATTCTGACGGCCCAGGTGACCGTCGGTGAGCCCCGTGATTGATAGCCAATATTCTAGTAGTGTAAGTCGATGGGGGGTGGGGTGGGGTGGGGGGAGGAACGGCCTCGGTGGCCCTGATTCCTTCTTCTTATCTTCGGTGGTGCGTGTGGGAGACCTCATCTCGGAAGGTTGAGATTGGCCTCTGGGTTATTTCAAGGTGGCTATCTTCATCATGCTCCGAGTGGCAATGCTCGCACTCGACTAGGTGTTGTTCTTTAGACTACGTTAGCGCATCGGCCTGGGCTCTTAGCCTTAGGTTCTGCGCCTGTAGATCATATCAAACATCATAGCTCCTCTAGCGTTGAGTCAGTGGCCACTGGAGTGTCACTCCTCGCTGTGTTAGCATCTTTTGGTAGCGGGGGAACGTTGCTGCTAAGTTGGTGCATGTTGGCATCAGTGTTTGCCTTACTTCAGGTGTCTACCATGATATGGCGCAGGTAAGATTTTCTCGGCCCCATGGTGGGTGCCAAATGTTCTTGCATAGTGTCGGAATGATGGAGGCCTCCGTGTCTCCTTGTCCAGCGCGACTCCGGTGATGACCTGCAAAAACACTTTGATGTTCAAGTGAGAGGAAATCCCAAATGATGGGTATAAAAATTGGAATCGAGAGTATACCTGATGTGCATCGTGTCTGTTTTATGAGGCATGCCTAGGTGTTCAATGATGATGTCTCTTAGATTCTCGCGGGGGTATGCCCGGAATGGGTCGAGTATTATCCCTAAGATCATGGGTTCATTACTGTCGAATCTCTGGTAATAAATGAAGGATGTTGTTATCTTTGTTTGGCCAGGTGGTTGCTCTTGGGCTAAGTTTGTAGTTGGTTCAATCTTAGTTTGGTTTATGAATTGAGGTGTTTTTGGGTCTGGTCCGATCGAGCCCAAAGAATTAGTTCAGTCCAACTATTAATTTGAACTTAAGTACTTAATTAGATCAATGATCAAGATCCATAAAATTAATTAGTCAATTTGGACTATCCAAAGTAAGATAAAAGTAGTATTAAATTGTGTTTCATATATCATTAATTAAGTTGTGTGGTTCTATGTTATATATTAATTTAATTTGGTTTTGATATTAACACTAAGTGAGGAAATGTACTTTTAGATTAAGTATTTTAATTAAGTAAATTTAGTTTTAGATTAAGTACTTTAATTATTTATTTATTTTTGACAAGAAATATAGATCATGCATTCATTAAATCCAAATTCAAATTATCAATGATAAAACCTGATGGTTGGTGTAGCCAAATATCATTAGCATTTATCCTAGCAAATCGAGCCAATGTATCAACCACATTATTACAAACTCGAGGAATAAAATAACATTTAAAAGAACGGAAGTGACGGGTAAACCGTTTGATATCACTGAGGATGTAGCCATTGTAACCATAACATTGGTGATCACCCTCAATAAGCAGAAACACAACAGAAGCATCCCCTTCAAGTATAACATTTTGGAATCCCAATGAAAGTGCCAGTTGAAGACCCTCCTTAGCCGCTATGAATTCTAGTGTTGCAATATGTGGACGATCATCCCGATGAATACATTTCGCTGCAATAAAGTGGCCAATAGAGTCCCGTAATTCCACACCAATGCAACTGCCGTTGTCAGCAGAGGGTACAGAAGCGTCCACATTCACCTCAATCCAATTTGCCTCAAGTTTAGTCCAAAGATGAACATAAGAATAAGTGTGCAAACGAGCATCATCAAAGCGTTGAGCATCCATGTAAGAAGTGGACATATGTCGTGCCATAGCAACAATCTGGATCCCTCAGAGGGTACCCGACCACGCCACCGCTGATTATGTTCATACCAAAGACAGTACCAGAGATTTCATAGCCAATTGAATTGGGCAGGAAACAGGTCATTCCAAAGGAGATCCACCATCTGCAGAATAAAATTGTCCCCGTCCAGGTTTACAACCTTGGCTATAGAATCACTGGGGATCATGTGTGAAGTAAATTCACATTAGAAGAAGACATACTTCATGGATTCTGGAATTTGATTATATAAGAAACACTGAAGATCCTTAGGCACGCCTTTACGTTGCAAAGGATCTTTCACAGGCAAGATATTGAGGCATATTCTCCATAAAATCACCTTTAATTTTGGCTGTTTAGGCAGTTTAGACTTGCAAACTTAATGAGATAGAGTCAATTTATATTCTATAGTTTATTTTTCTATTAAATTAGTTAGTGGAGAGTTGGAAAGGCACAAAGATAAGAGGATAAAAGTAATCAGGTTGACGAAAAGGCAACATGTGAAGGTACCTCTCTTTTCTCTTTCAGTCGAAAGCTCAAATTGTTGACTTCTAATTTATTTATTCACATGGCAATGTCAAGAGCTACAGGCCACTCAATTTTTTTTTTTAAAAAAAAAAAAATTAAAAAATTATAAGATTTGCAAAAAATTTATATTCTACTCGTGTTTTCAAAATTTGCCTGTAAATGCACAATCTTTACATCCGTTTATATCATCTACCAAATTGTCAAGCGTCGTCTCAACTTAGCTGACGGCGTTTGACGATTTGGTAGATAACATAAACGGATATAAAAATTGTGCATTTACAGACGAATTTTAAAAACACGAATAGAACAAAATTTTTTTACAAATCTTATAATTTTTTAGTCTATTTTTCATTATATATATATATGAACAATTGTCATTAGAAAACCATTATCATCGAGGGACCAAACCGAAATTACAAGTTTCAATTAGGGATGTCAACGGGGCGGGGCGGGTACGAGGGGTGCCTACCCGCTACTCGCTCCGCGAAATAAACGGGTACTCGCTACCCATTTATTCACCGCGGGTATCAAAAAAGATAATCATTTAATTACCCGCGGGGGAATACGCACGGGTATTGGTGGGTACCCATGACAATTTAAAAATATATATAAATTACAATATTTTAATAACTCTTCAACTCTTCAAGCATTTTGATAACAACTTCAAGTATAATAATTTTATTTTGATGAACATACAATATTTTGATAACAACATCATCATAAGGTTTCAAAATATAAAGTATATGAATATTGAATTGGGTTAGGATTTTTTTAGTATATGTACCGAGAATAATATTGTAATTTACTAATTCTCACAGGTAACGTGTACTCGCGGGTATGGGTACTATAATACTCGTATCCGTCCCATATAATAAACGAGTAAGAAAAATTATCTGTGAAATCTCCGCAAGTAGAAAACTACCCCTCATATCCATCATAAACGGGTAGATACCTGTGGGTACCCGCCTAAATAGATAATGTCATCCCTAGTTTCAATTGAGTAAAAACAAAATTGTAAAAAAATATTTATCAGAATCAAAACTAATTTTATCAATGTACCATAAATAAGCTTGTATGTTATTTTAGTAAAATAAAATAGATGTGAACAAAAAAGTGTTGTGTCGTCTTTGTTCGAACTAAGTCAATGTCTGACCTTTGCGATTGTTTTGCATCTTTTTCTTTTTTTCTTATCGTCCTTCTCAGATCAGCCAGGGTTAAAATGAAACTTTAAGATTTGTTTGGTTACCAAAATCAAATATATTTTTATGATTTCGATTTCACTGAAATCAAAATTGCTTACGAAAACGTATTTGGTTCAATATTTTCATAAAATTGAATTGAAACCACAATGAAAACGAAACCAATTTTTTTTAATAAAAATGAAAACACCAGAATGTTGGTTTTTGTGATTTTGAGACTGTCGGTTTCGTTATCAAAATGCAATAGCAACTTTATAATTATAAATATTTTTTTTATAAAATTAATTAATTTAAAAATAAATCAAACAATATCTAATTTTTTAAAATAAAAATAAAAAACATCATTTTTCAACTCAAACTATTATCTTAAATTTATAAATTAATTAAATTAATTTATATCTAATTGACTCAAATCCAAATTTTAAAATAACTCAATTTTCTTAAAGTTAATCTATTTATGATTTAATCTAAACTAAATTTAGACTATTGGACCTTTTATTTTGAAATTTTATAATAACTATTAATTAATTTTTATATTCAATTTAACAAAAAAATATTAAATTATCAATAAATAAATTAATTAAATCTTACAAACATTTAACTCATTCATTTTTTTTATGTTAACTGATATATGTAACAAACAATTATGATACGTGTCACATGCTATAACCATATTAGTAAATATTTAATTTTATAAACTAACTAAATATTTAATTACTACTAAAAATATTTAAGAAAAATTAATATTATTTTTTATAACCAAATAAATATTCACTGATTTCAACTAACTAAAACTGATATTATTTTCATTAACCAAACGCGTTTCAGAAAACTGAAAATAAGTTTTCGAAACCAAGTTTTTAATTTCACTGAAACCAAATCAGAAAATAATTTTCGCTAACCAAACAACACCTTAAATTCATTCATTATTATTTTCCTTATCTCTCACTTTTTCTTTCTCTAATTACCTAACCTCCATGGATTTGGCGAATAACAAGAGCTAAGGCCGGATATTTCTATTCGTCAAGATCGGTGGTCACGATGCGCTTCCAAGACATAAATGGCGGTGGGAAATAAGAAATGAGATGAGAGAAGAGGTTAAAATATTTTTTTAATGTTAAATATGTTATTTCAATAAAATAAAATAATATTTAATATTTCATTTTATTAAAATAATTTAGGGGATACTAAAAATTTAGTTTCGATAATAGTAAAAACTTGTTCAAATTTGTGTTTTGGTAAAATCAGAACAATAAAATTCCAGTTTTGCTAAAAAGTTGAACCATTGTTCAAGAATATTAATTAATTAATATATAGATTTAATCGGCAATATGAGCAAACAGTACTCAAAATCTTCTGAATCTATTAAATGGGAGGTGTGAATCTTCTATTTATGCTCGATTATCTTTGACAAATTAATTAAAAGTTGATTTGATTGTACGTAAAAGGCAGATTTCTTTGAATCCAAATCAAGTATCATTTCTTTTGAACGATTGGATAGCTTGGTGGAAAAAACATGTCTCAATAGCTTGCCTTAGTTGTCAAAGTTCTAAATTAAAAGACAAACAAATTTTATTCTCATCAGACTATTGAAAGTGATGGATGATCATTTCAATTACACGTGAGATACTAAATTAAATTTTGATATTAATTAATTAAATTTAATATTAATATTTAATTATAAGGTGAATTATAGTTCGACCTTAAGAATTTATAGAAAGTTGAAGTTCAATGTCAACTTTATACTTCGCCTTTAAGTATTGAACACACACATTATTTGCAGAAGTATTATCCAATGTCAACGAAGATAACTTCTTAAAAATGCCCCAACCATTCAAACATCATAGATTTTACTCAACCAATGCTACACTAGCATGAGGAGAAGATATATAACTCAAACATAAGATGTACTTCCTAAAAATTTAATCCCTATTAACGAAATGGACAATTACGAGAAGATAGTCATTACTATTTATTACAGTCCACAAATCTGATGTCAAATTGACCCTACCATACGACGTTGCTAACACGTTCTTAATCTTCTTCTTTTCTAACTCATAAAGCTTCAATAATTAGTCTTTGCACTATTCGTAGAAACAAGCCCTGATTCCTCGATAGTCAACAAATTGAAATGACAAATTATGCTTAACCATAGGAGAAACAACCAATTCCCGAAACTTATCGAGATCAAATGAGCAATCATATAGAGTCATATTACCCTGAGCATTAGTAGAGAAGAGCATCTGACTGACATCGTGTGTGTCTCTTTTCTTACATTTCTCCATATGGCGTAGGAGATGATCGATCCCACCTCTAGCTCTGCAAGTGAACTTATCAAGAAAAATGTTGCATTGACACATCTCTTTTCCATCTCCACCCATGGAAAGTCGAGTGAACTGCTGCAAGCACTTTGATCTCCTTTGTCTCTTTGTTCCTTTGTTCTTTTTGTCAGCTATCCCCGACTTCAATGTTGGAAGTGGAGAAGCATCCATGTTTGTAGCAATTGCATCTCCTTCACCTCCATCTACATCTTCTTCAATATCATTGACAACATCTATCATCGATCAAAATACCAATCTCAAGATTCTCAACGATATCATCTTCTCTCCTCGGCATCTATAAACAAACAACGAAACAACTGTCAGGACATTCAGTTTCAACCAGCAGCCACTAAGTATTTGACTAATCATCACTATCAAAAAATCACAAATCAGCTAATCATTCAGCCAACTGACCACAACAACTAACTAATCAGTAATCGACGACCACAACACATACACTACTAGAATTGTCGTCATCATCGACGGCTCAGACCGTGGCTGAACCGTCGGTGATAGATATCACGGACGGTGTCAACCGTGGCAAACCACCGTCACTGATGCGCGCGTCTCAGATAAGTTGTGACGGCCGCACTCGGCCATCACAAGTAATCATCAGCGACAGTCGCGTGCGCTGTCGCTGAATAAAAACCATCAGTGACGATTTTAGGCGGTTGTCACTGATACCAACCATCAGCCACGGCCTAGTTCCATCGGTGGTACTATTAGCAACTGTGATATTTGATGCTACCCAAACTATCCGCCATTTACGATAAGCTTTCAGCCACGGCTTAGTGACGGTGAACCGTGGGTAAGCCATGGCTAAAGGTGTATCCTGTAATTGAAAAAATTAAAAAAATTATAAATTCCTGTATACAATGATATATCAACTAATAAACTATTTTCAATGACATATTACAATCAGAAAATATCATACATATGCATTTGAAATCAAACATACAAGTTTTACATAAATATCATCAATATCAACCTCAAATTGGAGGCAAACAATTATCAAAATATCATCTATATACAACCAAGTATCAAAATATAAACAAAATACAATTAATCAAAATCTCACGGCTGCAGTGGAGGCGGTGGAGTCGACAACGACTAGGTCGGGAGCGTCGACTGGGTCGAGGAGGACGACGGCTGCGACATTATCGGTTGAAGCCCAGCATGAGATGCAATCTGAGTGAGGAATGTCTGCATGTTCTAGATTGTGTGTCTCAACTCATCATTTGCCTGCCTCTGCTCCTGCATCTCTAGCCTCTGCTGGGTGAGCTCCGACTCCATGGTCGCTATTCGGCTCTGGTCCTGTGCTCGGGATGTAGAGGGCCGCTCACCCGCAGTCGGAGGGGTCGGTGCCCCAAGTGGGCCGAGCACGGCGCGTGCATGGCCACTGTCTGCAAAGCCAAAAATACGGTCGTGCTCCCAGCCACCTACGACCTCCACCCAAGCTCCTGCGTCGAACTCCTGCGGTGTCCCTCCACGCTTGATCACAATCCTCGTATAAGTTTCCTACACATGTTTATATTTTAAATATATAAACTATAAAAAAATTGTGTAAAACAAATAGACAATATATAATACTTACCATTATATACGAGGCTCTGCTATCAACGTAGTCCCCCGCTCCTCGTCGACGACGGTGGGTGAGCTCAAACACCTCCATCATCGACGGGCGTTGGACGGTGCCGTCCTCCGTCACGCGCGTCTTACATTAGAAAATAAATACATTAGTGTCATTATACACAATATATAATTTAATTAAAAATAATTAAATTATACATACCATACGACGCTCATGAACCGCAAAAGAGATGGAGCCACCAGTGTGGCGCGCGCCCGTGCCGTCCCCCTCGGACTTGCGATTTTTTGACGCAATCCGGGAGACCTCCTGCCACTCAGGTGTGTCCCACCGCTCAACGAGATGGTCCCACACAGGGCCAGGAATCCATCTTTCATACATATTGAGGACGGAGAAACACGTCTTGTTCGAACATTTTCGGCACAGACATCAGATTTTATCACCACTAAGGAATTTTTCATTCGAGTAGACGAAATTTAAGAAGTAAGTTACGTACGCCTACTCGAAATTCGTCCGTTATAGCTCCACGATGAATTCGTCGGTACATCCAACTTCGATCGCCCGACATATTTTGTCAAAAAGTTTGCAATATCTTTAGGTAATGTCTTTAGGTGGGATGACCATATTCCATTCAGGATTCATGTTATTCATATTGCACTTAGTATTTCTTTTAGTCATTAATTTTATTCTAAATTTCGGCAGCATCTCTCTACAGTTCTCCGAATACACATATCATTTGGGCACGTATTGGAGAACAAGGGAGATACAAGCTAAAATTTAAAAATGAATAATGACTAAAAAAATAAACTAAGTGCAATATAAATAACTATGTTTCCAAATTGTCCAATTAGGGACAATTCAAGGGTTGCATATCGTATAAAAGATCATTTACTTCGTTTACATGAACATACAACCCTCGAACGGATCTAAGGTTTTGCAAAATTAAAACTTGACTCGTCGATGCGTACGTGAAACTCATCTTGATTTCGGCGCGAGTCCACCGTGGACGATTTGGCCGCGAGTCTAAAGTGGACGATTCCGGCGCACGCGAGTCCATCCTTTATTGACGATTCCGGCGCGAGTCCAAAGTGGACGATTCCGGAGCGCACGAGTCCAAAGTGGATGATTTCATAATTATAATTACACCCAACTAAAATTAATCCTAACATTTATTCTACCCCAATTAAATCTAATAACAACTAATTAACAATAATTAAATCTAATTGAAAACTAATTAATCTAATTTTTTAAAAAATTAACACTAATTTACTAATTAAATCTAAAATTAACCCTAATTAATATCTAATAATAGTAATTAATAGTAAATAAATCTAATTAATCACTAATAATAGTAATTAACACTAATTAATTAAATTAATATTATATATATATAGTATATATTGGTCGGCGCCGACCGGAACCCTAGGGTTTCGACCGGTGCCGGACCGGAGAGGGGGGGGGATGAACTCACTTGGTGGTGGCGGAGAGGGGAGAGGGATCGACGGCGAGGGTGAGGGAGCAGGCTGATGGTGGCGCACGTGGGTGACGGAGATCGAGGGGGAGAGGGGCGGCGGTTTGGGCAAGAGAGACGGGGAGAGGGGCCGAGGAGGCAACACGATGAGGGCGAGGGAGCAGGCAGCATGGCGAGGGTGCGGGGCGGTGACGATCGGCGGCGACAAATCGTCGGCAACGGCGGAGAGAGAGGAGAGCGGGGGAAAGAGGAAGGGTCGGGCGTGAACGCAAATAAAAAGTATTTTCACCCACGGCTCGCCAGCCGTCGAAAAATCGTGGATTCGTAATTTTAATATCATCGACGGCTGGCCCTCTCTAAGCCGTTGGTTTAGAGTGTTTTAGTTTTCGTGCTGCGTTCGCGCCATTAATTAATAAGCGACGATCGCTTCTAGCCGTGGCTAATGACATATTCATATCACCAACGGCTCTCGCGCCCCCGCTAAGTTGTGGCTAATAACTTATTTTATTTCGTGCCCCGTGCGCGCCATCAACTATGAGCGACGGCTCTAAGCGGCCGTATGCGAGCCGCGGCTGATTCAGTTACATCAGCCACGGCCGCTACGGTCGTCGAAAAGCCGTGACTTATACTGACGGCTGAGGCGGCCGTCGGTGATTCCCATGGCTGATGTGGTATATTCTAGTAGTGATATATATATACATGAACCATAGCTTTAATTTTCATTTGTTCCATTGCATATGGCAAGGAAGGATCTCATGGACACGTATATATATTATATGATGATCCATTTCCATAGTTCAAAAAGAACCTTAAAGTGGCTAACTCTATTATGCCAAAACAAAGCTTCCCTGAAAAAGAACTGTTCCTAAAGTGAAGGCTAACTCATGTCATGTGGATATTAGTTGCTGAAGAAGCTCTTTGGTGTGATGTGTGTTTTGCAGAAGTAGATGCAGTCAAAAAGCATGGGAATGTATTCAGATTTGAACTCATCAAGCTCGAGTCCTCACCTTAGAAAAGTGGCTCGCAGTAGGAGATCGCCGGATGGAGGCAGAGGGGGAAGCAAAGGGGGCTGAACCTGGTCGCTGAGCTCGAGTTGGAGGCACGAGGCAGAGGAGAGCTCCTTGGGGATTGAGCTCACGACGAAAGTAGAGGGGGCTGGACATGCTGGTCGTCAAGCTCGAGTCGGAGGCAGGGCATAGGAGAGCTCGGAGCTGACGGCGGAGGAACGAGGCAGAGCCACAGAGGAGAGCTTTTTGGGGTTTGGAGCTCACGACGGAGGCAGAGGGTGCGGCGGATGGAAATGACATTGAGGGGCGAGGCTGCGGTGAACTCTCTAGGGTTTCAAGTTTCAACTTTAAGTCATGCGACACTGTGACTTTTTGAGAGATTCAATAATTTTCAATTCATTTTTTTTAATAATTAGCGGGCCGACGGGCCGGCCTGACACGATAAGAGTTAGCCCACTTCAGCACGAAATTTATCATGTTGGGCCGGGCCGGCCTGATAAGCTTATCAGGCTGAACTCCCCGGCCCAAGCACGTAATTATCTTGTCGTGTTCGTGCCAAGCTATCGTATTGTGCCCATTTCTGCTACCCCTAAGTTGAACTAATGTACCTTAAGTTTATTTTTTATGTGCTTGATAAGGAGTTGAATGATAGCTCGAGACAGAGTGTGCATGCACATTAGGTGGAGTCTAAGTCGTCTTCACGAATTCATCATTCGAGGTAAGGAAGCACCTTGTCAAGCACTTGTTAATTTCATTTTTATATCATTGTATGAGAATTGTTGTTTTTGTTCAAATATCATGTTTTTTATTTTGGGATTCGATCGATATAGAGAGGATAAAAATATGATTCGATCGAGATAGAGAGGATAATAATATGATCTAATGTTAATAATTAAAAGTTCTTATGGATGTTTCCAACAGTTGCTAGTGGAGATAGGGTGAATTTGTTACTATAGAGATTTCAACTAGTACTGGATCCATCAGCTGCATGTGTTTCCCTGAAATTTTCAATGTCGATTTCTATTTTGGTTTAGCTTATAATAAATTAGGAACAAATGTTTATTGATGAATAATTTCAGCTTTCATGTTGATAAGCACACTATGTTCGTAATTAAAAAGATCAAAGCAAAACCAAATAGCACAATGCATGGAAGTCAAGAAAAGCCATGAATAATAGTTTTAAGGCTTAGAATTATTGCAATTTCTATCACTTGTTCGGTTGATTGACGATTGACCGTCCATCAACCAGGCAATGACCAACGAGTTCAATGGCTCTTTTTTTCAACCATTGTGATCTCTTCTACCCGAGCCTCTCTTTATAAAATTATATATGTCCCTCTTGTCCTCCTCTACTACTCTAGAACTCATTGAGACATTTTAAGAAATTTCTTGACCTTTCATTATGCCATTCTTGAGAAATCCTAGCTTTCAATTTTTTTTTCTTGATTGAGTCTTAACCCTTGAATGATTCACTATCAAAGCCATCAAGAGGGGCTAGGAGCTTGTATTTTAATCTAAATATCAGTGTTTCACTTATTTGCTCCATTTGTTTATAAATTTAATTTGTTTTCTGCTTGTTTAAAACTTGTTAGTAGACCTAGGGTGTTAGCTCTAGCTTGAGTGGTTACATTGGTATAGAGCCACAAGTCCACTCGGTTTGATAGGTCAAATTTGATTTCCTTAGGCTAACATTTTAAAACTTGTTAGATCTTCTCCAAACAATTTGTAACTTGATGTGGGGTTACCTCACCACTTGTTTCTTCTTTCCCCTTTTCATTTCTCTGTTCTACATGTACTTGTAATTTTCACCCCTATGAGAAATACAAGTCTTTTTTTGAAGAAAAAAAAAGATTTCCTTAGAGCTTGAGGTGTTGAGGTGCCCTCGGGGAAAAGGTTGTACACTACTAGAAATCAGTCAATCTGCGACGGAAAATTTGTGACGACAAATTTGCGACGGTAAGGTAGCGGTCACAGATGCGACAGTTCTGTGACCGCGAGCATCAGGGGTCGCAGAGTCGCCACGCCACATTTACGACAATATTTGTAATGGTCGTGTTTTAATTTTGGTTTCGGTCGGAGACTCAAGTTGCACGTCAAAGCGAGTCATGGAGACTGTCGGAGAATGCGATCGAAGGTACGACTTGGGCGCATGGAAATTAATTGTAGACATGTAGGAGTTGTTAATTTCACGTTTGAGTCGAATCTATGGCTTAAGTGACAAAAAAGCTATAAAAGGGGGAGAGTCACCTGTGCACACCCCTCAAGGGAGAGGAGGCACACACATTTCCAAGGATGAGAGGTGACGCCAAGGAGGGGAGATCTGGCCGTAAAGGTTTGTGGTCGCGTGCGCAATCGTCGGAGATCGTGGGGGGCTTTTTTTCGCAAGAGGTGGTGGAGGTGAGTGGCTTGGCAGCTCATGGGGTTGGCCGGATTTACTTGTGAAGATCAATTCTGCATTTTTTCAGATTTTTCTACTTCTGGTTATAATTGGTTTCACGATTTGAGGGTCGATTTGGAGGGTGTTGCTTCTATCTGATGTTTGGTCGTGAACCCTAGGAATAGGGTGATGTTGAGGCCATCTATTGTTTTCCCCTTGATGGTATGCGATCTGGCTTTCACTTGATGGATTTCTGACAATTTCTTCAAAGATTTGGTCTTCGGTTCTTAGCCATGTTTGCGGAAACTTACAACTTCGGTATTCACTCCGTCTCCACCCGACGACTCTAAATTACTCAATTAATTTATTTTATGACTTACCTTAATTATTAATTAATTATTAATAAATAATTATATATACTATTTATCCATACACCAAATCTCAACCCATTGCACCAAATCTCCATCATCCTCTTCCTTTGTTTCATACCCAATTCCCCTGCCTCCATCCCAATCCTTCGTCGGCCGGCTCGATTGCCGTCGGCGACCTACCTTGGCAGCCTTGCCGCCTCCTCTGTCGGCCAATGCCCCCCCCATCGGAGCTCCGGACAGCGCCGAAAGGCATGGCAGTAGCGCGCTGTGCATGCTGTGCACATTGCACGCTATGGCCTGGTCGTTGCAGCGCACTGTGCATGTTGCACATGTTGCACATTGTGGCCTGACGCGCATCGGCAGCAAGCCGTGCTCCGACGGCCTCCGGCCACTTCCAACCTCCTCCCTCATCTCCGATTCCATCTCGTCGATGATCACATTAGTAAAACGACGGAAACAACAAATGAAATGAGGGAAGACTCCTACCTCAAATTCCAGGCTCCGGTGACAACGTCGACGATGATCCCTGCAACCTTCGATTCCTCACCTTCCGTCTCCAAATCTCACTATCTTCTCTCTCCCTTCACACGCGATAGAGCCGGCTCGTATAAGAGCTGGCTCTAAGGCGGTGAGAGAGGCGGTGGGGAGGTATTTTACAAATAACCCCCCACACTTTCTCAAATTGCAACCAGGTCCTTCCCTCATTTTTTTTAACCAGCATATAAAACTGCAAGTGGCTGATTTTCCACGGAGGTTAATTGATGAAATGTTTCCCTCTCAGGGGCTTCCATTTGAACTTGGTTGGATGCGGGTGGGACACTAAGTGTTTTGCGAAATGTCCCAATGAGGCCGACGAGTTTGGTTGATTTGGCCGACCCTTAGGGTGACACGACATGACATAGAGGTCGAGCTCTCACTAACTCCAAATAGAACTTGGAGAAGAATAATGGTCGGTCTATATAGTCAGACCTCGATGTCTGGTTTTAACCGAGAAAATTTGAGAACTTAGGTGGTGATCTTGGTTGATGGGGTGCAGATGATTTAGGGCAGCCATAGGGATCCTAGGGGCTGGATCTTAGTGCCCTAATTGAGGGTCCTTAGGGGCTGTTTGGTGGTGAATTTCCCTTGTGGATGGACTTCCTCAAGATGAAATTTTATACTATGTTTTTGATTGAGTATGGGAGGAGAAAACTCCCTTTGTTTTCATTGTGGAAGGCGACCCTAAAATCGGAGGGTAGACCCTAGTTGTTGGCCACTAAGTTAGAGAAATTTACTAAGGTGTTTGGGGATGATCGGGACTTACTTTTGAAGGCCCAAAGTTCCTTGATCAGTACCGCATGACACATGGTGGAGTGTGGCATGATCGTGCTCACCAAGTGTTGGTGAAATGCCACACCCACATATGTATGACCTAATTTCTAAATTATGCTGCTAAACCTATATATTGGTAGGTGATATGTATGAGAGAGGTGTGTATGGTTGTGTTGGCCAAGTTTAAGTGCCAGAGACCCTTAAACTTATATTGGCTGGTGTGGCTGGATGACATGCCGTGGTACGACAAGACTTTACCTATGTCGCTACTTATTTGTTGTGTTATTTGTATTTGTTATTATTTGTGTGACATCACTGTGATGATTGGCTTGGTTGGAGGGATATTCCCAACCATTCATGACAATAGCTAGTGTTGGCTAGAGGTGTCATGAGACGTTGACTAGCGACGACTAGAGGGGCTGTGAGTGTGACTTGGTAGCGGGTAGCGTCGGCTAGAGGGGCTACACGGTAGTGGCTAGCGACGACTAGAGGGGCTACGAGGTTGATGTGATAGCAACTAGTGTCGATTAGAGGGGCTATATGATAACGACTAGCGACGACTAGAGGGGCTATATGATATCAACTAGCAACGACTAGAGGGGCTACGAGATTGATATGATAGCGGCTAGCGATGACTAGAGGAGCTATGAGATTAATGTGATAACAGCTAGCGTCGACTAGAGGGGCTACGTAGTAGCGACTAGCGATAGCTAGAAGGGCTATGTGGATGATGCGATAGCGGCTAGTGTACGGACCCAAGCAGTTCGGCTGGTAACTAGAGGGGTTGCAGAATAGCGGCTAGTATGCATGCCCAGTCGTTATGGGAAGCTACTAGAGGGGCTACCTTTCATACTTCGTCTGTGCCTATGATTAAGAATATGTGTTTCTACATTATATGATTGGTCGATGAGCTTGCTCATATCTATGCCACAGATACTGATTTATTTTTCCATATTGTTGTTATTATTATTAAGTTGATAATTTGAGAGGGCTTGATCACCACTCACTGAGTTGTAGACTCATGCCCTTCTACCTACGTGTGCAGGTTCAGGCTGAGGTACGTGGTACCTATAGTGCAGTTGGCGACACAAGCTCAGTGAGGAGGATCCCCCAGTCGCAGTCTAGTGTATCATGAGTCATGTTTAGTCCCTTGCAAAAGATGATGCATCTTGTAGTTTATTATAAGTACATTTTATGCATTTGAACGGAGTCTTGTCATTTACTTGCATATTGTTGAACCCATATGAGTATTTGTTTATTTATGCATTTCATTGGTGATGGCACATTGTGGTTTGTTGGTTAGGCTTCGAGATACATGTGGTATTCCCGGCCGGTTACGAGTAGGCCTGGCAAATCGTGCCAAGCCTGAGTTTTCGGTCCAGGCCTAGCTGGCCTAAAAAAATTCATGACCCGTCCGACGCGACCTAAAAAAATTTCGGGCCTTGAAACACCAACCCCCCTGGCACGAAAAATAACGAGCTGGCCCTCGCCCGACCCGTTTAGCCTAATAACACTAAAAAAATATAAACAATCAGGTTTAAATCCGTTAATTAACAAATTTTAAACCCGCTAATACCCGATCTGAAGTGTTTATCGGGCTATCGGGCTGACCCGACCCAATAACACTAGGTTCGACCCAGCACGATAAGGGATCGAGCCTTATTGGGCCGGCTCGATAAGAGAACCCGATTTTTTTGTGTCAGGTTGGGTCGGGCCAAAAACTGCCACCCCTAGTCACGAGATCCTAGAATTGGGGCATGACAGAATTGCGCCTGATACATTTTACTTCGTAAAATTAATAACTCCGCAACGGTATGGCGATCGCCATTTGCGACGGCAAATTGCCACTGCAAAACCGCAAGTGATTCAATATTTAACTCGTGCGTTGTCCCCCCCCCCCCTTCCCTTCGCCGAAACACTATTGTTTAAGACTTATGGCTCAATCTTGAGTTTGATTCTCTTAGTGTGTACAACCAGAGAAGCTTGCTCTATATCATGATTCTGACAACTCTCCTTGAAAGCTTGACCGGAAGTGGGAGGATTTTGTAAGACAAATCTACAATTAAATATGTCATGAATTTAAGAACATCGTAATTAAATTAGCAAGGTAAGATCTTACTTGATGACGACATATTTGCAGCGGAATAAATTTCTGGATCTATAGGGAAAGCTGGATCTTCCTCCACAATACCTTCTCAAACACTCCATTTTTTATGGGGAAAGCAACTATGAGCTAAGGTTTCTCATCATGGTGTATAGAGGAGACTAGCCTCTATTTATAATTGATTAAATGGCTCGTCCATCACGCGCCTCATTGATCATGCCTACACTTGACTAATCACACCAATCATGGTTAAGTGTTTCGAGCTCAAATCACATGGATCAAGTTAAATGAGCCAATATGCATCTCAAATAGGATCATAAGATTAACCCGTATAAAAAAGAATATTTTAAAAATAAAGAAATATATTCTAAAATATTCTAACATTCTCCCACTTGGGCAAGGTCAATTGCATAATTATAATTTAAAAATATTCATTTAAAAAATGACTCTCGGGTTAATCACAAAAATGTGATCACAAGAAAAAATATGATTCAAGATGCAACACTTATTACGGCTCCTATCAACAAACCAATAATATTGGATCATAGGAGTCATCATGTCATTTATTGACATAAGACTTATCCATGATCACGAATACCACTGACATTGATGACAATTGTCATTGGTGTGGAGTGTAGCATTAAAATAACACTCAAAATAATCCAACAACAATAATGCTACTTTCATTGTTAGTCCTCATACTTTCTCCTATATATATATATATATATTTCATCAAGAGAAAGCGTATGGTTCTAAAAAACCAAAGTCCCTAGACTAAAACATGATTCACATGACACTGAGCCTTAAACAAAATCATGATGTCCCTAGACTCAAATATGGTATCAATCAAGAGACATTTTGATTCATATGATACCGAGTCTTAAACAATTATTGAACACATGTATATAAATATGACAATATGATATCAAAAAGGAGTTTATTATGCAGTAATATAAACCTAACAATCATATATCAAGTGTTCAAAATAAAAGGAAAAAATAACTCCCACTAACCAAGCACATCAAAAGAACTCAGAAAGCCTATATATTTAGCATGTCTTTTAAAGACTATGGGTCTGAGTCCCTTGGTTAAGGGATTAACAAACATCAGATTTGTCTCTATGTGTTCAACTACAATATCTCATTTCTTTACAAGATCTCTAACAGTCAAATATTTCAACTCTAAATGTTTAGAGTCATGTAATGAGATCTACAATGTGAATTTCGATAATATAATTTTTAGGTCAAATAGCTTGACATTATGCTAGCTACTAAAATTAGAAAAATTATTTTTTCTTCCACTAACATTCACATATATATACTAATCAATTATTTTCTTCACATCCTATGAGTGTCACTATCTTATCAACAAGTGATTAGGAATCAGTTAATCAATAAGAATGCATTAGTTTTCGAGAATATGTCCCCTTTAGGTAGACAAATTTTCTAGACCAATACACACTCTAATAACTTCATCACAATATAATTAGAATATGTTAGATTAAATTATACGACATATATTAAAATTTAGGCTAATCAAATATTACACATTCCCCTTTGGGCAGAACATGCAATCACGAAATAAAGCCTCGGTGAGTTAATTAATGAGAATACATTAATTTTTGAAAATCTATCATCTTTGGGCAGACATATTTCTAGACCAATGCACACTCTACTAATTCCATTAACAAAACTTCTAACTAAAACACGCAATAATTCTTCTTTGGGATAAACTATTGAATGAATTAATCTGAAACATTCCTCGTATGATAAGAAAAATCACTAATTAGTACAAGTAATCTCACTTTGACGGTAATTACAAGCAATAATCAGTGAAAAACCTTATACAAGAATCAATTGTCAACATGTCAAAAATTTAAATTCATAATATAGTGCAAAATTGGTATAAAAATTAAAATACCACAACCATTATGAATCTAAATCAATAAACATTTTAAAATTTTAAGTTTATGTGATTGTAAATTATGCCAATATTTACACCTAATTGTAGCTATATTAGGTTTCATATAAAATGACAACATAGTTTACAATAATAAATAATTAACATTTCAAGTAATCCACGTAACTTAAAATGAATAATAATGTTATCATGTAAATAATAAATCACATAAATTCTACATCAAGTCAAATGTAGCAAAATTTGAACATGATAATAAAATTTACATTAATAAATCATGAAATCAATCATGCTGACAAAATTATGATAATAAATTAGCTATATTGTGTCAATTCTTTAGTATTATTATAATACCAGGATGACATTATTGCATTAGGCCTAAATTAAGCAGAAAAATAAGTCTATTTATAGTGCGCGTATCTTTTATTAGCAACGGGCTAAAAAATTGGAGATGAATCATTAATAACATTGGCCCATATACAAGATCCAATAACCCAGTTCAATTTTTGCATAAAATAGAAATGATTTTGTAGTCACGTTAAAATTTAAAATATTGCAATAAAATGTAATATAATAAAATCGACAATAATAAATCATGTGACCAATTATAATGATATTTTATATAGTAAATCACAAGGGTCATATTGGGATCAAAATCCTGGTCCATAAATTAGATGACCCAGAATTAATAAGATGACCATATAGTAAATCACAAGGGTCATATTGGGATCAAAATCCTAATCCATATATAGTAAATCACAAGGGTCATCCAGAATTAATAAGATGACCCAAATTAATATTTAGGATATATGGACAAAAATAGTGATTTTTGATCAATAAACATGATTAAAAATAAATCCGAAGAGCATCACGTTCAGGTACAATATCAATAAATCACCGAATAAATTTTTTTCCACTACCCGAAATATGACATAAATCATCATCATATCAAACTAAAAAAAAAATGGATTCTTAATTCATGGAAATACGACTTTGATACCAATTATTAGATAAATCTACAATCAAATATATCATAAATTTAATAACATCATAATTTAATTAGCAAGATAGAATCTTACTTGAAGGCGACATGTTTGCAGCGGAATAAATTTCTGAATCTTCATGGAAAGTCGGATCTTCCTCCACAACACCTTCTCAAACGCTTCATTTTTTATGGGGAAAACAACTATGAGCTAGGATTTCTCACCATGGTATGTAGAGGGGACCTCATTAATCGAGTCTACATTTGACTACACTACTAGAATAGTGACTTTCACCGACGACACTCACCCACGGCCGCCCAAGCCGTCGGAAACATCCACAGTTTTTTGACGGTCGCACAACTAGCAGCTGATGTGACCCCATCAGTCAAGGCTCTCATACAACCGCCTCAGATTGTCACTCATAGTCGATGGCGCACACAGAGCAAGAAATAAAAAAAGTCATCAGTCACGACATAGAGTGGGCGAGGTAGGCCGTCGGTGATATTAATTAGTCATTAGCCGCGGTTAGGAGCGACCGTCGGTGATAAAATGATGGTGCTCACTCGGCGCGAAAATATTGGACGACGTTGGTTAAAACCCTAGGATTTCGACCGACGCTGGACCGGAGAGGGGAGGGGGATCGAACACACTTGGTGGCGGCGGAGAGGGGAGAGGGATCAGCGGCGAGGTCAGCCAGCGGCGACGCACGCGGGCGAGGGTGATCGAGGGGGTGGCGGTCTGGGCAGGAGAGAGGGGGGGGGGGCGACGCGGTGATGGCGAGGGAGCAGGCGGCACGGAGAGGGTGAGGTAGCAGGCGGCGCAGTGACGATCGGCGGTGTCAAATCGATCGGCAACGACGGAGAGAGAAGAGAGCGGGGGAAAGAGGAAGGGTCGGGCGCGAACGCAAATAAAATGTATTTTCACCCACGGCTCACCAATCGTCGAAAAACCGTGGATTCATAATTTTAATATCACCGACGGTTGGCCCTCTATAAGCCGACGATTTAGAGTGTTTTAGTTTTCATCCTGCGTTCACGCCATTAATTAATAAGCAACGGCCGCTTCTAGCCGTGGCTATTGACTTAGTCATATCACCCACGGCTCTGGCGCCCCCGCTAAGCCGTGGCTAATAACTTATTTTATTTCGTGCCATGTGCGTGCCATCAACTATGAGCGACGGCTGTAGGCGGCTGTATGTGAACCGCGGCTAATTCGATTACATCAGCCACGGGCGATACGACCGTCGAAAAGTCGTGAATGATTCTGACGGCTGAGGCGACCGTCGGTGATTCCCGTGGCTGATGTGGTATATTCTAGTAGTGTGGCTGGGAGCACGATCGTATTTATGGCTTTGTATATAGTGGTCATGCACGCGCCGTGTTAGGGCCACTTGGGGCATCGACTCCTCCCGCTGCGGGTGAGAGGCCCTCGACATCACGGACGCAGGACCAGAACCTGATAGCGGCCTTGGAGTCTGAGCTAACACAGCTGAGAGCGACGATAGATGAGCAGAGACAGACGATGGAGGAGCAGAGACATGCGATGGAGGAGTAGAGACATGCGATGGAGGAGCAGAGACACACGAATGACGAGTTGAGACAGACGATGCAGAATATGCTGGCCCTCCTCACTCAGCTTGCATCTCAGTCGAGTCTTCTACCGATGATGTCGCAGCCGTCGTCCTCCTCGACCGAGTCGCTATCGACTCCACCGCCTCACTGCAGCCGTGAGATATTGGTTTTTTGTATTTTGATTATATTGTGATACTTGCTGGCCTTCGTTTGAGGCTTATATAGTTGATATAAATGTTTATACTTTACATTTCATATTTTGATACTTGTTTGTCTCCGATTTGAAGTTTATAGTTACTTATATACTTATAGTTGTACATTCGAAGAAGGAATTCATGGACATTCTAACCGGCCATAGATAGCTTGTTATCATCGATTAATGGAGTCCTTAAATATCACCGTCTTGGAAAGCAAGAAAGACATGATCCTGAGATCCCATTTGAGAAATGTCCGCTTGTTCTTAGTGATGTTTCTGAGGTACTATATTTTGATTGCTAATGCTCTTATCAAATTATATTCATGTCTGTCTTCTTTCTAACAGTTTCAGTACTATGATGGCATAAAGCTCCTAGAAACCTTTTCAAGATATAAGACACGTCACTACAACACAAATGACATATTGAGACTGTGTTATATGCCTCTATAAGTCAATTATTTGTCCCTAAAAGTTTTAGAGTCATATCAATTAAATGACTATGTTGGTGTTGTTTCTATAGACTTTTAGAGCCCAATTTGGAATAAATTTTTATTTGACTCTAAAACATATAAATAGAGACAAACGATATTGACTCTAAAATAATCAAAAGTATCTAATCTAATTGTCTCTATATACTATTTAGAAGCATATACAAACAATTCAATATGTTATAAATGGAGCATTCTTATTAGTCTCTATTTGCTTTTTAAAAATAGATTTAATTAACCAAAAGTATCTAATCTAATTATCCCTATATAATTTTTAGAAGCAGATACAAACAATTGCATATGTTATAAATAAAACATTCTTATTAGTCTCTAATTACTCTTTAGAAACAAATTTAATTGTCTTAGTTTTGAATGTATTAGTATCTATAATGTGAAATTAGAGGCACATTTATAATTCATTTAAATATGTTATATTATATATTTAAATATATTATAAATTAATTAATATTAATT
Organism: Canna indica; assembly: GCA_034359265.1. NCBI lineage: Eukaryota > Viridiplantae > Streptophyta > Magnoliopsida > Zingiberales > Cannaceae > Canna > Canna indica. The sequence goes on from CP136896.1 coordinate 53,935,406, forward strand.
ATATCAATATAATTCATTTAAATATATCATATAAATAATTAAACAATACTAGAATTAGAACACATAATTAAACTACAAATTGCTTGGTTGAGAATGAAACCAAAAGTAATTGCGAAATAACTTTTGTACAATTCAAATATCTCATAATGTAACATTTCAAACATTTCAAACTTACAATCCAAATGTTTCAAACGATCCACACTAGACAATTAAATTGATCAAAATAGAAATCAACAATATAATATATAAGTTGACATGATAGTTAAATACATAAAAACACTTAATTCAATGTACACGTGATAAAATATCTAATTTCAAAATTATTGGTTGCAGTTATTGTAGAGCAATCATATACATCTATTACTTCAAGAAGAAGCTCAAATGCATCTTCAACGTCTTCAATATCTTGCTCATCTCCTGGATTTCCACTTTCTAGGTAAGAAAAAAAAAAATCTCTGCAAGAGAAATAACATATGAGCATGCAAATATCAGTTTTACGAGCTTGTTTCCAGCAAAGTTAAAGAAAGAGTATTGACTCTAACAATACTAATTAAAGTAGCAACCATTGAAAATTTGCAAATGTAAAATTGAAAAAATATTAGGTATTATAGGAATTTGTAATTGTGAAATGAAAAATAATTCTCATAAGCCAAAGTATAAATGTTAAAAGACAATTCAACTAATTCAACTACTTCAATTTTTTTAGAAATTAAACCATTTGGGTTGCTGCAGGATAAAAAAACATAAGTCGATTAGGCTTGGGGTTCCTAAAACTAGAACAATATAAATGCATAGTTTACATTAGTTATTACTCTGTTTGCATAGCAAGAACAGAATAACAACTATGCACAATAGAACATAACACTATTGTATTAGTTAGTCTATTAGTTAAAAATATTTAAACTACTATACACACTATTGATCTAGATAAAAATGTATTAGTTAAAAATGTATATTTAAACTACTATAGACACTATTGATCTAGATAAAAATGTATTAGTTAAAAAAGTATATTTAAACTACTGTACATTAGTTTTTGAGTTCATTAGTTTAAGGATAAATGTTACCTAATTTAATAACGTGAACAAATTAAATGCATAATATACACCTCCCTTCTAGCGAAACCACTTATTTATTTCAAAAGGTTGGGAAGGAGAAAGAAGAAAAAAGATATTCATCTTTTTGGTATTTTTTTCTCTCCAGATGTGAAGAATTTTATGATACATTTATATTATAAAAAATATATAAAATACTCTTTATGAACTTTGGAGAATACTCTTTATTTTATATTATAAAATATTATAAAATACTTCCTGTGAATGTACTCTTTATTTTATGATATAAAGAGAGGTATAAAATACTTCTTGTGTAGATAAGCTTGTAACTAAAATTATTGTTTTTCTGTGAAGCAGTTCACAACTATAACAAATAAGCACAAAGAGAGAAGTACTAATAATTCAAATGATAGTAATGAAAATTTTGATTGAGTTTGTAAATTGGTGGGCAATTATTTGTTTGAGTGCATATGAAACACAGAAAAAGATTTGTAAAATCGTTGAATTTGCACTATCATGTCTCACCTTGCGTGAACCTGAACAATTTGAACATCTCTCTATCCGAGGTGGGGATAAAGGCTGATTACCACAATTAACCCAGCTGGCTTAATTAGAAGAAGATCGAGTTCCAGTGCTTGAATAGCGAGCATAAGCAATATTTCTACATGTTATATGACTTCAGCATGCTAAACTCATCAAGCTTTTTTAGCTTGCATAAAGAACAAAAATAGGAATAAGTCTTATCTCCTATTTAGCCTGAAGATAAAACTCGAAGAAACCAACCCCAAGCAAAGTAATACAAGTCAAGAAATCTATAGTTGAATAGCCAAAATAATTAATATTGGAATATAAAGAAAATTTCTAAATTAATATTTAAGCTGGACTTAGGAAATCAAGAAGCTCATCAAGTGTTCCATATGCTTGACATATAAATTAAGTTTTCTGAAGCTTAATAAGTGTTTGGCAATTATAAAATGAATAGTATTAAAAGACATCAACACAGTTAAACCAACTAACATGATTGAAATATTATCAGAATATAAAGAAAAACTCTATATTTATAATAGAATGAATGATTTACTTGATAATCATGAACACATGGTTTAGTCGAGTTGCTATACTCTAAACCTTTTTATAGCAATTACTAGTTACTATAAATTTTATATCATAATTCTCAGAGAAAATAAACTAAAAATTTATTCTTTTCCTATTAGCATTTTATATCAAAATCATTAAAAATAATAAGAAATACTAAAGTGTACATCTTTTTCCTACGAGAACTAAGATGAGAAATGAAAGTAATTTTTTTTTTAAAGATGGATTAATAAAAGAAACATATTAATGAACATACATCAAAGCATATTTGTCTACCAATTGAGAATGTCAGGTCCAAGTGTTCAAACTTCTCACGCAGCACAGAGACAAAATGATCTGCACTGCTAGAGCCAAGTTCAAAAGAATTTAATCATGAAACATAAAACTTGTAATATTATTCTAAATATATGTATGATCAGAAAGTTTCTGTATTGATTGTTCATCAAAATTTGGCATCTCATTTGGCATATGCCTACAAACCAAATTCTCTTTATAATATCCATAAAATAATTGCAAATATTCAAAAACTAATAGATAGGCAGCTAAGAAACTGATTGCATCAATATTAGCCAATAGAAACATCAACAATCCATATAACAGACACCAATCCTCAAAACCTTATATACTTAAGACCTTAGAAACATGCATAGGATACAATTTCTTCATTCATGTATAGTTGCTAAAACAACCTACCTTGCACTATAGTCTTGGGAACATAAATCATATAAATAATTTTGAAAAACTATTCATAACAAGAAACCAACCAGGTTCAGCAAACCCAGGTTCTCAAATCATATAAATAAGTTTTCAAAAGTTAAAACCAAAAAGATAAAATATATACACTAGTAAATTCATGTTCCATCTTGACAATCCTGTAGCATAAGAATACAGAAGATAAGAATACAAAACAGATACAGACTTCATGTTCCAACTTGACAATCCTGTAGTAAGAATATAGAATATCTTCTACAACTAAAAGCTGGAAATAAGAGTGGTAGAATACAAATTTGTACAACTTCTCTTTATCTCGTCTTTGTAATGAATTTAATAAGTTTGTGTTCTCATCCAATAATATGAGCTTATACTAATATGCAGAACACAGAGTTGGCTTTCTAAATGGTTATTTTGTCTTATCCCTTCCACACTACTATTTCCTACAAGAATGAAGTAAATTGTCACTTTGACAGTACATGAGAGAGTTTATACAACTAACATGCCTAATCAACAATACATATGTACAAGCACAAGAACAACGATTCTCATAAAGTACCTACTAATACGAATGCACTATAAATGTTAAATATAAGATGAAGGGAGTAACAGGTCACTGGATATCAATAAATAAACAGGGAAAAAGGCTAAGTTTAGCAACAGTGATGCACTCCTCCCATTTCAAAAAGAATTAGAAAAAGAGGATAATTTAGAAGCAATTCTAAGAATGACTAGTAACTCATCATTTACATCACCTTTTCGGTCCACGACGAACCCATACTCCACAATGTGGCTTATAGGAGAACACACAAGACCCCTTCTTGGACCTCCTCGCTGATTGGAACACTCTTGCTGCTATGTCCACTGTCGTTGGACCCAATAGTCAAACGATGCCAAGATCCGCATGGAGGTGGCAATTGTCGTGATGGTCCCCTACCCGACGGAGGTTGCATCCTTGACTATGTCCCCGGCGGACCCGAGGCGCCTGTCTTTGGTGAAAATTAGGCTTTTATCTAATACAAACACAAAAGTGGGACAAAATCAGATTTTTGAAACCTGAGATGGAGAGGCGAAAAACTCGGGTTTTGGAATGGGGATTTAGGGCTTTATTGAAGAGAGGGGTGGAAGGATTACCCAAAGAGAGGGAGAGCACGTTGACGTCGTCGAAAACTGCAGCGTTGATGCCTGTAAGTAGATCGGAATTGCATCATGTTTCGTTCAAACCTTGTACATGGTGAGGTGGGCATGCGGTGCCATGCCGGCGGCGAGTGGGTGGTGAGTAGAGGAACGATGCGGTCAGGGAATGTGCGCCGGAAGCCTTTCTTCCTTGCTAGGTTTTGGAGCTCTTCTTCAGTCATCTTGGTGGTGAAGCCACTGAAGACTTCCTTGTAGGAGTAGAGAAGTCACTCGGCGTTGGCATCAGACTTCGGCAGGAAAGATTTGTGCCAGGTCTTGAGACTCGCTTCGTCCAAAGTTCCTCTTTGACTTGGATGTTGTAAGTCTGAAATTTTTTAGGAGCCTTAGAAAAAAAAAAGACAATGAAGGGATTTGAGAAGGCAGAGAGGGTACGTAATGTATTAGGATTAATTGGTAGAATAGAGATGAAAAAGAGGTTTCCATATTAGGGTTAATTGGTTGAATAGAAATGAAAAAGAGGTTTTCAAATTAGGGTTAATTGGTAGAATAGATTAATATATTTGGAAAGGTAGAGAGGGTTAAGATTTTAATTTTACGTGAAAATGAGATCATGAGAATGAGGGAGTGATTAGGGTCATGGGATAAAGTAATAGGGTAGGGTTTACTTGTAAATGTACTGTATTTTGAAAAAGTAACAGGTAGGGAGAGATCGAGGAATGAGGGTTTAATTATGAATGTACTTTTTAAAAATTAATAATTTTATGGTCTCTCTTAGCACATTAACTTTATCCTCAATCAACGTACTCTAGCCTTTGGTATTATATCTGATTAATGAGGATATCTTGGAAGACTTAGTTTACAATTCATTTCTTCTCACGAGCAAATCAAGACCAAGTTGAATCAAACCAAGATAATTGCTACAAGATGAATTTGAACCAAGCATACTTGTGTCGATCAACACCACAATAATGTTTAATTATAAATGTTTTAATATATATATATATTTAAAAAATTAAAATAAAATCTGACGGGTCGCGTCTTCTTGAGGCACGGAGGCGTCTTCTCGAGGCACGTCGTGAGCAATAAGCTATATGTTAATGGATAATTCGACTACTCGGCCCGACCCGACCCGATCTAGGATGGGTCAGGTCGGGTTCAAGTTTTTTTACGTTCAACCCCGACCCGATTACTTGTTGGTTGGATCTGATTGATTTTCCCTCCAAATCTGACCCAACCCGATCCGTGAACCACCCTAATTTTTAGCATCTCTATATTTGTTTGTATATGTCAATAGACTTTCAAAAGCATATAAATTAGACTCTATTTGTCAAACATTTAATTAGATTTTTTTTATAAAAAAAATAAGAAATATATTTTTATTAAATACGATAGAGACAGATAATGTATCATATAAGGACTAATTAATGATTAGTATCTAAAAATGAAGATTTAGAGACAAATAAAATTAATTATTGAGATATATTCTCTATTAATTTTTAATATGAAGATTTAGAAATAAAAAATCACATTTGTCTCTAATTTTATGTTTTTATAGGTTAATTGTGTTGTAGTGCGTGTTGACACGTGAAATCAAAAGAAGCATATGAACAGAAGGAAAATTAATTGGAAGAGAAGTTGGTGGTCTTTTAGATGGTATGTACAATGTAGGGACAACTTTTCTGTCTGTACTACTAGTGTGTATAACATTTCCAGGTATAGATACTTTGCACATGCATATGTATTCTTTGTCTTTACTTCATATAATAGGCGGACTTCAGAAGGTTTGTTTGCTTTTACACGAAGGTTTGCTTTTTTACTTTTCATGATTTTTTGTTTATTGATTCTGTTAATTTTTGTATGCAGAGCATTCTTAAACTGAACCAGCAAATGCTTTAATGGGATTTCAGCAAATGGTTGAGAGATCTCAACATATCTATGTTGGGATATTTGTGCTTTATTTTAATTTGTTTTTAAAAAATAAAACTATATGTGATGGCATTACAATGACTTTGACGTCGCAATATATAGGTGTGTTAATAGGGTCACCCAGGTCATTGCAACTATTCTGCAATGATCTCGTGCGGTCATTTTGCATGGGTTTCTGCGACGATAGAATCGATCGTTGCGGATTATTTACGATGAACCTTCTACGACAGTCTTTTACCGTCACAAAAGACCATTTTTTGATAGTGTACGTAACATTGGCTTGCAAATCCTTTCATGGCATGTTTGTTTCACGGGATATGATTGGTGGATAGAATTTGACAAATTATTCCCGTCATTTGCTACAAGCTTCAGATATCATTTAAGTTTGATATGACTGGATCCAAATTCGGTTCTAATAGGATATAGATATCCTCCCAGAGGGGTTGAGAATTAAAATCTCCAAATTTTTTCTTCTTCTGTCATTTAAGTTGGATATCTGTAATGAGTTAATTTTAATTCAATTTTTAGGAATACTTTGTCAATTTATTACTATGTTAAAAATAATTATTTAAATTTAATTTCATAATTTTTAAAACGAAAATTGGTTTAAAAAATCAAATTTAAGTATTAGATTATTAATATCCGACTCCTTTATCTGGAGCCACACAAACATAGAATTTTAAAATCATATCTTCTTTGATCTTATTCAAGATTTCAACAAACGCTGGATAGGATATAAGTTTATCCCGCGTGATTCTTATTCTAGTTAATTTCACCTGAATTCCTATCCTGCGAAATTAGACGACACTTTTAATCTAGTGGATTTATGGAAATTCTAAACTAAGAGTTTAGGTAGTGGATGTAGGCTTGATTACAAGCCGAACCACTATAAATTTGTTATGTACATGTTCAGTTATTTGTGCATGTGCTTAATTGATATATTGCTTCTGCTTGAACTATTGAGATTGTCATTTATATTCACTTGTTGAATAGGGTAAATTGCCACTAGCATATATTTTAGCTAATACATATTATTAACCCACACCCCACCCCCTACCCCCTTCTAGTTTGCGGTATAGGCGAGCCAGATCATATGGTTGAGTTCGGACTAGCTTGCGGTTTGCTACTAGTCAAATGGTAACTGATGGAGGCATCGATAAGCTATAGGGGTAGAGCAGAGTGTTTCGACGAATCATGATAGAGGACGTGTTGGACGAGTTGCTATGGAGCCGTGAGCCATGTTACATTATTTCTATGGGGGTATTGTTAGAGGATGAGGATGTGTATGGTGTAGGAACGAGATTATTGTCTTGGGTAGATAGGGCCCAAATGCTCGACTTTTGGGATCAAATTTCCTTAAGGTGGAAAAGATTGTTATACTAGAAATCTCAAACTTTCATTCTTATTAATTTTTTGAATTTTTTGAATTTTATTTAAGGAATAATGGCTTATTTGTGAAAATGAATTTCTAGGAAACTTCTTTATAAAATTGCCTAAACCTAAATTTATATAAGCCTAAACTCATTTTTTTTTTTTGGGGAATTGACGATTAGCAGCTGCCATAGACGACGAAGGGAAGACAACTGAGAGAGTGGAGGCGAGTGTTGCGGGAGGAATTTATTGTCAAGATTCTTATTTTCTCAATTGTCATGCTTGAGTTATTGTAACAACACGTTTCCAAGTGTTGAATTTAATTATGTTAAATTCATCACATAATTAAGCCTAAAAGATTAATCTACAATTTTGTTTAGAAGACAAGTGATGAATTTCTTTTGGGGTTAAAATTTGTATTTAAATTTTTCTCTGGGTTCAATTTGATAAAAGCAAAATCAAGTTTCTCTTCACTTTGAGTTTCTTAGTTTCAATCCAACCCAACAAAACAAATTAATTTTTTGTTCTCAAGTATATCATTTATAGTTTTATAAATCATATAATTATCAATTTTCTATTAAGTACTAATAATTAATTTTGTAAAAATTTTGGTTCAGCTTCAGTCAAACCAGATGAAACTTCAGCTCAAATTGGTTTATAAAATTTTGATGGAAAAAATAAAATAAAATTTGTTTGGTTAGATTTGTTGAATCAATTGCAAAATTATTATGATACAAGACTGTATTAATTAGTAACTAATCTAATCATCACAAATTTAACATTTTTTTAGTGAGTCATGATTAGTTGAAAAACAAATTCAATCACAAATCCTCCATCATTGACACCCTATTTTTTGAGTCATTATGAGATAATGACATGGATGAATAGAGTAACTTATTAATATGATTGTCATAGAAAATTAACTTTCAAGTATCATGACCAAAGAGTCATCATATAAATTGGGCCATTAAATCAACCATTATCCATGGGAACACTGCTTTTTGGGCTTAGTCTCATTGCTAATTGAAATGGACCAAATTGGATTTAGGTTAAGAAATGGAGAAAAAAGATGTTTGTCACATACAAGCAAACAATGATGCAAAACATGCATGAAAATAAAGATGATGGAAATGGAAATGGAAATATAAGAGAATTGGAATTAGAATAGAAATAAAATTACCATTCATTTGTTTGACTTGTTTAGTCACTTGGGCAATAATTATATGTCATTTCTTTATTTGGTAATCATTTGAAATTAGAATGAAAATAATTATATAGTACTAAACTTCGCTTGAGCAAAAATAGAGACCGATTGAAATAATTTTATTTGTAAAGTATAAAATAAATAGAAAAGCCTTTAAAAATTATATAAATTTTAGATCAAATATGCATAGAACTCATGTTGATTTAAAAATTTGTAAGAAAAATCAATAGGTAATAAATAGTTAAAATGATAATTTTTATAAAAAAATTTTGTAGAAAAAAATTTAAAATAAATAATTTTCAGATAAGGGAGAATATAATAAAGAATAGATTAATATTCATTATTTATTTAATGCATGAATTAGAAAAAAAATAAAAATAAATAATATAAAATTGATAATATATTCGATATATATCATATTTTTAAAAACTTATATTCAATCCTCCTCGTTTATTATTCAATTCTATCTTATCATATTCAATGAAGCAAATATATCATAGAATTTATTTATTATCCAGTCATTGTGGAGGATAAGATAACAAATGAAATGAAAGATAATATTTCATTAAATTTTTAAGTTTGGTGTTCACCATTTAAAAAAAGAGCTTTTTTTATGCTTAGTTTTATTTTTAAAAAGAAATACCTTATTACATAAGAAAAGAATAATTTAGGACGACCGGTCACTGAAATCGCTTTTGCATGTCCAACGCCTGCAATCCAACGATGACTTCACCGTTAATCATTCCACGTACACGCAACAGGAATAAATTCTTCTTTATTGATTAAATAAATGGTTCTTTTTGCATATAAACAAACATTTCTATTCCTCTTCTTTCCTAAGATTCCTTCTCTTTAATGAATTCAAGAGGATTAGAAAAAGAGCTTCCTTTTCGTCTCTGCATGCATGCGTTGAATCCGTCTAAGTTACAGCTAAGAGATTCTCCTTAATTATTATTATTATTATTATTATTATTATTATTATTATTTATACTTATAAAGATAATAATGCATGGGTTAGAGCAAATTTAATGCATATATACTGTGGCCCAAAGATTAGTATCTCTGCTCACTTGCAGTTGTCACTCCACCCAAACTTTATTCTCTTGCCTAAATTATCATTAATTCATTAGTTGCGATATTTAGTTTAAGGAAAAGGTACAAAAATATCCACAACATTTTTTCATGGGTACTAAAATACCTATAATATTTTTTTATGATCAAAAATACCCCTTACGTTATGAAATTGGATACAAAAATATCCATATAGATAAACGGTATTAACTGAGAGATAACAGAACTGACGTGGCTAATGGTGGATCCAAAAAAAATTATTAGTGGGGGCAAATTAATATATAAATTTTTAAGACTTCAAGTTCAAGCTAATTTTGATAGTCAACCTCGACGAGTCTTCATGTATTAAAAACGTTGTAAAAACTTTTCGTTATCAATGTTGTCAAATGCTTCTTTCTCAATGTATGTAACTAAACAATCATTTAACCAATCATTTATTTTCAGAACTAGAATCATTATCTATTGATTTTTTTAAAAAAATCTTTTCATAAATTTTTCTATAAATTTGTCAATCAATTAAATTAGCAAGTAAACAAAAATTAAATATTGAAATAATTAATAATGCTGAAATAAAAATTAATGCTGGAAAAATTAATAATGCTGTAATAAAAATATCAGTCTTACCACCCGAAGAAAGTAAAAAATCAATAAACTAAAAATATCGTACGATGTCGGTAGCCCGACGGAGATTGAAGGCAATTCGACGAGCAACAATTGCAGCGAGCGGCAGCGGCCATGAACATGTTCCGCCTAAAGGAGGTGTACATTGTGCCACCCAAACCCCAACGCGAGGCCGTCACCGCTGACAAGCTCCCGAAGCCCGTCATCTTCCACGATAGCCGCCTCGTCCTCAAGCCGACGCCGCTGCTCGCCATCCTCATCCTCCTCTGGTACCCTTTCCCCTTCCTTCTCGCATGCGTCCGCATCATCGCCGGCTCCCTCCTGCCCATGCGCCTCATCGGCCTCGCCTTCCACTGCCTCGGCATCCGCATAATTGTCCGCGGCTCCCCTCCGCCACCTCCCAAAGGCTCCCTCCTTGGCTCTAGCGTCCTCTTCGTCTGCTCCCATCGCACTATCCTCGACCCTGTCTTCCTCTACGCCGCCATCTGCTACCCCGCCGCCACCGTCACCTACTCCATTTCCCGCGTCTCCGACTTCCTTTCGCCCATCAAGACTATCGTGGTCTCCCGCAACCGCGCCCGCGACGCCACCATGATCAAGCGCCTCCTCGCCGGCGGCGACCTCACAATCTGCCCCGAGGGCCCGACGTGCCGCGAGTCATTCCTATTGCGGTTCTCGACGATGTTCGCGGAGCTGACGGAGGAGATCGTGCCAGTGGCGATGGTGAACCGGATGAGCGTGTTCCACGGCACGACGTCGAGCAGCAGCGATCAATCCTGGCAGGCGGCTGCAATAGCAAGCAATCCGGCGAAAGCACTATGAAGGTGGCAGGCGGCAGGCTGCAGTCAAATGATGGAGGTAGGCGGTAGCCCGGTGGTAGGTAGCAGCCTGACGACATGCGACAGGCGCTGCAGCCTGCGGTCACACGATGGCAGGCGGCAACTAAGCGGCAGGCAGTAGGAGGCAGGCGACAACCAAACGGTAAGCGGTAGCCCGGCGACAAGCAGTAGGCGACAGATTTAGAAGGCGAGTGATTGAGAGAGAGAGAGATCGAGAGTGACCTGCGAGACGAACGACGAGCGAGAGAAGGCGGGAGGAGTGAAAATTTAGCGAAGGCAAACATGCAACATTAAATGCAAAGATTTATTTAGATTTAGTTGAGCCATGTACGCTGTGCGCTTGTGTCATCTCTTCTTAGCTGTGCGTCTGTGCTTGTGAGCGGGGGCCACAACCCCCACTGAGCCTATAGTGGATCAGCCATTGGACGTGGCCGATGACTGGGACTGATGACGTGGACATGTGGTGCATATACAGACCAAGATATTTTCTCACGGGTACTAAAATGCCCCCTGACGTTTTCTCACGGGTACTAAAATGCCCTTAACATTTTTTCACGGGTACTAAAATACCCCTAACGTTTGTTTTGGATCTAAAATACCCCTAAGGTTATTGAAAATGGTACAAAATGATATCAGACTAACTTTTGTTAGGTGAGACTTAACGGAGATATCATGGATGTTGACTTTACACGTGTCGCATATGCAGAGAGCAACTTGCCACGTAAGCGATAAATAAGAAATCGAAACTGAAATCGAAAACTAAAAATTTAGAAAATAAAATCTGAAATTGAAATCATCAAATCGGTTAATCGAAAAATTTGGTTCGATTTCAAACCAGTTTTTTAATTAACCGAATTTTTGATTTTTTTTATTCACCCCTACGGTTGCGTGGCAAGTTGCTCTCTACATGTGCACCACGTGTAAAGTCAACATCTCTATCAGTATCCACGATATCGCTGTTAAGTCTCACATAACAGAAGTTAATTTGGTGTCATTTTTGTATCATTTTCAATAACTTTAAGGATATTTTAGCTCCAAAACAAATGTTAGGGGCATTTTAGTACTCGTGAGAAAATATTAGGGATATTTTTGTACCTGTGAGAAAACGTTAGGGACATTTTAGTACCCATGAGAAAATATCAGGGGCATTTTAGTACCCGTGAGAAAATATCTTGGCATGCATGTGCGCCAGATGTCCACGTCATTAGTCCCAATCATCAGCCACGTCAGCTCTGTTATCTCTCAACTAACACTGTTTACCTATAGGGGCATTTTTGTACCCAATTTGATAACGTGAGGGGTATTTTTGATCCCAAAAAAATCATAGGGGCATTTTAGTACTCGTGAGAAAATATTAGAAATATTTTTGTACCTTTTCCCTTTAGTTTAATTTTGGAGGGACGTGGTGGGAGGATTTTAATTAAATTTATTCTTTTGGTAGAATTTCATAGGAACATAATCAATTGATCTAATAGCCTTCAAATTATATTATACTATAAAGGTGGAGCCTCCATACGGTGGAGCCTCCATACTGTGCCAAACTTTCTCCACCTTCTTGGAAAAGGCTGCACTGTTATTGTTCTACACCTTTCCTTCAAGGTCAATATGTACACCTTTCAAGAGCTCTCCAGAGCCTTCATCAACCCGTTCTTCTTGTCTCTGATCTGTACCAAGACCGAGGAGTCCCTCTATTACATCAAGCAAGGACATCATGAGCCGCTAAGGGAGTACTTGAAAAGATTTCATTTTGTGGCTATGGAGATCCCTAACCTTGACCCTCACGTCGAGTTGTATTCCGCCAAGCACGGTCTGAAAACCCGAACAATTCATAGACCAGATCGCTCTGTCCAAACAAAAGAGTATGGCTGAGTTCCAAGAGCGATTCGTATGCTATATAGAGATTGAAGAACTTTGAGAGACCACAAAGGACGATATGCATTAATCCAAAAAAGACGGTGCCAGAGACAAGAAGGCTAAAAAGCCCGATAAAAATAACAAAGACGGGTATCATCGTGAGTGAGACAACAGTAAAATAGGGAAGTCGCCACCCCAACCGAACATCAGACATGAGAAATATACTCCATTAAATACGAAGAGAGAGATTATTCTTCGAAAAATTTAAGACCTGCAGCTTCTCAAATATCTCATTAATGCTGGGAAGCATAAGGTACCATCCAACACCATAAAAGCAAGAGGTGAGCATTTCATGACACCTACGGGCACACCACGGGAAGGATGGGTAGACCGTTATCTCGATCACAAAAGAAGTCATAGCCGGGATCAGAACGGTCATGATTGTTGGCTTTAGGTTTTCAACATTGGTCTTAATCTCTTAATCTCGGTTTTGATGATAATAAACATGGAACTAATATTTCATCGAGAAATCTATCAGGTTCGCGTTCGATGTCCTCGATCGAAAAAATTGGAAGAAATCAGAAAATCGAAAGGACATTGATCGTCGTGCTCGGGCTCGTCGCGAAAAATTCTCGAAGATCGACGTGTGCACCAAAGTCGCATTGGACGAGTCCAAATATCAAATGAAAAGATCTCCAAGTTGATGCTCGTTGAAAGTCGGAACCCAAAAATGAAGCGCGCAAGAAAAAAGGGCTGAAAAATCAATATCAGCCTATGTTCGATCGACCGGTCGATCGACCGAAGAGTGTAAGAAATTGGCAGTAGCCAATTCGGTCGACCGACATAGGCCAAATTTTGGTAGAGAGCGCGTCAGTCAACCAATCGGTCGACCAGACTGCGTACCGCCAAAGGCACAAACTTGTGTCGGTCGATCGACGGGTCGATCGAATGTGGGATCGATTGTTTTGCGTCAAGCGGTCTACCCGTTGGTCGACCGCACACAGAGAGGAAGGCAGTGGTCATTCGAGCGGTCGATCGATCGGTCGAGCGGTCGATCGATCGATCGACCGACAATCGACCGAGCGTCTGCAACGGATAGTTTTCTATCCGTTGAGCTGTCGTTTCTTCGTGAGGGTATAAATATACCTCATCTAACTCCTTTTAACTTTCTTCCTTGATGATTACAGATTTTATTGAGCAATTAAAAGGAAGATTTGAGCCTTCTAGAGATTGATTAAGCGCGCTCTGCTCTCTCCGCGAACATTTTATCTAGCGCCAGCTGCTGCCTCAACTCGGGAATTAAATCGAGCTCTACGACTGGGCGAGTTGGAGGTTCTAAAGGATTGAAAAGAGCATTTAATCTTGGTTTTATTTCTAAGCTCTTTTCATTGTAATTTTTATCTGTTATTTGAACTGTTTTTCTTTGATTTGGGTTTGTACGAAGACCGGGTGTTAGGTCTTCTTGTGTGAAAGTGGTTACCTTATTGTGAAGGTGTAAAGCCACTTGTGTAAACTTAGTTTTTACTAGGATTAGTTTAGTTGTCCCTTAGGGTTGAGGTGGAAGAGTGATCTCGGTAAGAAGACAGAGACTTCCGGGTGTGGAAGTGCCTTAAGTCGAGAATGCGACTCTTCGAGTCAAAGTCCTATGTGTAAGGGAAACCGAATTAATATAGTAAACCTAGTTTGGAAATTCTAAGCGGGGTGCTTAGGTAGTGGAGTAGGCATTGGGGTCGAACCACTATAAATTCTCGTGTTTGCATTGATTTACTGATTATTTTAATTGCTTAATTATCTATCGCTTCCGCATCAAATCATTCGATCGTAAATTACCTAAACGATCTAAGAAAATGATTAAAATTGAATTTAGGCTAATCAATTTAGTAAACACACTATTCACCCCCCTCTAGTGTTGCCATTTTGCCTACAATGATCACCGATGCCAAAGTTAGAGCAAAATCCCCCGGAACACACTGGAGGACACTAGGACAACGACATGACTAATCGATCGACTAATGAGATTCGCAGGGTCATCAACTACATAGCTGGTGGATTCGCGGGAGGAGGTGAGACAAGCTCGACTAGGAAAAGGTCCCTTCGAGAGATCATGGCAATTGATGATGCAACTCACCTACAGAGGTCCACTATGAGAGCCCCGGTAATATCCTTCCATGAATTTGACTTTCATGGAATTGATAAAAATCTGCACTACCCTATCGTCATCTTTGTAATAGGTGGCAATTTTATTATCAGAAAAGTCCCAGTAGACCAAGAAAGCTCGACTGACATCCTCCTTCACTTTACGTTCAATAAAACATAACTAATTGAAGCCTCGCTCCATCCCTATAACGGAGACCTAGCAGGCTTCTCAAGAGAACATGTCAACGTCCAAGGCTATATGTGGTTGAGAACGACGTTCGACTCCCCGCCGAAGACGAAGACGATCGTCGTGTAATACCTGGTTATCGATATCCCAAGCCACTATCATATAGTCATGGGGTAACCTTAACTCAAAAGCTGGGGAGCCGTTGTGTCGACTCCCCACTTGGTGCTCAAATTCCCCATTTAGGAGACATAAGTGGGGGTAGTCCATGCCGACCAAAAGGAAACCCGACGATGCTACAACGAGTGTTTGAAGCAGAAGATAACCAAACCGGGGGAGGAACCAAACCCTCTACCCCGTCAAGCATTCTCAATATCCCTCGCCGACGGTGGAGGACATCCAAGCTGGACCTTAATAAGGATGCCTGGGAGCGTCCCCAACCTGTCGACAATTCGGAGCCTGATCAAACCCGAGCATTGCCCGAGCAAGCTAGTGGCACTTACTAGAGCTTGCCTCTAAGCCGAAACCAAAGTGCAACGCGTCTCTCCGTCAAAAAATAATGTCTGCTCTCGAGCAAGGGACCCCTCTCTGAAAAGGTACCAATGCTCTGTCCATTTGTTAGTGACTAACGGTGATCATTGTCTAATCCATCACTTGCCCCGGGAGGGAGGCACTCGGGCCAACCCACCATCTAAATCTGACGACATAAAAACCACGAGGCCCCTCCCCTTTGAGACGAGACTCGATGAACTAAGCAGTTTGAAAGTCTGCAAGAGCAAACTGGACCTTGTCGATGAATAAAAGCTCGCCTGGGTCGAGGAAAAAAGCAACCCCCCTCCTTAACTACAGGTGGTCAGCCCACTCTAGCTTTCCCCTTCACTGCAGTTTTTCCCACATGGTTTCTCCCCTAGAAAGTTTTAATGAGGTGTAGCCATGTGTGAGCCGAGCACCTCACTTAGAGGAACTCTAGTGTATTACCAATCTCTTTTTAGTTTAATAAAGATTATAATTCCTTTCTCCACATCTCTATGTGTGCGTACATGAAACTTACAGCTATCTTGCTATACATGATCGAAGAACATCCTATGACTCACAACATGGATGTTGTCCACACGATCTCGGCTTGACCCCAAGCGCAGTCCCCAGCCTCAGCGTCACCGTCTCTGGCCTCGGTGTTGCCATCTCCAGCCTCATCGCCGCCACTTCCGGGATCAATGTCCTCAGCGACCTCAAGCGTGGTCCTGCTTTACGCTCCCCGCGAGCTAGGCTGACCCCAAGCTCGGTCCTCGGCCTTAGCGCCACCACTTACGGGCTCAACATCCTCAATGACCAGAAGCGCGCTCCTCGCAAGCTTTATTTGACACCAAATCTGATCCTTAGCCTCAACGCTTGCCACTTCCGGGCTCAACACCCTCAATGACTCAAAGTGCGCTCCTCGCGAGCTCTTGACACCGAGTCTGGTCATCGACCTCAGCGCCACCAATTTTAGGCTCAACGCCCTTAATGACCCCATGTGTGGTCCAACCTTACTGTTAGAGACCCTTGGGGTTGTCAAGTCTTGTATGTGTCACGACGGTCCATTATGAGCATTGTAAATATTGCATCATAAGCATCCATGTAAAAATGTATTGTAAGAGCGCTCGCGCACCGCCCACCGCTCTTGCTCATGACTAGGAAATGATCCTCGTTTACTAGCCGTGGCATGACAGATGGGGGTGTGCAGACATAGGAATTTTTTGATGCTCCTTGTGATTTTGGGAACCCCGTGGGTGGTACTTGGGGGTTAGGCTCCACAAGTATAGTACCCAGGAATCGTCTGGGGACACTCTAGTCAAGCTTTCGTTCTTGCATTCGCTCTTGCATTTACTAGTATTTTCATGCAATCGGCCATTTGGCCTAAACGTTTTTGCGTCCAAGCACCGAGAGGCTTCAAGCCGAGCGAATTAGGAGCCCACGACTTTCAACATTGGCAAAGCAAACTTGTTTAAGGCTGATCCCTTGCACGGGAAGTAAGGGAGCCGCACAGACATTTGCTGCCCAAATCAGTTCGTCTGTGACAATTGGTATCAGAGCGAGGTCAAGTTCACAAAACATTGGTGGAAGCGAATGATGCAAACCGTCAACAAATTTGTGCCTTCATCGTTGGAGACGAATGACGTTGGGGCACTCGACAATCTTGCATGAGAGATTTTCTTAACCAATCATGCATGGTTTGCAAAATAGTTGGTGAAACGAGTGGTGTCGCCCAAGCGGTGACGACCATTCCGAAAGAAATGTTGGGGGAAGAACCAACGCAAGCTCAACAAGTTAAGCCGGGAGAGTTGGATACTTTGTGGACTGCTCAAGACGCGATATTTTTCCACTTTGAAGCCAGCATGGGCCGAGTCAGCAAGCTGGCCGACACGCAAGAAGTCCTAGAGTCCAGGTTAGAGGAACTCCAGGACGACACTCAAGAAGCAGTTAAGCATATGCAAGAGGAGATTGCAGAGCTCAATGTTGCACTATCATTTCTTACCCAAGAAGTCCACTCTGGCGGTGGCAACTCGCGGCAATGCGAGACACCACAACACCACCTCAGAGCACCCGAACCAAAGTCTTACAATGGCGCTTGAGATGCCAAAGTGGTGGAAAACTTCCTCTTCGACTAGGAGCAGTACTTCAAGATCACGAGGATAGTCGATGATGATATGAAAGTCTCTATTGCAACCATGTATATGTCTCAGGATGCAAAACTTTGGTGATGGACCAAGTATGATGAGATTCAAAAGGGGCAAGCGAAGATCGACACTTGGGATGAACTCAAGCGAGAACTAAAGCACTTTTTTTCCCTGAGAATGTGGAGTTCATCGTCCGACAGAAGTTGCAGCAACTCTGTCAACAATTCAATTCGGGAGTATGTGAATGGGTTCTCGACCATCATGTTGGACATATCAGACATGGTAGAGACTGATCAACTGTTCACTTTCCT
Source organism: Canna indica (assembly GCA_034359265.1). NCBI lineage: Eukaryota > Viridiplantae > Streptophyta > Magnoliopsida > Zingiberales > Cannaceae > Canna > Canna indica. The sequence goes on from CP136896.1 coordinate 53,953,578, forward strand.
GGAAGGCCTAAAGCCGTGGGCATAACAAGAATTCTCCAGGAGAAATATTAAGAATTCTTATAAACATAAGTCATGTATGTTTAATAGAATAAGTCCAGAACATACTTGTTAGAATACTTCATTCTTATGAGCTGAGAATATGAGTGACAGAGTATTCTAGTACAAGTTGTTAAATCAATTCACGATCATAGGAATAATAACTGTGCATTATTATTTCGAAAGTTCGTCACCTCTGTATGTTTCCATGATTAGAATGAGATACTAATGAGGATGGAGTAATGAATCTCATGCTACATGACATTGGATGTCAAAACAAATATATGGACACTTATGAGATAAGTGAGTCAAACGTGATGCATAGATGATGTTCACATGATATTTTACCAATGTCATCGAAATATTATCTTGATCATATTAGTGCATATGATCCTTTGACTTGAGATGACACGGTTATTTTGTGCATAGGTGGCTAGAGTTTGCTACTACTTATATGTTCGTGCTTTGTATGTGCATCCGGCTTTATGTGGCTTTAGTTAGTTATGTATGAAGATAGGTGACTAGTCAAGATGGAATTCATTACCCTAGGTAAACAGGGATGAGGTCCTATGAATATGAGGTTGTTCTTGATCAAGAAATCCTTGGCCAAGGTATTGCAAACTTAAATAAAATGGAGTTTCTAGTCTAAGTCCTTCTGATCAAAGAATAGAAACCGAGAGGGATCCATACGGTCTAAGCTATAGGGTTTGACACTAGCCGTGACCCTGGCTGGATCGGGACCTTGTAATGAAAGGATATAAGTGCATGGTAAGTATGATCGTTTGGTTCATCAGAATGTTCTAATTGAAGCATTCGTCACTACATAAGTAGTCATGGCATGTTGTGCTAGAAATGTTTTGTTTCATCAGATGGGATCCAGTGCATGTGTGTTTGATCCTGTTTGCATAAAATTGTTTTGTTGTTCATACTTTTCCGCTGCGCATTAGATCTCATTGCATTTTCGAACAATAGGTTTGATGAGTTGAGCTACTCCAATAAAGAGACAGACTAATAGCACCTTGGGATCTCCAAGGCCGCCCACATAGAAGGCAAACATTAAGGCGACTAGCTTGATCCAAATGAGGGATGTTGGTGTTGTTGAACGTGGTCGACCAAAGGTGGCTTGACGGCCAACTCTAGAAAGTGACCCGGTGGACAACCCCTCCGAAGGATGATGTTGGAGCCCTGTGCTCATCTACACCTAGAGTCAAAATGCATGGAGATATATAGAGAGGTGAATTGTGTCCAAGCGCATCGAAAGACCAACTTAAGCACCCATTGGAAGAAGATCTCCGCCCACCCAATTTAAAGACTCAAGAAATTGAGGGCTTGGATGCCTAAGCGTCCTACACAAAACAAGATTGGTCGGGCCTTATGCTCCTGACCAAGATGCCTAACCTAACAAATACTAGGATAACTCAATAAAAAATCGACAACTACAACAACAGAGAGGGCTTGCCCTCTAACAACCAACTCTAGAATAATGATTGACTGTACACAAGCGAAGAAGTATCACCCTCGAGAACCTTGATAATAGGTCAATGCAACTCGTTATATACTTGTGTCACTTAATTGAATATATTGCTTAACTTGTCAATAGAGTGCCTCGAGAAATACAACCTCACTAAAAATAGCGGTCGACCGAAAACCAATCAAATTTTCACGATCTAGTTTAACAAATCAAGGAACTCATCCTTGTTAAAAATTAACGGTTAGCCCAAGATTGACGGGCATTCGACAATCTGATTCTATACATCGAAGAACTCAACCTTGTTAAAAAGCAAAGGTTGACCCAAAACCAATCCACCTTCGACGTTCTAGTTTGATAAGTTGAGGAACTCAATCTCGTTAAAAATACAAATCGACTCGATGGATTGGCTCTCGATGATTCAGTTCTACAACACAAGGAACAAAACCTCATTATAAAATACTGGTCAGCCCAAACCAACCAACTCTCAACGTGACTCAACAAGTTGAGCAAAGAAACCTTGTTAAAAGAATACCGACTAGGCCAAAACCGACCAACAATACAATTCCACCAACCGAGGAACACAACCATGTTAAACAAATATTGATCGGCCCAAAATTGATCAGTTCACAACGGCATGATTCCAGGAGTCAATGAACGAAATCTTGTTACAAATAACCGACCAATGACACAATTCCATGAATTGAGGAACACAACCTTGTCAAAAAATACCAGTGAACTCAAAACTAACCTATTCTTGACGAAATGATTCAAATTGAGTAACACAACCTCGTTGAATACCATCTTGCTAGTGAGGCCTGATCATCCCAAAGCTTGGCGGCTTCAGATGATCCAACGACAATCGAGGATTAAAACCTCAATTAAAAATATATCGATTGACCCAAGATCAACAGACCTTTAAAGAGACGATTCGATCGGGTGGCCCGAGGCCGATTGTTAACCGACGACCATGGTCTTGAGAAACAAAAAATGCCTCACTGAGGACCATCAATCAATTTGAGTGGTTCATCCCAACGTCTAGATGAATGTGATCTCAATATAGGAACTTTGATCAGTTTGAAAAGACGTAAACACCCCCTCAAGAAAATGATCGTAATGTCCCTTCAAAACCTTCTAAATAGTAGACCCCACTCTATTGGTGGGGGACCTTCTCTTCGCCTCTTCTCTCCTCTGTATGGGTAAGGCGAGATGACCCTACCTCTCGCCATTTATCTTTAAATTCATACTAACTTGACCGTTAGGGGTGTTATCAAGGACCCAACTTTGAGGGACACTTCTACTTGTGTTGATTGGGCTCTACACAGACTCAACATAGCTAGGTCAATTCCCCTAAGATGTCTAGTGTAGATGTTATGGAAATGGGCCTCACCACTAATTTAGTCTCACATTTAGAATACATGGCAAATTGTATTAGTTAATAAGGCTTGACTGTTGTATTTCTTCAACTTTAGATTAAACATTATAATTATGCCAATAGCAGTACTAAAAAAATTAGATATTTTCGATGGTGAAGTAGTTGTCGCAATTTGGATTACACTACAATGATTAAGGAACTTCATCACTAAGTAGTGATGGCTCTTAGACGGCTAGTATAAAAGTTGCTAATATTATATTTGGTGATGAATGAAAATAGTCATCCTATAATTACTTTATGATGGCTGAGCAAAATCTCAACAACGCTAGCGATGAAAAATTTCATCAAAAAATCACAATGCGCCCAATTTTCCCTTGTTTCTTTGCATTTCTAACTTTCTCGCTTTCCTTCTTTGCCGTCTGTCCTCTTAATCCCTCATTCATTGCATCTTTGGGCCGATTTCATCACCGATGATCTTGTCGCTCTACTTCGCTCAACTTTAAGGTATGTAGTCCATGTTCTTTTTGCGCATATTTGCTACATTCCCCTCCGCCACTTTGGTGTTACGAGCCGCTCCTCTACCACATCCACAACTCTCTATTGTCATCATGCTACCTCCTCAATCCCCCTATATCTATCATAGTACCCCTCCTCTGCCCCTCCTCTACCACCTCCACTATTCTTCGCCAATCATAGATCCTATGCGACCTGTACTTACACTAACGGGGGATTCAAGAAATATCTTTTTAACTTATCAATATTTATATCTTTTTTTATAGATATTCTTTCTTTTTAGAGTAAATACCCAAAAAAAATATGAACTTTGGACCTTTCCCATTTTTAGCATAAATTTTTTATGTTAGCAAGAAAATACACAAACTTTGATTTTGTTACCTCATTTAGCACGCATCGTCATTTCTGACGGTTTTTGCTGACATGGCCGTTAACGGCGACGACGTGGCAAGTTACTTTGCCAACGTGACATATATTTTCATCGACCAAGTAAATATTAACATAAAATTACGAAATTACCCATTCTAGATGCTAATATTTTTTTTTGAAACGAGGACAGGCAAAATGGTAATTTGTTCATCATCTTCAAGTTGGGCGCGCTTGATGCCCTAGTTCTTATTTTACCTGCTCGAACACTGCAAAAAGGGGGATTATTGTCGCCTTTGTCGCCGGATTAGGGCACGCCTTCTGGAGTCTTTGTCGTCGAATTAGGGCACGCTGGGATGAGCGGTGGGGACATTGCGAAGGTGTTGTCCTAAAAATAGCAGGTATATTTTTAGTTTTGTTTGCATGTAGCCATCTTTTTATGTGAGTGCTGTGGTCCCAAAATTTTTGTCGCCGAATTATGTGAATTAAATTTTTTCACTATTTTTTCACGGTTTGCCATCTGTCGCATTTGCATTTTCATGTAGGAAGGCAAAGTTTGAGATTGTAGTATATCACGGTGGTCATATATATGATGTTTAAACCCCATGTACGCTATATGGGGGTTGAACTGCTTTTAGTGGGAGAGGATGATATGATTTCAAATACAGTTACATTGTCTGACATGAGAGTCTTGGTAGCAACATTAAGTTACTCTCGACCTAGCAAATTATGGTACAAAGACCCTAAGAAACTCTTATCTTCTAGACTGGTGGAGATAAAGACAGAAATTGAAATTAAGGAGATGGTTCAATTGGCGATAACTTGTGGGTGTATACACTTCTATTCAGAAGGAGTTAGAGGCTATGAACTATTGAGGAAAAAGAAGCTAGATGAAGCTCTCAAAACTCAGAACCAAAATGAGAATGTGGAGCCTGATCATTGACAATAACATGTTTGAATATTTTAATGGATACATTTTGAAGGCAAGAAATAGGCTTTTGATTGACATGTTAGATGATATCAGAAGGACATTAATGAAATAGGCAATTTGCCCATCCTCAAGGCACCCAGGTCAGCCAACCTACTCAAGGTACCCAAGTCACCCAACCCACCCAAGGCACTTAACAGAGCACCACGTCAAAGGAGCAGCAACAGACTTAAGGAAAAAAAGAAGTCAGACAATCAGTCATCTTTAAGTGTTAGGATTGATATGAATTGATGTGGATTGACTATGGATGTATTTAGATTTATGTGGATTGATGTGAATTTATATGTATTGATGTGGATTGATGTGGATTATCTGTAGTTAAATTACTTGATTTTGTATGGATTATGTGTCATTATAAGTTTTGTGTATGTGGAATGATGTGTAGTAGTTGAATTACATACTGTGTTGTAAATGGTTATGCTATAAATGACAAAGTTTATATATTTTTAGGTTAAAGTGGCAACGTTCATGTATTTTTAGGTTAAAAATGACAACGTTCATGTATTTTTAGGTTAAAAATGACAAAGTTCAAGTATTTTTAGGTTAAAATGGCAAAGTTCATGATTTTTTAGGTAAAGTGAAAAAGTTCATGTTTTTTCTCGCAAATATGTGAAAGTTCATATTTTTTGGTGCACAGTTCACTGCTAACAGATTGAAACATGTGAAAATATATTGTCTTCAAATACACATGAGAGAGTAACATCAAAATATATAAACCAAACTACTTCATGGCAATAGCTTTAGGCTATTGTCTTTATTCCCACCCCAAAATAACATACTAGAAAATACGATACATATAACAAAAAATACCATACACACACTGTCATTCCTTAAATTGATTTGTTTTTTGTCATTCCTCAGTTGAGCTATCTCATCTTCAAGTGTTGCAATTTTTTCTTGAAAGGTCATTTCTTTCATCTTGCTCAATTCTATCATTTCTCTCATTAGCTTCAGCTTCTCGAGAAGAATTTTTTTTCCTCAATCAAACCTCGCAGAATATCCTTTGTGTGGCAGTGATCCTTAGGATAATGTCACACAAAGAAGTGACAATCATTCTCCTGTCAAAAGATAGGAATGAGTGATTATAATAAAGATAGGACTTTGGAGTGAGATGATTACAATGGATCATACTTTCCAATGTCTGCACCCCGAAAACCTTCTTCCATGATTTCTTTGGCTCCATGCGGAGAACAGAATAGCTCAAACGTTATGGTAGCAGTGCGTAGCAACAACCTGTGATGAATTCACTTTCATTCATCCCACGGTTTCCCTTCCTGACATGATTGTCCCTTCGTGCCCTAATTCGGCGACAATGGTGACAGCAAGGCGTGCCCTTAATCCGGCGACAATAGCGACTTCAAAGGTTCCCCCTTTTCGTAGTGTTCGAGCAGGTTAAATAAGAACTAGGGCATCAAGTGCGCCCAACTTGAAGACGGCAGGCAAATTACTATTTTGCTCGTCCCCGATATAAAAAATATTAACTTCGGGGATGGGTAATTTCGTAATTTTATGTTAACCTTTACTTGTCCGTTGAAACATATGTCACGTTGGCAAAGTAACTTGCGACGTCGTCGACGTTAACGACCATGTCAGCAAAAATTATCAAAAATGACGATGCGTGCTAAACAGGGTAATGGAATCAAAGTTCGTGTGTTTTCTTGCTAACGAAAAAAGTTTATGCTAAAAATAAGAAAAGGTCCAAAGATCGTGTTTTTTTTTGTATTTACTCTTCTTTTTATATATAAATTTCTCAATGTCTCGATACTAATCATAATTAGGTAAACTAATTTAAAATGTTAAAGATGCAACTATAAAAATATAAAAATATAAAAAATAAATAGACACTTAAAAAATTATAATACAATTTCTAATTAAGGAATTTTAAAAGCATAAATGATTGTAAGATTATAAGAAAATTGTGTTTTTTAAATTTCTAATTAAGAAATTTTAAAAACATAGATTTAAAAATTAAGGTTATTAGACCAAAATGGCCTCAACTTTTACGAATTTCTTCATTTTTGTCAATCCTTGGATTGGTCTCAATTATATATAAGAACTTTCGAATTAGTTTCAATAATACCCCCTGTTTGCGAACCATGAGCATGGGCGTTATTTCACTGACATGACAATCCAAAAATGTAAAATCTCACTCGCCTCTGTCTGCTTGATACAAGTCGGATTGACTTTTGATAGCCACCAGGGTCGCACTTTTCTCTCTTTCTTTATCTCTCTTGTGCACTAACATGGAGATGAAGACAGAACGATAGGCAGGCGGTGTGTTAGAGAACGGAGAGGACTGCTGCCATGGAGCCGTGGAGGTACGCTACGTCGAGGGTCATGGCAATGTGGACCAACGCATTGGCAAATGAGGCCGCACCGGGCCCTATGGGCAACGGCGGGGGCATGACAGTGAATTTTAGAACTGCAGTACTCCATGAAAATGCGACATCGTCGATGCAACACCGTCCTTTGCTCCGGTGGCTCGAGAACATATGCAATGGAGGCGCCATATTGAAGGTTGAATTGAAGGCGTCGTTGTAGGCTCACACGTCAAGGGGAGAAGATAAAAGGCGTCATTGCAGGCTCACCCTGATGAGCGCCAACGGAGTAGGGACTCCCTTGACACCGCCATTGAGTACCTCGTTGACATCGTCATTGCATGCTCACCTCGTCATAGACCTCGTCGCCGCTTCAGAAGGAGATTTCCTGGTCGGCGCTGAGGAGATAGGGATGGCAATATTTAAAGGAGGGGAGAACAAGCACCGCATTTTCCAACCTCACCCGCACTTGACCAAGCTGAAATGGGACAAAAAGGATTACGACACTACAAAGCTGATCGAGACGCAAAATGCCCAGATCTTAAATGCAAGCTCATAGGTCCAAAAACCTGTGTTTATTTCTCATCCACGAGTCCTATTTTTATAAGAAGTCAAGACATAATTCAACACCTACCGTCTGAATTCAACTACGCCATCTTGTCGGAGCAAACAAGGGCCGGAGGAGCCAGAACGGGGATAGTGGGGTTACTTTTCCCACTCAACTCTTAAATCTACTTTAATGGCTTGCAGATTATGTTCATAGATTCCGTTGTTTCTCTTCCACCGTAAAACTAATAATCCCAAATATATTATAACCTCTTGCTAACTATTCTGCTAATTAATGGGGAAAAAAGTACGACTTGCCTGCAATTATCTCTTCCATAAGAAAGAAGCATCTAAGACAGGTTTGAAGCATGATAATTTCTCTCTTAATTTGTGAGTTTTAGATGACAAGTTCCTAGCTACTAGGAGCCGAAACATTGAAGCCCATGAACAAGAGAGATCATATTGGTAAGATGGGGAACCACACAACCCATTTCAGGAGTAACCTTGGTTGGGGAGTGATTTTGGAATGTTTATGCTCACCAGTAACCTCGTTGACACCATCGTTGCAGGTGAGACAACGCGGCCAGATGTGGCATCACAGGTGACGCCGCGCCAGTCGCAGTGGTGGACGACGGTAGGGTCCCACTCGACAGGATGTCGGTAATGGGAAACATGAAGAGGAAAATGAAATGGAAATTTATTCTATCTTGATCTCATTACAGGTTACAGAGAGGTATATATAGAGACGAGTGCGATCGGAAATAACAGCAATATCATCAGAAGTAACAGCAAATCAACCATTGTATGGCTGAGAAACAATGATGAAAGTTATAGTGGATGACAGTGGCCATGATGTGAACACGTCATACTTGAGGTGGAGAATTATTCACGTTAACATCCCCCCTCAAGATGGGCCGTCGGATGACGCCCATCTTGATCATGTGATCTAAAAACAAAGCTGAAGAATTAGCTTTCGTTAAAGAATCTGCCAGTTGCAGAGAAGCTGGTATATGACAGACGATTATATTCCCTTCTTCAGCTTGCTCCCGAACAAAATGGAAATCAATTTCGACGTGCTTCATTCTGCTATGTGTTGTAGGATGTTGCGTTAATTGAACAACTCCGAGATTGTCACACAGAAGCATTGGAGATGAGCTGAAATTCTCACAAAATTTAATTTCTTTAAGCAAATTACTTATCGAGAGCACTTCAGCTGTAGCATTTGCCAAATATTTATATTCGGCCTCAGTAGAGGACCGAGCTATAGTCCTCTGTTTCTTGGAGCTCCAGCTCACTGGAGAGCATTCGATGAATATCAAGTAAGCTCCAGTAGAGCGCCTGTCATCCTGATCACCACCCCAATCTGAATCGGAGTAGGCATGCATTTGAAGTGTCTTCTTCGAATTTAGCAAGATCCCATGATCAGATGTTCCTTTTAGATAGTGGAAGCGTTTCCAGCATTGCTAATGAAAGGCTAAAGGATGATGCATATATTGCGATAGTTTATTGACAGTAAACGCAATATCTGGCCTCGTGAATGACAAATATTGCAAATCTCCGACTGCTTGCTTAGATAATTTTGGATCAACTGGACTGTTGCCATCGTGAAGTGAAAATCTTGCGGAGGTGTAGACTGGTGTTTTAACATGATTGGCATCCTGCATCTCAAATTTCTTTAGAAGATCAGTTGTATATTTGCGTTGAGATAGAAATAAGCCTTCACCGGTTCTAAGAACTTCAATGCCGAGAAAGTAGTTCAGGGGTTGTATGTCTTTGAGAGAGAAGCGAGATGCTAGTTTCGAGTTTACCTCAAAAATTTTGGAGGTTGAAGTCCCTGTAAGAATTATATCATTGACATATAATAAGAGAAGTGTCACACACTGTGGTTCCTGCAAAACAAATAGTGATGTATTTGATGTGGATTTTTGAAATCCAATTGAGCACAAGAACTTGCGTAGCTCATTATACCAAGCCTGTGGCGCTTGTTTCAGCCCATAAATTGCTCTGTTGAGCTTACAAACATAATCTGGTTTGTCAGGATCAATGAAGCCCAGCGATTGCTGCATGTAAATTTCTTCATGTAGGCTGCCTTGAAGAAAAGCATTATTAACGTCGAGCTGGTAAATTCCCCAGTTAAGCTTAGCTGCTAGAGTATGTATAATTCTTATTGAAGCATGCTTAACTATAGGACTAACGGTACTGAAGTAATCAACACCTTGCTGTTGGTGAAACCCTTTAGCTACTAGTCGCCCTTTATACCTGTCAATTAATCCATCAGTGTTATACTTTATGCGAAAAATCCATCTGCATCCAATGATATTCTTATTCTGTGATGCATGTACCAATGTCCAAGTGTCACTACTAGAAAAATGGGCATCAGCAACGGCTGATACCGTTGCTGAGCCGTTGCTGAAGAGAATCAGCAACGGCCGAGCCGTTGCAATAGAGCCGTGACAGAAAGTCGCGTTGCTGATGACTTAGCAACGGATCAGCAACGGCCGCTCGGGCCGTCGCTCAAAACATTATCAGCAACGGCCGCTCGGGCCGTTGCTAAAAATATTATCAGCAACGGTTTTACCACGGACCCGGAGCCGTTGCTGATAACATTAATAGCAACGGCCTCGAGTCCGTAGCAACGCCGTTAGTAAAACCCGTCGCTAAGCCGTTGCTGTAAGTCATCAGCAACGGCTGTCGATACACTTTTAGCAACGGCTTTCCCACGGACGGCCGTGGGAAAGCCGTTGCTGATGACCTATACCTGCAAGCAGAAAAATTTCAAATTTCTAATTTCCATTGATACATTGATACATTTATCTGATACATAACTCACACACCCATACCCTCATACACACATTCATTCACACATCACAAACACACCAAGATATACATCAAAACAATTATATTTATATTGATAATTATCCACGATAGTATAAAAACAATTCAAATGCAAAATTGAAGTATCAATATCCAAACAAAATAAGTTTAACAAGTTCAATATCTCAGTAACAAGTTCAATATCCAAACAAAAAATCTCACGATCACGATGGAGGATGGTCTGGATCATATGGCGGGGTCTGGAGTGCTTGAGTGTACACCGGCGTGGACTGACTCGAGGACGATGGATTAGATGATGCCGAAGAGATGCCTGCTGCGGGATGACCTGACATGTTGCGTAGCATAGCATGCATCTCCTCCATCATCTGACTCTGACGCGCGACTGTCTCCTCTAGAGTCCTTATTCTGCTACTATGATCATAACTGGATCTAGAGGTAGACGGCCGCTCACCAGCGACCGGAGGGATCGGTGCCCCAAGTGGCCCTAGCACGGCTCGCGCATGACCACTATCTGCGAAGCCATATACGCGGCCATGGTCCCAGCCACCTGCGGCCTCGACCCACGATGCTGCGTCAAAGTCCTCGGGGGTACCCCCGCGCTGCACCACCCTCTAGCTGTACGTCTCCTACTCGAGTTTGATTTTTTGTTTAATATTTATCATAAAACTTAAATTATAAATATATAATGAATAATTTAAACAAATATATAATTACCACAATGTATGCAGCGCGGTTGTCGATGTACTCCCCCGTCCCATGTGCTCGACGGTGAGTCCGCTCAAACACCGCCATCGGGGAGGGTCGCTGGACACTCCCGTCATCCGACACCGTCGTCTACATTTACAAAACAAATACATTAATTAGTACACATAATAACAAATAAAATATATAATTAAACGATATACTTACCATAAGGTTTGCGTGCACTGCAAATGCAACAAAGCCGCCGGTGTGACGCGCTGCTCCCCCCGACATGCGATTTCTAGCCGCATTCTGAGAAACCTCCTGCCATCGATCCGTCGACCATATCCCCACGAGCTGGTCCCATATATCCGGAGTAATCCAACTGGGGCCGTATCCCCGAGTCTCCGCGATGTTAGTGGTCCCAGCTCGGGCCATCGCTCGGGACCGAGCCTGCCCCAGCTGCCCGTTGTACCTTGCCCGGGAAATAGACTCCCAGGCAGCGTAAATGAAGGACCTCTGGTCCTCGGCCCATGTATAGCGAGCCTGCAAAATAATAATATCAGTACCAATTCTTAATATATCATCATGCATGTAAAAAAAAAAAATAATACGTGCCTCAAACTCGCGCCATAACATGTCGACGTGCTCGCTAGGCACGTGAGACCACGTAGGCCATGCCCCGTGCATGTATCGTCGAATAGTAGAAGAAATGCTCCTCGGCACTTCTTCTTGCTCGAACCTGCACAACAAAAATAAATTTTAATATTATATTATGATATAATGAATTTGTAATGATTCATAATTCATGATATATTACCGCTCCCCAATCACGCTGATCAATCTACGTGACTCTGTGGCTGGTGGAGGCTGCCACCTGTTCGGCCCGCGTGGCCGCCTGCGTCTGGATGTACTAGCCTCGGCAGTATCATCCTCATGAGGATCAGCAACAGGAGGATCAACAACAGGAGTAAGTGCTGGAGTCTCACCGATCGGAGACTCCGAAGCTCTCCTGCGTCGATAACCACGACCAGACATATCTGTCGAACAGACATATAATCAGATTATTGTATAAATAGTAGAGATATATTTAATAAAATATATATACTTTACAATTATTCCTCATCATCTGAATAATAGTCTTCGAATTCTTCTTCTTCTTCTTCTTCCTCTTCTTCCTCTTCGTCATCTTCTTCATCTCCAGCTTCCTCAATTTCATGATCGTCATCATCAGCATATTCAACTTCTAATTGAATTGACGTTGTGTCTGCATCCTCGAGTATTGGAATAATACGATCCACAGCAGGAAGATCATCTTCTTGATAGAAACCAGGAGGATCATTTTCTCCTACTATCGGATCAATTTTTCCTCTACCTTTTGTCTTACAAACTACACGCCAATCTGCTCTATCTTTATTTCGAGCCGGATACTTCGCGTAATATACTTGTTCGGCTTGTGATGCCAATATAAATGGCTCATTTCCTGCCAATTTCGATTTGTAATTAACCTCAACAAGTTTGTATTTTTGATGAACTTTCATGCCTCTTTCTGTTGTATCGAACCAATGACATCTAAATAGGAACACTGATTTCAAGCCGAAGTAGTGCAACTCTATCACTTCTTCCACTAGTCCATAGAAATCCATATCACATTCAACATAGGTTGTCCCTTTCACGCAGACCCCAGCATTCATCGTCTTTTTTGTAGATGAATATTCAACCGTGTGAAATTTATACCCGTTAACAAAATATCCGCTATAGCACGACACAAGTCGCGACGGTCCACTAACAAACTCAAATATTTTTTCATCTATTTCAGCTCTGTGATCTTTGCTGTAAGTCTGAATCCAAGAAGGGAAATCACGATTCCGTAATGTCTCCAATTCTTGATCGTTGTGAATAGAGTATTTTTGCACCATCTCAATGTCAAATATTTCAATGAATTGTTCAATCTCTGGACAATTGAGTAATACATACAAGTGTGCCAAATGATACTCTTCATCGCTTAAGTGTCGAGATGGACGAGAACCAAAAGCACGACCAGAGTGACAAAATATATTTAAACGTCCATCTGAATGTCGAACACCCCCGTCGTCGTTACGTGGAAGACGATCAAATCTTGTCTGTACTGTCGATTCAAAGTAAAATGAGCAGAATGTTGAAATTTCTTGGATGATATACGATTCAGATATTGATCCTTCAACAGCTGCGGTGTTCTTTACTTTTTTCTTCAGACGATTCATGTATCTTTCAAATAAGTACATCCACCGATATTGAACGGGGCCACCAACTCGTGCCTCGTATGCCAAGTGTATCGGTAGATGCTCCATCGAGTCAAAAAATGCAGGAGGGAAAAACTGCTCCAGCTTGCATATGATTTCAACAATATTATTTTCAAGTGTTGACATATCTTCGACTCGAAGGACATTTGCACAGATGCTTCTAAAAAACATACTTAATTCAGTCAACGGACCCCAAATATTATCAGGTAGAAGATCTCGAAATGCGATCGGAAGTAATCTCTGCATGAATACATGACAATCATGGCTCTTCATCCCTGATATTTTGCAATCATCGACGTTCACACATCGAGATAAGTTTGAAGCATATCCATCGGGTAATCTGAGTTCTTTTACCCATTGACAAACATCTTTGATCTGTTGTTTATTTAACACATATAGGGCCTTCGGTTTCAGATATCGTCCATTGACCTCTTGTAACTCCAACTCTGGTCTTTTACAAAGTATTTTCAGATCATGTCGAGCTTTGACATTATCTTTAGTTTTTCCAGAAATATCCATCACAGTGTTGAAAATATTATCAAACACATTTTTTTCAATGTGCATGACATCTAAATTATGTCGAATCAATAATGAACTCCAATAGGGCAATTCCCAAAAGATACTTTTTTTCACCCAGTTGTGTGTTTGGCCAAAACCTGACACTCTTTCATTGCGACCGAATACAATATCTGGAAGTGCTGAAACACGTGCTAACATTTGTTCACCAGACAACATCGGTGGTGGCCCATCTCTTTCGACTCTGCCCTTAGTAAATTTATTACGATTCCTTCGATACTGGTGATGAACCGGTAGGAATCGACGATGACAATCAAAGAATGAGATTTTTCGTCCGTTCTGAAGACTGATTGATTTAGAGTGTTCCATACAATACGGGCAAGAGAGTCGGCCGTGAGTGCTCCAACCCGACAACATGCCGTACGCCGGGAAATCATTGATTGTCCACAAGACCGCGGCCTTTAAATTAAAGTTTTGCTTCCGATGACAATCATAAGTGACAGCTCCCTCAGTCCACAATGTTTTCAATTCATCTATCAAGGGTCTGAGAAATATGTCAATTTCTTTTCGCGGACCCTTAGGACCCGGTATAATCATCGAAAGATAAATAAATTCATCTTTCATGCACATTGACGGTGGCAAATTATAAACTGTCAGCAGCACTGGCCAAACTGAATAAGGAGTTGCAGAATGTCCAAACGGATTAAAACCATCTGTGCACAATCCCAATCTGATATTTCTAGTATCCATAGCAAATGAAGGATAACATGTATCCAAATGTTTCCATGCTTCACTGTCAGATGGATGAGTCATTACTGTATCATCACGACTTCTTGCATGCCAACTCATGTAGGGGGCTGTCTTTTCCGACATGAATAATCTTTGAAGCCTCGGTGTTAGTGGAAAATACCGAAGCACCTTAAACGGGATATTTTTCTGTCGGACCGATTTCTTCTCCTTGTAACGAGGGTGTTGACATACAGGGCATTTATCCAACTGCACATTTTCTTTATAATATAAAATGCAGTTATTTTGGCACGCGTGTATTTTTTCGTACCCAAGCCCCAATTTTCTCATTAGCTTTTTAGTCTTATAAAAAGTAGGCTCAAACTTGTTATCAGTAGGCAGCATTCCATTAATCAATCCAGCAATCCGATCATACGCAACTCCGCTGATATTACAATCGGCCTTGATGTTTAAGAGCTGTGTCATTGCTGAAAACCTAGTGTATTTAGGACAATTCTCATACAAAGGTTCATCGGCAGCTTTCAACATCTCGTAAAATTCTGCAGCTTCTTTATTCGGTAATTCAATCTCTACCGCAGCCCCTACTTCTGTGATATCAACCGCTGTAGTATCTGGTGGGACTGATGTCTGAAGAACTGGCCGATCAACATTATCATTCAGGTGGAATTGACCCCCAAGACTATCAAGTATCATAGTTCTATAGGGATTACATTGACTGGATGAAGAAGCACCAGCAGAGGAAGATTCACCATATGTCTGAACGACAGGATTGCTCGACGTCCCGACTTCGCGTGACTCCCCGTGACAAGTCCATAGAAAATATCTTGGTGTAAATCCTTTGGTATATAGATGCAGAGTGACAGTCTCCCGATCCAAAAATCGTCCATTAGAACAAATGCGGCACGGACATCGGATTTGATCACCCATGCTAACGAAATTCCGATTCGAATAGGCGAAATTTAGGAAGTACGTTACGCCTAATCGAAACTCATTCGTTAAAGCTCCACGATCAAAACGTCGGTACATCCAACTTCGATCAGCCGACATGATTCTGTCAATCAATGACAATTTCTTTGGTTAATGTCTTTAGGTGAGATTGTCCTATTCCATTCGGGATTTATGTTATTCGTACTGCACTTACGTTTTTATTTTAACTGTTAACTAATTATTCTAAATTTCGACAGCATCTCCCTACAGTTCTCCGAATACGCATATCATCTGGGCGCGTATCGGAGAACAAGAGAGATGTTGCCGAATTTTAGAATAATTAGTTAACAGTTAAAATAAAAACGTAAGTGCAGTACAAATAACTATATTCCCAAATTGTCCAATCAGGGACAATTCAAGAATTGTACGTCGTATAAAAGATCATATACTTCTTTTACACGAACATACAATCCCCGAACGGATCTAAGGTTTTGCTAAATCATATCCGATTCGTCGATGCGTACGTGAAACATATCAACTCGTCGGATGGATGATTATTTTCTAAATATTTCGAGACAGTTCGAGTCCATATTGGACGATTTCGGCACGCGTCCGAAGTGGACGATTCCGGCGCGAGTCCGAAGTGGACGATTCCGGCGCGAGTCCGAATTGGACGATTCCGGCGCGCGTCCGAAGTGGACGATTCCGGCGCGAGTCCGAATTGGACGATTCCGGCGCGCGTCCGAAGTGGACGATTCCGGCGCGAGTCCGAATTGGACGATTCCGGCGCGAGTCCGAATTGGACGATTCCGGCGCGCGTCCGAAGTGGATGATTCCGGCGCGCGTCCGAAATTAATCTAAACCCTAATAATTAATCTAACAAATTAAACAATTAATCTAAACAATTAATTAACATTTATAAATTAATTAATTAACAATTTCAAAACAATAATATATATATATATATATATATATATATATATATTCCGGCGCCGGAGTCCACCCTCCGGCGCCGGCGTACAGTGGCCGGACACACTGTCCGGCCACTGTAGAAGGTCCGGCGGCGGCCATAGGCCGACCGTCGCCGGCCGAAACCCTAGAAATAGGGTTTCGGTCGGATTTTAACATCTCCGGCCGATCAACATACCGGCAGCAGCGGCGAGAGGCGTCGGCGAGAGGCGTCGGCGTCGGCAGCAACGGCAGCAGCGGCGAAGGTCGGCAGGAGCGGCGGCGGCAGAAGCGGGAGGAAGAAGGGTCGGGCGCGAGAGCGTGCCCTATATAAACTTATCAGCAACGGCTCACTCGCCCGTTAGAAAGCCGTTGCTGATAAGTTATCATCAGCAACGGCTCACTTATCCGTTAGTAAGCCGTCGCTGAAGATTAAATAATCAGCAACGGCTCGCCTTTCCGTCAGAAAGCCGTTGCTGATAATTAAAATAATCCGCAACGGCTCGGTTGTCCGTTAGAAAGCCGTTGCAGATACATATATCTGCAACGGCTCGAGCGGCCGTAAGAACGCCGTTGCAAATAGCAACGGCTTGATCGGCCGTTGCTGATAGCCGTTGCTGAAGACCAAGTTTGTAGTAGTGTGTTGCTTTGAATTAAGGCCTCATATTCTTGCTGCATTGCAGTTTGCCATTCCGAAAATTTGCCATTCCAAAAATTTGCATGCCTGTTTGTATGTAGTAGGAATAGCCTTGTCTTGATCAATTGTGAGGAGAGCTGCATAATCTGTTGGTCTTCTTGGTTTGTATATGTTTGACTGAGATCTTGTTATCATGCGTTTAGGTTGTGGTGGAGGAGCTGTTACCAGGGGAATCTCATCTGTTGTGGCTGAATCATTCGCAACAAGTAATGAAGGTGATCTTGAGATGGTGGATGTGTTTGAAGGAAGAGATGTGGTTGGTGCTGAGCTGAGGTTGGATGGACAGATATCAGAAATGGTTGTAACATGTTGTGGATGTAAACTATTTTGAGGAATATTTGAGCTTATATCTGGAACAGTATCGAACCAGTCATCAAAAGTTGACTGACTAGGTCTACTTAGATTCATGGAAGTGTAGGAGAAATGAAAGACGATTTCAACAAATGACACATGGCGAGACAAATAGACTTTATTTGATGCAGGGTCAAGGCACTTGTAGCAATAGTGCTTAGTAGAATACCCAACAAACACACATGGTTTAGATTTAGAATCCATCTTGTGTTTTGAGTAAGGTCTCAGCCATGGGTAACAGAGACACCCAAATACTTTTAAAGTATAGTAATTGAGTGTTTCATTAAAGAGACAATGATATGGGGACTTATTTTTCAACGTAGAGGTATGCATGTGATTGATTAAGTATACTACAGTTAGACATGCATACTGCCAGTATTGTAAGGGAACTGATGCACAAGAGAGAAGAGTGAGACTTGTTTCCATGATATGTCTGTGCTTACGTTCAACTAAACTCACTCTTTGTGGTGTATGAGGAGGTGAGCATAGATGTTGTATTCCATGTTGAGAAAGAAATGAAGTGAGAGCAACATATTCACCTCCTCCATCTGTATAGAGGCTTTTGATGAAGAGATTAAAATAGTTTTCAACCAATGGTTTAAAGGAAGAAAAGACATTGTAAACATCAGACTTATTTTTAATTGGAAAAAGCCAAGTATACTTTGAGAAATGATCTACAAATATTACATAGAACCTATGCCCCTCAGTTGAAGTAACAGGAGCAGGTCCCCATACATCGGAAAATAAAATTTCTAAGGGTCAGCAGGTTTTGATTGATGAAGTAGCAAAAGGAAGTCGGTGGCTTTTATTGCAGAAACAAGCGTTGCAGTGATCAGGTTTAGTGGATGACGAAGAAAGCTTATGCTTTGATATAACTGAGTGAAGAACTTTACGCTGAGGATGCCCCGATCGTTGATGCCAAATGGTGGAGCTTGTAGAAGGAATGTAAACAGAATAGGCAGCTGGTTTGAGAGAATTCCATGGGTAGAGATCACCTTCACTCCGGCCTTGAGCGATCACAGCTCCAGTCTTGAGATCCTTGACATAAAAATGGTTAGGAAAAAATTCAATTGCCACATGATTTTGATTACAGAATTTTGCTACAGAAATCAAATTCTTTTTTATCATAGGAGCATATAAGACATCTTGAAGCCAAAAATTACCATTCAACACTATCATACCAGAATGAGATGCTGAAATAAGATTACCATTCCCCAATGAAATGTTTTGATTGCCATTGAATGAAGTCATAGACTGCAGGTTATCAGAATCTGCTGTTACATGGTGTGTTGCTCCGGAATCTAGTATCCAAGGAGAGGGAGGTCTCTAATACTGTTCAGATAAATGGATCTGTGGAGGTCTGGGACTGAATGTGTTATCAGAATTAAATCGAAACCTACAGATCTTGGCTGAATGACCAATCTTATCACAGATCTGACATTGAGTTCTTGGTCTGTTTTGGAAATGGTTCTGATTAAACCTTTGCTGATTCTGGTTGCCTGAATAAGAGGTCCGAAATTGTTCTGAAATGACAATTGATTTCCTAGGTATGATGGTCTGAAACTTGCTTTATTTTGATATGAACTTGTCTTGTTTTCCCAGTTTTGATTCTTATTAGGGAATTGTTGTCGCTGAGTGTATTGAACAGATGCTTCTACATTGTTTTCACTCCGACATTTTAGAAAAGTTTCATGTCCTGAGAGCTTATCATACAGCTATTCAAAGGAAATAGGAGTATCCCTAGACCTTATTGCAACACTGATATCGTTAAATTAAGATCCGAGTCCACTCAAAATTTTGATAGTTAAAGAAGCATTGTTAATAGGTGAATCAACTATTGCTAACTCATTGGCAATAACCTTGATTTCATTAAAATACTCTGCTACTGATTTATTTCCTTTCTTTAATTTTGTGAGACTGTCTTGAAGACCAAAGATATGTGACTGGGACTTATTGGCATACTGAGATGCAAGTTTCAGCCACGCATCATGAGCAAAAGAGACGGTAGCAACTGTTGAGGCGATAGCTTGATCAACCGATGCCATGATGGCATGGCGAATCAAGTTATCTTGCCTCCGCCATTGATGTCAACGAGGATCATTGACAGGAGGACAAGATGAAGAACCATCGAAGAAAGCTAATAAATCATATCCATGTAGCAGAAGTTCGATCTGCGTCCTCTAGATCACGTAGTTGCTACTGCTGATCAGTTTAATCGGTAGCTGAGCGGCTGGATTGATCGTAATGATCTGTCCTCCAGCAGTCGGATTGACAACTTCAGTTGCAAGACCTTCTCTAGTAGCCATGACGATGGAAACAAGGAGAAGACGATCGAAAGGATCAAGAGTCTTTTAGAGACACAGAAGGCTCTGATAACATAATGAGAAACATGAAGAGGAAATTGAAATGGAAATTTATTCTATCTTGATCGATTAATTACAGGTTACAGGGAGGTATATATAGAGACGAGTGCGATCGAAAATAATAGCAATATCATCAGAAGTAACAACAAATCAACCATCGTATGGCTGAGAAACAATGATGAAAATTATAGTGGATGACGTGGCCATGATGTGAACACGTCATACTTGAGGTGGAGAATTATTCACGTTAACAGTTGGAAGGGTTGAGGGATATACTGAGCTCTTGAGCGCAAGGAGCACGACCACGTCGGTCGAGGCGGTGTCGGGAGTAGCAGGTGAGATAGCAAGGAGAGAGAAGGATAGCACGAGTAAGAGGAGAGCCACCATTGTTCCCAAATGAAAGGTAGGCGGCGGGCCCGCCTATAGCGGCGAGTGTAGACAACAAATGCATGATTTCGGGGTGGGAAGGTCTAGGATCCGGCTAGGTCTCCTCCGGATAAAGAGAGGTGGGACTAGATGGATATTAAAAGTCAATCCGACTTGTATCAAGCTGACATGTCAAGTGAGAGTTTTTAAATTATTTTTGGATCACCACATCAGTGAAATAACGTCCACACTCACGGTTCGCAAACGGGGGGGGTCATTATTGAAATAAATTCGAAAGTTCTTATATATAATTGAGATCAATCAAAAGATTAGTCAAAATTGAGAATTTCGCAAAAATTGGAGCCATTTTCGTTTAATAACCCTAAAAATTATAATGCAAATTCTAATTAGGGAGAAGGCTGTTTGAAAACGAGGGGGAGTCATTATTAAATTAGGCTTCATATAGTGCCGATATGAGTGTAATTCTAAATTAAATGTTAGACTTTACCTGGATCATGATGAGAATATTAAGATTTAAGTGCAGAGATTGTAGCACTTGAATTAAGTTCTATGTAGAAAGCACTTGAAAATGTTATGTTGGCTGAGAAAGCTTGATGAGAAAGTATTATTGTTAACTTCAAACTTAATTAAATATTTTAATTAGTTCAATGATTGAATTTATGAAGTTAATAGATTAATTATCCAACCACTCGGCTCCTAAGATATAATATTCTCTTCTAAATACGAAATAATATTTTCATTATACAAACAACTAATTATAAATTAACATATTTAAATAAACATATTAAGAATGTGAATAGTTACTTTAATTAAAAAAGAAAAGGTTAATGGTTACCTTAATTATACCATTAAAGTACCCTTACACATTCACATTTTCTAATCTTTTGAATTAATCCACTATTTTTTTTAAAAAAATAAAATTATTATACTGAATAGAAGTTATATTAATTTCAAAAAATAAAACACAAAAACGGCAATGTTGGGAAGGAAATTTATTTTAATAATTAACACATGATATTTTTGACTTGTCAATGTTGGTATCTTCTTATATAGATATTTTTTTGTTTTTTATATACAAATTACTGAATATTAATCCTTATTAGGTAAATAAATTTTAAATGTTAGAGATGTGATTATAATTAAAAATAATATATATATTAATACATTTTCACTTGAAAAAATATACAATTTTCATTTAAGAAATTTAAAAACATTAAATGAGAAATAATTAAAATTTTATGTGCAGCAATGGTAAAAAAATATATCTTTATAATGGAGTTCGAATACAATATTGAAATATACACATTAAGTGACTATACTGAAATTTAAATTCTAGATCTACAAGATGTTATTGTCATTTGTGCTCCAATGGGTTCACTGTATTGTGGGTAGATACTAATATTTAATAATTATGTTACAAAATGATGAAAATACATTTAATGTTATATTTCTATATTTTTAATTTCCTAACTTACAAATAAAGGACACGTAACATTCCTAACTTTTTTTAAATTTATCTTATAAAAATTCATTGATAGATAAATAGATGCAGTAATTCATTACGTGACAAAGTCCTTCAAGTGGTAATGGCAACACGGTACAAATATAGAAAGGTGTATAAAAATTTAAATTTTATAAATAAATTTGAGAATATTTTTTTTTTAAAATCTGAAATTAACAAAATATACAGTAGGAATTTATAAAAATCCGAATAATTAATGAAGTTCCATATAAGCATTATTTGGTACATGGCATGGTATCTGTCAATTATCATTTTTGTTGTTTTTTCCATTGGTTTTCTTTTGCATTTTGCTACTGTTGACAAGTGGCGCTCTCTTAACTAAAATATCGCTTCTCGTGGCATATTATAATTAAAGGCTCCGCACCGCTACGGTGTATGAATGTATATTTATATCTTCTTAATATAACGTTTCCCTTCCCCTTCGCATCGCGTTATATTATGATATATAAAGCAGGCGATAGGAAGAGAGAAAGAACTCCAAAAGAGGAGCCGTTTTTGCCGGAGATGTGCCCGACGACGAGAAACGCGGTCGAGGACAGATCTCCGACGCAAGATGCTCGAGATGAAACCTACGATTGGCGGAAGGATGTCATAGAAGGTGGATCCCTCCGTCGCGTGGACCTCCACACCGGATCCAACGGTTGGGCCTCCCCGCCTGGCGACCTCTTCTACATTCGCGGCCCCAGGTTCTTGACCCTCCGCCAGAAGATCCCTGCTGGGGAATGTATCCTCAAGCCCGCCGGCGTCGACTGGCTCCGCTCTCCCTCCCGCCTGGACAACGTCCTCGGCCGCCCGGACAACCGCGTCGCCGCCGCCCTCCGCCGCGCCCACGCCCTCCGCCGCTCGCAGAAGGCCTTCCTCTTCGCCGTCAACCTACAAATCCCGGGCCGGGATTGCCACTCTGCCGTCTTCTATTTCGCTACCGAGGACCCGATCCCGCCCGGCTCCCTCTTCTACCGTTTCGTCCACGGTGACGATGCCTTCCGGAATGCACGGTTCAAGATCGTGAACCGGATTGTGAAGGGGCCGTGGATCGTGAAGACCACCGTGGGGAACTATGCCGCCTGCCTGCTGGGGAAGGCACTCACCTGTAACTACCACCGGGGGGAGAACTACCTGGAGATCGATGTTGACATCGAGAGCTCGGCCATCGCAAAAGCGATCCTCCGTCTTGCTCTCGGATACGCGACGTCGGTGTCGATCGACATGGGGTTCCTGGTGGAGGCGCAGGCGGAAGATGAGCTGCCGGAGCGGCTTTTGGGGGCAGTGAGGGTGGCGCATATAGAGATGGGATCGGCCGCCTATGTGGATACCAAAGCGGAGGCCGCCAAGAGCACCAGCTTCCGCGGAAAGGCTAAGGTTAATCACCACCGTCGACAGAGCTCTAATTAACTGCAATCGAAGCGCCATGCAAATGCAGTCAGTGATGAAGGTTAGACTTGATTTTTGTTGAAAAGAAGTGATTTTTAGATGTTCTGTGAATAAAATTAAGATGGGGATTATAGTTGTCTCTCGTTCATTTCTGAGAGAAGGATTTGCCGAAATTCAAAGGGCTCTTTACTATTTCTACATCTGTTACTATAATTAGTTTTTTACTTCTATGATAGAATATTGAAATCTTTGGTTATTGGTTGTATGTTAGGACCATTACTTTTTACCTGGAAAGAATAATACTTTCTTCATGGTTCTTTATCCACTATTATGCTTCTTTGGTTAGTGGTTGGTGGAACAGTTAAGCTTATTGGTAGATTTATGATTGTCTTTGCTGTGGGTTTCTGATATTGTTTAGTCACAGTAAGATATGAACAGATATCTCGATAAGCTTCTTTTTGGGAGCTTCTGCGCTTTAATTTTGCCAGTTTATGGATCTCAATGATCTCTTTAATTTTGTGTGTTTAGAACAAATTAAAGGTGTATAATACATTCTTAAGCTAGCTTAATTCATGATCCATATTTTGAGGAAAAAGGTGGCTGAATTTGCGAGGTAAATTCGTTGTTTAATCTTGTATATGCACATGCGGATTGAAGCAGGGCAGCCAATGCTTAGAAATGTAGAAACTAGAAATAATGAAGAAAATCAGAAAAAGAATAGAAAAGAAAGAAAGATGTAAAGAAATTTGGAATAATATATCATTTGAATAAGAAAGCATTTCAAACATAAATGCTCCATAGTTGAACTTTCGGGCATCTGCTTGTGTTCAACCTGTAAGGACTTAAGCACACTGTGTAACCATTGCCATATTGCAAAAAACAAAACTTATCACTGTCTCACACTGGAAATTAAGACTGGAAGTGAACTTAATTTAGATTATTAGACTGCTGACTTAAGAGTTCCTCTGTAGTCCTATTTTATTTTCCATAACCAATAAACTTTATATTCTAAATATGCTTGTGGAGTAAAGTAACACAAGTCATGGAGGCATGTTACAAACGACAAATTCAGCACTTGTTTTAAGTACAAACCTATTGATCCTTCACAAACTTGATTATATTTGCTTAAACAAGAGGATTACAGACATAAATATTCCCCATGACTACTTTCTCTCATATGCTTCAACTAGTAGAAGTTTGATATAGCAGCTATAAGATACTTTCCATCGTTTATACAAACAAATATCACCAGTTTTACGTACTGAAGATTGAGACTGAAAATGACAGAAGCTACAAAGTCAATTTTGAATATATTCCCCAGAAATCAAAAAGCATTAGAGGACCATGTAGATGATTTTAGACTAAGGTTGGCACCAGTTAATACCAACCACACATTAAGTGCTGGAATACATCACTTTCCCCACATTTGACCATTTTCTTCAATTGAAAGTACATCTACAAGACAATTGTTGAAGACCAAGCAAAAAAGGTGCGGAGATATGACATAGTTCGATAAGGTGACAAATTTCCCCTACAGTATTACTGAACACTAGCATTTATAACTTCATCATTATGATAGCTATGTAAAGGTAAAATTGCTTACATTTCTTCGTAAATCCAGAGACTATCATTGGCTTAAGAGAAAAAGCTACTTGTGGTGACAAAGATTTATCAGGAATAAATTTAATCTTGTGGGGCATATGTAAGGTGGTATATGGCTTGCAATTGAGTTGTAGCATATATGTATATAAGATTCTCCAATTATTTGTCATGAAATTAGATCTGTAATCTCTTTTAAGAAATGATTTTAAAGCATCAAGTACACTTTCTATCTTTTTGAAAAGGTCTAGTTGATCTACAGGTCATGGTTGACCACTACATAACTACATTAATGTTATTTTCTGTCCTAGAACTTTGCATTCAAGCAATCAAATTCTTTAACAGGTATATGAAGTTTTGGTAAAGAAAGCATCTATTCTTGACTAATATCCCTTTTCTGCTTAAAGTTATTTTGTACTTTGTCACCATAATAGAACGTTCTTTAACTAATGCATGGCACATGTGGCATGTGATGTGTTTTGGGAATGAATTGCTCGGGGGTCATCTAATTCGACTCTTACCTCCAATTGCCAACCAATAAAGGTTCCAAATGACATGGATTTTCATATGTTTGTGTTGTGTAGTCCTCCATTATGACTTGCATGTCATGTATATAGTTGCTAGAATTCTAAATAATGCTTCTTTCCTGAGGATCTCATTGATTGCTTCACAATTAACAAACAATTTGTCTTGTGGTTTTGTCATAGGAATTCATCACAATTTCATGTAATGTCCTTCCTAGTCTCCACTATTTAACAAATGGTTTTTTTTTCTTTCAAAATTCTATATATAATAGTGGAAATTATATGATAAAATATAGTTTATCATATCCTCTCTGAATAGGGAGAATTCTAGTTTATAACTTTATCAGCTTCTTTTTCCATGAATTTTACTTTTTCATGATTATTTAGTTGAAATTTGGAAGGTAAAAGTAAGATTGCTTCATTGGCATGGGAGTTTATGAACGTTCTGATAGCTATGTAAAGGTAAATTGCTTACATTTCTTCGTAAATCCAGAGACTACCATTGGCTCAAGAAAAATGGTAAATTATACGAAACCCCTCTCGACTATAAATCATGTGCGTAAGACCTACCTAAACTACCAAGTGTGCTCAAAAACTCCCTCCACTACATTAGTTGTTCGAATAATCCCCCTCCGTTAGCCCTCCATCAAAATAAGGTCACGTGACAGATGATACTTGATATGAGCCATCTTTCCACCACCAGCACTCTCCACTTCATCCCACGGCCATCACTTCTTCAACTACCTATTCCTCATCTACCTCGACTCCTCCACCCTCCCCTTCTCTTAGACTCCTCCGCTGCCGCTGCCTCCTCCTCCTCCTCCTCTACCTCGACTCCTCCACCCTCCCATTCCCCTAGACTACTACTCCTCCGCCGCCTCCTCCTCCTCCTCCTCCTCCTCCTCCTCCTCCTCCTTCTTTGTATCGGTTGCATCTAAAGCAGTTGGCCAACTCGTAGGCCAACTCAACATGGCTGCTATGTCATTGGAGGTGCTAGATCAGCAGAAAAGGTAGGTCATTCTCTCTTTTAGCTAATTATAACGTTTTTTAACTAATGCGTGGCACATGTAGCATATGATGTGTTTTGGGATTGAATTGCTCGGGGACCATCTAATTCGACTCCTACCTCCACTTGCCAACCAATGAAGGATTCAAAATGACATGAATTTTCATATGTTTGCGTTGTGTAGTCCTCCATTATGACTTGTATATCACGTATATAGTTGCAAGAGTTTTGAATAATGCTTCTTTTCTAAAGATCTCATTGATTGCTTCACAATTAACAAACAATTTGTCTTCTGCTTTTGTCAAAAAACTTAATCACAATTTGATGTAATATCCTTCCAGGTCTCCACTATTTAACAAATGGTTTATTTCAAAATTCTATATATAGTAGTAGAAATTATAGGATAAAATATAGTTTATCATATCCTCCCTGAATAGGGAGAATTCTAGTTTATAACTTTACCATTTATAATTTTATTAGCTTCTTTTTCCATGAATTTTACTTTTTCATGATTAGTTAGCAGAAATTTGGAAGGTCAAAATAAAATTGTTTCATTGACAAGAGAGTTTATGAACGTTATGATAGCTATGTAAAGGTAAAATTGCTTACATTTCTTCGTAAATCCAGAGACTACCATTGGCTTAAGAGAAAAAGCTACTTGCGGTGACAATGATTTATCAGGAATAAATTTAATCTTGTGGGGGCATATGTAAGGTAGTATATGACTTGCAATTGAGTTGTAGCATATTTGTAGATATGATTCTCCAATTATTTGTCATAAAATTAAATCTGTAATCTTTTTTAAGAAATGATTTTAAAGCATCAAGTACACTTTCTATCTTCTTGTAAATGTCTAGTTGATCTACAGGTCATGATTAACCACTACATAACTACATTAATGTTATTCTTACTGCGTTTGAACTTTGCATTCAAGCAGCCAAATTCTTTAACGGGTATATGAAGTTTTGGTAAATAAAGCATCTATTCTTGACTATCCTTTTCTGCTTAAAGTTATTTTGTACTTTGTCACCCTAATTATAACGTTCTTTAACTAGTGCATGGCACATGTGACGAATGATGTGCTTTGGGAATGAATTGCTCGGGGACCATCTAATTCGACTTCTACCTCCACTTGGCAACCAATAAAGGTTCTAAATGACATGGATTTTCATATGTCCACATTGTGTAGTTCTCCATTATGACTTGCATGTCATGTATATAGTTACTAGAGTTCTGAATAATGCTGCTGCTTCTTTTTTTCTGAAGATCTCATTGATTGCTTCACAATTAACAAACAATTTGTCTTGTGCTTTTGTCAAAAGAATTCATCACAATTTGATGTAACGTTCTTCCCAGTCTCCACTATTTAGCAAATGGTTTATTTCAAAATTCTATATATATTAGTGGAAATTATAGGATAAAATATAGTTTTTGGATAAGGGTCATATTTGCCCTTAGAGTATCTGAAAAGGTATAAATTTGTCATCAAACTCTTTTTTTTCAAAAATACCTTCGTCATCGAAATTTTGGATCAAAAATGCCACTGCATGTAACGTTTTGATAAGTCAGCAAATAATTACTTACGTGGCAATGATAAGAGTCATATTTGCTCCTAAAATATTCAAAAATGTACAAATTTGCCCTTAAACAATTTTTTTGAAAAATGTCATCGTCGTCCAAATTTTGGATCATATTTGTCTCTAAAGTATTCGAAAAGGTATAAATTTGTCCTTTTATTTTTTTAAAAATATCCTCGCCGTCCAAATTTTGGGCCAAAAATATCACTGCTTATAACGATTTGACAAGTCAACAAATAATTGCTTACATGACAGATAAAATAAGTCACATCATCAAGCCACATTGGATTTTAAGCTGCCAACGTGTAATACCCAATATATTCACAACATAAATTAATTAGGGGTGACATATAGAGTTTGTATATATCATAGCTTTTAGTTACAAGCCATTAAAATGCGCGTCAAACTAAACGAGCTGAAAAGATAGGAAAAATAAGAAAAGGGTCGGCTGCAAAAACTAGTCGGTCAAGGGGTAATACAAAAACACGCCCCACAACTTTTTTGTAATACCTGAAATTTTTTAAAATGTTTATTTAATTATTTCAGAAGGATAATTTAATAGTGCGTTAGGATGGATCAAATGAAACGTTGGAGGGCTTGAATTGAAGATTGGCCTTTGCGGGAGAGGAAAATAATTCATCTAACTTTGATTAGTCCTTAGATGGGTTGCTTGGTTCGAGACGAATCCGGAGGTTCGAGCGGAACTCGAATCAAACATGTATTGGTTGAGTTATGACTTGTTTTAGACTCAACTTAAGTTAATGGGCACTTTGGTCTTTTGGCGATTGGAGTTTTAGTATTTATACCTCATTCCTTAGGGGCGCAAGGGATTTTTGGCGACGAGAGCATTTCTCAAAAAAAAAAGTTTAAAGACAAATTTGTATCTTTTTGAATACTTTAAGGATAAATATGACTTTTATCATTGCCACATAAGCAACCATTTGCTGACTTGTCAAATCGATACAAGCAGTGATATTTTTTGCCCAAAATTTGGACGACAATGGCATTTTTGAAAAAAAAAGAGAGTTTAAGAGCAAATTTGTACCTTTTCGAATACTTTAGGAGCAAATATGATCCTTATCCCTATAGTTTATGATATCCTCTCCGAATAGGAAGAATTCTAGTTTATAACTTTATCAGCTTCTTATTCCATGAAATTTACTTTTTCATGATTAGTTAGTTGAAATTTGGAAGTTAAAAGTAAGATTGCTTCGTTGACATGAGAGTTTATTAACGTTATGATAGCTATGTAAAGGTAAAATGTTGTTCAAATACCCACACTAAAAGGAGGGGTTGAATAGTGTGTGATCAAATTCTAGCTTCAATTTTAGTCTTTTCGATTTTAAATAACTTAATATAACAACTCGAGTGCTTTGAGTATGAATGATATGGATGATAAGCTAAACACAATAAGCAAGTAAGAATCAATGCAAATAAGAACAATATATAGTGGTTCGGCCAACTTGCCTACTCCACTAACTTGGCTCCTCACCATGAATTTGTAACCTTAACACTTCATAGATGAAATGTTTTCTTAAGAATATAATGAGGATTTAGTTCTCAACTCTTTGAGATTTCCTCAACACCTATGCTCTAGCAAAACAAATCTCTACAACCACACCAAGGTGTTTCACAAGCACACACCTTGCAAGTTAGCTTATCAAATCAATACAACAAGATGGAAACACAATAAATGATCAATAAATGTAAAACAAACTTGTTGTGCTTCTTTCTCCAGTCTTCTAAACTTTCAACGCCTTAAGAAGATGACGAGCTTTGCCTTGATAGGGTTGAAAATTGAAGACCATCACTTGAGAGTGTAGAAGTGAGAACTATGGCTTTAGATTAGTCTTTGAAGGCTCAAACACTTATGACCTATTTGGTTAGCGAAATCAAGTCTGTTTTCATGGTTTTGGTTTCACAGAAATCAAAACTGCTTACAAAAACGTGTTTGGTTCAGCGTTTTTATGAAACTGAATCGATACCAGAATGAAAATGAAACCAATTTTCTTAATAAAAATGAAAACACCATAATGTTATTTTCTGTGATTTCGAGACTGTCGATTTCGTTATCAAAATGCAGTAACAACTTTGTAATTATAAATATTTTTTTTATAAAATTAATTAATTTAAAAATAAATCGAACTATATCTAATTTTTAAACATAAAAATAAAAATTATCATTTTCAACTCAAACTATTATCTTAAATTTATAAATTAATTAAATCAATTTATATCTATTTGACTCAAACTCAAATTTTAAATAACTCAATTTTCTCAAAATTGATCTATTTATAATTTAATCAAAACTAATTTTAGACTATTGGACTTTTTTTTTTTGAAAATTTGTAATAACTATTAATTAATTTTTATATCTAATTGAACACAAAATCTTAAATTACCAGTAACTTAATTAATTAAATCATATAAATATTTTATAACTATATTAGTAATATTTAATTTTGTAAACTAACTAAACATTTAATTACTACTAAAATATTCAAGAAAAATTAATATTATTTTTTATAACCAAATAAATATTCACTGGTTTTAACTGACTAAAACCGATGTTGTTTTTCTTAACCAAACGAGTTTTCAGAAAACTGAAAATTAGAAACCGAAACCAAATTTTCAAAACTAAGTTTTCAGTTTCAGTGAAACCAAACCAGAAAATAGTTTTCGCTAACCAAACAACACCTTAATGATTTGCTCAATGAAAAGTTGGGGATCAATGAATGCAAGTTTGAGAGCTTATATAGAGATCTCAATGGTAGGAGCTTGGTTTCCAAGAAGCTCAACAGATAGAAATTCAAAATAGAGCTGTTGGGGGCATTTTGGGAATTCTGGACAGTTTGACATGGAAAGTACTAGTACATTTCGGGTTATTCCAGAATGTCCATTCGGGATGTTCCGGAATATTCCGAGCTATTCCGGAATGTCCATCCGGGATGTTCCGAAATGATCCGAGCTATTCTGGAATGTCCATCCGAGATGTTCCAAGCTATTCCGGAATGTTCATCCGAGATGTTCCGGACTATTTTGGAATGTCCATCCGGGATGTTCCGAGATATTCGAAAATATTTTGGGCTATTCCGAAATGCCCATTCAGGATGTTTCGAGATCCGAAATATCCATCCGGGATGTTTCAGGATATTTTGGGATTTTTCAGGATATTCAAAGATGTTACAATATCCTATACGGAATGTTGTTTATGACTTGGAAGCTCTTGGTAATTGATTAGGTTCATGTCCTAGGGATATATTACACTTGATTCTAAGCCTAAACCTAGGGTTTGACTTGGTTTCAACTCGATGGCCACCGAAGCCATTTTTACTTGATTCTTTGCATTTTTTCAAACGAACTTCGTAGACATATCGTTCTATCAATTTGAACAAAAAACTCACCAAATTGATTAGATACATATTTGTTATCATCAAAATAGAGAGTGAAGCATAGGTGGAATCATTGGGCCAACAATCTCCCCTTTTTTGATGATAACAAACTTAACATTAAAGATAAGCGATTAATTCTAAATGATTGTAAGTTCTCATTTATGAGTTTAAATGATGGTAAGTTCTCATTTGTGAGTTTATGATAAAAACTAATTTAGGCTCCCCCTATCAACATGCATATCTAAGAGATAACTCACCTAACTATATGCATTGTAAACAAATGTGTCCCAAGTCTTTTCTCCCCATTTTGACATCAATCAAAAAGAGCAAGAGTGCAATGTACTATTAATGAGTTTCATCATGAAAATCCATAAAACCAAGTGAGCCTTTGGAAGGAAAACATCGATAAGTCGCAAAGCCCCACTACAAGACATTACTTAATTGTGATGATACCATAAAAACTGAATTTTCAAATAGACATGCAATTTTTTAAAACTTAAACATATGGAAGAGTATAAATACTTAATCGCATTATTAAATTAGTAAAACTTTCTTCATTCAATGGTTTGGTAAATATGTCCGCAAGTTGTTTGTCGGTAGGCACAAATTCTATAGAAATACTTCCTTTTTGCTACATTGTCTCTAAGAAAGTGATGCATTAAGTCTATGTGCTTAGTCCTAGAGTGCAGTACCAGATTTTTTGTTAAATTAATTATACTAGTGTTATCACAATGAATAGGTATACATGAATAATTCAATCCAAAATCTATGAGGGTTTGTTTCATCCAAAGTACATGTGCACAACAACTAGCCGCGACGATGTATTCCGCTTCGGTAGTTGAAAGTGCAGTCAAATTTTGCTTCTTGGAAAACTAAGAAATCAAATTCATGCCTAGGAATTGACAACACCCACCAGTGTATTTTCTATCTATCTTACAACCGACAAAATCGTCATCGAAAAATCCAATCAACTCAAAAGATGCATCATTTGAATATCATAAACCTAAAGTAATGGTACCCTTAAGATATCTCAATATGCGTTTTACTGCACCCAAATGAGACATCTTGGGGCATAATTGAAGCCTAGCACATTGACATACACTAAACATGATATCGGGTCTACTTGCGATTAAATAGAGTAACTATCAATCATACATCGATATCATTTTTCATATACTTTGACACCTTATTCATCCTTATCAAGCTTGATAAATGGACTCATGGGGGTTGATGTCATCTTTCCATCCCAAATTTGTTAATTAGCTCTTTTGTGTACTTAGCTTGATTGATGAAGATCCCCTAATTGGTTTGCTTCATTTGAAGTCCAAGCATGAAGGAAAGTTCTCTCATTATGCTCATCTCAAATTCATCTTGCATGCACTTAGCAAATCACTCACAAAGGATTTCATTAGTAGCACCAAAGATTATGCCAGCCAACATACATTTGGACTAAAACAATGTCATTATTATCATGCTAAGTGAAAAGTGAAACATCGACTGTTCAACATATACTTCTTCCATAATAAAACCATTTAGAAAATATCCATTTGAAAAAGTTTAAAATCTTTGAAACTTGCAAAAGCTAAAAGCATGCGAATAGCCTCTATTCTAGCTACGGGAGCATAAGTTTCATTGTAGTCTAGACCCTCTTTTTTATTGTAACCTTGTGCCACTAACCTAGCTTTATTTCTAACAACTAAGCCATCTTCATCTAACTTATTTCTATATACCCACTTAGCTCTAATTATGGTTTGTTTACTAGGCCTAGGTACTAAATCCCAAACATTATTTCTCTCAAATTGATTTAGTTCTTCTTGGATGGCAATAACCCAAAACTCATCCTCTATAGCTTCCTTAATGTTTTTAGGCTCTACTTGAGAAATAAAAGCAACATATTGACAAATATTTTTAAGTTTAGAGCGTGTTGTCACTCTCGTTGAGGGTTCTCCAATTACTTGATCAATTGGACGATCCCTTGTCAACCGGTAAGCTTTTGGGAGAGGAGGTAGAGCTTCTTCTTCTACTACTCGATGTTGGAATGATGAGGATGAATTTTCTTCATCATGAGGTTCTTCATTAGGTTCATCTTCAACCTCTTTATCATGAAAAGTTAATTCCTCAAGTTCTTCACCTACATTCACAATGTTGAAGTTCCTTGAAGAATCATTTGTTTCATTAAATGTAACATGCACGGATTCTTCAACTACCATAGTTCTACGATTATAAACTCTATAAGCCTTAGAAGTATTACAATAACCAAGGAAAATTCCTTCATTCGACTAGGGTTTCATACTCTACCTAGTCGTTTCTTGCTTTGAACTGAAATTACGGGGGCTGCTCTAGGTCGACTCCCTGATTGTCCTCAAGAGTGGTGCCAGCTCTGCTTCTCTTTTCGTTTGAGATGTCGTCCACAAACAACGTCCATGTCTCAAGTTGGCTGACGTCGCCTTCATTGTCTATTAGTTCGGTGATGGGGTCGGAGCCCTACAACTAGGCTTTGTTCTAGTCAGTGAAGCCTATGTGCGTCTGCCACTTCCCCAAGCCTTTCCTGACCACCATGGCATTCACAAGCCATGTGGTGATTCTAATTTCTCAGATTGACACTACCTTCATTCTTTGGTATCTTCTAGAGAGTCAGAGACGCTTGCTGACGCTCGACTCCGAGCTTGTTTTCCTTCTATACCACGAGTTTGACTCGAGGGCCTATGGCGAGCTTGTGGCCGATGACTTTGGGGTCTATCCCCGCCATGTCGGTCGGCGTCCACGCAAACGGGTCTGCATTATTTTTTAACAAAGTGTTGGGTCAGGTCTTGAGCTCAGTTGGGAGGCGAGCTTTAACGAACGTCACCTACTTGAGCGATGCTCCGATTTGTATAGGTTCGAGATCGTCAATGGGCTGAGACCACTTTAGGGTCCAGCTCATATATTTTCTGCCGCTGCTCTGTGTGGAACATCGAGTACACTTGTTGGGATGGAGTGCTCGGCGCTTCCCCTAGTTTAGTTAACTTCTTCTTTAAGCATTAATTATAGTACAGACGGGCTTCTTTCTGCACTACTAGAAACTTGATCTTCAGCAACGGCTATCAGCAACGGTCGCTCAAGCCGTTGCTATTTGCAACGGCATTCTTACGGCCGCCCGAGCCGTTGCAGATATCTGTATCTGCAACGGCGTTCTAACGGAAAACCGAGCCGTTGCTGATTTTTTAATTGTCAGCAATGGCTTGCTAACGGATAAGTGAGCCGTTGCTGATGATAACTTATCAGCAACGGCTTTCTAACGGGCGAGTGAGCCGTTGCTGATAAGTTTATATAGGGCACACTCTCGCGCCCGACCCTTCTTCCTCCCGCTGCTGCCGCCGCCGCTCCTGCCGACGCCTCTCGCCGCCGCTGCCGCTGCTGCCGACGCCGACGCCTCTCGCTGCCGCTGCTGCCGTCTTGTTCAGGTATGTTGATCGGCCGGCCGGCTCTTCACTATGTTTCAGCCGGAGTAGAGGTTAAAATCCGACCGAAACCCTATTTCTAGGGTTTCGGCCGGCGGCGATCGGCCTATGGCCGCCGCCGGACCTTCTATAGTGGCCGGACAGTGTGTCCGGCCACTGTACGCCGGCGCCGGAGGGTGGACTCCGGCGCCGGAATTTATAATTATATCTATATATATATATATATATATATTATATTGTTTTATAATTGTTAATTAATTATTTTATAATTGTTAATTAATTGTTTAGATTAATTGTTTAATTTGTTAGATTAATTATTATGGTTTAGATTAATTTCGGACGCGCGCCGGAATCGTCCACTTCGGACGCGCGCCGGAATCGTCCACTTTGGACGCGCGCCGAAATCGTCCAATTCGGACTCGCGCCGGAATCGTCCACTTCGGACGCGCGCCAGAATTGTCCAATTCGGACTCGCGCCGGAATCGTCCACTTCGGACGCGCGCCGGAATCGTCCAATTCGGACTCGCGCCGAAATCGTCCACTTCGGACTCGCGCTGGAATCGTCCACTTCGAACGCGCGCCAGAATTGTCCAATTCGGACTCGCGCCGGAATCGTCCAATGCGGACTCGCGCCGGAATCGTCCACTTCGGACTCGCGCCAAAATCGTCCACTTCGGACGCGCGCCGAAATCGTCCAATATGGACTCGAACTGTCTCGAAACATTTAGAAAATAATCATCCATCCGACGAGTTGATATGTTTCACGTACGCATCGACGAATCGGATATGATTTAGCAAAACCTTAGATTCGTTCGGGAATTGTATGTTCGTGTAAAAGAAGTAGATGATCTTTTATACGACGTACAATTCTTGAATTGTCCCTGATTGGACAATTTGGGAATATAGTTATTTGTACTGCACTTACGTTTTTATTTTAACTGTTAACTAATTATTCTAAAATTCGGCAACATCTCTCTTGTTCTCCGATACGCGCCCAGATGATATGCGTATTTGGAGAACTGTAGGGAGATGCTGTCGAAATTTAGAATAATTAGTTAACAGTTAAAATAAAAACGTAAGTGCAGTACGAATAACATAAATCCCGAATGGAATAGGACAATCTCACCTAAATACATTAACCAAAGAAATTGTCATTGATTGACAGAATCATGTCGGCTAATCGAAGTTAGATGTACCGACGTCTTGATCGTGGAGCTTTAACAAATGAGTTTCGATTAGGCGTAACGTACTTCCTAAATTTCGCCTATTCGAATCGGAATTTCGTTAGCATGGGTGATCAAATCCGATGTCTGTGCCGCATTTGTTCAAATGGACGATTTTTGGATCGGGAGACTGTCACTCTGTATCTATATAGCAAAGGATTTGCACCAAGATATTTTCTATGGACTTGTCACGGGGAGTCACGCGAAGTCGGGACGTCGAGCAATCCTGTCGTTCTAACATATGGTGAATCTTCCTCTGCTGGTGCTTCTTCATCCGGTCAATGTAATCCCTATAGAACTATGATACTTGATAGTCT
The DNA here is from genome assembly GCA_034359265.1 of Canna indica. NCBI lineage: Eukaryota > Viridiplantae > Streptophyta > Magnoliopsida > Zingiberales > Cannaceae > Canna > Canna indica. The sequence goes on from CP136896.1 coordinate 53,989,893, forward strand.
TGGGGGTCAATTCCGCCTGAATGATAATGTTGATCGGCCAGTTCTTCAGACATCAGTCCCACCAGATACTACAGTGGTTGATATCACAGAAGTAGGGGCTGCGGTAGAGATTGAATTACCGATGAACCTTTGTATGAGAATTGTCCTAAATACACTAGGTTTTCAGCAATGACACAGCTCTTAAACATCAAGGCCGATTGTAATATCAGCGGAGTTATTCATGATCGGATTGCTGGATTGATTAATGAAATGCTGTCTACTGATAACAAGTTTGAGCCTACTTTTTATAAGACTAAAAAGCTAATGAGAAAATTGGGGCTTGGGTACTAAAAAATACACGCGTGCCAAAATAACTGCATTTTATATTATAAAGAAAATGTGCAGTTGGATAAATGCCCTGTATGTCAACACCCTCGTTACAAGGAGAAGAAATCGGTCCGACAGAAAAATATCCCGTTTAAGGTGCTTCGGTATTTTCCACTAACACCGAGGCTTCAAAGATTATACATGCTTCAAAGATGTCATTGGTTCGATACAACAGAAAGGGGCATCAAAGTTCATCCAAAATACAAACTTGTTGAGGTTAATTACAAATCGAAATTGGCAGCAAATGAGCCTTTTATATTGGCATCACAAGCCAAACAAGTATATTACGCGAAGTATCCGGCTCGAAATAAAGATAGAGCAGATTGGCGTGTAGTCTGTAAGACAAAAGATAGAGGAAAAATTGATCCGATAGTAGGAGAAAATAATCCTCCTGGTTTCTATCAAGAAGATGATCTTCCTGCTGTGGATCGTATTATTCCAATACTCGAGGATGCAGACACAACGTCAATTCAATTAGAAGTTGAATATGCTGATGATGACGATCAGGAAATTGAGGAAGCTGGAGATGAAGAAGAGGAAGAAGAGGAAGAAGAGGAAGAAGAAGAAGAATTCGAAGACTATTATTCAGATGATGAAGAATAATTGTAAAGTATATATTTTATTAAATATATCTCTACTATTTATACAATAATCTAATTATATGTATGTTCAATAGATATGTCTGGTCGTGGTTATCGACGCAGGAGAGTTTCGGAGTCTCCGATCGGTGAGACTCCAGCACTTACTCATGCTGCTGATCCTCCTGTTGCTGATCCTCATGAGGATGATACTGCCGAGGCTAGTACATCCAGACGTAGGCGGCCACGCGGGCCGAACAGGTGGCAGCCTCCACCAGCCACAGAGTCACGTAGATTGATTAGCGTGATTGGGGAGCGGTAATATATCATGAATTATGAATCATTACAAATTCATTATATCATAATATAATATTAAAATTTATTTTTGTTGTGCAGGTTCGAGCAAGAAGAAGTGCCGAGGAGCATTTCTTCTACTATTCGACGATACATGCACGGGGCATGGCCTACGTGGTCTCACGTGCCTAGCGAGCACGTCGACATGTTATGGCGCGAGTTTGAGGCACGTATTATTATTATTTTTTACATGCATGATGATATATTAATATTGGTACTGATATTATTATTTTGCAGGCTCGCTATACATGGGCCGAGGACCAGAGGCCCTTCATTTACGCTGCCTGGGAGGCTATTTCTCGGGCAAGGTACAACGGGCAGCTGGGGCAGGCTCGGTCCCAAGCGATGGCCCGAGCTGGGACCACTAACATCGCGGAGACTCGGGGATACGGCCCCGGTTGGATTACTCCGGATATATGGGACCAGCTCGTGGGGATATGGTCGACGGATCGATGGCAGGAGGTTTCTCGGAATGCGGCTAGAAATCGCATGTCGGGGAGAGCAGCGTGTCACACCGGCGGCTCTGTTGCATTTGCAGTGCACGCAAACCGTATGGTAAGTATATCTTTTAATTATATATTTTATTTGTTATTATGTGTACTAATTAATGTATTTGTTTTGTAAATGTAGACGACGGTGTCGGATGACGGGACTGTCCAGCGACCCTCCCCGATGGCGGTGTTTGAGCGGACTCACCGTCGAGCACATGGGACGGGGGAGTACATCCACAACCGCGCTGCATACATTATGGTAATTATATATTTGTTTAAATTATTCATTATATATTTATAATTTAAGTTTTATGATAAATATTAAACAAAAAATCAAACTCGAGTAGGAGACCTACAGCCAGACGGTGGTGCAGCGCGGGGGTACCCCCGAGGACTTTGACGCAGCATCGTGGGTCGAGGCCGCAGGTGGCTGGGACCATGGCCGCGTATATGGCTTCGCAGATAGTGGTCATGCGCGAGCCGTACTAGGGCCACTTGGGGCACCGACCCCTCCGGTCGCTGGTGAGCGGCCGTCCACCTCCAGATCCAGTTATGATCATAGTAATAGGATAATGACACTAGAGGAGACGGTCGCGCGTCAGACTGAGATGATGGAGCGCCAGAGTCAGACGATGACGAATATAGAAGCTATGCTACGCAACTTGTCAGGTCATCCCGAAGTAGTCATCTCTTCGGCATCATCTAATCCATCGTCCTCGAGTCAGTCCACGCCGGTGTACACTCAAGCGCTCCAGACCCCGCCATATAATCCAGACCATCCTCCATCGTGATCGTGAGATTTTTTGTTTGGATATTGAACTTGTTTAACTTATTTTGTTTGGATATTGATACTTCAATTTTGCATTTGAATTATTTTTATACTATCGTGGATAATTATCAATATAAATATAATTGTTTTGATGTATATCTTGGTGTGTTTGTGATGTGTGAATGAATGTGTATGAGGTGTTTGTGATGTGTGTATGAGGGTATGGGTGTGTGAGTTATGTATCAGATAAATGTATCAATGTATCAATGGAAATTTGAAATTTTCAAATTTTCTGTTTGCAGGTATAGGTCATCAGCAACGGCTTTCCCACGGGCATCCGTGGGAAAGCCGTTGCTAAAAGTGTATCGAAAGCCGTTGCTGATGACCTACAGCAACGGCTTAGCGACGGAGTTTTACTAACGGTGTTGCTACGGACTCAGCGGCCGTTGCTATTAATGTTATCAGCAACGGCTCCGGGTCTGTGGCAAAACCGTTGCTGATAATATTTTTAGCGGCGGCCCGAGCGGCCGTTGCTGATAATATTTTGAGCGACGGCCCGAGCGGCCGTTGCTGATCCGTTGCTAAGTCATCAGCAACGCGACTTTCTGTCACGGCTCTATTGCAACGGCTCGGCCGTTGCTGATTCTCTTCAGCAATGGCTCAGCAACGGCATCAGCCGTTGCTGATGCCCATTATTCTAGTAGTGCTGGTCGGCGTGAACCACTCCCACCTCTGTCTTTGAAATTAGAAATTTGAGTGTCATGTGAGGGGTTGATATTATGGCTCCTAGGTTGTTCAACAAAGGTCGCCCTAGAATCATGTGGTAGGGACTAGGGCTGTCAATGACCAGGAACTGATCATCTCAGTCTTCGACTGGGAGTCAAACATCGTCCTTAGCCACACATAGCCTCAGATGTTGTCTCGTTCTCCCGAGAACCCGACAAGGTATCTTTTGTAGGGGTGGAGTGAGGCTTTAGTCAATTGCATCTTTGTAATATTCTAGATACTATTGTTGATTTTTCTATTTATTATTTGTGTTTGTCAGCCTAGCGGGCTAGTCCGAGGTTGAGCCGAGTCGACTCATGGTCCGATGCGAGCTTGCGAGCTCGGGTAAGTAGGAATATGAATTATGCAAATTTTTTTCTTGTGTAGATGAATTCATTTAGTTATTCTATTACATGTGTTTGATTTATTTAATTATGTCACATATGGGTGTGCATGTGGTTGATGCTTATGTTTAGCATGGAGTTAGATTAAGCTAAGGCGGGTTAGCGGGTTTGGATTCAGCTCGAGGCGGATGTGGGTTAAAGGAAGTTAGGGTTGGATGAGGTGGGGAAGGGATTATAACCCCCCCCCCCCCTTGCCATGCGGCTCCGTGTTGGAGCCGGCACAAGCCACTTGGAGAGAAGAGAGGAGCCGCCCAAGCCGGCGCCCCTCCCTTCCCTCTTTTGGAGATGCCGAGCAAGGTAGCTGCCGCCCTCAAGCCGCCAAGCTCTTTTCCTCCTTCCCCTCTTCTTCCCCTCTCTTTGGAGGCCAAGCCGTCGGCTTGAAGCATTGGAGGCGAGCCGCCCCTTCTTGAGGAGCCAAGCCGCCGCACCCTTAGAGGCCGGATTCGAAGGCCGCCGTTTGGAAGTTCTTCTCTAATTTTTTTTCCTAATCAAGGTGAGTGGTTTTACCCCTCCTTTGTTGGGTTTCTCTCGTGTTCTTGAGCCGATTTGGGCGTTGTATTTATTCTTGTGATTTTTCGTCGAATCATGGGTTTTGATCGTCGAGTTCTTGTGTCAATTTTTGAGAGGAGGGCCCGAGACTTCCCATTTGTGGCTCGGGAACCCTAGGTTTACCCTAGGGGTGCTCGCCAAGGTGGAAGAAGGGGTACCCTCAAGGTGGTCGATGAAATGCCTAAGTGAAGGTTTTTATCTATCTTGATATCTATGCATTGAATTGTTCATCAATTTAGATGCTTATAATGTTAATGCATGCTTGAAATTAAATATGTGAATTTTGGAAATTAATCATGTCTTTCAAAGGTGGGATTGGATGTTGATGACATGGATGTTATTGATATGAGTTCTTGATCACAAAGCTTGGTTCTTGATTAAAGATGGTTGTAGTGCTTGTTAATCTTATTTAACAAATATGGTTTTTGTGAGATTTATCTCGATATTATAATTTTAATATGATGGTAGATTAAGGATTTATTTTTTGTGAATTTTCGGATTTATTTCCTTGTTATGCTGAAAACTTCATGCCGAATTATTGATTTAGGGCTGATTTTAAAATACTTATTGTGGTGTGTATACTTTACTGAACATAGTCGTGTAACACCAAAAAATATAGTCTGGATCCATAGAACACAATTTGGGAGTTAGATTCGACTCGGGTGCACTAGTTTGGGGCTCAACAGTAAATCTAAAATAAAATCCTAAAATAAAACCCTAATCTTGGCAAATAGAAATTTTAATTGAATAATTAAAATTCAAGGGGAAGCATAATCTATTAAGAACCAATAAATTAAATATTATGCATGAAATAAAAACCTCATGTGTTTATGACATTACGGGTCTAGGAGTTGGGGTCGAGCATTGGAGTGTTGAGATGCTTCACAATAAGGACATCGTAGAAGACACTTGATTTAAGTCTTGTTGTCACCATATCTTTATGAATGACGGAGAGGCTCAGATAGCAGTTGGATTGCGGGCCTGACCCGGAAGGTTGGATGATAAATTTCTAACCCGTGGAACAAGTTCGGATGGGCAAATCCCGATTGTTCCTGCGTATCTTGTGGAGCAAGTTCGGACGGGCAAATCCCGATTGTTCCCAAGATTCTATATTTTAATGAATAAGTTCGGATGGACGAATCCCGATTGTTCCTGTGTTCTCGTGGAGTAAGCTCGGACGGGCCAATCCCGATTGCTCCCAAGTGTTATTTAAGGAATAAGTTCGGATGAGCGAATCCCGATTATTCATGTGATATCTTTAAGGGACAAGTTCGAATGGGTGAATCCCGATTGTTCCTGCGTTCTCGTGGAGTAAGTTCGGACGGGCCAATCCCGATTGCTCCCGAGTGTCATTTAAGGAATAAGTTCGAACGGGCGAATCTCGATTATTCCTGCGTTTTGTCTAGAGTTCTATTTCAGAATAAGTTCGGATGGGCCAATTCTGATTATCCACATAACCCTTGAGTGAGATATGTGTGCCTTAGGGCACGGGTAGATTAAGGCCTGTTGCATTTCACTACTTGGTGGAGTGGTTTGCCTCTGGGCTTGGGTTGGCCAGTTGGCCTGTTGCTTAGCTTTACTACTTGATGCATTACCCTTGTATGTGTCAGTGGTATTTTTTTTATTCTGTTGACTGCATGGTTGATTTTTATGGTGGGGGTTGGTAGAACCGCTCATTGAGTTCTTTGAACTCATCCGTTGTCGTTTGTTTTGTTTTGCAGAGCCTGACTGGTGAGGTCGGCTGGAGTACTTGGCGCGGTTGGAGGGACAAAGGAGCCACATTGATCTCATAGCAGCCCTAGTTAGGAGTCGTAGTCGAGTTTTTGGTAATTAGTCATACACATTTATTTTGGTATTTTGGAGTTGTAGTCCCTTGGGGACATTCATGTCTTTTGTTACAGATTTCACTAGTTAGGAGGAGTTGTATTCCTCGGTGGTGTGCTCATAGTTGCCATGGAATTCACATTTCTAACTTTTGTCGGCGTTAGGCGGGACCTTCTGCTTCTCGACGTTGCTGGGGTACTTGAGAAGCTATAGGTTGTAAATTTCATGGAGAATAATCTCACTACTTGGTGTTTAGCAAGGTGTATCCATCGTATTTGGCGCTAAGACGAGGGCATCAATCTCTTTCTTTTGTAGTCACCCTGTCCTCGGCAATCTCGCCTTTCTCCCTTATCAGGTTATTTCTCTTTCTTGTCTTCAGCACTATCCTTGGTAATCTGTCTATCGACTTTTCTAGCCTCTCTGAGCTCTTCCATCTCCATGTGGTATATTGCTCGTTTCCGGAACTCGTCCATAGTTCTCGGCTTGGATAGGGCTATATGGTCTATGAACTATCTAGGCTTCAGGTCGTGCTTGATAGAGTACAGCTCAACGTGAGGGTCGAGGTTGAGGATCTCCATGGCTACGACGTTGAACCTCTTCAGGTATTCCTTCAAAGGTTCGTTCTATCCCTGCTTGATGTACTGGATGGAGTCCTTGATCTTGGAATAAATTCGAGATGAGTAGAATAGATTGATGAACGCATTGGAGAGCTCTTGAAGGTGTGCATAGATCCTGCCAGGAGGGTGGAGAACCATAATGTTGTAGGAAATCCGACACTAGAAGGGGGTTGAATAGTGTCTGTCCCCTTTTAGATTTACTCAATTTTTCTTTTTACTCAATTTAACTTTAATCAAATGCAAATGTATCTTAACAATAGATGTGATCAAATATCAAGAACAATAATGAACAAATATCGAAAGCAATGCAGACAAGATGAATTATAGTGGTTCGGCCAACTGCCTACTCCACTACCTTGGTTTCTCACCAAAGATTTCTAATCACTACTTTATAGACCTTGTGTTTTCTTTGAATACAATTGAGGACACACTTTTCACCTCTTTGAGAACCTCTCAAATCTATTCACCTAGGCAAAACACAACTCTACAAAGTTTCCCCTAAGTGTTTCTCTAGCATACCTAGCAGCTATTACAAATTGAAAACACGTTTGAAATAAACTTCAAATACAATGCAAAAGAGCTTAAGAATAGAAAGAGAAACCAAAACTCTTTTCTCAAGCCTTCACTTCTTCGACTTGTCAGATGATAGACTCGAGTTGTAGCAGAGTTGAGGAAAGCAGGCGTTTGAAGCGAATTTTGACAGAAATTTAGGGCGCAGCGAATCGATCACTTTGAAGGCTTTTAATCACTTGTGGAATTGCTCAATAATTTTCTAAGAAACTTTTAAGAAGGTAGGTGAGGGGTATTTAAAACCCCTCAGTTGAACGGTGACTCAACGGGTAGAAAAATAGCCGTTACAGCCATTCGGTCGATCATCGATCGATCGATCGGTCAAACGCTACCTTTTCTGTGTGTTTTTAGCGATGTTCGGTCGACCGAAGGAGTCGCAACTTCATCCATCTTGAATCCGGTCGATCGAATTGGTCAACCGATGCAGGGTAGCCAGGCGCGTGATCTACAATCTTCAATCTGGTCGACTGATCGATCGATCGATCGATGCGCCTTCTGCCTATGTTTGGCTTCAGTTGATCGACTGACATAGCCTTTTGCTAAAGCTTCACCAACTTCGGTCGACCGACAGGTCGACCGAATGGCTACTGCCATTTTTTGGCATAGTTCGGTCGACCAGCTAGTCGACCGAATAGGCTACTGCCAAACTTCTGCCTTGTTCGATCAATCGAACTCAGGCTGAGGCTGATTTTTACTTTGAATTTTTACATGCCTATTTTATGGGTTTGGTTACCAAGTTTCAACTTGGATAACTTTACAATTTGGCTTGGGATAAGATCAGCCTAAGGGTATATTACATGATTTTTACTTGATCTAACATAACTTGGAGATTAAATACTTGATCTAACATAACTTGAAGATTAAAAACCCAAGCCTTTCTTTGATGTTTTCTTCTTTCGTTTCTTCAACGGTCTTTTCTTTCGTTTCGTTCGAACGAACTTCGCATGCTTATCGCAATCTCAACCCGAACTCAAAACTTCACACATAGATTAAATACTTATTTGTTATCATCAAAATAAAGATCGAGGCTTAAGAGAAACCCTTAAGCCAACACATAATAGTGCGGCATTTTCTAAGAAGGTTGGGAAAGTTCGGCATAGGATGAAGTCGGTAGTGCCATTGAGAAGCATCATCTATCAGAACACGGTCATGTGTGTGGTCGGATCACCTTTGTTGTCGTAAGGGTGGAGGGTGATCGACTACTTGAAGTTGTCAGGGAGAGGAATCGCTATGATATGCTTTGTGAATGGCCTCGAATTGATGGTAGGGGGAGGAACAACCTATGTGGCCCTAGTTCCTTCTATCTGGTGTTGCATGTGGGAGATCTCATCTCTAAAAATTGAGGTCGATCTCTCAATTCTCTCATGGTAGCTATCATCTTCGTTCTCTAAGAAGCAAGGCTCACACTTAGTTGAAGGCTGTTCTTTGGACTGTGTTAGCGAGTCGACTTGGGCAGTCAGTCTTTGGTTTTGCGCTTGGAGATCAACGATCAGGCACCATAGCTCCTCTAGATATGAATTGGTGGTCACCGAGCATCACTCCTCGTTGTGTTAGTGTCTCTAGTTAGCGAGGGAACACTGTTGCTGGGCTGCTGCTTGTTGCCGACAGTGTTCACCTAACTCTGGATGTCTACCATGGTGGAGCAAGTGAGATTTACTTTGTTGTGTATGGAATTGGAATAGAGAGTACTTTGTTGTGTGTCGTGTCTATTTTATGAGGCAGATTTGGGTACTCGGCGATGATATCTTTTGGAATCTCGTGAGGATATGCCCCGAATAGATCGATTATTACCCCCTAGATTGCAGATTTATTACTGTCGAATCCCTCGTAATAAATGTAGGATGTTGATATCATTGTTTGGCCGGGCGGAGCCCCTAGGCCTAGTCATGGCTGGTTCGATATGGGTCTGGTTCATGAGTTTGGGTGCTTTCAGGACCGGTCCGATCGGGCTCAGAGAGCTAGTCTAGTCCAATTTCTTACAATTTTTTTACTAGGGAAAACTAGAGTAAATATGTGAAGCACCTATAGATTAGGCATGATAAATTTTAGCATGGGACCGACACGATAAAATCGTGCTCGAGCCGACCATTGTCGTGTTGAGCCACTATTGGGCCGACCCGCTAAGGCTCGAAAAATTATCGGGTCGTGTTGGGCCAGACGATGTAAAGCTCTACCCGGCTCGATAGCTCGATAAGAGATTTTATTTAAAAAGTCATTAATACGACCCGTTATTTAAATATCGGGCTATCGATCCCGAATTGGCCTGATATATAGTTTGATTCCAACTTTTCTTTATTGTGTTAATGGGTTGTGTAGTGTCAGTCCATTTACTTTTTGTGTTGTGCCAGGACTAGAGTCTCGGGCCAGAACTTTTATCGGGTCGGGTCTAGGGGTGAGCATGGTCGATTTGGTTATTTAACTTAATCGAATTAATTGAATCGAAATAGAAGCTTTTTGTTAATCGCTTACTAAACCGAAAAAAAAAATCGATTAATTTAGTTCAATTAAGTAATTTTTTCGATTCTATTCGGTTAGTTAATCGAATTCACCGAAAAGCAATTGGTGAAAACTAATTATATACCAATATTCAAACTCTGGTCAATCAAATAGACATATAACATCTTAACCACTCATGCAAAGTATATATATATATAACTCTGGTCAATCGAATATATATATATACTTTGCATGAGTGGTTGAGATGTTATATGTCTATTTGTTTGATCATAGTTTTAAATTTTTTAGACTTCAGTCCTATAAATTTCATTTATGTATTTTTAGTCATATATGTTTGCTCCGTAACACATATTTGGTCTTATCCGTGACGATCTGTTAACTTTGTCAACATGGATATAACGTTGTTTATTTTTTCGTAGACGAAGAGTACCTAACAGACCGTCACGGGTAGGACCAAATCTGTGTTACGGAGCAAATATATAGGATTAAAAATTTCAAAATATTGAAACTTATAGAACCAAATCTTTCAATGTGTATAAACGACGTTATGTCCATGTGGACTGAAAGTTAACGGATCGTCACGGATAGGATCAAATTTGTGCTACAAAGTAAATATATATGAATAAAAATATCAAAATAAAATTTGTAGGACTGAAATTCAAAAAATCTAAAACTTATAGGACCTTTGTTGCACTTCTCCATATATATATGGAGAAGTGCAACAATAACAATTGAAAATTAATTGTTAGTATATATATATATATATATATATATATATATATATATATATATATATATATATATATATATATATATATATATGCTAACTTCACTGGGATAAAAATATTTTTTTTTAACCACTTAAAAAATCATAATATATGATATTTATTTTTATTTTATTTAACTTATATTAATATTCGATTAATTTAATAATTAATCGAATTGATCGATTAATTTATTTAATTAAATTGAAAATTAATTGAATAAATCGATATTGGGCCGGCGGACCGATATCTCTGGTCGGACACGAATGGTAAGGTCTAATCCACAGCACGGCGCGCGGAGGTGGCGGAGACAAGAGGATAGTTCATATCCGCCCGTACATGAAGGCGGCAGCACCCTACCTCGTGTTGACGGTTGTCCAGCTCTGCCTTAGCTTGTTTCCTGGGCATCCTCCGCTCTGTCCTTGCCCCGTCCGCCGGCGCCAGCGCAACCATATTCGTCGTCTACCAGCAGCTCCTTTCTTCCCTCGCCCTTCTCTGCGAGTCTGCGACCTCTGGCGCCCCCTTCATTCCCAGTACAACCCAGTTCTCACTTATTTCCCTTTCTCTTCTGCAAATGCTTCTCAAGTTAATTGCTTCTCTGTTGCAGAGACCAAAGGCCGGAGATTTCCCTCGAATCCTCGCTTGGTCCTTCCTAAGCGGTCTCCTACAGTTGAGTAATTGACCAATTTCTTGATTCTTCTTCTTCATGGAACAACACGAAGAACAAAAGATCTTTTTTTTTTCACCCATTTTATGAGAAAACTCGTGGTGATTTGGGGACGAAGGGTTCCACTGGGCGAGCTGATGCTTACCGCCAGCCTGCGGTACGTGACCGTGACATCCCAGAACGTGGCCTCGAACATGATCCCCATGGCCATGTTCGTGCTCGCGGCGGCCCACGGGCGGAGCGCTTCCGGTTCTACGGCATCGGCGGGCAGACGAAGTTGTGGGGAAGCATCGTCGCCGGCGGTGGCGCTACCCCTTGGTGCTCACGTCGGACCAGGACTCCGCCGGATCGACGACTGGAGATAGCAGCCGGTTGCTTGGGACTGCCGTGGTCCGCGCAGCGGTTCTGACTGAGGCTATAGCATCTCATTTTATAATAGTACATGAAAGAATTTTATAAACAAGAATTAAACCCAAAAGTCAAGAATTTATATGCTAAATCATTCAGAATAACTAAATAGGAAAACGTATTTGAATTCATTGCTTAGCTTAGGAGATAGGAGTGGCCTTTCAGGTCTATGCACCGTTCTCTAGTCGTCTCTGAATAATAGGACTTCAGAAATTGAAATCAAGTGCATAATATAGGGACCATAACCGCTCTATTTATAACAAAAATCTGAGGTAGTGGTAATTATTATTTTGCCCATCATAAAATTAATAAGTACCCCAAATAATATTTGTACAATTAAATCTCATATAATATTGAGATGTCGCGGGCCCATAAATAAAAACAACTAGATCACTTAAGATTTGGACCGTTAATTTTACAGTGATGGATGCACGCCTATTGATATGCGTTGGCCCATATCATATTATTAAAATTAATCTAACAATCTTCCACTTGGGCCAACAGTGTATCACCGTATAGCTGTGCATATTAACTTTATGAGCTCATCATCACTATTATTATCAATCATCTCAAACAATCTGGTCCACCGATCATACCAACAACGAACCAAAGCGACTTTTGCCACATTTATCGTGACTAAATCCATCAATGATCACAATGTTAATACTCTCGATGACATAGATCATATATGAGTGCACAGTATGGAAATTACATGCAATGTGATCCTAACATGCCTATTTCCAACTGGTCCTACTTTATTGAGATCAACCAAAAATATTCAGAGTGTAAAATATAAAACTTTATTCTGCAGAAAGATGTCATAAAGCACAGTAACAAATTATAAACTCTCACTAAACCATCATATCAATACATGATGCTACACCCAAATGAGCAACATGCTCATGAAAGACCGCGGATGGAAAAACTTTAGTAAGCGGATTCGCCATTGTGGAAATTATACCTGTGTGCTCTATGGTCACTCTGAATTCTTTCTTTAGCAAGGAACTTTACATCGATTTGCTTAAATTTTAAAGAGTTCTTGCTGTTATTGGAATATAACACTGTCAGTTTATTGCCACAGAAGAACTTTAGTGGTCTTTCAATTTTATTACTATAGGCAGCCTAGTGACAAAATTTCGCAGTCATATTCCAAGATTGAATACCTTAAAACAAGTTATGAATTCTGCTTTCATATCTGAAGTTGCAGTGAGTGTCTGCTTAGCACTCCTCCAATAAATAGCTTTTCTGGCAAACAGAAAAATATAACCAAAAGTAGATCTTCAACTTTTTAGGCATCCAGCAAAATCAGAATCAAGAATACCCAATGATCTCCTACTCATCCGATTTTCTATATGTAATGTTTTATTCTCTATAGATATCATATAACTCGTTTGACTGCTTTCTTATGATCCATTCCGGGATTACTTAGATATCTGTCATATCCCTTTAGTGTACACAATGTCCGAACGTGTACTTTCTTGAACATACATCAGATTTCCTGTAGTAGATGCATATGGAATCTTCTGCATTTCCTCCTGCTCAATTTTATCCTTAGGGCACGATTTAAGACTAAAATTATCTCCTTTAGCAATAGGGGTACATAGGATAATAACCTTGCTCCCACTGAACTCATGGTATATGCATTCATCAATCATATTTATCTCAAAACAAAATAAGCTAATAACTTGATAAATTTATAATACCTCTAACGGAAAGCATTAGTTCTAGTGGTCATTGAGGTCATTGAGTTTGTACTTCATGGGTAGATTCCTAAAGAATATCATTATCTCCCCCCAAAGTCAATAACTTCAATGAACTGGGTATTACCTATATCAAAAATATCCTATAATGTCCCATAGACCTGTCAAAGTACCCAATAAAGTAGCAGCGGACTGTTCTAGAGTCTAGTGATGTTTCCTTTGACCAATATGGCCTAGTCTCAGCTAGACAACCCCAAATATTTAGTATGGATTTCTTGCCCGTCCATAATATATAAGAGTTTCTATGCACTGATTTAAATGGTACTCTAATCAGAATATAAGCCGCAATCTTAAAATTAATTAGATGTCTCACTATTTAGATATAGGTACCCGTATATGAAGTAATTGTCTATGAAGATAAAAATATTGTTTGACCATTCCAAGAAACCATAGGGAAAGGTCAATAAACACTCGTATAATTATGTTCTAAGACGATTGAACTCCTATTAGTACCTTAACCCTAATGTTTGTTTGTTTTCCCTTAATGCATTCAGTATAGACATCAAAGTCCATAACATCAAGGATAACTAGAATCCTATTAGACACAAGCCTTTGTATCCTATACTTGGATATATTACCTAAGTGCTTATGTAATATCATGATGAAATTCTTATCAGCTAATTTATTTTGTACCATGAGAACTGGTATGCAAGGTTTCAATAAATGAAGCAATTACATCAAGCATATAAAAGTTATCATCGCAGGATAAAGAACCAGTATCAATAATATTTGGATTAAGAGATAAATTGAATTTTCCATTTCCAAATGAACAAGAATAACCATATTTGTCCAATACATAAATAAAAATCAAATTTCGTCTAAAGACGGAACTGCAAAAGTCGCTTTTAAGTTCAAATAAGATCTGGTCCTTAATAATAACCTAAAAATGCCTAATGTCTACAGTTTCAACTTTAGCTGATTTGCCATCGCCCACAAGGATGAATCTTTCAGCATCACTCAGCAGTTGGCAGCTCAGGTAATCCTGCATATACATATTTATGTGGATAGTAGCACTAGAATCTATCCACCAAGTGTCTATAGGTACATAATTTTAAATTAACTGTTGAACAAACCAAAGTGAGAAATGTACCCTTCTTAACACGCCAAGCGTGGTACTTGGTACAATCTTTCTTTACATGCCCACTTTTCTTGCAGAAGAAACAGGTAGAAGCCTTAGTCTGTTCCTTTTATTTTTTCTTTTGAGGAGCATCTGCAGCTTCTGTAGTCTTAGGTCTTTTCTTGCCCTTATCTTTAGAGATCATAGACAAATGAGCACTTTCAATCTTATCTTGCTTTAGTCTTTCTTCCTCTTGCACACAATAAGAGATAAACTCATTAAGAGTTCATTTCTCCTTTTGATAGTTATAACTCATTTTAAAATGATTGAATTGTGCCGGAAGAGAGATCAGAACCAAATGCACCAATAAATCCTCAGGGAGGTCTAATTTCAGTGCCTTTAATCTAGAGATAAAATTTGACATATCCATAATGTACTCCCTAATGTTCCATTTGCCTTTATACCTCATTGAGATTAAATTTGTTAATAACATGCTTGTCTCAACCTTCTCATTTTTCTCAAAATATTTTTCAAGAGCATCTAGGAACAATTTGGCATCAGTCTCTTCAGATATAGTGCCCATAAAATAGTCTGGAATTTGTTCGTCTCATTATCATAAGACTTAGATTGTTGGCTCAGTTATCCTAAATACTGAGTCTAGATCCATTCAACCGAGAACTATCATGATGTCCTCTTTCCAGACTTTGAAAATCGTGCCAATCAGCACAGGGATAAAGTTTAATTTGGCAGTTTAGTTGATAAAGCAGAAATATTAAGTGAATAGAGAACAAAACAAAACATTAATATATTCAGCTCAATAAATTAATTAAAATATAAGAAATAAATAATTAGCATGTCTCATTACAAGATACCAAGCATAAAATTGACACTTCATCTTTGGACAAAAATGTCGACTTGTAAGCGGTACTCTCAATGCAGTAATCAAATATTGATAATCAGTCTTGTCAAACAAGAAGTCTTTCTTTGGACCGACTCTTATCCTCTTGGAAAGCCTTATGACCATCACATACTTATTACCGCAGGCATGTAAGGAATCCGGCCAAGTAATAATATTTCTTTGGGCCGATCATTACCCGCATGAATTTCTAACATGCTAATATCTTTTATGTTCTAAAACATGCTAATTCTACACAAGAGAGCTCGCTTTGGCGAGATGTTGTTTCAAATCAACATATTCCAAAACATTAGACATGATGGACCATTATTTTATTTCTTGTTAAATTGGTCAAACTACAATAAATCGGTCAAAATTATGTTGAACCAATGTTAATTGAGCTGAACCAAGGCTAAATTAGGTTGAACCTAATGCTAATTGCATTGAACCGGTTGAAATTATGCTAAACCAGATGCTAATTTTAGTGAACCAGTCAAGAAACCTACTGAACTGCTTAAAAAGTGCACTGAACTAGCTTTCAACCAATGTTAATTGAGCTGAACCAAGGCTAAATTTGGTTGAACCTAATGCTAATTGCATTGAACCGATTGAAATTATGCTAAACCAGATGATAATTTTAGTGAACCAGTCAAGAAACCTACTGAACTGCTTAAAAAGTGCATTGAACTAGCCTAAATTGACCTGAACCGGTGCTGAACCAGTGAAATTTAACCTAAACCAATGCTGAACCAGATCTAATTACACTGAACGGACCTAATTTCAGTGAACCAGACCCTAATTTGAGTGAACCGGACCTAAACTAGATAAACCAAACCTCAATTGGACCAAACCAATTTGAATTCAAGTGAACTGGATGAACCAAAAATTGAACCGGGTCCAATTAAAATAAACCAGTCGAAATTGGATGAACCAGATCCAATTAAACTGGTTTAAAGATTAATTCACGAGTCGGGTTTTTAACTTACGGATCGGGTTTATAATTATTGGGTTGGGTTTTATTTTAATAATGGGTCGGGTCAACATCTTAATAGATTCGGATTTACCTAATCTTAACCGGATCCTACCCGTTTGGTTTAAATAAGAGGATCAGAGTTATTCTTAATGGATCCGGGTTAAGACATTTAAACCCGAATCCGACCCGATTACAAACCCTAACTATTCCTCTCCTCACCTCACAGCCGCCGCCTCCCTACCTCACCCACGCCGATGCAGCGCCCACCTGATTCCGCCCTTCCTGAGACGTCGGCAAACCCTCCTTCGGCGTCGGGTGACAACGAGAAGGAAGCGGCGTTGGAGTCTCCTCACAGTACTGCTTGCATCGAGTTCATCACCACGCTGTCATACGCCGGTGACAAGCACAACAGCGTCGAGCGATGATGTGAAGACCAAATCGGCGCAGCGAGAGGATCGGCGGCATTCACTTCCTCAGGCCAGAAACAACCCAGCAACCGAGTCGTCCCTTTCTATATGGCGGAAGCATAGCAGCACCAATGGGATGCATACCAAACAACCGACCAATGGGATGGAGCTTGGCATGCCATCTTCCCCTTCCCGGATCGCAATCGCCCAATCTGCTCCGATGTCAACCACGTCGGCATCCACCCACCACCGGAAGGATGAAGACGACGGGAAGAACACCAGAATGACTTCGATTCCAGCTAATTGTGGACTCCTTCGGTAACGGCGACCACAAACCAGGAGAGAGTCAAGACCAATGCCCTAAACCCCTCTCTGATCGCGGAGAAGCTGCACCTCCTACAGTCGATACCAGTCGTCCCCTTCTCACGGCCGGTATGCGACCGTGTTCCTGATGAGGGGAAGAGAAGAATGGGTGTCGGGCTGTCGATGAGAGGACGAGAAGAAGAAGAAGAAGGGACAGAACCTTCGGCAGCCTTCATGGCTGCAGCATAAATTTTTTTATTTATTTCTTAAGCATGTAATCTCCTGTATCTATTGTTCTTGAACAGTGAAGCAACTTATAAACAATAGATATATATTCATTACAACAACATGTAATTTTCAAGAACATCATGCAATTAACAATGATTCTTACAGGAAACATACGGTACGAATAAGAAGATATCAATGATTCAAGCATGTATGGCTCTGATACCAATTGAAAGAATTTTATAAACAAGAATTAAACCCAAAAGCCAAGAATTTACATGCTAAATCATTAAGAATAACTAAATGCGGAAGCGTACTTGAATCCATTGCTTAGCTTAGGAGAAGAGAGTGGCCTTCCAGGTCTATGCACCGTTCTCTAGTCGTCTCTGGATAATGGGGCTTCAGAAAATAGAATCAAGTGCACGACCCAATGACCATAACCCATCTATTTATAACAAAAATATGAGGTAGTGGTAATTACTATTTTGCCCATCATAAAATTAATAATTATCCTAAATGGTATCTGTACAATTAAATCTCATATAATATTGAGATGTCGCAGACCCATAAATAAAAACAACTAGATCACTTAAGATTTGGACCGTTAATTTTACAGTGATGGACGCACGTCTATTGATATGTGTTGGCCTATATTAGATTATTAAAATTAATCTAACGGTACATTGTGTACATTGTCAATAATTGCTGACATATTTCTTGAAGATTGATTAATCTTAAAAGAACCTCTTCCTCAGCTATTGGTGTGAGTTTAGTAGATCTCTATTTTTTTCATATTCTTTTTTTGGAAAAATTATATATTTTTTTTCTGTCGGAAATGATATTCTATTATTTTGTTTCTTGTTGTTCTGAAGGAAAAGATGGCCTTGAAGTATAAGGAGATCTTAAATTGTCAGCCATGACAATTCATTACCGTCTTCGGCACTCTTCAGGTTGCATTAGTTGCTGCCTTCATGTAGAGTGACTTTCAATATGGCGAAAACGAAAAAGAGAATAGCTTGAGGCGTATATGGACACTATCCTTAAGGATAATTCGTCCACGGTAACAAAGAATACAAAATTGTGTATCCTCTAGGATTCAACAAGCTCTTCTAGGGCTGTCCAAAAATCAGGTTATACCGAACCGAACAATCGAACCAAATTTTTCGGTCCGATTTGGTCTCAACAATTTCAGGTTTTGTTCTTGACCCGAACTGAACACGAATACTAGGTTTCGGTTTGGATTCGATTTCCGAATTTCGAGAATCGACCCGAACCAAAAACGGAACTAATTTTTTTTTAAAAAAATAATTTTTAACCTAGGTAATGTAAAGGTTTATGTAGGGTAATAATTTTTCTATCCTACCCATTTCACTACTCGCCTCTCCCAACTTGCCTCCCGTCATCTAGGTCATCTCCGACCGGCGTCTCATTGCTCTCCTAACTCCCGTCTGACCGTCTCCAATCGATCTCCTTGCCTCATCGATCGTCGCCTACTCGACTTACTCACCTCCTCAGCTCCTCCAATCTGACGTCTTCCTCCAATATGGCAATCCCCACTTCCGGCCTACTTTCCCACTCAGTTTGACTTCATACCTCAAATTAGTTGCTGTTTTTCTCATACACATGCATCTGTAACTCTGTAAGCTATTACCAATGGAGAAATTGAAATCAAAATGAGCATTATTTAGCAACCAGCTCCAGTCAATGACTCAGTTTGACTTCATACCTCATATGAAAACAATGTAACAATGAAGTACTCAGTTTGAGCTTTTTTATTGATATTTGTTACTTCTTAGATAGCATAGTCTTTTGTATAATGTGTATAAATGTGCTTCTGTATAGATGTGTGATGATAGGGTATAGAAAGAATAGGTCTATGTCATGGTTTGACACCAATGGGCCTATAACATTACCACTGCTCAATTGAGGCATTATCATGCATTTTCAATTGAAAGCACTACTGACATCATAGTCTTCCATGGTAAAACCATAGTTATTAGTTAATGATGGATCAGTTTCCATTCAACAATGGTGATTTATTTGATATCAGAGTCATGATGAGGATGAGAGAATGCTTTATTTGAATAGATCAAGATGTGCAGCTTAGATGCATATGATATTATAATTACATTGTTTTCTCATAACTTGCCTAGCTAACTTAATGTAATATATGATTGCTTACATTGTTTTCATGTGATTGCTTTAGTTGATATTACTTGATATTACTGTTACTTAAGAGTGTTTGTCTTGATTCAGTGTCACTTTATTTTGCATAGATGGCAGAAGAAATATTTCCTCAAACTCCAATTGACATTGGTGTCGAGGTCCTCGAGAACTCTAAGAGTCTATTTGGTTAGCGAATTCAAGTCTATTTTTATGGTTTCAGTTTCATCGAAACCAAAATTGCTTACGAAAACGTATTTAGTTCAGCGTTTTCATGAAACTGAATCGAAACCAGAATGAAAATAGATTTCAACGAAACCAATTTTTTTTAATAAAAATAAAAACACCAAAAGATTATTTTCTGTAGTTTCGAGATTGTTAATTTCGTTATCAAAATGCAATGGCAACTTTATAATTATAAATATTTTCTTACAAAATTAATTAATTAAAAAATAAATTAGGCTATATCTGATCTATAAAAATAAAAATAAAAATTATTATTTTCAATTCAAACTATTATCTTAAATTAATAAATTATTTAAATTAATTTATATCTAATTGACTTAAATCTAAATTTTAAAATAACTCAATTTTATTAAAGTCGATCTATTTATAATTTAATCAAAATTAATTTTAGACTATTGGACTTATTTTTTAAAAAAAATTATAATATTTATTAATTAATTTTATATTTAATTGAACAAAAAAATCTTAAATCACCAATAACTTAATTAATTACATCTTACAAATATTTTATAATCATATTAGCAAATATTTAATTTTATAAACTAACTACAAATACAATATGTGACTTTTTTCAACTACCATATCAAGTTTTATAAATTATTTATATGAATTAGTTACTATTTAATCAAAAATCAAATTACTACTAAAGTTATTCAAGGGAAATTAATATTATTTTTTATAACCAAATAAATATTCACTGGTTTCAACCAACTAAAACTGATGTTGTTTTCATTAACCAAACCCGTTTTCAGAAAATTGAAAACTAGAAATCAAAACTAAGTTTTCGAAACCAAATTTTCAGTTTCACTGAAACCAAACTAGAAAATAATTTTTGCTAACCAAACAGCACCTAATAATCTCATTGAGAGTTCAGGTTCGAGTTTAGGACCGCCACAAAAGAAAAGAAAAGCTATGAAACCACGAGTTGAGGTGTGGAATCACTACACGAAATTTATCAATAAGGATGAGAAGTTGGAGTGTAAGTGTAACTATTGTGAACAAAAATATGCTTGTGACACGAAATAGTGCAGTACTAGTACACTTAAGGCACATCTAGATAAATGCTTTAAATATCCTCCTAATAAGGAAACGCAACAAAAGAAGCAAACAGAACATGGTTATATCCCGAACTTGGCTGAATTAGGTCCCGGGTCGAACACATTATCACAGGCCAATTGTTTTGTGCAGAAGAAACTGTGTGGCACCCTTGCATTCCGTGCAAGGGATAAACCTATCATCCTGAATTCGTCCCGAATTGGTATTCCCGACTTAACATCGCGGGGCATGCGTTGGTTCATGTACCACCCTCGCGCTCTATATCCGTGCCCCCAAAAGATCATGTTGGCCGAATGATATTGAAGGCGTAAAGTAAAACAACAATTACAGGACTATGGACTCAAGAAAATATAAAACCAGGTGTAGGACGAGCTCCGCAAGTTGTCTTAGGCGAAGATCGACTGGTCGCACACCCATATGGGCTGCTCGTTCATCTCCGCCCATGGCTACTACTTTCTTTGCCAACACTCTCCTACATTATACATGAGACTCCTAACCCCTAAGTGTCATCCCCAAGGTTCCCAAAAGCACGAGGAGTATGACAAAATTGTGGTCATGCGCGATGGTGATTTTTCATGGTTACGACTATGATGAATGTAGGAAAACTATTTCGCTTAGCTGTAGTGCATGCACCAAGCACCGAATGACCTCGAAATGCATCCAACTTATACCATGGGCCCTCGGGATCGCACAAAAGATTTTACAAATACGAACTATAATGAAAGCCAAATTACATGAACTCGAAAATATATTTACAAATATGTAGGGAACATTTCGCCATAATTTATCGTTGCTCAGGCAAATCGAAAAGTATGTAACAACAAAGGTTTGATCAAGCTGCAACTTGACGAGATGTTTGGGGAGGTGAAGGCTCCAATTATTTTGAGGAAGATGAAGAATGAGTTTTTTGAACTTTTCAATAAATATTTCGAGAGGGATAATAATGGGCAATTAAGGAGGATGAATTCTGAGCTTTCAAGCTCTTCTAGTTCTCATGCTTCTAGCATGCAACCACCAAGTCTACCACGACCATCAATTGTGGATGGTACTTGTGGAACAAGAGAACAATTGAGAAATATAAGCAGAATAAGCATATATTTGGTGTTGAGAGCAAGACATAGTTAGACCGATATTGGGATGAGGATCTTGAAGCTAATGATGTTGATGTTCTAAAATGGTGGAGTGTCAATAGTGGGAGGTATCCTATTCTATCTTTGATATCACGAGAAATACTTGCAATTCCTATTTCCACCGTGGCATCTGAATCAACTTTCAGCACGGGAGGTTAGATTCTCAATGAGTTTCGGAGTTCGTTGGCTCCTTCGATGGTGGAAGGACTTATTTGTCTTCAATTTTGAATTCGAGTCAGAAAAGAAAAACAAGTTATGGACAATTTGGAAGAGGTTGAAAAATTACAATAAGATATATTTTGGATTGATAAGTTCCTTTAACTATATTGAATTTATTTATATCATATTGATACTTGTTGATTTCTCATTTTATTGTCAAATTGTCATATTGTAGAGTTTGCGAAGATCGACTTTGCACCTCCAATCATCGACATTCCTAATTGATCTGGTTGTCTTCTTAGCAAGGAGCAATGAGGGTGCCTCATGATGGTGGAGCTTGATCGTAACTTCTTTATTTTATTTTGTTGAACTTTATAGTGCTGGTGTGGTGTCTCACTGTCTTGGACTTTATTTTGATGTCTTGAACTTTATAATGTTGGTGTGGTGTCTTAGACTTTATTTTTCATTCATATTGCTATGTGTCTTGTGATCCATTCATGAACAAACCAGACTATGTGTAGTTAATCCAGTAATATTATTGTAGTATGTTGATGCTTGATGATGTTTTCAAAATTTAGGTTCAATTTTTAAGTTAGTGGTTGATAATGATTGATAATGTTTGTAATAAGTATACTTATTGCCTGTAATTTGTAAATTTTCAATGTTGTCATTGACTCAATATTAGTTGATTGTTCAAAGCCATAAAGGCATCCAATTTGATGTAGACATATAAGGCAAAATGATGTGATAAGAGTGATGTGCACTAATTGCTAGGAAGAAGAAAATATTCAACTGCATGATGATTGATATTATGTCCACTTCATTTCAATGCATTTTTAATTTCTGTTGTTATTAGCTATGAATATGGTTACTTCAAATAGTATGATATTTCATGTTCACTGCTAGTAAGGTAATGTGGGACAAAGTCCTTTTGAAAGCTAAAGAGTAAAAGGTTGTTCCTCATTTCCACTATTATGGTGTGACACTTGTCATAGCGGGTTTATATATTCTTCTGTGGCAAAAGTTAAAAAGTAAAAGGTTGGGAAGACAAGTGCCGCCGAGCATAATCTTCCAATTGAAAGTTTTGTTGCAGAGCAATTGTTGTTGACATTTTTTTAGTAACAGATGGTAAGAATGCTCTCATTTGTGAATCATTCTAATTGTGCATCATTCTTGTTAAAAAAATTATAGAAATTTTTTTACAAGATTGACAAAATTTGAATCCGACGAGAAAAACGAAAATCAAATCCAAAAATAGTATTGCGAAGAATAAGAGGAACAAGAGTGCCGATCCTACGTCTACAGTGAAAAGATGAATTTTTTTATTAATTTAAAAAAAAAATACAATAAGAGTGACAATAAAACTAAATCTCCTTCAAATTAAAATACAACATATTATCTCAAATAAATTAAATCTGAAATCGTTATGGAGTAGAAGCATTGTCTTTATAATTTTTGTCTTAAAATTGGACTCTTCTATCGTATGCCGGAACTTGGGGTGCACTCCTTGAAAAAGAATAATAACGACACTCTTAATTTTATAAATATCTAATTCTCTTACAGTATTTTTTTCTCTATTTTTTGCCTTTGTTCCTCAAATAGACTATCGATAAAAAAAAACGTCACTTGAAATCAAAATTTAGGAATATCCCTAAAATCTTGTATTTGACCTCATTTTATAGGTAAGAGAGCCGACTATTATCCCAATAACTTTGTCGAAATCAAATTTGAATTTGCAAGCAATTTTAGACAAAAGATTCGAATTTGGAGCAAATTGTGCTGGATTAATTCTTCAATTTTGACCAATCAACGTATTAAATTAGCACAGGCGAAATCTTCAAATGGGATACTGCCTCGAATTGCGTGCGATACACTTTAAATTGAAATAGCGCTGGTATTTGGAACATCACCTCTCTAACACGTGCGCTGAGATTTGGAACATCACCTCTCAATTTTGACCCCATAAGTCAAAATTGAACAGGCTGTGATTGAATATTATGAGTATCTGGCTGGCGGGCCTGTAGCCAATAAGCTTAATAATTGAATCAGCCCATTGCTCAATTGAATATAGATTTAGCATAGTTCAATCAAATTGGAAAATTAATTTAACTAAATCTTGATCAAATTAATTTCAATTTAAGTTCAGTCGAGCTTGTTGAATTCGATTCGGACCCAATTTGAATCAACACCTAATAATTCCTTTCCCAGAAGACTTGTATGTACAAATTACTTTGACCATTGTGAACAGATTCATTCAGCAATTGAAAAATGTACTATTAATTTATAAAACATGCTCCCCTCAGAAGTAAAAATGATATTGAGAGAGAGAGAAATGAGTGTGTATGTGATACAGGTTTGAGGATTTGTTCTATTCACTTAAGTGGATGAGAATTTTTGTCTTCATAATCTTGTTTTATAATTGTGCATAATGACATCATTATTGATCATCATTGTGTACAAATTGTAAAGCAAGGTGGATAATTAAAAAATTAGTAGCACATATATGAGTGGATAGGCCCCCACAATATTATTATATTATTAGACATGTGTTCCTCCAAGGTTATATAATTTTTATCTTTAAAAATAATTTCAATTGGAAGCAGAGGATGAAGTCCAATTCAATAAACAACATTAAAAACCTCTGCAATAACAATCTGTTGTGTTGATTAAATAGGTTGCATAAAGGATGTTTTTTTTTAAAGAAACTCAGAACAAAAGGTCAGGTCTTACTCATCAGTCGGGTAAAAGGAGCAGAGGACAACTCGTCGTGCATCCCTCGTCAACCGGTAGAGCATTACCATGTTCCTCCTAGGTAACCAAAATTTTATTCATCATATGAAACAAGTTTACATCCCTCTCCATTAATCTCATACCCCCTCCATCTACTGATTCATTCACAGAAACAATATTGCAATTTACACATCTCTCTACAGAAAATTCCCTAATTACAAGTTTAACCTGATTACAAGATTTGAACAAAGATAAAACTCTATTTGCAGTCTTCGGAACATCAAAAGTAACAGAGTTAATATTTTTGTCAAGAGCTGTCCTTGCCAAAAAATTTGCTTCCTCATTCCTGCTTCTCTTCACAAATTCCCGATCACAAATATCAAAACTTGAAGCAATCACCTTAATCTCATTTACTAACCCCATCAAGTTCCAGGGAGTCTGCAGTTCATCTCTTAGAATTTTTACATTCGAGTAGCAATCAGATACAACCACCACCTTCCTCTCATTTTTTTTCCTCACATTGTCTAATCCAAACCAGATTGCTTTAAGCTCCGCCTAAAGTGAATTTTATGCGGCTAATACTCCCTTACCTTCCATTTTTAACATTCCATCTTCAATCAGGATGAAATCGCAACCTGCATGATATGCATTCTTCCAAGCTGCATCAACACATAAGATTTTACTTCTTCCCACTGCAGACCATTCCCTGCTATTACTACTACTTACACAAGTATTTATCATAGCCTCAGGCCTCTTCACATTACCATAGTTGATAGTTTCATTAAAAGCTTTATTAAAGATTTGTTCCATATTCCATCTTTTCTTCTCATGCTTAATTAGGTTCCTGTTTTTCCATAAGAACCAAAAAGAATTTGCAATGAGAGCTTTCAATCTGCAAGCAGACATTTCCTCATAATGAACAGCCTCCTTTAACCAATCTCCCTTGACCCAATCAATCATATATTTGAATATAATGTTCAGTTTTTCCTCCATCAATTTCCAGAAATCTTGAGCAACCTCACAATAGTAAAAAATGTGACTTACCTCATCCTGTTCTTTATTACAAGTCAAACATTTCTCCACTTCAGCACCAGTAAATCTACTAAACCAACCTGAGGTAGGCAATCTACCCCAAAGCATTTTCCAAAGGAACATTTTAATTCTTTCTGCCACTTGTAAGGTCCACACTTTCTTCCAACATATATCACTTTTGCTTTCTATTTTCTCATTGATTTTCAAAAAACAATAGGCTTCTTTGGTAGATAAGGTTCCTTTGATGTTGTTCTTCCATACCCAGCAATCTCCATTCCCAGCCGTATCAATATTGATGCATTTGATTCTTTGCATCAGAATATTGCCAAATCCACTTTGAATTTTCTCCATCTGCCATCTACCATTCATCAGCAACTCACCCACCTTCTCAAACCTTTCTAATTCCTTTGGATCAATAAAGGTCGGCCAATGACTTAGGGGTATAGAATCAATCCATGGGTCCCTCCAGATGTGAGTGTTCAAACCATTAGATAACTTCACACGCAGTCCTTCTCTCACATTCTTCACACAGTTGAACATAGCTTTCGCTTGTTCAGATAAATGTTTCCTTCTACAACCTTCCCAGGGATGAACAGACTTATATTTAGCTTTGTAAAATCTGCTTCATACGCTTCCTTCATTATTTATTAGAGGTACCCCCTTTTAGCCATAATAATTTTTCTCATTACCTCCAATTCTCTTATACCCAGTCCTCCACATGCTCTACTATCAGTCATTTTATTTTAGCTTATAAGATTAGCTCCCTTCTTCTTACCACTGGCCCAAAAAAATTCTCTAGCAGAGCTATTGATCTTTTTGACAACCTTTCCACTTACTTTAGTAGTCATCAGATTATACACAGGAATAGAAAAAGCCACAGTATTGATAAGAACAGCCTTCTCAGCTTGTGAAATTAAATTTTTTGCCCATATTTCCATCCTGTTCACCACCTTCTGGTAAACCATATTCTGGTGCTTCTCATTAAGCTTTTTTGGAGAAAGATAAGCTCCCAGATACTTCATTGGCAACTGGCCTTCCTTCATACCAAAAAAATTGCAGAATTTATGTTTTTGCTCAGCTTTCAAATACTTAGGGAAGAATATTTTTGATTTCTCAATATTCACCTTCTGCCTAGTGATCAAATAATACTGATCCAATGCCTTTTTCAGTCCTTTGCATGACTTTACACTACCTTTTATAGTGAAAATTATATAATCCGCAAAAAGTAATTGACAGATATTAAAATCTCTTAGCTTATAAGGTTCAATACTTCCTTCACTAACATCCTTCCTTATAGTTGCAGACAGAATCTCTTCCATAAGAATGAAAAGGTAAAGTGACATAGGATCACCTTGCCTAATCCCTTTGGATCCCACAAATTGTTCTGACAACTCTCCATTCACTTTACAAAAATACTTCACATCTTCTAAACAACCCTTTATTTAATTAATGAACCTTCTTGTAAAACCAATATGATTCATGACTTCATAAATAGCCTCCCATCTGACTCTGTCATAGGCTTTTTGTAGATCCAACTTCAACATCAGATATGGCTTCTTTCCTTTTGAATAGTAGAATGAATCAATAAGCTCAGCTACTATCATTATGTTATCTTGGATTGATCTCCCTGGAACAAATGCAGACTGCTCCGGGCTAATTATTTTGCTTAAAAGAGGCCTTATTCTATTGGCTAAAATCTTAGCTACCATTTTGTAAAACACATTACAGAGAGCTATCGGCCTAAACTCACCAATTCTTTTAGCATTCTCCTTCTTAGGAATCAACACCAGAATAGTATCACTCCATCCATGTGGCAGTTTACTTTTTTCCTGAAATGAATTAATTTCCAGTCTAATCTTCTCCTTAATCACCTCCCAATTATGTAAGAAGAACTCCACAATAAACCCATCCTTGCCTGGAATTTTTCCTCTACCCATACTTGACAAAGCTGTCCATATTTCCTCCATACTGATTGACTTCTCCAGTTGAAGACTCTCTTCCCTTTTTATAGAACACGGTAAAGTGATGATATTATATTGCTGAGTTGTAATTAGTGGCAGCTGTATAAATAGTCATCTCCTCTGTTATATCTTTGACTAAGAATAAAGTGTTGATATTTTCCAATGTACTCTTGTTGTTCTCTGTCTTCTTTTCTTTTATGGTATCAGAGCTAAAGCTTCTTCGAGAAGCATCACCCCCAAACTTTCTTCTTGCCAAATCTCTTTCATCTTCGCCGAATCTGCTTTATTCTTGCTGGATCCCGACGCATCTTCACCAGATCTGCTTCATCTTCACCAGATCTGCTACATATTCGTCGGATCTCACTGCATTCTCGCCGGGTCTGTTTTGTTTTCGCTGGATCCCGACCCATCTTCGCCGGTCTGCTATATATTTGCTGGTTCTTGCTGCATCCTCGCCAGATCTGCTTTGTCTTGGCCAGATCTTGAAGCTTCTTTCTGCATATTTCTTTGCCGCCTCTTTTGGTGTTTCTTTGCCGGGTCTTCTTCTGTAACCATGGCTCTGGAAGCACAGGTTTCTTCTTCAACTACAGTGAATCACTCTTTAACAAGGTCCGTTTTGCAAACCTTCTCAAGTCCTGTTTCATTCAAACTCAATGAAGAAAATTATCTTCCATGGAAGCAGCAAGCTCTAGCCACTATAAGAGGTTACAAATTACAGAAGTATATCTTAGGTAAACATACCATTCCTGCTAAATTTTTTACTCAAGAAGATGAAGTTAATGAAAATGTGAGTGAAGAATATCTCAATTGGGAGCAACAAGATCAGTTATTAATGTCTTGGTTGCTCTCATCAATGGCTGAACCTTTAACTACTAGAATGGTAGGGTGTGATTTTTCATATCAAATTTGGGCAAAATTAGAAGAATTTTTTGCTTCTCAAAATAAAGCAAAGATTAAGCAGTTGAAAACCCAATTGAGGTCTGTAAAGAAAACACCGGTTGTTTCTATTAGTTCGTATCTTCTTCAAATTAAAAAAATTGTAGATACCCTGGCAGCTGTTGGCTCACCCATTGATGTTTCAGACCATATAGAGGCAATTTTTGATGGGCTTAGTGAAGATTATGATGGTTTTGTGGCCTCTGTAATGTCAAGGAATGATCCATATACAGTTGGTGAAATTGAGGCATTACTTATGGCCCAGGAAGAGAGGTTGGATAAGCACAAAAAGAATGTATTTGACATTGTACCTTTACATGCTAATTTGGCTCAAATTCCAAAGTATGGTAATAATCAGGGGTTTGTTTCTCCTCAAAATAGAGGAGGAAGAAATAGAGGAGGACGTAGTTACAATGGTAGACGTGGTAGCACAAATAGAGGTAGTGGTAGGCAAAAGCAAGGCTTGTTTAGAGGAATTCAATGTCAGCTTTGTGGAAGAATGGGTCATAGTGCTTGGTATTGTTTTCATCGATATGATCAGTCTTTCCCATCTCCACAAGCTCAATTTCACTCACCACAGGCTCATTTTGTAACTTCTCAAGTTGGTAATCAGTATCAACAAATGGGTCCTATGCACTCAATGATGCCCACACAACCTGCAATGCCAATGCAGGCTATGGTTGCTACACCAGAGACTTTGTGTGATCCAAATTGGTACTTGGACTCTGGTGCTACTAATTATCTTACTTATGATCTCAACAATCTTCAAGCAAAAACTGAATATTCAAGACAAGAAAGGGTTCAGGTGGCCAATGGTAAAGGTTTGGACATTAAACATGTTGGCAATTCTATTTATTTTTCTAACAATGTCCCTCTTTTACTAAATGATTTGCTTCATGTTCCTTCCATTACTAAAAATTTGGTTAGCATCTCCAAATTTGCAAATGATAATAATGTTGTCTTTGAACTCCATGCTAAACATTGTCTGTGATACTGACAGGCAAGGTTAACAATGGACTCTATTTCTTTGACCCTCCATTGTCTCAGAATTTCAAATGTCAATCTTCTGCGTCTATTGATGTTGCTAATACTTTTTTACCTTCTATTAATAATCAGTTTGTGAATGTCTACAAACGGTGGCATCATCATTTAGGTCATTCATCTCCTCAAGTTGTTGGAATTGTAATGCAACAATGTAATCTTTCTTTTGTTATCAATAAAATTTCCTCTGTTTGTGACTCCTGTTGTTTAGGAAAAATGCACAAATTACCTTTTCATTCATCTACAACAGTATATAATTCTCCTTTAGAACTTATATACTCTGATATTTGGGGACCTTCCCCTTATATGACTTTTGGTGGACACCAATATTACATACATTTCATTGATGCGTACTCACGTTATACTTGGATTTACCTACTTGAAAGGAAATCTCAAGCTTTGTCTGTCTTTATTGAATTCAAATCTATGGTAGAAAAACAGTTAGAAAGGCCTATAAGAGCTCTACAGACTGATGGAGGTGGAGAATATGTAGCCTTTAAACCCTTTTTAGTTGTGCATGGCATCACTCATAGGATTAGTTGCCCACATACTCATGAACAAAATGGAGTTTTCTGAGCGCAAACATAGACACTTAACTGAGATGGGCTTGTCTCTTTTAGCTGCTTCTTCTCTTCCTCTAACTTTTCGGGGTGATGCTTTCCAAACTGTTGTTTTTATCCACAATAGATTACCTACTCCAAACTTAGGAAATGTCACTCCTTTAAAACTTCTTACCAATACTGAGCCTAATTATCTTTTTCTAAGGGCTTTTGGATGTGCTTGTTATCCATATTTGAGGCCTTACAACAAGCATAAAATTGAGTTTAGGTCTCAAATGTGTGTTTTCTTGGGATACAGTTCTTGTCACAAAGGATACAAGTGTTTAGCTCCTAATGGTCGGGTATATATCTCTAGGCATGTTACATTTGATGATAACCTTTTTCCTTTTAAGACAAATCCTCATTTTCTTCGCTCTTCTTCAGCTGCGGAGCCTTCTAGTTCTAACACTGTTGCTACTGTTCCCTCTATACATGTTGTTTCTATTTCAAATAAACAATTTTTGCCTCCTGTTAATTGTTCTACTGCACCTGGTCATTTGATTTCTCACTTTCCTGATGTTTCTAATGGGAGTGTTGACCCATGTAGTGGAGAGAATGATGTATATGATGCAAGTGCAGAACTTGCGGAACTTAACAGGACAGATAATATTGCTGAAGTTGCTATGCCCCCTCTTGTCCAAAACACTCATCTCATGGTGACTAGAGCTAAGAGTGGGATCCACAAACCAAAGGTTTGTCATACTGCAGTTGTACCAACTTCCTTGGAAGCTACCTTGTGTCATCCAGAATGGAAAAATGCTATGGATGATGAGTATAATGCTTTGATTCGAAGTCATACATAGACTTTGGTTGAATTGCCTAAAGGAAGGACTGCTATCGGTTGTCGTTGGGTATACAAAGTGAAGGAAGACTAGGTTGGCAACATTCAACAGTACAAGGCTTGTCTTGTGGCCAAAGGCTTCCATCAAAGACAGGGCTTTGATTACACAGAAGTCTTTAGCCCTGTGGTGAAACCAGCTACTGTTAGAGTGATTCTAACTATTGCTTTGTCAAGAGGCTGGAATATTCACCAATTAGATTTTAACAATGCATTTTTAAATGGTGATTTGCAAGAAGTTTATATGTTGCAACCGCCGGGTTATGTTCAAGGGACTGATAAACTGGTTTGTAAACTAAACAAAGCTTTGTATGGGCTGAAGCAGGCACCAAGAGCGTGGTTTGAAAAGTTAGCCTCTACACTACTGTCTCTTGGTTTCACATCTACAAAATCTAACAGCTCTTTGTTTGTGAGGTTCACTCCTTCTCATAGTACCTTTATCTTGGTATATGTAGATGATATATTGGTCACTAGTAGTTCCTCTGTTGTGATATCAGATCTGATTGGTCTTTTGAATTCTAAGTTTGCCTTAAAAGATCTTGGTCCAATTAGTTATTTTCTTGGAATTCAAACTCGTAAGACTTTAGATGGTGGGCTACATCTGTCACAAGCTAAGTATATTTCTGATTTGTTAGCTAAATCAGGAATGAGCAACACCAGAAGTATGAAAACACCTATGACTGCAGGTTTAAAATTGTCTACAGTAGGGGGTGAGCCAGTAGAAAATGCATCTCTTTACAGATCTATTGTAGGAGGGCTTCAGTATGCGACTATTACTAGGCCTGAAATAGCGTATTCTGTCAATAAAGTTAGTCAATTTATGCACTGTCCTCTTGATTCTCATTGGAAGGCAGTGAAACATATTTTGCGTTACTTGAATGGTACATTGGATCATGGTTTGCATCTCAGGAAGTCTCCTACACTGGATATCAAGGCCTTTTGTGATTCAGATTGGGGTTCCGATCCTGATGAGCGGAGGTCAACATCGGGTCATTGTGTTTTTCTTGGAACTAATATAATTTCATGGTCTTCAAAGAAGCAACAGGTTGTTTCTAGATCTAGTACAGAGGCGGAATATAGGAGTATGGCTGCAGTTGTTGCTGAATTAGCTTGGGTTCAGTCTTTATTAAGGGGGCGTTTGGTTACCCGCAAGTGTAAATGCTGCAAAATCTATTTGCATGCAAAAGCAAATGTCCGCAAATAGATTTTGCAGCCTACCGTTTGGTTGCCCGCAAATAGAGTTGCAACTTCTATTTGCAAGCATTTGGTTGGCCGCAAATGGAAGTTGTAATTACACTTGCAACTTGCATCTTACGAAATTTTTCGAGTAGGGTCGGGCACGAATTTTCTCAAGTCGGGCTGAGCCGGGCCGGGACGGGCCGAGCATGCACGAATTTATCTGGGCCGGGTACAAACTTTTTCGGGCAGGTCCGGGCACGAACTTTTCGGATCACCAAAATCTATCAAATGACATCAGATGTAAAATCTGACACTACCATCAGGTTCAGCACGCAAAAACCTACAACTTTGATATTTATCTCGTCTTCATCCGACGACTCTACGTCGCCAAAATTAATTATTTTCAATACTTAAATTATTGCATTTGCAGCCCGCAATCTTGTATTGCGGGCTTTTTGGGCTGCAATTCCACTTGCGGCCCGCAAATGATATTTGAAATACAAGTTGCAACTAATAAATGCTGCAAAATGATTTTGCAGCCAACCAAACAAATTTGTTATCTAAATGCTGCAACTAGAGTTGCAGCATTTGTACTTGCGGGCAACCAAACGCTCCCTAAGTGAATTGCATATTTCTGTTGAAAAGCCACCATCAATTTATTGTGATAACTTGTCAACAGTATTTTTAGCAGCAAATCCTATTCTCCATTCTAAGACTAAACATTTTGAATTGGATTTATATTTTGTCAGAGAAAAAATAGCTAGTAAAGCTATAGATGTTCAACATGTACCAACACATGAGCAACTTGTAGATATTTTGACAAAAGCTGTATCTAGTTTGTTGTTTCACGAGTTTAGATTCAAACTCAGAGTAGAAGATTTTCTTACCCTGAGTTTGCAGGGGAATGTAAAGTGATGATATTATATTGCTGAGTTGTAATTAGTGGTAGTTGTATAAATAGCCATCTCCTCTGTTGTATCTTTGACTAAGAATAAAGTGTTGATATTTTCCAATGTACTCTTGTTCTCTGTTTTCTTTTCTTTTAAACACCAACTCAGATCCTCCAAATTGATATGACCCAAATCCTCTTCTAAACTCTACAAGTTTTCATACCACTTTGCAAAGGAATTGACAATCTGTTTGCTGTCATTTACAACCTCATCATTCACGATCAATTCTTCAATAGTATTCCTTTTCCTTCTCAGCTTTACTGAATTTTGAAAATACTTTGTATTTTTATCCCCCCTCCTCTATCCAAAGCTTCCTTGACTTTGACCACCATTTCATTTTAATTTGTCTGGAGAGAGCAATCAATTTGTTCTCCAAACATCTTTTATCCACAAGTTCTAGGTTAGATAGCAAGTTGAGCTCCTCTTTTATCTCCAACACTTTTAATTTATCACTGGTTTAATTTCAATTTACCTCTAAACAACCAATACAATCTCTATTCCACTTTAATAAAATTTTCTTCAAATTTTCTAAATTGTTGCACATACTGATATCATTTCCATTACTCTCATACCAGTACTTAACAACCAATTCTTTCAATTCTGGGTACTCCAGCCAAAATTACTCAAAGATGAAGTTTTTACTCTTTCTCTTATCCCTTGCATTTCTTCTTCTATTGCATTTTACCAATAGTGGTCTATGATCAGAGTCTAGCATATTCAAATGTTCTACACTAATGTCCAGATTCCAATCTAGCCAATTCACATTATACAAGTCCCTGTCAAGTCTAGCAGCTATTCTTTCCCCCTCCTTTCTCTTGTTAGACCAAGTAAACAATGGTCCTTTAAACCTAGCATCAATTAATCCACAGTTACCAATGAATTCTTTAAAATCAACTACTGCTGTACTCTCCTTAAAAGGTTTACCCCCTCTTTTTTCCATTGCATCAACAATATAATTAATATCACCCACTAGCATCCATGGCAATTCTGATATGTTTAGCTCCCCTAACATCTTCCAAAGCCTTCCTCTGATATTGATATTAGTGTTGGCATATATGCAAGTAAGAAGAAACTGCTTCCCATTCTCTTTCTCTATAAAGGATGTTATAAATTCATTATTGGTAGCAAATATATATTTTGACCATTACAAAATCTTTCATTCATAAAGAAATATGATATTTGTGTGTCTTTCTTTTTTTTAAAAAAAAGTTACCCTCCCCCCAAATCTCCTCAAAAAGTAAATAAAAAATTTATTGATTAAATAAACAACTCTATGAATTTTCAATTAATGATTCCAGTCAAAGATCAAATCAAGCTAATGGAATCTAACAAATGTTTTTAATTATATTTTAACTAATACTTAGGTCAAGCCGAATCAAACCAAACAAATTAAAAATCACTTTGGATAAATTTGACTTCAATTTTTAAAATTAATGAAATAATATTTTTCTTCGAATCTATGAGTGGATAGGTTAAGATATGAATTTTAATCCTTGATTTGTTTAGTATATGAATTAGAAGAAATTACGATTAAAAAAATATAAATTTGATGTTATACACGGAGAACACCAAATTAAAAATAAATAAATCTACCAAATAAACTATGTCATCTATTATCCTATTATATCCTAGCAAAACAAAAGAATCATATATCAAATTTAAGATTAGAGTAACTTTTACCAATTTTGATAAAAAAAATTATTTATTAGATCTATAATAAATATTATTTATATAATAATAATAATAATAATAATATCAGATAATATGGGCATTAATTAGAAATGTCCAAGAAGACGCTGACGTTTAAATCTTATTTCATGAGGCATAAGCATCTCTCTCTCTCTCTCTCTCTCTCTCTCTCTCTCTCTCTCTCTCCATAGCCTGATAGTTTCATCGCCATTTTTCGATCGTCATCGGTTAGGTTTTGCCTTCATGCTTATTTCTTCATCACGCTATTTTTGGTCAATTGATTTTTCAATTATCATTTGTGCTTATTGTTTAGGTGGTGAATTTGTTCCATTTGGATCGACTGTATTTTTTAGTACGAGGAGATCAATGGATAACCTGGATCTCTTTCCAGGATGATTTCGATCCGTTTCATTTGGTTCATCTTTGTAGAGTTATTGTATTTGGTTCCAACCGAGGGATTTGAGACAGATGAGTTATTTGAGCTCGATTACTGGGGCTCAAACCAACGACGGATCTGTTAGTGGAGGTGGACTCAGGTATCATTAAGGATTAAATGTAGCTTTTTGTTGATTGTGTGGATTATTTTCACCTTTTTTTTCCCTTTCGAGATTTTCTTATGTTAATGGCATAAGATGATCTCTATTTTTTGCAATTTAATATCTCTATTACATGTTACCATTCACATTATATATCATAAGCTTTCAATTCAAAAGGGTATAGTCCTTGAACGAAAATTTCTTATGTGTGTCTGAACAATGATTCATTCTTTAATTATTGGGGATTATTAGATGTAAAGTTTTGTTCTTTGCAAGTATATTGAAGAACATGCAAGCCCTCTTGTCCATGATGCATTCACAGATTGTTGAAAATATTTTGTGAATTCCATGCTGAAATTACATTGAAGTATGGTGATTCAATTCTGTGGATGATGTAGTATTTCAAACTAACCATTGAATCTCATGATTGACTCTTTCTAACAGTCAAAACTTAAAGTTCAGTTATGGATATGCAAGCTCACCAGGTAAAAGGTCTTCAATGGAGGACTTCTATGAGACAAGGTCTTCGTTGGTTTATTTGGTGTTTTTGATGGTAAGAAATCCCTGGTTTCCTATTAGTATTAAGTATGTCCAAAATTCCTTGTCTTGGTTGATATGTCCTCGAACTTTTATTTTTAATTTCAAAAGAGTTGGGTTTTCTTAACATGAGAACCTGAAATTGCACAATTAAATTTATATAAATATATTTTAGAGCAAATTTGTTTCTTGGAGGAATGCTTACACATTCAGTATTTTATGTGAGAATTTTACAGTTAAAATGGATGGATGTGCAGGTCATGGTGGTGCTCAAGTAGCAGAGTATGTTAAACAAAATATTTTTAGCAACTTACTCAAGCACCCCCAGTTTATTACTGATACCAAGACAGCTCTAGGTGGCGTTGATCTGTGTTTGCTACTATAAGGATGGATCTTTTGACTTTTGAGGAATATAGATTTGACTTGTCTATTTTATCTGCATTTTGTTCTTCAGCTGATGTATACAACCATACGGATTCCGAGTTTTTGAAAGCTGAGAACAATCAGAATCGGGAGGCGGGTTCAACTGCTTCCACTGTTGTTCTCGTTGGTGATCGTTTAGTTGTAGCAAATGTTGGAGACTCGAGAGCTATCATATGCAGGGGAGGAGACGGTAAGTTTTCCATATTCTTAATCATAATTCACAATTTTAAAATCAAAGCATCTGCTCTATTGCTTAAAGTATATGCATTAGCCAATATGCCTAATTGTCATATTCTTTAATGAAAAAATAGAAGGAGATGTTGGTTTTATTCTTAAGAGATTTAGTCAACGATCATTGGTTTCAGCTCAGATTTATACTTTACAACTCTTCGCAAAACTGACCATTACAAGTTGTATGCTAAATGTAGTTGAATGGCTTTAGTTTGGAAGTAGTTACTAGTTAGTGTGCATGTTTCCATGTTAATCTTGTGGACAAATTGTAAACCGGAAGTAGTTTGCATGCCCTCATGTCTATGATGTGATACTGATTGTAATCTGCCATTTTCTTTCACTTGGATGTTTATTTGCCCTTTAATTATCTCATGGTTCATTTATGATGTCTGCTTTAGCACAGTAATTTGCAACATTGTCTTATAAATAAATTCAAATTGATGAGTGATATGGGGATTGCAATTAATGGTGATGTTCACATCTCTTGGATGGCGTATCCATCAACATAGATAGTCACATTTTAGATTACCAATAATATCGCATTATAGTGTTTGGTACGCGTAGGTAATTTTATCGATTATCCATATTGTCATGTTTGGTACAACAATAAAATTATGGGAAAAAATAATATTTTTTTACTAAAACATTCTCCAAATAAAATTGAGTAACTATAAGTAAATCTGGCAATATTTGGCCTGGCCCGATAGCCCGTCCTGGCATGCTAAAATCGGGCTTGAACCGATCCTTACCGTGCTCAAGCCGTTATTAAGTCGGTCTGATAAGGCCCGAAAAAAAATAAGGCCGAGCTAAGCAGTGTAGGCCTAACTCGATAGCTTGATAGACCCGATAAGAAATTTATTAATTATAAAAAATATTGAACAATTAAGCTCGAATCGGCCCGATAGCCCTCAATTTAGGCCCCGATAGCATGATTTTGATTATTTGTTATCGAGCTAACGGGGTGACGCTTGTTGGTCCGTTTACTATTCATGTTGTGTCGTATCGGGCCGAGCATTCCGAGCTCAAACTTTTATCAAATCAGAGCACATTTGTTGTTCAAGTTGAGATGGGCCAGTCCGACACGGATTGTCGAGTCTAACTATAACTCAAGAGGGAGGTAATGAAGTGCAATATGGGCGAAGGAGAAGGGGAGCTAGATACGAGAGAAGATGAGGTTGAAGAAGAGAAGATGAAGATTGTAGCTAAAAAGATGAGATTGAAGAAGAAAAAGAAAAGGGATACGATGAAAATGAAGAGGGGAGACAGAGATGAGAGATATTGATTGTTTGGAGGTATTTTTATTAAAAAATAAAATTCTCACTGGTAATCTACTTATTCACTTTTCATAGTGGGCCAGGTAATTTAAACCAAAATTCCTATTAACCTGGATAGATTAGTTTGCACCAAATAGAGTTCCTTCTTTAGAAAATTATTCATGAGATTGGTCAGGTGGTTGATGTCAGATAATCCAATTGATGATAAGAATTTTGTTCTTGCTTCCCTTTCTTTCTATGTAAAAACAAGGTTCTTTGATTAGTTAGGGCTCCAAATCTATACAGGAGTTCTCTTACAAGCATTGTACAACTTTTGCAGCCATCCCTGTTTCAAGGGATCACAAGCCTGACCAAAAAGATGAGAGGCGAAGGATCGAGGATGCTGGGGGCTTCGTAATGTGGGCTGGTAATAAACCTCCAGCATTTAACCTTATTATCTCAGTTTTGACAAATTGTGACTGCAGGTACATGGCGAGTTGGTGGTGTTCTTGCTGTCTCACGTGCATTTGGTGATAGGCACTTGAAGCGTTATGTCGTAGCAGATCCGGAAATCCATGTCTGCATCTCTGAGCCAAATGGGAGATATTTACAGCCATTTTACAAATTAATAGAGGCTTTAAAATCTGTGTAGTTCTTGATCAAAGATGATAAATTGTTGAACACAGGAGGCAGCGGTCGACAAATCTCTTGAATTCCTCATCCTTGCCAGTGATGGATTATGGGACGTCGTCACAAATGAGGTAATCATACAACTCTCTCTAATGCCATATCTGCAAATGAAACTTTCTTCCATTTGATTACAATTTACAATCTCAGGAAGCTGTGAACATGGTTAAACCCATTGAAGATCCAGAACAAGCAGCCGAGAAACTGCTGCAAGAGGCATACCAAAGAGGCAGTGCAGACAACATCACCTGCGTTGTCGTACGTTTCTTGGCCGCCCAGGATAGTAACACAAGAGAGTAGCAGCAGAAGCCATCTGCCTCATCTTGTCGTTGCCGATAATTGAGTTGATTCATGACTAGAAGGCCTAAAAAAATATTTATTTTGTCATAATATTGAGTGATTTCTCGTTGCTTAATTCCTCGGAAGCCAACTACTGAAACTTTATTAATTATATGTTTCGGGACATTTGAATCTGATATATAGATTGTAATACATTTTTTATTTGATTTAGTGGGCTCTAAATTTTTAACATTTGAGGTTTTCAACTCGCAGATTCATTTAAATTTGGGAAAACCGAAGCCAAGGATCTCAAATTCACCTAAAAGTTTGAGGATGCTATCACAGAAAAATCTTAAAAAGCAAACATAAGCTAGAAAAAAAAAGGTCAAAATCTTAATAAAGCGCACAGAAAATTTTGAATGAAAATTAAAAAAATATATAGGGGGAGTTTTACTGGTTGCTCAGGTAACCGCTCAGGAACAAAATTCCAATCCCACGAAGCATTTCCCGATCGGAAAATGCAGTCGATTAGAGTATTGATATCATCATCGCAACATTTATCTCCCCAACCCGAGAACAAAACATAAATCGAAATAAAAATGTAATCGAAGAAATCAAACATCATTGCGAAAGTAATAGAGGAAAGAAGAGGGCTCGGAGTTGGTAGGTGTGTCGGCAAGGCGGAGAGGCCTTTTACGACGAGCGAACCTTATATTTCTTCTTCATCGCCCTCCCTCTTCACAATGGCACAAGAGGAAGAAGAAGATGAGGAAGAAGAAAGAGAGATGCAGATGCGGCTTAGATGCTGTTTGGCTAACCCTAGGGGACAAGGGGAGTTTATAAAGATACGGAGGATGTTAGTGACGTGTCTCCGTTGGGCTTAGTTACAAATGTACCCTTACTGGTATCTGCCGAATTATTATGTTGCATTGTCTTTCACAGGGGTAATTATGGTAATAAAAGTTTTTCGGATTAATACATCCTTTAATTAATAAAAGAAATGGACCCGCCGGTTGAGTGACAAGCCCAGAGTACAACTTCTATAGACATACTACCAATAAAAGAAATGAACGATAAATATAAATAAAATAAATAAATATGAATAAAATAAATGAATAAAAATTTATTTTTTTTTATATTCATTTTTTTTTTATCTATGTTCAATCACATATTCAATCGTTCATAACAATGATGGATGCACACCGGGTCCAGTGCAATCACGTAACTGCACTAATTGTGCATCAGCGGTAGTTTTATTTATTTATTTGGAGTTTAAATTAAAATGTTCTTTTAATTTGGAGTTTGGATTAAAATATCCTCCACTGCCAGCTAGCCTAGGATGTGAAAAAGGCTTCGTCACTTTCAGTCTTCAATATATGCATATGGGTTGACTAATATAAAGTTTTTTTAAAGGTAATTTTGTCAATTTGCTGATGCACATGATGCTCTACCTTAAACTAAATCTCAAATTCTTTCCTCACGCCTCATCAATTCCTCGCACCGTGTCGACAGTCGACAAAAATGCTGTAAATTTTTTTCTCTTCTTCTCAATTTCTCACGCCGACAACCTCCTCACGCAGTCCCGACTCAAGTAATTTTCTATTTTCTCTTTTATATATCTGGTTTTATTGTTCATTTTGATTTTTTTAATTATAATCTATAGTAGTTTTTTATTTTAAATTTTTTATTACAGTGTGCAACAGTGATTTTTCTTTTTAATTTTTTAAATTATAATGTGCAGTAGTTATTTTTATATTTTGATTTTTTTTTTTAATTAGAGTATGCACTAGTGATTTTTTTTTTATTCTGATTTTTTTAAATTGCAGTGCCAATGCTCCAAAAACAATATTTAATTTTTTAATTGCATAGAATATCAATTTATACGCAAGTTTGTGGATGTTTTTAAACTATTGACGTTTGAAATCCAATACTACAAAAATAAAAGATAAATGAAAATGAAATTTATTAATTTTAAATTATTATTTGTTGTTAATTATTAAAATGCTCG
The DNA here is from genome assembly GCA_034359265.1 of Canna indica. Classification (NCBI taxonomy): domain Eukaryota; kingdom Viridiplantae; phylum Streptophyta; class Magnoliopsida; order Zingiberales; family Cannaceae; genus Canna; species Canna indica. The sequence goes on from CP136896.1 coordinate 54,030,759, forward strand.
TTGTCAATTTTTAATTATTAATTGCTTGATATCAATTTGTTTCTAATTTTGTATATTTATCTTGTTATGAATTATTAATTCTTATTTTGACCGTCTTAAATCTACGATCTTGTCTTACAAGATGAACTTTTAAATGAACAACAAGAAGCTTCTAATAGTATTACAAAACCAATTCAAGTGCAAAATATCCAGATTTCCACTAGTACTCCTCAGCTTCAAATCTAGATAAATCCTAAAAAAATAAATATAGAAAATCTTGAGACAAACTTGGGAAAGAGAATTTTAATTTATTTGATGTCAAAATATCTGACCGAAAGAGAGAACATACGGAGAGCATATTTGCTTAAAGGTTACACTCAACCAATGCTCAAGAATTTTCCTCAAAGAGAAGTCTACGGGAAATTACAGAGATTTAATCCAATGTGGTATGGTGAATTCGGTGCTTGGCTGGAATACAGTGAAGCGAAAGATGCGTACTTTTATTTATATTGCTATCTTTTCAATCTAGAATTTAGAAGTACAAAATTTGATCATGATGGCTTTGTTGGGACGGGTTTTAAACAGTGAAATAAAAATAATAGAATCAAACTTCATGTGGGAGATCCTAGCAGCATTCATAGGAAATGTTATGAAGCTGGGAAAGACTTGATGAACAGTAAAAAACACATTGACATTGCTCGTTCTACTATTTTTGAATAGTCAAAAATTGATTATCGTCTTCGATTGAAAGCATCTTTGATGTGTACAAGACATCTTCTGCGAAAATGGACAACCTTTTCGAGGTCATGATGAGTCAGATAGCTCCAGTCGACAAGGTTTATTCCTTGAAACATTAAAGTTTGCTGCTATGCTTAATAAAGAAATTTATGATGTTGTTTTGAAGAATGCACCAGAGAATTACAAATTGATTGCACCATCAATTCAAAAAGATATTGCTCAAGCTTGTGCTGATTTAATAGTAAAAGCAATTGTTGATGATATTGGAGATAATTACTTTGCCTTACTTGTTGATGAAGCTCATGATGTGTTAATTAAAGAAAAAATGGCTATCATGATACGTTATGTGGACAAAAAAAGATCAATTCTTGAGCATTTTATTGGAATTGTTCATGTTCAAGATACTACTGCAAGGCCACTGAAAGCAGCAATTGATCGTCTCTTTTCTAAACTTGGTCTAAGTTTATCAAAATGTGGTGGCCAATGCCATGATGGTGCAAGCAATATGTCTGATAAATTTAATGGGCTTAAGAGCTTGATTTTGGCAGATAATGAATATGCATACTACATTTATTGTTTTGCACATCAATTACAATTGACTCTTATAAAGGTTGCGAAACACAAAAAAGTTCAAATTTTTTTTGACATGCTTCAGAAGATGGCTACTTTTGTTGGGGGTTCTTGTAAACGAAAAGATTCTCTTCGGTATAAACAATATGAGTTGATTGTCCAAAATATTGCTTCTGGTGAAACAACAACGGGAAGATGCCTGAATCAAGAAACAATATTGAAACGTCCCAGTGATACACGCTGGGGTTCTCATTATGCCACAGTTGAAAGTGTGGTCTCATTGTTCTCTCCCCTTGTTTCTTTAATGAATAAAATTGAAGAGGACCCAGATAATACTTCAGCAAGAATAGAAGCTGCTTATATTTCATATATGATGGATAGTTTTGAGTTTGGATTTTTATTGCATCTTATCTTGGGGATCAGTTTTGAGTTATCACAAGCATTATAACGAAAAGACCAAGATCTCGTAAATGCAATTGCTTTCATTAGGGTAGTGAAGCGTCGATTGCAAGACGTAAGAGATAGTGGCTTTGATAGTTTACTCCAAGAAACTATTGATTTTTGTAATAAATATGAAATTGTGGTTCCAAATATGGAGGAGACCTATTGTCCTAAAGGAAGATCAAGGCGTAGAGTGGAATTACATACATTCTCCAACTATTTTAAAGTTGAATTATTCAATCAAGTCATACATAGTCAGCTTCAAGAGTTAAATGACCGCTTTGATAATGTCAATACAAGCTTGATCGAGTGCTTGAGTTGTCTTGACCCGCATGAGAAGTTTGTCTCCTTCAATACGCATAAATGGGTTGAATTTGCTAAATTCTATCATTTGGAGTTTGATGAGTATGTGGATCTCTCTTTCCTTTCTTCAAGTCTTATTAATTTTATTGTTGATGTAAGAAGTTATGATGATTTTGCTAATCTACAAGGAATCGATAAACTTGCTCGAAAGATGGTTGAGAAGAAAAAAGATATTGTTTATCCAAATGTCTACTCATTGGTGAAGTTGGCATTAATTTTATCGGTTGCAACTGCAAGTGTTGAGCGAGTGTTTTCATCAATGAACTTCATGAAGGGTAAACTGTGCAACTGAATAAGTGATGATTGGCTTAATTCTTTTTGATGACTTACATCGAATATGATGTATTTAACAAAGTAGAAGATGGAGCTATTATGCAATATTTTCAAGAAATGAAGCCTCGAAGAATGACTTTGTACTAGAAATGATTTATGTTATTTTGTAGAACATCTATAAAGCTTAATGTTAAATTTAAATTTTTATGTCTTTCGTTATTTTTTTAAAAGTGACTGCACTATTCAAACATCCTAGATCCGCCACTGGTTCATAGAGATTTATATGGACAAGCTGCCCATATAATTTTTTTTTTTATTGGTCGAGAATCAATTTGTCAAAAGTCAACTTGATGATATCATAAATAGATATTTATCTTAAGAATAAATATAGTATATATTGTGTATATTATATCATATACAATATTATTAAGTTAAAGTTTATATATTATATTTCGAAAATATGTGTATAGATTATATTATATAATCATATAAAATAACATCTATATACTTAGATATTATTATATATTATTGTTTAAAAAATAAAATTATATAGATATATAGTATATATAATCATAATAATTAATGATAAAATTACACAACTAAAGATTACATATTAGTTATAAAAAGTTTATTATGTAAATTATATATAAAGTTAAATAGCTTAATATATTTTGAATTCATCCAATTGCTTCCTATTATTTTATTTATATCAATTTTACCATGGACTTCAATATTTGATTTAAATATATCATTATGTCAATTATATGTCAAGAGCTCAATGAAATAAATAATATAATATAAAAAATACATTTAACTTAAAATGCCTCTCCTCCTACCCCAACTTCGTTATCTTCTCTAAAGGCGTTGCATTGGGCTTGTGGATGCCTTTTCCTGCCTCTCTCATCTCTTCGTAGTTAAATTAAGTTCTAATTCTCTCTCTAACATAATCTCAAATGAACTTGAATGTCTTTGGTGTCGTCCTCGAATGTCTCTGGTAATGGCTTCACTAGCGCCTTCACTTATAGCTTTGCTTGTAATACCTCAATTTAATCGTACAATAAGTATATTGGATAATGTATCAATTAATAAGATTTGATAGATATACTACTATCAACTTTAGTTTAAATATTTTAATTAGACTAATTGTTCAAGCTTATGAAGTTGATAGGTCAGTTATCATATTAAGTAGATTATACGGTAAACTATATTATTATATTTTGATTGATGACTACTCCCGATTTACTTGGGTTTTCTTTTTAGCAAAGAAGAATGAAACATTTGATTTATTTTAAAAGTTTGCTAAAAGAGTTGTCAATGAAAAAATGATTTCAATTTCAAAAATTAAGAGTGATAATGGTGGTGAATTTAAAAATAAAAAGTTTTTAGGATTTTATGAAAATTTTGGGATTGAACATATATTTTTCTTTCCATGGAACCCCTCAACAAAATGGGATGATTGAGAGGAAGAATATGACCTTTCAAAAAATGGCTAGGATCATGTTTTGTGAAAATAATTTACCTAAGTATTTTTGGGCCAAAGCTATAAATACCTCATGCTATATTTTAAATCATATTTTATTGAGACCTAAAATAAAGGAAACTCATTTTAAACTTTGGCATGATGGAATTCCAAATGTGGGATACTTTAGGGTTTTTGATTGTAAGTATTTTATTTTGAACACTAACGATCATCTAGGAAATTTTGATTTAAAATTCGATGAAGGCATTTTCTAGGATACTCATCTAGTTCTAAATAGTTCGTTTGGTACATCGTATAGTACTAGCATGTATAGTACTAGTCTGTATTGACTAATCTGTAAAGTACTAGCATGTATAGTACTAATCTGTATAATATAATATAATATAATATAATATATATATATATATATATATAATATAATGTAATATATATAATATATAATATAGAGAAATTTAATGAAAATATCTTGAACTATTGAGTTTTTAACAAATCTGTCTCATACTTTTATTTGTAACAAATTTATACTCAAACTTTCATCTTTGTATCAGTTGTATACTCTCATTAGTTGGGTGTTAAAATAACCGTTATATGTTGATGTAGACTGCACAGTCATCATAAATAAATAAATTTTTTAATCAAATTTACCTCGTCATCAAATATACTGTTGTTATTCATTTATTAAAAAAATTGATGACGAGACAAATTTGATTAAAAAATTTATTTATTTATGCCGATTGTGCAGTCCACGTCAACATATAACGAATATTTTAACACCTAGCTGACGAGAGTATACAATTGATACAAAGATGAAAGTTCGAGTATAAACTTGTTACAAATAAAAGTACGAGACAAATTTGTTAAAAACTCAATAGTTTAGGACATTTTCATTAATTTTCCATTATATTATATTATATTATATATTATATAATGTAACATAATATAATATAATATACACTATAATATTATATTATATGTAATATATTATAATAATATAATATAATATAATATAAAAAATTATATAATATATTTTATCACTAAAATTATTTTTTATATATTTTTTAATTTTTGACCCGAGGTAAAATGATTATAAAAAATATTGAAAGTTCTAGTGCAGGCTAATGAAGAGCTTTGAGAGTGTATTATTAATACACCTTATGGCAGCTTATGAGGTACTATTTTTAGTGCATGTATTAGTTAATACCCTTCCCAAATACTGTATAGTATTATCCTAATACTATATGGGATGCTTATACAGGGTACCAAACGGGCCCAAAGTCTATAGAGTTTATAATCGTAAAACTATGATTGTTGAAGAATCCATTATTGTAACTTTTGATGAAACTAATAATTCTTCTAGAAATATTAAGATTGTGAATGTAAATGTGTCACACCCCAAACCCGGTATGATCGGCCAGGATACGCCACTTCCCCGAAGTCTAACCCAACTCAAACAAAACAACAATAACCTGAACAGTGGGAGATTTTTTTTTTGAAAGGGATAGACATGACATCACGAACCACACCAAACCAAAACACAATATGAATACACTTAATAAGTTATTAAAAAAGAGTTCAAATAAATAAATAAGACTCCCCAAATAAAAATGAAGTGTGGAAACTACAACCCGAGTCAACATGACTCAACAACCAAAGAGACACTAAAATGACTCAAGTATCCTCCTCGATCACGACATGTCACGAGACCCGCTGCCCTGCCGCCACCAGCCGCACTACTGCACCTTGGTACTTCTCTGATCTAGCTCAGGTGCTGCAAAACAATAGTAATGAGGGGTAAGTCCAACTAGGACTTAGTGAGTAGATCAGTCCTCAATTCACCAAATTAATCATCATGCATAAAAACACAATATAGCCGATATAAATAACGTAACAACAACGTCAGAAGAAATCAGCAATAATATATCCATAACTCTATGCATGAAATCAACATCCGTCAACAAGTATAAAATATCTTTTTAAAAATGACGGACAAGCATTAATAACACATCCGCTACCCTACTCATATCCACAACAATAAGTATAAGCATCCATCAATAAGTATAAACATATCCACAATAATAAAATAGGATGAATGCAACACCTTAATCAAATGCATGCAATGCAACATCTCAATCATATGCATGCAATGCAACAGCCCAATCATATACATGCTCTCCGGACCCGTCGGTCCCACATAGCCACATAGGGTAGGTAAACGGGTGGCCGCTGAACTACCACCCAGCTCAGTGCCATCTCTTTGGGGCATGCTCTCCCATCACCGGCACTTCCGAGCTAGCCTGTTGGGGGCATACGTTCCCTTCACCTGCTCGGATCTCCGGACTGTCTCTTTGGGGTATGACCTCCCCTCACCAGCCGGACTTCCGGAATAAGGCCAACGCTGTCTCTTTGGGGCATACCCTCTCCTCACTAGCGAGACTTCCAGAAAATGCAACAAGCACATCACAATACCACACACGCAGGTATATAAGCATAAACAAGATGAGCTATCAACATGTAACAAAGGGTATGTAAAGTGCATACCTCATCCTCCACCTCCTCCTGCTATACATCACAATCACATACAAATATATATGTAGAAGTAGTGCTCATAAATCATGAATGCTTAGCACAAATAAACAACCATAAAATAGAATTATAGCACTGTAAGAAAAGATGCACGTGTATAAAGAAAGCAGTGCCAAAAAGAAACTTCAACTATAAATCAATGAATTGGAACATAATAAAACAACTCGTCATAGAAATCACTGATCTAGGATAAAATTCACCTCATTAACTACTATATCCATGAATCATCTCAGATCGAATCATAAAAATATAGAAAATATGATTTTTCAGCTTGGCACGTAAAACGAGGCGATGCCCCGCTACTATTTTCTAAATTTGAAGGTCTGATGGTGAAACATACCTCACCAATGAATTCGGAATGTCAATTAGGTGAAAATTCATATATAACATGAATATTTTTGCTAACTATAAAGCCTCAAAATAGTTATTTAGAATAATGGAAATAATGCCTTAATTTATTTAATAAATCGCTGCTATAAATAAATATAACGGTGTTACAATCAATAAATCAGTAATAAAATCTCAATCCTTCATCTAAACAGGATCACATCACAGCCTTCCATCTAATATGATGCAATCACATCCCTCTATTTAACCTGATGCAATCTCGTCCTTATATCTAATCAGATGCAATCACGGCCCTCCATCTAACCAGATGCAATCACAGATCTTCATCTACATGATGCAATCACAGCATTTCATCTAACCAGATGAAATCTCAGCCTTACATCTAACATGATGCATCCACAGCCTTACATCTATCCTGATGCAATCTCATCCCTTCATCTACATGATGCAATATAAGTCTTACATTTACACAAGATCAAATCTCTGACCTCATCTCAACCAATTCAATTCAACCCTTCATCTTACCCAAATCAATCTTAACCCTCCATTTAACTCACCCCCTTAGGTCATCTTCCTCTTCTCCTCCCAAACCCAGCCGCCGCCGGGCCACCCAAGTCACTGGCGCTGACGCCGGCACCGACGCTGGCGCCTGCCAACGCCCCGCCACCACCACGCTGGGCGGCGCTGCCTCCGCACGCCTCGCCGGCGCCCACTGCCGCAGCCGGCGTCCGCTACCGCGATGGCGCCCCGCTGGGCGCTGCCTCCTTGCGCGGCCGACAAGATGCACAGGAAGAGGGTAGAGAAAAGAAAAAGGAAAAAGACAAAAGAAAATGATATTTTATTCCAACATGGTTTAATTAAGAAATGATCGATTCGACTTTCGATCCAATACGAGAAAATGCATCAAAAATCAATAAAAAATCTTGAGACATGAGAACAGCGACATGAATCAAGAATTGGAGAAAAGAGGGCCTAAATCCACTCACCGGACGGAGAGAAAATGGAAGAAAAAAACGCGTAGGATCTTCGCCCAATTGACACCGACGAACTCGCAAAAATCCGGCTATGACGGCTCCTCCTCCTCGATGGTGCCCTCTCTCTCCTCTCCTTTGCCTCGGGTGGTGTGTGGCTCAAAACCCCTTGCTACACACCCCAGGGTCTAATTTATAGACACCTATTGGATTCAAATGACCAAAATATCCATACCTAAGCCATCCGACCTAAATAGCCCATAACTCACCCGTTCTAACTCCGATTCGAGATCCGATTGCACCGCTAAATTTGCCTCGAGAGCCTCTATAACCCTAGCATGCTAAATCACAGAGATAAGACAAATAAAATTTCTCTTATTTTTTCTACATTAAATGCTTACTCAGGTCTAATCCCAAAGCTTCTCACCAATCCGCACTAACTAGGGCCCACGATCCCCCACTCAAGAATAAAATATTATTAAGATTTTTGGGTATTACAAGGTGAAGAACTTTAGGCTTTTACTTTCAATGAAGAAGAAGTTGAAGATGAGTCTAATGAAGTACATCATAATGAAGAACCTTCATCATCAACCTCCCTACCTCAAGTTGAAGAATAAGCTTTACCACCACTTCCTAAAGCTAACCGAGTCATAAGAGATTATCTCATTGAACAAGTCATTGGAGAACCCTCAACGGGACTGGTAACACATTCTAAACTCAAAAACATTTGTCAACATGTTTCTTTTATTTCTCAAGTAGAGCCTAAAGATATTAATGAAGTCATAGATGATGAATTTTGGGTTATGGCCATGCAAGAGGAATTAAATCAATTTGTTAATTAGGAATAATGTTTGGGATTTAGTGCCTAGGCCTAGTGAACAAATAGTAATTAGAACTAAGTGGGTCTTTAGGAATAAGTTAGATGGAAATGACTTAGATGTTAGAAATAAAGCTAGGTTAATGGCCCAAGGTTTCAACCAAGAAGAGGGTATTGATTACAATGAAACTTATGCTCTCGTAGCTAGATTAGAGGCTATTCGTATGCTTTTTAGCTTTTGCAAGTTTTAAATGTTTCGAACTATTTCAAATAGATGCTAAAATCATATTTTAAAATGGTTTTATTACGGAAGAGGTTTATGTTGAACAACCTCCCGGTTTTGAAAATTTTGATTTTCCAAATCATGTTTACAAATTGAAAAATGCATTATATGGTTTAAAACAAGCCCTTGGGGCTTCGTTTGAAAGGCTTTCAAATTTTTTAATTGAACAAGATTTTAATGTTGGAAAAGCCGATGTTTCACTCTTCATTAAATATGATGATAATGACACTTTATTAGTTCAAATATATGTTGATGACATAATATTTTCTGCTACTTATGAAACTCTTTGCAAGTGGTTTGCTAAGTGTATGCAAGATGAATTTAAGATGAGCCTGATAAGAGAGCTCCCTTTCATGCTTGGACTTCAAATCAAGCAAACCAATAAAGGGATCATCATCAATTAAGCTAAGTACACAAAGGAGCTAATTAAAAGATTTGGGATGAATGGAGCAAAGATTGCTTCAACCCCCATGAGTCCATCCACCAAGCTTGATAAGGATGAGGAATGTATCAAAGTTGATGAAAAATAATACCGATGTATGATTGGTAACTTACTTTATTTAACCACAAGTAGACCCGATATAGTATTTAGTGTATGTCAATATGATAGGTTTCAATTTTGTCCTAAGATGTCTCATTTGATTGTGGTCAAACACATATTAAGATATCTAAATGACACTTTTGACTTAGGCCTTTGGTACCCTAGTAGTGCATGATTTGAATTGATTGATTTTTCCGATGCGGATTTTGTCAATTGTAAGATTGATAGAAAAAACACTAGTGGGTGTTGCCAATTCCTAGGGATGAGTTTGGTTTCTTGGTTTTCCAAGAAGCAAAACTCGATTGCACTTTCAACTACCGGAGCGGAGTATATCGCGGAGGCTAGTTGTTGTGCACAAGTCCTATGGATGAAACAAATCCTAATTTATTTTGGGTTGAACTATTCATGTATGCCCATTTATTGTGATAACACTAGTGTCATAAATTTGACAAAAAATCTCATCTTGCACTCTAGGACAAAACATATATACTTAAGGCACCATTTTCTTAGACATAATGTACGTAGCTAAAAAATATATATTTGTTGATTTTGTGCCTACCGATAAACAACTTGTGGATATATTTACTAAACCTTTAAATGAAGAAAGCTTTATAAATTTAAGAATGTAATTAGAAATTTGTACTCTTTCGGATATTTGAATTTTTGGAAAATTGAATGTAATATTGAGCTTTCATGGTATCCTCACACTTGTGTATATGCCTTGTAATGGGGCTTTGCAACTTATCGGTGTTTACCTACTATAGGCATCCATCAGGAGGAATGACTATAGTGTTTGATGATATCCGATTTTATTGAGATTTTGGTTTTCATGATGATACCATTAATAGAACCTTGCTTTCTTCCCTTTTTGATTGATGTCAAAAGGGGGACAAAAAATTTGGTCACACTTGATTTTAACTATGCATATAGATGGGGGAGTATGGATTTCATGTTTAAATAGTATGCATGTTTGTAGGGGGAGCTTAAGCTAGCTTTCAATACCAAGTTCATTAAAATAAAAAATTGGATGCTTAAAATGAACTTTTAGTGTAGTGTTTATAATTAAATGTTTGTCATCATCAAAAAATGGGAGAATGTTAGTCCAGGAGATCAACCTTGGCAACACTCTTAGTTTTGATGATAACAAGTATGATTCTAATAGTTCCATCAAGGTTTAGTCTCAGGTTGGACATACGATGCGCATCCGAAGTTTGTCGAAAAAATCATGAAAAATCAAGAATCAAAGGTTTCAGAGTCGAGCATGTCAAAATTAGTTTAGGACTTGGTTTCTTTTATTGTAAATGTTCATAAGCCTTCGTTTGATATCCTCATTAAATTCATAACCCACAAACCGAAACTCGAACCCCAAAAACTTGAAAACCAAATAAATAAAAAAATGACCTTGAAAATTTCGAAGTATAGGGGGGCTCCTTGAAGGGCTATATAATTTATATATTTTATTGCCATCAAAAGTCTCAGTAATTATTCCTTAGGTAAAAACAAGTTAAAAGCCTATATTTAAGAAATTTTTGGAAATTTTTAACTTAAGATAAGAAATTAAATAAGACTTGAAAATGCTAGAAACCTCCAAACTACCCAAAATTCCTAAAATACCTCCAACCAGTAAAACTGCCCAACTAGTAAAATTGCCCAGAATTCTCAGAATTCCCTCAACAGTTCTTTTTCAAATCCTTGAACAACTATTTTCTTTCATACCCTAATATCAACTCTATAAATACACCCAAAAGGTTCCCAATTATTCCATTGCTATCAAACATTCTCTTGAGCCTTAAAGAGTGATTCAAAGTCCTTAAAGAGTGACTTAAAGTACAAACTCCAACTTCTCATTCACAAAGTCTTCAAAACTTCATTTCAAGTTTTCAATTCGAGTTTCCAAATCATCTCAAGGCCTTGGAGTACTAGGAGGCAACTGGGAGGAGCTCATTTGAGTTTCTTTAAATTTTTAGCTCATTTACTTGTATTTTCTTTCTTATTTGCTTCTCATTGCAAGTTATTAAGTGCGGTGTAGTGTTACACCTAGGTTTCTTTATTTTTGAGTGTTTTGCTTTGGAATAGTAGTTGAGGCACCCTCTACGGTTGAGGGATAAGTCATCTTTGTATTCTTTAGTAAACATTCAAGTTATAAAGATTTAAGGTTAGAAATCCTTGATGAGGAGCCAAGGTAGTGGAGTAGGCAGTGTGGCCGAACCACTCTAAATTTTACATGTTAGCATTGCTTATCTCTTTAGTTTTGCTAGGTATTGATCATTACTCATTTGTATTTGCATCTTGAAAGCATATTGTTGCCCTAAGGTTTTCAACCTTGGTCTTAATCTCGGTTTCGATGATAACAAATATGGAACTAATATTTCATTGAGAAATACTTTCAAGTTCCAAGTCGGTTAGCGCACGACGTCCACGATCGAAAAAATCAGAAAAATTGAAGAAATCGGCAAGGACGCTCGTCAATGCTCGGGATTCTTTGGGAAGTTAAAGTTTAGGTCTAGGGTGTCTAGCTTGTTTTGTAAATCCTCATAATGATGCATAAGAACCCAAAAACCAAAGCCGAACCCTAAAACATGAAAAACCGGAAAATAAGAAATGGCCTTGAAATTCACTAACCCTAGGGAGCTCCTTGGAGGGCTATATAACTTAGATATTTTCTTGGCACCAGAAATGCTGGTAATTGTTCCTTAGGTAAAAACTAGATAACGAGGTATTTTAAAGGATTTTTTAGAAGACTTTAGCCTACCCATATTTGACCCGAAAGATTAGAAAATTTTTGTTTCTCGAAAATTTGTACTAGACACCAAAAGTTAGATTTTGATTGTTAAGGATTTTGTTTTTTTAGATATTTTTATTGAATCCAAATAGGGGGTAATCCTTATATAACATTTATGTTTTAAAGTCAACCAGTCTACCCAGGTTTGGTCGACCGATAGACGGTCAAGGCATTTCGGTCCACCGAACGATGCCTAGAATGAGCAGAATGCCTTCGGTCGCTCGATCGATCGATTGACGATCGACCAGGCGTTGCCAACGGGTAGAAATCAGCCTGTTAGAAGAGCTATTTTGGCTCTCTCTTCTCGGGGCTTATATATACTAGCCCTTGAGTGCCTTCCTCCATCATCTTGACCTTCATTGAGCCATTTTTTATCATTCCTAAAGATTTCTTTGAGCCATATTTGCAAGAACCCTAGTTTGATCTCCACTCCTTGATTTAACCTTCAAGCTTCATCGATTCATCATCTTGAGGCATCAAGAGAACTAGGGAGTTTCTTTTGGAGCTAAGTATTTATTATTTGATTTATTGCTCCATTAGTTGTTGTATTTTGGTGTTTATTTCATTGTATAAAGCTTGTGTAAATCTAGTTTGCTATGTTTGATTGAGTTGGTGATTGCCTTGGTGTTAAGGCTTAAATCCACCATTGTAAACTTAATTTACTAGGATTAATTGAGTTGTCCCTTAGGTTGTGGTGGGAGAGTGCTCTCGGTAGGAAGGCGGGATACTTTCGGATGTTGAAGTGCCTTCGATTTGAGAGCGGAGACTTTCCAGTGTGAAGTCCTCTTTGTAAGGGAAACAATTAATCTAGTAAAGTTTAGTTTGGAAATCCTAAGTGGGGTGCTTAGGTAGTGGAGTAGGCATTGTCTTCTCACTATTACTCGAGAAAAATCATTTCTAAAATGGGTTTTGATATTTTGACCAATAATTGAAAATATTGATACTTGAGTTTATACATTATTCTCGAATTTGGATTTTAGTTATCACTCATTGCTATTATCATATATGATTTAGTCTCATATTAGATATTTGATTTTCATCCATTTAGTTGAGATTTTCATGTTTCATGAAAAATAGTTTTAGAGTCTCAACTTTAACTATAGGTTGACTTTTTTGCCCTTTTTTATTAATGTTAAAAGGGGGAGAAAAATATAAATCAAAGGGAATAAAATATAGGAAAAACCATGCATATAGATAGGGGGAATTTATTTTCATAGATATGCATGTTGATAGGGGGAGAAATCCCATGATTGACTTCCTTAATGATTTATTGGGAATATTTTTGTACGATTGTTTGTCATCATCAAAAAGGAGGAGATTGTTAGCCTAAGGTTTCAACTTTGGTCTTAATCTTGGTTTTGATGATAACAAACATGGAACTAATGTTTCATTAAGAAATACTTTTAGGTTCCAAGACGGTTAGCGCACGAAGTCCGCGATAAAAAAAATCGGAGAAATTAGAGAAATCGGCAAGGACGCTCGTCGACGCTCAGGATTCTTCGGGAAGTTAAAGTTTAGGTCTAGGATATCTAGCTTGTGTTGTAAATCCTCATGATGATGCATAAGAACCCAAAAACCAAACCCGAACCCCAAAACATGAAAAATCAAGAAATCAAAAATGGCCCTGGAATTCACTAACCCTAGGGAGCTCCTTGGAGGGCTATATAACCTAGATATTTTCTTGGTACCAAAATAACCATTAATTGTTCCTTAGATAAAAACTAGATAACGATGTATTTTAAGCATTTTTTGAAGCATTTAGCCTACCCATATTTGACCCGAAATATTAGAAAATTTCCATTTTTCAAAAATTTGTGCTAGACCCCAAAAGTTAGATTTTGATTCTTTAGGATTTTAATTTTTTAGATATTTTTATTGAATCCAAACGAGGGCTAAACCTTATATAACATTTATGTTTTAAAGTCAAGCAGTCTGCCCAGGTTCGGTCGACTGGTAGACGATGAAGGCATTTCGGTCGACCGACTGGTCGACCGAATGATGCCCAGAATGGGCAGAATGCCTTCGGTCGCTCGGCGATCGCTCAGTCAGTTGACTGACAAGCGATCGAGCATTCGCCAACGGGCAAAAATTAGCCTGTTAGGAGAGCTATTTTGGCTCTCTCTTCTTGGGGCTTATATATACTAGCCCTTGAGTGTCTTCCTCCATCATCTTGACCTTCATTGAGCCATTCTTGATCATTCCTAAAGATTTCTTTGAGCCATCTTTGCAAGAACCCTAGTTTGATCTCCACTCCTTGATTTAGCCTTCAAACTTCACCGATTCATCATCTTGAGGCATCAAGAGAACTAGGGAGTTTCTTTTGGAGCTAAGTATTTGTTGTTTGATTTATTGCTCCATTAGTTATTGTATTTTGGTGTTTATTTCATTGTATTAAAGCTTGTGTAAACCTAGTTTGCTATGTTTGATTGAGTTGGTGGTTGCCTTGGTGTTAAGGCTTAAATCCATGTGCACCATTGTAAATTTAGTTTACTAGGATTAGTTGAGTTGTCTCTTAGGTTGAGGTGGGAGAGTGCTCTCGGTAGGAAGGTGAGATACTTCCGGGTGTGGAAGTGCCTTTGGTTTGAGAGCGAAGACTTTTCGGTGTAAAGTCCTCTTTGTAAGGGAAACAATTAATCTAATAAAGTTTAGTTTGGAAATCCTAAGTGAGGTGCTTAGGTAGTGGAGTAGGCATTGTGACCGAACCACTATAAATCTCATTGTGTTAGCATTGCTATCTTTGTTTGTGTTTGTTATGCCCAAAAATCCTAAATAATATTAGTTGTAAATTTAGTTTACTAGGAGTAGGCAATTAATTTACACGTGCACCATTGTAAATTTAGTTTACTAGGATTAGTTGAGTTGTCTCTTAGGTTGAGGTGGGAGAGTGCTCTCGGTAGGAAGGTGAGATACTTCCGGGTGTGGAAGTGCCTTTGGTTTGAGAGCGAAGACTTTTCGGTGTAAAGTCCTCTTTGTAAGGGAAACAATTAATCTAGTAAAGTTTAGTTTGGAAATCCTAAGTGAGGTGCTTAGGTAGTGGAGTAGGCATTGTGACCGAACCACTATACATCTCATTGTGTTAGCATTGCTATCTTTGTTTGTGTTTGTTATGCCCAAAAATCCTAAATAATATTTAATTCCTTAGCAGGGGACTGTGGGGCCGAGTTAGCGCATATTGGCATAGAGTCGCAGAACTTAATTCAGGTAAGCGTTTAAATGAAGAAAAATTTAGGAAAAATATAATTATTTTATTTCTGTGATTTAGCATGATATTATGATAGAGGGTTCCGAGACTAATTTAGCGGTTCAATCGGAACTCAAATCGGAGTTAGAATGGGCTAGATACAAGCTAGTTTAGTCGGTTAAGTTAAACGAGGGCATTTTGGTCATTTGGACCAAACAGAAGCCTATAAAAATTGAACCTGGGTCGTGTGGCCAGGGGTTTTTGACACACGCCACCCAAGGTTCAAGAGAGGAGGAGGAGAGGCACCGCCGAGAGGAAGAGGAGGGATTCCGGTGCCGAATTTCGCAAGATCATCGGCGTTCAACGTAGGAGGACCCTTAGTTTCTTCTTCCTTCCCATTTTCTCCAAAAGATGTGAGTGGATTAGCCTTCTTTCTCCTCTTTTCTCCATCAGCCATGTCGCCCCTATGTCACGGGGTTCTTAATGATTTTCGTTGGTTTTTTCGTGGATTGAATCGGATATTCACGTTGAGGTTTTTATCGTGATCGCAATGATTCTATCGGAGTGATTTTTGGGGTAACTTGGCCGCCCCTTACCTTGCTGTACCGCCCCCTTTTTCCTCAGTTTCTTGATGAAATTCTTTGTGGTTTGTTGAGGTTTGTTGTGGGTTCTTGTTGGTGGGTTGATATCTTGATGAAAGGGGGAAGAAGGAGGGTGTTTAGGGTATGCCGCCCCCTTGTAGGGCACTTTAGGGTCCTAAGGGTGGCCGGCCACCCTAAAGGTGGGATTTTTAGGGATTTAATCTATTTCTCACACCTAGGGGATACACTATAGGGTATGTTGAACTTGTTCCTAATGGGAGAAACAACATATGACCCTACACTTAGATAATTGGAAACCTAAGGGCACCTAGAGACCCTATAACCCTAGGATGACATTAGGATAAGCCGACCCTTAGGGAATCCAAGGGGGCTGAACCCTTTGTGCCTCTAGAGCACTCGGGTAGAGGAGGAAGGCCGGCCTTAGGGCATTCGACTAGGGTCCTTAAGGGCGGGTTAAATTGTGTAGGGTCATTGAGGGGTGATGCCCTATTCCTAGGGTTTGCTATACATGCTTCCATGCTTTTATCCTACACTTTTATACGTGTTATGCTATATTTTTATGCTTGTGGTATACGCTTTGATGTTATGAATTTGGTGTTATTTCCCTTATTATATAACTGTGTGTGATTGTGGTGGATGACGGGGGGGGGGAGGCGGAGGTGAAGGTATGCCCTAGACGTACCTGTGTTATCTATTGTGCACACCTTGTTATGCTTATTTATATATGTATGTACCTGCATGTGTGATGTTGAGATGTGCGTGTTGCATTTCTCGGAAACTTCACTGGTGCGGGGAAGGTGTGCCCCAAGGGATTGCCTTTTAAAGCATGGCACACACTTGGAGGATGCGAGATGTGTCTTCTGTCGTGAGGAAGAAGAATATGTGGCCCATTTGTTTTCACACTACACCCTTGTGATGGCGGATGGAAATTAGAATGTCTTCAGTAGGCAGGAATTCAAAGGTTCGAGATTCTACCGATGGAGGGAGCGAAAAGCCGTTGGAAAAATGAAAGAATTACGATTGACATGTTATGGTGTTGGAGCATTTGGACTGTTAGAAACAACCATATCTTCAAAGATGGACAAGCTGATGTTGGCGGTACGACTATGTACAAATTTTTGGATCAAACTTATGACTAGCTCGGGACCCTGAACAATGAAATGAGATATTGTGTTTTCTGTTGTATGCTTGGGCTTTACCGTTTCTTATCATTGTAACTTTAGGTTTCTTGGTCTAGTCTAATGGGACTTGGTCTAGGACTCGTTCCTGGCCCAAGCTCGATGTATATTTCAATGCTCATGAAATGATATGTGTGGCTTTTGGCCTCACTTTTCATCAAAGAAAAAACTAATCATAACGAATATAAAATGTTATAAATTAACATTCATATAGTATTTGCAATTGCATTTTTCAGAAATGCTATTGTAACCTCCCTGCATAAGATTGCGTGCAATTTGACAGTATTTAGGATAATGCTATACACTACCTATGATAGTATTCAAGACATGCTATTAAAGACGATTATTGTTGTAGTGAAGCGAATATATATATGATATGAGAGAATTAATATGGGCACTTGAGTGAGTCAACATAACTCAACCATTTTTCATGCTTACTCACTCTAATGTTTATTCATTTATTGCTACGTTGGCTCACTGATCAGTCTCTCCATGAGATCGATTTACTATGGAGACTACTTCTATAATAATTTTATACCTTTCCTTTTTTGCTACTTCCTCCGGTTGTTCAAAATCCATCCACGAAGCTTCCTATTTACACAAGGTTGAGGCCTAGAGTTGATACATCAAGTTCATCACAGGAGTTATACATCTTTTTTATCAATTATATACATTAACTTTCTCATGTTCGTAAGAAATCAAATACTTTATACACTATCTTGAGAGAAGAAAAAAAATTGACTGAAGTTTCTTTGGTTGGGTGCAAATATATGACTGCAAGTGGGCTCAAAATTAATTCTTTGCAGCCACTTGCGGGTGATTTGCACCTACCAAAGAAGCCATAAATGAATTGCTAAAATTATTCATCATCAGTTGCCACATTTACCTCTTCATGTTTGCTTCATCTGGGCATGGCCAGATTATAAATATTTGCCCATTAAGTGATGCATGGAGAGGTGACTGGAAATATAATCTAATTTGCAGCAAATAAGAGGCTCTAGAACTCTACTATGTCCATTATGTATATATATGTGGAGGATATGGAAGTACAGTTTTCTTCTGAAGAATATTACACCACACAGAAAATTTATTTCTCATTTTTCATCCTGAAAACTCAGTGCCACATTAGTTCCCTTAATCCAAATACCTCAATACTGATGCTCATGACACTTCATACCTGTACTCATGTCACTTGTTTAACTTCTAGCCTCCATGAAAATCCATGGTGATCATGGATGCTTGGGTAATGGAGAAGGATGGGTTGTTACTCCACGGTAATCGGCATTGTATATCAGCCTTTCCTCCTCACCATTACTGCCCTTCGTCTTGGATTGATCTTGAGTAATCTGAATAAAATGTGACAATGAATTCATCACCTTAATTCTTTTGTTACAAGTATAAGCAAATCATCAACTTAATTACCTCACTTTTCCTGGTGCCTGCAGTTTCCATTTCTGAGAAGATTAGCTTCTTCCTCAGTCTCATCCCCAAATCCTGGTCTTCCACTGCTGAAGACTGAGAGTGCAAGAGGGAGAGATAGGAGGCCAACAACATGAGACATGGAATCATCAAAAGGAGAAGCTTCTTCATGCTTTCTAGGTTCAAGGAATTGTAAGGGGTATTAGAAATAATTTAAAGGAAGGAGATGAAGTTTCAATAATTCAAGAGCTTGTAGCTGAACATGGTGGTGGCCAAGCTCAAATCATGGGGTAATTGTGAGGGGGTGGCACCAAAAGCCCACCAAACTGACATTTTTGTGGCCTCTTGTTTAGTCTGCACCACTTGTTATCTTTCTCTTGTGATGATGTATTGATTTGGTGGACGCAAAAAGACAACACTGCAAGCTTCAGCTTCTGGGAGCCATACATGGTTCTATCAAATCTGGTCCAGATTTTGGTCATGGCTATTAACTCAATAAATTAAATGGGTCAAAAGATCTCCCACATCTGTTGAGATTATTGTTTAGCTCAAACTACTTGATAAGGATGTGATCAAGTTGTAGAAGAAACTGTGTTATTTTCCTTCTTCTTTTTGAATGGAATTAAAAAAAAATGTTTATGTACATTGGATCAACTAATGTGGTTGGTGATGTGTCTTTGTTTGTAATTTAAAGTTGACACAGCTCAGTGGTGCATTATTTGTTTCGTAGTGTAAAGTTGATGCAGCTCTGTCTTCTATATATGATAGCAGGGTAGCTGTCAACTGAAAGTGTTTTTCATTGACCCAAGCCTTTTATTGAATTTTTTTTTTTACACAAAAAATCCTAGTAAAAAGACATGGTTTTACTCACATCTCAGGTGAAAAAGTGCACAGGCTTACTTCCCTCCCTGTTCTCGTGAGCATCCCCAATGTCCCCTAGGGAATCCATTTTATTTATCTCAGCAGAAGCTGATAAAATATTATTACAACTATACTCGGCATTCTCTTTAACAATCTCTTCTGCACACACATCACGCACCCTTATATCTCGCTCTTCATTTACACTTAACCTCATTCCAGTTTGTATCACTGGGATACATTTATTTACAGGTATACTAGAATCAAAGTAATTTCCCACCCATTCTTTTCTATCTCTAACTGCAACACTTGCCAAATTATGAGCTTCCCAATTCACTTCTCTGCTAACATGACACCACCACTGAACATCTATTTCCTTTGCAAGTTCTTCTATATCTATCATTAAACTCTTCATGTACCAAGGAACTTTCATTTCCTTATTCAGCATCTTAATGACATTTGAGCAGTCTGAAAACACCTTCAAGTGTTTTATGTGCAGTTCACTGATTTTACTCAATCCATACCATACTGCCCATGCTTCCGCCATCATCGGATTCTCAATCATTTTATGGCAATAAGCCTCATACAACTTCTTACCATTCTCATCAGTAACCACAAACCCAAGGCCAGATTCGTTTGATTCTTTCTTCCGAGAAGCATCACATAACATCCTGAATCCACACCTCTCTTGATTCGCAGAATGATACTGTTCACTGTTTAGATCAGTCCTCCTTACATCATTAACTTTCATACTCTTCTCAAAACAATTTCTCATCATGCTCTCATTGATATCTCTACAATCTGCCATAGCTCTATAGATCATTGTATTGATTCCGTGGTTCTTATTTCTGAAACAATTCACATTTCTATTCTTCCACAAGAGCCAATGTCCTGTTGCTATTAATCCAATCAACTTATTTCTCTCCTCCTTCCCCATCTGAGCTCCTTCCTCCAACCATTCCCCCTCCTTCCAAGTTAACAATTTCTCAAACTTGGAATTACTAGCTTTCTCCAATCCCCTCCGGAATTCTACAGCAGTTTTACACTCATAAAATATATGCTTAACATTATCAATCTCCTCCTTGCAAACATAGCATGAGTGACATTGTATTTTACTAACTTTTGACAACACTTCAGATGTCGGGAGTCTTACCTGTAGTAATTTCCATACAAAAACTCTAACTCTAGGCAAGGCATTCATCTCCCACACCCTACTCCATTTAAATCTTTCATCTTTCAATTCTGATACTTTACTTTTCAAAAAATTGTAAGCTATCTTGCTACTTAGCTTTCCTTTTTCATTTAATCCCCAAACCCACTTGTCACTTGTCTCCTTCTTCGCAATGTAGATTTGCATAATTTTCTTTGCCAATACATCCCCAAATGAAGTATTTAATAATACCCAGTCCCACTCCCCATTTCTCATGAGAGTATTCACTGTCCTTCCTTCAAGATTTCTACTCATATTAATATATGTTGGCCATCTATCCAATGGCAAACAATCAATCCAAGGATCACTTAAGATATTAGTTTCTTTTCCATTTCCAATTTTAATTTTTAGACCTTCCCTTAATTTCAGTATAGCTTCAAACAGACTTCTAAAAGACCATGTCCACTTTCCTTTTAGATTGTAATGCCATGGGTGTACATCCCCATATCTCTTCTGCAACAAATCTACCCACAAGCAATTTTTCTTGTTAAGAAGAGACAAAATCCTCTTTGCATGAACTGAAAACTTCGTTATTCTTAGATCTCTCACTCCTAATCCTCCACAGGCTTTGTTCAAAGTAACCTTATCCCATTTTACAAGATGAAATCCATGGCTTCTTTTGTCTTCCAAAGGAATTTTATTCCTTTCTTCATGTGTTCCTCCACTACTCTGTCACTAATTCATGTTGTTGATAAATTGGCATAGAGTTGATTACTGCATTCAGCAGCACCACTTTACCTGCCTGTGATATGCAATTACTGGCCCAGCTCTCCAACTTCTCCTTAGCTTTTTCAACGATCGCCCTTTGATAGTTTATGGGAAGTTTTCCTTTATCTATGAATGTTCCTAAATATTTGAAAGGAAACAATCCTTCTTTGACACCTAGGATCTCACACATATTCTCCTTGATTTTTCCTGCACAGTCTTCCGGAAAGAATACTTCTGATTTCTCCATGTTCACTTTTTGGTTTGTCACATTACAATACAACTCCAGCACTTCCTTCATCCTCTTTACTGATTTGCTGCAGCACTTGATAGTTAAAAGAATATCGTCAGCAAAAAATAGATGACTGACTTTAATATCCTTGTGCTTAAAAGCCTTGATTCCTCCTTCTTCAACCTCCTTATTAATTAGCAAAGTTAATAGCTCTTGCATCATTATGAACATATAAGGGGACAAAGGATCCCCTTGTCTCACACCCTTGAAGCTATTAAACCAATCCGAGTGTTCACCATTTGCTTCACACCTAAAGCGAGCTGATTTCAAACAAGCAAACATCCATTCTCTTACCTTCCACGGCACATTCATCATTTTCCAAATGTTTTCCAGTGCCTTCCAAGACACTCTGTCATATGCCTTCTCCAAATCTAATTTCACCATGAAATAGGGATGTTTCCTCTTAGACTTCCTTATAAGATTTGCTATTTCTGAAATAACAATTACATTGTCCTGCAGCCTCCTTTTTTCCACAAATGCACCCTGCTCCCATAAAATAATGTTCTTTATATGAGGTTTCAGCCTGTTTACCAAAACCTTAGCTAGGATCTTATAGGCCACATTGCAAAGAGCAATGGGCCTATAGTCCTTTATCACTACTGGATGCTCCTTTTTTGGAATAAAAACAAGATTTGTCTGGCCCCAGGATTCAGGTATATTCATTTGGCTATGGAAGTCACTCATTGCAGCACTCAATGGAGCTTTAATCTCCTCCCAAAAACTAATTTAAAACTCCAATATGTATCCATCTGGACCTGGTGCCTTTCCTCTTCCAAGACTGTTAATGGCATCAAAGATTTCTTTTTCTGAGAAAACATCACTAAGATTGTTGTGGCAAGTCCCCGGAATTCTTTTCCAACTAAGTTTACTGAATTGATCCCAGTTAACAGCCCTTGCTGATTCCTTTTCCCGGAGGTTGCAGTACCATTTTGCAAACTCATCCACTATCTCTTTTCCTCCCTGACTATTCTTCCCTCAATCTGAATTTCTGCAATTGAATTCATCCTTCTTTTCACCTTTGTCAGATTGTGGAAGTACTTTGTATTTCTGTCATTAAGTTCAATCCATTTAGTTCTGGCCTTTGTCCACCACTTCACTTGAATTTGCCTGTTGAGTGCAATTGCTTTCTTAGTCAATATCTGTAGCTTATCCAGTTCGTTCTCATCTGCCACTCCAATAGCATCTTTACCTTCTAACAGCTCCATTTCCTCCAATGTTGCCTTCAGGTTGTTCTCCAAGGAACCTATGTGGTTTCTGTTGACCTCAGTTAATTTCTTACTCATTCTTACAAGTGTATTGCCAAATCCTTCAAGCTGACATCCTTCATTCATATCCTCTTTCAGCATCTCCCTCACCTTCCTACATACCTCTTCATACTCCAGCCAGTATAACTCAAACATAAAATTCCTCTTCCTCTTCCCATTAAATTTCATTCTCCTGGTATCAATCAATAATGGGCAATGATCTGATGTCATTCTTCTTAAATGCCGCACTTGAGTTTTATTATTCAAAGCCACCCATTCACCATTTGCCAGAGCCTTGTCTAACCTTGTCATCACTCTTTTATCACCTCTTCTATTATTACACCAGGTATACCTTATTCCTTTAAAATTGAGATCAATTAGCCCAGCATCCATACCAAGTTATTTGAAAGATAGAATTGAGTTACCGTAAACAAACAGTTTCCCTCCTTTTTTGTCTTCGGGTCTATCCACACAATTAAAGTCTCCTACCATCAACCAAGGTAAGTTATCTGGATTGACTTTCGCATTCTTTAACAATTCCCAAAGAATTTTCCTCTCTTTCCCCTTATTACTTGCATAAACCCCTGTTAGTAACCAGGGATTTCCTCTCTTCTCATACACTATTGCATGGATAATCTGACTACAACAGTAAATAGGCTTCACTGTAAACTGCTCCACTTTCCAAACAATTATTAATCCACCAGCTCTGCCATTACCTACAACAAAACAACCATCCCACTCTTTGCCAAACCTCCTAATACATAGTTTAGAGCCTTCCTCCTCAACATGGGTCTCAACCAGGACTATTATCTCAGGCTTCTGCTCTTTAACTAGCATACTTAAGTAGTCACTTCCCTCAGTTTTCAAACCTCCCCTAATGTTCCAACTGAGTACTTTCATTTGGAAACTTCGTTTATGGACTCCTCTTTCCCCACGCTTCCTTGATCACCTTCAATACCTATTGAAAGTTTCTTCCTTTTCACCTTACTATGCTTGATATTAAACGGAAACCATTCTGCATGAATTGCTTGACACACAGGTTTCCTAATTTTGGACCCCTTACTAATAGAGTCTCTTGCCATATCAACATCTTGATCTTCTTGTGACAGTAATTCTTTTTCTTTGATGCTTTCCACAGCAATTGCAAATGACTCAGTCAACCTTTTATGCATTTCCTCAGCCTTTTTATCCAGACTAACAGGCACTTGAACTGGCTCATCAGCCACTGCTTTAAAACTGAAACCCTTTTCATTCTCCTTATTAGGATTCTCCTCCTCCTTCCCCTCTCTTCTTTTAAAAACTTTTTCACTCACCTCTAGCATTTTCATGTCCTTCATGTGCTTCACTTCTTTACTGTGAGAACTCTCACCAATGTTCATCACCTTTTCAATTTCCATATTTTCCTCTGTATCCATACTAAGCTTTTCAAACTTATTTTTGATTTCAGTGTCTACAACTCCATTCCTCCTTCCCACTACCTTCTTTTTCCTATTTACTATCTGCCAAGGCCCATGCACCCCTTTATTACCGCCTTGATTAACCATCTGAGCAGGATTAGTATTATCCTGTGACACAACCCTCTCCTTGTCGCTTTTAATTTCTTTATCCTTCTCTTTCACTACACACTGTTCACTAAGGTATCCAATCTTACCACACTCAAAACATAACCTTGGAATATTCTCCATAGCTATAGGTTGCCAAAACCTCCTTCCAGCTCCATTAATCCATATTCCATTAGGTACTGTTCCTCTAAGGTTCCACATGATGCACATTCTTGCAAACTTTGCTCTCTGCCCATTCATTGTGATCTCATCAATTCTGACCAGTTGACCCAATGAACTAGCAATTTTCT
Source organism: Canna indica (assembly GCA_034359265.1). Taxonomy (NCBI): domain Eukaryota; kingdom Viridiplantae; phylum Streptophyta; class Magnoliopsida; order Zingiberales; family Cannaceae; genus Canna; species Canna indica. Next base: position 54,055,469 of record CP136896.1, read on the forward strand.
TTAAAATCTCCCTGTGCATATATTCAAGAGGTAACCCCGGCATTTGAACCCACACTGGGATGGTATCTATTTTTTCCAGCATTGGCTGAAAGTTTAGCCTCCAATGTTTTAACAACAGAGCCTGCCCTCTCAAGAACCAAGGGCCCCCTGATAATACCTTCTCCAAATCCTCTTTACAAGCAAATTTGAAACAAAAGAAACCTACAACTAAATCCACTATCTGCACATTGTTCCTCAACTTCCATAGCTTCGGCATAACATTTTGTACCAGATTCAGCGATGGCGTCCTTCCATAAAACTTCCCATAAGAACTATTACCCCATTCAGTTCTTGACATGTTTATGAGCTCATCTTCAATACTGACCTCATTCTCTGAACAATCCTGTATAGATCTGAACTTATCCATCAACTCCTCCTTCTCAGGCAGATTATCAAAGACATTGACACCCCTGAACAAATCAGCCCATGAATTTGGTTGCTTGGTACCTTTTGGCACCTCCTCATTCACTTTGGAGATAGATTTCACAAACAACGGATTGCTCATGGATGAAAATCTAGAATCAGATGCAGTAATTCCATTGGATTTATCTACTTTTACCCTAAGCTTGTTACCTGGTAATGTCCCAGATCGCAAGTTCTCCCCCTTGGAGCCACCATTCTTTGAAACAGCCCCCTCCTTTGCAGATGAGCTCTTCTCTTTAATGCCAGGGTCCGGGGGCCTCTTGGATCGCAGCCGCTCCCCTTGCGATCCCCCCGATTCAAAATTTTTTTGTCCGCCTTGTTTGTCGCCTCCTTTCGCACTCATCTCGTCTTTATCCGATGACTCAAGCCTTTTATTGAATTACTTTGGATTGCTAAGATAGATTTTAGTAGTTGGTATCTACACAATTAATTATATGCAACTTAAATAAACTTTGGACTTTGTTGTTACTATTTTACTACAATGATCTTTAACTGAGTTCAGTTTCTACAACTTTTGAGAGCAACTAATCTCCTTTAGCACTTAGCACAATTAATTGAAGAAAATCTTGATAACAAGTATTAGATTTCAGCAGAAGATGTTATGTTTTCAGAATGTTGAGGAATGAAGATTGCATCTGTTAGATACATAGTTATAGCTTACAGTTGTCTTGTATTACAAAAAGAATTCGTAACCAACAAAATGATATTGTGTTCAGGAATCAAACTTTTGCATTTTCTTTCATTAGGAGTCTCCGACTGGAGGAAAAAACTAGAATGAAGACTTTTAAAAACATCATTTAGAATAGGGATAATATACAATTTGGTCCCTCAAATATAGTCGAGTTTTCATAGTGGTCCCTTAAAAAAAAAACTCGGTCAATGTGGTCCCTCTAAAACATGACTCGGGCAAAATAGTCTGATTCAGGAGTTTTTCTGCCCAAGTCAACCCGGCTATTTTGCCCGAGTCAAGGACTATTTTGCCCAAGTCATATTTTAGAGGGACCATATTGATCGAGTTTTTTTTTAGGGATCACTCTGAAAACTCGGCTATATTTGATGAACCAAATTATATGTTATCCCTTTAGAATATATTGATTGTGAAGTGACTCAAAGATAATTGTACCTGACATCCAATATACTTTTCGAATGCCAGATAAATATTTTGCCCAATTGCATAGCATATTGGACGCCCGATCTACCCTCTGAATGCTTGATGAACTTTCTGCCTAGTCCAGACTGAATGTGTGATTAGAGCATCTAATCCATGACCAAATGCCCCTCAAAGCTTCTAGTTGCTACGATTTGGAAGACTTATTAGGGCCTTATATTATTGTGAAACGACATGAGTTCCAGGTGCAACCTTCATTAGTTATTCCAGAGGGTCTTTCCTTCCCTTTAGCATTTGTATATAGTCGACCTCTTTTGATCTAGTAAAAGGTTCCTTCTCCTCACCCATGGTTTTACCTAATTTGTGATTTTCCATGTAAACTTGTGTGTTTGTGATTGTTCTTCTCTTGCCTTTGTGTTTGTGGTTTTGTGTGTGCGATCTCAACAAATTGGTATTAGAGCGAGATGTTGTCCATGAAGTATGTGTTAGATTATTTTAATAATCTCATGCAGGCCAACACATATCAATAGGCGTGCATCTGTCGCTATTGAAATTAACGGACCAAATCTTAAGTGATCTAATTATTATTTATTTATGGGCTCGTGATATCTCTAAATATATGAGAATTTATTGTGCAGGTATCATTAGGGGTAATTTCTGATTTTATGATGGGCGAAATTGAAATTATCATTACCTCAAGTTTTCGCTATAAATAGAGAGCTTATGGTCCTTGGGTCATGCACTTGGTTCCTATCTCAGAAGTCCCATTATTCAGAGACGTCATAGAGGTTCTGTGCATTGACTTGGAAGGCCGCTCCCGTTTCCCAAACTCCGGCGACGAATTCAAGTACGCTTCCGCTTCTAGTTTTTCTTGATAATTTAACATGTATGATTCTTAGCGTAGGTTAAATTCCTATTATGATTTTTTCCATCAATTGGTATCAGAGTCTTTCTACATGTTAGACTATTGAGAATTTTTTTTAGAATCTATATTTTTATGACTAGATTCAGGACCGCATGTTCTCTGAATTTTTTCCATCACAATTTATATTATGATTGCATGTGTTATGTTCTTGATGATAAGCGGCTCATTAGGTTGCTTGACTGGTTCACTAAATTTAGCATTTGGTTCAGCATAATTTCAACCAGTTCAGTAAAATTAGCATTAGGTTCAACCTAATTTAGCTTTGGTTCAGCTCAATTACTATTGGTTCATTCTTAATTAATCATTCTTTTGATTGGTTTAACATTGGTTAATTCAACACAATTTTTTACCGCTTTATTGTAGTTTGACCAATTTAACTTGAAATTAAATAATGACACATTTATTGTATGTCTAATGTTTTGAAATATGTTGATTTGAAACAACATCTCACCAAAGCGAGCTCTCTTGTGTAGAATTAGCATGTTTTAGAACATAAAAGATGTTTGTATGTTTGAAATTCATGCGAGTAGTGATCGGCCGAATTCCTTGTGTGCTTGCGGTGATAAATACGTGACGATTATAAGGTTTTCCATGTGGGTAAGAGTCGGCTTCTTGTTTGACAAGATTAATTGTCAGTATTTGATTACTGCATTGAGAGTACCGTTTATAAGTTGATATTTTTGTCTAAGATGAAATATCAATGTTGTGCTTCGTGTCTTGTAATAGGACTTGTTATTATTTATTTCTCTTTTGCATTATTAATTTATTGAGTTGATTATGCTATTGTTTTGTTCTGTTTGGTTCTCTGTTCAGCTAATATCTCTACTTCATCAAATATTAGTGCCACGTTAAATTCCATCCCTAAATTGACTGGCACGAATTTTAAGGTTTCTACTTATTTCTTTTACAAGACTAGTGGGTATGTAAAAAATGATTGTACCAAATATCATGCTTGGTGTGCTAAGAAAGGCACATTTCTCACTCTAGTTTATTCTGAAGTTAATTTGACTTCTATACCAATAGATATTTGGTAGATAGATTATGGTGCAACTACCCACATAAGTGTGTCTATGCAAGGTTGCATGAGTTGCCGAGCACCAAATGATACTGAAAGATTTAACTATGTGGGCGATGGCAAATCAATAGTTGAAGTTGAAGCTATAGGCACTTTTAGGTTATTATTAAAGACTTGTTATTTGGACTTAAAAGACTTTTGTAGTATCATCTGACGGGATTCTTGATGTCCCTAATGTTACGAACTTTAAGGTCCGTATTAAATGCATTAAGGGGAAACAAATAAACATTAGGTGATTTGGTACTAATAGGATTTGAAAATCATTAAGGCTGAAGTTGAAAATCAACTTGGTAAAATGATTAAGGCTATTAGATCTAATCGTGGTGGTGAATACTATGACAGATATGACGGATTAGGTGAACAACGTTCAAGATCTTTCGCTAAGTTCCTAGAGGAATGCGGTATAGTCCCACAGTACACCATGCCAGGTAGTCCTACCATGAATGATGTTGTTGAAAGATGAAACATGACTCTTAAGGATATGGTGAGGACCATGATTAGTCATTCTACCTTACCAGAGTCCCTCTAGGAGAGGCACTTAAGACTACAGCTCACATTCTGAATAGAGTACCAATTAAAGTAGTACAAAAAACCCCTTATGAATTAAGGACGGGCAAGAAGCCCAATCTAAGACATTTAGGGATGACAACGATTCAGCTAACCATATTTTTTTGTGGTTAACGAAATCGAAACCGATAACAAACCCGTTAATCGAAACCGAAATCGATTGATTTCAGAAACTAGTGCCCGAAACCGAAACTAGCTCGATTTCGGTTATCCTACGGATAACCGAAATCGGTTAGTTGAGTTCAAATAAAATTGGGTTAGTAAACGGGTAACCGGTTAGTAAAATAAATTTTGAAATATATAAAAAATTATCAAATAATTAATATTACTGGTTTCGATTACTGGTTAACCGCGGATAACCGGTAATCAAAATCAAAACATATAACCTATTTCGGTTACCGATTATCTGCAACCCAATAACTGAAACCGAACCGATTTTAACTAATTTTTTTATTTACTAACCGAAATCGAAACCGAACCATAAATTTACTATCCGAAACCGAATTTTGCGGTTTGGTAAACTGATTAACCGCGGTTAACAGATTTCAATTGTCATCCCTATAAAGGCATTTGCATATTTGGGGTTGTCCAGCTGAGGCCATGCCATATCGACCAAATGGAAAGAAATTGAACTCTAGAACAGTTAGCTGCCATTTTATTGGATACTCTAAGAGGTCTAGGGGGTATAAATTTTATGATCCCACGAATAGGACATTCTGTGAGATGAGAAGTGCTCGGTTCTTTGAGGATATTGAGTTTGGGGGGGGGGGGGAGATAAGGTTAAGGAGATTGTCTTTGAAGAAGAATTTGTTTCTCTTCCTACGGTATTATTGTTTCTATTTTTGAGGATATTTGATTCGATCGGAATCACCAGACAACACTGAAATACTCCCCATTGAGCCTCAAGAGTTCACTCGTGAGGAATTTACCCATGAAGAACAAACTCAACAACCTCAAGAACAGATGCCATTAACGATGTCCACTAGAGAGAGGAGAAGTGCAATTTCAAATGATTACATCGTATTTCTCAAGAGCATGAGACTGACATCAGTATGATGGAAGATGATCTAATCAACTTCTGTCAAGTCATGTAAAGCTCTAACTCTCAAAACTGGATTAATGCCATGAATGAGGAGATAAAGTCTATGCAGCATAATGACGTTTGAGATCTTGTCATGTCACCTGAAGGTATGAAACCCATTGGTTGCAAATGGATTTTTAAAACCAAGAGGGATTCAAAGGGTAATGTGGAAAGATATAAGGCTCGTCTTGTTGCAAAATACTTTACTCAAAAGGAAGGCATTAATTATAAAGAGACTTACTCTCCGATTTCTTCGAAAGACTCTTTCAAGATTATAATGACACTTATAGCTCATTTTGATCTTGAGCTGCATCAGATGGATGTAAAGACGGCGTTTCTCAATGGTGACATTGAGGAGACGATTTATATCGTTCAACCATAAAATTATGTCAGGAGACCCAAAGAAGATGGTTTGCAAACTAAAGAAATCCATCAACAAGCTAAAGCAAGCTTCTCGTTAGTGATATCATAAATTTCATCAAGTCATTATCTCATTTGGTTTTGAGATAAATGTGGTTGATGAGTGCATATACGATAAGTTCGGTGGAGCAAGTACATTTTGTTGGTTTTGTATGTCGATGACATCTTACTTGCGAGTAATGATATAGGCTTATTGCATGAAACCAAGAGATTTCTATCAGAAAAATTCGAAATAAAAGATCTTAGGGACATCTCTTTTGTATTAGGAATCTAGATACATCGAGATCGCTCTCAGGGTATCATTGGATTATCACAGAAGAGCTATATAGATAAGATGCATGCACACAAGATTCGGCATGAAGGATTGTAAATCAGGACATACCCCTGTTGTTAAAGGAGATAAATTTAGTCTCAACTAGTGCCTCAAGAATGAGTTTGAGCGGAAGGAAATGCAGAAGATTCCCTATGCATCTACTGTAGGCAGTCTATTGTATGCTTAAGTGTGTACGCGTCAAGATATTGAATATAGTGTAGGGATGTTGGGCAGATATCTAAGTAATCCTGAAATGGATAATTGGAAAGCAGCCAAACGGGTTATGCAGTATCTACAGAGAACAAAGCATTACATGCTAACCTATAGAAAATCAGATCAGCTGAAGATCATTGGGTATTCTGACTCTGATTTTGCTGAATGCCAAGACAGTCAGAGATCCACTTCTGATGGAAGCGATCCTTAGATGGATCTTGAAGATACTATCGTCGGGATTGAAAATTTGTTATCAAGTTTAACACAAGTTGAGAAGGAGAAGATGAACCATAAGGCTTTGACAAAAATCTAGTTGTATCTATCAAATGAGATCTTGCAAGATCACTACTAAAAACTTCGTCATCTGCGACGGCTAACGCGGTCGCAACGCCATCGTAGAAGAACAATTGCAACGACAAAAGCTGTCGCAAATAACCCGTCGCGGATAGTCTTGTCGCAGATTCTACGTGACCGCCACGATACCGTCGCCAAAGATGCATATATTGCGATCGTGAATCTGCATCGCACAGGCCATCGCATTGTTTTTTGCGACCGTGTTCGACGGTCGCAATGGTCGTCGTACAGTTTTTTGCGACCGAGACACGAGATCGTGTGGTGAGCATCAGCGACGGCATTTACGGTCGCAAAACCGTCGCAGCAAAATATATATATTTTTTAAAAGAATTTAAAAATATATTAATTCCTATTCCAATATTTAATTAAAATATAGACAATAGACAGCAAATTATAATATATATATATATATATATATATATCAAAATGTTATTTACATCGTATCAAAACAATAATGTTTACATTCTATCAAAAAAGTACATCAATGATCAGACGCATCGGGCGACAGGGAGAGGGGTTGCGTGGGGAGCACATCAGTCGACATCAATGATGATGATGGATCCGATGCTGATGTCCTCGCATCGAATGATGGGGGAGGTGGAGGAGCCGGAGCATCAGGTATGAGAGAAGATATATGTGTCAAGTATTGGGTCATCTGCGTCATATGCTGAGCCATCTGCGTCACAGCATCTCTCATAGCGGCCATGTCGACGCTGAGGCGTGCCCGAGCAGTCTCGATGGCCGCTAATCGATCTTGATCCGCACGTGATGTTGATGGACCAGCGACGGAGGAGGTGAAAGCAGACGGCCCTACACCATGTGGTTGCAACAACGCCCGTGCGTGGGTCGTTGTGCTAATGCCATATACACGGTTGTGGTCGACGCCTGCCACCTGCATCCATGTGTCAGCATCAAGCTGATGCTGCGCAGGATCACCTCCCCGCTGGGTCACCAACTCACTATACGTGGCCTTTAAATAAAAGTAAATTAATTAATTAAATTAATTATACATAATAGAATAAGATATTTTTTAAAAAATATTATCTTACCAGTACCGTCTCCGGCCTCATGCTGATGAACTCACCCCGGCGAGGACCACACTAGTATTTATGTGTCTCCTCGAAGACCCTTAGAGGATTAGCAGGGATGAGCGTCCCCTACTCATCTAGCGTCCCCTACAATAAAATAAATATAATTAATTTTTCTATAATAATAAATGAATAATAAAAATAGTGACTAAATTACTTACCAATCGATGCTCGTGGCTGATAAAAGGGATGGACCCATCGGTATGTCGGGTGACGAATCCTTCGACCAACGTCATCCGATTCTAGTGCGCCGTTCGGGAGGCACCTTGTCATCCTCCGACGCCCAGATATCGCATAATTGATCCCATACGTCGACCTCCATCCAGATTGGCCTGTGTCCCTTGAGCGCATCCATAGGTGTATCTCTGTTACCGCCTATACTCGCGGGCACCTTATCCCGCGCTCGATGGAGGATATCCTTGAAAAGCTTCTTATTGTAAGTTTCCCAGACATCCTTCATAAGAGCCTCAATGGCGGGATCCCAAGTATATCAGGCCTACAAAAAGAAAATATTAATACAAGTTCACAAAAAGTAGATATTGAACATCATTAGAAAATTGTGAAATATGTCAAGTCCCTAAGCAGTTTAATTGAGACCAATTTGTAGCCAGTATGTTGCTCTTGTTGACAGTCTCTAGTCAGAAACTGATATCAATTACATGGAGGAGGTAGTGGCAAAGTGGAAGAAGAACATCATCCCTGTCATGCTACATTTCTTGAAGGCAATGCATCAAAGGTCTTATTTTCAGGCTAATCAATTGTTGTTCATTTCAAGATATTGCACAACAGATTACTGGAAACAAACAAGAATTGGCTAAAAGAAAGTTGGATCATAATGAATAAACTACGTACCTCGAACTCGGACCATAATAAATCTCGATTATGCTGCGACACGTGGGTCCATGAATGCCACGGCTCCCGAAAGAACCTCTTGATAATAGAGGTGATGTTGCGAGCAACATCGTCCTGCTCGAATCTACAACTCAAGTATAACAACATAAGTAGAAATTAATTAATTAAGAATTATAAAAAATAAACTTTGATACTTACTTTAGACCGTGCAACGATATCCGCTGACGCTGGTCAGTCGATGAAGGTGCACGAGCCCCCCGATTAGGCCCACGAGGCCTACAACAACCTCGAGCCTCCGGGGCCGGTGGTTATGGTGGTGGTGGCGGCGGTGGCACTGCGGCGGGCGTGGAAGGTCCCGACATCTTCACTTGTCTCGTAAGATTATGTGGAGGTTCATAGCACAATCAGGAAGCAAAATAACAAAGAAGAAAATGCCGACATTTATTAAAGATATTATTTCCTGTAGCATACATGTCAGTCCAAATGCCGAAGCAAAATAACAAAGAAGCAATATAAATAAAGCTTGAGAGTAATTTGAGAGAAGAAATAATCCAAGAGAGACAAGTTACAAATCATGAAGAAAGTTGATTTAGCACAAGGTTGTAATATTAATCTAGCAAATCATGAAACAATAACAATCCTACTAGCTAGATTGATGATTAATCTAGCTAGCTTATATGCAGAGTAATGGAGAAAAGAATCACATTATGATCTAATAAAAATGCATCTAATTACTATTCTGAAGTTACAACAATACACTTATTAGAAGAAAAATAGCAACAGTCAAGAATAGGACATTTTCATATTAGTGGCTCATACAAATTGAAAACTTATAGAAGACTATGAAGACTAGAGATAAGAGAAAAGCTGGAAGAACGGTAAAGATGTCCACTGGCCGACAGTGGAACAATCTATTTACCTTTGATGTATTCATATTTTATTGTATGCTTTCAAATATGAATACATCAAAGGTATTCATTAGATATATAAGGTAAACATACATTATAACTGTATAGTGCTACTTTCAAATATGAATACCTAATTTTCTCCTTTCACTTGCTTGACAAGTAAACTTACAAACAAGGACGAAAAGAGGCATCATATCAATTGAATCCAGATGCTCTCGTTCGATGGATAACGGTAATAGTCATGTCAACAAAGGTTCATTACAAGTCAAGGAGTTGACATCTCTTTCTGCAATTGACTTGATTAATTGTCGAAAATTCTTGCAAGTGGGCCAGCTCAACCGAAGCAATAGTTACCTCAGTCTGGACTCTGGACTGGATAGCTAGGGGAAAAAAGTTCAGTGCAGCCGCGACTGCACCGAAGCCCATGCTGCCCCAATCACAGGGCGACATGCGCTGGCCCCCTCTAGGATCGTGCACAGACTGGGGAAGGTCTCTCGGCCCATAACGCCAGTGATTAGGGTAGCACGGGCTTCGGTGCAGTTGCGGCTGCACCGAAGTTTTGTCCATTGCTAGGTGCCTAGGTACCTTGGTAACACCTAAAACTGAAAAGTTGTCGTTCAAGTTTCCTAAAGGTTGAGATATCATATCACCCTCACTTCAAAGATAGATTATGCTAAAAGAACAACAATACAATTATAGCAACAGTGAAGTACTTCTTACTCAACATCACCATCATCAGCATGGCTTAATTTTTTTTTGAGCAATAGAAACTTGTAAATATATTTCAAGAGGCATGAAAGACAATTACAGGAATAGGGGGAAGAAAGAGTAAAAAGCCAAGGTTCATGAAACAAAAACAAACATACAAAACAGAACATAGCTAAATTAGAAACAGCTAACAACATAAAAAATGGATCCTCCACAGTCCTCAACAGGAGCAAGTTGTCGAATAAAAAGAAGCAGCTGCGGAAGCTCTAGCATAGAAGGAGGAAGCAGCAGAGGCTCCCCGGAACACCCTAGTGTTTCTCTCAAACCAGATATACCAATTCCAAATTAGTAGAAGTTTGATTCTTCTTTTCTTGTCCTGTAAGCTCCCAGAATCAGCATCCTCCCATGGATGAACAGAGAGTGGGGAGAAGCTCTGATTTGTTGCGGAAAGGAAAAAATGCCACCCATTCAAGCTGAAGGAGCAGGATCCAAACAAATGTGCATGAGTCTCCTTATCTTGATTGCAAAGCAGGCACTCGTCATCCATCATGATTCTCTATTTGACCAAACGATCTCTAGTTAAAAGTCTCTTCCTATTCCATAACCAACCAAAAATTGAGATCTTCTGGGGAAGGCCTTTTTGCCAAAGAAATTTAGCAAAACCGTCAAGCACACCGCGAAAGTTCAATAAGTTATACAAGCTGTTAGTGGAAAAGTTCCCATGATCCGACCATTTCCAAAGCAGGAGATCCTCTCCTCTATTGTTCCGGACCATATCGAGGTCTTGCATCGAGTCAAGACAGTCAAGATTAACCAAGGAGGTGAAGTGAAGATTCCAACTCACAAAGCAATCATCAGAATCAGTTATCTTAGCTTCCGAGATAGTAATGTTGGGTTGTTCTGAGGAGCGAAAGAGAGTAGGGTACTTAGAAGCGAGATTAACTCCATTACACCGGTTATCAGTCCAAAGCTTGAAAATAGAGCCAGAACCAAGTTGCCAACGGATGCAGGAAAGAAAGAGATCTAAGTGACAATGAAGATTCTTCCAAATCGGAGAGGCCAATCTTAAGAAGTTCCTTGGAGTCCAAGATCGAAAATCACCGAAAAGTTGCCAAATTATCTCGACCCAAGGAATCTTGAATCTTCGAATAAGCTTCCAAAGCCAAGCTCCGAGCCTAACAATATTATGAGTATGCAAGTCAATGATACCAAGCCCCCTTCTTTTTTAGCACAGGTGAGAGAGCTTCATTCGACAAGGCATTTTCCTCGCAATGAAATGGTATCAGAGCCAGCCCAAAAAAAATTTTCCCTCCTGAGATCAATTACTTTTAAAACCCATTTAGGGGCTTTGAAAATGGAAAGAGGATACCCTAAAGAGCTATTCAAGGTACTGTTGATTAAAGTGATCCTACCAGCTCGAGAAAGTAAGCGACCTTGCCAAGAGCAAAGTCGAGCATCAACTTTTGCAATCCAGCTTAACCAATCAGATTTGCATAATTTACCCACTCTCAACGGAAGGCCAAGATATTTAATAGGAAACTCAGCCGGTTGACAATTGACCTCATCAGCAAGCCGTTGAGTGGCGACAAAGTTAGCATTCAAGCCAAGAATAGTGGTCTTATTAAGATTGATCTTCAAACCAGCAGCAAGCTCAAATCAAGTAAGAAGTAGAAGCAAGTTCTTCAAGCTGAAATCATCATTTTGACAAAAGAGAATCACATCATCCGCAAATAAAAAGTGAGAAATCCCACCATTCACTTGATGGCTTAGAACCCCGCGAATGTTGCCTCTAGAAACTGCCAAGTCAAGGAGATGAGACAAACAATCGATAGCCAAGTTGAACAAAAAGGGAGATAGCAGGTTCCCTTGTCTCACCCCGCATTTGTGCCTGAATAAATTCCCCACCTTCCTATTAATGATTAGAGCTGATTCGGTAGAGAGCAAATGAGAAATCCAAGAGCACCATTTAGGGGAGAATCCTCGAGCCATCAACATATCTTGAATGAAGTCTCAATCAATAGAGTCAAAAGCCTTCTCGAAGTCAACCTTCAGGAGAATTCCATCCTCGTTTAATCTCTTACAAGCCCAAACAGTCTCATGAACCCCCATGAAATAGTCAAGCGTGCTCCGACCAGCCATGAACACACATTGAGAGTCGCTAATGAGATCACTCATACAAGGCTTAAGACGATTTGCCAAAATCTTGGAGAAGATCTTGACAATGCTATTCTCAAGGCTGATAGGACGGAAGTCTGAAACACGTGAAGCTCCCTCACACTTTGGAATCAAAATGATGTGGCCACGGTTAAACATTTTCAATGTTTCAGGTTGGAGGTAGATTTCATTAAGAATGAGCAATAGATCTTCTTTAATGTACTCCCAATAAAAGCAGAAGAACTCGGGAGTTAGTCCATCAGGGCCAGGGGATTTGAAGGCACCCATCTGAAAAATGGCCATCCGAACCTCCTCAAGGGAGAAAGGAGAGCTATCAAGCCGGCCCTCAGATAGAGAGGGCAAATGCAAGTCATCCCAATTGACAATGAGGAGAGACTTTTTTTCCGAGCCAAGAAGGTGGGAGAAATGACACCAGAAAATATTAGCAATATCATCATCACTTGAGAAGCTCCCAGTATCCGTAGTGATAGAATGGATCCAATTAGTTCTTTTCCTGGCGGAGGCCCATTGATGAAAGAAGCGCGTATTAAGATCACCTTCTTTGATCCATTCTCTTTGCCCTTTGGCGCCAAAAAATATCCTCAAGTCTATAGAGCTCATCGAGCTCAAGCTTAAGATCCTTGAGAGAAGAAAATTCTGAGTTATCCAATCCAACCGAGTGAGATTTGACATTGATAGCCTCGATTTGAAGTTCAAGCTTCTTTCTATCCTTACTTTGTTTCTTCTTGAGATTACATGCCCATTGGGAGATGACTTTTCTAGAAATTTCCACTTTCTAATCCATCTAGCAGCTGCAGAACCGTGATGGTCCTCTCTGGCCAAGCACTCCGAATAATGCTCGAGAAGTCATCATATTTGAACCAAAATTTTTTCATCCAAAAACATTGCGGTCGATTAATGTATGGCTCAGTAGCATGAAAGACCAAAGGGACGTGGTCGGAGAGTTTACATTCACCTCCTAAAACATTTGCCAAGGGAAGAATCAAAGCAGAAGCCAAAGAGATTAATACACGATCTAACTTAGCAAGACAAGGAGGATGTTGATTGTTTGACCAAGTGAAGTTCTTCCCTTTGGTTGGCAAGTCAAGTAAACCTTGATCAGCGATCAACTCTGAAAATTTGGTCGAGTCTCCGATGGAGCCAACACAATTTGATCTTTTGAAATCAAAGCGGGTAACATTGAAATCTCCGCCAATGATGAATTTATCATCTGAATTATTCAAAAGGTCCTCAATTTCCTTGAAAAAATTAGATCTACCAGACCTACGGGGAGGGCCGTAGACATTGACAAAAGAAACCTAAAGCTTGGTTCTTTTATGTTCAAGCTTGGCCACTAGTAAGTAAGAACCAATAGAAGTGAAGATAGGATTCCAAACATCATTATTCCAAATAAGCACCATTCCACCCACCAAACCCACGGCATCTTTGGCAATAAAAGAGGGATTGCTGAAACCGGATAACTGTTTAATAGTGAAAGAAGAGACATGTACTAACTTAGTTTCTTGGAGCCCAATGACAGAACAATTGTAATCCCGAACAGTCGACTTAACCATGAATCTTTTAGAAAGCCGATTAGCACCACGTACATTCCAGACGAGCGCAGTAAAATTATGATTAATCATCAAACAAAGAGGTCCACAATCAACCAAGAACAAGGAAAAACAATCTTAAACAGAGGCATTGCCCTCCCCATTAAAATCATGAAGAGCTTTAGCAACCAAGAGAGCAGATCCAGAAATAGAAAAGCCCAAATTTCTCACCTGATCGTCCAAATAAGAGGACGAAAAGGAGGTCACCGCAGGAGAAAAGAGAGAGCTCAGAAGAGGTCGACCATCGGTAGAGACTGATAAGATCCCAGCCGGCGGAGGGGGGGCTGCATCACCATTCTTGAAGGCTTTCCTTGCCAAAGCCCTCTTAAAGCTGCTATCAGAAGATGCGCCGGAATAGAGGAGCCGCCGGCTTCGACGGACCAGAAGAAGGGAAGAGTTACATCGCCTGCGTCGAGAGTAGGTAATAGCATATCTGAGTCTGGCAGAGAAGGGTTCTGTCGAGAGGGAGATGGAGTCAGAACCAGCATCAACATCAGAACCCGAAAAGGAATTAGAGGGATCCGACAATGCAATTGGATCCGGGCTCAAGGAGCAACAATGAATCGGGTCCAATGGATCCGAAAGGCCAGAAGGGTCCGACAATGGGAGCATTTGAAAGAGCATGGCCCCCCGATTGCCACATCTGTCGGAAGAACAGGACAAGCTCCTTCCCAAACAGAGCACGGGCCAAAAATAAGTAAAAATGCAGAGCCACTCTTTCCGAAGCCAAAAGGTGATTCGCCATAAGAGGAAGCTTCTTTTGTGCAAGACTCCAAGCAACCACAGCGTCATCGCTCCAGGTCACCAGCTCCGAAAAAAGGAAAGAAACAGAAGGTGCAGGGGGCGGTTGCACAGGCGGAAGCAACTCCGAAGAAGCATGAGCCGACACCACCACCGAGGAGGTACGATCACTGACCAACTGAGACTCCCTCTCGCCTGATTCCGATCCAACTCCGGTCACCGAAACAGCCTCCTTAGCCGGAGGCAAAGAAGAGGAGTCTACTGCCGACAAGGAAAGAGCCATAGAAGCCATATCGGAACAGGGGATCATCTCCCACGCCTGAGGCACCAACTCGCGATAAGAAGACGTCAAAGAAGGGACGGAAGCAGAGATAGTGATCCCAGAAACATCAGAGGAAACAACGACATCAGAAGAAGATGGAGGAATGCCATCTACAACTTTATCAATGTCATCTCCCTTATCGGAGCCACCTGAAAAACTTGACGGCGGAGGAGGATCTTTTCCAAATATCCAATGAAACCAAGAGACCTTAACTTCGATCTTGTACCTGCAACGCTCTGAGATAGCAAAAATGTGGCTAGGTATAAGGTTCATATGACGAACCCTAAGGCGAACGCGGCACACCGACAACTCCTCCCAACGGAGAGAGCGGACGTCAATGGCGTCGAACGCACCAAAGTTGCAAACCAGGGCAGATAAAGCAGCATCCCTCCAAAAGATTGGAGGGAGTCCAAGCAGCTCAATTCCCACACTGTACTCCAAGGGGTTGACGAGTTCAAAAATTCCTTCCTCAACCCAATCGGAGATACGCAGAGAGGCATTCTTCCAGCGGAAAGATTTGTGATTAATTAAGGTACGCTTATAAAAGGAATCGGCGCTAGCCGGAGTTGTAATCAAGAAACGCCCATCCGAGAGGGGACATTGACGCCATTGCTTCCGGAGGACAGCCACGTCACGGAAGCAGGATGCCAAAAAACCTGCGATGTCGGCTCCCTTCTCAAGAAATCCTTCGACCTAAACGACGACACATCGCTCAGGTATCCCACTCGATTAAGAGTTTGGGAGGCATGTTAGAATATTTTTTAAATATTTTATATTTTCATTTTTCATACGTGGGCTATAATCAATTGTAAAATTTTGATTTAATAAAAACGAGTTTGATCTTATGATCCATTGTTGAGATGTCTGTTAGCTTATGTGATCTTGATCCATGTGATTCGAGTTTGAAATACTTAATCATGATTTGTGTGATTAATCAAGTGTAGGCTCGATTAATGAAGCCCGTGATGGACGGGCCCATATAATCAGTTATAAATAAAGGCTAGGTCCTCTCTATACACCGTGTGGAAAAATCCTAGCTCATAGTTGTTTTCCCCATCAAAAGCAGAGCATTTGAGACGGTGTTGTGGAGGAAGACCCGACTTTCCTTGGAGATCCAGAAGTTTATTCCGCTGCAGATATGTCGTCATCAAGTAAGATCTTATCTTACTAATTTATTTATGATATTCTTATATTCATGAAATACTTGATTAAATATTGTCTTACAATTGGTATCAAAGTAGTTTTTTCATGAATTTAAGAATTCGTTTATGATAATTATGGGATGATTTTAATACGATGAATAATCTATTTAAATTTTTTTTATATTAAAATCAATTTTTCTGTTTGGATTAATTTATTATTCTCTGGATATTATATATTTTTGATGAATCATATTTTTATTCGTTGGTTCTCTCCCTGCTGTGTAATTTTATTTGGAGTGGATCTTATAAGGTAAAGCAATGATATGATTTTTTGATTATGTACCTTAGCATATTTCAAAAAAAAAAAAACCCTATTGTTTACCTACTTTCGCGCCGCGGCAGGTTGCCTTTTCGCCTCAGCAACCGCGCCGCGGCAGCCTTTTTCCGCCTCGACGACCGCGCTGCTCAAGGCGAGCGAACGAGCGCGTCGCTCGCGTCCTGGGGACGCTCACCGCCGCGTCAGCAGCGCGCTCGACGAGGCAGGCGGGCGGTGCCCGCGTCTGTTGTGCCCTAACTGACCGACGCGGGCGACGCCCGACTGACCGTATCCATGTACTCGATCCGCAACGGTCGGCTGGGTCACTGGGCTGGGCTGCTGAGCCCAGCACTGCAGACCCAACGCAGGAAAAATTTTAATTACTGATTCAGGCCGAATTTTCAGGCCCAATTTATTTATTTATTTTCTTTTGATTCATAGCAAATAAAAAATATGATATTTTTTAATTTCTTTTGATTCACAGCAAATAAAATTTTAGATCAGAATTATTTCTTCTGCATATATTTGAGTTTTTCATGCTATAATGATTCAAAATTTGAACATTATGAATGTCAATACAAAGATTTATTCATGCTTCAATTGACTTGATTTATGAATTATTGTTGCAATTAAATTGCTATGATTTGACTATAATTCATGTTATATTTTTGCATAATTATTTATTTATGCAAATTGTATACATGTCAATTTATTATTGTAATAGATTTAATCATACTTCAATTGATTTGATTTATGAATTATTGTTGCAATTAAATTACTATGATTTAACTATAATTCATATTATATTTTTGCATAATTACTTATTTTTATTTATGCAAATTTTATACATGTCAATTTATTATTGTAATAAATTTAATCATACTTCAATTGACTTGATTTATGAATTATTGTTGCAATTAAATTGCTATGATTTGATTATAATTCATGTTATATTTTTGCATAATTACTTATTTTATTTATGCAAATTTTATACATGATAATTTATTATTGTAAATTATATTATCTTTTATAAAACCTCAAACCTAATATTGTGACAATTAGGTGTAGAGATTGACATAATTTATAAATAAATATAAATAATTTAGGGAATGCTTAAAAATGGAGATTCATAACAGTTGAGGTATTTTTATTTCATACAAATTTTTGCACTATATTATGAATTAAAATAATTTAAAGGGCATAATATTGATTCCTGATGAGTTTTTTCACTAGTTATTATTTGTAATTACCACTAAAGTGGGATTACTTATAATGAGTGGTGTATTTTCTCATCATCTGAGGAATACTGAAGATTAATTCATTCAATAGTTTTTTCCCAAAGGATGATTATTGAGTGTTTTAATTGGAGGTCTTATTAAATGAAGTTATTAGGATGTGCATTGGTCTAGAGATCTGTCTGCCCAAAGGTGATAGATTTTTTGAAAATCAGTGTATTTTCATACTTTAAGTCATTGAGGCTTTATTTTATGATTACATGTTCTGCCCAAAGGTGAATATGTAATATTTTGTTAGCCTCAATTTCAATTATATTCCATGCCCTATAATTTAATCTAATGTATTTCAATTCTTGTCACAGTTACTTTTAGTGTGAACAACTGCAATGCCTCTATTGATATGTTGACTGGTTCAAACTTTAAGAAGTGGAAACACGACATAGAATTCTCTCTAGGCATAGCTGATCTTGACATGGCTATTCATGAAGACAAGCCGGTGATTCTTGAAGGCCAAACCGCCACTCCTGATCAAAAAGACCTATTAGCTAAGTGGGAGAGATCCAATAGATTAAGCTTGCTTGCCATTAAAAGGACTATTCCTGAACATTTAATGAGTGGATTGTCTGATACTTCAAATGCCAAAGAGTTTCTTAATTCTATTGGGAAAAGATTTCAAGTGGCTGATAATGCTGAGACTGCATATCTAATGAAAGAATTAACGACTATAGTTTATGATAACTCTGGGGGTGTAAGAGAGTTCATTCTGAAAATGGTTATGCTTCAAACCCAGCTTAAAGCCTTGAAAGTTGAACTAGATGACTCCCTCTTCCTTGTTCCTCATGCCCTAAATTCTCTTCCTGCTGAGTTCAGTCAAATTAAGACTGCCTATATTACCCAGAATGAAAAATGGACTCTGAATGATCTCATTACTAAATGTGTTGCTGAGGAAGAAAAACTTAAGAAAGAAAAGAGTGATCTAACCCTTCTAACTGTTCATCCCAAACCCCATTCTGGCAAGCCTCATAAGAAATTTAAGCATTTCTCACCTGCTGCTCCGAAGAAATCTCATAAAGGACAAGGTAGTGGTCAGTATAACCCCAATGAAGGTCCTAAGTCTGCCCCTACTAAGAAATCTGTCAGATGCTTCTTCTGCAAAAAGAAATGACATAAAAGGTTTGAATGTACAAAGTTTAAGGCCTGGTTAGAAAAGAAGCAAAAAGCTGGAGGTAACCCCTTAGCCCTTGTTTGTTTTGAGTCTAATCTAGTTGATGTCCCTATTAATTCTTGGTGGTTTGATAGCGGGTCCACAACCCATGTTGCTATTTCTATGCAGGTTTTTGCAAACCTGAGGAAACCAAGTCTGAGGCAAAGCAAACTGAGAGTAAGAAATAATCATGAAGTGACTGTGGAGTCTGTAGGAGATGTTAGATTATTTTTAGAGTCGGGATTTGAACTTGTTCTGAAGGACACCTTATATGTACCTACATTTAGGAGAAATTTGATTTCTGTTTCTTGTTTAGATAAACTTGGATTTCATTTTAGTTTTGGAAATGACAATATGAATATTATTTTGAATTCTCAATTTATTGGAAGTGGATCTTTGTTTAATGGTTTATATATGTTGTCCTTAGCTCTTGATTGTCCATCTACATATCTAAACATTGAAAATAAAATTGCTAAAAGATCAAGGATCAAAGATAAATCTTTTCTTTTATGGCATAAGCGTTTAGGTCACATCTCTAAAGAAAGGATTGAAAGACTTGTTAAAATTGATATTTTGTCTATCTTAGATTTTGGAGATATGAGGATTTGTGTTGATTGTATTAGGGGTAAATTGACCAAAACCAAGAAAAAGAGTGTTTCTAGAAGTTCAAGTCTATTGGAAATCATTCATACAGACATTAGTGGACCTTACTCTCATACTATTTGTGGTCATAAATTCTTTATCACTTTTATTGATGACTTTTCTCGATATGGCTATATTTATTTGATTAAAGAAAAGTCTGAAGCGCTTGATAAATTCAAAGTATTTAAGATCGAAGTTGAAAAACAGTTGGGAACAGTCATCAAGATAGTGAGATCTGATCGTGGAGGAGAGTATTATGATAGACATGGTGTTGCTAGTCAACATGTAGAACTTTTTGCTTCATACTTGCAAGGATGTGGAATTGTTCCTCAATATACCATGCCAGGTAGTCCTGAACAAAATGATGTAGCTGAAAGGCGTAATCGCACTCTTAAGGATATGATGAGGAGCATGATGAGTAGGTCGAATTTGCCAGAATTTCTGTGGGGCGAAGCCATTAAAACCTCTCTCTATATTCTTAACTGTGTCCCCAGTAAATTTGTTTCCAAAACCCCTTTTGAACTGTGGACATGTAGAAAACCTAGTTTAAATCATTTTCGGGTCTGGGGATGTCCTGCTGAAGTGAGAATCTATAATCCCTCTGAGAAAAAGCTTGATTCTAGAACCATTCGTTGTTTATTCATTGGATATTCAGATCATTCAAAAAGCTACCGTTTCTATTGTCCAAGCAGATGCACTAAAATTATGGAGTCTTTGACAGCGAAGTTTTTAGAACTTGATGTAGCTGAGCCTGATTCTCTTCATTCTGAACCTGTCACTAATGTATCAGTACCTCTTCCTTTTATCAATGATCTTAGGTCACTTGTTCCAGGTGATTCTGTTGCTAGTCATGATGATAATATTTCTCATTCCCCTGTTCCTTCGGACAGTCCTTTAGCTGTTAATCTGCTTAATCCTATTGGTGATCCGCTTCCTGCTGAACCTGCTTTACCTGTGCCGGTGAGAAGATCTACTAGAGAAAGGCGATCTGCAATCCCTGATGATTATTTGGTATATCTTAATGAAAATGATTATGATGTTGGGGATGTCCTTGATCCTAGTGACTATAATCAAGTCATTTCTTGTGCACAGTCAGATAAATGGATATGTGCTATGAATGAGGAAATGTTTTCTATGGTTGATAATGATGTTTGGGATTTGGTTGAATTACCTGAAAACTATAGACCTATTGGCTGTAAGTGGATTTTTAAAACCAAGAAGGACTCCAAAGGTAATGTTGAGAGGTTCAAAGCCCGACTTGCTGCAAAGGGTTTTACCCAGAAAGAGGGCATTGACTCCAATAAAACTTTCTCACATGTTTCCTCTGAAGATTCTTTCAGAATTATTATGGCCCTTGTAGCTCATTTTGATTTAGAGTTACATCAGATGGATGTCAAAACAGCATTTTTAAATGGTGATCTCTATGAAGAGGTTTATATGAAACAACCTGAAGGTTATCAAAAAACTGGCAGTGAGCATTTGGTATGCAAATTGAAGAAGTTCATTTATGGTTTGAAACAGGCTTCTAGACAGTGGTATTTGAAATTTGATATGATTGTGTCTTCCATGAGTTTTGAGGAAAATAAAGTTGATCATTGCATATATATCAAGGTCATTGGGAGCAAAATAATTTTTCTCATATTATATGTGGATGACATTCTGCTGGCTTCAAATGATCTTGCTCTCCTTCATGAAACTAAACTCATGTTGACCAAATCTTTCGATATGAAAGATCTTGGTGAAGCTTCTTTTGTACTGGGAATTGAAATCTATAGGGATAGATCTCGTTGTTTACTTGGATTATCTCAAAAAGCTTATGTTAATCGAATTTTGGAAAGGTTCAACATGTTAGATTGCAAGCCTGGTGATGTACCTGTCATTAAAGGCGATAAATTTAGCAAAAATCAATGTCCTAAAAATGCATTAGAAAAGGGTCAAATGAATGGCAAGCCATTTAATAGTGCACTGGGGAGCCTGATGTATGCACAGGTTTGCACTAGACTGGACATTGCTTTTATTGTTGGAGTCTTGGGCAGATATCAGTCTAATCCTAGTTATGATCATTGGGTAGCAGCTAAGAAAGTTATGAGATACCTGCAGAGGACTAAAGAATACATGCTTGTGTATAAAAGAATAGAAAATTTAGAGATTGTAGGCTATTCTGACTCAGATCTCGCTGGGTGCCTTGATGATAGAAAATCTACATCTGGATATATTTTCATGTTAGCTGGTGGAGCCATCTCTTGGAAAAGTAAGAAGCAGACTCTAGTTGCTTCTTCCACTATACAAGCAGAATTTGTTCCTTGTTATGCTGCGGCTTCTCAAGCTGTCTGGCTTAAGAATCTTATTTCTGGGCTTCGTCTTGTTGATTCTATTTCTAGGCCTCTTACTATTTATTGTGATAACAGTGCTGCTGTGTTCTTCACGAAGAACAATAAAACCTCTAGTGGCTCCAAACATTTAGAGTTGAAATATTTGACTGTTAGAGATCTTGTAAAGAAAAGAGATATTTTAGTTGAACACATAGAAACAGATCTGATGCTTGCTGATCCCTTAACCAAGGGACTCAGACCCATAGTCTTTAAAAGACATGTTGAAAATATGGGCATTCTGAGTTCTTTTGATGTGCTTGGTTAGTGAGAGTTATTTTTCCTTTTGTTTTGAGCACTTTGATACATGATTGTTAGGTTTATGTTACTGCATGTTCAATAATAAACTCTTTTTCCTTTGAGATCATATTGTCATATTTAATATATGTGTTCAATAATTATATTTAGAAGAGAAAGTATGAGGACTGACAATGAAAATAACACTGTTCTTATCGGATCATTTTGAGTGTTATTTTCATGCTACACTCCACACCAATGACAATTGTCAGCAATGTTAGTGGTATTTGTGACCATGGAAAGTCTTATGTCCAGTATTGTCATGATGGCTGTCATGATTCGATATCATTGGTTGTTGATATGAGTCATAATAAGTGTTGCATCTTGGATCATTTTTATTATTATTTTGTGGCCACATTTTTTGAAATATGTGATTAAACCCAAGTGTCGTTTTTTAAATTTTTCCAAAAAAATAAAATTTTACAATTGATCTTGCCCAAGTGGGAGAATGTTAGAATATTTTTTAAATATTCTATATTTTTATTTTTCATATGTGGGCTACAATCAATTATAATGTTTTGATTTAATAAAAGCGGGTTTGATCTTATGATCCATTATTGAGATGTCTGTTAGCTCATGTGATCTTGATCCATGTGATTCGAGCTTGAAACACTTAACCATGATTTGTGTGATTAATCAAGTGTAGGCCCGATTAATGAAGCCCGTGATGGACGGGCCCATATAATCAGTTATAAATAGAGGCTAGGTCCCCTCTATACACTGTGTGGAAAAACCCTAGCTCATAGTTGCTTTCCCCATCAAAAGCAGAGCATTTGAGACGGTGTTGTGGAGGAAGACCCGGCTTTCCTTGGAGATCCAGAAGTTTATTCCGCTGCAGATATGTCGTCATCAAGTAAGATCTTATCTTACTAATTTATTTATGATATTCTTATATTCATGAAATACTTGATTAAAAATTTGTCTTACAAAGAAGACATCACGAAAAGACGAACAAGGAGAAGTGGGAGCCGAGACCGAAGAAGAACCAGCCAAAAAACCAGAGGAAGAGACATCTTGTACTGCCTCCTTATCGCGAACAGAAGCTTGCACCCGCACCACATCAAAAACAAAAACATCAGAAGGCACGCAAGGAGCCGAGGAAGAAGGAACCTCTCGACGAACAAAATGCTTCGAGGGAGACTAGAAGCGGTTCCTGGCTTTGTGGCCACTGCGGCAACAGAGTAGGCACACCGGCCTCTCCTTGCAGTCAAATCTTTGATGTCCACGACCACAGCAGTTGAAGCATCGACCACTCATGCGTAAAAGAACGAAGAGAGCAGCGACATCCGACTTCGGAGCAGAAGGAGAAGAACGCGCGGAAGGAGTCGGCGAAGAGGTCGAACGAGCCATTGGTGGCTGAAAACTCTTCACAGCATCCACAAAGGAGGAAGAAGGAATCCACGAAGAAGAAAACGGAGGAGGAGCCGCGCCAAAGAAACACGCCTGGAACCACGCTTGTAGGAAATAGTCGACCACTCACCTTCTCCCGCAGCGCTCGCTTGAGGTGGAGCCATCGAAGAAAGAGAAGGTATCAACACAGCAACACACTTGATCTCCATAGGCCTTGCTCTTTTGCCATGAACCACTAGAGCTTCAAGTCAATGCCATTCATATCTTGTACAGGTTTTTCCTTGCAACTTGCACTGCTAATCAAATCTAGTCAGCATGGCTTAATTAATCAGGAATGAGTACCGGCCACTTGGAATGCAATTAATGCATCAACCAAGCAATGAAGAAAACAATGCAGAATTAATTACTTGCACAAAGGAGTTCCCCATTACCATTCAATGTAATGAACTCTCATCAGAGATCGATCTTTCAATCAAGCTCAATATCTAGCCGAAAAGGCGAGAAGGAAGAACAAATATATACAGAAACACAAACATATAGAAGAACAAACAAGTATATATAAAGCTAACATCCTCCATTGTTGTTCCTTTCCACTGACAATGAAACACAATGCATCATCTATAGTTGATCTTGTTCATGGAGACAATATATATATATATATACATTCAAAGTAGCACAACAATAGAGGAAAGGAGGAACAAGAGAGGAGGATACCAATGCCTGCATGCCGACTGGTTTTCAAGATTTATTAATTGTGTTTCTCTAAGTGGAATGAACACATTGCAATGAATGTGCTATGCACTGATATGTGACACAAACATGGATAGAGATGTATAAGGTGCAATGTCAGTAATCACCACACATTTGTGTCATGATGCAAAATGCATTGTAGGAACCATATATATTGAGTGTAGATTTGCTTAAAAGTTCATAACAGTATCTAAAACCTGGAACTTGCCTTTCTTGCCTTGACAAGTATCTAAAACCTGATAATTCATCATATTTTGTTTTCTCAATTCTTTAAGTAAAAATAAACCTTGGTAATGAAGAATATTCTAGGGAAAGGAAGAGAGAGAAGTATCAACTAATTATCCAAAAAGAAAAGGCAATAGACATAATGAGAAACTTTTAATTAGAGAAAATGACAAGAGAAATGGAGAAAGAATGATCAGCAGAGATCTTATGGGGGCATAAACTGTTGTGTTTGTTTTTTAGGACTGAACTACAGTAAGTATGATTTACCATAACAAGTATGTCTACCCCAACTCCAACTAGTATAACAGCACTGACTTCATTTCCTGAAACAAAAGAACACAGAATCACATAGGATGAGTCCAGCTGCACCTTCACCATTCCTCCAAGCTCCATCCAAGTTTGAGGGATTTCGAAAAATAGAATTGAGTATGCTAAGATTTGCATCTTCAGAGACTTTGGATTTAGAGATATAATAATGGTAGGAAAGGATTTTCGTGACTAATGAAAAGGGGGGAGACACCCTCATGTAGCTTAGAAGCTTACACTTCTAGAGTCATCATCAAATGGTAGTGCATAGTATCAAATTTGGTCGGTTAAAATATTTTAATTTACACTTCTAGAATATGCTTTGTAACTAATCATTAAGGAAATCATGAAGTTAATGTCTTGCCAAATTGTAAATTAAAGGTTTGAAACCCTAGCCGTCGGCTAGGTTATGATATCATATAAGAATGACCTAGCCGTCGGCTAGGGTTTCGGACGAGAGAGAGAGAGAGAGAGAGAGAGAGAGAGAGAGAGAGAGAGAATACCGTCGGCTAGGGTTCGACGGTTGGCCTGCTTGCGGCGGGCGACGAGCAGCATGCGGCGGGCGGCAGCCAACGAACAGCATGCGGTGGTCGGCGTGCGGCGGCAGAGATCGAGAACGAGTGAGACGGTTGATCGAGAACGGTGGCAGAGGAAGTGAAAAAAAAAGGATTGGACGGAGAATTTAATAACATGTTGCGACGGCCATAACGGTCGTAAATACTCGGTCGCAACTTGACGGTTGCAAATGGTCGCCAAATCGTCGCTGTATTGCGACGACACTCTATGTGGTCGCACTGTCGTCGCTATTTTATGATGGCAATCAAGGCGGTCGCAGACCCGTCGCATCTGCGACCGCATACTGTGTCGTCGCAAAAGAGCCGTCGCAGAAAGATATTTTTTTAGTAGTGGATGTAGCAAAGGAGACATCCACCATTGTTTATGGCTAAAATTAGAGTCGTTGTGTATGACAAAAAACTTCATAAATAAACTTCATATGAAGCAAAGACTTATTCATATTAATTAGTTGATGGAAGGGATAAATATCAAGAATTACTTCGACGAATTTAAATGTATTATTGTAGATCTTGAAATCTTAGAATTTATTGTGAAGATTATGGAAAATAGGGGAAAAATCATCTGTTGGTAGCCCCCTCTACCACAATATATAAATCTTGTCATTTTACATATTAGTCCAGTAATACAATGATATTTACACTTTGGTCCTTCAACACTCTCCCTCAAGTTGGAGCAAATATATCAAGCATGCCCAACTTGTTACATATGTAGATTACTCTTGGACCTCTTAAGGACTTAGTTAATATATCAGCTAATTGATCATTGGAACTCACAAATGACAAGATTATTTCATTGGATTGCACTTTCTTCTTGATGAAATGATAGTCAATTTCTATGTGCTTTATCCTCTTGTGAAACACGGGGTTATAGGCAATATGCATAGCTGCCTGATTGTCACAGAATAATTTCATTGGTTCTACTTGAGTGATACCAAGTTCTCCCATCAATTGCTTAAGCCATACCAGTTCAATTCGCATGTTACAAGAGTCATAGCCCTGTCTTCTGCTTCTGCACTGGATCTAGCTACAACAGTTTGCTTCTTTCTTTTCCAAGAAATTAGATTACCACCAAGCATCACACAATATCCAGAAGTTGATCGACGATCAGTAGGTGAGCCAGCCCAATCAACATCACAATAACCTGTCACCTGTAGGTGTCCTCGATTATTATACAAGAGTCCTTTTCCTGGTGCAGCCTTGAGATAACGAAGAATCCTTAATGTAGCTTCCCAGTGACTCTCACAAGATGAATCAAGGAACTGGCTAACTACACTTACAGCAAAAGAAATATCAGACCTCGTAATCGTAAGATAGTTTAGTTTGCCTACCAATCTCCGATAACGACCTGGATCAACTAAGGGTTCTCCCTGTCCTGGTAGCAACTTTGTATTTGGATCCATGAGAGTATCCACAGTCGTGCTCCCAACATGCCTGCACCTTGTAGCATGTCGAACACATACTTCCTCTGAGAGATATAAATACCTTCCCCTAACCGAGCTACTTCAATGCCAAGGAAATATTTCAAATCACCCAAATCTTTAGTTTGGAACTGCTGATGTAAATGAGATTTCAACCTCTGTATCTCTTCTGTATCATCTCCAGTAATAATGATATCATCTACATAAATAATAAGAATCACTCGTTTCCCAGCAGAAGAAGTGTGAAAGAAGACCGAGTGATCTGAAGTACTCCTGACCATGCCAAACTTGGTGATAGCAGAACTAAACTTGCCAAACCAAGCACGTGGGGATTGTTTCAAACAATAGAGAGATTTTTTTAGCCGACCGACTAAGGTGGACTCCCCCTCAGCAATAAATCCTGAAGGTTGCTCCATATATACCTCATCTTCAAGATCGTCATGCAAAAAGGCATTCTTGATATCAAGCTGATGAAGTCGCCAACCAGAGATAGCTGCAAGTGTGAGGAGCAGGCGTATAAAAACAATTTTAGCGACCGGAGAAAAGGTATCCAAGTAGTCTACCCCATACTGTTGTGTGTATCCTTTGGCCACTAATCGAGCCTTAAGTCGATCGATAGAACCTCAGGAGCTGTCTTGATGGTAAAGACTCACTTGCAGCCAATCGTGGTTTTCCCAGAAGGAAGAGAAACCAGCTCCCACGTGCCATTAGACTGCAGTGCGGCCATCTCATCAATCATGGCCTGACGCCATCCCGGATCAGAAAGAGCACCTGACACAGTCTCTGGTATGGAAACATTGGAGAGAGCAATGATATAAGTATAGTATTCTGGAGATAAGGTATCGTAGCAAGCATAATTAGATATAGGATAGGAAGTGGAACATTTACGAATACCTTTCCTGAAGGCAATTGGCAGGTTAAGATCACTAGGTGGGGAAGGGTCTGGAACTGGCAAGGGATCAAGTAGGGCAGCGGAGTCAGATGGGGGGACTGGAGCAGCCTCTGAAGGAGCACGACGAGCATAGAATCGAGTGGGTTCTTGTTTGGTGGGCAGCGAGTCCTCAGCAGTTATATAAGATGTGACCTCAGGAATGGATAGTGGAACAGGAATAGGAAGGACCTCAGCGATCAACTCAGGCGTGGTAGACTGATTCAAGAAATACGATGTAGACTCAAAGAAGGTAATGTCAGCGAAGACGAAGGCACGTCGCAGCTTAGGTGAATAACAACGATAATCTTTCTGCAAACGTGAATAACCAAGAAAGATACATTTAATGGATTTTGGAGATAACTTATCTTTGCCCAAGGAAATATGATGAACAAAACAAGTACATCCAAACACACGAGGAGGAAGACTATATAGAGGATCATGAGGAAAGAGAATGCTAAAGGGGATTTGGTCATGAAGAGCAGAAGATGGCACCCTGTTAATAAGATAACATGCCGTGAGAATAGCATCGTCCCAAAACCGCAAGGGTACACCCTGTTGGCTTTACGTTTTCAACCTTAGCCTTAATTTTGGTTTTGATGGTTTTGATGGTAACAAACATGTGACTAATGATTTCATTGAGAATATATTTCAGTTTCCATATCGACTAGCGTTCGATGTTCTCGATCAGAAATATCAGAGAAATCAAAAATCGGAAGGACATTGATCGTCGCGCTCGGGTTCATCGCGGAAGTTTCCCGATGATTGACGAGTGCACCAAAGTCGCTTGGACAAGTCCAAAGATCAAGTCAAAAGCTCTCCAAGATGATGCTCGTTGAAAGCCGGAATCCGAAAACGAAATGCGAAAGAAATAGGCTGAAGAAATAACATTCAGCCAAGGTTCGGTCGACCGATCAGTCGACCAACCGAAGGTAAAAAAATAACAGAGTTACTTTGGTCGACCGAGCGGTCGACCGATGGAAGCCCAAAATGGGCAGTAGCTCGGGCGGTCGACCCGTTGATCGACTGACCTGCTGATACCCGCGACACAAGATCGCGTCGATCGAACTGACGGGTCGATCGAATAGTGAAAGAAACTGGTCGAGGCTGGCGGTCGACCGACCTGCATATGAGCTACGACGCAATACCGCGTCGGTCGACCGACGGGTCGACCAAAGATCGCGGATCGAAGAATTTGCGTCGAGCGGTCGAGCGGTCGACCCGTCGGTCGACCGCCCACAAGGAGAAAAGAAATGGTCGAATGACTGGTCGATAGGTCGGTCGATCGACCATTCGATCGGTTGTCTGCAACGGATAGTTTTCTATCCGTTGAGCAGCCGTATTTCTTCACCAGGGTATAAATATACCCTCATATAAATCTTCTAACACTCTTCCTGAACTTCTACAGCTTTTATTGAGCAATCAAAGAGGAAGATTTATAGCCTTCCAAACGATCAATCGCGCACACTCTGCTTCTCCAGCGAGTTCCACTTCAAGTGCAAGTTCTTCCTCAACTCGAGAATTAAATCGAGTAGTTCGTCTTGACGAGTTGGAGGCATTGAAGGCTTGAGAAGAGCACTAATGCTTGGTTTATCCTTTAGCTCTTTTCAATTGTAATTTTACTATTATTTTAACTATTTTATTTGTGAGGGTGAAGACCAAGTGTTTGGTCTTGAGTGTATAAGTGGTTTCCTGGTGTTAGGTGTAAAGCCACTTTTGTAAGCTTAGTGTTTACTATGATTAGTTTAGTTGTCCCTTAGGTTGAGGTGGAAGAGGACTCTCGATAAGAAGGCGGAGACTTCCGGGTGTGGAAGTACCTTAGGTCGAGAGTGCGTCTCTTCGGTGAAAAGTCCTCGGGTGTAAGGGAAACGTAAATTAATTTAGTAAAACTAGTTTGGAAATCATAAGCGGGGTGCTTAGGTAGTGGAGTAGGCATTGGGGCCGAACCATTATAAATCTCGTGTTTGCGTTGTTGGTTTCTTGTTTACTTATAATTGCTATATCTTGCTTCTGCATCGAATTGCAAATTGCCTAATCGAATTAAAGAAACGATTAAAAGTGAATTTGGGCCAATTCTTTAGTAAACACACTATTCACCCCCCCCCCTCTCTAGTGTCGTAATTTCGCCTTCAGTTGGTATCAGAGCGGGTCGAAGATTGTGATTTCACCATCCCTTCTACAATTTATCTCAATCTAGAAATGGCTCTAGAGAGTGTAGCGTCTTCACCCCCTAGGTTCGATGAGTCTAACTTTGGGATTTGGAAGGGGCAGAATGTACACATTCCTAAAGACTCAAGGTTTAGGTGTTTTCAATATGGTAAAGATTAAATACATAGAACCTAAGAAAAATATGAATGCATGGACACAAGAACAAATTAACATGTTTGAGTTAAATGCTAAAGCTACAAATTGCTTATTTTGTTCTTTGGAAAATAATGTGTTTGAAAAAATCATGCATTGTACTTTCGCTTTCGATATTTGGGCTACTTTAAATATGCTTTATAATTATGCAAAAATCGAAGAGCTCAAAACATTTGATGAGGGGAGTGATGACAATTGTCATCCACCCAATACTAACATGGTTTTTGAAGCCCACAGTGTCTCTAGTCATAAGAGCACAAGAAATCGGAAAAGGAAGGTGGTTTGCCATGTGTGCAAAGAAAAAGGGCATGTTAGGAAAAATTGTCCTTCCATGAAGAACAAGGCAAAGAAAAGGTCAAGCGCTTCCACATCATCATCATATTCGAATGAAGCATCCTCTTCTCATGGCTATGAAGAAAATTCAAAAGATTGCCTCATGAATACTAATGATGAGGTACACTCTTCTTCCTCTAGTCATAATAACAAAAAGTGTAGTACTAATTCATCTAATTCTCATGAGATGCTTTATGATGAATTGATGGATGAATATAAAATCATGTATGCCTTGCTTGTTAAAAAAGATAAAAAAAATAAAAATTTGAAGAAAGAAAACTCAAATCTTAGCTCTCAATTACATGATGCAAAATTAGAAAATGAGAAGCTAAGAATTAGTGTCAACAATCTATGTCATGATACTTTGAGTATTGACACTAAGGATTTGAGAAATGAAAATGACATATTGAAGAATGAAATTAGCATGTTGAAAACTCAATTGCATGTTATTCATAAATCAATGAATGATATGAAAAATGAGGTTATTTTTCTAAATAAGAAAGTCAATAATCTATCTAGCAATTCATCTTCTAAGAATTCTAGAAATACAAATGTTTCTTTCAATAATGCTTATGCACATCATGCTTCTCATATCAAGCATTCTATTATTAAACCTCATGCTCAAAAGAAAAATAATTTGTCTAAGAATGTTCATACTCATCTTGTTTCACATGATAAGCATTCTAAAGATAAATCTCATGTCCATGTTAAAAAATCATATTCGATAGTTTCATGGACATTATTTTTGTTGTGGTGTTTATGGCCACACAATCCATGATTGTGCATTTAAAAAGAATCCAAGTGTTGCTAAGACACTTTGGATACCTAGGCCAACTAACCCCCAAAGACCCAAAGCCATTTGGGTACCAAAAATTTCATATTCTATTGTAGGGGGGAGGTTCCATACAAGGGTGAAAGATTGATGAAGAGTTGAAGTTGACCAAAGAGTCGAATGAAGAATCCTATTATGGTTGCAACTTCAAGCTTTCACCTAGATGCCTTAGGTAAAACTGACATCAAATATTTTGGTATCATCTCCTTACTTTAGCTTGTTTTATTTTAGTTGGAGATTATGATACATGTCTAATTTGAGTTGTTTTCCCCGCTCTTGCAAAAGAGTTCTTTGAAAATGTTTTTGATTTTGATTTCCCGATCTCCTCGGAGACCCCGGTGGCCTGTAATGGGCCTAAGCGACCTTGCGGTTCTAAATCGTAGGCACATTGTGACCTTTCGGTTTTCAACCAATAGGAAGGGTTGGAGATCTTATTTTTCAAAATTTTATATTTTGAGATCTCTTGATTCATTTTGTTATCATGAAAATTTATTTGAAAATGAATCCATGCTATTTAGTGAAGTAGAATTTGATAAATGATACTTGGTTTTTCTCTTCACTACTTAGTTTGATAACTTGCTAAGTAGATATGATTTGATCACCATTCATTAAGTATACTTGCAAGTTATTGTAATAGGAAGACTAAATAGAATAGATTAGTTAGGCAAATTATCATGAAAAATGTATAACTTTGATAAATTCAAAATCTAAGTGTTATACCTCAATGATTAAGCTTAAACTATATCTCTATACTCATGATTAGGATTGCATGTTAAAATCCTTGAATTTTTATGAGTATGTAGAATCTTAGCACTTAGGTAAATTTCATTGAATGAAACTTGTTCTTGGTTGGTATTCATTATTAGAGACATTCTTGTAAGTCCAAACTAGGTAAAAATGTTTAGAGATCTTACTCTTTAAATATTTCATATTTTAATATCTCTTTGATTCATTGTGATAACATGTTAATTCATTTAAAATGAATCTTAACCATCTAACATAGGTTAAGGCTTTAAATGAAACCTTATATTGAACCTTGCTAGTTAGTATGTCAGCTTGCTAGTAGTCATAATATTTCATTATGATATTAATGATGTTCACTTGCAAGTTAAAAAAAAGGTAATAATTGAAAACTATGCTATTTAGAAGTAAATGAAAAAGGAAATGAAAAAGTTGGGCAAATTTTCTAGAAAAATGTATGAATTTTATTTTGCAATTTTTTTGAAAAATAAATTGAATTTTTATGTTTAATGATGTCTCTATGCTCATGATTGATTATGCATGATGAATATTTGATCTTTCATGAGTAGAAAATAATTGGATAACTTAGGCAATTTCATGATAATCTTGATTAAATGAAACTTGTTCTAGGTTAAATTCTTCCTTAGAGACTTCATGTTAAGTTAAAATTTGATGAACATGTTTAAGATACACATATCACATAAGTCTAGAAAATTAAAATTGAAAATTCATGTCTAGATGAACAATGTGATATCTATATCACTTTAGATGACTTAAGCTTGAAAAGCTTGATCCAAGTCAACAAACCATAATTGGTATCAATTGACTTGGATATTTTATTTTAAGTCCAAATCTTCATAAACATGTTTAGGAATAGGTATGACATGTTTCCATGCTCTTAAGATGACAAAATTTATATGGATTTAGATAAAATGACAATAGAGGTCAATTCATGCTTACCTCTCTTGAACCAAGTTGACTCAAGTCAACAAGTTGACCTAAAGGTCTCATTTTCAATATATATTTGTGGAACATATTTATATTTACTCATGTTAGGTATCCATATGGTTAAATTTGAAAAACCATGAGTAAATGTTAAGATTGAAACTTAGCAAGTTTCATTAAAACTAGTTGAGTTTTGAATGAAACCATGCTAGGTTGATATATTGACTTAAGAACTTAATTTTCATTTCAAAATTGACATATACTCTTTACATGACCATCATGTGGTGTCATGAAAGTTTGAATGAAAATTGAAGAAGTTTTAAGAATAACTGGAAATTTCAAAAATACAATTTCAAACTTCAATTGGTATAGTTATTTCTAAAAAAATATAGAAAAACCCTTTTTAGATGATTCTTGAAACTACACATTCACTGAAAAATCTAGTATGCTGTGTAAAAATTTTAAATCATTTCACCAAGAATCTAATTTAAAATGGAATTTTGAAGTTGGATTTCAAAAACTCAAAGTATCATCTTCTTTGAAATATCAATCTTTCCGATACTTTGATTTTTCTTCAAAAAACTTCAAATGAAAACTCATGAATACCATTTGGATTCTAATTCTAATATATTCACACAATTTCTTGAGTAAAATCATTCCTAGAAATAATTTTGATATCTTAGATGATAGATAGAAAAATCCATTTGTTTCATTGGAATCAATATAGGATGAAAAATGGACTATGATTTTTAAATTCATTTTGAGTTGAATCTTGATACATGCATTTCAAATGCTCATTCAACAATTGGTATCAAAATTTTCATTCAACAATTGGTATCAAAAAAATTTATTCAATAATTGGTATCAAAAAAATTTCATCCAACAAATTAGTATTTCAAATCTTGAAGTATAGGTTGACCTAAGTACAAAGTGAATTAAAATTTTTACCTTAAGCCCATACTTGATTCATGGACTTAGATTTCCTCATGTTTGATGTCGAGATGTCTAAATATGAGAAAACATGAGTAGATAGCAAAACTTGAGACTTAGTATTTTCATAGTTTTCATGCTTATTTCAAATGAAAATGTGCTAAGTTCAAATTTGGATTAAATGACATTAGTTTCACTTCAAACTTGATAAACATGTTTTAAATATCTATATCTTTGTATGTTGAAAGTTTGAATGAAATCTAAAAATGTCAAGAAAAAAAATATATTCATTTTGATAACATACATGATTTATTTTTGAATTCAAATACTTGGTTTTTGAACATATCATGTATGAATCTTGTTTCATATTATATATTTATTTTTCCATCCATTTGGTTTAGGTTTTCATGTTTCATAAAAAATACTCTTTAGAGTTTCAACCTCATGTATTAATTGTGTTTCATCCCTTTGAGTAGATAGCCTTTCTTGCCTTTTTTTATTGATGTCAAAAGGGGGAGAAATGTGTAAGTCAAAAAGGGGAGAAAATTATATAGAAAACTATAGAGAAAATATAGGTCAAAAGGGGGAGAAAACCATGAAGTAAAGTATAATTAAAATGAGGAGAAAAGTATAATAAATGGGAGAAAAATATAGGATATCCATGCATATAGATAGGAGGAGTTTAATTATATAGATATGCATGTTGATAGGGGGAGAAATCCCTTAGTTGATATCCTTATGCTTTAATGATATATTTTCTCAAGGATGTTTGTCATCATCAAAAATTGGGAGATTGTTGGCTTTAGGTTTTCAACATTAGCCTTAATCTCGATTTTGATGATTTTGATGATAACAAACATGGAACTAATGATTTCATTGAGAATATAGTTCAGTTTCCATATCCACTAGCATTCGATGTCCTCGATCGAAAAAATAGGAGAAATCGGAAATTGAAAGGACATTGATCGTCGCGCTCGGGTTCGTCGCGGAAGTTTCCCGAAGATCGACGAGTGCACCAAAGTCGCTTGGACGAGTCCAAAGATCAAGTCAAAAGCTCTCCAAGATGATGATCGTTGAAAGCCGGAACCCGAAAACGAAGCGCGGAAGAAATATGCTGATATAATAACATTCAGCCTAGGTTTCGTTGACCGATCGATCGATCGACCGAAGGTAAAAAAGTAGCATAGCTACTTCGGTTGACCGAGCGGTCGACCGATGGAAGCCCAAAATGGGCAGTAGCTCGGGCGGTCGACCCGTCGGTCGACCGACCTGCTGATACCCGCGATGCAAGATCGCGTCGATCGACCAACGGGTCGACTGAATAGCGAAAGAAATTGGCCGAGGCTGGCGGTCGACCAATCGGTCGATCGACCTGCATATGAGCCGCGATGAAATACCGCGTCGGTCGATCGACGGGTCGACCGAAGATCGCGGATCGAAGAATTTGCATCGAGCGGTCGACCCATCGGTCGACCGCCCACAGGGAGAAAAGAAACGGTCGAATGACCGATCGATAGGTTGGTCGACCGACCATTCGACCGGCGGTCTGCGACGGATAGTTTTCTATCCGTTGAGCAGCCGTTTCTTCACCAGGGTATAAATATACCTTCATATAAATCTTCTAACACTCTTCCTGAACTTCTACAGCTTTTATTGAGCAATCAAAGAGGAAGATTTATAGCCTTCCAAATGATCAATCGCGCACGCTCTGCTTCTCCAGCGAGTTCCACTTCAAGCGCAAGTTCTTCCTCAACTCGAGAATTAAATCGAGCAGTTCGTATTGACGAGTTGGAGGCATTGAAGGCTTGAGAATAGCACTAATGCTTGGTTTATCCTTTAGCTCTTTTCAATTGTAATTTTACTGTTATTTTAACTGTTTTATTTGTCAGGGTGAAGACCAGGTGTTTGATCTTGAGTGTATAAGTGGTTACCTAGTGTTAGTTGTAAAGCCACTTTTGTAAGCTTAGTGTTTACTATGATTACTTTACTTGTCCCTTAGGTTGAGGTGAAAGAGGACTCTCGATAAGAAGGTAGAGACTTCCGGGTGTGAAAGTACCTTAGGTCGAGAGTGCGTCTCTTCGGTGAAAAGTCCTCGGGTGTAAGGGAAACGTAAACTAATTTAGTAAAACTAGTTTGGAAATCCTAAGCGATGTGATTAGGTAGTGGAGTAGGCATCGGGGCCGAACCACTATAAATCTTGTGTTTGCGTTGTTGATTTCTTGTTTACTTATAATTGCTATATCTTGCTTCCGCATCGAATTGCAAATTGCCTAATTGAATTAAAGAAACGATTGAAAGTGAATTTAGGCCAATTCTTTAGTAAACACACTATTCACCCCCCCCTCTAGTGTCGCCATTTTGCCTTCACACCTATGTTCAGTAGAAGGGTACGAGCTGTCTCAACTAAATGTCGGTTCTTCCGTTCAGCAATCTCATTCTGCTGAGGAGTATGTGGACAAGAGGACTGGTGGAGAAGACCCTGTGTAGAGAAGAAAGACTGAAAGACATGTGAAAAATATTCTTTAGCATTATCACTGCGCGAGACACGAATGAAAACAACAAATTGAGTTTTTATTTCAGCATAAAAGTGTAGAATACATGAAAGAGTTCAGACCTATCTTTCATAAGAAATAACTACGTCATACGAGAGTAGTCATCTATGAAAGTAACAAAATATCTGAAACCCAACTTAGAAGAAACACGACTAGGACCCCAAATATCAGAATGAACAAGAGAAAATGGTGCCAACGCACGCTTATTAGGACTATGAGGAAAGGAAGACCGAGAATGTTTACCCAGTTGACACGATTCACACTCAAGACTAGAAAGTATAGATAGACGGGGACACATCTTCTTAAGTTTCTGCAAATGAGGATGTCCCAACTGGCTATGAATCTGCAACGGAGAGGAGTCAACCACCAAGGCAGAAGAGAAAGGCACGACCAACTGGTACAACCCCCGAGACTCATGCCCTGTGCCAATCACCTTTCCAGTCCGAGATTCCTGAATACAAACAGAATCAGAGGTAAATGTAACAGAACAATGCAGATCTCGAGTAAGTTTAGTAATGGAGAGTAAGTTTAAAGGGAACTGAGGTATATAAAAAACGTGTTTAAGTGGTAGGGAAGATGTGGGTGAAACGTGGCCAATGCCCTTGACTGATGAGAAGGCACCATCAGCAAGAGTAACATTGGTGTAGGAAGTGGGGGTGACTAAAGTAGAGAAATCAGAAATGTTACCAGACATGTGATCAGATGCTCCGGAATCTAAAATCCAGGGGTGGCCATCAGAAGTATGTGACAAAAGTGCAGTGGAGGTACCTCCTTGGGCAGAAAAAGAGACAGGCTAGTGTGACTGTGAAATCAAAGCAGACTGAGACTGAAGTAATCGAGTGTACGTACTCATCTGATGAGACAGTAACTGTAGACCTTGGCTGACTGCCCAAAATACCATCAGAAGAAGGCAGCTCAGATTGTACTAGACCAGCAGTGTGTGAGGAATGACCAGGGGATAACCATGTAAGGAGTAACAATGGTCCTTATCATGACCCATCTTCCCACAGTGTGTGCACTTAAGACGGCCTCGACCAGAATTACGACCACGTTCGCGTCCACCATGATTCCCTACAAAGCCAGGATGATAAGTAGGACGAGGATGAAGAGGAGACTGGACGGCAAGAGCAGATTGATCACTCCTAGGCCCCGTAGAAGATAATGGAATAGTGGCAGCACGAATCATCCTCCCATAGGTTTCATCAAGAGTGGGTAAGGTACTCCCCCCCCCACAATCTGTTGTTTCACTGATTCATATTCAGGTCGCACTGTATGAAGGAAGAAGATGGTGAGAAACTTATCAATGCACTCACGCATGACCCTCACATATGAAGTGACCTCTAATAAATCACTAAACTCGATCGCCACAGCCTGATAACGACCAACATGTGTGATCATATCACTACAAGAAAAATGAGCATCAGTGACGAAAATTTTGTGACGGTTATAATCTGTCACAAACTGTGACAGATTTGTGACGGATTTGTCATGGCGTTAAATGAACTTTCCTTTTTCCAAACTAGTAACAAATTTATGACGAAAAATCTGACACAAGATAATTCCGTCACAAATCAGTCACAGAATTTTTGATCAATTTGGCCTAGAATTTTTAATAAATAGCATCAGTGATATAATAGTGATGGATTTCATTTCCGTCACTAATTTTTCGACACTAATCCGTCACTGAATTTTTTTCTTTATATCTGTCACTAAGCCACCACATAACAGTGACATATCAGTGACGAAAATAGAATTCCGACAAAAAATTAAACTAAATATTAGTAAAACAAATTTTATCATGTTTACTCCCACATGGGTTAAAAATGGTTTTTTACTTATTCTTAACCATTATAAATATATATTTTTTTGTCCCATATGGATCAATTTTTTTCTCTCCTAATTTTCTTAAATTTTATAAATTGACAACTCATGAAACCAAAAAGTTTACTATCATGCTATCTTTTATAAATTTATTTAAAATATTATAAAAGAATAAATAATAATATAATGTAATATCATTATTGATTATTATAATATAATATTATAATATACTATTATATTATAAAATATATAATATAATATAGTTGATATATTTTTATTAATAAACATTATAATTAATATCATAATTAGTGATGGAAAATTTATTTTCGGTCATCGACATGAGTGACAGATTTTGTGACGGAAATTTTTTCGTCATAGATTTTTGTGACAGACACATCCGTCACAAAAGAGCAAATAAAGCATTAGCCACGAGACTTTCAGCGACAGAATTTGTGACGGAAATTTTCGTCACTGATACCCTTCAGTGACGGATTTTCAAGCATTAGTGACGGTTTTTTCCGTCACTAATGTTTGTTTTTCTTGTGCTGTATCCTCATCTGTCTGACGTAACTGATAGAGTCTGTCAATCACATCATAAGAACAAGAGAGGTCACCCATGTATAGACTGCGAGCACGCTCCCACATAGCGCAACAGGTGTGAATACTCCGAAAAACTCCCATAAGAGGGGGATCAATAGACTGCCAGAGAAGTGCCAAAAGTTGAGCATTTAATTTTGCCCAAATAGCCTGATTCACTTCATCAATATCTGAAGGTGCTTTGGTAAGATGATCATACTGTCCTTGCCCCATAAACCACACCTCAACTACTGCAGACCATGAAGCATAATTTTTGCCATTTAATTTTTCTGATGTGATGACCATGGGGCCGGTCAATGACATAGTAACGGGGGCAACACTAGAAGAAAATATGTCAAAAGAAGACGACGACATAATAGAGAATAAGGCCTCTCTATTTTTTTTGTTAACAGAACTCAAAAATCAACGAATTAACAAAGGATGAAATGATGAATGAACAAGAAGTAAACAAATCACCCAGCAGCAGATTCAAGAGCTGATGAATCAACAAGAAGGCAACAAATTTCCAGAGAAGAAGAGGAGCAGCTGACTACCTAGGCGCTCGATCAACAACGGAGAAGAAGTTGATCCGGCAAGTGCAAATTTGAAAATTGGATGAAATCGGCAATCACACGTGAGGAAGAAGAAGAAATTGGATGAAATCGCTAAAAGCAGCCGCTAAAATTGGATGAAATCGGCACGAGAGGAAGAAAGTGCAGGCGGCGGTGTGGCGAACTCTACGCGGCAGTCCAGCGAACGGGAGGAAGAAATTGCAGGCGGAGGCGGCGTGGCGAACTCTGCACGGCAATCCAACGGAGAAGTGAGAAGGGCGCTTGCGACGAGGGCGGCGATTCACTGATACGT
Organism: Canna indica; assembly: GCA_034359265.1. Lineage (NCBI taxonomy): Eukaryota > Viridiplantae > Streptophyta > Magnoliopsida > Zingiberales > Cannaceae > Canna > Canna indica. The sequence continues at coordinate 54,095,082 of CP136896.1, forward strand.
GAACAATGGTATCAGGAAGAAGAAACATGGGCTGATCACTGTACGTGAACAGTGGTCGAGCAAAAGAAAAAGATTTCGGGCAGAGGAAAAAAAATTAGGTATTCAAAGAGAATGCTCTGATACCATATGGAAAATAGGGGAAAAATCATTTGTTGGTAGCCCCCTCTACCACAATATATAAACCTTGTCATTTTACATATTAGTCCAGTAATACAATGATATTTACACTTTAGTCCTTCAACAAAGATGAATGCTTTATATATTGTTGCTCCATTACTTACCTTCATTATACATAAATTTTAGAGACAACATGCTATGTGGTCATGACACTATATCTTCAAAGGATGTTTATTTTGCACAATTATCAAATGAGAGAATTAGACAAGCAAATGAATGATACTCCAAATGTTCAAGCTGACATTTTGGGTCAAAGCAAAGATTCTTGATTTGAACGAATAGTCACATTCCAAGTTTCAACACAAATATTCGCAATGCTACTACCATTGCAAGAAGAAATGTCACATAAAAGTAGACTATTTTAAGTTGAAGAAGAAGGAACACTTCAAGATTGATTAAACGAATAATACTTCAGAAAAATCAGTTGAGGCCAGTGTAGTAGGAGAAATTAAGTGGCGAAATGAGTATGTCCTTATTGTCTCTAGTTATGTCACTAATGTTAGTACGGAATGTATTTTGGATTTAGCATGTTTGTTTCACATGACTCCAAATATATAGAGATTGGTTTTGCACTTACAATTCTCTTGACTATGGAGTAGCTAGTTGTGATGGTTAACAATGCTTCATGTAAGATTGTTGGGAAAAGGACGGCTAAAGTCAAATTGTTCGATGGTAAAATAAGAACATTAACTGATGCATGTCAGTGTTACGGTCACCCATAGCGGTGATCGTAGTGCACGTGGTCACATCAAAGGAGGAGCTGACGCAGGCGTTCGAAATGGAATAGAAGAAGCTAGTGGGCCGGCGGAGCAACCGCCACGTGGATTAGTTAGAGGAGAATGAACGAAGGGAGTTAGTTGGCCGGCGGAGCAACTGCCACATGGATCAGTTCGAGAAGAACGAGCGAGGAAACGTCCTCAGTGGTGGAAGGAGTACGAAATGTAAACTGCGTATAAATAGATGTAATGATGTGAAACAGGGGAATAGAAATGAACTCTCAAGTTTTCTTCCTCTCTATCTCCCGATCTCTCTTCCCTCCTCCCTTCTTCTTCTAGCCTACTACCTCCCGTCTTGGGTCAGTAAGATCAACGGATCTCTATGGAAACTCGATCACAAGCTACCTTTGAGTCCATTCGATTGCTGCAAGAGGCCAACGCTCGCCATAATCGGTTGCTTGGATCAATCCATAGTGGATTGGAGAATCAGCAATAGATAATTGAAGGCCAACAAAAGTTGCTACAAAATGTTGCGGCACAAATCGGCCTTCTTAATAATCAGATGGTCCAACTAAATAAGATCAAGGCGGAGCAAGGGGGATCCGGTAATCACGTCAGTCCTCAAACATCCCGGTGGAGACCACATACACGACCAGATTTGGGAGACGAGGATAACTTTCCATTTCCTCCAAAGCCTCCTCAAGTCGAGCTCCCTATATTCAATGAAGCAGACGCCGAGGACTGGATAGCTTCAGCGGAGGACTTCTTCAATTTTTACTCGACTAAAGACCAGCATCGGGTGACGATGGCGTCCTTCCGAATGGAAGGAATCGCCAAAAAGTGGTTCCGCTGGATGCAACGGCGGAAGCAGCTCGCCGGGTGGAACCACTTGGTGGATGCTATACGAAAACGGTTTGAACCCACGAATTTAGAACCGCTGGAAGGCCAGCTGATGAAGTCGGTACAGGAAAACAAAGTTGAAGATTACGAAGGGCGATTTGAAGAGTTAGCTCTTTGGACCACCAATTTACCAGAATCTTTTCTTTTAAACTGCTTTGTGTCGGGATTACGAGCCGATATTAAAGCGGAGGTGTTGGCCATGCAACCTGTGACGATGCATGAAGCCATCACGATGGCTAAACGGTGTGAAGCAAAGATAGTCTCACTGTGCCAGATTCATACGCAATCTGTTGGGTTCAAGGGAGCTGCTATTTTACCTACGCCAACGAAGGAAGTGACTAATAATTCAGGAGGAAGAGTTGCAGCGGCAGGAGCTACTTCCCTGAAACCTTGGACATCCAATTCAAATGGGGGCCGACCATTTCCCAGAAGGATTACATCGGCTGAGGCACAAAAAAGGAAAGAGCGAGGTCTTTGTTACTACTGTGACGAGAAGTATACCTGGGGACATAGATGTAAGTCGCCCCAGTTCTTCATGCTCGATGATGGAGCAGCCAGTGATGAACTTGAAGAGAATGGAGATCCCTCCACAAGTGTTGAAGAAAAAGAGATTACAGAGCATTCCCTGATTTCATTTAACGCAATGTCAGGGTGCTTCTCACCCATGACGTTGTGTTTCAAAGGCCAAGTCCGAGGCAGAAGCATTCAAGTTCTACTGGACGGCGGAAGCACGCACAACTTTGTGCAAACTAGAATTGCAAAACATCCGAGACTACAGATCGAGCCGACTCCAGCCTTGGGTGTAATGGTCGGAAGCGGAGATAAAATCTCGAGCGAAGGAATGATCAGAGGACTTAAGATGCTCATCCAAGGTGTTGAAATAACTACTAATTTTTATGTACTGCCAATTAAGGGGTCGGATGCAGTCCTGGGTGTTGCCTGGATGGCTACATTAGGCCTTGTTGTCATGGACTTCGCTAAGCAAGTGTTTGAATTCCACTTACAAGATGGGAAACACACTTGGGTAGGAGACACTTCAGTGCAAGCAGAGTTGGTACAGCCACCTTCGCTCAAGCGGATGAATGAAACGCAAGCTGTAGCTGAAATGTATCAGCTTGAGTTGGTACAAAACAGGGAGGAAGAAAGAACATGTGACGACTATCACTTAAATGCTTTGTTAGATCAATTTCAAGACGTATTTACTCCACCGAAGGGATTGCCACCTGAGAGGAATACCGATCATGGTATCCATCTTCTTCCTGATCAAGCGCCAGTAAACGTCAAACCATATCGCTATCCCCATTTCCAGAAAGGAGAAATAGAGAAATAGGTACGAAAAATATTGAACGAAGGGTTGATTCGGCAGAATGGAAGTCCCTTTTCTTCTCTGGTCCTGTTGGTAAAAAAAAAGGACGACATATGGCAATTCTGCGTCGACTACATAGCCTTAAATTTCGTGACAATTAAAGACAGGTTCCCGATCCCAACAACCGATGAATTATTTGACGAATTGGGACATGCACAAGTTTTCTCCAAGCTTGATCTTCTCGCGGGGTATCATCAGATTAGAATCCGACAAGATGATGTACCAAAAACTGCCTTCCACACTCACGAGGGGCATTACGAGTTCTTAGTGATGCCCTTCGAGTTGACGAACGCACCTGCGACGTTCCAGGCCACCATGAACGGCATCTTCAAGCCATTCCTGCATCGCTTCTTACTGGTGTTCTTCGACGACACATTGATTTATAGTTGGGATATGATGGAACACCGCAAACATCTGCTCATAACTCTACAAACCTTACGTGGAAACGGCTTCGTTGCAAAGAGATCAAAATGTGCTTTTGGCTGTCGGGTCATTGAGTACCTAGGACACCTAGTATCAGCTGAAGGATTGAAGGTCGGTCCTACAAAAATTGAAGCGATCCAATCATGGCCGTCACCGCATAATCTTAAAGGCATGAGAGGATTTCTCGGCCTTGCGGGGTACTATAGGCGGTTTATTAAGGGGTTCGCACAGCTAGTGTCACCCCTTACCGACTTGTTAAAAAAAAGAAGCTTTTAAATGGACTCCTGAGTCCCAGAAAGCATTCGAGTCATTGAAGGAAGCTTTGAGTACCACTCCAGTGCTGGTACTCTCGGACTTCCAAAAAGAATTCACCATCGAGACTGATGCGTCGGGAATAGGCATCGGAGTTGCATGTACTAACCCAAGAGAGACGGTCGGTTGCCTTCTTCAGCCAAAAGTTGTCGTCACAAATGCAAGCTGCTCCCGCCTATCAACGCGAGATGTATGCAATTGTCCGAGCCGTGCAAAAGTGGCGCCAATACCTACTGGGCCGGAAATTTACTGTATTAACTGACCATGCTTCATTGAATGAAATAAAGACACAGCTCATACAGACGCCCGAACAGCAAAAATAGCTGGCCAAGCTCATGGGATACGAATTTGATGTCCATTATAGAGCAGGGCTACTGAATACTGTTGTTGATGCCCTGTCAAGGAAATCTGAGTTCCATCAGATGTTACTCTCTCGGGCGACGTTTGGTATCTTAGAGGAACTTAAGCGGCTTAACAGGGAACATGAAGAGCTAGTTCAACTTCGACGGACATCAATGGACAATGAGGACTCAGAATCAAGATATGAGGACCGGAATGGTATCTTGCTGTTCCGAGGAAAAATTGTGGTACCAGATGATCGTACGTTGAAATCCCTACTAGTAAGGGAGTTCCATAGCTCAGTCGTAGGTGGGCATACAGGTGTAAGCAGGACTTATCATCGCCTATCAGCTAACTTTCATTGGAAAGGAATGCGGGGAGACGTGAAGAAATTTATAGCTGACTGCCAAGTATGCCAGCGAGTTAAAAGTGAACAACTCAACCCAGTAGGGTTACTGCAACCTCTCCCCATACCAAATGAGGTGTTCGAAGAAATCTCAATGGATTTCATTGTGGGACTGCCATTTTCTAATGGAAAGACACCCATTTTGGTCGCCGTTGATAGATTATCTAAGTACGGGTATTTTTTTCCTCTACCAAAGAACTATTCTGCAATCAAAGTGGCCGAAGTTCTTATAAATGGGCTGGTGAAGCTGCACGGAATCCCCAAGTCGATCATTAGTGATCGAGACAACATCTTTCTTAGCGAAATATGGCAAGAATTAAGCCGACTACAAGGAACTGAACTCGGCTTGAGTTCAGCATATCACCCACAAACCGCGGGCAAACGGAGGCATTAAATTGCTGCCTCGAGATGTACCTCCGGAGTTTCGTATTTGAGGAACCTAAAAGATGGGAAAAATATCTAGCATGGGCAGAGTTTTGGTATAAGACGTCCCTACAGTCATTAGCTGGGATGACGCCGTTCAAAGCCTTATACGGACGCGATCCTCCAACATTGATACGGTATGTAGAGGGAACATCGAAGAATTCGACAGTTGACCAAGCTCTGTTGACACGAGACGACATCCTAAAACAACTCAAGAAAAATCTGGTTTGTGCTCAAGAAAGGATGAAGTTTCAGGCCAACAAGAAGAGACGGGATGTGGAATTGCAACTAGGTGACTGGGTAATTGTTAAATTGCATCCTGTCGGTAGCTGTCGATAAGATTGCAGCGACAACAGAAACTTGGCCCTCAGTTCTTCGGGCCATTCCGCATCAGTAAAAAGGTGGGAAGGGTCGCATATAAACTGAAGTTACCAGCATCCGCCAAAATCCATCCTGTTTTTCACATATCAGTGTTAAAAAAAATGTAAAGGAAACCAAGATATGCAGATGATACCATTACCGCTGTTGGAAGAGATAACTGGTATCAGAGAAGAACAAGAAGGCGGAACTGAGAACCTTGAGGACAAGGTTCCTGTCGACCACGGGGGTAATTTTACGATCACCCATAGCGGTGACCGTAGTGCACGTGGTCACATCAAAGGAGGAGCTGACGGAGGCGTTCGAAGTGGAATAGAAGAAGCTAGTGGGCCGGCGGAGCAACCGCCACGTGGATTAGTTCGAGGAGAACGAATGAAGGGAGTTAGTTGGCCGGCGGAGCAACTGCCACATGGATCAGTTCGAGAAGAACGAGTGAGGAAACGTCCTCAGTGGTGGAAGGAGTACGAAATGTAAACTGCGTATAAATAGATGTAATGATGTGAAACAGGGGAATTGAAATGAACTCTCAAGTTTTCTTCCTCTCTATCTCCCGATCTCTCTTCCCTCCTCCCTTCTTCTTCTAGCCTACTACCTCTTTCTTCTATCCCTCAGCTTCTCGACGGCTACTTGGAGCATTCGCAAGGACGCTGAGAACCAGTCAGGCTCCCAAAGACTGACCCTCAACACTGACGAACTGAGCTCAACCACAGTCGCACTAAGTCAGGTTAATCCCCACACCTGACAGTCAGACATGTACCTACCTTGAAGAGAAATTTGCTATCCTTGAGTACACTTGATGAAAGAGGATACAAACATACTAGAGAATGTGGAGTTTTGGAAGCCATTAAAGGTACTCTTGTAATTATGAAAAGTAGAAAAAAAATGATAGAGCAGGTCAAGTGCTTGCACGTTGACAATGACATGAAGTTTTGCTAGCTCTAATGAGTTCGATCAATTTTACAAGCAAGAAAGTATCATGAGACACTTAACAATATCAAGGACATCGCATAGAATGTAGTTATTGAGAAGATGAATAGCATACTACTCGAGAGAGCTCGTTGCATGATCTCTCTCTCTCTCTCTCTCTCAAGGATTATGCTATTCATTGTGATGTTGTTACAAGGTCGCATAAGCATGTAGGACATGTTGAATTAGAATTGCATGACAATACTCTAAAGCAAAATCAGTTAGCAAATGAAACATCTGTTGAAGAAGAAAATCCATCAATCTTCAGTTCAAACATAATAATACACTATTGCTAGAGATAGACCTAAAAGATAAATTATTTCTCCCAAAAGATTCAATGTAAATTTGGTTGCCTATGCTCTAGCATCTACAGATGAAATAGACTCACTTCATGAACCAAACACATATGTGGATGCAATTTCTTCCATTGAAGCAACTGAGTAGATAGACAACTATGGAGGAAGAGATGCAATCACTTCAAAAGAATGATACTTGGAATTTAGTGAAGCTTCCAAGGAACAAAAAAGTTATTCATTGAAAGTGAGTGCTTAAGAAAAAGGAAGGCACACTTGGAGTTGAAGATGTAAGGTTTTAAAAGAATGCTAGTTGTCGAATGTTATCGTCAAATTCTAGGTATAGACTTCAATAATGTTTTCTCCCCCATTGTGAAGTATACATCATTCGTGTTCTACTTAGCTTGGTTGCTAGTGGAAACTTAGAGCTTGAGCAGATGAATGGTGAAATGATTTTTTTACATGTGAGTTAGAAGAAAAACTTTATCTAAAACAACTAGATGGTTTTGTAGTTAAAGGCAAGATCATATGTGCAGACTAAAGAAGTCATTATATGGCTTGAAGCAATCCCCACAATAATGGTACAAAATGTTTGACATGTTATGGTTACTTATGGCTTTAGTAGATGCAACTATATATGATGCTTGTGTTTATTTGAAAAGGTTCGAGGATGCTTCATTTATCTATATGGTAGTTTATTTGAAAAGGCAACATGATGTTAACGTGTTGAATGAAATCTTGAAAACTGAGTTTGAAGTAAAGGATTTGGGCAGTGCTAAGAAAACACTTTGCATGCAAATTCATAGAGATAAAACTTCAAGTATATTATTTCTTGATCAAAAAGACTACATTGTGAAGGCCTTTGTAATACTTGAAAATTTTTAATTAAACTTTTGTTTGATTTAGGGGGTCGATTTGGAGACGCGCCGGGATGAGTCGCGAGGTCGTCGCGATTAGAAGGTCTGGCCAAGTATTCAATTATTTACCAGGCTCTAAATTTTGTGCTATTATAAATTAAATTGGATGTTGGGTTCGTACCGGGGTAGAACCGAATTCGCGGGTTCAACCGGGGCTCGATTTGGATGAGGGTTGAGTCGATTAGAGGGATTTAAATGAGTTGGGAAATTTTGTATAAAAAATAAAATATATAACTGTCACCCCCCAGCCGCGGTACGGCTCAAGAAGAGTTGCACACACATCGAGGAGGGTGAGAGGTGGGAGAGAAAGAAGGGGCGGCGCAGGAGCTAGGAGCCGTCGTCGGAGTTCAGAGTCGTCTTCATCTCGTTTTTCCTTCCCTTCCTATTAGAGGTGAGTGGTTGAACCCTAGGTTTAGGGTAGGCCTTGACCGAACCCTTGTGATTGTGATTGACGTTGTTTTCTTGTTGATTCTTTGATGAATCTTATGATTTTTTGTTCTTGATGCTCCCTCATGTTGTTGATGTGTTTTCTTGAGGTTTTTGCGGTGTTTTTCTTGATGATTAGGGCCGGCCGAATATAATAAAATAGGAGAGGTCATGCCAAAAATTTCCCTAAGTCCTAGAGCATTGAGCCGTTGAAAACTTGTATATTTACATGTTTTAGGATGCATGAACATCTAAGGAACTTTAAGAGGACTTAATGCATGTGAAAATCTTGATTTCCTAAACCCCTAAGGGCCGGCTGCATGAGAAATTCCCTGAGAAGGGGTTCGGCCGAGTAGGAGAAAGAGGGATGGAAAACTTGAAAGGGTGTTTCCAGATAAAATTCTTGTAGGGTAATCTTATTATTTAATTTAGGGACAACCATGGTAGGTTAAGGGTGTAGGCCGGCCGAGTACCCTACATGGGGTATATGGTTAGGGTCGGTCAAGTACGAGTAAGGGGGAATTCATAATGATGATTATATTTCTTGTTGTTGATCATGACGTAAGAGATATGGATGAGTTGTTTTTTTCTCGCTTGTGGATTGTTTCTATATATGCTCAAGAACATGCTTAATAAAATATCTTCATTATTATGTTAATGCTGGAATTTATTTTTATGTGCTGTAATTAAATAATTAGTTGCAGGAAATATTTAGATAAGGGCTAGAATTATTGATCATATGCGGCTCTAAATTATTAATTGTTGTGATTAATTATTTAATGTAGTGGTTACCCCTATACATGCTGAATTAGAGGTTTGGTTATCATGTTTATCATATCCTATTGTAGATAAATACTAGAGACAAAAGTTTAGCGGTATGAACATAATATATGGTAGGATAAATTACACTGACCTCCCGTGAGGTTTAGTGAAATTACACTGACTTCCCCTCTATTTGTCCAGGTTACAATCACCTCCCCTGAGTAATCTTTGAGTAATTTTTTATGGAGAAGTTTGTGTAATATTTTACATAACTCAGGGGAGGTTTGTGTAATCTTATTTCGTAATAGAGGAGGTTTGTGTAATCTTTTACAAAACTCAGGGGGGTTATAAGATAAAATTACAAATAGATGGGAGATCAGTGTAATTTCACTAAACCTCAGGGGAGGTCAGTGTAATTTACCTTATATGGTATGACACCATGTCAGTACATGACGAAAACTGCTAAAAAAATATTTTAAAAAATATTTCTAAACATAGAGACGGTATGTGTAGGGTGACACATAGAAATCAAATGACAGAGCCCGGTGTAGGGCTGGGTACGGGCGCATGCCCGGGTAGTTGAGTGAGTATAGAAATCTTGTGTGCACTGTGAATTGTGTACTGTGTTTGTGATGGTCGGGCTGAGGAGCATCTTTAGCCGACATTGCTATTGCCCGACTCAGCAAATGATGAGGGGTCGTGAGATCGTACCAGTGAGCTACGTTAGTGCCAGACCCAGTGGCGGAGGGTCACATCAGTGGGCCACGCTAACGTTAGACCTGAGTTTGGGTTGGATGAGCCATTCCCAACCCGGTGGGGTACCAGAAGCTAGCTAGCCATCCTAGCCGAAGGACCCGGAGATTTGCTTTATGCAGATCAAGTTAAATGTGCATATTGTTGAATTATGTAATTACATGTTTGTGCGGTTGGTCGAGGCCGAGTATTGCTCATGTTTGTTTGGCTGGTCGAGACCGAGTATTGCTCATGTTTGTGTGGCCGGTTATGACCAAGTATTATTTATGCATGTGGGCCATTATGGCTGAATGTTCTCACTTCATGCAGGTTGGTCTATTGGCCAGGTGGTGTACTAAATTCTTGAATTTATCTGAGAATCTATTTAATGTTATACATTCATATATTTGGGATTTAGGTGGAGGTTCAGTAGAACCACTCACACTCACGGTTGTTTAATTTTTATTTTGCAGAGCCTGACTAGTGAGGTACTGGCTTGTGGACATGATGCAGCTGGAGGGACAAACGACACCGTTGATCTCGTAGCAAACTGAGTTTAGGGAGTCGTAGTCGAGTCTTGGTTTATCTTTCATGCATTGACATGTTTATGTTTAGAGTTATTGGAGTATGTACTTTCCTTTGAACAATAACTTTTTCATTTTTCAGCACTTGTTTCATTTTATGTCAGTCTCTTTATTGTCATTTTATCTGTGTGGTTGTAATGCATGAGTTAGGCTTCGAGGTATTTACACATATCATGTCTGGTCACGTGACCCTGAGTTGAGGCGTGACAGCCTTAGTGAGATTAAATATATCTGATGTCAAACCAGTTTCAACATCATTTGCTGCTCATTTGAAGTTCTCAATAGATATAACACCAAAGTGATGAGATTCACTATATATCACATGTTCCTGTTGCAAGTTGTATCAAGAATATTATGTATATAATGGTTTGTACATAATCTAATCTTGCTCATGCAGCTAACGTGGTCGAAGGTACCTACGAACCAATTCAAACATGTTTTTAATTTTGAAGGTAAATTGATTGTTTACATGGTTATGTTGATTCAGATTATGTTGTACATCCAGATAAAAGGAGGCCACTTACAAGTTATGTATTTTTACTTAATTGATGTGCTATCAATTTGCGTTCTTATACCTTACAGACAATTATTGCTCTACTATTGAGGCTGAGTATATGACTATGTCAAATACAGTGAAAGAAAATATTTCTTTTACTAGAAAGAAAGCAAATGTGAAAGAAGATATTTGGTTAAAGGGATTCATTAGTGATTTCAGTGGAAGACCTCAATCAATTACATTATTTTGTAATAGTTAGAGTGTTATATATTTAACCAAGGATTAGATGTTTCATGAGAGGGCGAATCACATTGATATCAGATATTACTTTGTTCATAACATTTTGCTAAAGGTGATGTTTTGGTCAAGAAGATCAAGACACATGTGGATATGTTGACAAAAACACTTCCCAAAGCCAAGTTTGAACTTTGCTTAGACTTGGTAAGCATTTACCGGAAAAAAATAGTTTTTGAGGGCTTATGGCAAAGAGATGGATAAAATTTTTGATAGTTCTTTGACTCAAGGCAGAGTTTTAGAAAATTATGATTTAAAGATACTTGTAGGACGCGCGGTACACTTTTTTAATGCTTGACAAACATTCTACCCAATTGCTCAACATATCGGACGTTCGATCTGCCTTTCGGATGCTTGATGAACTTTTTGTCCGACCGGTTATCCGCCCAAAGCATCTTGTCACTGTACTTTTAGAAAAGTTATTAGAGTTGTATATTAGTATTTTATTTCCTCGAGTACTTGTATTTCACATAAACTTTTTGTGCGTTTGTGAGTGTTCTTATCTTTGTATTTGTGGTTTTATACGTGTGCGATCTGTACATTAATGATAGCTTTTAAGTCATCAATAAATATACATGGGTATCAAAGTGGATGATGATTTTGCTTTGGGAGGAAGCAACGATCATCTTCTTTAGATATATAATTACACCATTTTTCCACATAGATGAGCTCTCTAATTAAGGTCCATTTTTGTTCCCTCCTAAGTCCATTACGTCTACAAAAAATAGCTTCCCCGAGTAATGGTGAAATCATTATGCATGCGACCTAAGTAACAAGACTGTGTAGACGTCGAAATGTTCGTTCTGGCTCTCGTCATGTTGCACTCGTTTTTGTCACTTTTGCTGGCGTCAGTATGTCATTTTGACTGTTGTTGGCGTCATAATGTTAGCTTGTTTTGACATCAAAAAATAGGTAGTATGTTGTAATGAATGTAAACAAAGCCTCTATCTTCTCAAACATTAGCACAGTTTCCAAGTCCTCTTATTCTCTTCCTCTCTCTCTCTCCGGTGACTCCTCTCTCTGTATATATGTGTGGGCTTTCCTGTGCATGTATTCTACCTAACTAATTTCTTCTTTAGAACAATTGATGCAGAAAAACAAACAAAGAGTTCAGATAATCATTTGTCATATTCAGATCTGATTATTCGCGTAGAAGAATATAATTCAAGTTGGCTTCGGATGAAGTTGAGATACACAAAGATCCAGATTTAAGTACAGTACTTCGCCATTGGAATATTTATCTTGTCCTAATTAATGTATACTTTTCTCCCAAGGAAACTTGGTCTCCTGCAGTTAACGGATGAATGCATGTTCAGTTTATAACTAGGTCAAATCAAAGTTTTGGTGCCTCAAAAGAATACGACAAGTAGTTTGACTTAATTTTGACTCGTCTTGTCAATCTGATCTCCTTGAGAAGCAACCAAATTAAGGTAAGACCAATTTTGGCACATTGACTCAGAAGATTAATTAGACTTACATCAAGCAGAAGCTGCTCTTGATGATTAATCCTGCAACAGGAGTACTGAGTTTGGTCCCCCCTCTCCCAAGACAACAGTACAAGACAATGACAAAAAGAAATGAGTTCACAATTAATGCAGAAGATACCCAACACTAATGTTATACAATGAATTAGACTTGTGTGAACTTAAAAACTGCATCATATATGACACTTGTGCAGTTGTGGTCTGCTCTCTTAGTTCCTTTCTCCATCTTGAATTGAACCTGCAAAAAGAAGGAAACTGCTTCATGCTTTTCTAAATATACCTTAGAGCTTTCATCATTATAATTCATCTGATTATACAAAGAGAAGAAACTGCATATCTCAGAAAAGAAGCAGTTCAAATATCTGTTGGCAGAGAGATGATTTATCCTTCTTCTATTCCTACTACTTTTCAGAGAACAATGCAATGTTAGATTAAAATTTTCACAAAAATTGATCTCGATCGAGACAACAGCTAAAAGGATGATATAGTAGAAGTTTTCTGATCTTTACATTAATTATACATCTGTCAAAAAGAAGAGAAAATAGTCCTGAAATTAAGTTACCCTTGGACAAAGCTTGCTTGCTGCTGCTTCTTCTTCTTCTTCTTCTTAGCTGGTTCTTCATCTATTGTGCAAGGGATTTGGGCCAGTAGGCACAAGTCTCTTCTGGTCATAAATTGGACTGTCGTTCTCCTTTACTCGAACAGCATACCCACAAAAGTCCATCTTCTTCAACCTACACCTGTTGAGGTCAACTTGCACTGCATGATTCTGCTTCTCCTCGAGCTGGCGAGCATAACCATGTGAGAAGATGGCGGAAATGAGTAGAATTAAGCATGTCAACAAGGAAGCCGGAGTCCATCTCTTCTCCATGAGAAAGAGAAAGAGAGTTTGAGAGACGAAGAGAGCAATAAGGTAGGAAATTTGTATGCATGAATGATATTTATACAAATGAAGTAAAAACCTGTCTATATGTGATGAGTTACTCCACCAAACCGCATTAATGGATCATCAATTCGGTTGCAGGCCAAGAAGAACCAGAGGAAGACGAAGTCAGAGAAAGAGGAAGGAAACATACGGAGAAAACAACAGGGACCCGACAACATAGTTGATCCTTGAGGGAGGGTAATGCATAGCCCCTTTCCATTCCCATACAATTATATAGAACTCTCTCTCTCTCTCTCTCTCTGAAGTGTACAGAAGGGACGATTTTCAAATAACTAATTACAATTGTGTTGAGTGTTTGAAAGAATAACTATAATGATTAAGTGTTAATTAATCATAGATGAAGGGTTTGATTACATTAGTTGTGCTAAAATTCTGAAAAGGCTCCTTTTTACTTAAATGGAGGAGGAGAGCGAAAAGAAGTAAAAAGGGGGGAAGAAGAAGAAAGGTTAAGAGAAAAGGAAGGAAGATAGGAGGGGCAGAAGTAGTGGTTTACTTGAAAAGAACTAACGAAAAATTCCACACTTTGGAATGGGATAAAAAAAATTATAAATTAATTTTTAGTCAATAATGATTATGATATTTTTATATGTTTATAGATAAAATGAATAAAATATAATGAAAGATTATTAATATATAAATATAAATATTTAGATTCAATTATCATAGTAAACCTCAATATATATACTAAATAATGATTATAGTAAATCTCAATGTACTAAATAAAAATTGTGGATATTTAATAATGTAAATCACCTTCTAAGATCATTCTTGTTAAGACGAATATTGCCTAAAAGAGTCCACAAAAAAATACTATATAGTATGAAACATCAATAATCATATGATGAAATGAATAATGTCAACATAAATAAATATAATATTTTACATTAGTTACACAAATAAAATCGGCATCGGAGCATGTCTCCTCTACATTATCTAACTAGATGTCCTACGCTATTAACCCGCACTTGCAAATCTAAATTAAACACAAATGAAATCAACGAAAGGCTAAATATGATAAATGTAAATATGACCAAACATGCATTAAGATAAATAGCACAATACAAAGGATCAACACCACAACCTGCACAATATAATGGTTTATGCATATTAGTTCAAACTCTTATTTATTTACTCTCTCATGTCAATAAGCTCTAAAACATAACTTTTATAATGCATCAAAGGATCAACACCACAACATGCAATTTAGTGCATGACCCCCATGTACACTAAACTACAATTTCAAATGATAACATGAACAATAACACTATAACCCATGTCATGAATCAAGAAACACATCATATTATGTTGAACTCTACATGAACATTTTAACACCTTTGTAAATCCAAAGCAGAAAGTGGACAAAAGCTCACTCGAGAGTGATTTTCCATGCCAACTTATATAGGAAAAATAACTATCACTGAAGCATGTGCTCCTACGTTGTAGCTCATCATTGGATCACTAATGTCCTTGCTCAAGAATTCTCTCGGATCTAATGGACCTCAAAAGTATCCCTGCCCAATAACCCGAAGGCTAAGGGCCGCAATAATATCAACCGTAAATGCAATAATGAAATAATGCACGGATAATCTCCACCAATATATGAATAAACACATGTATTTCAATACTAACACCGATGAACCATAGACTCTTATATACAATGTGTACTTCATAGAACTAAGCACAATTAATACGTATCACCATGCATTATCAATTTTAGTTAATTGGTTAAAACTAGAGAAAAATTATTTGGTTTTAGAAAATAATTAGAATGTGTTTAATTTGTAAGATTTAATTAGATTTTATCAGATGTGATTATATAAAATAAAATAATTATAAAATATATAAGACTTAATTAGAGTATTGGCAATTTAAGATTATATCTTGTTCAATTAAACATAAATTAGTTTAGCTACTTTGTCAATTTAAGAGAATATATAGTTTGGGTTGAATATAATGATTTTATTTTAATTTTTATAAATCGGATATAGTTTAATTTATTTATAAATCGATCAAGTTTATAAAACTATTTATAATTATAATTTTGCCATTTTATTTTGATATTTTTAAACTAGCGATCTCAAAATCATAAAAAATAATCTTATTCTATTTACATTTTTTAAGAAAAATAGTTTTCTTTTCGTTTTAATTTTAATTTTGTTTCATAAAAAATATTGAATCAAACACGTTTTGTTTTTATAAGTAATTTTGGTATTTAGCTAACCAACTTGGCCTTTGGGATTTATAATTTAGATTTTGGTATTTGAAACTATTTAAAGGGTATTTTAGGTACTAAAATAATTTTGCAGTTTTTTTCTAAGTGGATGGCTTTAAAATTAGTATTGATGAGGTGTCAATTTTAGAAGGGGAGAGGGGCCAATTCTCACCGCCGGTAACAATTGGCTTCCACTCTACAGCGCTGCGCTCCATGAACTCCGTCTTCCTCCTCCCCAAACCCCTAGCTTTCGCCGCAACTTCCTCCCCCTCATTGCTCGTCTACCAGACTTGTACTCCCTCTTCCATCATTGGAGCCCCGAAGGTCAATTGCGCTCATCGCAGCAACGCTCTCCGGAAATCGCTGCTCGAGCTGAGATCCCCTCCCAGGTTTCTTTATCTCAAAGCTCCATTTTCTTCTATTTCTTTGTACAACACCTACGAGAGTAATTGGGGGTTTAAAGCTGTAAACTTGCAGGGTCTGGCTCGACAATTGCTGTCAACTTCTGATTTCTAGCATTTTTGGTCTCTCTTGTGCCCTCTCTGTTCATGGAGCTGTTGCCGGCGTGATGTATCCATGCGAAGATGTTGATAGATACCACAGTGGTGTTAGTGGGCTAGAAGGCGCCGCGCTGATGGAGAAGCTTAGTTCCATTGTCTCTATTCATCGGTCACTGCGTTACAAAGAAGTAATTTTGCGTTTCTTTTAAGAGGCATTTCTCTGGATCTAAGTAATATTTCCAACTTATTCTTTTCTTGTTGGGCATTTTGACTTAGGTGTGGGATGCACTCAAGATTCTTGATGCCGCCGATGTGGAAAATCCCGAAGCTGCCTCAGAAATGTAGGATGGTCTCTTGTACCTTGAGCTGTGGATACCATCTAATGTTGACTGTTGCTATTTAACTCTAACAGAGAAACACCTGCCTAGTTTTTCATGTGCAGAATTGAAATATACTCGTTGAGAGCTGTTCCAAAATCATTGGCCGGAAAGCCAGAGGGATGGAACAGTGAGTCTATTTGATTCAGAATCAGTAAACACTTCTTATTTATGGATTTTATAACAGTTACGGATACAACATTCTGTATGAAAGCTGGTATAACTCAGGAATAGGGGTGCAAGTGAGCCGAGCTACTAGCAATCGACGTGATGAAAACTCGAACTCGACTCAACCTTGTCGAGCTCGAGCTGAACATTACATGTGAGCGAGCCGAGCTCGAGCTATCCAATACTTGACTCGAGGAGCTTGCGAGTCTAATCGAGCTCATTCACGAGCTCAATTGAGCTCGCTAGAATTTGAACCCACAGGGCTACAGAGCTCGATCTCGAGCCGAGTTTTATCGAGCTAGTTCACGAGCTCATTCAAGCTTGAAAAAGTAAACGAGCATAACGAGCTGAGCTTGAGTTGCTCGAGTATAGTTCGAGCCCGGAGATCGGAGCTCGACCGAGCTCGAGCTCGAGCTCAACATTTTGTAAATGAGCCAAGCCGAGCTTGCCTGTACTCGAGCTTGACTCGGCTAGATTACAACCCTAAGTTAGGAACAGTTGATATACCTTAGGAACATGCTTCTTATTTTCTATTTTGATGTTTTTTCCCTCTTGCATCCTCCAACATAACGTTTGAAATGAATACAAGCTTTTTCTCAATAAAAAAAGGTTTTCTTCCCTACTCATGGAACACAAAATTTTGTAAAAAAGATGATTTTAAGTTAGGGGAAAAATCATGATTAGTTTCTCCCCAACTGGTAGATTACTAGAAGCACGTGATGGGAAAAATAATCCTTGTGTTATTAAGCTATTTCCATAGAACTCAAAGGTGATTCCAGATTTCCAGATATATGTGATTGTGGAATGTTATTATATTAATCAGTAATCATATTCATTTTCAATATGTATGAGATTCTCAACATTCAATATGTAAGGTAAATAGGTAATAGATACGATGCTTTGATTTTCCAGATGGGAAATTGGATTAGTCAAGTTGTTAATGTGTAGTCTATCCTCATCCATTTTCCTTACTAGTTACTATAGTAATGCCTGGCCAAGCCTGTCCCTATTTTTTTATCACCAATTGAGGATGCTTCACTCTCATCCTAACTGCCACTGTCATCTCACATGTTTCTCAACTTTATCACTTGTATTTTCTGTTATTGCCAAAATTTCATTAATAACATGGAGCTGGTTAGTTGTAACGGCCACTCTCTTTGTTGTAGGAGAACATTTATGGCCTCGTTCATATGGCTTGACAGATGGACCAGCTTTAACTGATTTATATAATATTCGTCCTGCAGATGCGAATGGTAAGAGGATTTCTGAAACAATAATACCTATGTGTTACAGTCACAAGGTTCTGAACCATTTCTCATGTAGTGAATTAGTTAGATAAACAGCTATAGCAAAGATTATGAATATCTTTGTTTGCTGTATCTTGAACAGTAATTTTGCTGATTACTACACCTTTTTTGAGCAAACTGCTGATTACTACACTGATAAATAAATTCTAAAGAATATCATCTAGAATGAGAAATGCTATGCATTTGTAAACAGTGGTTATGATGACTACCTACAGAATTACACTCCTTTAACTACTTTATATTTGACATTCTCTTATAAAATAGAAGATGATAGTTTAGTTTGGTATACAGACCATTTAACCTTGACCAGTACAGTGGTGGAAAGATATTTATTGCCCCTGCAACTTCACTTTTCATTTGGAAGTGGCAACAACACCATATATGTGGTAATTTTTCTCTCAGCAATGTTGTGGCCTTTTGTTATTATAGGCATTAATTAATACAAAATGTTGGGCAGTCAACTCTTCTAGAGGAAATAAGTACTATGGTGAATGTACTGCTGTATCGACTCACTGTGTGAGACCAGCGAACAATGAAGCTGCTCCTGACACTGAAGCAGACAAGGAAAGTTGGGCACCTCCCGTGCAGGTGTGAATTATGTTCTTGAGATCCACAGGCTTGCTCACCTACCTTCTATTTGGTTTCTTGTGATTGAATTAGCTGCATGCAAAATTATTTGAAACAATGGCAAGTATTTTTATCCACATGTTAAATTTCTATTTGTTTTTTGAGGGAAAGACAGCGGAAGTCCACTATCACTTTTATTTAATATAAAAATCTTTTACAACAAGAGGAAAAGAACACATGTTAAATTTATATCTGTGTTCATTTGTATGTGTTACAAATAAAAGGTCGGGCTAAATATGTTAAAGCTCCCAAGTTATAGGTTATTAACCCTATGTATTTATTATATGAGGGTGGATAGGTGATGTAGATTTACCCACTACCCTACAAATTTTAAGATCATTACTGTGGCAGTGATGCTACCAAGAGCTGAGATTGCTCCAATAGACATAATTATATCATTTTGGTTGGCTGTTTTGTGAATCATATGTATTTATTCATATCTTTTAGGCTATACACTTAACAGACATCTATAAATAATAATTAGGTGTTCTTTTTTCCTTAGAAAGTTAAGCTCCTCTTTCATTTTTTAATCAACCATATTATGTCACTACTCATTTCCACGACATATTCACTTCAACTTTCCAACTTCATGTCAGTTTGATGTCGTTGCACAAAAAAACTTCAATCTTTAGGTTCATCGGAAGAAATCAAATATTTTGCTGAAGAGCCAAGTGGTAAACCAGATGGTTTGCCTTGATGGCTAATACAGAGCCTTACATAAAACATTTGTGGTTTTTGACAATTGACATTAGTTAGACTAAGTAATGCACATAAGTTGACTTCATTGTATCTTATATTTAACCTAAGTTTAAGAATGCTATTGGTTGCTATGCCAACTGCTAAGGTCCAAGACTAGTCTCTGGATTAGCAGCAGGTTTATCAAATGAAGCACTAAAATAAATATACGCCCAGTTGAAGAGCAGAGAATAGACAATTGTACTAAAAATTTTCATTGGAGTCATAAGAATATATGGATCCTGTCTTAAGAAGTTCCATTATATATGAAGATCATAAAACTATTCTTATTTGTTTCTTTGTGTGGTCTTCCGGTTTCCTCTTATGTATGTATATATCCGTTGGAAGATGGAAGATGATTGATAATCAGGTTATTCTAGTTTCAACTATGGATTTGTTTTCGCATGAACAGGTCAGAGGAGATGTAGCAAGATCACTGATGTATATGGCTGTGTCGTATGGATTTCAACAACCTGATGGAAGGCCTCCTCTACAACTTTCTGATTCACCAAATATTGGTAAGCAAAAAATATCTAGATTGCAGATAGCTGAACATGCTGAAGAAATTTACATGGATTTACCATAAACTTTCTCCCATTTTTGATACGGGAGTAATTAAGGTCGTAAAAGGGATGGGCCAAGCTATAGGAAAACTCCAACCAGCCCAAGGTTTTCCAATTTAGGAAAACAAAACCCAAATGTGTGAAATCAAGTTCTGACCCAAAATTTAAAAGAAAACGTGGCTTAACTTTTTTATTAAAAAAATCATTTTAGATTTTTCACGTTCTTTGGAAAATTATTTGTTGTTTTTTTAATCAATCTTACCTTTTCTCAGTTTCTAGAAAGTATCTTTTATTTTTTGAAAAAATAATAATTTTAAGTTAAATTGGGTTGGATCCATGGTTTAAAATACCGGTACTGGTACCGGTACCGATCTCGATCAGTGACGGGTACCGGTATGTACCGGTACCGTACTGACACACGGTACGAGCCGGTACGAAAAAGGCACACCGGCAAGTGAATTTTTTTTTTGTTTTTTTTGTTGTTGCTGTTAAAAATAATTCCAATAACACATAATTGTTTAGGGTCTTTATAAAGGCCCCAGACAGCCTTAAATCCGGCCCCAAATGGTTATATAGCCGTTTGGGGTGCTATCGGGTACTGTAGCAACGTTGAGTCATACTGGGCGATACCAGGGCGGTATGACATCAAATACAGCCCATACCGGGCGGTATTAACCGAGATACCAGGTATCGCCCAATACCGGGTATCTCGTATACCGATTTTTTGAAAAACTGGCCGTACCGGGCGGTATGGTACGGTATTTTAAACCATGGTTGGATCATGTTTTTTTTCTTCAACTTCTGAAATAAAAACCTGAAACTGATCTGAGGGCTCAAACTTGTGGAAAGAAAAACACTTGATCAACTTGACCCAGGAAACAAAAACAAGATTCTTGATCAGGTCAGGTTTCATAGTAGGTTTGGGTCACTAGGTTTTCCAGTCACCCCTAGGATTAATGTGTGTCACAGTAAATTACAATTTTATGTGAAATTTGGAAGACCAAGCTTGGATGCAAGGAGTGAGACTATGTACTTCTCTGTGTGTGTGTGTGTGTGTGTGTGTGTGTGTGAGCAATATCTCTGTTTCTCTATGCATACTTACTTGCACTCTTGGAATGAAGAATACATCAGTAATATGTACCTTATTGCAGGCACTTTTTTGGTAGTTTAAGCATTCATTATAAAAAGAGGTTCAAGAAGGTTGTTTGCTGATTCCTTTTGAATGTGTCATGCCAGAAAAAAGTGAAATGGGCCTTCTTTCAACTCTACTACGATGGAACAAACTTGATCCACCTTCAAAAGTGGAGCAATTACGAAATGACAGAATATGCAAGTTGTATCAGCATAACAGGAATCCTTTCATTGATCATCCAGAATATGCCAACCTCATATGGAAGCATGCCACTCCTGGCAATACGATTCTGCCGCATCCAAATTCGAAGGCTTGGATAAACGAGTTCCACTATGACAATAAGGGCAAAGATAGGAATGAAGTATGTATCTTTGCCTATTGCATTCCGTCTTCTGAATGCATATGCTATTATCTTGCTTGTACAAACTTGTTCTGTTTCTCGATTGCATACCACAATTGCTTGTGGTTGCCATTAAAAGTCATCTTTTACTTTCAATATGGTGCAGAATGTTTAATTTACAGGTTTTTGCATGTCATTTGGATCAAAGCTTATTGCCTTTTTGTGGAAATTTTGCGTGGATTTGAGATAAGCAATTAACTTAATAGGAACCATGACCTAGAATCTGCAGGGCATAAAGCATAAACATTTAGTGTTCACAATTAGGTGAACCAACAACTACCTTTCTTCGATTTGCAATAAGCCACTTGCTAATTTCTTTTTGTAATCATGTACATTTCTTATTTCCATACAATTGTAACAGTCTATTACTCATGCTATTTGTTACAATATTCTGTCATTGCAGTTCATTGAGATATTACTGGACCCATCAATTGATGCAGCTAAACTGGAGCTTGTATTCTACAATGGATCCAATGGTAGAATGTACAAGTCATTGTCACTAGAAGATAATCAAATTTTTAGTGTAGAAAGTGATGCTTCTGGATATCGTATCTTCACTGCCTTCACATCTCTCCAGAATGGTCCTGCTGATAGCATAGCTTTGGTTTCAATTAGAGATGAAGCTCACTTCGAAGTACCCCAATTTATTTCATACGAGGGCTCTCTAAGAGCAATCGATGGGCCAGCCAAAGGAATGAAGTCCATGGATATCATGGTTCATGAAACGGATGAGTCGACTGCAAATGATTCATTAGGACTGACAGGGCAAGAAATCGGGAAGTTCAAGTGGAGACAGTTCAAAGGAGATGCAACTCCAGGAAAGACAAATGTGGGGCAAAGGTTGCAAATGCCCTTGCACGGACAAGAACAACATGATTTTGCATCAACAACAATAACCACTAAGTTTTAATCTCATGCTAGATGAGATCGGCTATATGGGATTTGTCTCTAAATTCTCGTGACCAAGGCTAGATCCACCACTATTTGTCTCCACGTGTTTTTTTTTTTTCATGCAGTATATAAAGTTGTAAGTTACCTAAGCGATTCTAGTTTTTCACTATTTCACCCCTACTTTGTAGGATTAGTAAACGTGAGTTGTTATTTTAGAAATTCCGGGTTCTTTGTATCTTGTATTTTCTAACAGTTGAAAAGAGGGAAACGATAAAAGATTATATCACATGGCTCGGCAATCTTCTTGTGTTTGAAAGACCAAAGTTAAAAACTTTTTCTATTTCCAGCAGAGTGAGAATTACAAATTTCCAAGTAAATTAAACATGGGAGTTTTATGCAAATAATGTACAGAAACAAATCTCTGTTCTTTATAATGGTTATACATTTTGAGAGCCATCAATGGAATAATTTCACACCTTTTCTGCTGTGTGCAAACTCTGTTTTTGAGAATAATCCCGATGAAAGAGCAGGCCTCTGTCAAATATTTAATCAATTAGAGCGATATTATCAAAACAAATCTTACATCACACATTTGCATAGGTATTTGGTAACAAAACTGAGAACATCACTGCTAAAAGAAAGCTAGACACCTTTTTCATAGATTTTGCGGGGAATGAAGCATTCCATCTAACTGAGATCTCACGTTCTAATATTTCAGTTTGAAGAAACTACTTGAGAGCACCAAAGTGATGGGAAGCTTTACCTTCATTGGAAACTCAAAATGATACAGTAACATGTCAAAGATTTCCAGCTGGCCTTTAGCATGATAAGATGGTTAGAGGAAACATTTCCTGGTTATGTTAAAGTTTAAACTAAAAGTAGGTATCAAGAAAGAAGCTGCAAGAACATTCTCCATGAAAAAGCTCTAAATTTCTTTAAGACATCAGAAAACTCAAACATACAAGCCAAAATATTACATGTAAAGAAGTCATATACTCAAGCTCACAAGTTTTACATACCTCCATCATCTCTCCTTATAGTAGTTGTGGAGTTGTACTTGTACTGTATTCATATTGCACATAAGTAAAGCTCTAACTATCAACAATCGGAAACATCCTTTCCAGAGAAAAAATCAAGGTTCCCCTGACATCAAATTACAAACAAATACATTCATATGAAACTGACCCTAACCTTCAATGGTGAAAGTCCAGATCTGGTTGTATCATAGGCACCTGTTTCCTAAATAGAGGTGTTGATATACATACACAGACAGTATATTTACAAAAGGTGCAAAAGTAATAAAAATAGTAACAGAAGTTTCTTCGTGGTATGTCATTGTAGTTCAATCATATTTGTAGCAAGGACGTAACAAACACTATATGGGTGCAAAATAGCATGTATATACGTAAACACACGAAGAAGCACACAAACCCACAGATAGTTTGTAACTAAAGGTGCCATGTTGCCCTATTTGAACCACATAAATATAACTGTAATGAAAATGATTGGATCTTTAGGATGCAGATGAAAAATCTTTCCAATATATAGTGCATTTGAAAAAGGATCACTAAGAATTACAATGCTAAACCTTGTACAAAGTGTATTGACACCGGTTAACTCTTAACTTTTAGAGTAGAATAAGCATCCTGATCTTCTAAGTTCTAACCCTGCTGGCCAATCTGGCTTGATGCCTTGCATAAATGACTTTTTCTTCCATTGTGCATGAATTGGATGACTGGATTTATATTCACTAAAATGGTCTTTTAATCTCACCCAATCCCCACATCATAAGATTCAAATCTTCCCCATTCATCCATGGATCCGAATAAGATTTATTTTATTACTGAAAGAAATCTACCCATCTACTTCAAGCTGTCAAGGACACATGTTATTTAATTGTCTACCACTAACTATGATGCCAAGAGGTAATTTGCATTATTATAAAATTAGGTGGATAACTGGATATCTGATTAAAACTAACCGAGGTGGCATCGTAATTTACCAATTAATTCTTTATGTGGCCTATGTATCCCAATAGAAGGCTCTTAGTGATGGGAAGTGCATTTGAGTTCCTCAATGAATGCAACAACTAATAATATGGACTCAAATTCACATGAAAATATATGATGAACACAACAAACTTCTTAATGAATAATTATTAGTTAATACTATCAAATGACCGAAATACCATGTTTATCTGATCACGTGCAAAACTAACCAAGAAGATACACAGCACTGACAAGAAATTATCAACCTGATAAAATACTTATATCAACACCTAATATTGCATCTACATGAAGAGATTATGTTTTGCAAATTTGAGCACAGATTATGCAGTAAACTTACACAATCACACATTCCTCTCTGTACTTGTATAAAGAGGTTTACTACCATGAAAAATGTGCCTATCAACGAAAATTTTTCCAGAAAATCATGCACCTGCAGAACAACTGCTTTTACATGAATAGTTTCAAAGAAGATAATTTCATGCAATACATTTTTCTTACAAGGACAACAAGAAATAAATGTCAAGTAGAATAAACAAGTTATGGTTTGTGTTCTACCAAGGATTAACATTTTGGACACTTACCCCATGTCAATTATCTCTCAAAAGAGTGCAGTATCAGTATCCTACAAGTGCCACTACGGTTAGTAAAATGATGAATGTAAATAGATAGATATAATATATTCTAATTCTCTTTGTTTTTTGGTGGTCTTGAATGATTGATGTATGCATGCACATCATCTAGGATAATAATCCTATTATCCTAGATCATGCATAATAACTTAGCATCAGACAAATAGTTATTGTTGGCCTAAGTTTTTCAATCTTGATTACCATCTTTATTTTGATGATAACAAATAAGTTGCTAATAACTATTTTGAGTTTGACGACGATAAGCATGCAACATTCACGATAGGAAATGAAAAATTTAAAGAAGAGTGCTTCTTGATGATGATGATCAACTAACCCAAAGCCTCAAATTCAAATAGTACCCAAACCAAATTGAAAAAAACCCTTAGGGCAATTTCTGCTGAAGGGGCAGTCAAAGGAGTGGTTGACCAACCTTCAACTAGTGGTTTGACTGGCAACTCTAACAGCCCTTTTTTCAGCCATTGCCTCTTGCAATCCTTGAGCCATTGCCTCTCGCAATCCTTGAGCCTCTTCATTGCATATCTCTATAGAAATGCTCATTTTGCGTTTCCTATCATATCAAGAACACATTGAGCTATTCCACAAGTATTTTTGAGCTTGTTTGAATCATTCATTGAGATAAACCCTAGCTTGATCTCTACCTTCTTATTTAAGCACTTGCTCTCGAAAGATTCATCATCAAAATCATCAAGGTGAGCTAGGAACTTATCAAAGGAGCTAGGTTGTATTTGTTCCATTTATTGCTCCGTTTTTTTGTATTTATAGTTTTTTATCTTGATTTAAAGCTTGTTTGCTAGACCTATGGTTGTAGGTCTAAGTTGAGTGGTTTTCATGGTATAGAGACATAAATCGACTTGGTTTCCTAGTATAGGATAGTTGTCCTTGGAGCTTAAGGTGTTTGAGATCCCTAAGTATTGAAGGTGATTGCCTCATATTGTAAATCCTCTTGGAGAAAACAATTTTCTAAAGTGCATTTTCTTTAAATCCTAAGTGGGAAGTTTAGATAGTAGATGTAGACAAGATTGTTCCATTATAAATATTGTGTTTTTGCATTGTTCTATTTGTGATTGCGCTCATTGATGTGCTTGAAATTATTGAAATTATCATACATATTAACTTAAAAATTAAAATTGGCATTTAGCTTTAAGTTTGCCTAAAATCACTACCCATTACAACGACCAATAGCTTAGTTATAAAGAAAGAAAGGGTGACCTGATGAACGAAATAATCTAAATGGCTCTAAGGAGGGCTGATGTAGCCTTCCCCTGGTTTTTGGAGAGCGGCTGTACGATCAATTTTAATTTAAACACAAAAAATCAAGTTGAACCAATATAATTCTACAAAAGCCAAAACATATTGAATGTGATGGAATTTGGAGAATTTACTAGAATGCATGTGATAAATTCTGGATATTTAAATGAGATATGCTGTAGACCAAGAATATTGCATTTATAGCAAATACATGTCTATCAAGATGAAGGGGAGTTCCACCCAACTACTGAGCTAGTTATGGTACTGGCTGGCCAAAAAGCAATAAACGATCTTATGTGGCATGATGCGTAACTGTATCCATCAGTATACCAAATCAATGCCAGCTAGTCTATTCCAGGTAATACTAACCTATCCCCACAGTCCATTCTTAAAATTAAGCATTCAGTCAATCATGGGACTAGCTGTAGGAGACCAAGATCAACTTATACTAGCATTTAGAGATGATGTATCAACCAATAACGTACCTTTTTTAGAAAATATATCTATACATACCAGATTTTTGCCAACTCTGTACAAAATTCACACTAACTAGTACCAATCAATATATAGCAGTCCACTTTGGCACAGAACAAACTACCATTATGGAGCAGTTTGCATTGTTGTACTTTCGTTAAACCCAATGCATGCAATTTACACCAAACACATACTAGCATGACATTCCATGCTAGAAGGTTTTCTTGAAGGAACATATATCCTAGAAGAGATCATAAAAGACATAATAACAAAATATAACTATAATAAGTACTTTAACCAACACATATTTACACCAAAGACAAACTACTATGATATTCTGTGTCTTAAAAAAAAATTCTGAAGAAACACATGTCCTAGAAGTTGAAATCATAAAAGTCAAAATAGCAAAATATAACTAGCATATAGAATGGTCTGTTAATAAAGTTACAGACAATACATAAGTTAGGCCTAAGTAACTTGAACTTTGTCACATAAGCATGAGACAAAGCACATTCCTCCTGTAGTAGAAGGATATTTGGGTACAAGAAGGAACATATAGATGTGGAAGCTGAAATACATAAAGAAGCATATATATCAAATTTAGGGGCAGAAATTTGTAAATAATATCATCTATAACATAACATATAATTGGAATTTTAAAAGACTGACAAAAACATGAAAACAAACATATTCAAAACCACTGAATGATAATAATTAAAAAATGAAAATATCCACGAGATAATACTTGAAAGCAACAAAGCAATTCCTCCAACTACCAGTACATACATTGTCACACTCCAATATCACTGAATGAGTCACAAACAACATTCCTGCAAAACTGCATCTGAACTTCAGAGTCCTCCATGGTTGACATCATATTTATGGTTGGGATCCCTGGTACTGTTTGAGAGGCCCATCATCAATGTAAATGTACAATATGGGCCAAACAAGGATTGTCTTTTTTCTTTGGATAGGATGAATCAAACTAATGTGTAGTTGGTTAAGCATGTGTTGCTTACCAGGATCTGACAGAATTCTTCTGTTCTGACCTGTGAAGCCAAAGTGTCTCTTGCAGCTGAAAAATATTACAGTGCCTCTACTAGAACTCCTAGCCCTCAACAACTAAGGAAATTCAGCCGTGACTAAATTTCACAAACCAGGAACTTATTTATCTGGATGTCTTATTCTTCAAATGAACGAAAACTTATTTTCTCAAGTAGCAATGGCCAATTAACTCCTAATTGCTCTGGATTTAAACCCATTGCTGTGTTAAAATCTTGCATAGTCACTGAGTGGCAGTTATTAAAATTGTGTGCATCATTTGAAGATCCACCAACACTTTGTGCTTGGATGCTATTTCCTACCCAAGTACCATTAATAGGCTTCCTATAGCTCTGCAGCTTGGGAACTGACTCTTCTATTAGATCATGCCCAGTTCTTGTTCCAACTAGCTCAGCACACGATCTAATCAGTTGTTTCAGGTATGCATCCAAACTCTTATTTAATAGATTGGCACAATCCATAGTCACTCCTCCCAAGCCCTGTGCTTCAACTATTTTATTCATTCGTTCCTTTAACATCTCAGTGTGGAAAAGTTCACCAC
This sequence comes from Canna indica, assembly GCA_034359265.1. Taxonomy (NCBI): domain Eukaryota; kingdom Viridiplantae; phylum Streptophyta; class Magnoliopsida; order Zingiberales; family Cannaceae; genus Canna; species Canna indica. The sequence goes on from CP136896.1 coordinate 54,123,318, forward strand.
AACTACAGCTTCTACCAAAGTCAACATTGATCGGACTAGCTTTTGATATCGGACGCCTTGTTCCACCAACGCGTGCTGAATGAAATGGTATGCCAATTGGAGCATCAATAGGACCTCTAGAGTCCCAATCATGTAGTGTATCCCTATCTTCAACATTTGTTACTCCAACCAAATCCTTGTCATGTATAGAAGCATGGTCAAGCAATAATGACTCACCAAATTGGGGCCTCTTGGAAAGCTGCTCCATACCCCCATCTTCTTGATGCTTTAGCCTCTTCAGATACGATGGACTTAAGTCACCATTGTCCCTGATAACAATATTATCAGAAGGTACGGCGAACTGATGAGAAGCAGCCTGTGCTCTCCCATTTGGTCCAATAGGACTTGGGTGATTATCGGAATGATGGTTCTCACCCACTATCCTGAATTTGCAAGAAGATAGAGGCAAGATAACCCCATTTGATGAATTGGGTATTGATGTCTTTGGACTTAGTAATGAATTATATCCATCGTCATGCTGAGGAAATTTCTTTAGAAAAGATATGGTGGACTTGTGCAGGCTCTTCTGATGATTTAGTGATGGAGGAGCTTTAGCTTGAAAGGAATTTTTAAGGATTGTTTGAACTAGCTGATTGTGCAGGGGCAGATTCTCTCGGCCAAGAGTCAGAAGGCAGCGCTTGTTGAACTCAGACTTGCTCACCTTCTGAGATAAAAACCCATTCAGACAACTGAAGTAGCATTGTGCTCGCTCCACTCCCACTTGCTTCACTATCAGGGACTTGAGTTCACTGGTGTTAGTACGAGAGTGCTGCAACACTTGACATGATGGCTGCAGTTGTAGCGAGGGCTGCATCTCCCAGTGAACAGTGTCCATTCAGTCAATAACCAAACGGCAAGAGTTAAACATCCTCTGCGAGCTGCTCCATTATATTTCTGGTTTTCAATCAGGATTAGGGTTTTCACCTTCTTTTACAAAGAATTCGAGCTACACTTGACTTTGACTTCCTGTTGCAAGGAGAAAAAGAACGTCATCTTCAATAGAAAAACCCTAAAGCAAAGCGAGACCAAAGAACCGACTCCACGACGGGAACTTGGAGATGAAAACCCACTAAAAATGCCATCTTGAGGACCTATATTCTAAATATGGAGAGAAAATCCCTAACACAATGAGAAAGAGTCAATATCAAAACCCGCTTGAGCAGAACACACCTCGAAAGGAGCTCTCGCATCGCACTGCAATTCCCTGAAAGAAGCATGTGATCGTAGGGACCGCAGCTGAGCCAACAGAATCTCAGTTGAACCAGAGCAGAACACAGCAGAAGAAAACAAAAAAAAAACGAAGAAGGAAAAAGAAGAGGAGAGAATCCATACTCGAAATGAAAAGAAAAATTAAATAATAGAGGAGGAAGAGGAACTCTAACTGACCCCGATGATTTCGCAGGGCTTTCCTCCGCTTCAACTATATTCCTGACTGGATCGCGGGCGGCAAACCAAGCTTTGATTCGCCCCCACAGTCTCATACTGCCGCTGTCCTATCGCTCTTCTCTTCGACATCTCTTCTCTTTCGCTCCGCACCTGGCGCTGAACTGTGATTTGATCAAGCAAAGCAATGAAGCATGGCAGTTGTTCAGTGTGCTTGCTCTTCCCCTCCCGACTCGCCTCCTCTCGCTCTCACGAAAGCCCTTTTAAAATACATATATAAAAGGTTTTGTTTTTCTTGTGCGTGTGGGTGTTGGGGAACTCCACATTTGAGTACTTGTTTCGGGTACACAGAATTTGCCGAGTTTGGGGGCGATTTCGGTTGATCCAGCAGCATACACCGTGACATAACTCGGTGTACATTGGCGGCGTGAATCGGCCAAATGGAATGTGATGTGATGGTTCATGTGCTTTCCACATTTCAGGGCTGTTGCCATGCGCGGGGACTTTTCCAAAGATGAATCTATTTCTGGGTTGGGAATCTACCACAAGTTTTTGAGGTCAACAACAAGACAAGTCAACCTTGGGTTGAGTTCCGAAGGAAAATACTACGTGACATTCAATATGTGTGGCCAAGAAAATGATTGGTGCAGGCAGTTCTACAAAGTTGGGAGGAAAATAGATCATTTTGAGATGCATTAATATTGGTTTAGTTGGTAGAATTTAGTTAAGTCATTGAAGGTATAAACACCACCATCATCATTATAGCAATGCCAAATGGGGACGGTTAAGAAATTATTAATTAGTATAAAACTTTGAGCCTTTGAGGTCTGCAATACATTTTACCTTGAGATAACTCACAGGCACTATGAGAAAGTTCCGGAAACAAAAAGTTCCAATTTTACGACAGTATGTACGAGAGCAAAATATAAATAAGATTTATTCAGCAGTTTACATCCCCATCAGTGGTTTTAGGCCAATATCCAACACTATCGTTTCACATGTCTGCTTGCGTCCACCTTAGATGGAAATAGGACAAACGAACAAAAAGATATATGCCTTTGCGTCAAGCACCCACACTTACAATGCCAAAAGAGTACCTGAAAAATTAAATATCAGGAACAGATTCAGCAAGGACACAAACAACCAAATAGGTTAAGTATGTTGCTAGTATTAATTAAAAAATAGGTAAATAATTTTTACATGTAGCCATTTAGATAAATTGATAATATGGACATTAATTAGGCAAAAATATGTTATGAACTCAGAAAGGAGATGGGAAAAGATACAAAGCTGCTGATACAAGTTGATAGTATAAGATGGCAATGACTTAGTAATAACATTAAAGAAAAAAATGAATCTCAATGAACTATACAGAACGGCCGGTTAATAGGTTTGATAACTCAATAATTTTGTAGGAAAAAAATGTTAAACAAACAAGGGCTGGGTTGATTTTGAATTTTTTCCTGATATTGAGCTGTACTAAGACAACTCATGGAACAATTATAGTTTACACCTTTACGGTGCCAGAATTCCAAGGACAGGTGCCAAGTCTACAATCTTTGTACGGACTCAATCATCAATCTCTTTATACAAAAGGAGAATAAAGTTCAATTACATTAATCATGTAATTCATTCAAAATATTCTTGGGCACCTCAGAACGCAATCATCTAGATTTACATTAAGATAAATGAGTCCAAGTATCACAATAGATCTATTCCTATGATGTAACTCCATTTGTGCAGTTCAGTCATAATCAAGTATCTTATGATTTTGTCCTATAGACCTCCATTTTTAAAGGAGTGGTCCAAAGAAGATTGAGCACCTTGATTTGAATAGTTGCTGGCCAGAACACTTCTATGCTTCTTTTGGTTAAAAATCTACACATCTGAAAACTTACCATCAAGGCTACATATAAATTTCATCCTTGAAGCACCCTTTGAGGATCCAGCTGCCCACTACGGTAACTGGAAGGAACCGCAGATAGCTCCAGCCTTCCTTTCCATTCCTCACCAGGCTTCAGAGTGATGGCCTTTTCAACAGCTGCAGCCTCTACACACAGCATATGCTTGTATTCATCATCTCCAAAATCAGCCATGGATTTTGCCTTCTTGTCCCAAGGATTCCATACCACTGACAAAATGAAGGATAATATGTTAGCAAAGGAAAAAGAAATACCAAGTAAAGAAAAGGAAACTTTTATAAGCTTGACCAGCACCATTAAATAAAAGTACAATAAAGGGAAACTGCAAAAGGTCAATCAGGCTTGCCTGCATCTGGGAGGCCATCTTTCCTCAAAACAAAGGTTCGTTTTTTCTCATGATCCAGAATTGCAATTTTGGTTGGTGTCCCTAGATATATCTTGTCCACCTGTCATAAAGAAAACCTTTAACATCAAATGGTTCCAAATGTAACAAAACAAAAAAAAAAATTCATGTATGCATACTTCAGATTCAAAAGTAATTGCATCTCCCTGTTCCGTAAATCGCTCCTTTCCCTTTAGGTTGTCAAAGTAATCAAGAGTCTCCAGTCCTTCAACTCGCACTTCACTGAAACATTGGTTTGATATTGAGCCCCCCCAAAAGAAAAGATATGAGAATAAAATCAATAATTTAACAGAGCAACCCTTGGTCCCATACTGCTTTGGTAACATTACTCTTTAATGTAGGAGCCCCACTAAGTAGACTGCCATTATCTTAAAAGAATAAAAGTTCAACAGCCATTAACTAAGAATAGTAACCTTCCTCAATGCAATCAAGTATGGAAACGAAATACTGAATATTCTCAACGAGAATGCTAAATCTATGATGATATGGGTGAAACATTGAGGTGCTCACATCATGAACAACTAATGCCACAGTAAACTATAGATGTAATGCAGTGCACAATGTATACAGTCCATGCTGGTATATGCTGGCACCCTGCTGCATATCTAAAATTCTAGCTTATATAGTTTTTTTACTCCTTTGTCCTACTGACATCTAAGGCATGGCCTCAGCATTACATTGTACATATTTTTTAGCCAAGGGCTTGAGAATTACACGCATTTACATCAACAATATTGCTGTGTATATGTCACATGAACCAACTGTTGCCACTATTATATTACATTCCCAGTTCCTTTAACTGTAAGAAGGCACTACAAGCAAAGCCATAAAAAAACTAAAACCATTATTTGCTTTGAACTTTTAATTAGAATATCCTTGGAAATTGGAAAAGGATAGTTATCAGCTTGTTGAGACAAGCATACAGCATAACAAAATAAAGTATACAATCAAATGAAAATAATGCAATAATAAAGAGATAGAAAGGATAAAGGGTCACATTGTTTTATTATGTTGATAAGGGCAAAACTTCATTAGAAGTTATGGAGAATACTTGAAGTCATCTTTTATTTGTGGAGGGTGAGATGTGTTAATTGCAATAAGGGAAGTAGAAATTCCTGTGTAGCTTTAGTGGTGCTTCTTGATACATTTTCTTCCATATCAAATCGGAAAATTAATTTCAATAAGTCTAAGGTATTTCCAGCCAGATTTAGGCAGCAAATCTGTCAATTTGTGGGAATCAAACAAGGGGAATTTCTTGCGAAATGTTTTGGATTTTTTTTCTCCCCTCGGAGGATACCTGCTAATAGTCACTGATTACTTGTGGAAAAGGTCATCAACAAGATCATGTTTTTGTCAAAAGTTATATTCCTCAAGAGGCAGGACTGAATATCAATCTAATCAGTTGGCAGATTATTACCAGTACAGACTACAGAAGTTGGGTTAATTGCATGAACCACTGCTGTATCTAGCCTTGACTCATTGAAACACCCTTCATTATTTGAAATTATATCAAACCACCCCTGATCATCTACTCATCATCCCCTGCATTGTTTAAATCAAAATTTTTCAAGTAAAAAATAATTTTCTCAACTTATATGACCCAGTAAGCTGCCACCTCACTCATTATAGCAGTTTACCCATTAAACTTTTTAATAATTAAATTAAACCTTTTTAATTAATGAGTAAATCAATATCACGAGTGAGGTGGTAACTGACTGTGTGGTATAAGCTGAGGAATATATTATTTATTTGAAAAAATTAATTAAACATTGTAGGGGATTCTAACTGGATCTTCTGTAGTGGCATAACATATTTTCAAACAATGAGGGGTAGTGGATGAATTAATACTACATGCATGGGTAACTCATGAAATTAACCTTAAAAAGTTATTGGAGAGCGGAGAGTTAGAGATATTGTCATCCTTAAATGCTTATTGAGCTAAACTTATCACCCCTTGAATAATGACGGTTCTCTTTATATTCAGTTGTTAAGATCTAAATACCCTCACAATAACAGTTTCAATTAGTCATCTTTTGGGTTCAAAAAGTTAGCCAACAAAAATGATGAAATTTTGAGATGAACACCGAAAGTTTGTTAAGGATGCTTGTCGGACGATTCCCTGCATTGACAATACTCCTCTTTCATTATGGCTAACCTTCATCAATATTAGAAGTCATCTTTTGTCTAAAAAGCACAAGGTGGCAGAATTATTAGAAGCCAGAATAGGTATACTCATCTGCTGCATAATATTTTTGGTCCAGAGTTATGTGAACATAGTTTGTGTATATGCATCAGAATTGGGATACTGTTTCTGACAGATTGATCTGGGGTCTGGACTCTTTCAAATGATGGGGCTTTAGCCTCAAAATTTGCTTATGATTATCTTGAAGATAAGTCTCACAGCCTGGACAGGTCCCATTTCAAAAATTACAACTGGAAGGATATTTAGGGGTTGCATTTCTCCTAAATATCATATATTAGGAGCACAAAAAGGAAGTAGCGCACACGATAGAGACGGAAAACAAGCCCTTCCTCGTGAGCTCCGCCAAAGTAACCGGCACGTGAAGGCCTTCCTTGTTGAGCTCCTCTGTCAAGCAACCGATGACTGGCAAATGAAAGTCGACCAAACCAGCACCAAAAAAGAAAAAAGAAAAGATTTTGAGAGCTTGGAGCTCTACCGTACAGAGTCTCATCGTACTCCTTCGACTTCTATATAGTAAAGATTTGGAAGCTTGCATGGGGTAGACTTCCTAATCCTACCACATAAAATCTTTCTAAATTCACAGGCCTCAATATTCAGCAATGCCCTGCTTGAATCAAGACCATGACAGCATTAACCATCTTATGTTCAACTGCTATTTTGCTGTAAAATACTGGGCTGAAGTGAGTTTTTTGGGTTATTCCTCTCGTTGTCTCAAATTTCGACAACTAGAATTCTGGTAAATGGAAGATTAAGGTGAAAACATAGATTCAACCTCTGAAACTAAATTGAAATGTCTATTGCAATGGCTATGTGGCTTTTATGGAAGCATAGAAAATGTTTACTATTTAGAATTATTCCAAAATCAAGCTATGCCAATTTCGCTAAGGATCACTACGAATTTTATTTCTGATGAAGGGCAGAGTATAAGCAAGACTGCAGATTCATCTAGAATCAGTAAAACTTTTGTAGTTGTCTGCTTGCAAAATGCATTGTGATGGTTCTCATACTAAAAGCATTGCAGATGGAGATTTCAGAATTTATTATATAAACAAATTCAGTGTGCAGCTGTTTCTATTTGTATCCATTTCTCCACCAATTGTCGAGATCAATGCTATTTGGATGGGACTAATTTTGTTTTAAAAGGAAAATGTCAGGTGTCATTTTGCAATAAGATTGCAAGGAGGCCATGGATACCCTAAATTGCTGTTCTAAAAGTGCTTGGCATGTTCAATTAATTTGTGAGGACGTTAAACTCATGGCTTCCAAATTTAATGGTATTGATTGGCCAGATTCTTATCTTAGCATCTAATGCTTCTAGAATATCGTTAAATTTCTCTGGGAGAACAGTTGTCCAAGTCTTTGCTACAGCCCTTGACAAAATCATCCTGCAATTAAGAAGGATTCTACTAGCAATGAATAGATGGCTCATGTTTTAGAGTGCACTCCGAATTCAGAATCTCCAACTAGACTCGGTACTATGACTAGCCTATGCAGTTGTTAATATTATTAAAATAAGACCAGAAAACTCTCTGGCAGAACTAATACCATAATAACAATAATCATTATTTAGAAGATCAATCTCCTTGCGTCTTCCTACCCCACTCCAATATTTACATGTAATTATTTGTATCATTTAAGATGAGCTTAAGGCATAAAATTTACAAATTGGCAGAGTATAATGAAGGTATCTACTATCATCCAAATCCGATGAAGAATAAGTATAAATGTATAATCACTTGTCTATCCTCTCATTTGTCATGTTTCATCTATTTATCTTGCTATTTCTTTAGATCTAACATTAAAATGGCTAAACCAGTTTTCTCATTTCTCCAGGTTAATGATTGATTCAACACATTATAGGTTACATATTAGAGTAACTTGTTAGCCAAAATTTTTTAATGGCTATAACAGTTCAGATTATCTCGTATTGGTCATTTGTCTTCAATTATAGTTCAGATGGAGGTTAACTTATGGAGGTTAAGCCTGTTTACTACCTGGTTTTCAGATTTCAAGATACAATGTAACAATTATCATGTTCATAATGGATTCAAAGTTCATTAAATCTATCAAGCTTGGTTGACAATTTTAGGTAGTATATGCATCTGGCATCCACAATAGATCCAACTACCAACATATTGACAATCAGTACTTAAAACACTTTAACTTGTTATATATAGATAATTTCCTTAAACTGTTACCACTGCAAGCCAGAATTAGTACCTGTCAACAATTTATCTACCTATGCATGAATAAGTTTTTTCACATTTTTGTATAGCAGCTATAGCCTAGTAAAAGATACTAATGTCGAACTCTAATAGGCACAAAATTTTCAATCAGGAAAAATGAATTATGATTGACAGTTAATACAGATTAGTAGAGATTTGACCAGTGCCCAAGTAAACTGGATAAACAGACACAATAATCGTCTGATATTCAAATATTTAAAGAAATCAGCACGAGAATTGAAGTAATTAGGCAGATAATTAAAGTAATTCCTAATATATGTTACTACCTTAATGTCAAGACAAACCATCACTAAAACACCATTAATACAGCAAAAGTCCAATTAACGCATATAAAAAACAACGGAAAATATCTCTATAATGTTCACACCAGTATCATATAAGATCTTCAAATGGTTACACAAGTTCAAAGTGGATCAAATTACCTAATATCAGAAACCGAAAAGTACGTGTGGTAAGCAAATGTAAAGGAGAATGGTTTTCCATCAGTATTTCTTACGCGTGATGTCAGCATTAGGTCGCCTCCAATTCCCAGAGTAACCCTTAGACGGAACTCAAAACTGAAAAACAGGGAGCAGAAATGTTGACTGAGCTTAATACTTCTTGCAAGTGATCCAGGCTTAAAGATTTACTAAAACTCATTAGAATGATAAAAATATCTTTCTTACATGCGAACTAGAATAAAGAATTCTATTCATTGACTGGTTAATTACCTATGAGGCCATATCTTGAGATCTTCTTCGCTTGGCTTAAGGACCAAATCGATAAAAGCTTTATTAGGGCTAGCTGTAGGAAAAGCAGGGTCGGTGTCAATACTCCAAAACCTATTCCTAGCAAACCCATGCTGTTCGAGATTTCCATGGCTCCCAAACTGCATTATTCTTAAATTGGGTGAGAAACAAAAATAAATGAAGCGAAAGAAAAACCAAAACTAAATAAAGAATATGTGACAAGGAATCCATACTTGAGGGAAGCATATTGGTATGCCTCCACGTATAGCTTTTGGAGGCTTGAAAATGGCCTATGGTAAACAAATAAGAAAACCACAAGATCATGAAAATGCAGTTTACATTAAAAAAAATGAAGATGCAGGAACAAAGTTAGTTATATATCAAAACATGTAAACCAGAGCTAGACAGTTATATATCAAAATTTACATGAAATTCAATCACAAACAACTAACTGTGGAACTTTGAAACATCAGAAGAAATATGACCCCATAATTAATTGTTGGAGACTAAGCAATTCGACATCCCCAAATGTGGTTATGATGATACTAAATACAATAATTAGACTAACCAACTATCACGCTTATACAAATTGTTAGAAGATACAAGAACAAGAACAAGAACAATAATAACAATAACAATAACAATAACAATAACAATAAAAATAACAATAACAATAACAATAACAAAAAAAATACGATGGAGAACATGTAGCCCTTCCATATGTTACATGGGCAAAAATATGAGCTATCAATGGGCCTGATGAAAATGTGAAATGACCTCATCAGTAAGAAATGTTAAAACAATTTAAGTAGTCCTGTTATAGGAACCTACATGTAAAAATTAACGACAACGTGATTAGCAAAAACTTTTCTAGAGGCACCAGCCACATATGAATAGCAAACCTATTATAGTTCTTGATTTATATGTCTATGATGTTGAGACAAATTTTTCACCTAATACCATTCACATAACCTTTAAATCTATTCCTACTTTGAAAAGAATTCAAATGTTTCACAACCCTTATAGGTTTCAAATCCCGCATAAGTTGGGTTTTATAAATGTTTCACCATTTGCAGACTTTAAGTCCCCTATAAATGGGTAAAAAGTTAACAAGTCTCCCTATAGATGAACACCTTGTCCAACAAAGCAAAAAATATTTGCCATCCTTTGCAAATTTCAAGTTCCCTGTAAACCATTTAAAAATTCATCAATCCCTTATAGATGGATGCCACTCTAACTAAGCCCTTTATATGTCAAGTAAAATATTTAACATTTTGGACTTCCAAATAAGTTCCTTCACGATTGTATAACATTTAAAAATTCATCAATCCCTTTGCAAATAGATGAACATGTTGCATATATAAAGATTGTATAATTAGTCCATTCACGATTTTTTTAGTGTATTGGCCAATTCCAAATAAGTTCCCCCTCCATGAAAAAAACTCCTAAAAGCTCCACTGAAGACAGCATCACAGCAGACAAATTAGACTCCAAACATAGAGACAAGGGACAAGATGAATGTTGTTTTATCATGTAGAATATATAGTTTGCCTATCTTTAAAAGATAATCATTCATCTTCTAGTTTGTCCCCTAGTTAGCTCATTGGGAGGCAAGGGCAGTGTGTCCCTCTTGGGGTTGTAGGAACTAGGAACAATCAAAAGAATTGCTGTAATTTCTCAGCACTGTTTCGTGGAAACACATCAATCAAAAGAACAGTTTTCAAACTTCTCGAATCTCTTATTTTCCTGGAAGATATTATTGAAATCCAAAAAATATTTTTTGAGTAAATATGTGTTAATAGTGACCAAGACATCATGGAAGAATAATGATGCTAGAGATGAAGATGAAAAGATAAAACAGTGGACAGTAAAATTTCTGGGCCTCTTAAAATCGAGCAATCAGCAACCCGTAATAGTTCAAATAGAAGTTCAAATATCTTATAATGATTTTGGAAACTCGTAATAGAAGTTCCAAATGAGTTCAAAATGAAAAAAGATACCACAAACAATTAATAAATAATAACAACTTGCAGAAATCAATGACGTTATAATAATGCAGTCATCAGTTACTGTATAGGGAACTCACTATTAGTTTAGTTAAGGGAGAAGTGCAGATTTGGTCCTACAAGTTTTCAATTTTTTGGACTTTAGTCCTATAAAATTCATTTTGGTATTTTCAGTCCTATAAGTTTGCTCCATAGTACACATTTGGTCATATCCGTGACGGTCCGTTAACTCTCCATCAATGTGGACTAACGTCGTTAATACACATTCACGGATTTGATTCTATAAATTTCATTTCGAAATTTTCGGTCCTATATGTTTGTCTCATAGCGCAAATTTGGTCCAATATATTTGCCCCGTAGCACAAATTTAGTTCAATATATTTGCCCTATAGCACAAATTTGATCATATATATCTGTGATGGTCTGTTAACTCTCCGTCCACGAAAAATAAACGGTGCTATGTCCATGTTGACGAAGTTAACAGACCGTCATGAATAGGACCAAATCTATGTTAAGAAGCAAACTTATATATGTTACGGAGTTAACATACCAACTTGTCTATATGTCGATCCGACATATAAATTTGGTCCTATCTATGACGATCTGTTAACTCCGCCAACATGGACATAACGTACGTCGTTTATTTTTTCGTGGACGAAGAGTTAACGAACCGCCGCGAATAGGACCAAATCTGTGCTACGGGGCAAACATAGACTAAAAATTTCAAAATGAAACTTATATGACCAAATCTGTCAACGTGTATGAACGACGTTGGTCCACATTGACGGAGAGTTAACGGACCGTCAAGGATAGGACCAAATCTATGCTAAGGAGCAAACTTATAAGACTGAAGAAACCAAAATGAAACTTATAGGACCAAATCTGCACTTCTCCCGTTTAGTTAATAACATAAGCCTCCATAAAGCTCAAAGGTGGGAAAATATCCATGTTGATATTGAATCATCGGGACATTAAGCAGTTTTCACGAAATTAAAGTAATTACTGACCAAATCTATGTTAAGAAGCAAACTTATATGTTACGGAGTTAACATACCAACTTGTCTATATGTCGGTCTGCCATATAGATTTGGTCCTATCCACGACGGTCTGTTAATTCCGTCAACATGGACATAACGTACGTCGTTTAATTTTTCGTGGACGAAAAGTTAACGGACCGTTGAGGATAGGACCAAATCTGTGCTACGGGGCAAACATATAGAACCAAATCTGTGCTACGGGGCAAACATATAGACTGAAAATCTCGAAATGAAACTTGTATGACCAAATCTGTCAATGTGTATGAAAGACGTTGGTCCACATTGATGGAGAGTTAACGGACCATCACGGATAGGACCAAATCTATGTTACAGAGAAAACTTATAAGACTGAAGAAACCAAAATGAAACTTATATGATCAAAGTCCAAAAAATTAAAAACTTATATGACCAAATTTGCACTTCTCCCGTTTAGTTAATAACATAAGCCTCCATAAAGCTCAAAGGTGGGAAAATATCCATGTTGATATTGCATCATCGGGGCATTAAGCAGTTTTCAGGAAATTAAAGTAATTACTACCTTCCATGGTAACCCTTGAGACTAATCTAGTTTAAAATACCGCCCGAAACGGTATATACCGGCCGGTATATACCGGCCGGTATATACCGGTTTTTGAGTTTCCCGGTATTCGATATACCCGGTTTTGAAAAAACCGAGTATATTGTGTATACCGGGCGGTATATAGCGGTATGATACGATATACCGCCCGGTATGGGCGGTATATGCTCATACCGCCCGGTATGGGCGATACCGGGCGGTATGTCACCGCAATGCCGTTGGCGTTGCCAACGGCTCTGTGGCCGACAGCCCGATAGGGCTGTCGGCCACATGGGGAATCATACCGCCCGGTTTGGGCGGTATTTGATATATACCGCCCAAACCGAGCGGTATTACATGCATACCGGGCGGTATACCGCCCGGTATGATCAATAGTGATCCCAAACGGCTATAGAGCCGTTTGGGATAGATTTGGGTTGTTTTGGGGGCTATAGAAAGCCCCCAAAACACCCTTCTTTCATCCTCACTCACCCCTCTACCCATCTAAACTCTCAATCTCTCTCAATCTCTCTCTTTATTAATTTCTACGTCGAAATTCTATCGAAATGGCGCCGAAATCTCAAGCCGACCCCGCATGGCAGCACGGTACTCGGTTGGAGAAGGCTCATCACTGGCAATGCCACCACTATAATATGATTTCACGTGGTGGAGGCATCACTCGATTGAAGCAACACTTGGCCGGAGGATATTCCGACGTCGTCAATTGCGCCAAAGTACCGCCCGAAGTCCGGAAGATATTCCAAGCGGAACTCAACAACAAGAAGGAGCAACATCTTAAGACTGCAGCTCAACAAGCCAAGTTCGACCGACGAGCTACCCAAGATGTCAGCGGTGGCCATTATGAGGCTCGAGGTGGCGATAACGACGAGGATCCGGAACTTGAAGCCGGCATCCGAGCTTCATTGGAGCATGCTGAATTCGAACGAGAACGGATGTATTATCCCGGATCTCAATTCGAATATGGCGGCGGCAGTGGCAGCGGTGGGATAAGCAGCGTCGGCTCAACTTTGGCTGCCGGAGCAATGGACCGAAGCGGTCCAATTCCCTCCGGTCCTTATATTGGTCGGAGTTCTAGCATGAGAGCACCTCAAACTCAGAGCAGAGGAAGCAGCAGAGGAGGCCTTCGTGGATTCTTCACAAACCTCGGAGCAAGTGGTAGGAGAACTAATGTTGATATTTCTGATCTTGATCCCAGGGCATTTCCTCCTTCATCGGCAAAGCAACAACGCATAGACGATATGTACGGCAAGACGAAGAAGTGGGAGTTGGGAAAAGCCATCTCCAAATGGTTCCACTTCAGCCGGATTCCCGCAAATGCAGCCAACAACCCGTACTACCGAACTATGGTGTCTACCATCCAAAAGGTAGGCCCAGGTATTACCCCTCCAACTCCGTATGAAATTTCAGGACCTTTCCTTGAAGAAGAGGTCAAGGAAATAAATCAATGGATCGACAGAATCAAGCGGCAATAGGGGGATTACGGATGCACTTTGATGTGCGATAGTTGGACCGGTCCAACCCGAATGAGCATCATCAACTTCCTCATCTATTGCAACAGGAGGGTTATCTATCACAAGTCGGTGAACGCATCCGATGAAGTCCATAGTTCTCTCTACATCTCGAAGCTGATGAAGGAGGTGATCGAGGAGAATGGACCCGAGAACTTTGTTCAAATTATAATCGACAACGGAGCTAATTTCAAAAGGGCTGGTGAGATAATTGAACTGGATTATTCTCACATATATTGGACTCCATGTGCAGCGCATTGTCTAGACCTAATGATGAAAGATATCGATGATATATCGATGGTGAATAAGACGGTAAAAAAGGGGCAACAAATTACGCGCTTCATATACAACCACACATGGGTACACGCCCTTATGAGAAAATTTATAGAAGGTATTTTTTAAAAATAATTTATAGTATTTATTTATTAATTAGTTTAGGTGATAATTACTAATAATAATTTCATATTTTAGGTGAAATTCTTCGACCGGGAGCGACTCGTTTTGCAACCAATTTCATCGCATTAAGGTCGCTCCAACAACGTAAGGCGGGCCTTCGATCAATGTTTACAAGTGAGGAATGGTCTACATCAAGATATGTCGGAACTAATGATGGAAAGCAAACCGAGAAAAACGTCCTCAATACGCGGTTCTGGGATCACGTTGCGGAGATAGTCGTCGCCGTAGAACCATTGTACAAGGTTCTACAACAGGTGAAGATGGAAAAGACGCCTCAAATGGGTCATCTCTACTACTACATCCATCAAGCACAAGAAGAAATCAAGAGTGTGTTGATTTCTCCAACCAAGTATAAACCCTTCATCGACATTATCTCCCAGAGGTGGGAGGATCAAATGGGTCGTGACATACACATCGCGGGTAATTTTTTATTTAATTTTCTAAAATTTATTTAATTTTAATTCATTATGCTAAATTACTTATTAAATTGATAATTTTTTGTAGCGTATTATTTAAATCCCGCATACCAGTATCGATATGATCTTGGAACGACGGATAGTTTCTTATATCCGCTTCGCAAGGTCATACAACGAATGTCGGCAACAACCAGAGAAGCGGCACAAGCTCTAAATGAATCAAAATATTTCCGAGATTCAAGTGGCAATTTCGGAGATCCATTTGCAATATCGTGCCGAGATTCTATGGATCCAGGTAGATATAATTTTTTTCAATTTATTTATTAATGATAAAATTGATAATCTCGTTACTAAAATCAATTTTAAATCTATTGCAGTTGAATGGTGGTTGCAATTTGGAATCGAAGCTCCAACCCTTCGGAAGATTGCAACACGTATCCTCTCGCAAACCACATCAGCAAGTGGATGCGAGAGAAATTGGTCGACCTTCTCCTTAATTCATACCAAGCCGCGCAATCGGCTTTCATATGCCCGATTAGAGAAGCTAGTATATGTTCATTACAACATGCGGCTTCGAATGCGGACATTACAAAACGAAGATATTCGACATGTAGATCTGTTCGATGTTGAGTTCGTCCAAGACGATACGGACCCGATAATTGATTGGTGGAGTGCAATGGAGAGCGACCAGCCTCTTCTTGATGAACCAGGCGAACCACCTCAGCCTTCACCAATTATATCTGATGCACTTGAGTCTGAGAGCCAACCAGAAGACATAGCCATTACTCCCTTGGACTCTCAACGAATTCGGCAAGCAAGACGCCAATCCAAATCAGACTCTCCATCTTCCCGATCAAAGGGAAAAAAAAAGGCAACACCTTCAAAGGCAAAAAGCAAAGCCAAAGGTAAACGACCAATTGATCCTTTGGAAGCAATTGCAGAAGCAGAAGAGGACGAAGAAGACGAGCCCTCCATTCATAGCAGTAGCAGCACAAAAGACGGAGGAGATGATGATGATGATGATGGAGCTGGTGGAGAAGACACCGTCGTGCCATCAACATTGCCATATGATGATCCATGGACAAATGAGCAATACTTCGATCACGCCACCCAAGATGATGACCGTAGTGCTAGTACCGGACAAACAACTCAGGCGTACAAGAAGAAAGGCTCGCGTCGAAGAGGTGGACCGACAGCTTTGCAAGATTACCATCACGATATGATGAGTAGTTTGCAAGAGGTTTCTGAATCCACCTACTCTGTATCCAGTACCTACTCAACTGATGATACAGGGTCTAGTTCTTGGAAACCCAACAAAGAAACGTTAATGTCAATGTTGTATAATGGATACCAAGGCATTATGCCATGGGATAATTTCCAAATATGGACATTAGAGAACTACAGTGTTGACCTTAGCCGTGTATGTCCCGAAGCCGAAGATATGTATGGGTAAGACGGACGTCATTCGTCCGCATTTTAAAATTTGTATTCATGTATTTGACATTTGAATATTAATTTTAAGCATTTCTTCATCAGTTATGTGTTATTGGAGAATTAGAGTTAGTTCTTAAATAAATAAATAAAAAAAAAAAAAAAACCAACTGGCCGGTATGCATTTTCCATACCGGTCCGTACCGTGTGTCGGTACGGTACGGTACCGGTATGTACCGGTACCGGCCGGTGACCGAAACCGATACCGGTACCGAGATTTTAAACCTTGTTGACCGGTCCGATTTACATGCAAACACCAAGGGATAGTACAGATGCAAATGCAAGATCAGCTCCAAACAGGAACTTCCGAACCAAAATAATCATTTTGTGCAGATCTTGAGTCATTTCTGAATCACAAACTGATAGTTGTAGACATTTCTGTGGTATTAACAAGGAAAAGAACAAAAAAGGAGCAAGAGAGTTGCTATCTAACCTAGAGGTGGCAATGGGCCGAGCCCGGCATGGCATGGGCCCGGCCAGGCCTAGCTTGGTCTGCACCCAAGCCTGGCTTGGGTTTCTATGCTAGGTTTGAGCATAATATATTATACTTACTAAAATTATATAAGAACAGATAATTAGTCTTGGTATGGTGGTTAGTTCCTCAAAAAAAATAGTGAAGGTCGGCAATTCGAGTCTCACCGCCGACCTTCATATTTCCTCTTTTTTATAATTCGGGCCGGCCCGAGCCCAAAGGGGCGTGCTCAGGCCTGGGCTGGACCGCCCCTTTGAGCAGTCGGGCCGTGCCTGCCTAGGTCGGCCCAGGCGCGGCCCATTGCCACCTCTAATCTAACCTGATGTTCCTACTAAGGATCAGTCATCCAACAATTTATCATAAGTACATAAAAATTACAGCATATGTTGGCACAACTGTGTAACCCAAAAGATTCCGAAATTAGACAAATAGACACATAGGACCATCATCTAAATTTGAGCTACTTGCATAAACTTATTGCAACACCATCTATTACCTAACCCTGCTAATGTGATTAATAACGTGGTATCAAAACAAATCTGCCAATATCAGGAAAATATGAACAGCTTCCCTATTTTGCAGAGGTAGGCTCATTAAAAGAATAAGAGACACGAACTTGATGTATAGCTCCTTTACAAAGTGAAAGAACTCGCTACTTTTTTTCACGGTTGTTGTCCGCGAATTGTTGTTCATACTTCACAGTAATTCCAGTATTGAGTTGAAGAAGTTATGGTTCCATGCAAGGTCTTAAAAACCATGGTAAACCACTCAGTTCACCCGAATCGTATCGTACTGAACCGGTGATGAACCAATTCTGGTTCACAGTGAACCAATCTGTTTACCAAAAAAAGTTCTGTTATTTTTAAATTTTATCCTTTCTAACTGATTTTTATGGATAAATGTGTAATTATTGGTCCAATTTGATAGGTTATGAACTTGTTATACTTTTTAGGTATTATTTTATGTATTGGTCAATTCCGAGTAAGCTCAACTCATGTAAAAAGTCCTCAAATATTTTTGGGGTGCAGGTTGCACTGCGCCCGTGCTGGGATTGGAGGGAGAGCACCCCTGTCAGGGGCTTCAGCGCGCCCCTAGACCAAACTAGATTTGGAGACTTTTTCCTAGGAGCCTGAGTTTACTCAAAATTGGCCAATACATAGTATAATGTAATTAATTTATTTGGCCAAAGCCAAGCTTCTCTACGAATTCAGCTAGTTTACCCGGTTCAGTACAGTGAATCGAACGGAACCAGGTTCCAATCTATTCAAGGGTCCAATTCGGTATTTAAGCCTTGGTTCTATGTATTTAAAATATAATTTTTTAAACAATTTGGTTTTTGATTTACTTCAGTTTACATTATTACAAAACCACATCTGAATAGAATACCAGCTTTTGATTCAAAAACCAACAGAGTCCTTTTTCGCTAAAACAAAACCAGACCAGAAAATTTGGGTCAGTTCGCTTTTCCCATTTGAACCAAATTTTGGACGGTCCTAGTTGTGAATGTAGTGGGATGTTGCATGATGAAATCCACATTCCACCTTTATGGATGAAACCCTCTTTAAGAACATATGAATTAGATGAACCATTCTTCCCTTGAGTTATCCCCTCTCCTCCTCCATCATGTGATAAGGTATTTAAGTTGTGATCTTGAATGTTTTCCTTTGTGTATATACTCCAACTTGTGGATTCAAGACTTTGTGCAACTAACAAACAATAGAGGGCATTGAATAGATCAGGTTCCTTTGTGCAAAGTTATGAAATCTAACACAGCAATTTATTGCTTTATTTAGTGCAGTAATAAGAGAAGGGTGAAGGGTCAGAGAAAAATTCATGTTAGGGACACTAGTACTTGTAGAACAGTAGAAGCACCAGAACAAATGAAAACATCCAAAATATTACAATGCCAGTTCCTTGCTCACAAGTTAGAAAATAATATTTTCTACCATAATGCTGAGCTAGATTATGCTTGAATATAATTGCATCCTTTTTTAACTCATTGCAATAACAGCATCATGCTTAAACAACAGTCAAACGTTGCAAACAGTTCATACCTTATTGCTGACAAAAAGCAACTCTTCACCATGGTCATTTTTCCAAGATGTCACATGACCTCCATACAAATACACCTGCCAATAAATAGAGGTCTGCTTCGTGAGGAAGCGACAAAATGGCAACCCAAAATGCAGAGTTCAATCCATGCAAAGGAGCATAAAGAATAATCTGAGGATGAAATATTGTAGTATCTAGGCAATCAACAACTTTTTGTCATTCCTTCCAAGTGTTACCAGAAAAATCACTAACAGGTTAATGAAATACTAAGATCCTTCTTCTTCAGTGAATATGAGTTAACCAAATAATCAAAAAAATAAAATAAAAAATCTCTCTTTATGAAAACTGTGGAGTGAAGAGGGGAGTGAATAGTGTGTTACTGCTAAACTTAAGCCTAATTTCAATTTTATTTGGTTTCTTGAATTCTTAGGCAAAACACAAATGATAACAAGCGATAAGCAAGTAAGCACATAGAGAGCAATGCAAACACACAAGAATTTACAGTGGTTCGGCAACCCCACCTACTCTACTACCTAAGTACCTTGCTTAGGATTTCAACCTAATTACTAGAATTAATTTTTTTCCTTCTAGAGGATTTACAAGCTAAGGCACCGATCCTCTCCCTGAGGGTTACTCTCTCCCCAACACCTCTCTCCTAAGAACAACAATATAATTCCTATTAAACGGAGTGGACTTACACCTGGACACCAAGGCAACCACTCATTCCTAGGCCTACACTCTAGGTCTACAAACACACACTTCAAGTATACAAAATAAATCACAAAATACACAAGTAAATGAGAGCAAAACTTAAACAAATACAAATTTAGCTCTCAATTGAAGATCCTAGCTCCTTTTGATGTTTTTGGTGAAAAAACAATGGATTCAAGGCTTAATTAAAGAGAGTAAAGCTCAAATCTAGGGTTTCTCCAAAAAAATTGCTCAAGGAGGCACACAA
This sequence comes from Canna indica, assembly GCA_034359265.1. NCBI lineage: Eukaryota > Viridiplantae > Streptophyta > Magnoliopsida > Zingiberales > Cannaceae > Canna > Canna indica. The sequence goes on from CP136896.1 coordinate 54,143,215, forward strand.
AGGTTCATATGATGGCTCAATATAAACAACAACCCGTTGGTAACCCATATTTATAGAGAAACATGGGTATATGACTCGCTCAATGGATTGAAACGGCTAAAAAAAGAACCGTTGGGCCCGCCGATCGAACCTCGGTCAATCGACTGACCCTTCGACCGAAACTGTATTAGTATAGTTTCAGTGTCAGTTTGGTTCTTGGTCCAGGTTTTGGGTTTCAAATTTGGTTTCTTTAATCATTGAGCATTACAAGGATTATACAATTACTATAGACTCAAAAACCTAGACTCTAAAATTCTTTTATCCTAAGCATCGATCAACGTCCTTCGAGTTTTATAGATTTCGCGCCGATCTTCCGATCGCAAATGTCGCACTACTCGATTTGGAACCTGAAATTATTTCACATTCAAACATTAGTTTCGAGTTTATTATCATCAAAACCGAGAACAAAACCAAAATTGAAAACCTTAAGCCACGAAGTATATCTTTGCAATCCATAATTTAGAATGTAAGAAATTTTTAGGGCATCTGAGGAGCAATGTTGCAATCTATTTTACAACTTAATTCGAAAGGATAACTCATCCATCAACTTTATAGGTATAACTTATTGGCCTAATTAAAATGCTTAAGCAAGAGTTGATAGTAGTACACCCATAGGCTCCCTTATTAATCAACACAATCTCTAAAAGAAACTCCTAATAAAAAGACTAATCATATCACTACAATCTCCCCACTTATGACTTGATATCCTCGACAAGACCTATGTAGCAGATCCACCCCCACTTAGTCATATCTTGGTAAATTGTTAGGGGTGAGCATCGGTTCGGTTCGGTTAAAAACCGAACCAAAAATTCGATTAACCGAACCGAACCAAAGAAATTTTTTTAACCGTTTACCGAACCGAAAAAAATCGGTTAATTCGGTTCGGTTCAGTTAATTTGGTTCGGTTAACCAAAAAGATTAAAAAAAAAACCAATTTTTTTCAAAGAATGCATGTGCTAAGACTCGAACTCGGTCACCTCAGAACCAGATTTTAATTTTTACCCTTCTAATCATCTTAGCAAACATTACTATCAATTTATATATAACTAACACCTATTATATATACGAATGTTAAATAAATAATATTACACAACACGATATTATATTTGTTATTATATATATATATATATATATATATATATATATATATATATATATATATATATATATACATATACATATATATACATATATATTCAGTTAATTCGATAAATTAACCGAACCGTCGGTTAATTTATCAAACCAAACCGAAAACCAAACCCAAAAATTTCTTTAACCGAAAACCGAACTGAAATTAATTCGGTTCGGTTAAATCAGTTTCGCTTCGGTCGGTTTCGGTCGGTTTCGGTGAATCGGGGAAGTTTGCTCACCCCTATAAACTGTATTTAAGGCCTAGGTTAATGAAGGGAATAGTGCCCTCAAGTCAATCACATGTTGATGTAATGAGGGACTATTCTATGGTAATGAATAAAATAAAGCAATTTTCCATCATATGCTGCATCTATAGTTATTAATAGGTTATGATGAACCCCGTAAACTAGGGCAATGTTTCTAGGGCCATGATGAGATCATGTCAGTGAGACCTAGAATCCAATAAACCCAATTCAAAATGTTCCTAGTCATAAGGTCACCGAGTAGGGGATCGGTGATTCCAGCAAGACTAGTACACTTGGTACAAGCTCTAATGTAGAGGGTATCACAGTTACCTATACGGCGTCATTAATGTACAAGTGTAGGTGCTCGTTGGAGTTACTTATAAGGCATCATTAATGTACAAGTGTAGGTGCTCATTGGAGAATGAGTTCACCGAACAGACCCGCTCGAGGAATGCCAAATGAAATCCTTAAATGATTGTCAATATGCAATTCTAGATGCAAGTAATGCTCGAACCTGATTGCTGTTCGGGAAAGGAGTTTCTCGGCGTTAGGAGGCAGTTTGGTGTCGACTATCATTAGAGGGTGCGCGTGTGTGTTCGCGTTTTGGGATCGAAGCAACGCCTACATCTTCTTGGTTGAGGTAATATTCTACTCCTTCCTCTCCCTTAGAATTCCCTGTCGTAGCTAAAGGGATCGTTGATTTTCGGGGTGCAAAAGAAATCTTCGAAATTTGGTTTTTTCGGCATTTTTCCGCTGTGTGTGTTCTATGCACCCCAACACTTAATAGCAGCTCCAGACATCCAAGCCTCCAACCCATTTCAAGGTCGCCCTTTCTCACATAGACCCTCTCATCATACCATGGACTAGGTTGCTTTGATACTAATTGTTACAACTCGCTCCATGAGATATCTATGCATCAACTTCGTAGGCATTAACCAACAAACCTAGTTAAGTGATGTTTTCAAACACCCTACTAAGCATTGCAAGGCCACAATTGGAGAAGAGTCATTGAAGACTAAAATTGCATCTTTCTTTCTACTATTGAAGTGTTAGCTTCATACTTCATATGAGCCCTTTTTCATCCATATGGCCCTTAGCTCTCAAAGTTCCACAAGGAGAGTTGCTCTTGATTGATGATCGTCAACCACTAGAGGCTTCAAATACCAAACCCCTAAACCAAGAGTTAGGGTTTAGTTCATTGTACTCCACAAGGCTGAACCATTGTCAGCCTGTTGCTGGTCTGAGAACAGGCCAGTTGCTGATGCTAGATTGTCGCAGCTGATGCTAGACTGTTGTAGTTGATATGGAGAAAAGAGGCACTCCACTGTCTCCCTAGTTGGGGTGTCAATTGCACTCAAAGGGATAAAATAGGAGCAAAAGTAGGAGAAAAACATGTCTTCTAGACTAAAGGATAAAATAGGAGAAGAACATGATCTTCTCAAATTCGAAATTAAAAATTATAGAGATAAAATAATATACTAACTTGAACATGGACCTAGTAGTGACCGCATGGTAGTGCATGGATCCTCTGGAATCATTTTCTATTACTGAAAAAGACCTACTAAACCTATTCTAGTGAATAACCATGTTCCCAGTCATTATTGCCTTTCATCTTCTACTCTACTTTTCTGGTCTATTAGAAACAGGTCAGTGATATTTTATGAACAATTCGCAAGTCCTGTTTACTGGTTATTGAGAACTTCATGATATTGAAATCAAGAAACTAGCATTGCAGTAAAACCAAGAATGAAGGGCTACATATCGATCCAACCAAGGATTATGAAATCATGACGAACAGCCTTATATCCATTAGTGCACAGAGCAGTAGCTATTAACTGGGACATTGGCTCAAATTGGACAAAAATCCAACCAGTTTATATAATCACAAATATCACTACGATCCCAATCGGTTTTAAATCAAGTTGTCCTCTTATTGTATTTCCAGTTTTCCGCCACATTCTCTCTTTTAAAATAACAATGTTCCCATTCAACTCAAGATTTTTCCTCATAGAATAAGCTACAACTCAAAGATACCCTGCCAAGGAGAAAGAAAAGGGAAGAAGAAGAGAAAGTTCATAGGTTGCTCCATCTATTTTAACCCTTCTTTTCATTCCTGGTTTAAATAAGTTTTCTACTATTGCCTACTCTATTGTTTTCCTTCCACTTGACAGATATTGTCTGATAAACTGATTTGAGTAACAAACAACAGTGGTCCATACTCATATAGAAATTCTTCTAGCGGTTTCCATGATTGTCATATCACTTCCAGTATAAAAATATACATTCAGCCACCAAGATTGGATGAAGGTATAGACACAAACAAATGTTACTCTAATTACACTTTCCCCAAAAAAATGGGGGCATAGTTTCAATAATAGTATCTTTAATCTTTTGTCAAGATTTAGCATGAATGGAAACTAGCGTTTCCAAATTCCAATAAAATCCTGAAGTACATTCCATACTCACTGGCAGGAAAATTCTATCCATGATGGCAAATTACTCACATAAACTTCATTCAAATCTACTTTTCTTACATGTTTCATAGGGATCCCTGCACTACTTAAAAAGGAGTATCAAATCTACTTTTCTGACATGGGTTAAGGGATTAACCCATGTCACACCTGTCTTTCATCAACAAACCATTTTCATAACTAAGTCCTTTACCCCTGTTAGCATAATGATACAATAAGCTAAAAGAAAAAAATGAAACTCCCATGACGTGTTTGTTTGTTTGTTAGCATCAAATTTGCTAACCATTAACTAAAATTCTTCTCTCCCGAATTCCCTCACGAAATCATAACCAAAAATGCTAAAACACCGTCAACTGAAAGTATAACTGGTAAGTACTTGACAAACTACGTTCTAGAAAATCTAAAACAGCTGGAGACCATTTGATTCTATCCAGACGTAAACAATGGATCTTACATGTATTTATCTTTTTTACAGTTTGCCATAAATGATAGATGTGTAACACAGGCATTGTGCCTAATTTAGGCGTCGTGACATCCAGAACAAGTTACTACCAAAAACACGATAGAACCCAGCAAGAATCACTACCTTATTCATTGATTCGCAGCATTCCACATAGTATCTAATTAATTGACCAAAGAAAAAGGTCGAAACGACAAAAGGGCCATGCGATCCAAGATTGTCAAATCAGATCCACCCCGACAACAAAAAATGCGCAAGCAATTATCTTAAACCGAATTCTTACAAAAATTAGCAAACAGAAACATCAAGAAAGGCGGAGAAGACCAAAAGGTCCAGTTAGGTAAGGAAAAGGGAGAGCTACATCAGACCTCGGCCGAGCTCCCGCGGACTTCTCTGAGCACGACTTTGTCGAGGCCATTCACACCCTTGCAGATCTCTACCAGTGCCTTCTCGCCCGCCATCGCCCAAATCCCATAACCCAAAAATTAACACCCCCTTATTCTTCTTGCAAACCCTCGAACCAGTGCGAACTGCGAAGAACGGCGAAGGTGAAGGGTTCAAGAAATGAGTGCGAAGTGGACAAATGGCTACGTGGGGGCGATAATTTTTTCTTAATCCAGGAATTGTTCTTATTCTTATGCTGGGTTTTATGCGGGAGCGACTTCGACCGCCCACCTGCTTTCGGCTCGCTCCTGGATAGGGTGTGCACGGGTATAAGATAGATTCGAAATTAATTGAAATCAATTCTATTGGATAAATTTCTAATAGATTCGAATTAAATTCGAATAAGATTCGGAACAAAAATTTAGGAATCGATTAAAATCGATTCCGATTGAGAATCCAACACATCATGTACCTAAAATCGGTACTTGAAACTTGTACTCTAAAACTTATATATTAAGGTACAAATTCTCGTTGAAACATATATATTTATAGATTTCATAATAGGTTCCAACATAGTACTCGGAATCTATACCTTGGAACCTGTCTATGAACAGATTCTAACAGGGTACTCGAAATCAAAATCGAAACATGTGATTCTGAATAGGATCCGATTTTAGATTTCAATTAATAGAATAGAATCTGGTTCCAAAACTTAGGAACTTGTCTTATATAAGATAAAGTTTGAGTATCATGAAAAATACAAAATATCCAGATCTGGTCATCCCTACTCACGGCGCACATAGTGAGCGCGACGAGTTTGTTCTTCCGCACGTGGGAATATGCGGACTCGCCTAGGAGATCGAGCTGTCGTGTCTTTCCCGAACTGTCGTGCACGTAAATTAATGAGGATGGCAATTTAAATCAATTAATCAATTAATTTAATTATAAAATTCAATTATTAATAATAATTTTAACTTTATAAAATCATTTAAATCATATTCTATTTCAATTAGTATGATGTTTTTTTTGGCAAAAGATTAAAAGATAACATATATTATTACGTTAATTTATTTAAGAAAAGTACTTCTTTAACTATAGTGAAAATTTTTGATACAAGAACATCAAATAAATCTTCTATTACTTTTTAATAACCAGTTGTTTTTTTAAAAAAAATAGAAAGTCAAAATTGATAATCATACTAAGATTTCAATCCTAAATTTATAGAAAAATATAAAATATTTTCATGCTACTCAGTTGACTACTTTTTAATAACTAGTTATTAATTAATAACTAGATAATCATATTTATCCAAATATATTAGTTCGATTCAGGTTAATCATCAAATATCTAACATTTAATCCATTTAGAGAACTTATAATTTTTATATAATAAAAGTAACTAAGTATGAAATAAATAAGGTAATAATTTCTCGCTCATTTAATAAAAAAGAAACTTTCATGAATATTTTTATAAAATTATTAAATCGATATTTATGTAATGTTCATTCACAAAAACTATTTTCGGGATTTTCTTATGAATGAATTTTTTAAAAGAATTTTACAAAAATATTCTATTTTAAACAAAAATGTGTAACACGTCATAATTATTTTTTGAAAAAAAATTTAAAAATTTAAAAAAGTCCAAAAAAATATATGAATTGTATTTATTATAATAAAAATATATTTTAAAGGTACAAAACAATGTGACCTAAAAATATCAAAAATATTATTTTTGAAAATTTTGAATTGTAAATAAAAATTAAATTTTAAAATTTCGGTTTAATAAAATTATATTTTTAATTTAATAGGAAAAAAGATAAATTTTTATCTCATTTTAATATAAATTCACGCCGGTATAGAAATGAATTTGATTGGAGCATAAGTAGTATGATTTTAATAAGCATGGTTGAAATTAAATTTATATTTATATTTAAATATAAATATAGACTATATAGTTGACATTTTATTTTATTTTATCTTATATATTATATAAAACACATCTTCATGTGGTAATTTTAAAATTAGAAATTTAAAAATAAATATAAATTATAGAATTAATATAATTTTACTTAATAATTTTAATTAAAAAAATATAACTTAATTAGACGAGTGTCGATCCAACATTAACTATTTTAATTTTTCACACACGTAAATGTTAAAATTTTAATTAAATATTCATAACTTTTTAATTCACGCTTTTTGGTTAATAAAATTATTTAAATGAAATTTGAAATTGGCTACATTTGTAAATAAATAAAATTTTGAAATTAATATAATTTTATAATTCTAATAATTCTAATTATAAAAAAAAATACATCTTCGTGTATACATATATTGCTTCCATATTAATATGTGTTCCTTTAAAATTCTAATTAAATATTTATAATTTTCTAATTCACACATTTATTTAATAAATTTTAATAAATAAATTATTTTTAAAATTAGGAAATTAGAAAATAAATAAATATTTCAAAATTAATATAATTTTACTTAGTAATTTTCTAATTGACACGTTTATTTAATAAAATTAATTAAATAAATTTTAAAATTAGGAAATTAGGAACTAAATAAAAATTTCTTGGATATTTCTTTAAAATCATTAAATCGACATTTATGTAATGTTCATTCACAAAAACTTTTTTTTGAATTTTCTTATGAATGAATCTTTTTAAAAGAATTTTACAACAATATCCACCAAATAAGCAAGAAATAGCCCTAAAATGAGCGAGAAAAAATATCTCATTTTACACAAAAATGTGTAGCACGTCACAAATTTTTTTTGAAAAAAAATATTAAAAAATCCAAACAAATATATGAATTGTATTTATTATAATAAAATAAATTTTAGAGGTATAAAAAAATATGGCCTGAAAATATCGGAAATATTATTTTTGAAAATTTTGGATCGTAAATTAAAATCAAGTTTAAAATTTTGGTTTCATAAAATTATATTTTTAATTTAATAGGAAAATGTCAATTTTTTATGTCATTTTAATATAAATTCATGTCGGTATAGAAATGAATGTGATTGGAGCATAAGTAATAGGGTATATTACTGTCACGTCCAAATTCAGGGTCACGTGATCGGCCAAGGTATACGTGTCTATACCCCGCAGTCTAACCCATGCGCATGCCAACACATAAAATAGCGGAATAAACAACAGCTTTTATTAATATAAAGAACCAAAATAGATTTTTATTTCAAAACAGCAAGATTTTAAATAAATAGCCCAAGTGCAAATATAAATAAATCAAATAGCAACAGTTCTTTTAACAAATAAAAGACTGAATAAAAATATGAATGTCCCCACGGGACTACAACTCCAAATACCAAAACAACAGTGCATGACAACCTACTACAGACTCTACTACGACCATAACTAGGATTGTTATAAGATCATGTGACTTTTCTGCCCTTCAGCTGCGCCAAGTGCTCCAGCCCACCTCACCGGTCAGGCTCTGCAAAACAAAACAACGATAACGGGTGAGTTCAAAGAACTCAGTGAGCGGTTCTACCAACCCCAACAAAAAAAAAATATCAGAGATATGATGCATAAGGTAAAACTCCTGGCTCAAGCAGGAAAATGTCACAAGAGAGTGTGACCAGCTAATAGGCCATCCGGCCATCACCTGCCCGAAGGCAGCCAACACCTAAAAGGTGAAGAACAACAGGCCTAAGCCTACCATGCCCTATGGCAACAACACATACTAGGATAATCGAAAAGTGTAATACTCGTGAATTTTTTTTTAATTTATTTATTTTGGCTTCAGCGGAAAAGTCGGGAAGCACGTTAGAGCGGACTGAGAAATCATCGTAGGGCGTGATTTGTGATTTGAACCTTATGCATGAGCAAATTATTTTATTCGAATTGGGATGGAAGGTTGGGTCAAGTCAAGTCTGTAGGTTTAGACGGAACTCGATACGGATGAGTATATGTCGAGTTATGGTCCGTTTAAGTCATAAGGGCAAAATCATAAATTAAAATAAATAGATAGGAGGGGTGGGCAACCGTACGACTCCAATAGAGCCGCACGCACGCCGAGGGCAGGAAGGAGGAGGAGAAATGTCGCCACCAAGCTTTGGCCGAGGTTGCTCGCCGGTCGTCGGAGATCGTCGTCGCGAGGCTTCATCCTTGTCTTCCCTTCATTTCCCTTGGCAAGGTGAGTGGTTTGCCCTTATTTGGTGGATGTTTTCTTTGTGTGGCCGATCACGATGATGAGAAGATTTGGAAAAATTCGTTCTCTTGTTCTTGATTTTACGATCCACCTCTATTGAACCTTTATTTTAAGAATGGAAGATAGAAGAGGAGAGACGGACCATAGCACTCGCTGCCCAGCCCCTCCTCCTCATGCCATTCTCAACCTTCTCACCATTGGGGTTTGTGCTCGCAGCATCTTTCAATTGTTTGGGGTTAGTGGGCGTGCTTATTCTTGCCCGTTGATTTCAATGCAACATTACGATCCTTAATTGAGGAAATAGTGAATGTTGAAGAATATTGTAGCATCTATTTAGGCACACTTCAACTTGCTTTTCACCAAGACCAAGGATTTGTGAGAATGCCTGGAGATAGAGTTCCTGTTGTTGACTTTGCAACGTCAATTGCTGAATTTGTGAAGCAAGAGGATTATTAAATTGATGGTTTTTCTCTTGAAGTCTCAATACCTCCTGTGGTAGTGGCTAACGAACAGTGCTATATATCCTATTGTACTTGAGCAACAAATATGAAAATGAAGAGTGGTTTTCAACAAAGTTTCTTTGTGAGCAAATATATGTGAAGGATGCTTTGAGATCCTCAATATCTGCTTCACTTGAAAATCATTTGGGTATCATATTTGATGTCAACTCATTATGTATTTGTCTTACATATTTGCATCCCGAGGCTTCGAGAAGGCTATTGGATTTCTGGGAAACAATCTTGCAATGCAAGAGAAAAAAAAACAGTGGCAAAAGACAATATGGTTAAAGCGAGTGATTCATGTGAGGGAACTTTAAGTAACTATGACGGGCAAACTTGTAGTGAAGATTGGTATTTGAATATTATTGGGGTATTTTAAAAAGGAGACGTCGGATGAGATCAAGATGAATATTATATTAATCTTGACTAGTCTCTAAATAGGAAAATCCTAGATTTTAATGAGTAAGATGATGGGTGTAGAAAGGGGTTAGAGCCGACCCTATTCTTTGGGCCAATCCTACGAGTTTGGGTTTTATGATTTCATGAAATCCTTAACCTTGAACACCTTGGTGTCTAGATTGAGGAATGATTAAGTATAGTGTTCAATCATAGTCTAAATAGTATGGAAATATGGTGAAAGAGTGATATGGAAATTACGGCTGAATCCTCCTGGGTGGGAATATGGCTACTAGGGTAGGCTCCCTTAGGAGTTAAAAATGTTCCCCGATTGAATTCCTCTATAGTTAAGTAGTGGCCGCTAGAAAACTATCGCCGTAGCGGAAAAGATTAGACTTGGATGTGTAGATTTGTAGAGGCTTAAAGTTGGAATTTTCATAGCATGTTATGACATGCTGGAAATACATTTATACATGCTGGAATTATTTATTGAATGCTGAAATTATATTTTCATGCTGGAATTACTTATTGTGTGCTGAATTTACTTATTACATGTTGAAATTTGGTTTTATGTGGAATTCGACCCATGCTGAAATTATACGATGCAAGCTAGGATTATTTTAAATGTATTGGAATAATGTAGTACATGCTGAACTTAGTCTGAGGTGTGTTGAAATCTCCCATCGGAGAAATAAGGTATAAAGTCGAGATTTTTGGGCCCAAGGGATGGTCGGGTTGGGCAGCGTACCTGAGTTGTCGACGATAATTATTTTTTTGTGTACTTGTATGTAATGTGTAGTGAGATTGCTTGTGTTGTGATTGTGGATGGACGATGGTCGGGCTGAGAAACGTCTTTAGCTGGTGAAGCTATTGCCATACTCAACGAGTGAATTATGGGTCTTGAGATTGCGTCAGTGAGCGAGTGGATTTAGTTGGATCGGCTATTTCCCAACCAGAGTGGGCGCCAGAACTAGTAGGCCATCCCAGTTCAACGGGCCCGGGTGGAAAGCTCGCTAGATAGAGATTCTAGCGACTGACTCGTATGTTTGAATTGTCTTGGGCCATCGTGAGCCGAGTGGATGTTTTGGGCCATCGTGGGCCGAGTGGATGTTTTGGGCCATCGTGGGCCGAGTGGTTATGGTGCTTGATATTTGGGCCATTATGGGCTGAACAACTGTGGTGCGTCTGAAGACGAGTTTGTGGATGAATGTTTTACTTTACACACTATTACATCTCAGCACTCCCATAATTATAATTTATGCTTGATTATATTTATGCTTGGGGTAACTTGGTGAGGGCTTGGTTCAAGCCACTCACTGAGTTCGTTGGAACACACCCCTCTTTTGTTGTTGTTTCGCAGATCCTGACTAATAGAAGTACGGTAGTACCCATGTAGTGTGGCTGGAGTTGCAGGCTCGGGCAGTGGATCTCGTGACGTGCCGAGTCGTAGTCGAGTCGTAGGAGTTACTTATGAATATGGTCATGTGATGGTTGTAGACATGGATCTTACTCACATTCATTGTTTATTTTTTTCAGTATAGCATACATATGTTAATTGGTTTTCACATGTTGTATCATTTATTCTGCATTTTGTTTGCATGAGTTGGTAGGCTTCGAAGTATGGACGCGTACTTTGGCCGATCACGTGACCCTGGATTTTAGGGCGTGACAGGAAGACCCTCTGAACTTATTCTAGTATAAAGAAACTCGGGAGCAATCGGGAAATACCCTACGAACTTGCTCAACGAGACGCGTAAGGACAATCGGGATTCGCCCATCCGAATTTACCCCTTTAAGATATCATAAGAGTCATCAGGTATGCCATTCGAGCTTACTCTTAAAAGATATCACGGGAATAATCGGGAAAGACCCTCCTAACTTATTCCTTAAAACCACCTCGGGGATAATCGGGTAGACCCTCCGAACTTATCCCACGAAGCTAAACTAAAACAATCGGGAAAGGCCCTCCGAACTTATTCTGGAGGTTGGGAATTTGCCATCCAATCTCTCCGGCTTAGCCCACAATCTGGCTCCTCGACGAGCCTCTCCGCCATTCATAAAGATATGTCGCACCATGACCTAAGTCAAGTCTTTCCTATGGTGTCTCATGGGTACTCTTATTGAAAAGTGTCTCAACACTCCAATATCCGACCCCAACTCCTAGACCCGTAATGTCATAAACTCGTGTGGTTTTATTTCATGCATAAACTTCTCATGTTGGTTCATAACAAATTATGCTGACCCTTTTGCCCCAATTTTAATTATGCAATTATAATTTAATTCACCAAAATTAGGGTTTTGTTTTAGCTTACTGTTCTGCCCGAAACTAATGTATCTAACCTGAATCAAGTTTCCAGAGTGTGTCCTATGTTTCTAAACTATGTTTTCTGATCGAAACAATAGGTTACACGACTATGTTCAGAGAAATATAAACACCACAGCAAGCATTAAAAAAATAGCACAGATTCATCATCTCAGCATAAAATTCAAGCAACATTGAATTTTCAGCATGTCATGAAAATAAATCCAAAAATTCACAGAAATAAAATCCTTAATTTGCCAATATATTAGAATTATAACATTTACACTTTTTGTTATCATGACTAGAAGAAGAAGAGTGTACCTCATCATTAGTATTCATGAGACAATCTTTTGAATTAGCTTCATAGCTATGGTAAGAGGATGCTTCATTCGAATAAGATGATGATGTGGAAGCGTTTGACCTCTTCTTTGCCTTGTTCTTCATGGAAGGGTAATTTTTCTTTATATGCCCCTTTTCCTTGCATGCATGACACACTATTTTTCTTTTTCGGCTCTTGGAGCTACTCCTTTGACTAGAAGAGCTATGAGCATCAAAATCAAGATTAGTGGTAGGTGAATGACCATTGTCATCACTACCTTCATTAGAAGTGCCAATCTCTTCGGTCTTGGTATAATCATATAGCATGTTTAAAGTTGTCAAAATATCAAAAGCCGAAGTACAATGCATGACTTTTTCAAAGATGTTATTTTCCAAAGAACAATATATGCAATTTGTTGCCTTAGCATTTAATTCAAACATATTAATTTGTTCTTTGGTCCATGCTTCCATATTTTTCTTAGATTATATGTATTTTAACTTTACCATATTAAAAACACCTAAACCCTTGAGTCTTTAGGAAAGTGTACATTCTACTCTGCCAAAGACCAAAGTTAGACTCATCGAACCTAGGAGATGTAGACGCTACCAACTCTAGTGCCATTTTTGGATCGAGACTAAATGTAGACGAGATGGTGAAATCTAAAACTACGACCCACTCTGATACCAATTATTGGGTGAAATGGTCACACTAGAGGGGGATGAATAGTGTATTAACTAAATCTTATCGTCTAATTCTGATTTTAATCGTTTCTTACAACTTAGGCAATTCACACTTCTAATATTTAATGCGAAAGCAATAAGTAAGCAATTAAGCAAATTCAAAATAGACAATGTAAACATAATTATTTATAGTGGTTCGACCCCAATGCCTACTCCACTACCTAAGCACTATGCTTAGGATTTCACACCCAAATTTACTAAATTATGAGTAGCTTACAATTGAGGACTTTACACTGGAAAGACCCTACACTCACCTCGAAGGCACTTCCACACCCGGAAGTATCCCGCCTTCCTATCGGGTGAGCTTTCCCACCTCAATTCCTAAGACCTACTCCTAACGTAGATTACACAAGTGGCTTTATACCTTATACACCAAGGTAACCACTTACACACAAGACCACACACAAGGTCTTCTTACAAGCTAAGTAAATTTAAGTAAAAATAAATTAAAAAACAACTCTATTACAAGAGGAGGAAGAAGAGAACTTATCACAATGAAAACACATCTTCTTTTTGAGCCTAGCACCCTTGATGAACCCTTTAATGAAGAACACTTGAAGATGAGGGATCAAGAGCTAGGTTTGAAGAATTTGATCAATTGAGAAGCTTGGAGGATGCTAAAGATCACTCTTTGAAGGTTATTGGCATCAATAGTTGCCTAGGAGAGAGAGAGAAGGGTATTTATAATCCTCCGATCAAATGGCTCATCAACAGGCGCATTTTTACCCATTGCCGACTCCCGATCGCTTGCTGATCGATCATCGGTCGACCGATGGATCGACCGCCCAAGCGACCGCGACATTCTGCCGCTTCTGGGCGTACTTCGGTCGACCGAATTGGCTACTGTCAATTTTCTGCCACATTCGGTCGACTGGACGATTGACCAAATTGGCTACTACCAATTTTTAACCATCTTCGGTCGATCGATCGATCAACCGAATTGGCTACTACCAATTTTTAACATCATTCGGTCGACCTACCGATCGACCGAACCTGGACTAGAAAACTTCTTTTTAGATATTCTTGTTGCGTGCTTTGTTTTCTGGTTCCATTCTTCAGCGTGCTCCAACTCGAAAGACTTTCCACGTATTCTTTTGATTTATCCAAGTCATCTCTGGTGCACGCATTGGTTTGTATCAAGATCGATGTCTCAAGACGTGAAACTTGACTTGTCATTTATCGATCCTGCGAGCTTCTACTTCAAGAACTTGGTTAAACATATTTGGTTTATTATCATCAAAATAGTCATGAAGAGAATAGAGCATGAAGGAAAAACCTTCGCCCAACAAGAGGGAGAGAGGAAGAGAGAGGGGCTGGCTTTGGCTGGCTCCTCTCGGCTCGGTTCCAAAGGGAAGGAAGAGAGAAGGAGAGGGAAGGGAAGAGCTTGGCGGTTGGGCTTAGGGGTGTAAACGAGCCAAGCCGCTCGCGAGCTACTCGAGGTCGATTCGGTAAAAACTCGAACTCGACTCGAACTTATCGAGCTCGAGCCGAGCCGAGCCGAGCCAGACATTCGAGCGAGCCGAGTTCGAGCTAACCTATACTCGGCTCGAGCGGCTCGCGAGCCTAATCGAGCCTAATCGAGCCTTTTATATATATATTATATACCGGGTTTGATTTTTAAATTTTATGAACCCATTACCCTCTAAAATGAACCCGAGCTTAGTCGAGCTCGAGCTCGATCGAGCTCACGAACGAGCTCGGCTCGTGCGGCTCGACTCATGAGCCTTGATTTTTTTTTCCCGAGCCGAGCTCGAGTTGCTTGAATGTAACTCGAGCCGAGCTTGAGCCAATAGACTAAAGCTCGATCGAGCTCGAGCCGAGCTCGAGCTCGTTATTTTCCAAACGATCCGAGCTCGAGCCGAGCCAAGCTCGGCTCGGCTCGATTACACCCCTAGTTGGGCTTGAGGGCGGCGGCTCGCAAGAGAGAGGGAGAGAGGAAGGGGGCGGTTGGCGGCTCCTGCGGTTGGCGGCTGCTCCCTTCTTCTAAAGCTTGGGTGGCTCCAAATAGAGAGCCACAAGCCAAGGGGAGGGGGTTTTATACTCCCTCCTCAACCCTAACTCCACTAGCCCTTTTATCAAACCTGCATCCGTTTAAAGCTGAACTCGAATCCGCTAACTTAAATTAACTTAATTAATTCTATTTTTCACATAACCATCTATAACACAATGCACATGTATATCCACATGTCACATAATTAAACACTTATGCACACGCAACATAAAAATATTAAATAGATTAATCTACACAAGCAAAATTACATAACTCGAATTCTTACTTACCCGAGTTTGCAAACTCGCACTGGACCATGAGTCGACTCGGCTCGACCTCGATCTAGTCCGCTAGACTAGCAAATACACCATAAAGAAAAATAATAAAATTAAATATCTAGGATATTATAATTACAATGACCTCCTATGAGGTTTAGTGAAATTACACTAATCTCTCATCTATTTGTAATTTTGTCTTGTGACCCCCTTGAGTTTTGCAAAAGATTATACAAACCTCCTATACTAACGGAAATTATTAGTGGAGTGTGTGTCATGTGCACTGCACATTCTTACTAATGACAAAAATACTCTTATGTCATTTAACCCTAATTCTCTCATATTTTTACCTCGTGATTACTTAACATTTAATTTTTACTTTCAACTAACATTAATTTCGTGAAAATATTAACTAATAAAACAATTTCTCAAATTTTTATTTTTTAAATATTTATTTATTTATTTTATGCATGCCTTTTAATAATTTTTTAGCGAGGGACATAATGGAGAAATCACATATTGCATTTAACACCGTTAGTTACAAGGGATGTGAGTGTCACCTGGACAAATAGAGGGGAGATCAGTATAATTTCACCGAATCTCATGGGAGATCAGTGTAATTTACCCTAAGTAATATGATTTTAATAAACATTGTTGAAATTAAATTTATATTTACATGTAAATATAAATATAAACTATATAGTTGATATTTTATTTTATTTTATTTTATCTTATATATTATATAAAACACATCTTCATGTGACAATTTTGAAATTAAAAATTTAAAAATAAATATAAATTACGAAATTAATATAATTTTACTTAGTAATTCTAATTAAAAAAAATACATCTTAATTAGACAAGTGTCGCTCCAACATTAACTATTTTAATTTTTCACATATGCAAATGCTAAAATTCTAATTAAATATTCATAACTTTTTAATTCACGCTTTTTGTTTAATAAAATTATTTAAATAAAATTTGAAATTGGTTACATTTGGAAACAAATAAAATTTTCAAAATTAATATAATTTTACTTAGTAATTCTAATCATTCAAATTATAAAAAAACACATCTTCGTGTATATATGTTGCTTCCACGTTAATATGTGTTCCTTTAAAATTCTAATTAAATATTCATAATTTTAAAATTCATGTATTTATTTTAATAAAATTAAATAAATAAATTTTAAAATTAGGAAATTAGAAAATAAATAATTATTTCGAAATTAATATAATTTTAGTTAGTAATTTACTAATTCACACATTTATTTAATAAAATTAATTAAATAAAATTTGAAATCAGGAAATTAGAAAATAAATAAAAAATTTGTGGATATTTTCTATAAAATCATTAAATCGACATTTATGTAATGTTCGTTCACAAAAATTATTTTTGAGATTTTCTTATGAATGAATCTTTTTAAAAGAATTTTACAAAAATATCTATGAAATAATCGAAAAATAACCTTAAAATGAGCGAGAAAAAATATTTCATTTTACACAAAAATGTGTAGCACGTCACAAATTTTTTTTGAAAAAAATATTAAAAAGTAAAAAACAATCCAAAAAAATATATGAATTATATTTATTATAATAAAAATGGATTTTAGAGGTATAAAAAAATGTGGCCTGAAAATATCAAAAATATTATTTTTAGAAATTTCAGATCGTAAATTAAAATCAAAATTTAAAATTTTGGTTTAATAAAAATGAATGTGATTGGAGCATAAGTAGTATGATTTTAATAAGCGTGGTTGAAACTAAATTTACATTTACATATAAATATAAATACAGACTATATAGTTGACATTTTATTTTATTTTATATATTATATAAAACACATCTTAATATAATTTTACTTAGTAATTCTAATTCAAAAAAAAATACATCTTAATTAGACAAGTGTCACTCCAACATTAACTATTTTAATTTTCCACCTATGTAAATTGTCACGTCCCAACTTAGGGTCACGTGACTGGCCAGGGTATACTTGCCTATACCCCAAAGCCTAACCCATGCACATGCTAACATCATAAACAACAAGTAAATAACAGCTTTTAATAATAAAAGTACCAAAACAGATTTTAATTTCAAAACAACAAGGTTTTAAATACATATCTCAAGTGCGAAAATAAATCGAAGAGCAACCGTTCTTTTAATAAATAAAACTGAATAAAACGTGAATGTCCCCACAGGACTACAACTCCAAATACCAAAATAAAAGTGCATGACAACCTACTACAGACTCGACTACAACCCATAACTAGAACTAGTATGAGATCATGTGGCTCCTCCACCCTCCAGCTGCGCCAAGTGCTCCAGCCCACCTCACTGGTCAGGCTCTGCAAAACAAAACAAAACAACGACAACGGATGAGTTCAAAGAACTCAGTGAGCAATTTTACCAACCCTCACAAATCAACATCACAGAGATAACAAGAATATGTCTATATCTACATAGACAATGTCACAAAGGTGTGACTAGCTACCAGACCAACAGGCCACCCGCCCACGACATCTAGTTCTTCAAAGAGGTGCATCAGGCCAAAGCCTTACCATGCCTGAAGACAACGTCACCTAAAAATATGCATCAGGTCGAGCCCTACCATGCCCAAAGGCAACATCACCATCACAGAAGTGCATCGGGTCAAAGCCCTACCATGCCTAAAGGCAACATCACCATCAATGAGGTGCATCGGGTCAAATTCCTATCATACCTAGAGGCAACATCACCGTCAAGAGGTGCATCGGGTCGAATCCCTATCATGCTCAAAGACAACATCACCATCAATAGATGCATCGGGTCGAATCCCTACCATGCCCAAAGGCAATATTACCATCAAGAGGTGCATCGGGTCGAATCCCTACCATGCCTAAAGGTAACCGCACACATATCAGGATAATCGGGGGCCTTCTGAACTTATCCTGCAGGTTGGGAATTTACATCCAACCACACGGGCGTAGCTCGTAACCCGATTCCTAAATGAGCCATTCCGCCATTCCCAAGGATATGACGCATCAAGACCTAAGTCAAGATTCTCCTACGGTGTCCTAAGAGTGTCCTCATTTTGAAGCGTCTCAACACTTCAAACCCGACCCTTACCCCTTAGACCGGCAATGTCATGAACCCATGTGGTTTTATTTCATTAATACCTTGTAAGTTAGTTCATAACAGATTATGCTCACCCTTAGACCCAATTTTAATTATAGAAAACATGATTTGCACATCAAGAAAACATGACAAGAACTCGAAGAAAATCCAAGAACAATACATAAATACCGAGCCGTCACGAACGGCTTCAAAAAATCCGATTAAAATCCCGAAGAGAGAGGGTAAACCACTCACCTTAATTTGAAAAAATATTAGGAAAGAAATCCCGGACGACGGCATCGAATCTGGCTTCAAAAGGCCGACGGCTCAACCCAAAAAAAAAAAGCTCCAAGGGGAAAAGAAGAGAGGGAGAGGAAGCAGACGGCTCGACTCGGCTCCTCTTGGCTCGTCTCCAAAGAGAAAGAAGGAAGAGAGGAAGAGGAAGAAGAATCTGGAGGCTCGGCTCTAGGTGGTTGCGGCTCCAAGGAGAAAATGGAAAGGGGGTTGGCGGCTAGCTCCCTTTCTCAACTTTTTAGGTGGCTCTAAAATAGGAGCCACAAGCTATGAGAGGGGGTTTTTATACACCCTCCTCAACCCTAAGCCCTTACACCCTTAATTCACAACCTGCATCCACCTTAAGCCAAAACCAAAATCCGTTAACCCGATATACTTAAATAATTTAATTAATCTCATTCTAATAAATTACGAATAATTAACTAAATACTCATATGAATATAATTATCAATTATGCGCACACAACACCAAATTAAATACTCTCAACTACCCAAGCCTAAAATTTATAAATTTATAAATTTATATTCTACTTACCCGAGCTCGCAAGCTCGCTCCGGACCATGAGTCTACCCGACTCGACCACGAACTAGTCCGCTAGGCTGGCAAATATACATAAAAGGAAAATTAATAAATTTAAATATCTAGGATATTATAATCCTCCCTCCTTAAAGAAAATCCGTTCTTGAATTTCAAAAAAGAAAATAAGGACTCACCACAACATCAAACAATGAAAGATAACACTCCCTTATATGAGACTGTTGAATCCACCTCTACTGCCGTAGGCTCGATAACATGGGACTCATCCCGAATATACCTCTTCAACATAGACACATGGAATACTGGATATACCCGATCCGTACTAGGAGGTAGGGCCAACTCATAGGCCACGGTAGGGGTGTAAGTGAGCTGAG
This sequence comes from Canna indica, assembly GCA_034359265.1. Taxonomy (NCBI): domain Eukaryota; kingdom Viridiplantae; phylum Streptophyta; class Magnoliopsida; order Zingiberales; family Cannaceae; genus Canna; species Canna indica. Next base: position 54,162,939 of record CP136896.1, read on the forward strand.
CAGCTCGTGAGCTACTCGAGATCGACTCGATGAAAACTCGAGCTCAAGCTAAGTAATACTCGACTCGAGCGACTCGCGAGCCTAATCGAGCTTCATATATTGATATATAATTGTATAAATATTAATATTTCATATGGGTTTGAGCATAAACCCGAGTCGAGCCGAGCTTAATCGAGCTTGAACGAGCTCGATCACGCTTGAGAAAAATAAACGAGCCTAAACGAACTTAAACGAGCCGAGCTCGAGCCGATCTGGAGCTTGGATATTGAAGCTCGATCTAGCTCGAGTTCGAGCTCGACATTTCTTAAACGAGCAGAGCTTGAGCATAAGCAAGCTCGGCTCGGCTCGGCTCGGCTCGATTACACCCCTAGGCCACGACTCCCTTGCACTTGAGAATAGGAAATGACCCAATAAACCTAGGGCTTAGCTTTCCTTTCTTATCAAATCTCATTACCCCTTTCATAGGGGACACCTTGAGGAACACCATGTCCCCCTCAACAAACTCTACCTCCCTGGTCTTTCCATCCGCATACATCTTTTGGCAACTCTGAGCTGCCAACAGCCTCTCTCTGATTTGCTTCACTTTTTCCATAGCCTCCTCCACCAGATCAGGTCCCATCATAAGGAAATCTCCTGCCTCAAACCAGCCTACAGACGACCTGCACCTTCGTCCGTACAATGCCCCAAAGGGGGTCATCCCAATGCTAGTGTGGTAGCTGTTATTATAAGCAAATTCAATCAAAGGTAGGTGTCTCTCCCAACTCCCCTCCAGGTCTAAGACACATGCCCTCAACATATCCTCCAGTGTCTGAATAGTCCGCTCTGACTTACCATCCGTTTGAGGGTGAAATGCAGTACTGAACCGAACCTGAGTGCCCAACGTGGACTGCCAAAATCGAGCCGTGAACTGAGTGCCCCGATCTGAGATAATCATAACTGGAACTCCATGATAAGCAACGATCCGATCCGAAAATAACCTCGCATACTGCTCGGCTGAAAAGGTCGTCCTGACTGGTATGAAGTGCGATGACTTGGTTAGGCGATCCACCACTACCCAAGTAGAGTCATTGCCTTTCCATGACTTTGACAACCCAGTCACGAAATCAATGGTTATCTTCTCTCATTTCCACAATGGTACTCCTAAGTTTTGGAGTAACCCTGTCGGCTTCAAATGCTCAACTTTCACCTACTGACACACTAAGCACCTAGACACAAACTCGGCCACTTCTCTTTTTATGTCTTTTCACTAATAGTTCTGCCTTAGGTCCTGGTACATCTTCGTAGCTCCCGAATACATAGTATATATGGATCGATGAGCCATCTCCAGTACCTGCCTGCGAACCTTGGCCATATCTGGTACCACAACCTGGTTCTTAAACCTCATGACGCCCTCCGAGTCCACATTGAACCTATTATCTGCATCTCCTCTCCTGGCCAGATCCTTAGTGAGTGCACAAAAGGCATCCTCCTCCTGCGCTGCCCGCAGTATGTCAACCAATGTGGACTGCACTCTCAAGTGAGCCACTAGCGTACCAGAATTTGATACTGACAAGACTGCTATGCCATTCAAACATAGGGCCAAATCCTGAGCCAACGGCCTCCTCCTGATTGCCAAATGCGTCGGACTGCCAATAGACTTCCTGTTCAGAGCATCAACTACCACATTAGCCTTTCCTGGATGGTACATGATCATGCAGTCATAGTCCTTCAACAGCTCAATCCATCTTCTCTGCCATTCTGCATCAGCACACAACCCAAGTCGACTCGGGAGACATCATAATAAACAACAAAACCTCCTGAACCCGAGGGTACTGCTAGAACTGGCGTCGACGTCAAGCGGTCTTTGAGCTTCAAAAAGCTCTCCTCGCACCTACTGTCACATTCAAACTTGACCTTCTTCTGGATCAGGCGGGTCAATGGCGCTGTAATCTTGGAGAAATTCTCCACAAACTTTCTGTAGTAACTTGCCAACCCCAAAAAATTGCGAATCTCTGAGACATTTATCGACCTCTTCTAGTTCTAAACTGCCTCTATCTTTGCAGGGTTCACCTTTATTCTTTTCTTGGACACCACATGATCAAGAAACCCTACGCTCTCCAGCCAGAACTCGCACTTGGAGAATTTGGTATACAACCTGTGCTCCATGAGAGTTTCCAGAACTACCCTCAAGTGCTCAGCATGCTCCTCTCTGCTCCTAGAATAAATCAAAATGTCATCAATGAACACAATCACAAACTTATCAAGGTATTCCTTGAACACACGGTTCATCAGGTCCATAAATGCCGCAGGTGCATTAGTCAGCCCAAATGACATCACCAGAAACTCAAAATGCCCATACCATGACTTGAAAGCAGTATTAGGGACGTCACTATTCCGAATCCTCAATTGATGATACCCTGACTGCAGGTCAATCTTAGAAAACCACTGCGCTCCCTGAAGCTGATCAAACAAATCATCAATCCTAGGCAACGGGTACCGATTCTTCACTGTTACATTGTTAAGCTATCGGCAAACAATGCATATTCGGATGGACCCATCCTTCTTATTTACAAAGAGTATTGGAGCACCCCAAGACGAAACACTGGGGCGAATGAAACCCATATCAAGCAGCTCCTGCAACTGGGACTTCAACTCCCTAAACTCAGCTGGTGCCATCCGATACGGAGGAATGGAGTTCGGCTTCACCCCCGGCTGTAAATTAATACAGAATTCGATCTCTCTCTCTTTGGAGGTAATCCTGGCAACTCCTCCGTAAATACATTAGAGAACCCGCATACTACAGGCATCCTCCTGATGTCTCTAGCCGCATCTCCACCTTCCTCTGCCACCGACACAAAGGCCAAAAAAAATGACCGACACCCGCCGAACAATAACTTTCGAGCCACAAGAGCTGATATCGCCATCAACGACTCACCCATTCCCTCACCCTGGAAGGTAAATTAAGGCATCCCGAACTTACTAAAAGTCACAGTCTTAGCCCTGCAATCAACTAAGGCGAAATGGTCCGCCAACCAGTCTATGCCCAATATCACATTAAGCTCCAACATCGGCAGGAGTGTCAAATCGGCCATCAGCACATGCCCACAAATGACAACCTTGCAGCCTCGAAAGACTGTCTTTGCCATCACAGAAACACCCGTAGGTGTAGACACCACAAGGGGCAATTCAAGCACATAAGATATCCTTGACAACTTAGTAGCAACCAAGGCAGACACAAAAGAGTGCATGACAACCTACTACAGACTCGACTACGACCCCTAACTAGGACTGCTATGAATCATGTGGCTCCTCTACCCTCCAGATACGCCAAGTGCTCCAGCCCACCTCACCGGCCAGGCTTTACAAAACAAAACAAAACAACGACAACGGGTGAGTTGAAAGAACTCAGTGAGCAGTTTTACCAACCCTCACAAATCAACATCACAGAGATAACAAGAATATGTCTATCTCTACAAAGGCAATGTCACAAAGGTGTGGCTAGCTACCAGGCCAACAAGCCACCCATGCCCACGGCCTCTAGTTCTTCAAAGAGGTGCATCAGGCCGAAGCCCTACCATGCCTGAAGACAACGTCACCTAAAAATGTGTATCAGGTCGAGCCCTACCATGCCCAAAGGCAACATCACCATCACAGAGGTGCATCGGGTCAAAGCCCTACCATGCCCAAAGGCAACATCACTATCAATGAGGTGCATCGGGTCAAATCCCTACCACCTAGAGGCAGCATCACCGTCAAGAGATGCATCGGGTCGAATCCCTACCATGCCCAAAGGCAACATCACCATCAAGAGATGCATCGGGTCGAATCCCTACCATGCCCAAAGGCAACATCACCATCAAGAGGTGCATCGGGTCGAATCCCTACCATGCCTAAAGGTAACCGCGCACGTATCAGGATAATCAGGGGCCCTCCGAACTTATCCTGCAGGTTGGCAATTTATATCCAATCACACGGGCGTAGCCTGTAACTCGGCTCCTAAATGAGCCGCTCCGCCATTCCCAAGGATATGGCGCATCAAGACCTAAGTCAAGATTCTGCTACGGTGTCCTAAGGGTGTCCTCATTATGAAGCGTCTCAACACTTCTAACCCAACCCTTACCCCTTAGACCCGCAACGTCATGAACTCGTGTGGTTTTATTTTATGAATACCTTGTAAGTTGGTTCATAACAGATTATGCTCACCCTTAGACCCAATTTTAATTATAGAATTAAAATCTAGATCATCTCAATTAGGATTTTATTTTAGAGTTTTGTTTTAGGGTTTTGTTCTGCCTAGAAGTTCTGTGTATACCCCGAATATACTCTTCAAAGTGTGTCCTAAGTTTCCAAACTATATTTTCTGGTCAAAACGATAGGTTACACGACTATCTGTAGAGATCTAAGCACATAATAACAGAGAAATAAAAAATCAGCCCAAATTTAACAAACAACATATATATTTCAGAAAGCTGAAATTTCCCGCACATCAAGGAATAAAATCCGAATTTTGTAGAATTAAATACCCAAATTTCTAACATCACAGATTCAAGTCATCATGACAATCATGCATACAATCTCATAATTTTTACTAAATAAAAACTAGCATATATAACAAGAATTCCTTAATCAAGAATCAAGCATTAAGATCAAGAATCCCCTTCTCAAGAACCCTTAATTAGTCATTATCAAGATCTTAATCCTACCACATAATTTCTACCCAAAATCATAGATTTAATCCTAAGCATGCAATCCATAAATTAAGAAATCAAATTGGGAGAATAAATCATGATTTGCACATCAAGAAAACATGACAAGAACTCAAAGAAAATCCAAGAACAAGACATAAATATTGAGCCATCACGAACGGCTTTAAAAAATTCGATTAAAATCCCGAAGAGAAAGGGTAAACAACTGACCTTAATTTATAAAAATATTAGGAAAGAAATCCCGGACGATAGCCTCGAATCCGGTTTCAAAAGGCCGACGGCACAACCCAAAAAAATAGCTCCAAGGGGAAAGAAGAGAGGAGAGGAAGCAGGTGGCTCGGCTCGGCTCCTCTCGGCTCGGCTCCAAAGAGAAAGAAGGAAGAGAGGGAGAGGAAGAAGAATCTGGCGGCTCGGCTCGGCTCTGGGTGGCTGCGGCTCCAAGGAGAAAAGGGAAAGGGGGCTGGCGGCTTGGCTTGGCTTGGCGGCTAGCTCCCTTTCTCAACTTTTTAGGTGGCTCCAAAATAGGAGCCACAAGCTAGAGAGGATTTTATACACCCTCCTCAACCCTAAGCTCTTACACCATTAATTCACAACCCACATCCACCTTAAGCCAAAATCAAAACCCGCTAACCCAATAGACTTAAATAATTTAATTAATATCATTCTAATAAATCACGAATAATTAATTAAATACTCAGATGAACATAATTAGCAATTATGCGCACACAACACCAAATTAAATACTCTCAACTATCCCAGCCTAAAAATTTATAAATTTATAAATTTATATTCTACTTACCCGAGCTCTCAAGCTCGCTCCGGACCATGAGTCGACTCAACTCGACCACGAACTAGTCCGCTAGGCTGACAAATATACATAAAAGAAAAAAATAATAAATTTAAATATCTGAGATATTACATAAATATTAAAATTCTAATTAAATATTCATAACTTCTTAATTCAAGCTTTTTTAAATAAAATTATTTAAATAAATTTTGAAATTGGCTATATTTGGAAATAAATAAAAATTTCAAAAATAATATAATTTTACTTATAATTCTAATCATTCTAATTATAAAAAAATACATCTTCGTATATACAAATGTTGCTTCCACATTAATATATGTTCCTTTAAAATTCTAATTAAATATTCATAATTTTCTAATTCATGCATTTATTTAATAAAATTAAATAAATAAATTTTGAAATCAGGAAATTAGGAAATAAATAAACGTTTTCAAATTAATATAATTTTACTTAGTAATCTCCTAATTCACACGTTTATTTAATAAAATTAATAAAATAAATTTTGAAATCATGAAATTAGGAAATAAATAAAAGTTTCGAAATTAATATAATTTTACTTAAAATTTCTAATAATTATAATTCAATAAAAATACATCTTCGTGTAGACACTTGTCACTTCCACATTAATCCATTTCCCCTTAAAATACTAATTAAATATTCATAATTTCTTAATTCACGTGGAAATTTAATAAAATTAACTTAATAAATTTTTAAATTAGAAAATTAGGAAATAAATAAAAATTTGAAATTAATATATTTACTTAGTAATTCTAGTAAGTCATTTATTAATAATTCTTTTACACAATTTCATTATTTAATTACTGTGATTATTTTCAAAATTGTGATTAATTACACAATTCGAAATTACTAATTAAGAGTAATAATCAATATTTAGTAATTATTACCGAAATTAATAATTTAATAATCTTATTAATTGTTGTGAAATTTCTTAATTTTGAATTTGTTATTAATTTTGAAATTTGAAATTAATAATCTTATTAATTATTGAATATTAATTACCAAATTTAAAAATAGTTCTTATAATTCTGTGATTAATAATCATTTTACACCATTTAATTACTTAATTACTGTGATTATTTCCAAAAGGGTGATTGATTATTATTAATTGTGATTAATTACACGATTCGAAATTATTAAATAAGAGTAATAATCAACATTGAGTGATTATTACCGAAATCAATAACTTAATATATAATCTTATTAGTTGTTGTGAAATTTCCAAATTTCGGATTATTAGGAAGCGACTCCATTTCGTGATGGGCGATTCCTTTCTCCTGAAACCCTCGCCCCCTCCCCCGCCGTCCCCTCCACCCCACGATCCCCCCGACAAATCTACAAGATCGCCGGTACCAAACGCCTCTCCTCCTTTTGGCATCCATCATGCTTCCCCCCCTTAGCCTAAAAAACCCCTCTCGTGGGCGCAGTTACTCCGTCAAGGAAACCCTAGTTTCGGTACTAGGATTTCTTCGCTGATGCTTTCAAGGATTCAGTCCGCACCGCCGATCGGGTCTCCTTCACCGCTGAACAAGCAGAATCATGGCATCAGCCATGAGGAAAAAAGCCTCATCGGCAAATTTCTAGGTAAGCCCCCTCCTCTCGACTTTGTGAAGCGTTGGGTCTCTCGCATCTGGTCTTCCTATAGTTTTCACTCGGCTTTGGATCTAAATGAAGGATTTTTTATTTTTCGTTTTGAATCTATTGAGTCTGCGAACCATGTTCTTAATGGAGGGCCCTGGATTTTTCGTTATGCCTTGGAAACCCTTTTTCCGCCCTTGGGATGAAATGCTCACCACTTCCCCGGTATGGATCCTCCTCTAGGCTTTGCCCCATGAATTTTGGCACCATGATTCTATCGTTGCTATCGCTCAATCCTTCGAAAAAGTGTTGAAGGTTAACGATCGTTCCTTTTCTTTTGAAAGAGGCTGATATATTCGTGTATGTGTCGAAATAAATTTGGCTCTACCCATTCGGCTGGGTATTTGGATTTCTGTAGATGAACATGAATTCTTCCAACCGATTATTTACGAAAATCTTCCTATAATTTGTTTTCACTATGGTGCTGTTGGACATCGGGATTCTAACTGTCAGATTCGTGCTAAAGTTTCTCCTGTGCATCCTGTTGATGCTTCTGTTAATGTTAAAGTTCTAAATGTTTCTCCTCCTAATGGTACTGCTTCTTCAAATGTTCCTAATATTTCTTCCTCTGCTATGGATTCTCTTAAGGTTGATATTTCAAATATTAGTTCTAGTTGTTCTATTAATGTCCTTGTGGATGCTACTACTCCTGTTGATACCTCTATTGTTCTCGCTTGTGGTCCATGGATTCAAGTTCAACGGCGTCAACCACGTCGGCAAGGCCTTCGTAGTGCGCACTCTCCTTCTATTTCCAGAGGAGACCGTGCTCGGGCTGGTGTGTTGGTGAAATGGCCAACACTAGAGGGGGGGGGGGGTGAATGGTGTGTTTACTAATTGATTCGTCTAATTTCGATTTTAATCGTTTACTTGGTTACTTAGGCAATTTAATAAATCCAATAACAAGTGGAAGCGAAGTGAATATACTAATTAAACAAACGCAAGAAGAAGCAATGCAAACACGGTGATTTATAGTGGTTCGGCCCCAATGCCTACTCCACTACCTAAGCACACCGCTTAGGATTTCCAAACTTAGTTTTACTAGATTAATCTTGTTTCCCTTACAACGAGGACTTTGACCTGAAGAGTCTCACTCTCAACCTAAGGCACTTCCACACCCGAAAGTCTCTGCCTTCTTACCGAGAGCACTTTTCCACCTCAATCCTAAGGGACAACTCAACTAATCCTAGTAAACTATGTTTACACCGGTAGATTTAAATCTCAAACACCAAGACTACCACCCAATTTCAAGACCCACTCTATAGGTCTTACACAAACTCAAATATAAAGAAATAAACAAGAAAATACAACACTAAATGGAGTAATAAATTAAATAATAAATTACTTAGCTCCACAACAAGATTCCTAGCTTCCTCTTGATGCCTTTGATGATGAAGCAATGAAGTAAAGGCTTAATCAAGGAGATGAAAGGTTCAAGCTAGGGTTTTAACAAGATTTGCTCAATGAAGGCTTAGAATTGATCAAGAGATGGCTCAAGGAGATTAGAGGAGATCAACATCATGAAGGAAGGCTCTCATGACTTCTTATTTATAAGCCATGAAGAGAAGAGAGAGCTCTCTCTTCTCAACGGGCAATTTTTTGCCCGTTATAGCCCGTCGATCACTTGTTCGGTCGATCGTCGGTCGACCGACCAAGCGACCACCCGAGTGACCGGAGCATTTTGCCCGTTCTGGGCAATGTTCGATCGACCGATCGGTCGACCGAAATGCCGCCGGTCGACCGAACTTGGACAGGGCAGACTACTTGTTTGCTTGATTTTTCTGCTCGTTTGCTCGTTTCTGGTTCTGTCTTTGCTAAGTCATCTTATATAACTTTAAAACATAAATATTATATAAGGATTACCCCCCATTTGGATTCAATAAAAATGTCTAAAAAATCCAAATCATTAAGAATCAAAATATAGTTTTTGGGGTCTAGTACAAATTTTTGGAAAATAAAAATTTTCTAATCTACCGGGTCAAATATGGGTATGCTAAAGGCTTCTAAAAATTCCTTAAAAATACATCGTTATCTAGTTTTTATCCAAGGAACAATTACCATCATTTTTTGTGTCAAGAAAATGTCTAGGTCATATAGTCTTCCAAAGAGCTCCCTAGGCTTAGTGAATTTCAGGGTGGTTTTCGGGTTTTCATAATTTGGGGTTCGGATTTGGTTTCTGGGTTCTTTGCATCATAAAAGAGGATTACAACACATGCTAGACACTTTAAACCTAAACTCTATCTTCCCAAAGAATCTCGAGCGTTGACGAGCATCCTTGCCGATTTCTTTGATTTCTCCGATTTTTTCGATCACGGACGTCGTGCGCTAACCGACTTGGAACCTGAAAGATTTCTCAATGAGACACTAGTTCTATGTTTGTTGTCATCAAAACCGAGATTAAAACCAATGTAGAAAACCTTTGGCCAACACGGTGGAGATCATATGGATTCCATGAACCCTAGCAGTCGAGACAGTAGAGTTGATAGTGGCTCTAAAGGTCACTCTGTTGTTGCTCAACCCCCCAAAATTCATCCTAGACAAAAAACTTTTATTGCTGTAAATAATAACAAATATCAATCTATTCCTAAACCAATTTCCAATCCTGATAAATCCCCACCTTCTCCTGCTGTGAGTAAATCTCCTAGGACATCAATTAGTAATAGCTTGCAGCCCTTGGTAACTGTTCCTAATGCTCCCATGGACTCTCAACTTGAGAATAATTCCATGGATCAAGATATGAATGAGACTGGCCATCCTAACTTCTCTGAGAAGGATGCTCCTTTCTCTCTTCCTTCCTCTTAATCCCTCGAGGATTTGGCCAAACACCTTAAGGCTATTTCCAGCCCCCTTCATCTTCCACCTCACCCCCTAATTTACCAATACCCCATAAGAAGGAAAACTTCTAGGACCAAACCCCCTAAACCTAACCCCTCACTAGGTATAAGGAGTGAAGGTCCTAAGAAGTTCAAAAAGCAAAAAGCTCATGCTGAGTTTGACTTAAATAAAATAGAGATAATTGAACCTCTTACCACTATTGAGTCACATAATCCTTTTCATGTTTTAGATGAATGTCCTTATTTGGAATATTAGGGGCGCTTGGAGGTGCCAAGCCCGTGATTTTCTTATATTCCATATCAGATCTTTTCCTGTCAAAGTCATTGCTCTACAAGAAACTTATCTCAATGATTCTAAATCAAATAAGCTTGTCAAATCCTTTGGGCGCAACTGGAAGGCTGCTATTCAACCTAGTAATGATGCTTCAGGTGGCATCTTAGTTGCTTGGAACACTGACTCTGTTAAAGCCTTTACTATTTATACTTCCTCTCAGGTCATTCACGTTGTTATTCAATTAGAAAATGTTGAACTTTTTCTTTTATCTAATATCCATGCTAACACAGATCCTATTAGGAGATCCAATCTCTGGCAGTCTTTTATGCATTTAAATTTAACTGCTATTCCTTGGTTATATATTTTTCAGTTTTATTTTATATGTTTGAAATAATTTTGACATTTTTAATCAAAAACAAATTACTATATTATTATTATTATTATTATTATTATTATTATTATTATTTGAAAAATACTCTGAATATGGCGAAAATAATTTGAGCGTGTCCAAAACGATTGTGTCCATAATTAAAATTTACCATATTATCTCTTAAAATCTACCTTAATTATTGAAATTTAATTTTCATTAACTCTCTCTCTTCCTCATCTTTTTCTTCCACATGAAATAAATTGCAATTAATAAGAAGTTTAATTAATTTGATAATTAATATATTTAGTAATATTTTTATTTATTTTATTTTTGTGACACTTATGGAATGCCCTTCCAAATAAAAGGTCAAATGAATGTGGATCCCATTAATTAAAATTCACAAATACTAAAATTTTAATTATTTTAATTCACCTCATCAATTGAAATTATAATTGTCACACGCTAAAATCCCCCACTAAATTATATTAATATGTGGTTCCTAAAACCACTCCAATATGAAAAAAAAGAAAGAAAGTCACTTTTAACTTTTGAGACTTCATGACATGAATAATAAAATTTTGAGGTAAATAATTAATTAATGTGATTTTACTATTCATTTCATATTCTGCATGTTTTATTTTTTAATATTAAAATTTTAATTATTTAATGCACCATACTAATTAAAATTGTAATGTACTATACTTATTGTAATTGTAATAAATTAATTAATTATCATGTTAAATAATTTTCTCTAATTCACATCACTAATTGATTTTTTCATCTCTCATTTGTTTTTATCCATGATTTTATATAATAATTAAGATTTATGATTCACAATGGATTAAGTTTTTTTTACAATTTTTTAAAATTCCTTTTACTTTTCATATATTTTTTAGTTAAATAAAATAATATTGTGATGGTAGAGTTTGTTTAATGCTATTTTTTTTTAAAAAATATTTACAATTTTAGTATTTTCTGTTTTTAAACAGAATTACAAGTACAAATATTTATATATTCAATAATTATAACCAATTATTTATTCCATAATTCACTCAAATTATAATTTTCAATTACTTTAGTCATTAATATTAATTAAACACTTTCTATTTATATATTGCACTAATTGATTTCTATTTCACCATTTATTAATCTATTGAAGTGAACTTTGTTATCTTAAAAATATGAATATTAATGTTGATTTCATATTTACATCTTATTAGTATTTTACTCTTTTATTATTATAAATTTATATATATATATATATATATATCTGTTTGATGGTAATTTTTAAATATCAAATTTTGTTTATTTTGAAGAAAATTTATATAATTTAAAATTTCATTTTTAATTTAATTATCTACACATATAAAATTTAATTTAATTTTTATTTTTCTGACATTTTATCTTATCTTATCTTATCTTATATATTATATAAAATACATCTTCATATGAATATGTCGCTTCCACATCAAACTGTCTTCCATCCAAAACACTTTTCAAGTATTATTAAAATTAAAAATAATTAATTTCAAAATTTTTAAAATTAATATCAGTATGCTTAATTTCTAAAATTCCAAATTCATTTAGTTAACTTTGATTACTTTCCAAATAAAGTCGGTTTAAATTCCAATTAATTATTCTTAATTTCCTAATTTCCGACTCTATTTTTAATTATGTCAAACTTCCTAAATTTCAACTTTAATCTTATCTTATCTTTATATAATAAAAGTAACTAAGTCTGAAATAAATAAGGTAGTAATTTTTTGTTTTTTTTTTCTCTTTTGTATTCATCTTTATATAATAAAAGTAACTAAGTTTGGAATAAATAAGTTAGTAATTTTCTTCTCATTTAATAAAAAAACAAGTTTCTCCCGTACATTTTGGGCTATTCCCGCTCATTTAATAAAAAAAAAGTTTTTAATGGATATTTATATAAAATCATTAAGTGGATATTTATGTAATATTCATTCACAAAATTTCTTTTTGGGATTTTTTATGAATGATTTTTAAAAAAAGATTTTCACAACAATATTCATGAAATAAGCGGAAAATAATCCTGAAATGAGTAAGAAAAAATATTACATTTTGCACAAAAGTGCATAATACGTCACAAACTTTTTTGAAAAAAATATATAAAAAAGTAAAAAAAATATATAAAAAAAATATATGAATTGTATTTATTATAATAAAAATAGATTATAGAGGTTTAAAAAGATGTGGCTTGAAAATATAGCAAATATTATTTTTAAAAATTTTGAATCATAAATTAAAATCTATTTTTAAAATTTTAGTTTAATAAAATTATATTTTTAATTTAATAGGAAAACATAATTTTTTATGTCATTTTAATGTAAATTCATGTTGGTATAGAAATAAATATGATTTGAGCATAAAGAATATGATTTTAATAAGCATGGTTGAAATTTAATTTACATTTACATATAAATATAAATATAGACTATATAGTTGACATTTTATTAAAGGGATTAGGGCAGTAGAAGTCCTATAAGTTTTAAGTTTTTTGGACTTTAGTCCAATAAGTTTCATTTCGATATTTTTCAGCCTTATATGTTTGCTCTGTAACACATATTTAGTCCTATCTTTAATGGTTCGTTAACTATGTCAACATGGACATAACGCCGTTTATTTTTCGTGGATGAAGAATTAACAAACCGTCACAGATATGACTAAATCTATGCTACAAAGCAAATATATATGACTAAATTTTTTGAAATAAACTTATATGACCAAATTTGTCGGCATGTATGAACGACATTATGTCCACGTGGACGGAGAGTTAACGGGTCGTCACATATAGGAGCAAATCCGTGCTACGTAGCAAACATATAGCACTGAAAATACTGAAATAAAACTTATACGACTTATGTTCAAAAACTTAAAACTTATAGAACTTCCGTTGTACTTATATATAATTTTAAATTTACATGTCAATTTAATTTGTTTATTGAAATTTATTAACCAATATAGGTAATTAACTATATTTGATTTACCCAATTAAATTAATTATGTTTTTGCTAAAATTTACAAAAAAAATCATTATAAATAAATTTGAAATTTAAAATTTGATTAGATGAATATTACATCATTATATCAAATTATAATCAAATTAGATAAACTTGCCTATTGTCTTTATAATAAATTTAGTTAGTTATTTATTCAAATTTATAAGTTAATGTAGCATGTTCACGTATAAAAAAATTGGTTCCAAAATTTAATTAAATTATGATTTTAAAAATTTTGAATTCTATATTAATAATAATTGTGAAACGTATAATAAAATCTTTAAAAAATGTCAAAAAAAATTTATTCATAAAAAATTCACATTAGAATTTTTATGATTTTTAGAGGATTTTAGGATTTTTTTTTAAGTTTCGAATACTAAATTAAAAATGATTTTGAAAATGTATCATAAAATATCCAAAAAAGGCTACACAAAAATTTCAATTGTAAAAACCCAAAAAAGATTTTTTGTGATTTTTTTGAGGATTTTATGATATATTTTTAAAATAGCTTTGAATTTAAGAAAAATGAAAGATTCATGTTAAATAAAATTATACTTTTACTTTAATAGGAGAAAGAAAAATTTTACGCGAAGATAATTAATGAGAATAATATAATAATTTTTTTTTATTACAAATATTGATTTAAAATTATTAAATTATGTGTACTAATCAAGTTAGAATATAATTTGCCAAGAATAAAACTTTTTTAAATTCATTAAGTGAAAAAAAAACTACACAAATATATCCTAAATAGGTGTTACATCATTTTTTTTGTTAAAGAATTTTACAAAAATGTCCTTAAAATAAGCGAGAAATAGCTCTAAAACGAGTGGGAAAAAAAATTCCATTTTGCAAAAAGTGTGTAACACATTACAAATTTTATTTGAAAAAAATAAAAAATATAAAAAAGGTTTCAAAAAATATGAAATATATTTATTATAATAAATATAGATTTTAGGGGTTTTAAAATAAAAATTGGTTCGAAAATCTTAAAAAATCTTAAAATATATTTTAAAATCTCCAAAAATAAAAAAAAATCTTTTTTGAATTTTTTTATGAATGATTTTTATAATTAATTTTAGGATATTTTTTTCATAATCATTTTTAATTTAGGATTCAAAATTTTTAAAACCCTAATATTTTTAAGTTTTTGAAGGGAATTTTTTTTATATGACAACATTGTATATTAACTTTTAAATATCAATAACCAAAATATTTATAGGCAACTTGCTGATTTTATTATAAAGATAAATATATAAATTTATTATTAAATATCAATAAGTAAGATTTTTTAGTCATTTTATGGACATTTGTGTAATGTTAATTCTCAAAGTTTTTTAATGAATGATTTTTTGGGATTTTAGGATACGTTTTCAATATCGTTTTTACTTTAGGATTCGAAAATTTTAAAATTCTAATATTATCGAAATTTTCAGGTCAAAATTTTGTAACTTCGGATCTGAAAATTTTAAAACTCTAATAAAAATTATAAAGTCTATGGGTAAAAAGAAATGTTGTTTCTTGCTTATTTCGTGGATATTTCTATAAAATAATGTAACAAAAAATATTAGATCCCACCCAATTAATAAAAAATGTGTAGTTTTTCACTCATTTAATGAATTTAAAAAAATTTATTGTTGGAAAATTACATTCAAACTTAATTACTCTACATAATTTAATAATTTTAAATTATTTTTTTAGCAAAAAAAATTATTTTACTATTCTCATTAATTATTTTCGCATAAAATTTCTATTTTGTCTATTAAACTAAAAATATAATTTTACTACCCAAAATTTTAGAAATGGTTTTTAATTAACAATCCAAAATTTTCAAAAATAATATTTCCGAGATTTCCGAGCCATATTTTTTTAGACTCCTAAAATCTATATTTATTTTAATAAATATTTTTCATAATTTTTTATTTTTTTATTTAATTTTTTTTGCAAAAGTCTGCAACGCGTTACACATCCTAAAATGTCTAAAAAATATAAAAAAACACTTTTTTGACTTTATATGAATTAATTTTTTATGTGAAGATTGGATCTAAGTGAATATGAGTTGAAGAACTTTGCTCTTGCGGAGATTGAGAATATGTTAAGGAGTAACAACATGAGTCTAACTAATTTACCCGAAATATCATTTCTAGATATCTCATTCCTCCATCAATGCAGAAATAGACTTATTTAGGATGAGTTTAACTATGATAAACGATCATTAGTTGCGGAACATGCCCAACTCCTTTCTAATCTCACTGGTGAGCAAAGAAATATATACGATGAGATCATGCTTAGAATAACAAAAAACTGTGAAGGATTATTCTTTCTATATGGATTTAGTGGCATTGGAGAAACATTCATTTAGAGAACTCTTTCAGCAAGTTTGAGATCCAAAAGTGAAATTATTTTAACAGTTGCTTCGAGTGGAATAGTGCTTTTGTTCATTCCAAGTGGTAGTACGATACATCCATGATTTGTAATTTCCATGAATGTTGATGAAGACTCCACCTGTTATATGAATCAATGTAGTCCATTGGTTGACTTGATAATAAAAGAGAAACTTATTATATATGATGGAACTCCAATGATGAAGAAGCATTATATTGAAGCTGTTGATCGAACATTGAGGGATATAATCAAGCTTTGAGCAACCTTTTGAAGGAAAATGAATATTTTTAGGAAGGCGATTTCAAAGAGATTTCAAAGGGAGCAACCTGTTGTATCTAAAGGGCCAAGACAAGATATTGTGCATGCTACTATTAATTTATCTTATTTATGAAGATACCGTGTGAGATGCTAACATTAACAAGACAAATATGAGGTTGCACTAAGGAAATTCACCGTATCAAGCATTGGAAATGAGACTTTAGTGATGCTAATGATGGGGATGTCAACATAAAGATTCATGATAATTTGCTCATATAAGAAACGAGTGATCCACTTGCTGCAATTGTAAATGCCATTTATCTATTATTTTTGAACAACATGGACGATATCAATTACTTGCAACACAGAGCTATCTTAGTACCTACCAATGGAATAGTTCAAAATGTGAATAATTTTATGTTGTCTTTGGTTCCTGATGAAATGAAGATTTATCTCAGCTTTGACAGCCCATGTTCATCGGATGATGACTGTGATTCAATTAATGACATTCATACGAATTGAAACTCAAAGTCAGTGTTCTTGTCATCCTGCTTTTGAGAAACATAGATTAATCTTCATGTGTATGCAATGAGACTCGACTTGAGATAATTCGAATAGGCCAACATGTGTTGAAAGTAAAAATAATATCAAGAACCAATATAAGGGATAAGATTTTTATTCCAAGATTGATATTGACACCATCAGATATAAAAGTTCATTTTAAATTTCAATGAAGATAATTTTCGATATATGTTTGTTTTGTTATGATCATAAATAAGAGCCAAGGTCAAAGCCTTAAACACGTTGGAGTATATCTAGAAACATGTGTACTCTCATGATCAACTATATGTTGGTATTTCTAGAGTAACCATCAATCATGATTTGAAATTTCTTATACATGACAACGATGACAATTAAAAAAATAGCACTACAAATATTGTTAAAATGAAGTATTTCATAATGTATAATAAATAAATTATTTTCATTTTTTTAAGAGGTTAGTTTACAAGAAATTCTTCCATAGTGTATATTTTATATTTAGTTATATTTTAATTTAAAATAAAATGTTAATTTTTCTTTTGTAAATAATTTAATACCTAATATGTTGATATATAATTCAATATTATTGTTACAAAAATCATTTAAAATATTTTTCTTTTGTTTATTTTTAAAAATGTAAATTTTTCACCAAAAATATATTTTCAATAACTTATTACATTTTTAAGTCTCTGCGTATGCAATAAATGATAATATCTAATTCAATATTATTTTATTATATATATATAATTTTCATTCAAAAAAGTAGATACAATTACTTTTACTCTATAATTAAATTTATAAATACATACAACTAATTGATTTATTCTTATTCAAATAATTTTTATAGCATAATTAAGCGGGTATCATACTAGTATTTCTAAAAATCAATTGATTCTAATTTCAAATATTGAATTTGTAAATAATTTTAATTTTGATTATCCATATATAAGATGTGGTTCGTTACACTATTGTCACCCCTACCTATAAATGTTCCTCTCTATTAGAATTAATATGGGTGCCACAAAACAAAAATAATCATGTAGGATCATAATTCATAGAGTCCAAAAAAAAAGAATAAGATAAAAAAACCATGCACATAGCTCATGGTAGAAATAAGGAGTAGAAGTGAAGTTATGAACATCCTCCTTTGGGGACAAAACTTCTGTGGTTGCTAGCCACCATGAAAAGACTTTGTGAGACATTGTTTAATCATACATTTGTCTATAACACATATTTCAAAACATCCCTTTTAATTGTGCTTTCGAAAATGAGTGTATTTAAAAAATCTCACTTTATTTGGTAAAACTGAGTAAAAAGTTATAATATTTAGATAAAAATTAAGTATATTTAGGATTAATCTACAAAGGCCATTGTGGTGTCTAGGCACCATGTAAGTTTTCTTCCCCTTCAAGTGGTGAGCAACATGGCCCAAAAAATTTCAAAGTTAGCCCAATCTAACCTACAAATAAGGCACTTGTGCTTGACTTGGACTTCGAACTAGTCAAAAACAACTAAAAAAATTAAAGATAAAATTTAAATTTAAATAATTTATTAAAATATACTAATAAATTTCAAATTTTTAAAACTTTAAAAAATAACATAATTACTTATTTAATTATTTAAGTAGTTTGAATTATTAATTAATTTATTAAAAAATAAAAAAAGTAATGAGATCATGGTCGAGCATGAGCTATCAACTAGCACAGTTGATGGTAATATATTATAAGTTGTCTAGAAGTTTGGTATTCGAATCTTAGTAAAAAAAAAATTTGTATGAATTTTTTATTTTGCGTGAAACTTATTTTCTTTGGAAAAAAAAAATGGTCGAGCATGAGCTGCTCAACGTAATCTTAGCACACAAACCAAGCTAAGCACAACATGACTTCAGGTTAAGCTGGATATAAACCATCTGCCCAAGCGAGTCAACAAACTCAATCTATTAAAGTGGACGAGTCGAGCTTTGTGCGGCCCCCATTACAACAAATTCGTTATATATCGACTTCGTAATTTTGACGTCTATTAAAGACGTCGAAATGTAAAATTATTAAAAAAAATTAATACAATAAATTTCGACGTCTTTAGTAGACGTCAAAATTTTTTCGACATCTGACAAATATTTCGACGCCTGACAATAGGCGTCGAAATATTTCGACGCCTGACAACAGTTGACAGGCGTTGAAATATTCGTTTCGACGTCTGAGAAGATGTTAAAATATTTGACGTATCGACGTCGCATATAGGCGTTAGCAGACGTTGATACGTTTAACGTTTCGACGTCAGTTCAGCCGTCAAAAAAATAAAAAATAGAAATATTTTTAACATATCGACGCCTGTCAGAGGCGTCGGTATATTTTTTTAATTTTTTTAAATAAAATTTGATCCGCGTGCGGCGAAAATCGAGCGGCAGCGAATCCGCTGCCGCTCAATTTCCGCCACGCGGCGGGTAACGGGCGGGCGAGCGCGCAATCGCACGCGCTCGCCGAGGCAGGAGGCGGGAGATTTCCCGCCTCCTTTAGATTTTTTTAATAAACTTTTAAAATTTATTTTTTTTAAACATATTTTTTTATTTATATTCTTCTACATTTTCCTCATTCATCTTCTTCATCCTTATTTTTTCTTCTTTCTTCTATCTCGTTGTTCTCGTCCCTCAAGGGGCCGTTGGCTATGAACTCGTACACCAGGATCATCTCGTTGTTCTCGTCGCAGCAACGTACCGATGAGGGACACCAGGTGCCAGAGCCGGAGCTTAGAGAGCAGATGGATCTCTGTTTGGAACTCGTTGATTCCTTGCTCTGACGACGGATTCCCTCGTTTGATCATCAACTTGGTTCTGTCGACCCCAATCACGGCCTTCTCGTCGAAGTTCTTCGTCACCTCCCTTATCTCGACTAAAGTGAAGATCCTGTCGACGCCAATGGTGCCAGAGGCGAAGACGCCGGAGTACCCGCTCCTTCTCTTGTGCAATCTCTTGTGCAATCCGAACCGGTTCCTCGAGCCCCCCTTGCTGCAGCTGCTGCTCATGAAGCTGGACTAGCTCACGTGCAGAGGGAGGAGCCAAGACGAGAAGCTCTTCCTCTTCTCCCACTCCGGCCGCTGCCTCCATTGGCAGAACATCGTCACCGCTGTGGCCAACGTCAAGGCCCCACTTGGAGCAGGCACGAATCCGTGCGCGGATTCGCGCCTGCGGTTAATCCGCCGCACGGCCGCTCCTCGAATTCCGCTGCAAGGCAGCGGAATTCGATATATATATATATATACATACTGACGCCTGTTAGAGGCGTCGGTATGTTAAAAAAATGTTTTTTTAAATATATTGTTTTGACGGCGGAGCAGACGTCGAAATGTTAAACATTTCGACATTCGTTGACGCCTATATGTAGGCGTTGATACGTCGAGAATTTCGACATTCGTTGATGCCTATATACAGGCGTCGATATGTCGGACATTTCGACGCCTGCTGACGCCAATATGCAGGCGTCGAAACTTACATTTAAGCGCTTGTCATGTTCCACACATTTTCGTCGTCTTTGTTGGCGTTGATATGTTAATTTCGACGGTTGTTGACGTCGAAATATTAATTTGTTCTGACGTCGAAATACAACGGGTTTGTTGTAGTGCCCGTTGTCACCTCCAGACATGAGTGATATGTATTTATTAAATTAGGGTAATTTACCTTTGCATCCCTTCTATTTGACTATATTAAGCACACATCATATTACACTAATGAAATTCCTTATACACCCTTTCTAAATACACTCAGCATCTTCTTCTACCCCTGAAGTCCAAAGTAGATGGTTTTTAAATGAAAAGAAATTAAACATAATTTAATATTTCACCATATGTATCACTTTAAAATACAATTAGGTTTATGGATGAATTAGTTTTAAAATAAAAAGTAATCATATTATTAAGCTATCCGCGAGTATATTTGACGAAAGCTTAAAATGTCTTGTAATCTTTTATCCATTTAAAAGTCATCCATATTATACTAGGGGGCATCAAGGGATGTGACATGTATCCAAAGAAGGCATATAAAGTATTTCCATAGCAAGAGGGGTACACAAATGAATTGTCCTTAATCTTAAAAGGTCTACTTTTAAAAGGCAGAGTTTAGTTTAATATTGAAACTTGTTCTATATGGTAGTTATATTTAATATGAAATTAATCTCCCGATGTTGGGCGAAAAGTTTTCGCCTCCTAGGGCGACCACTCCCTCCCAACGACTACCGTCGACGCCCCTGGACTGCACTTGACAATAACCCTCCCAATCAAAGCATCCTGTTGCTCCACTTCCTTCTCCATCCCCTCGACATCCTCGGTTGACGATCTCGTGGGCTCACATTCTCAAAGGGGGAAACCCTAATACTATCGATATTGCTTCCTCGATGTCCCTGCAATCGATTCAATCCTAGCCGACGGGACGAGTCAACTTCTCAGCGAAACAACTCCAAACCCTAGCGCAATCATGGACTACCAGCCTAATTGGAAAATTTTTGGGTAAAACTCCTCCAATCCTCTCTATTCGTCTTTGGGCCAAACGTCTTTGGCAATCCGAGGGTTTTCAGTCTGTTTACGATTTAGAAGATGGTTTTTTCGTCTTTAAATTTGATTCTCTAGATGCTGCAAATAAGATTTTAAGTGGTGGTCCTTGGCAAATGCGCGGTGATATCATCCGATTGATGCCTTGGAGGCCTTGTTTTCGCCCATTTTTCAAATCGATTACTACTGCCCCAGTGTGGGCTTGGTTACAGGGGCATCCTCTCGAGTTTTGGAATAACGATTGTATTGCCGCAATTGCTTCTGGTATTGGCCGATTATTAAATATTGATACTAGATATCAGGGGCTTTGTCGTGGGAAATCCATTCATATATGGTTGAAATTGATCTCACCCAGCCGATTTGGCAAGGATTTTTTTATCAGAGTTCCAAATTTTGAATTTTTTCAACCAATTACTTATGAAAATCTAATGTCTTTATGTTTTACTTGTGGTCTTGTTGGCCATTTTATGTCTGCTTGTCCGAAACAAGGTGCTGCTAAATCTTCTATTAAGGAACCTTTTGCTTCTGTTCAGAATGAAAGCAATGCTCAACCTTCAAATGCTAACCCTAACTCCAAGAAACCAAATCCTTCTGATGTCAACACTAAGGAAACTCCCTCCCCAGATTCGGAACCGATTTGCGGTCCCTGGGTCTTGGTCCAGCCCGCCGGCGGCTGCCTCAAGCGCGCAGCCCTCTGTCAACAGAGTGGAGGTGCGCAATGGTTCATGGGCCGACCAAGTTGACACAAACATGGATGTCGTCGATGAGGAGGAGAATCCGGATGTGTTTTGGCATTTGGAAAAAAAAACTCGACCCCTTTCCCGACCCATCATAAAAACTCCAATAAGGATAAACTTATACCTATACCCGTGAGAGATGCTCCTCTATCCTCATTAACCACCTCCTCGATAGCCAGTCGAAACTCTAATTGTAATACCTGAGGTTTCCTAATATAAATTTTTTTCGTGGTGCAGCCCGATCGATCGGGAGCTAGCCGGGTCCAGTCGTGTGATCGCCTCGAATAGAAGGTAAAAATTAATTTAAATCATAACTAAATGTTGGTGATTGAATGGATGGGCATATTGGTTGACTCAAGTTTGGTTTGAGTTTTGGTTCGTGGATCAAGTCGGGACTCGAACCGAGTTAGGTGGAGTCGGATGAGGGGGTAAGTAAGTGATTGGGGGTAATTGAGTCATTGGATGAGGGGAATAAAACCCCTCACCCAAGCCAGCCGTGCGGCTCAAGGAGAGAGCCGCACACAGCCCAAGAGGAAGGGGGAGCGAGAGGGATCTTGTCGGCGCCGAGTTCGCGTCGACGCTGGAGGAAATCGGAGCTTGTCTTCATCGAGGTCACCTTGGGATCCGATCAAGGTGAGTGGTTTGTGTGTTTATGAAGGGAGGCGGGTGGCCGACCCTAGAAGTTTTGAAATCGGATTTCTTTCGCGAGTTTCTTGCCGATCGACGCGTTTTCTCGTGTTAGAACTTTAATCGATGTGTATACTTGTGATTTTATGTTTTAATCGTATGTATTCTGCATTTTTATGGGCTGACCGAGTGGACAAAAAAGAGGAAATATCATGCCAAAATTTACCCCAATTTCCTCGTTCGTCTTGTAATTCATGATACGATCCATGTTCGTTAAATGTCGATTCTTGATTTGATGTTTGCGTAGTCATCGTAACCCTGTCCACCTTACTTGAGGGCTCGGTCGAATAGGGGGTTACCCTGCTTGAGTCGGCCAAGCAAGGGCAAGGGTGGAAGATGTGGACTGCTCGAATCAATTTGCTTAGTTTCAGATTATGTTGTCTTGATTCATACTTACATGCGTATAGATAGGTTGAAATCATATTACATGATTCTTGTTCATCTTAGAGATTGTTGCAACTATAGATCTATATTTTCATGATTATGGAAATGTTCTTGCTAATGCATACATGGATAGGTTTATTATGGTATATGAATCATAGGAAATGTTTCATTAATTGTCAGATATTATATTCAATCGTTACTATGTATACATTGCATGTTCCTTATCGGTTTAATTAATGGAATTCATCTTCTTTTATTCGGCTCTCATGTGATAGTTGCTGCTCATGATTAATTTCGGTAAGTGTCGTTGACAATGGTAGGCCGAGTACTCATCTATAGTCGGCAAGCTCTAACAATCTAGAAAGAATGGTTTCGGTACCTAGCGATGACATTCAACCTAAAGACAAGGTTCACTTACTAGGTTCCACACCTAGGGATAGTTAGCGGATGTCAATATCCTAGTAGTGTGACCCAAGGGGAAGGGTCGAACATGGGCAATGCCCAAAAAGAAAAACACAAAAAAACTTGCACAACCTGGTTATGGTTGTGGTTGAGATGGTCTACTGAGGTGTGTCATTAGTCGAATGGCTACCACATGACTCAGCGATTGATAGGGTCTTGAGATTGCACCAGCAGGCCCTCTAGGTGTTACACTCGAGTGGCGGAGGGTCTTGAGATTCTGTCAGTGGGCCACGCTGACGGTAGACTCGAGTTGGGTGGGACTAGCTATCCCTAACCCGGAGGATTCCTGAGGCTAGTGGCTATCCTAGTCAACGGATCCAAATCATTAAAGTTCATAATTGAGATACCCTTAGGGGCTGGTTTTGGGTAGGCCGACCGGCCTGGTTACGTAGAGGGAAGAATCGAACCTTCCATATGTATTTTAGGCCATTAGTGGCCGAGCTAGTGAAATGGATAAGGGCCCGAGAGGCCAGTTCATCCATTCTTCTATCTTGGAAAATTGATTAACTTCTGTGGTGTGATCTTATATTAATTCCTTATATATGTTATCTTGCCAAGGTTTTAAGTGGAGGTTCGAAAGAACCGCTCACTGAGTTCATCGTGAACTCACGGTTTATTTATTGTTGTTTTGCAGAGCCTGACCAGTGAGGAACGGCTTGGTGGCATGGCGCGCAGGAGGGCAGACGTGGGTGCAGATCTCGTAGCTGGCAGTTTGTTAGTCGTAGTCGTGTTTGAGTAGAGTCGAGTGTATGCACTGTGTTGCTCTATAAACATTGAGATGTTCCTTTGAAAACCTTTGGATGTTTATTTAAAAACCTGTGTTGTTTTCGAACTTGGTTTGGTTAAACTATTTTCAAACAATTAATAAAGTTGGCATTGTTGCATTTGCTTATATTTCCATGTCAGTCTGGTCGTGTTTTATGAGTTGTCGGTCAGTGCATAGGGTAGGCTTCGGGGTACCGACACGTACCCTGGCCGATCACGTGTATCCTGAGTTGGGGGCGTGACACTAATCCCAAAACTTCTCCCCCTTCATTCGACAAGATGCCAAAAGACCTGAATGTAATCTTCCAATCGTCGGCCATCCCTCCTCCTCCAAAGCCTGCTGCTAAGCCTAAACAGAAGTAGAAGAAAGGTTCTAAAATGCAGAAAGATAATCAAGCCCTAATTGTTGTTGATCTTCCTTCTTCCTCTGAGAGGCCTCGATCGACACCTCTTCCCTTTGGAATCCAAAACATGTCGAGTTCTGGTAACTCTTCCACCCAGGCCAGTAATTCCTCTCTTATTTAATGATTATTTTAAATTGAAACTACCGAGGTTTGGGTAGACGCCCTGTAAGGGATTTACTTTTCCATTTTGCGACACTCTCTGGTTTTCCCTCTCCTTCTCTTGCAGGAAACACACTTCAAAGAGGCTGAGGCTCTGCGCTTTGTTTGCTCCTTGGGCCGAACCTGGAAAGGTGTTGCCTATTCCACAATAGGAGCTTTTGGAGGACTTCTAATACCTCAGGACTCTTCGAGAGTCAAGCTCTGAAGCTCCAAGTGCTTTCTATCCAATCTCAATTCATCAGTGCTTTAGTGCAAATTGATGACATGCCTTCTTTCATTATTACAAATATTTATGCTTCTACTAATCCAACTATCCATAATAATTTATGGTATCATGTATATCATATTGATCTATCTGCTTTCCCTTGGATGATTGTTGAAGATTTTAATTGCATCTTAGATTCTTGTGATAAAAGTGGTGGTTTACCCTTTAAAATTGCTCTTGCTATAAAGGCTTTTAGCTCTTTCATTATTGATTTCGGTTTAAATGATTTGGGCTTTGTTGGCCCTAATTTCACGTGGTGCAATAATAGATTAGCTTCTCAACGTATTTTAGTCAGATTAGATAGAGTTTTTGTTAATCATTTTTGGTTGCATTTTTTTAAGCATGCTAAGGTCACACATCTTAACAAAAATACTTCTGATCATGTTCCTCTAACAATCTCTCTTATCCCCTAAGAAAAACAATTCTCATGATCTTTAGATTTTAGTCCTCCAGGACTGAATATGAGGACTCCATTAACATTGTTAATAATAGCTGGGATAATAGCACTCATCTAAATACTCCCTTTAATTCTTTCCCTAAAAACCTTATTCTCGCTAGAAGAGCCCTAACTAATTGGAATAAGTATACTTTAGGAAAACTTGAGGACCTTCTTCATGACACCAATTCAAACATAAACACCCTTGAGGCCTTGGAAGCTTCCCAAGGCCTAACCCAAGATCAACAATTGTCTCTTAAGTCTCTCCCCAACAAATCCCTTGCTCTCATCAAACAAATAAATTTAAAATGATAGTCCAAGTCAAAAACTAGATGGATACATGAAGGTGATGCTAACATTGCATACTTTCACCGTATGGTAATGCACCGTAAGCATGTTAACCACATTAAGTGTATTCATCTTGAAAATAACATTATTCTCAATTCTGATAAGGACATAACCCAAGCTTTTGTCTCTTACTACTCTCACCTATGGTCCTCAGCCCTACTTCCTATTCCTCTTGGCCTGTTTTCAATTCTATTAATCATTCTTCCCACAACTATACTTAACCTCCCCCTTCACCGAAATAGAAATCTGGGACACCATCAAAACCTTCTCGAATGGTAAAAGCCCAGGTCACAATGGGTTTACTATTGAATTTTACAAAAAATACTAGTCTATTATTGGAGATTCATTCTTTCAATGCTGTTAACAATTCTTTCATTTAGCCTCTCTTCCTCCTAACTGTAACATAACTCTTCTCATATTCATTCCTAAGAAAAAGAACCCGTCTACCTTGAATGAATTCAGACATATAACCTTATGCAACCTATCATACAAAATCTTAAGTAAAATGATTGCTAACATGCTTAAAATCTTTCTCCCTTCTCTCATTTAATTCTCTTGAGTAATTAGCTTTTATCAAGGGTAGAAATATCCATAATAATATCTTTGTTACTCAAGTGCTTATTCACACCATATATTACTCCAAAGGAAAATATCCATATATTAACTTTAAACTTGATGTTGCTAAGGCCTTTGATAATATGTCTAGATATGCTATTATTCATGTTCTCAATCTTTGTAATTTTCCCCAAAAATTCATTGATTGGATAATGCTTATATTTCCTCACCCACCTTTGCTTGTCATGTTAATGGAAACACTTCTCAATTCTTTAACTCCAATGAGGGGATCAGACAAGGTGATCCCCTTTTCCTCCTTTACATCTTGGAAGCACAAACTCTCTCCAACCTCATTAATAGTGTTGTTCAGCAAAATAAGCTCACTCCTCTTACCATTAAAAATAACTTAACAAAGCCATATCATGTTTGCTGATGACTTATTAATAACCATCAAAGCAAATCCTAAGAGCTTAAATACCCTTAAAAGTATCTTGAATACTTATGCAAACCTTACTGGTCAATTCATAAACACCTCTAAATCCGAGATTTATTTCCCAAAAGCCACCTCCTCAACTACTATTAGACATATCACTGGGTCTCCTTAACATGAAGCAGGGATCTTATCCCTTTAAATATCTTGGTGCTATCATTAGCCCTAATAAATCCCCCTAATGCTTTTGATCATATCCTCCAAAATATCCAAAGTAAATTGGCCAATTGAAAAACCAAATTCCTTTCTCAAACTGAAAGACTTATCCTCGTTAACTCTGTGTTAAATGCTATTCCCTTGCACTCTCTTGTTGTTTCTTGGATCTCTAAAAATATTTTGAAAAAAAATAACAAGAACTATTAGAGCTTTCCTCTGGAAAAATAAACCTGATTAAACCAAGCCCTTTGCCCTCATTGCTTGGGATACTGTTATTCTCTCCAAAAAGGAGGGTGGACTTGGAATTCAAGACCTTCATCTAAAAATCATTTCTCTTCATAGCAAAAGAATTCTAGATTACCTCAATAATACTCCTCTTTGGGTTAAGCTGGTACAGGCTAAATATCCTCTTATCTCAACCTGCAACTTCTTCAATCTAAAAGATTGTTCCTGGTCTTGGCGCTTGTTTACTTAGGCTTATAGAGCATTGCATTCTCATTTTAAGAAGCATATTAAATCTAGTAACAATAGATCAGTATTGAATGATATTTGGATTGATGATTTACTTCTTGCTATTAAACCTACTTATTTGAATGCTGAATTAATAGACTCTCAAAAGTTTATTTCTGATCTAATTCAGGAACAGAAGTGGGATGAAAATGTTGGTTTAATCTGGTTTGGAAAAGATCTATGAGATTCTATTATTAGAATTGAGTTGTCTCCCTAATGATGACAACTGGGTTTGGGTTAGTGAGGGTAATGGATTAGTTACCTCAAGTGCGGCATACACTTTACTAAAAAGCCGTGAATCTACTACTGCTACTGCTACTACTGTTTGGCCCTCTATGTGGTCCCTGCATATTCCACCAAAAATAAAAATCTTCCTTTGAAAATTTTTGCACAATAAACTTCCTATCAGAGATAAGCTACATAGATTAGGAATCTCCAACACAAATTTATGTACCTTGTGTAATAAAGAACCAGAAACAATTCAACATTTATTCCTTCATTGTAGCTTTGCTTCCAACCTTTGGAATCTCTTAGCTTCAAAATTAAATACCAACTGTTCTAATAAAAATGATTGACATACTATCTCCTGGCTTCACTCTCATTCCAATCTACATAAGATAACCTCTTAGGTAGTAGTAGCATTGTGGTTCACTTGGCACACTAGAAATAAGTGTCTACATTCTGATCGACAATAATCCCCAATCACCCTCGTGAACCAAATATTAGCGTTTATGGAAACATATAAAGCATACACCCAAATGTCTGAAGGTTCGACTCATGCCATATCAATTCTAAATAATTGGATCCCCCTGCTCGATCCAAACCGGGTTAAACTTAACATTGGTACCTGTTCCAAAGTGATGAATACTAGCATTGGCTTGGTTATCAAAAACAACAATATATGGCACCTGTATGTATGCTGAAGCTATGTACCTTCAAAGAGCCTCTACTGCTACAAATGCTACTGTTGTTATCATCAAGGGACTTCATATCCTAATGGATTTAGGTCTACCCTAAGTAGACGTCCAAATTGACTCTACAAAATTAACTCAATATATCAGCGGTACAAGAAATCGTCTATGGTGGCATCTTAACTCCATCTAGAGAATTAGATCCCTTTGTAACAATTTTCAAAATGTACATATTTGTAATGCTTCTATCCATTGTAACAAGGCTGTCAAATGGGCAGCCGAATATGCTGTGTCATCTTATACTTTCAAAATTTGGGTTTCAAATTTCCCAAACCCGCTAGATAGAATACTTGTAAATGACCATATCTAATTAATTTATTTTGAGGGCTTTCTCCTCTTATTTGGAAAAAAATATATTTTAATTTAATATTTTAATTAAAATTTAGGCTCAAATTCTGTAATTCATCTATGGTCAAATTAAACTAACTATGAATTGAATTAAACTGATGCTCGAGTTTAACTCGTTTGTCGAAAGATAAGAAAATAAGATGATAAGAAACTGAAGAGAGAAAGGAAAACTGAAGAAAAAAAAGGTCATTCATTTTGCATTATTTTATGCTATAGGACAATTGTTGTTGTTCAGTATTTGTTTGCAAAAAATTATTATATTCCGAAATAGTGCAACAAGACTCTTTTCTTGTTACTTCAATTTGGAGTAACAAGGAGTTGGTATAGCAGTACAAGCTTGAAATTAAATTATTGCAATATCTTTAATCTATCCCAAAATTTAAATGACTCGTTTCCATCCGACATCTCTCATCATGTGTCTTTGCTACGATGACAAAATTGACAATAACACTAAATTTATTATCCATTGCTACGTGAAATAAACATAGAATTATTTTTTATACTAACAAGCCTTGCATTATTCTATATAGTTTGTGAAACGAACGAATCCTAATAAGATTATTTTTTAAGTTAAAAAAATATAAATATTTGAAAACACTACAAGAAACATGTCTTTTAAGGACACGATTCCAGGGACGCTTTTATTAGCGTTGCTGAATTTTTTAAAACTCCCATTATTTGGAATGCTTTAAAAAGTGTCAATTTCCCAAGTACAATTAGTGACATATTTTTTCATAGCGTCTCAAGTTTTTTCAATTAGGGATGCTTTATTTTGAATGTCTCAAAAATTAGGGACGCATTTTTTTATGGCGTCTCAATTTTTTTAATTAAGGACACTTTATTATGGGCATCTCAATGATTAGGGACACATTCTTCCGTGACATCTTAATTTTTCTCAATCATGGGCATTTTATTATGAGTGTCTCAAAAATTAGGGATACATTTTTCTGCAGTGTCTCAATTTGATTATATGAGATGCAACAATAGTCTCACATTAGAAATTTCTAAAAAAAAACTAACCATTTGGTAATATGAGATGCAACATTAGCCCGACATTATAAACTTCTCAAAATGGACCTGACCATTTGATTATAAATAAGGATACATGCATATGCATAACTTTAAACACATAGAATTTGCAAACTTAGTTGGTTCTAGTTGTCACGCTCCAAATACAGGGACACGTGACCGGCCAGGATATACGTGTCTGTAACCCGCAGCGTAACTCATGCACATGCCAACATTATCAGAATAAACAATAGCGGAAAGAAATCAACAAATTTTTATTTCATCTAAAATCAAAACGAAGTTTATCATAAACAAGTTTTAACGAGCGAATAAAATGCAAAAATAATACATCAAGTCCAACCGACCAAATACAATAACATCTGAATAAAATAACATAAATGCCCTCAAGGGCTACAACTCGAAAAGACTAACAACATGCATGACACACTACCAAAAGACTCGACTACAACCCCTAACTAGGACTGCTATGAGATCATGCGGCTCCTCTGCCCTCCAGTTGCGCCAAGTGCTCCAGGCCACCTCATTGGTCAGACTCTGCAAAACAAAACAATGACAATGGGTGAGTTCAAAGAACTCAGTGAGCGGTTCTACCAACCCCCACTAAACAAACAACACAGATAATTAAGATGCATAATGTAAGACTCCTGGCTTAAGCAGGAAATGGGCACAAGGGAGTGACCAGCTATCAGACCATCCGACCACCACCTGCCCGAAGGCAGCCAACACCTATGCGGTGAAGAACCACAAGCCTAAGCCTACAATACCCTATGACAACAAAACATACTAGGATAATCGGGAAGGCCCTCCGAACTTATCATAGTATAAAGAAACTCGGGAGCAATCGGGAAAGGCCCGAATTTGCTCCACGAGACGTGTATGGACAATCGGGATTCGCCCGTCCGAACATGCCCCTTTAAGGTATCATAAGAGTAACCAGGTAGGCCCTCTGAGCTTACTCTTAAAGGATATCACAGGAATAATCGGGAAAGGTCCACCGAACTTATTCCTTAAAATCACCTCGGGGATAATCGGGTAGGCCCTCCAAACTTATTCCTTAAAACCACCTCAGGGATAATCGGGTAGACCATCCGAACTTGTTCTGCTAGTTGGGAATTAGCCATCCAACCTCCCGGGCCTAGCCCGCAGTCCGGCTCCTCAACGAGTCTCTCCATCATTCATAAAGATGTGGCGCACCACGACCTAAGTCAAATTCTTCATACGGTGTCTTAGGGGTGTTCCTATTAGAAAGTGTCTCAATACTCCAATACACGACCCCAACTCCTAGACCCGTAATGTCATAAACCCGGTGTGGTTTTATTTCATGCAATAACTTGATTTGTTGGTTCATAACAGATTATGAAATTAAAATTTAGATAAATCATATTAGGATTTTATTTTAGCTTACTGTTATGTCTGATACTGATCTATCTAATCCGAATATGATATCAAGAGTGTGTCCTATGTTTTCAAACTATATTTTCTGGTCGAAACGATAGGTTATATGACTATGATCAAAGCCAAGGGGAGAGCGTTTTATACTCTTTCCTCAACCCTAACTCCACTAGCCCTTTTATCAAACTCGCATCCGCCTAAAGCCGAACTCGAACCCGCTAACTTAAATTAACTTTATTAATTCTATTTTTCATATAACCATCTATAACAAATGTAACACAATGCACATGAACATAAAAAAATTAAATAAATTAATCTACATGAGCAAAATTACATAACTCAAATTCTTACTTATCCGAGTTCACAAACTCGCACCGAACCATGATTCGACTCGGCTCGACCTCGATCTAGTCCGCTAGGCAGGCAAATACAACCATAAAGGAAAATAATAAAATTAAATATCTAGGATATTACACTAGTAAGTTGAACCAATATTTAATACTTTTGGCTTTTTGATTTAATTAAATTGAACTGGTCTAGTTTGGTTTATAAAGTTTAGGTCCAACTCGACTTGGGCTTTGAGTAAAATATAATTAATTGAGCCGAGTTGAGCCAAGGCCCAGCTCAGGCTCGGCTCCTCAACTTGATTTCTAGGCCCAACTAAAAAGCATTTTTACCAAAAATCATCGACCCTATTAATAAAAGTGTCGTGAGTTGTATTGAAAGTGCAACTAAAAAGTGACTATACCAAAAATCACTGACGATAGACCTTGGCGTCTCGAATACTTTTTGGGAGATAATGATATGAGGTGTTTGTAAATTATGTCGGTAAGTGAATTAGCGACACAAGATAGCGTTCTTAAGAGAAAAAAAATATATTCACATCTGTTTAATTTGTTGTAACGAAAGGATGCATAATTCATTGTTTTGGATGTTATGGCTGAATAAAAAAAGATACATTCAGAACGTCTAAAAAAACTAGTTGATTTGGGCCAATCAACCGAGGCATAACTTTTTTCGGCAAAGACGCAAAGACATTATTCATTTTTTTTCATCAAAGACAATATTCTCAATTTGGAAATGGAAATTATTTCAAATTTTATGTTTGAATTGTCGAAAGCTTAATCAATTATTTTTTCTGAACAACATTCAATCATATTATCAAATTAAATACCATTTATTCTTCATTTAAAATAAAAAGAATCACATGAGCCCACTTATTTTCTAAAATAAAAATTTAATAAAATAAGAAAACTTAAATGAAAATATATATTATTTTTTACTATTTATATTTCCTTAAGCTTATGCAATTTTTATTGATAAAATGATCATAGACCCGACAATTTGTGTTGAGCCAAAGAATTCGGGCCGGGTCGGCCCAATGCGAACAAATTTCGTGCCCGGTCTAGCTTGATAAAATTTTAGGCTTGGGACCCCCGGCTCGACAAGACACAAATAGTAAACTTGGTCGGGTCGGCCCGGCCCATTAACACGATAATAAAAAATCAAAATCGTGCTATCGGGCCTAAATCAAGCATTGGAACCGGTCTATCGGGCCCATATCGGGTTGATTCTAACCCGACATTTTTAATAATTAATAAAAATTTTATCGGGCTATCGGACTCGGTCAGGCCCACACTGCCTAGCCCGGACTGGCTTGATATTTTTTTCGAGCCTTATCGGGCCAACCTGATAATGCTTGAGCATGGTAAAGTTCGGCCCGAGCTCGATTTCATCGTCCCAGGTCAAGCCGAGCCAAATTTTGCCAGATCTATGCTCATATGCAACTTCAAACCCCCCTAAACAGATACTCCCATAGAATTTTTATTTTTGTCTTGAGATTTCCCTTCTTGCTCATCTCTCTAGACTCCAACCATAGGCCCACTAATTAAAGTGTTTTTTCATACTTGACAGCAGTTTATTACATATGATTTAAATATTATGTTATCTATTGAGTATTTTTTTTAATTCAAAATTTTGAAAATTCTCGAAATCGAATTAGAGACCTCAAAATTCTTAGAATCACACTAAAATATGGAAAATATGAAAATATCTTTCTGTTGAATTTTCCACCCAATCATTCCAT
The DNA here is from genome assembly GCA_034359265.1 of Canna indica. Lineage (NCBI taxonomy): Eukaryota > Viridiplantae > Streptophyta > Magnoliopsida > Zingiberales > Cannaceae > Canna > Canna indica. The sequence goes on from CP136896.1 coordinate 54,196,492, forward strand.
TTTCTAGTTCAAAACTCTTGAACTGGTCATATTTTATTGAAAAATTTGATAAAATTCCAAAAAAGAAAAATTATAACTGATATGAGACTGTTGTAGGAAATACTTGTTTTCACAAAAAAACTTACATCTTCCTTCCATCAAAGAAGATGGTATTTATAGAATGATGGAATAATTCTTCAAATGACATATGATCACTTATTGCACCCTTTTGAAAAGCCATATACCCTTTCATTTGAAGTTACACCCCTATATTTGAAATTGCATCATTTCTCAAATAAAAGGGCATAATTGTCTTTTTAATAAAACAAGGGAATAATTGAAAAAACTTTAATAATGGGTCACAATTACTTTACATTCTCTCACTTGACCCATAATATTGTTAATGGATACAAATGCTTTTCCTTTAGGTTCAATATCTGTATTTCTCAAACAAAAAGTTTAATTGTCTGAATCATGACGATAAATCCTTATTAAAGCTAGTATTATCATTCATGCATTACAATACAACTTAACCTATTTGAATGTGAATTTTATATGGAACATATCTTAATGGATGAACCACCAAATGCTCATCCCGATCATCAAATGTATTGTCATTATCTAAACCTTATGTATATACAACAAATAAATAAGAGAAGACATATAACATCAGTGGAGATTACATAAGTGTGATACATTGAATGGTCTCAATATTACATAACAGAATTAAATTTCATATGCTCAACATGTCCCTTAAAGGAACTAGGTGGCAAACTCTTAGTTAATGGATTTGCAATCATCAGCCCAGTATTAATGTGATCAATAGACACTTCATTTGTCTTGACATGTTCCTGAATAGCCAAATACTTAATGTCGATATGCTTACTACGACTAGGGTTGTCCATTCGGTTCAACCCGAACCGAACAGAACCGAAATATGCAAAATTGAATTTTTTTTCTTCTATGGTATTTCAACCCGAACCTGAACTGAATTCAACAAAAATCGAATAGACCTGAACCAAATTATTTCGGTTCGGTTTCCAAACCGAAAACTGAATTCAGTCTTAGCAGCAAATAATTACTGAACTAATAAAACCTAAATTACCAAAATAAACCCTAACTTATTACCTATAGATACAGTAATACAAAAATTTAAAATTATTATTTTTATTTCGGTTCTTGGTTTGGGTCGGTTCCCGAATTTCGAGAACCGAATCCGAACCGAATAACATAATTTGGGTTCGGTTCGGGTCAAGAATCGAACCTGGCACTGTTGTAACCGAACCGAACTAAATCAAACCAAATTTTTTTTCTTACTGAAATTCCAACCCGAACCCGAACCGAATTATTCCTAACCCGATTTAACCCAAACCAAAATTATTCGGTTCGATTTTCAATCCAAAAAAAGTGAAATTTTATCAATAGAGCATAATATGAATTTGGGACCGTGTGAAGAAGTCAACTCCAACAAGAAAAAGAAACCACTTCGACGAAATATTTTTGTTGGGATCTTCCAATTAAATATATACCAAAAGTCAAAGATCATTTAATTATCCTACATGTGTGCTCGATCCAAACTAGGGGTGAGAAAAAAAAAGTTTTCGATTAACAGGAAAATCGGTCCGAAATCGAACCGGTTTTTTTCGTTTTCGGGTTATATTTTTGAAAAATTTGGTTTTCAAGTTCCGGTTCGGTCCACGATTTAATTAAAAAGTCAACCGATTTCGGTTAACCGACCGGTTCAATATAATTTATTAATTTATTAATTATATATAAGTTATATAAATTATAAAAGTTATAAAAATTATAAAAATTATAAAAAAGTGTAAAAAGTTGTAAAAATGGTAAAAATTGTAAAAAATTATACATATATTTCCCGGCTCACATATCTTGGCTCAAATGGTTTTACTTTCTTTTTTCTTTTTTCCGGGGATTCGATATTTGTTTGAATATTTTTGCATATGTGATTTGTATAATGTTACTATATTTCTAGGTTAAAATTTTTTATTGGTTAACCGAAAACTATCGCTTAACCGAACCGAAAACTATCGCTTAACCGAACCGAAAAAACCGAAATCGAAATGATGGTTATCCGAAGTTAATGGATCGATTTACGGTTAATAATTTTAAAAAATCGAAGTTAATAGATCGGTTAATAAAATTGCTAATGGACCGGTTAACCGGTCCATGCTCACCCCTAATCCAAACAGTAGATAATGAATTTGGAATTCCTTTTTTTTTTTTTAAAAAAAAAATACATGTACTACAAAAATTAATTAAGAATTGATGTGCAATTCGGTTCCGGTGTTTAGAAATACTCAGTTTGTTTTCATTGCAAATGGGCAAAACAAAATCATTTTAATTCTTCACATTACACAAAATAGTTCCTAATATTTGAATTATCAAAATATTGTTAATATATATTATAAAAAATATAAATTATTAATTTTTGCATCACATTATCTTGGCTCAAATAGTTTCATTTTTTTTTTCTTTTTTCCCAATGGGGATTATTTCTAGGTTAAATTTTTTTATTGGTTAATCGAAAACTATCGGCTAACCGAACCAGAAAAACCGAAATTGAAGTGACAGTTAACCGAAGTTAATGGATCGATTAATAAAATTGCTAATGGATCGGTTAACCGGTCCATGCTCACCCCTAATCCAAACAGTAGACAATGAATTTGGAAGTCCTTTTTCTTTTTTTTTTTAAAATACATTTACTACTGAAATTAATTACGAATTGTTGTACAATTCAGTTCAGTGTTTAGAAATACTTAGTTTGTTTTCATTGCAAATGAGCAAAACAAAATCATTTTAATTATTCACATTACACAAAATAGTTCCTAAAATTTGAATTATCAAAATATTTTTGGAAATCTATAAAACAAAACAAAATGTGCAAGTCGACTCCACTGGGGATTGAACCTAAAATCTCTAATTTTATAGACCAACACCTTATCCTTTGGGCCATAGTCCTTTGCAATGAAATAAAACATTTATTTTTAAAAAACTTAGTTCGATTTTCGGTTCGGTCGATTCTCAGAATTGGGGAACCGGACCCGAAACCAAACCTGATACTGTTCAAATCGAATGGTTTGATTTGGTTCGGTGTAACCCAAATTTTGGACAGCCTTAACTACGACTCCCGCTCTTACTATTTTTGGCCAAAAACATTGTAGCGAGATTGTCACAGTGAATCCTCAATGGCTTAGAAATTGTGTCAAGAATTTGAAGCCCTAAAATGAAACTCCTTAATTATATAGCTTGTGATGTCGCTTCAAAATATGATACGAACTTTGCTTTAGTGATAGAAGTAGCAACTAAAGATTGTCTATAGGAAGATATATCTCGATATCAATTTTCTCGAGTCGAGGCAACCAGCAAAGTATGCATCTAAATATCCAATCACCTCCAAATGATCAGATCGTCTATATATATGTAAGCTTGTAATTCTTGGTTCCCTGAAGGTATCACATAACTTTCTTAGCGGCTTTCTAATGGTGCAAACCTTGATTACTTTGATATTTGCTCAACATTCCGACTGCATATGCAATGTCAAGTCTTGTGTAAACCTGAGCATACATTAGGCTTCCAACTGCATAAGCACAAGGAATGTTTTTCATTTGATTCCTCTCCAAATCATTTCTTGGGCATTGTTCCAAACTTAATTTGTCACCTTTAACAATAGGTACAACACTTGATGAACAATCCTTCATGCAGAATCTTTCTAAGACCTCATTGATACAGGCTTCTTGAGACAATGTTAATATCTCACGGGATCTATCTCGCTCAATTTTTATGCCAATGACATAAGAGGCTTCGCTCATATCCTTCGTATCAAAATACTTAGAAAGAAATTATTTCACCTTATAAAGTAAACCAAAGTCACTTGAAGCAAGTAGAATATCATCCACATATAGGACTAAGAAAATTATTTTGCTCCCACTGATCTTCTGGTATATACATTGATCCATAATATTCTCCGTAAAACCAAATGAAGTAATTACATTATGGAACGTTAAATACTATTGACGGGAAGCTTGTTTTAGCCCATATATGAATTTCTTAAGTCTACAAACTAAATGCTCATTCTCATCCGAAATAAAACCTTCGGGTTGTTTCATGTAAACCTCTTCCTCAAGGTTTCCAGTGAGAAATGTCGTTTTCAGATCCATTTGATGTAACTCCATATCAAAATGAGCTACTAGTGCCATGATTATCCGAAATGAATCTTTTTTTGAAACAAGAGATAAGGTGTTGTGATAATCAATACCTTCTCGTTGAGTGAATCCTTTGGCTACAAGTATTGCTTTATATCTTTCAATTAATATTGCATATAGTGTCTCTTTTGGTTTTATAAACTCATTTACCGTCAATGGCCTTCGCCCCTTTAAGCAATTCAACAAGATTATAGACTTGGTTTTTAGCCATTGATTCCATTTCATCCTTCATGGCGTTATACCATAAAGTGGATTTATCTTCATTCATGGCTTGTGAAAACGTAAGAGGATCATCTTGAGCACTAAAATCTATGTCGGATTTTTGTAAGTACACAATATAATCTGGAAGGAATAGCAGGTCTCCTAACTCGCGTAGATCTTCTTAATGTTACATCAACATCCCCTACTTGTAAATGTTGTGTAACTGAATCTGTTGGAATATCCTCGTGATGATGTGGTTCTTCGTTGTTTGGTGATTATCATGAAATATGACCAATCTTTGTGTAGGTATGAGAGTAGGTTCACATCTGTTATCTTCCTAAAAAACTAAGTTTCGAGGTTTGCTACTCCCACTAATCACATCATTCTCAAGGAACCTTGCATTCCTAGATTTCACGATTCTTGTTCCACGAGTTGGACAATAAAACTTACATCCCTTAGACTTCTCTACATAGCCAATGAAATATCCACTGACTGTTTTCGAGTCTATCTTTGACTCATGTGGATTATATACTCTAATTTCAGCTGGGCAACCCCAAACATGTACTTGCCTTAAACTAGATTTCCAACCTTTCCATAATTCAAATGGTGTCTTATGAACCAACTTGGTTGGTACCCGATTTAATACATATACTGCTATTTTTAGAGCCTCACTCCACAACAACAATGGGAGATTGGAGTTACTAATCATACTCCTTACCATGTCCAGTGGCAGATCTAGAAAATTTTACTAGTGGGGGCAAATTAATACATAATTTTTAAAAGTCCACATTTCAAAATTGTGCTGCGGTGGAGACTATCTATCCTTCTAAAAGGGAAGAAGTGCAGATTTGGTCCTATAAATTGTCAATTTTTTGGACTTCGGTCCTATAAGTTTCATTTTGATATTTCCGGTCATGTAAGTTTGCTCTGTAGTACATATTTGGTCATATCCGTGACGGTTCGTTGACTCTCCGTCAATGTGGACTAACGCTGTTCATACACGTTGACATATTTGGTCATATAAGTTTTATTTCGAAATTTTTAGTCCTATATGTTTGCCCCGTAGCACAGATTTGATCATATATATTTGTCTCATATCACAAATTTGGTCTAATATATTTGCCTCATAGCACAAATTTGATCGTATCTATGATGGTTCGTTAACTCTCCGTCTACGAAAAAATAAACGACGTTATGTCCATATTGATAGAGTTAATGGGCCGTCATGAATTGGACCAAATCTATATTACTAAGCAAACTTAAATATATTACAGAGCAAATCTATCCGATCCGTCATATAGATTTGGTCTCATCAACGACGGTCTATTAACCCCGCCAACATGGACATAACATTGTTTATTTTTTTGTGAACGGAGAGTTAATGGACCGTCGCGGATAGGACTAAATCTGTGCTACGGGGCAAACATGAGTGTCGAATCCATCAAAAATAAATACCTACTTCTTGAGATTTTATAGTCGTGACAAGTAGGGTCGAATCCATAGAGACTGGTTAGTTTCAAATTCTTTCAAAATCAAGAATTAAAAGGAAGAAAAAAGGGGGGTGGGGTGGGGTTTGATTAGATGCAAGAAGATGTAAATGAAAGCAGTAATTAAAAATAATAATTAAAATTGAGGAGAAATCAATGAGAGGAAGGTCTAGCTAAAGGTACATTCTCGATTTCAGTTCGTAGGATTGATCATAGACACCAAGGATGAGTTCCTTTATTTCTAGCAAATTTAATAGACTATGTGAATTGAACAACAATCTCACATGTCAAATTAATTCAAGAATTCCATTAGTACTGATTGAACAGCAACCTCGACTAATTTGCCTCTAAATCCAACATGGAACAACCATACCGGAAGACTAACTATTGTCCTAATAATCTGGTAACAGACCAATAATTAAAAAGGAACAATAGAATAATTTCTGTAGAAAATAAATGAATACAAGAAAGCAAAGATGTTAAGCACAGAGGAATCTCACAACCCATAGAACCGAAATGTCGAATCATCCTTTAGCTAGAAAGAAGTGAATTAGCCACATATTGCAAACACAAACATTTTCATTCTCCAAAAATCACTGCTGAATTCAAACTTAATTCTAAACTGAAAAGAGCAAAACTAAAAAGAAGGCTAAAGCTAAAAAACTACAGCCCCTGTTCATTATAACTTTTCTCCTCTTATAGGAGAATTCCAAACCTAACTAGAATAGAAAATAAAAATCAAATCAACCTTACATAGCAATAAACTAACAACCAAATATCTTGGTTTAATGTTTTACACACAAAAAGGATAGTCCAAATCCGCATGGAAATTTGGAAACAAAATTTCAGCCTTTAACATGGTAAATTCTGGATCTGTCACATGCATCTTTACTAAGGCGTGGGCACGTCCAAGACAGTGCGATCAGGTCCAGCTGTCTTTCTAATTTCCAACTTCCAAAAAACGTGCAAGGGGATTCTTTTTTATTTCTTTCCATCATTTGTTGCCTAAAAATTAAACAAACCAATAAACACATTTTAGGAAGTATTTAATTCGAATTTAGCATGAAAATAAGCAACAAAAGATGGAAAATAAACATGTCATCAAATCTCCCCACACTTAAACAATGCTTGTCCTCAAGCATAATTCAAACGGAACAATCACTCTCTTTAAAATTCATCACACCCCTATCGCAGCCCGCATCATAAAGTTTTAATGACTCAAACAAAAAGACAATAGCAAGTAAACCTTTCACAATGAAATCTCATCCATCCACACAGATTTATGATTACTTAGATACACATTCAGAGTACAAGATGCAAAGGATAAAAAGTTTTAAGCACACATGCAAATTTCAAAAAATAATCATCGCACATAAGAAACATCTACCAAGCAATGCCATAAGTCGAAATAACTAAGAGAGTTAACTTATTGACTGAGCACCTTTTGATTTTCCTAGATCATTTGCTCAACCTTTTGACGCGAGGACATACATTGGTGATGCATGCACCCAGTTACTCAGTTGGCTTATTTGAATCTAAGTTCCTTGCCTAGAATGTCATTCAACCTTTTGACGCGAGGATATACATTGGTGATGCATGTACCCGATTACTTAGTTGATCACAATTCATGGTGGCTACCAGCTCTACTCATGATCTTTGGTAATCAGCGGAGTAATGGTGCTATCTTTTTTTTTTTTTTTTTTTTTTGAATTCAAATTTACGGTATAACAAGGTAAAGTTCCTACTGTGCAAGATAAAACTAAGCATACATTGTTGTTTTAAAGTCTATTGCATCTTGAAACTTTGAGAGTTCATCATGAGATGGTCATACATCGTGTGGAGAGATGGGAAATGCCTTGTTCATGTCAGCTCCCTATTGTAATTCAGTTAATGCATCAAGACACAATGAATTGAGCTGTTCAAGGATATAAATGAACCTTTCAAGACAATAATTGAAATGTATGAGCTGAAAAAAAATCTAGGACAAGATTTTAAAAGGACTTATCGAAAATGTGCAACACGAAAAATATCAAAGAAAAATTACAGCAAGCAACATAATTGTGATTTCCATAAAATTTCAGCTAGCTACAAAATGTTAGCATTAAAAGTTCAATTATCATGCAAATTGATTTCAGAAAAATCATATTTGAACAAAAACATGTATCATGCAAAATAAACCCCTCCCCATACTTAAAATCCACATTGTCCCCAATGTGGTTCAAAATAATTTCAAAATAAAATAATAGCAAATTGGAAAAATGAGAACTTTCCTAAACATTAGAGGAGGTGGGAGGCTGGTTGCTATTGCCTTGGATTGTAGGCGTGGTCATGCCTATAATTTCAAGTCTGCATTTTAGATTTTTACCTCCTTTTTCTTTTTAGAATCCACAAAGCTCTACAATTGGTATCGAATTCACCCTTTGCCAAAAGATAATTAGAAGAAATTAAAATCAGAAGTAAAAGAAAAATAAAAACAGATCTAAAGAAATTGAAAAGAAAATTATGCAAAAGTAAAGACTAAGAAATAAGGTGCGAGCACGCCTAATGTTTATTGTCCTAGGCTAGACAATACTGCCATGTTTCACGTAACTCCAATTGAATATTTTAGATGCCTAGGTAGCAGTCTCAATTCCAATTGCAGCGTCTGCACAATAGAATGTAGAAGCTTAGTGCGAGAAATAGTTGGTTCTAGGCATGAAGCATTAGTTTTTATGGTTTTGAGCGCCTTTATTTCAACCCGCAAATTATTTTCATAATTAATTTCAATACTGTCCAAATTGATATTCATGTCCATAACACTCAAATTAAATATTTCGTGAGCTGAAATGCCAATAAAATCAATACTGTTAACATAAAGTTTTTGGCTAGAAAATTTCATGGCATCATAAACATTGAACTTGATGACTTTCCCATCAAATTCCATAGTGAGTGTGCCATCATACACATCTACTTTTGTCCTAGTTGTGCTAAGAAAGGGTCTTCCAAGCAAAATTTTTGATGAGTTGGAAGATGTGTCTTCCTTCATATTGAGCACAAAAAAATCTACAAGAAAGACTAAATTATTTACTTGAACTAAAACATCTTCCAACACCCATTCGGGGTAAACAACTGAACTATCAGCTAATTGAATGACAACACATGTCTTTTTCAATAGACCAATATTTAAAGATGAATAAATAGACAATGGCATGACATTTATAGATGCTCCTAAATCACACATAGCTCTTTTTATACCAACATTGCCTATCTTGCAAGAAATAGCAAACATACCTTGATCTTTGCATTTAGGAGGTAATTTTCTTTGAAGTACAACGAAAGCATTTCCTCCCACACTTACCTTTTCATTACCAGTCAGCTTTTTCTTATTGGTGCACAATTCCTTGAGAAATTTAGCATACCGAGGTATTTTCTTAATGACGTCAAGTAAGGGAATATTTATTTCAACCTTACGAAAAGTTTCAAGAATCTCTTTTTCTTCAGTTTCCTTCTTAGACTTGGCCAATCTTTCTAGAAAGGGAGGCTTGATCATCAATGTTCTCGACTGTTCTGGTTCTTTTTTTTCTGATTGGCAGTAATTTCAGTTTCAGTTTTTGTCTTTAAGGCGTGCCCATGCCTTGGCAGACTGGGTTCTATTTCTGAGGCATGCCCACGTCTTAGCAGACTGGGTTCTGTTTTTGAGGCGTGCTAACTCTTTCCCACTTCTTAGAGTTATTGCGCTAGCATTCTATTTTGGGTTGATGATAGTTTGTGAGGGCAGGGCAGTTTGCCTTGTGATTCCAACTTGCTTAAAGATGACGCCAATTGACCCATTTGATTCTCCAAAATTTGAATGCTTGCCTTTGTTTCCTGTTGAAATTATTGTGTACTAATTGCAAGTGATTTAATAATGTCTTCAAGAGATGTACCTGAATTTGAAGGGATTTGTTGTGGTGGGATAGGTGATTTGTGCTGAAATTGCTGAAAATTTTGTTGTTGGAAATTTTGTTGCTGGAAATTTTGTTGCTGAAAATTTAGATGCCTTGTCCCGTAACTTAAGTTTGGATGATTCCTCCAACCTGAATTGTATGTGTTTGAATAGGGATTAAGTTTCCTTTGTGGGGGACCTGGGAATCCTCCAACGACATTAGCTTGTTCTTGCGTGTCCTCTTGAAGCGTAGGACACATGTCGGTTGTGGTGGGATAGGTGATTTGTGCTGAAATTGCTGAAAATTTTGTTGTTGGAAATTTTGTTGCTGGAAATTTTGTTGCTGAAAATTTAGATGCCTTGTCCCGTAACTTAAGTTTGGATGATTCCTCCAACCTGAATTGTATGGGTTTGAATAGGGATTAAGTTTCCTTTGTGGGGGACCTGGGAATCCTCCAACGACATTAGCTTGTTCTTGCGTGTCCTCTTGAAGCGTAGGACACATGTCGTTGAGATGACCAGCGACGACACAAATCCCACACACTTTAACATGTGATGTGTTTCCTACAACCAAATTCTGAACCATAGTTGTTAGATGAATAATTTTAGATTCAAGGGAGGACACATTTACCTCATTGACTCCCCTTGAAGGTTCCTGTCGCAGCCCAAATTATTGTGAATTAGCAGCCTTGGTGGAGATTAATTCTCTAGCGGCTTGAGGAGTTTTGTTCACTATAGCCCCACCACTTGCTGCATCCATCATCCTCCTTTCCATGGGTAGCAAACCTTCATAAAAATATTGGATTAGTAATTGTTCAGAAATACCATGTCGAGGGAAACTTGCACATAACCGTTTGAATCTTTTCCAATATTCATGTAGAGTCTCCGTGTCTTTTTGTTAAACTCCGCAGATTTCCCTCCTAATTCCAGCGGCTCATGAAGCTAGAAAGAATTTGTCCAAGAACAGCCTTAGCAAATCTGTCCATGCATTGATTGATCCAGGAGAAAGGTAGAACAACCACTCCTTGGCTGCATCTGCTAAGGAAAAAAGGAAGGCTTGCAGTTTGATTTGCTCATTTGATATCTCATGTGGTTTCATTGTTGAGCATACAACATGAAATTCCTTCAAGTGCTTGTGAGGGTCTTCATTTTCAAGTCCTCAAAAAATAGGTAAGAGATGTATCAGTCCAAATTTTAATTCAAAGTTTACCTCTAGTTCTGGGTAAGTGATGCATAATGATGTTTGGTTAAAAGGTGCAGCAGCTAGTTCGCGCAAAGTCAGATTATTTTCAGCCATTTTTGCTTCTGGTTCTGCTTTTGTCTCAGGGTTAAAGCATGCCCACGTCTCATCTGCTGTTAAAGATGAGGGTGCTGAAACGCGTTTACCTCGCTTTTGGGTAGCCTTTCAAAGACTTCTAGCAGTCTTCTCAATCTCAAGATCGTATATGAGTTCTCCTGTGTGATCAGATCTGACCATCAAGGTTAAGATGCGCCCACGTTTAACCTGTCTGGAATTTTTCTACACAGTCAAAACTGGTTAACAAAAGAATTAAAACTGATTATTACCAGTCCCCGGCAATGGCACCAAAATTTGATGAGTGTCGAATCCACCAAAAATAAATACCTACTTCCTGAGATTTTGTATTCGTGACAAGTAGGATCGAATCCACAGAGACTGGTTAATTTCAAATTCTTTCAAAACCAGGAATTAAAAGAAAGGAAAAAAGGGGGGGGGTGATTAGAAGCAAGAAGACATAAATGAAAGCAGTAATTAAAAATAATAATTAAAATCGAGGAGAAATCAATGAGAGGAAAGTATAGCTAAAGGTACGTTCTTGATTTCGGTTCGTAGGATTGATCATAGACACCAAGGATGAGTTCCTTTATTTCTAGCAAATTTAATAGACTATGTGAATTGAACAGTAATCTCACATGTCAAATTAATTCAAGAATTCCATTAGTACGAATTGACCAGCAACCTCGACTAATTTGCCTCTAAATTCGGCATGGAACAGACATACCGGAAGACTAACTATTGTCCTAATAATCTGGTAACATACCAATAATTAAAAAGGAACAATAGAATAATTTCTGCAGGAAATAAATGAATACTAAAAAGCAAAGATGTTAAGCATAGAGGAATCTCACAACCCATAGAACCGAAATGTCGAATCGTCCTTTAGCTAGAAAGAAGTGAATTAGCCACACATCGTAAACACAAACATTTTCATTCTCCAAAAATCACTGCTGAATTCAAACTTAATTCTAATCTGAAAAGAGAAAAACTAAATAGAAGGCTAAAGCTAAAAAACTACAGCCTCTGTTCATTACAACTTTTCTCCTCTTATAGGAGAATTCCAAACCTAACTAGAATAGAAAATAAAAATCAAATCAACCTTACATGGTAATAAACTAACAATCAAATATCTTGGTTTAGTATTTTAGACACAAAAGGATAGTCCAAATTCGCATGGAAACTTGGAAACAAAATTTCAGCCTTTAACATGGTAAATTCTGGATCTGTCACATGCATCTTTACTAAGGCGTGGGCATGTCCAAGGTAGTGCGACCACATCCAGCTGTCTTTCTAATTTCTAGCTTCCAAAAAATGTGCTAGGGGATTCTTTTTGATTTTTTTCTATCATTTTTTGCCTAAAAATTAAACAAAATGATAAACACATTTTAGGAAGTGTTTAATTTGAATTTTGCATGAAAATAAGCACCAAAAGATGAAAAATAAATATGTCATCAGCCCTCCTGACACCTTTCTTTGACTTGTTACTTTCCTTACCTTTAATGCAATCTATACAAGTTTCAAAATCGGTAAAATCAAGAGATTCGAGGATCCCACCATTCACCAATCTTTTAATTCTATTAATGGAGATATGATGTTATAATCAAAAAAATTGTTTATATTTAATTGGTTTTATAGCAGGAAAATGAGGATTTAAATCGAGCGAATTAGCGGAGTTTCGGGCAAAACTTGGTAAGTTTTAACTTTAGGAAAAATTAGAGAAATGTCACATTTATTATTTCTACAATTTTGGCATGTTATTATGATAGTGGACTTGAAGTTGAACTCAACGGTTTGATCGGAACTCGAATCAGAACTTACTTATTAGGGGTTGTACAACAGGGGGCGCCACATAGCATCCGAGACTTTGAAGGAGGCGGCGGCACTTGGAGGAGGAGGCGAACTCATGGTCGGTTTCGCGAGTCCGCTAGAGTTGATCGTTGAGGAGCCTTGCAACTATTCTTCCTTCTAATTTCCTCAAGCCGGTGAGTGGTTTAAACCCTCCTTCCTTGTTCTTTGATTCCTGCCGCCACCCCCTTATCTAAAAATTTTATCGAGGATTTTTTATGTTGTAATTCCGAGGTTCTTGGTAAATCTAGAAGCTATATTATTGTCATAACGAATATGATCTCTAGTTTCTTCCGTTTCTTTTCTCCTTACTGCATGGATGATGTCAAAATGAGTTTATAATGAACTTTCTAATCAAGTTACAAGTGAGGGGTAGAATTGTAATTTGGGGTATTAATTAAACCCCAAGACTTACTTATTAGGGGTTGTACGACAGGGGGCGCTGCACAACACCCAAGACTTTGAAGGAGGCAGCGGCACTTGGAGGAGGAGGTGAGCTCGGGGCCAATTTTGCGAGTCTGACGTAGTTGATCGTCGAGGAGCCTTGCAACCCTTCTTCCTTCTAATTTCCTCCAGTCGGTTAGTGGTTTAAACCCTCATTCCTTGTTATTTGATTCCTACCTCTGCCCCCTTTCCTAAAGATTTTATCGAGGATTTTTATGTCGTAATTTCGAGGTTCTTGATAAATCTAGAAGCTATGTTATTGTCATAACAAGTATGATCTCTAGTTTCTTTCATTTCTTTTCTCCTTGCCACATGGGTGATGTCAAATTGGTCCCCCCCCCCCTCTTTTCTTGAGGTTCCTTGTCTTGGATTTTTGATGTCAAATTCTGTAGGTCGTAAACCAATTGTGAGATTTAAATCACTATTATAAATTTGTATGACTAATTCTTTCCCTTGAGCCCATGCCGCATAGGGTAACCCTTATTAACGGCTATGCCTCCTCTTCCCTTCATGAAAATTTATGCCCTGATATCTATGATTTAATTCCTAGACTTGGTTGTTAGATAGGATTTTCTCATTAGAAATCATTCACTATTTTAATTAATTTAGGTGGCCGCATGGTCTTAGGTAAATTAGGGAGCATGTTGGCCCTTCTTAGGACAAGTTCGAGGAGCATAGCTTTAATTAGATGAGTTTTGGATTAGTGTACATTAATTTAGAGTTCTCAATTTTGTTGAATAGGATCATACCGCCCTTGTATAATTTAGAGTTCTTAATCATGATTAGGTACTGGGATACAGTAGCGTAGCTGGTGACGTCAGAGACAGCGTATCTCGTGACACATCGTGGTCGGGGGATGTATACCCAAGTCTATAGGGTTTTTATATTTTAGTCATATGAGTCAGTGTTAGAGTTGTTTTCCGCATTTAAATGAAGAACTTTATTCTGATTAATTAGATTTGTTTTTTTTAGTCTTGGACATGTTGGCTTTGGACTGTTATTAGAAATTTTATTTAACTAAATATTTATGTTAGAAAAACGATTTCTATTTTATGAGATTGTTTAGGATTTTTAAATAGTTGTTCTTTCTCTTGGTTGAGTTAGACTTCGGGGTACGATTTGTATTTTGGCCAGTCATACCCGGGTTTGGGGTGTGACATATGACTTAATCTCCGATGCCACAACATGGAGGATTTCTAATTTATAATACCACACTTAATACCAATACTATCACCATGCACAGTATTAAGACTATAATCAATAAAAGAATTTAAATGAAGTTTAAACAAGCCATCTTCCAAACTAGTCTTACCAATAAGGATTTTATCTTTATACAAATGCATTAAGGTTCCAACGAAATTAAAGTCAAATCCACGGGCGGAAAGTTTTGACACATAAATAAGGTTTCTGGAAAATGATGGAACATAAAAGACATAAAATGTATTTTCAAGATCTAAAACAAATCTTGTACTAAGAACAAGTCTATAGATCCCAACTGCTCTTACATGTGAACCCATCTTGTTTAGGTGGATTCCTTTGACTTATGAAACACTGCATGGTATTGGCAACATGGATTGTAGAGCCAAAATCAATCCACCAGATATTATAAGTGATATTTACCATATTAGATTCAAAACACACTAAAGAGATGAGATTACCTTTCTTCTCAAGCCAATGCTTGAATTTGGGACATGTCTTCTTTACATGTCATTTCTTCTTGCAAAAGAAGCATTTGACACCGCCCTTATTAACTTGATTAAGAGGCGCTTTACCTTTCCCTTTCTTGTTTGGTTTCTTATTCTGAGTCGCCAAATGTACACTTTCAATTCTTTCTTGATTCAACCTCCCCTCCTCTTGCACACACATGGTCAAGAGTTCATTGATCAACCAATTTTCCTACTATGTGTTGTAAGAGATCTTAAAGGGTCCACATGCAGGTGGTAGTGAATTAAGAATGAAGTGAACCAGAAATAACTCAGACATCTCAATCTCTAAAGATTTCAGTCTAGATGCTATGTCACACATCTCCATAATGTGCTCACGCACACCTTTAGTGCCGTTAAATTTCATGGAACACATTTTTGTCATTAGGGTTCTTGCTAACGCCTTGTCAGATGTCTTAAACTGATCCTGAATAGCTTTGAGATATTCTTTTGCTTTGTCACATTCGGGGATGGATCCTCAGATACTTTTCCCAATATGAGACTTAATAAACATCAAACTCAAGCGATTTGATCGCTCGCTCCCAAAGATCATACGATGTTTTCTCGGCTTGGGTGCTTGATTCCGTAGTCTTTACAGGCTCATCCACTCGAAGTGCCAAATCAAGGTCCATGCATCCTAATGCGAGGAGAATTTTCTCCTTCTAGTCAGCATAATTATCGTCATTCAAAAGAGCGATGTTGGAGGAATCAAAATTTGGAACAAAAAAAATTTGAGCAACTACAAAAACAAATAACAAAATCATGTAAGGAAGCCAAGTATGGAATTACCCATGTAAATTAATCCAAGTGAATAAATCAATGTCATTATAATCTATCCCGTGGGCTTAGACTATATATATATTATATTATTCTAGACATGTGGCTAACTAGATAAATAATATATATGCATTTTATTAACAAATATTTTCATCTTAATCACTTAAATATAATAATCACATTCTAGGGTTTAAATTATTATATTCCATAATTAATTACAATTATTGATGCCATGAACCTCATATGAAATGAATTTATAATCACTATACATTATTATAATTAAAGTTATTGTGGCAATATTTAATTATTCTAATATATCTTCAAATATGACATCAACCTTATTAATAAATATTAATATGCATAGAAACTCAAATTAATATGAAATGAAAATAATATAGATATATATATATATATATATATATAAGAAAGCACTCCAACCTTCTTATCATGCCAAGTGTTATGATAAGAACTATGCCAAGTGGTATAAATCTAAGTACTTTAATAGTTTCTATAATTATTTAATGAGTCATGAATTCAAAAAATGAATTTTGAATATTAATATATAATAATTTATAATATTAATGTATATGCTTTGAGAAAAGGAATCTATTCATTACATTGATTTTTTTATGACATGTAATATTATCTCTCCTAATATTAACTCTCCTGGATGAAATATAATATTACCTATTTTAATTATGTAATATTATATTTCTTAAATATTTAATATTTAATTGGCCAAGATTTGCATCATCCTTGATGAGCCGATTGAAGAAATGTAATTGAAATATATTGGATTTAATTAAAATATATTGATATATAGACATTGGATTTAATTTAATATTAAATTTTTTTGTTATTCATGTTACCTTATAATACATTAGAAATTAAATTTTTTAAAATGTGGCCCACTATGTGTTATTTAGTATATTCTTAATGCAAATTAACTAATAAAATAATTTCTATATGAGAATGTGGACTACCACATGCTTCTTTTTTGAAATATATTAAATTAATAATTAAAATATATTGTTGTTCTTTTTTTGTTTGCTTCTTAATGCAGTCCATGTGGTAAAAACGTGGACTACCACATGCTCACATCGTATTATTTTTATATGATAATAACAAGTATCCAACCGGTGACGATATTAACAAGATAATATCTACTAAAATTTTGGATAAATCGAATAATCTTTATTACTATAAAGCTATTTAATGATGCATGGCTCGTGTGGTGTTGCACAGAAAAATTCTCCTTGCATGCAAGATGCTAAATGTATATGACATTTTTCGAAAAAGTTTGTAGATAGAACAATCGATCATCGACGAGGATGGATATCTAGTTTATAGAAGAAGAGATAATGGTCGAACAATTAAAAATGGGAAGATTGATTTGGATAATTGTTTTGTTGTGCCTCATAATATATACATGTTGTTGAAATATAGTGCATTTAGTAATGTTGAATGGTACAACCAATCGAGATCAATTAAATATCTTTTCAAATATATGAATAAAGGCCATGATCGTGTCATTGCCACATTTATTGACTCAGCCTCACAGTTTGAAATACAAGCTCCTGTCGATGAGATCAAAATATTTTGTGATTGCTGGTATATCTTTCCCTATGAAACAATATGGATAATTTTTAGTTTCGACATTCATTATAGATATACATATATCCATCTGTGCAACGATTATCGTTTCATCTTCCAAATGAACATACTATAATTTTCAATGATGACGATCCAATATCTGAAGTGGTAAATCGACCAACAATTAATTAGTCTCAATTTTTATGTTGGTTCAAAGTTAACAAATGTTTCACAAAGGTAAGAAACTTAACATATGTTGAAATGTCTTTGCAAGGTAACAAGGAAGCAAGACATTAGATGTTAGACTCGAAGAGCGACAAGCCAATTTTAATTTCGATTGGAAGAATATTCTTTGTTCCCTCAGGAATGGGTGAGTTATACTATTTGAGAATTCTACTGAACGTGGTCGTGGGTCCGACGACTTTCGATGATATTAGAATAGTCAATGGTAAATTTTACCCAACTTTCAGAGATGCATGCTATAATTTAGGGTTGATTGATGATGGCAAAGAATATGTAGATGCAATTAAAGAAGCAAGTACATGGGGATCAGATTTTTCTCTTAGAAAATTATTTGCTACATTATTATTATCGAACTTGATGTCTAGACTAGAATTCGTTTGAGAGGAGACTTAAAAATTATTAACTGAAGATATACCTTATTTGATAAAGCAAGTGTTACAAACGAAAGGTGTGAAAGCTATATATTTATTATATATATTTATTGTTATTTTTTTTTATTACCAATCAATATATTAAATTTATATATTTTTGAATTTCAAATGTTGTCATTACTAATGATGAAGTCAAAGATGATTGTTTAGAAAAAAATAATTTAATTCTAAAAGAATATGGCAAAAGTTTGGATGACTTTCCTATAATGCCAAAATCATCCTGATCATCTACAAACATTAACAATCGCTTAATTGCTAAGGAGTCGCGCTACAATTGCAGGAGATTGAGAGAGAAAAATCAAGAACAAGTTCAACACCTAACTTCAGAACAGAGACAAGTTTATGATAAAATATTGGATATTGTTAAAAGAAAAAATAAATGTGTTTTTTTTTTCTACGATTATGGTGGAATCGAAAAGACATTTATTTGGAAAACTCTTACATCTATACTTCGATCCGAAGGAGAAATTATTTTAACAGTTACGTTCAGTGGGATAGCATCTTTACTATTACCTGGTGGAAGAACAATGCATTCTCAATTTATGATCCCTCTTAATCTGGATGAGGATTCTACTTGCAATATTAAACAAGGTTCTTTGTTGGCTGATTTATTGGTAAGAACACGTTTAATTATTTGGGACGAACCTCGAATGATGAATAAGTATTATTCAGTTATATATTTACTTCATATATTTATTAAATTTCATTAAATACAAATCTAATAGTCTGATTCTCTTAATTTTAGATATTGTTTTGAAGTGCTTGATAGAACATTACGTGATGTTATGCGTTTTAAGAATCTAAACAACAATGATCATCCTTTTAGAGGTAAGACTGTAGTATCTGGGGGAGACTTCAGACAAATTTTACCTGTCATTCCTAAGGGAAGCAGACAAGATATTGTTAACGCAGCACTTAATTCGTCTTACTTATAGGACGACTGTGAAGTTTCAAAGCTAACGAAAAATATGCGACACACTGTAAACAACTCTGATGACAATACAGGTGATTTAAAAAAAAAATTGGATTGGATATTATCGATCGGTGATGGAAAGATAGGTGATCCTGGTGATGGTTATGGGGAAGTTCGAATTCTAGATGATAACTTGATTTTGGATGCAAGTGACCCTATTGCTGCGATTGTTGATGCAATTTATCATGAGCTTATAACAAATGCCAATAATTTGCAATATTTGCAACAAAGAGCTATATTAGCTCTCCGAATATGGTTGAGATGATTAATGACTATAAGATTTCTCTAAATAAAAAAGAGTCAACAATATTTTTGAGCTCAGATAGCACGTGCTTATCAGATTCTGAAGGGAGTTTATTGGATTAGATCCACACACCATACTTCTTGAACTGCATCAAATGTTCTGGTATTCCTAATCACTCTTTGACATTAAAAGTTGGGACTCCTATTATTTTACTAAGAAATATTGATCCATCTGTCGGATTATGTAATGGAGAACGATTGCTGTTAACAAGACTTGGGAACCGAGTCTTGAAGCCAAGATTATTTCTGGAACTAATTGTGGAGAAAAAATATTTATTCCACGTATGTTGTTGACATCATCAGATCCAAGAGTGTCAGTTAAATTTTAAAAGAGACAATTTCCTATTATGATTTCTTATGCGATGACTATCAATAAAAGTTAGGGCCAATCACTTTCAAATGCCGACGTTTTTTTTCAAAAAACCTATCTTTGCTCATGGACAACTTTATGCCGCAGTGTCTATGGTGACCAATAGAAAATGTTTAAAAATTTTGATTTGTAATTCAGAAGGTTATATTGAAAAATAAACTACAAATGTTGTATACCAAAAAGTTTTTTGTAATTTATAAAACATTTATTTTTATATTAAGTTATTTGTGATTTATGCACAATATTATTTTTCAAATATTTATATATATTAATAGCAAATTTATTTGATCTAATGTGAATTAAGATCGTCGCGCATCGCGCGAGTCTTATACTAGTATATGTAAAAGAAAGCACTCTAGTCTTCTCATCATTCCAAGTGTCATGATGAGAACTAAGTCAAGTGGCAAAGTTTTTATTCTTGATATTTAGCAATGCAAAGCATTAAATAGTGCATTGATAACAAGCTCATACATTTCCTTAGGTAGAGAGAGATGATGGTATTTAATTAAAACACATTTAATTAGAGAAGAGTGAAAAAAAAAAGAGTATTTAATTAAAAGGGAGAATGTAAGACCCGAAAAAGATTTCCTAATATAAAAATCTATTTTTGGTGCAGCGCACCGGATTAGGAGTTAGTCAAGTCGAGCCGCGGAGTCTCCTCGAGTAGAAGGTATAACTCGGCTTATGAAGTTTAAATTGGTTAGATGGATATTTCCTTATTAAGCATTAGATGTCCTTTTTGAGTCGAGTTCAAATCGTGTATGCGGATCGAATCGGGACCCGAATCGGACTCGGATCGAGTCGAGTAGAGGTTAAGTCAGTTAGACGGGTATTTATGTCTTTGGTGGATGAGGGGATAAAACCCCTCATCATGAGCTGTGTGGCTCATTCTTGAGCCGCACGCCACCCGAGCAAGAGAGGGAGGAGGGGAGATCTTGGGATGGCGCTGGAAATCGTGTCGCCGTCGAAAGGATCGAGGTCGTCAACATCCACCCTTTCTTCTTCCTTGATCAAGGTGAGTGGTTACTTTTCGTTCATTTGGGGGAGGTGGGTAGCCGAACCCCTAGGACTGCTAGGTGTTGAGTTTCTCACAAGTTTATCATCGATTCATGGTACCTTGACCTTCTTACCGCTGTTTTAATTATTGTTGCATCAGATCTCTATAGTTTTTGTCGAATTCTTGATATTTTAGGGGCTACCGAGTCAAGGAAAAAGGGGAAAGGTCATGCCAAAATTTCCCCCAATTCCCTTGACGGATGTAAACCCCCTTTGAACGATCTTAAACACATATCGAGTGGATTCATGATTTACTTACTGAAAGTGACGATTGGAACTCATCCTCTAAAGCCTAGTAGGCTCGGCCAAGCAAAGGGAAAACTGCATGTCCATGGGTTGGCCGAGCAAGGGGTGTGCGGCTTGATCAAGGTCTTAATTAGGATAGATCGGAAACAAGATATTAGGGTTGGGGTTGGTCCTTCCCTCTTGTTCCTATCCTTGGAGGCTCGGCCGAGCAAGGCATGCTTTTCTCAAGTCTCGGCCGAGCAAGGATTGGGGGAGATGGTGATCTCTAGAAGATAAACTTCATGGTTAGGAATACTCAAAACAATAGGGCATGACAAGTTGCCTAGATTAACAATTAGAATCAAGATGACATTTAGGTAAGATCTAACTAAGGAAGGCTTCTATGTTGATGCATGTAATTAGTAGATTGGTAGGATAGTAACCATCCTTAGACCTTTCCTCTTTAAATTCTGAAATGTGGTGATACTTTTACCATGTTAGATAATTTATTTCCTTGTTGAATTTATAGTTTAATGCAGAATTTAAATTCTTTATCATTGAATCATGTGGCTATACATAGTAGGTCTTGTGAAGAAATTTCATTATAGTTTATATGCTATCCGGTATTGTTAATGGGTGCATTTCCAAGTCTATAATATGTAGTTTACATTAGCAAAAGGTAGCATATGACGCTAGATGATTTACATGAAATTAGAAAGTGTGTGTTAGATATGGAAACTCAAAAGTAGACGAGTTAGGCCTCACACCTAAGAAACATTTTGCGAACAATAGTGTGTGCATGATGTTGGCTTAAAGAGTCTCTCTTAAGCCTCGATCTTTATTTTGATGATAACAAATATGTATTTAATCCAAAGTGTGAAGTTTTGAGTTCAGGGTTGAGGTTGCGATATGCATGCCAAATTCGTTCAAACAGGACGACGGAAAAGATCGTCAAAGAAATGAAAGAATAAATCGTTGAAAAAGGCTCGGGATTAAGTCAAGTAGAATTAATGTAATATGTCCCTAGGATAGTTTATCCCAAGCCAAAATTGTAAGGTTATCCAAGTTGAAACTTGGTAACCAAACCCATAGAAAAGGCATGTAAAAAGACATGGAAGAAATCATCCTCAGCCTGGGTTCGGTCGATCGGTCGGTCGACCGAGCAAGGCAATAATATAGCATAGCAGCCCATTCAGTCGACCGACTAGTCGACCGAAGATCCCAAAAAATTGGCAGAAGCCATTCGGTCGATCGAATGTGGCGAAGGCCAAACAAGCTGGGCTGCGTCGGTCGACCGGTGGGTCAATCGACAGAGGCAAAAATTTTGTCAGAAAGGTAGCGGTCGACCGACCTAAAGATAGCCTCAATCACGCGACTCGCTGCAGCCATTCGGTCGACTGACGGGTCGATCGAATGTCAGAAGAATTGTTGGCGGTCGACCCGTCGATCAACCGATCTATCACAGGTGCCAGCGGTCGCACTGGCGGTCGATCCGTCGATCGACCGACCGATTGACCGGCCCTGCGACCGAACAACTTCAACGGTCAATTTTTCACTCGTTGAACAGGCCGTTCGAGTGAGGGGTTATAAATACCCATCACCTAACTTCTTTACATATTCTTGCAAACATTCTTGAGCATTAAAAAAGAATTCTTTAAAGCCTTCAAAGATCTACACCTGCGTGCCCTCTCTGCTCCGAGTCTCGACATCAATACCAGGCGTTGTTCTGCTTCAACTGTGCTGCACTTCTTGAGTCATCATCCGGTTGCAAGTTGAAGTCAAGAAGGCGGTGGAGAGAAGCTTGGTTCAATATTTCATTCTTTAGCTCTTTCCTTGTATTTGATCTTCATTGTATCTTGCTTTCAAGTTTGAGATAGCTTGCTAGGTGTGCTAGGAAACACTTAGGGTCCAACTTTGTAGAATTATGTTTTGCCTAGGTGAATAGGATTGAGGTGTTCTCCAAGTGAGGGAGAAGGGTGTCCTCAAGTGTATTCAAAGGGAAACATAAATTCTATAAAGTAGTGTTTAGAAATCCTTAGTAATGAGCTAAGGTAGTAGAGTAGGCAGTTGGCCGAACCACTATAAAATACTCTTGTTTGCATTGCTCTTTACTTGCTTTTATCGTTGCCATTGAATTGTGATCATATCAATCATCAAAGAACAATTGCATTACTTAAAGATTAAATTAAGAAAAAGAAAAAGTGTAAAAGGGGATCGATACTATTCAACCCCCCTTCTAGTGTCAAGGTCCATCCAACAATTGGTATCAAAGCTAGGTCGTAGGCTAAGATTTAACCATCTTCCTTACAAATCAAAATGTCTAGTGAAATCCAATTAGCTCAAGGGTCCTCTACTAATACTCCACCACTATTCGATGTGAACAACTATGCCTATTGGAAGATGATCTTAGTGGAGTATAAACAACCCGATAAGAACATGGATAAATGGGACCAAGAGAAAGTTAGACTCTTTAATGCTAATGCCAAGGCCGTCAATGCTCTATATTGCGGCCTATCAATTAATGAATTTAATAGGATCTCTATATGCAAGTCCGCATACAAAGTATGGAAGGTCCTAGAGACCACCCATGAAGGGACTTCGCAAGTAAAGGAATCCAAAATCAATTTACTCATGCATGACTATGAAATGTTTAAAATACTTTCACATGAGTCTATTGATACCATGCATGCTAGGTTTCAAAATATTACGAACGGTTTAACTAACCTTGGTAGGAAGATAAGGGAAGAGGAGAAGGTAGGGAAGCTCCTCCGCTCCCTTCCAAAATCTTGGGAGCCCAAAGTGACGGCCATCATGAAAGCCAAGGACTTGAGCACATTGAAGATCACTGAGCTTATTGGGTCTCTCATGACACATGAGAACCACACATGAAGCAATATCAAGAAGAAGATGCTTCAAAAGGCAATACCATTGCCTTAAAAGCATCACATCGAGTCGAAGAGTCATCGTCATCCGAAGAAGAGATGAATGATCTTGAAGAAATGGCGATGCTTGCTAGAGGGTTCATGAGCTTCATGAGAGGAGGCATGAGGAACGGAACAAGTGGCTACAAGGCGAGGCACCTAAGGAAGGATTGCCCACTTCTAAAGATGGCCACTACCTCCATCCCTCACAAGAAATAAAAGTATAAGAAGAAGAAGACAATGATGACTACATGGGACGAAAGCGATGCCTCATCAAATGAAGAAGAGGCAAGGAGTGAAAAAGCAAACCTTTGCTTGATGGCAAAGGATGATGATGTAAAATTTAATTTTGGTGAAAATTCATTTACTCAAGAAGAATTACAAAATGAATTTGAGCAAATGCATGATGAGTTCATTGCAATTAGGAGAAAATTTAGAGATCTCAAAAAGGACAATAGATCCATAGAAATTGAAAATGATAGCTTATTACTTTCATGTAAAGACCTTAGGAAAGAAATAGATAATCTTAAGGAAGAAAATTGCACCCTAGAAAAGGCTAAGAAAGACCTAGAGATTGACAATGAAAAACTAGAAAAAGAAAATAAGTATTATGTGATACAGTAGAGCATTTAAATGATAGCATGCTTACATTAAAATAAGAACTTTCCATGCTCAATGAAAAGATGACAACTATTCAAAATGCCATGCCAAAAGTTGTCAATAAAAAGAAATCATCACACTCCCATGCTTACACACACACAAAGAAAATTTTATGGAAATTGTTTTTCTTGTGGTATTTTTGGCCACATGGCCAAAGATTGTGCATTAAAAAGGAACCCACATGCAAGATTCACATGGGTTCCAAAATTGATTAACACCCAAGGACCCAAGAAAACTTGGGTACCTAAGGAAGTTTCTTCTCTTTTTGTAGATGGAGAAGCATCCTCAACCAAGTAGGAGCACTTGGATATTGGATAGCAGTTGCTCCAAGCACATGACGGGAGACATCAATTTGTTTACAACCCCATCGAGTAAAGATGGTGGACATGTCACATTTGGAGACAATGCCAAAGGTAAGATTGTTGGCATTGGTGACATAGGTATACTCCTTTACCCATGTATCAAAAATGTTTTGTTAGTTAATGGTTTAAAGCATAATTTGATTAGCATATCCCAATTATGTGATAATGGGTACATAATTATCTTTGAAGCATCTAAATGCATTATTAGAAGTACACATTCAAATGACATCATGTTCATAGGAAATAGGCAAGAAAATGTATACATCCTAAAATTAAATGTCTCGCCCAATCATCATGTTAGATGCTTAGTTGCCATAGAAAATGACTCTTGGTTGTGGCATAGAAGGCTAGGACATGCTAGCATGAGCCTCATCCAAGAGATATCTAGGATAGACTTAGTAAAAGGATTACCTAAGATAAAGTTTGAAAAAGATAAACTTTGTGATGCATGTCAACTAAGTAAGCAAGTAAATCATCATTCCATATTATTAATCAAGTTAGTACTTCTAGAATTCTTGAGCTTGTGCACATGGATCTCTTTGGTCCATGTGATGTAGCTAGTCGATCTAGGTGGAAAGCTTTATTGCTATGTATTGGTTGATGATTTTTTAGATTTACTTGGGTTTTCTTTTTGGCTAAGAAAAATGAAACTTTTGAGTTTTTCAAAAAATTTGCAAAGAAAGTTTCAAATGAAAAAAAGAGTTTCTATTTTGAAAATTAGGAGTGACAATGGAGGGGAGTTTAAAAATGAAAAATTTTCTGAGTTTTGTGATGATTTAGATATTCAACATACCTTTTCTTTCCCTAGGACCCCTCAACAAAATAGGGTGGTTGAGAGGAAGAATAGAACTTTATAAGAAATGGCTAGGACCATGTTATGCAAAAATAATTTGCCTAAATATTTTTGAGCCGAAGCCATAAATACTTCGTGTTATGTTCTTAATAGAGTTTTATTAAGACCAAAAATAAAGAAAACACCTTTTGAGCTTTGGAATGGTAAAATCCCAAATGTGGGATATTTTCATATTTTTGGATGTAAATGTTTCATTTTAAATACTAAAGAGAATTTTGGAAAATTTGATTCTAAATTCGATGAAGGAATTTTCCTAGGTTACTCTACTAACTCTAAGGCTTATAGAGTTTATAACCGTAGGACAATGATTGTTGAAGAATCCATGCATGTTACTTTCAATGAAACTAATGATTCTTCAAGAAATGTCAAGATTGTGAATGTAGGTGAGGAGCTTGAGGATCTCACACTTCATGATAAGGAAGTGGAGGATGAAGATAATGAGAAGACCCAACATGAAGAACCTCCATCCTCAAGTCAACCTCAAGTTGAAGATGAAGAAGAAGAAGCTCTACCACCTCTCCCTAAGGGATACCGATTGGTAAGAGATCATCCAATGGACCAAGTCATTGGAGAGCCTTCAACAGGAGTGGTAACACGTTCTAAACTTAAAAATTTGTGCGAATATGTAGCTTTTGTTTCTCAAATAGAGTCTAAGAATGTTAAGGAAGCTATAGAAGATGAGTTTTGGATATTAGCTATGCAAGAAGAACTCAACCAATTTGATAGAAATGATATATGGGACTTAGTGCCTAGACCTAGTGATCAAATCATAATTGGAACCAAGTGGGTATTTAGGAATAAGCTAGATGAAGAATGACTAGTTATTAGAAACAAAGCTAGGCTAGTGGCACAAGGGTACAACCAACAAGAATGAATAGACTATAATGAAACATATGCTCCCGTAGCTAGATTAGAAGCAATTAGGATTCTTTTAGCATATGCCAGCTTTAAGGGTTTTAAACTCTTTCAAATGGATGTAAAAAGTGCTTTTTAAAATAGTTTTATAAATGAAAAAGTTTATGTTGAACAACCCCCCGGTTTTGAAAATTTTGAGTTTCCAAATCATGTTTTCAAACTTAAAAATGCTTTATATGGTTTAAAATAAGCCCCTAGGGCTTGGTATGAAAGACTTTCTATTTTCTTAATTGAACAAGGTTTTGATATAGGAAAAGCGGATGTTTTACTTTTCATCAAGCACCATGAAAATGACATGCTACTAGTTCAAATCTATGTTGATGATATAATTTTTGGTGCCACTAATGAAATGCTTTGTGAGTAGTTTGCTAAGTGTATGCAGGATGAATTTGAGATGAGCATGATGGAAGAGCTCTCCTTCATGCTTGGTCTACAAATCAAGCAAACCAACAAAAGGATCTTCATCAATCAAGCTAAGTACACAAAGGAGCTCATCAAAAGGTTTGGGATGAATGAAGCCAAGATAGCTTCTACACCTATGAGCGCATCCATCAAGCTTGACAAAGATGAAGAGGGCATTAAATTAGACGAAAAATGATATCGAGGTATGATCGGTAGTCTCCTTTATTTAGCCGCAAGTAGACCCGATATCATGTTTAGCGTATGTATATATGCTAGGTTTCAATCTTGCCCCAAGATGTCTCATTTAAGTGCGGTAAAACGTATATTGATATATCTAAAGGGTACAATTGACTTAGGATTATGGTATCCATGTCATGCATCATTTGATTTAATCAGTTTTTCGGACGCTGATTTTGCTGGATGTAAGGTAGATAGGAAAAGAACTAGTGGGCGTTGTCAATTCTTAGGAGCGAGTCTTGTTTCTTGGTTCTCAAAGAAACAAAACTCGGTTGCTCTTTCAACTACCAAAGCGGAATACATCGCCGCAGCTAGTTGTTGTGCGCAAGTCCTTTGGATGAAACAAACCCTTTTAGACTATGGACTTAGGTATTCTTGCATACCTATACATTGTGATAATACTAGTGCAATTAATTTAACCAAAAATCTCATTCTACATTCTAGAACTAAGCATATTGATTTGAGACATCATTTTCTTAGGGATAATGTAGCTAAGGGAAATATATCGGTAGAATTTGTATCCACCGATAAACAACTTGCCGATATATTTACAAAACCCTTAGTTGAAGAAAGTTTCACAATTTTAAGGATACAACTAGGAATTTGTGCTTTACCTTGTGATTAAAGAGTATTTTCCTCAAAATTTACATGTTTTCAAAACTTGAATTCTATAAAAGTATCATCACACTTATGTATTGCTCTATACTAGGGCTTCGCGACCTATTGGTGTTTTCCTTCTATAGGCTTACATTAGTGGGAAGGACTATAGTGGTAGATGATACTTAGTTTTTTGTAGCTTTCTCGGTTTTTTGGTTTTATGATGAAATTTCATTAATTGTACCTTAATTCTTACCCTTTTTGATTGATGTCAAAAGGGGGAGAAAAAGTAAGGTCACACTTGGTTTTCACGATGCATATAGGTAGTGTGAGTTTTATAGTTAAGGGGAAGAGATATAGTTAGGAGGAGTTAAAAAATGACATGCACAATGGTAGGGGGAGCATAGGTCAAGTTATAGATAATTGAACATACACATTGATAGGGGGAGCATAGGTTGAGTCATAAGTAGTTGAATGCATATGCTAAGTTACATTTCTTGCATACCCTAACTCTTGAATGCCTTAACTCAAACTCACAAATGCTTATATTTTCATAAAATTTTATGTTGTGTTTGTCATCATCAAAAATGGGGAGATTGTTGGCTTAAAGAGTCTCTCTTAAGCCTTGATCTTTATTTTGATGATAACAAACATGTATTTAATCCAAAGTGTGAAGTTTTGAGTTTAGGGTTGAGGTTGCGATATGCATGCCTAATCCGTTCAAGCGGGACGACGAAAAAGATCGTCAAAGAAATGGAAGAAGAAATCGTTGAAGAAGGCTCGGGATTAAGTCAAGTAGAATTAATGTAATATGTCCCTAGGATAGTTTATCCCAAGCCAAAATTTTAAGGTTATCCAAGTTGAAACTTGGTAACCAAACCCATAGAAAAGGCATGTAAAAAGACATGGAAGAAATCATCCTCAGCCTGGGTTCGGTCGATCGAACAAGGCAATAGTATAGCATAGCAGCCCATTCGGTTGACCGACTGGTCAATCGGAGATCGCAAAAAATTGGCAGAAGCCATTTGGTGGACCAGTCGGTCGACCGAATGTGGCGAAGGCCAAACAAGTTGGGTTGCGTCGATCGACCGGTTGGTCGACCAACAGAGGCGAAAAATTGGCAGAAAGGTAGCGGTCAACCAATCGGTCGACCGACCTAAAGATAGCCTCAATCACGTGACTCGTTGTAGCCATTCGGTCGACCGATGGTTCAACCAAATGTCGAAAGAATTGTGGGTGGTCGACCCATCGGTCAACCGACCTCACATAGCTACCAGCGGTTGCACTGGCGGTCGATCCGTCGGTCGACCGACAGACCCTGCGACCGAACGGCTTCAACAGTCGATTTTTCACCCGTTGAACGGGCCGTTCGAGTGAGGGGTTATAAATACCCCTCACCTAACTTCTTTACATCTTCTTGCAAACATTATTGAGCATTAAAAAGAGTTCTTTAAAGCCTTCAAAGATCTACACCTGCGCACGCTCTCTGCTCCCAATCTCGACATCAATACCCGGCACTGTTTTGCTTCAACTGTGCTACACTTCTTGAGTCATCATCCGGTTGCAAGTTGAGGACAAGAAGGCGGTGGAGAGAAGTTTGGTTCAATCTTTCATTCTTTATCTCTTTCCTTGTATTTGATCTTCATTGTATCTTGCTTTCAAGTTTGAGATAGCTTGCTAATGTGCTAGGAAACACTTAGGGTCCAACTTTGTAGAATTGTGTCTTGCCTAGGTGAATAGGATTGAGGTGTTCTCCAAGTGAGGGAGAAGGGTGTCCTCAAGTGTATTCAAAGGGAAATATAAATTCTATAAAGTAGTGTTTAGAAATCCTTGGTAAAGAGCCAAGGTAGTGGATTAGGCAGTTGGCCGAACCACTATAAAATACTCTTGTTTGCATTGCTCTTTACTTGCTTTTATCGTTGCCATTGAATTATGATCATATCAATCAACAAAGAACAATTGCATTACTTAAAGATTAAATTAAGTAAACGAAAAAGTGTAAAAGGGGATTGACACTATTCAACCCCCCTTCTAGTGTCAAGGTATCCAACACATGATACAGCCAAAATTAAAAGGCTGAGAATGGGCGGATGCCCGGGACTTTAAATAAGGAATCTTTAGGACACCTTGTTTGTGTGATGTGATTGTGGTGGTCTGCTGAGATGCATGGGTAGTCAGAATGACTAATGCTTGACTCGGCCAGTGATTGGGTCTTGAGATTGCACCAGCGGGCCCGCTAGGTGTCAGACCCCAGTTGGGTGGGACTAGCTATCCCTACCCCAGTCGGTGTCCGGAGACTAGCAGACCATCTTAGTCGACGGCCCGGAGTTTGCTTTGATTCACTTATGTGCTATGTGGCCCGAATGGCCAATATGTTACTATCTGTATGTGGTAGGGCTGGTTATAGCCGAATCACTGGACCATGAGTAGGCCCTAGGGGTCGGGTGCCATTTGGCGTAGTTAGGTTGTTATGGCTGCTTACATGAATGTATGGCCTATACAGGACGGCCCCTGGAGTCGGTTGTCATAACAGAAGAAACTTATATCCCTAACTTTATATTTTGCTACTATATATATATATATATATATATATATATATATATATATGATTATTGGGGAATTATGTGGTGGTTCGGAAGAACCGCTCACTGAGTCCCCTGTGGACTCATGATTTATTTTCTTATTTTGCAGAGCCCGATCAGTGAGATGAGGCTTGGAATCATGGTGTAGTTGGAGGGCAGGCGGTGGCGTAGATCTCGTAGCAGCGTCCACTTGTCATAGTCTAGAGGTCTAGGGCAGTTGTTTCTTTTAATACACTGAGATTATCTATTCGAAAATATGTACTTGCTTTTAAACTTGAGTTGTTTCCTATGGTGATTGATGTTTCAGAATTTTTTATGTTTTAAAGCAAAATTGTGAACCTTCTTTAAGGATTTGAATAAAGCTACATCGTTGTTTTCATTATGTGTTTCAGTTTTTGTTAGTCAGTGTATGTAGTAGGCTTCATGGTAGGACATAGACCCTGGCCGGTCACATGATCCTAAGTTGGGGTGTGACAAAGTTGGTATCAGAGCTTTTGGTTAGGTCTTGACTATGACTAGGAGTTGGGTACCGTATGAGACATATGCTAGCGTGTCGACATACGGTATAGTTATGCTACGAGATCTGGCAACCACGACTACACTCATCGCAAATAATAACTAAGCATAAAAAAAATTGATTTATTATAAAATTAAATTTATAACATTATTTATGTCATATGTTTTTATAAAAAACTTAAATTTTATTTATAAATATATTATTTTATAAAAATAAGAATGATTTAATTGTGAAAAACTTCTTAGTATACACCATCAAACCTGAATACATTTTAGTTTCTCCTTATTCATAAATAATTTATTTTATATCTTATGATCAAATGATTAAATTATTTCAAAAATATGTTATTTTATAAAAATACAAATAATTTAATCATGTTTCTCTTTATTTAATATATTAAAATGTATAACATTTTATTTTATTATATTTTAATACCTACTTAATATATCTTAGAAAACATAATAATTTATCAAACAAATAATTTTTTTCTCAACATACAGATACAAATACTAACAAATCTACTTTAGAAAAAAATTATTAAAATATCATAAAAAATATTATTTCATCAAAATACGTATCGTAAAAAATATGATTATATATATATATTTACGATCCGTATTTTGATGAAATAATATTTTTTATGATATTTTAATAATTTATTTCTAACTATGAAACAATATTTTTATATTAACTATGAAATATATATATATTTCATAGTTAATATATATCTTATGAAAATATTATTAAACTGTCATAAAATTATTATTGTATTGTTTAATTAATTTGTTTAAAATTTCAGTCAAATATTTATTAATATGTACATAATATATAGGTTTAGAGGTAACTGATCAAATAACAAATATTCCATCCCTTTAACTCCATATCTATCTCCATATATCATGTCTCTTTAAATTCTCCCATACAAATTCCAAATAACATTGAAAGTTGAGAGGTAGCAGATCAAGGGCAGGCCTAAAAGAATTTGGAGAAGAAAAAAGAAAAAAGCTTAAAAACCATCAAAAGGATCATTGACTGTCCCTCTGAAATCGACTGATCCTCATTACTATGAATCAGTCATGAATTTATTGATTCATGACTCATGTGGTGTTGCACAAAAAAATTCTCCTTGCATAGATGGTAAATGTATACGATATTTTTTGAATAAGTTTATAGACAGAATAATCATTGATGAGGATGGATATCCAGTTTATAAAAAATAGATAATGGCTCAATAATTAAAAATGAGAAGATTAATTTTGACAACTGTTTTGTTGTCCCTCATAATAGATACATGTTGTTGAAATATGGTGCACTTATTAATGTTGAATACTGCAACAAATCGAGATCAATTAAATATTTTTTCAAATATGTGAATAAAGGTCATGATTGTGTCACTGCCACATTTGTTGACTCTGCGTCATAGTCTCAAATACAAGCTCATGTTGATGAGATCAAAATATTTTATGATTACAGGTACATCTCACTGTGTAAAGTAATCTAGATAATTTTCAATTTCAACATTCATTACAAATATCCATGTGTGCAACGATTGTTGTTTCATCTTCCAAATAAACAAACTATAATTTTCAATGATGATGATCCAATATTTGAAGTGGCAAATCGACCAACAATTAATGAGTCTCAATTTTTAGCTTGGTGCGAAGCTAACAAATATTTTTCCAGAGGCAATAAGCTTAACATGTGTTGAATTTCCTTTATTGTTTGTATGGAAGCAAGACATCAGACGTTGGACTCGAAGAGAGATAATAAAATTTTCGATTGGAAGAATATTCTTAATTTGTTCCCCTAGGAATGGGTGAGTTATACTATTTGAGAATTCTATTGAACATGGTCAGGGGTCCAATGTTTTTCGAGGATATTACAACAGTCAATGGTAAATTTGCCCAACTGTAACGCGCCAACTCAGGGTCGCGTGACCGGCCAGGGTATGTGTCAATACCCCGAAGCATACACATGCACTAACCAAAAGTAACAAAATCGACACTGACCCAACAAGCAAGTCATAGAATAAAACGGCGACCAAACTGTATTTAAAATCAAAACAGTTTAAAGTTTAGAGAAACAACTCAACTTTTCAAGTAAACCGTTCAAGTTTTGAAAGCAGTAAATGTTTACAAAAGACTACTCAGTGCATGACAATTGACACTAACGACACGACTACGACTATATGGATGCCTGCTACGAGATCCGTGTCTCCACCTGCACTCCAGCTGCGCCATGCTACCAGGTTGTACCTCATTGATCGGGTTTTGTAAAACAAAAGAAATAAACCGTGAGTCCACAAGGAACTCAGTGAACGATTCTTCCGAACCTTCACATAAATCCCCAATATAAAAACATGCACATAAGTCGGCCATTTATAATGTTTAGGGATCTAAACTAGTCATGACATGACAACCAGCCCATAGGCCAACCTGTGTAAACAATATATATCTGGCCATAGCGCCCTCCCAGGTTGGGCACCACTCGGCCACTAGAGCATGCTCAAGAATAAGTGGTTTGGTTCTGCCCGACCTTCACCACAGAATAGTAATCGGCCGCACGACCCATAAAACACACAAGGAAAGTCAGAGGCAATCACCGAGCCCGTCGACTAGGATGGTCAACTAGTCTCAGGAACCCACCGGGTTAGGGATAGCTAGTCCCACCCAACTCGAGTCTACCGTCAGCCTAGCCTACCGACGGAACCTCAAGACCCTCCGCCACTCGGGTCTAACACCTAGCGGGTCCGCTGGTGCAATCTCAAGACCCTAATCACCCGCCGAGTCAAGCATTAGTCGTTTCGACCGTTCATGCTTCTCAGCCGACCATCACAATCACAATACACAAGCAGTGCACTTAATAGTTTTCCTTATATGAAACTTTCGGGCATCCGCCCATATCCGGCCCCCACTCAGGGCTCTACCAGCTGTACACTAGTGTCCGCTGACTATTCTCTAGGTGTGATTACAAACTATCCACATTCGTGGTCTTTCCAATAATGTAGTCACTAAAATTTCCCTAAGTGTAAGATACATGTCATAAGCTTGGAAATGCACCCAATAACAATACTGCACAACATTTAATTTATAAATTAATTATTCCACATCATCTACTATGCATAGCCACATGATTCAAATAATAAGGAATTTAAATCATGCATTAAACAATAATTTCAGGAAGGTAAGAAATTATCTCACATGATAACAATTGAGCATAAATATTAGAAAGTAAATGAAACATTCCCCTAATTCACATGCCATACTAAAATCCTAACCATGTATGTACTATCAAGAACATTTCCTTATAATATGCTAATCTCAATCTATCACTACCAAGGTTTCATATACTGTGTGAGTAATCTACAACATAAAAATGATTTAGCACCCTACATGTAGGCATGAGCCATAACGAGCCCTTTTTCCCCTCCTTGTACCCACTTGGCCGAGCCTAACTTAAATTGCTCATGCTCGGCTGAGACTGACCAGGTTGGAAGAGAAGGATTTCGGTCATGATCGAGAGAAATCGAGTCATAGATTATGAAAGAACCTTAATCCGAGGGTTTACGACCACTCTAGGAAATTGGGAAAAAACTTGACATGACCTTTCCCCTTTTTCCTTCATGTGGCTGGCCCTAATCATCAAGAAAACTCCAAGAAATCTCTATATAACAACGTACATAAGTACTAGAATCAAATCTCAAAAAATATTTCGGTGAATCTACGGAATTACTCGAGAAATCGGCAAATCCCTAAAGCCTAGGGTCGGCTACCCACCTACCCTACACGACCAGGTTCGATCCACTCACCTCGACTAGAGAAAGGGATGGATGGGATGAAGACGATCTCGATTCTCCGACGACGATGCAGATCCGGCGCCGCCCCCAAAGCTCTCCTCTCCTCCCTTCCTCCCTTAGGCTGCGTGCGGCTCCACTTCCTTGAGCCTCACGGCGGCTTGGGGGTGAGGGGTTTAATCTTTATTCTTCTTTTTTGACAAGAATGCCCCTCTTCACTTAAGGCCCCTCATTCGACTCCACCTAACCTGGATCGAGCCCTGACTCGATCCGCGAACCCGATCTCAACCCAACTTGAGTCAACCCACACATTCATTCCACAATTGTCCACAATGGGTCAAAAATTAAATTATACCTGCTACTCGCGGCGATTTCGCGACTCGGCCGGGCTAGTTCCCGATCCAGTGGGCTGCACCAAAATAAATTCTATATTAGGAAACCTCGGGTCTTACAACCTTCCCCCCTTAAGGGAAATTCGTCCTTGAATTTTTGCTGAATTTACAAGGACTTGCCCGCTTCATCAAACAAGGAAGGGTAGCGCTCTTTCACGTCTCGCTCTACCTCCCAAGTAGCTTCCTGCCCGGTGTGGTGTTCCCACCTGACCTTTACCAAAGCGATTTCTTTGGACCTCAACTTCTTGATTTGGCGATCAAGGATCTCCACCGGTCTTTCCTCTAATGAGACAGCTGAATCCACCTCAACCACAGAAGGTTCAATCACATGCGAATCATCTCTCACACATCGCCTGAGCACTGATACATGAAAATTCGGGTGTACCCTGCTCATGCTAGGGGGCAAAGCCAACTCATAAGCTACGACACCCCTCCACCGGAGAACGGGAAAAGGCCCAATAAACCGGGGGCTCAGCTTGCCTCCCTTCCCAAATCGAACTACCCCCTTCATGGGGGAAACCTTTAGAAACACTACGTCGTCGTCCGCAAACTCCAGCTCTCTGGCCTTCTTGTCAGCAAACATTTTTTGGCGACTCTGAGCTGCCAACAATCTTTCCTTTATGATTTTCACCTTCTCCACCGCTTCATAAACCAGATCAGGGCCAACCATGAGAGATTCTCCAACTTTAAACCAGCCCACTGGAGACCTACACCGCCGCCCATACAAGGCCCCAAAAGGAGCCATGCCAATGCTACTGTGATAGCTACTGTCGTAGGCGAACTCAATCAACGGTAGGTGTTTCTCCCAACCGCCAGCCAGGTCCAGAACGCAAGCCCTCAGCATATCTTCCAAGGTTTGGATGGTTCTCTCTGACTATCCGTCCGTTTGCGGATGAAAAGCTGTGTTGAAGCGCACTTGAGTACCTAAGGCTTCCTCGAAGGACTGCCAAAACTGGACTGTGAACTGGGTACCTCGATCTGATGTAATCATCACTGGGGTACCATGGTATGTCATAATCCTATCCAAGAATAGTCTGGCGTACTGCTAAGCAGAAAAGGTTGTCTTGACAGGAATGAAATGAGCGGTCTTTGTCAACCGATCTACCACCACCCAAATGGAATTAAATCCGCCCCTTGACTTAGGCAGCCCTGTCACTAGATCCATAGTAATCTTTTCCCACTTCCACACGGGAACTTCGAGGTTTTGCAGCAGCCCTGCGGGCTTCAGGTGTTCGGCCTTCACTTGCTGGTAGGCCAAACACTTGGATACGAACTCTGCTACTTCCTATTTCATCCCTTTCCACCAGTAATGCTGCCTTAAGTCTCGGTACATTTTGATGGCTCCCGGATGCATCGTATAAATAGATCGATTCCCCAACTCCACGTCTTGCCTGTGCACATCTGTCATATCAGGCACCACTATCCGGTCTCTGAACCTTAAGACACCATCTGAGTCCAACCTGAAGCCATTCTTTGCATCGCCTCTATGCACTAAGTCCTTAGTCAGGGTACAGAAGGCGTCCTCCCCCTGCGCGGTATGCAACATATCCACCAGTGTGGATTGTACCCGCAGATGCACCACCAGGGCATCCAAAGATGACACTGCTATAACTATTCCCCCATCCAAGCACAGTGCCAATTCTCGCACTAGCAGTCTCCTCCCGGTTGCCAAATGGGCCAGGCTGCCCATGGACTTACCGCTCAGCGCGTCTACCACCACATTGGCCTTCCCAGGGTGATACAAGATGGTACAATCAAAATCTTTCAGAAGTTCCAGCCATCTTCTCTTCCTTAAATTGAGCTCCCTTTGGGTGAGCAAGTACTGGAGGCTTTTGTGATCAGTATAAATCTCACAAGCCTCACCGTACACGTAGTGGCACCATAACTTCAGCGCAAATACTATCATCGTCAGTTCCAAATCATGTGTTGGGTAATTCTTTTCATGAACTTTCAACTAGCGAGACGCATAGGCGATCACTCTGCCATACTGCATCAGAACACAACCCAGGCCAACCCGAGAGGCATCACAGTATACCACAAATCCTCCCAAGCCTGAATGTACGACCAGAATTGGTGCTGACATCAAACATTCTTTGAGCTTCAGGAAGCTCTCCGCACACTTTTCGTCCCAATCAAATTTGACTTTCTTCTGGGTTAACCGAGTCAAAGGAGCTGCAATTTTGGAGAGATTTTCTACAAACTTTCTTTAATACCTGGCTAACCCCAAGAAACTACGAACTTCAGTCACACTGGTCGGCCGCTTCCAGTCATTTACCGCCTCTATCTTGGTGGGATCCACACATATTCCTTCCTTGGACACTATATGACCTAGGAATCCCACACTTTCTAACCAAAAATCACACTTGGTGAATTTGGCATACAACTGATATTTTTTTAGGGTTTCCAGCACCATCTTCAAATGCTTGGAGTGCTCCTCCTTACTCTTGGAATACACTAGGATGTCGTCAATAAAGACGATCACAAATATGTTCAAGTATTCTTTGAACACTCTGTTCATGAGGTCCATAAAGGCCACATGTGCGTTAGTCAATCCAAACGACATCACCAGGAACTCATAATGGCCATAGCGAGTCCTGAAGGCAGTCTTGGGCACGTCACAGTCTCAGATTCTCAGCTGATGATATCCAGACTTCAAATCAATCTTTGAAAACCATTGTGCCCCCTGCAACTAGTCGAACAAGTCATCGATTCTAGGCAGCGGGTAATGATTTTTGATTGTCACCTTATTGAGCTGTCTATAGTCGATGCACATGCACATGGACCCATCTTTTTTCTTCACAAACAGGATCGGAGCACCCCACGGGGACACACTTGGGTGAATGAAGCCCAAGTCCAGCAACTCTTGCAACTGCGCCTTTAACTCCCGAAGTACGACCAACGCCATCCTATAGGGTGGGATGGAGATTGGTGCCATCCCGGGCTGCAATTCAATGCAGAATTCGATTTCTCTTCTAGGCGGCAAGCTTGACAATTCTTTCGGGAAGACATCGGGGAACTCATAGATCACCGGAGTTCCACTAACTTCCTGAGCTGTGCCCCCTTTTTCCTCGGCTATAGATACTAATGCCAAGAAGGACTGTCAGCCGCCTACCAGCAATTTACAAGCCTTAAGGGCTGAAATGATGCCCATTAGCTCATCCCTTCCTTCTCCACGGAAGGTGAACTTTGGCAACCCGGGCTTACTAAGCATGATAATCTTAGCCCTACAGTTAATTGACGCAAAGTGCTCTGCCAGCTAATCCATGCCGAGGATGACATCAATTTCAAGCATGAGCAGAAGTGTCAATTCTGCTTTCAACACATGACCACATATTAGCTGTTCGAAGTCACGGAAGATCGATTCTGCTATCAATACATCTCCCGTAGGCATTGACACCACATACAACACCACAAGCAAGGAAGGTGCCATAGGCAATCCGACAGTAAATTTGGCAAATACAAATAAGTGCATGGCACCCGGATCAAACAAAACATAAGCAACAAAAGAACTGACTAAAGCAGTACCTGTCACCACTTCTTTTGATGCCTCTGCCCCATCGCGGTTCATGGAGAAAACCCTGGTAGACGGTCTCTCTGAATGGCTAGCCTACGATCCCCTGCTCTACATCTGGCCTCTCTGAGCCACTGACCCTATTGACATAGGCGCCTTTCCTTTTGACTGCTCAGATCTCTAGCCAACTTTGTCCGGACAGTCATTCTTAAAGTGCCCAACTTGACCGCATTTAAAGCAGGCATCCGAGCGGCCAAAACAAGCCCCCCAGTGCCTTCGGTTACAGCGACCACATTGCAGCATGTCTTACTTCTGCGAAACACCCCTGACCCTGCCGGCCTCCCTATCCCGGACAATGGGCCCCCACAGCCCCGGCTACCACCCTGCTCTTGGCTTTACTTGTGATCTACGGTAACTACAGTCCCCTCAGAGTGACCAGGTTGGCCTCCAGACCCCTGCGGCCGAAATTTCTTCTTGGCTGGTCTGGCGTTCCTCTCGAACGACACCAAAGCTTCCTTCCGAAGGGCCTCATCCACCACCCGGGCAAGAGTTGAATCCTCGGTGTAGTGGATGAGCTTGCCTATCTGAGACCTCAAGCCCCCAACGAACCTCTTGACCCTGGTGATCTCAGATGCCACTAGGGTCGGATGATATTTGAAAAGTCGATTAAATTCCATCTCATACTCGTCACTGACATGCGTCTAGACTGGCACAACATCTCAAAGTCTCGTGCCCGCTTACTGTGAACACTCATTGGCAAGTATTGTTCTACCACAGCCGCCCTAAACTCCTCCCAGGTGGGAGGCGGCGGGCCTGCTGCCCTGCGAGCCCTCCAAGTGTGCAGCCAGACCTTTCCCGGTCCCCTCATCTATAGCCCGACCATACGAGCCGCTGCTTTCGATGAGCACCCCAGTTCCATCCACAGTTCATAGCAGTCCCCCAGAAACTCAGTGACTTCCACCTGCTGGTCTATTTCGGTGAATTCTGGCGGCTTCAGCATGACGAAGTTTGCATAAGATGGGGCTCCTAAAACCCTGATCACCGGTGCTATTGTCTTGGCTACCTCCGATACCACTGGAACCACAGGTACAAGCTGCGGCGGTGGCAGCGACTGCTGCTGCTGCATCTGATGTCTCAACTCTTGCTCTTTGAGGAGTGCCTCTGTTAACAGAGACACCTAATCTTGCAGTTGAGCAACCGCAGAGTTTTGTCCCTGTTCTTCAGACTGCTCTCTTTCCCGGCCCCGACCCCAGCCTGGGCCCCAACCCCGGCCTCGACCTCGGCCCCAGCGCTCTGCCGAATTACTGCCAATATCGCTCAGTGCAGCATTGTGAGTCTCCATCACACTATCATAGAGAGAAAAAGAGAAATGATTCTCTCGTTAATATAAATAATTCATTCAACTGTAATTTAAATTTTTAACCGCATGGTGCGCTGAGTGCAGTTATGGTTACTGAAATTACTGAAATTAATTACTGAAATTGATGATTGAACTCTTTCTCTAAGCCTTGTAGGTTCGGCCAACATGGGGACAACCCATGTCCATGGTTTGGCCAAGCAAGGGGTATGATTTTTAATCAAGAACTTGATTAGGTTAGATTTGAAGCAAGACACTAGGGTTGGGGTTAGCTTCTTTCCCTTGTTCCTACTCTTGAAGTTTCGGCTGAGCAAGGCTTGCCTTGCTCAAGCCTTGGCCAAGAGGATGAAGGGGATGGTGGCCTCGAGAAGCTGGTCATCAAAATTAGGAATACCCAAAACAATAGGAAACAAGGGTCGCCTAGATTGACAAGTAGAATCAAGATGACATTTAGGTAAGAGACTAATTAAGGAAGACTACAAGTTGTTGCATGTAATTTAGTAGTATTGTAGGGGGGAAATCTTTCTTAATCTTCCCTATTCAAATTCAGAAATTTGGTTATGCTTTTACCATGTTAAATAATTTCTTTCCTAGCTAAAATTATTATTTAATGCATGATTTAAATTCCTTATTGTTCGAATCATGTGATTATGCATAGTAGATGATGTCAAGTAATTTATTTATAAATTATATTCTGTCCAATATTGTTATTGGGTATATTTCTAAGTTTAGGACATGTAGTTCACATTAGCAAAGGTAGCATATGATGCTAGGTGGTTGAACATGAAACTCTAAAGAGTGTGTTCTTTATGGAAACTCAAAGGTAGACCAGTTAGATTTCACACCTAAGAATAAATCAGGAAGCAATAGTGCGCACATGATTCGACCCGGAGAAAATGGTTGAGCACGGGCGAACGCCCAGGATTTTATATAAGGAAACTCTAGAACTTGCTTGTGTGATGTGATTGTGATGGTCAGCCGAGAAGCATGAGTAGTCGGAATGACTAATGCTTGGAACAGCCAGTGGTTTGGGTCTTGAGATTGCACCAGCGGGCCCGCTAGGTGTCAGACCCCAGTTGTGTGGGACTAGCTATCTTTATCCCAGTCGGTGTCCGGAGACTAGCCAACCATCCTAGTCGACGGCTCGAATATTTTCTTGATTCACTTTTGTGCTATGTGGCCCGAACGACCGGTATGTTACCATCTTTCTGTGGTAGGGCTAGTTATAGCTGAACCTCTAGTCCTTGAGCATGCCCTAAGGACCAGGTGTCATGTGGCTTAGTAAGGCCGTTATGGCTGGTTACATAAATGTATAGTCCATACAGGATGACCCTTGGGGTCGGTAGTCATATTAGAGGCAAATGTTATCCCTAACTTTATTGTGTGTGTGTGTGTGTGTGATTATTGGGGATTTATGTGGAGGTTCGAAAGAATCGCTCACTGAGTCGCATGTGGATTCACGGTTTGTTTCCTTATTTTGCAGAGCCTGATTAGTGAGATGAGGCTTGGAGTCATGGTGCAGCTGGAGGGTAGGCGGTGACGTAGATCTCGTAGCAGCGTCCATTAGTCACAGTCTAGGTGTCTAGAATTATTGTTTTAATACACTGAGAGTTGTTTGTTTTAAAGCATGTAATCGACTTTGAACTTGAGTTGTTATATATCGTGGTTGATGTTTCGCAACCTTTTCTTAATATAAAAACATGTGGATTTCTTTAAACATTTGAAAAAGCTGCATCATGATTTTCTTTTATCTTCACGTGTTTATGGTTTCTTGTTAGTCAGTGTATGTAGTAGGCTTCGGGCTAGGACATAGACCCTGGCCGATCACACGACCCTAAGTTGGGGTGTGACAAATTAAGTTGGTATCAGAGCTTCTGGTTAGGTCTTGACTATGACTAGTAGTTGGGTGCCGTATGAGACATATGCTAGCATGTCGACGTACGGTATAGTTATGCTACGAGATCTGGCAACCACGACTGCTCCCAGCGCACCATGCGGTTAGTATTTATTTGATTCTGTTGTAAAAATTAATTATATGATAGGAGAATTGTTCTTTTCTTGTGAGAGTGTGATGGAGACTTGTAATGCTGCACTGAGTGGCTGCGGCAGTAATTCGACAGAACGTCGAGGCCGGGGTCGAGGCTGAGGCCGGGCTCGGGTCAGGGACAGGGATTAGTCTGAGGACCAGGGCAAGAGTCTGCGGTTGCTCGATTGCAAGCTCAGGTAACCTAGTTAGCAGAGGCGCTCTATAGGGAGCAAGATCTGAGGCAGCAACAGCCGCCGTTGCAACCCGTACCTATAGTCTCGGGGGTATCGAAGATAGTCGAGGCAGTAGCACCGGTGATCAGGGCTCCTGGAGCCCCATCCTATGCAAACCTTGTCACTCTGAAGCCGCCAGAATTCACCGGAATAGACCGGCAGGTGGAAGTAAATGAAATTCTGGGGGACTGCTACGAGCTATGCGTGGAGCTAGGGTGCTCATCGGAGGCAGCGGCCCGTATGGTCGGACTTCAGATCAGAGGACCGGCAAAGGTTTGGCTTCGTACGTGGAGGGCTCGCAGGGCACGAGGCGCGCCGCCTCCCACCTGGGAGGAATTTAGGGTGGCTGTGGAAGAGCAGTATTTGCCTACGAGTGTTCGCGATAAGCGGGCTCGGGACTTTGAGATGTTGCGTCAGATTAGTGGCATGTCAGTGTTAGTGTATGAGATGAAGTTCAACCGCCTTTCCAAATATCATCCGACCCTAGTGGCCTCTGAGACCGCCAGGGTCAAGCGGTTCATTGGAGGCTTGAGGCCTCAGATTGGCAGGCTCATCCACTATACCGAGGATTCCACTCTTACTCGAGTAGTGGATGAAGCCCTTTGGAAGGAAGCCTTGGTGCCGATCGAGAGGAATGACGGGCCAACCAAGAAGAAATTTCGGTTGTAGGGATCTAGGAGTCGACCATGGCACTCAAAGGGGGCGGTGACCGCCGCATACCACCAGTAGACCAGAGGTCAGAGTGGTAGCCGGGGCCGTGAGGGCCCAGGGTCTGGAACAGTGAGGTTGGCAGGGTCAGAAGGTGCTTCTCAGAAGGTTGAGGTACCGCAGTGTGGCAGTTGCAGTCGGAGGCACTGGGGGCCTGTCTTGGCCGCACAGATGCTTGTTATAAATGTGGTCGGGTCAGGCACTTCAAGAGGGACTGTCCGGAGAGAGTTGGCCAGAAGTCTGAGTAGCCAAAAGGAAAGGCACCTATGTTTGTAGGGTTAGTGGCTCAGAGCGGGCAGATGCAGAACCAGGGGCCGTAGGCTAGCCATTCAGAGAGGTCGTCTGCCAAGGTGTTCGCCATGAACCGTGAGGAGGCATAGGCGTCTAGAGCAGTTGTAACAAGTACTATCTTAGTATGTTCATCTTTTGCTTATGTTCTATTTGATTCGGGTGTCACGCACTCGTTTGTATCTACCAAATTTGCTGCTGACTTACCAATGGCACCTTCATTGCTCGACGGGTCATTTGTAGTATCAATGCCTACGGGCGATGCAATCATAGCCAAATCAATTTTTTTCTAGGCTATGAAGTGCTCATCTGCGGCCATGCACTGAAGGCGGATTTGACACTCTTGCCCATGCTTGATCTCGATGTCACCCTTGGCATGGATTGGCTGGCGGAGAACTTTGCATTGCTGGATTGTAAGGCTAAGGCAGTTGTGTTCAGCAAGCTCGGTTTACCGCAGTTCTCCTTCCAAGGAGAAGGAAGGGGCGAGCTGATTGGGGTTATCTCAGCCCTTAAAGCTCGTAAACTGCTTCAGGGGGGCTGGCAGTCCTTCGTGGCCTTCGTATCTGTGGTTGAGGAAAAGGGGGATGCGGCAGGGGATGTCAGTGGGACTCAGGTAGTCTACGAGTTCCCCGAGGAGTTGCCGGGATTGTCGCCTAGGAGAGATGTTGATTTCTGCATTGATTTGCAGCCCGGAGTGAAACCCATTTCCATCCCACCCTATAGGATGGCGCCGATCGAACTCGGGGAATTAAAAGTGCAGTTGCAAGAAATGTTGGACTTGGGTTTCATCCGACCGAGTGTGTCACCATGGGGTGCTCCGGTGCTCTTCGTAGAGAAGAAGGATGGGTCTACGCGCATGTGCATCGACTATAGGCAGCTGAATAAAGTGACAATTAAGAATCGTAATCCATTGCCGAGGATAGACAATTTGTTTGACCAACTGTATGGGGCACGATGGTTTTCTAAGATAGACTTGAGGTCTGAATACCATCAGCTGAGAATCCGGGATTGCAATGTGCCTAAGACTGCCTTCAGAACTCGCTATGGCCACTACGAGTTCCTAGTGATGTCTTTTGGTCTAACCAATGCACCTGCTGCTTTCATGGATCTGATGAATAGGGTGTTTAAGGAGTACCTAGACAGTTTTGTGATCGTCTTCATTGACGACATCTTGGTATACTCCAAGAGTGAGGAGCACTTCTAACACTTGAGGATGGTCTTGGAAACCCTCAAAGAGCACCAGTTGTTCGCTAAATTTTCCAAATGTGAATTCTGGTTAGAAAGTGTAGGGTTCTTGGGTCATGTAGTGTCGAAGGAAGGGATAAGGGTGGATCCCTCAAATGTGGAGA
The DNA here is from genome assembly GCA_034359265.1 of Canna indica. NCBI lineage: Eukaryota > Viridiplantae > Streptophyta > Magnoliopsida > Zingiberales > Cannaceae > Canna > Canna indica. The sequence goes on from CP136896.1 coordinate 54,241,249, forward strand.
CTGTGTAGAACTGGAGACGGCCAACCAGCGTGACTGAGATCCGCTGCTTTCTTGGGTTGGCCGGGTATTATCGGAAGTTTATAAAAAACTTCTCCAAGATTGCAGCCCCTTTAACTCGGCTGACTCAGAAAAAGATCAGATTTGATTGGGATGACAAGTGTGAGGCGAGCTTTCAGAAGCTCAAGGAATGTTTGCCGTCGGCACCCGTGTTGGCCGTACCTTCAAGCTCAGGAGGGTTTGTAGCCTTCTGTGATAGCCTCTCGGGTTGGCCTAGGCTGCGTTTTGATGCAGTTTGGCAGAGTCATAGCCTATGCGTCCCGCCAGCTGAAGGTTCATGAGAAGAACTACCCGATGCACGACCGAGAGCTAGCGGCGGTGGTTTTTTCACTAAAGCTCTGGCATCATTACCTGTATGGAGAGGCTTGCGGGATCTATATGGATCACAAAAGCCTCTAGTACCTGCTTACCCAAAAAGAGCTGGAGCTCTTAAAGGACTATGATTGCACTATTATGTATCATCCGGGGAAAGTCAATGTGATAGCGGATGCTTTGAGCAGAAAATTCATGGGCAGTTTGGCTCATTTGAAAAATTAAAAGGAGGCCCCTAGCTCGAGAGCTAGCGTTGTGCCTGGATGGGGGAGCAACCTTGATTGTGTCAGCATCGGGTACCCAGGTGGCGCACCTGCGGGTACAGTCCATCTTGGTGGACATGTTGCGTGCCGCGCAAGAAGATGACGCATTTTGCTCTCTGAGGTGGATCTAGTCCGCAGAGGTGACGCTGATGATGGGTTCAAGGTCGACTTAGAGGGTGTCCTAAGGTTCAGGGACTGAATCGTAGTACCTGATATGGCAGAGGTTCGCCGCCAAGTTTTGGAAATGGGTCACCATTCCGCTTATATGATGCACCCAGGAACCACCAAAATGTACCGAGATTTAAGACAACATCACCGGTGGAAGGGCAAGAAGAGAGGTAGCAGAGTTTGTATCCAAGTGTCTAGTCTGCCAGCAGTGGAGGCGAAATGGCGATACTAGAGGGGGGATGAATAGTGTGTTTACTAATTCGATTAGCCTAAATTCACTTTTAATTGTTTACTTAGATTGGTTTAGGCAATTTGTAATTCGATCATTTTATATGCGAAAGCAATAAATGATTTAGCAATTAAAGCAAATAAGAAATTAATGCAAAACACAAGATTTATAGTGGTTCGGCCCCAATGCCTACTCCACTACCTAAGCACCCCGCTTAGGATTTCCAAACTAGTTTTACTAGATTAATTTACGTTTCTCTTATACAGAGGACTTTTCACTGAAGAGACGCACTCTCGACCTAAGGCACTTCCACACACGGAAGTCACCGCCTTCTTATCGAGAGTCCTCTTCCACCTCAACCCTAAGGGACAACTAAACTAATCCTAGTAAACACTAAGTTTACACAAGTGACTTTACACCTAACACCAGGTAACCACTTCCAAATTCAGACCTAATAATCCTAGGTCTGTCACACGCAAATTCAATTAAAACGCGTTCAAATAACAATAAAGATTACAATGAAAAGAGATAATAATAAAACAGGAATAACTACTCTTTTCAATCCTTGTAGCCTTCAACTCATCAAGATGTAGAGATTGATCAAAACTCGAGTTGAGCCCAGCTTGTGCGCTTGAAGAAGATGTCCGCGGAAGGAAATAGAGCGCACTTCAATCAATCGTTGGAAGGCTTTTAATCTCCTTTTAAAGTGTTTAAAAAATCTGTAGGAGTCAAGGAAGAAGATTAAATGAATCATATGAGGGTATATTTATACCCTGCTGAAGAAACAGCTGCTCAATGGATAGAAAACTATCCGGTGCAGATCATCGGTCGAATGGTCGGTCAACCGACTGGTCGACCGGTCCTTTGACCACTGCTCTTCTCCCTGTGGGCGGTAGACCACTTGACGTAAGTTTCTCGATCCGCGACTTCTAGTCGACCCATCGGTCGACCGATGTGTTTTGCGTCTTTGGCTATCCTCAGGTCGATCGACCGCCGGGCTTACTGCCTATTTAGGCCTCTGTCGGTCAATCGAAGTAGCCACTGCCTATTTTAGGCAGTGTTCGGTCGACCGATAAGGCTACTGCCTGATATCTTACCCTATTCGATCGACCGCCCGGTAGACCGAAGTTAGGCTGAAACTTATTTTTCAGCCTATTTTCTTCCGCTCTTTGTATCCGGGTTCTAGCTTTCAACGAGCATCATCTTGGAGAGCTTTCATGTGATCTTTGAGCCCGTCCAATGTGACTTTGGCGCACACGTCGATCTTCGAGAAATATTTCCGCGACGAACCCGAGTGCGACGATCAATGTCCTTCCGATTTCTGATTTCTCTAATTTTTTTGATCGAGGACATCGAACGCTAATTAATATGGAACCTGAAAGATATTCTCAATGAAGTCATCAGTCCCATGTTTGTTATCATCAAAACTATCAAAACCGAGATTGAAAACCTAAAGCCAACAATCTCCCCCTTTTTGATGATGACAAACATCCTTAAGAAAATATATAATCATTAAAGCACAAGGATATCAACTAAGGGATTTCTCCCCCTATTAACATTCATATCTATATAATTAAACTCCCCCTATCTATATGCATGGATCTTCTAAATTCTCTTTTATCATTTTGTGTGATACTTTGTCATGAGTGTATTCAATTATACTACTTCCCTTATCAATATATTTACTCCCCCTATCGATGAACATATATCCATGTACTCTCCCCCTTTTGTCATCCATAAAAAACAAATATAGCAAGCATAGCAAAGATGAACATTACTAATCAACACAAGGTTAACTAAACATATGTTCATAAAGATGAAAGTGTCAATACATCACATAGTTAATCAAAGACATGTTCATAGGATGAAAAATACCAATACATCCAATACATCAATCATCACTAATGTCAATATATCAATACATCAGAGCATCAAGGAGGATTACTCGTCCTCAGGCGGTGGAGGAGGTGGTAGATGCGACTGTTAATACTACCACATATCATCCACTCTCCCATACATTTCATCAACTCGACGACCGTACTCATCTATTTGTTGACCATACTGGTCAAGACATTGACCATACTCGTCGATGCGTCGACCATGGTCACCGACCATGGTGCCAAACTCGTCCATCTAACAGTCGATCGCTTGCATGTGCGCTGATGATGTTCTGTTCCATTCCATCTGATTAATTTGAAATTGAGCAAAGCGATGCTCCAGATCACTTTGACTCGCACGGGAAGGGCCGAATGATGATCCTCCAGCAGCTTCATCTTCCTCCATCTCTATCTCATCCTCAACCTATTCCACAGGATCTCCTCGGGTTCTTTTGCAGCGTTGATGTTCAAGAATCTTCATGCGGCTAAGGGAGGAAGAATCTATGGGTCTAGGAATAGGCTCTATCTCAAACCTAGATCTATTAACTCCAGCCTCATATATGAAATGATAGATCATTGAGGCATATGGTAAGGCTTGTTTTTTGGAGGAATGGACTTCAGCTATATACCTAATCATAAGGTCAGGGACATCTAAAGGAATGCTAGACATGACACAGAAAAGTACCCTAGAACTCATGGTGGTGACCTCATCGTAGTGTCTGGCTCTAGGAAGAATGTTATGGGCAATGATGAGGTGTACAATCCTACCAATGGGTGAAAGTTTGATGCTTTGGGTAGGGATCACTCCCTCATAATCTTCAGGACATATGGCTGATACAATTTCATGAGGAGGATACTACTCATGAAAACGGTGGGTGGACATCTTATAAATTCGTGCTCCTAATAGAGGAAACCCATAAGCATCTCTAATGAGGGATTTGGTTATGACTATGGATTTTCCTAAAATTTCAGATCGTAGAACTAAGTCATCACCAAGTCTTGTCTTTTCTATTACAAGGTTAGAGAAGAAAGCTTTCACTAGGATGGGGCATAACGGTACATGTTTTCCTAAGAACTCTACCCATCCCATGCTAGCAAGTTTTCCTCGGATATCAAATCGTTCTAAGTCATCTAAATTAACAGGCCGTGTTTGCAGGATGGCTCTATCTACAAATTTAGAGGCTTGTTTCCTTCCTAATTGGGTCAAAAGATTATCAGGTAAGGATGAAAGTTTGATCTTTGGTGTCATTTTGCAAGACAAATTTGAGGATGATGTAGATGATTAGTTTTAAATGAAAAACACATGCTTTTAATGCAAAAAGATGAGAGCGAAAAAGTTTAACGATCGGCATAGTCTCATGCAATAAAAACAAAAAGATTTTCTCATTAAGTTTCAAGATAAATAATGAGAAAAAATAAATAAAAATAAAATAAAAATAAAATAAAAATAAAACGGAAGGATTAATCATGAAGATCCATAAATAAAAAAGAAGAAAAATTATTTTGCCTAGGGAAGAATAGAAAGCATTTTTGTTTTTGACCAAAATAAGATTCTTTTAAGAAGACATAAGTTTAAAGTTGAGAAAAAAACTCATAAAAGCAAACAAGAAAAATTCTTGACTAATGTTTTTTTTTTATCAAAATAAAATTCTATCAAATAACAAATGATGAATCATTTGAAGAAACCATGAAATATTTGACTTTTGTTGGAAGAAGACTTGTTTTTGGAGAACACATGCTAAACAAAAGTTATTATTCATGTAAAATAGGCATGAATCATATTTTTGTGTATGAAACAAGGTACATTGAGAGTAAAAGATGAAGGAATCCTGTTTTTTACTATAATCTCATGAGTGATGGACAAGGAAAGATTTTTACCTTGAAAGGAAGTCTTGGAGAGAAGGTAGAACCCTAGAAGAAGAAAAGAGAGGACTTAGGATGGGGCAGCCGGTCGAATGGGCAAGGAAGTCCTAGTTTCGGGCTTAAATAAATGGATTGAATGGTTAGGATTCAATTTGGGCGAGAAATCGGGCAATCTGGGCAATTTTTCGCCCGGCTGTCGATCGGGCGGTTGAATGCCGATCGACCGCTCGATCTGCCCTAGTTTTTACCCCTTAAGAAAAAATTATTTTTCGAGAGGGTGTGATCATCCAAATTTTGTGAAAATTATTTTACACAAATTAGACCCTATGGGGGTTCCAAAAGTCCAAGAATCACTCAAAAAGGATATCCCTACAATTTTCTAAAAATTCTACAAGATCAGTGGCATTTTTGTAAATATGAGTTGTTTATCCATCGATTTTAGATTTTGCTCAAATTTCCTAGATATCAAGGTATGATCATTTAACACTTGTTTATCAAGTTTGAAGTAAAATTAATATCGTTTAGTCAAGTTATGAGCTTAACACGATTTTAATCAAAATATGCTTGAAACAATGAAAGTGCTAAGAATCAAACTTGGCTATCTACTCATGTTTTCTCTAACTTAGACACTTGAACACCTAACATGAGTGAATTCAAACATGTTTGTGAAAATTTAAATCCAAAAAGAGATTTCTAAGTCAAATTGTTGACTTAGGTCAATTATTTCCAATTTGAGTCTCACGAACTAATCTAGTGATCATATTGTTCATCTAGTTATGAGTCTTCATGTGATACCAAGTGTAATAACCTAGACACATGTGATATATGCATTCAAAACATATTTGCCTACCACAGAAAATGAGGTCTCTAATGAAGATTCTAACCTAGAGCAAGTTTCATCCAATCAACACATGAAATTGCCTAAGTTATTAAACATTAACTTACTCATGAAATTTTATATATTTATCAAGCAAAAGCGATCATGAGCATAGAGACTTCATTAATCATGAATAATCAATTATTATACAAATATTTTTGCAAAATTGAACTCATACCTCACCCTTGAGAATTTTCCAAAATTTTCATTTCCTTTTCAATTTGGCTCTACTAGCTTTCCATCACATTTTTGATAACTTGCAAGCAATATTCATTAGTAACATAATGGAAATGTAACTATTAACAAGTTATCGTACTAGATAGCAAAGAGAAAACTAAGTATCGATCTCAAGATTTACTTTGCTAAATAGTTTGAAATCCGTTTCAAAATATGTTGTCACCAATCCAAAATGAATTTTCAATGAAAACATAATAAAAAATATGTTGTCATGAATCCAAGATGAATTTTCAATGAAAATGAATCATAAATATAATATCGATGAAAACATAATCTCCAACCCTTCCTATTGGTTGAAAACCGAAAGGCCACAATGAGCCTATGATTTAAAACCGCAAGGTCACATGAGCTCATTACAGGCTACCTGGGTCTTCGAAGAGACCAGAAAATCAAAAATCAAAAACGTTTTTGAAATATATTAAGAGCAGGGGAATCAACTAACATTAAGCATATATCAACTCCAACTATAATCTTAAGCAATGGGATATAGGAGATGATACCAAAATATTTGATGCCAATTTTACCATAGACATCTAGTCTAGATAAAGACATTGAAGTTGCAACCATGTAGGGATCCTTCCTTCAACTCATTGGTCAACTTCAATTCTTCAATCTCTCACCCTTGTGTGGTAGCTCCCCCTATAATAGAAGATGAGATCTATTGTACCCAAATAGCTTAATTTGGGTCATTGGGGGTTAATGGGCTTAGGTACCCAAAGTGTCTTAACAACACTAGGGTTCACTTTGAAAGCACAATCATATATGACATGCCCATAAATACCACAACAAAAACAATGTCCATTAAATTTCTTTTTGTTTTTATTATGGACATGAGATTTATTTTTAGAATGTTTGTTATTTGAGCTAGGATGAGCATGAGCATTCTTAAAAGATACATTCTTCTTTTGATCATGAGGTTTAGTTGTAGAATGCTTGATATGAGAAGCATGATGTGCATAAGCATTCTTGAAAGAAATATTTACATTTTTAGAATTCTTAAAGGAAGAATTACTAGATAAATTACTAACTTTCTTATTTAGAAAAATAATCTCATTTTTCAAATCATTCATTGATTTATGAATAGCAAGCAATTGAGTTTTCAACATGCTATTTTCATTCTTTAATATATCATTTTTATTTTTCAAATCCTTAGTGTCAATACTTAAAGTATCATGACATGGATTGTTGACACTAATTCTTAGCTTCTCATTTTCTAATTTTACATCATGTAATTGAGATCTAAGATTTGAGTTTTCTTTCTTCAAATTTTTATTCTCTTTATCCTTTTTCAAGAGCAAGGCATACATGATTTTATACTCATCCATCAATTCATCAAAATCATGGGAGCTAGATGAGTTAATACTATTATTATTATTAACATGACTAGAAAAGGTGGAGTGTACCTCATTGTCATCATTCATGAGGCATTCTTTTGTATTTGCTTCATAGCCATGGGAAGATGATGCTTCATTCGAATATGATGATGATGTGGAAGCATTTGACCTCCTCTTTGCCTTGTTCTTCATGGTAGGGCAATTCTTCCTTACATGCCCTTTCTCTTGGCACACATGGCAAATCACCTTTCTCTTCCGGCTTTTAGTGCTCCTATGACTAGAGACACTTTGAGCTTCAAAAACCATGTTAGCATTGGAAGGATGACCAATGTCATCACTACCTTCATTAAAAGTTTCTAACTCCTCGGTTTTAGCATAATCATATAATACATTTAAGCAAGCCCAAATATCAAATGCGAAAGTACAATGCATGATTTTTTCAAATATATTATTTCCCAAAGAACAATATATGCAATTTGTTGCTTTAGCATTTAACTCAAACATGCTAATTTGTTCTTGGGTCCATGCATTCATATTTTTCTTAGGTTCAACGTATTTTATCTTAACCATATTAAAAACACCTAAACCTTGAGTCTTTAGGAAGGTGTACATTCTACCCATCCAAAGATCAAAGTTAGATTCATCGAACCTAGGGGGTATAGACGCTACACACTCTAGAGCCATTTTACGACCGAGAGACGTTTGTAGAGGAGACGCTCTGATACCAAATGTAGGAGAAATAGCGACACTAGAGCGGGGGGTGAATAGTATGTTTACTAATTCGATTAGCCTAAATTCACTTTTAATTGTTTACTTAGATTGGTTTAGGCAATTTGCAATTCGGTCATTTTATATGCGGAAGCAATAAATGATTTAGTAATTAAAGCAAATAAGAAATTAATGCAAAACACAAGATTTATAGTGGTTCGGCACCAATGCCTACTCCACTACCTAAGCACCCCGCTTAGGATTTCCAAACTAGTTTTACTAAATTAATTTACGTTTCCTTTATACAGAGGACTTTTCACCGAAGAGACGCACTCTCGACCTAAGGCACTTCCACACACGGAAGTCACCGCCTTCTTATCGAGAGTCCTCTTCCACCGCAACCCTAAGGGACAACTAAACTAATCCTAGTAAACACTAAGTTTACACAAGTGACTTTACACCTAACACCAGGTAACCACTTCCAAATTCAGACCTAATAATCCTAGGTCTGTCACACGCAAATTCAATTAAAACGCGTTCAAGTAACAATAAAGATTACAATGAAAAGAGCTAATAATGAAACAAGAATAACTACTCTTTTCAATCCTTGTAGCCTTCAACTCATCAAGATGTAGAGCTTGATCAAAACCTGAGTTGAGCCCAGCTTGTGCGCTTGAAGAAGATGTCCGCGGAAGGAAACAGAGCACACTTCAATCAATCGTTGGAAGGCTTTTAATCTCCTTTTAAAGTGCTCAAAAAATTTGTAGGAGTCAAGGAAGAAGATTAAATGAATCATATGAGTGTATATTTATACCCTGCTGAAGAAACGATTGCTCAACGGATAGAAAACTATCTGTTGCAATCCGTTGGTCGAATGGTCGGTCGACCGGTCCTTTGACCTATGCTCTTCTCCCCGTGGGCGATCGACCAACGGGTCGACCGCTTGACGCAAGTTTCCCAATCCGCGACTTCCGATCGACCCATCGGTCGACCGACGCATTTTGCGTCTTTGGCTATCCTCAGGTCCGTCGACCGCAGGGCTTACTGCCTATTTTAGGCCTTTGTCGGTCGACCGCACGGTCAACCGAAGTAGCCACTGCCTATTTTAGGCAGTGTTTGGTCGCCCGATAAGGCTACTGTCTGATATCTTACCCTATTCGGTCGATCGCCCAATCGACCGAATTTGGGCTGAAACTTATTTTTCAGCCTATTTTCTTCCGCGCTTTGTCTTCGGGTTCCGGCTTTCAACGAGCATCATTTTGGAGAGCTTTCATGTGATCTTTGAGCCCGTCCAATGTGACTTTGGCACACACATCGATCTTCGAGAAACTTTTTCGTGAGGAACCCGAGCGCGACGATCAATGTCCTTCTAATTTCCGATTTCTCCAATTTTTTCGATCGAGGACATCGAACGCTAATTGATATGGAACCTGAAAGATATTCTCAATGAAGTCATCAGTCCCTTGTTTGTTATCATCAAAACCATCAAAACCGAGATAGAAAACCTAAAGCCAACAACCAGGTGAAGGCCGAACACCTGAAGCCTGCGGGGCTGCTGCAGAACCTTGAGGTGCCCGAGTGGAAGTGGGAGAAAATCACCATGGACCTGGTCACCGGGTTACCTAAGTCAAAAGGAGGCTTGACTCCATTTGGGTGGTAGTGGATCGGTTAACCAAGACCGCGCACTTCATTCCGATGAGGATGACCTTTTCTGCGGAGCAGTACGCCAGACTATTTTTAGACAGAATTATAGCTTATCATGGTACCCCGGTGATGATCATATCAAATCGAGGTACCCAGTTCACAGCCTGATTTTGACAGTCCTTCCAGGAAGCCTTGGGTACCCAAGTACGCTTCAGTACGGCTTTCCATCCGCAGAGAGACAGACGGTCTGAGAGAACCATCCAAACTCTAGAAGACATGCTGAGGACGTGTGACCTGGACATGACCGGCAGTTGGGAGAAACACCTATCATTGGTCGAGTTCGCCTACAAAAATAGCTATCACAGAAGCATTGGCATGACTCCTTTCGAGGCCTTGTATGGGCGGCGGTGTAGGTCTCCTGTGGGCTGGTTTGAAGACCCGATAAGTCCTTACAATCCAATTAAATTCGAGGATGAATTTCCCTTAATGAGGGGAGGTTGTAAGACCCAAAAAAAAATCCTAATATAAAATAATCTATTTTTTTGGTGCAGCGCATCGGATCAGGAGTTAGTCGAGTCGAGCCGCGGAACCACCTCGAGTAGAAGGTGTAACTCGGCTTATGAAGTTTAAATGGGTTAGATGGATAGTTCCTTGTTAAGCATTAGATGTCATTTTTGAGTCGAGTTCAAATCGAGTATGCTCATCGAATCGGGGCCCGAATCAAACTCGAATCAAGTCGAGTAGAGGCTAAGTCATTTAGATGGGCGTTTAAGTCATTGGTGGATGAGGGGATAAAACCCCTCATCATGAGCCATGCGGCTCATTTGGGAGCCGCACGCAGCCCGAGCAAGAGAGGGAGGAGGGGAGATTCTTGGGTCGGCGTCGGAAGTTGTGTCGCCGTTGGAAGGATCGAGAACGCCAACGTCCACCCTTTCTTCTTCCTTGATCAAGGTGAGTGGTTGTTTTCCATGGTGGATTGGGGGAGGCGGGTAGCCAAACCCCTAGAACTGTTAGGAGATGTTTTACTCGTGAGTTTTCATCGATTCACAGTATATTAATCTTATATCGCTGTTTCTATTTTTATTCCACCGGATCTTCTGCAATTTTTCTTCGGATATTGGTGTTTTAGGGGCTGCCGAGTAAAGGGAAACGGGGAAAGGTCATGCCGAAATTTTCCCCAATTCCCTCGACGGAAGTAAACCCCCTTTTGATCGATCTTGAATCCATATTGAGTGGATGTATAGTTAATTGATGAAATTGATGGTTGAACTATTTCTCTAAGCCTTGTAGGTTCGGCCAACATGGGGGTAACCCATGTCCATGGTTGGCCGAGCAAGGGGTATGCTTTTTAATCAAGAACTTGATTAGGTTAGATTTGAAGCAAGACACTAGGTTGGGGTTAGCTTTTTTTCCTTGTTCCTACCCTGAAGTTTCGGCCGAGCAAAGCTTGCCTTGCTCAAGCCTTGGCCGAGAGGATGAAGGGGATGGTGGCCTCGAGAAGCTGGTCATCAAAATTAGGAATACATGAAACAATAGGAAACAAGGGTCGCCTAGATTGACAAGTAGAATCAAGATGACATTTGGGTAAGAGACTAATTAAGGAAGACTACAAGTTGTTGCATGTAATTTAGTAGTATTGTAGGGTGAAAATCTTTCTTAATCTTCCCTATTCCAATTCAGAAATTTGGTTATGCTTTTACCATGTTAAATAATTTCTTTCGTAGCTGAAATTATTATTTAATGCAGGATTTAAAGTCTTTATTGTTCGAATCATGTGATTATGCATAGTAGATGATGTCAAGTAATTTATTTATAAATTATATGCTGTCCAATATTGTTATTGGGTACATTTCCAAGTTTTGGACATGTAGTTCACATTAGCAAATGTAGCATATGATGCTAGGTGGTTGAACATGAAACTCTGAAGAGTGTGTTATTTATGAAAACTCAAAGGTAGACCAGTTAGATTTCACACCTAAGAATAAATCAGCAAGTAATAGTGCGCACATGATTCGACCCGGAGAAAAGGGTTGAGCACGGGCGGACGCCCAGGATTTTATATAAGGAAACTCCAAACACTTGCTTGTGTGATGTGATTATGATGGTCAGCAAAGAAGCATGGGTAGTCGGAATGACTAATTCTTGGAACGGCTAGTGATTTGGGTCTTGAGATTGCACCAGCGGGCCCGCTAGGTGTCAGACTCCAGTTGGGTGGGACTAGCTATCCTTACCCCAGTCGGTGTCCGGAGACTAGCCGACCATCCTAGTCGACGACTCGAAGATTTTCTTGATTCACTTATGTGCTATGTGGCCTGAACGGCCGGTATGTTACCCATCTTTGTGTGGTAGGGCTGGTTATAGCCGAACCTCTAGTCCATGAGCAGGCCCTAAGGGTCGAGTGTCATGTGGCTTAGTTAGGTCGTTATGACTGGTTACATAAATGTATCTCAATTCGTCTTACTTATGGAATGACTGTGAAGTTTTGAAGCTAATGAAACATATGTGTCCTGCTGTAAACAACTCTGATGACAATACATATGATTTGAAAAAAAATCGAATTGGATATTATCAATCAGTAGTGAAAAGAAATGTGATTCTGGTTATGGTTACGAGGTAGTTCGAATTCCATCAAGACAACATGCATATTAATTAACATATACATGCATATTAAATGCCATCAAGACATATACATGCACGAATTACCATATAAGATCAAAGCAAATTAGTAGCCTGTCATAGAAAATTAATGCAATGCAATTGATAGGCATGTCATGTGCTTAACAATGTATTATATATATAATTTAATTACATGCATTCGGCTATACTTTAATATTTTAATGGCAGTTCCCAAGCCATGCAGGTTTAGTGCATTCAAGACATGCATTTAATTGAATGCATGTACTGTTTCAAATAAACAATGATAATTGAATAAAGGGCTAATTGTCGTACGTATCCATGCACTCGTCTCTAGAGAAACCCTAGATGGGCGACTCTGACGGCGACTCCCCTCCCCCCTCTCTTCCCCCTCCTCCCAACCCTCCAGACGCGCGATCCACCCCCGATCCCCCCTCCTCCGGCATTCCCAGAACATCCTCATCCCTCTTCTGTTCCTAAATCTTCGGTGTCGTCTTCCAACCCCGCTTCTATTCCGGTGTCCTGGGTTCATATCCTTAAAGGGGTGAACCCTAACTCCAAGAATGGCACCACATCTTCTACCCTTGCAAGGATCCAGTCCTCTACATCCGACAATATCTCCTTTTCTCCAAAACAAATGGCGGTATGGAGGAACCCCAAACAACGATCCCTTATCGGCAAATTTTTGGGTAAGCCTCCCCCTCTAGAAATAATCAAGCGATGGGCTTTCCGATCGTGGGCAAAATACGGTTTTCAATCAGTTTTGAATTTAGATGATCACTGTTTCATTTTTCGTTTTGATTCTATCGATTCCACAAATTTGGTTCTCTCCTCTGGTCCATGGACTCTATGGGGAGACGTTCTCCGTCTGATCCCATGGAAGCCCCTTTTCAGGCCTTGGGAGGAATCATTTAAAACAGCCCCTGTGTGGCTTCGCCTTCAATCTTTGTCGATTGAGTTTTGGAACCCTGATTCGGTTGCCCTAATTGCTAATCACATCGGTCACTTCATAAAAATCGATGAGCGTTCTTTCTCCTTTGAAAGGGGACGTTATATTTGTGTTTGTGTCGAATTAAATCTCGACCTTCCGGTCAAGCAAGGTGTTTGGCTTTCTGGAGAAGGCTTCGAGTTTTTTCAACCGGTTGTTTACGAAAACATTCATGTTCTTTGTTTTCACTGTGGAGTTGTTGGCCACTTAGAGGCCTCTTGCCCATTTAAAATTACTTCTGTTCCTGAAAAATCTGTGTCAGTTTCTTCCGATATAGATTTAAATGTCCCATTGAATCAATCGTCTGATGTTTTAATGCATGATTCTTCGCCTAAGTCTGCTAATTTGGATGCTTCTCCTCCCCCCCTCCCCCCCCCTTGGAATCCTCTTATGGGCCTTGGGTTCAAGTTCAACACCGGCAGAACCATCGGCGAAACCCTAGAAGCGCAGTTGCATCTCCTGCCTAGGGAGGCGATCGTGCTCGGGTTACCCTGAACGCTTTAAAACCCTCGGTCCTTCCCAAAAATGCCCCCTCTGGTCCAATGGGACCTTCTGGCAGCAAAGCACCTCTCGAGCATTCTCCTGCCCCCTCACCTGAGAAGACCCTTCTTGTTCCCCCCTCTCCCTCCCCCAATCATCTGAAATAGAAATCCAAATTCCTCTTCCTAATCAGTCTGATAGGAATCCGACCACTGATGCTCCTATGTCATTCTCCTTTAATCCTCCTTCCTCAAGTTCCTTGGAAGGAATGGCTGCGGAGCTTTCAGCTTTATTTAAAACCCTTGCTACTAATCCCCAACCTTCTTCCTTGCTTAGGAATAATGGCATGAAAAAATGTAAAAGCCTTAAGGCCCATGCTTATAAATCCCCCTTGGCTGAGGGAAAATTTAAGCATAAGAAGCAGAAGCCTATAAATATTCCTAAGCCTCGAGTTCCAGAGGTTCCCAGTGCCTCCTTGATCCTTCATTCCCCAAATCCTTTTAATATTTTAGATGAAGATTCGTAATTGGAATGTGAGGGGGGCTTGGAGAAGGCCTGTTCGTGATTTCCTTACTGCTCAAATAAAATCTATGCATGTTCATATTATTACTCTGCAGGAGACTCATTTAAATATGTTGTTTTCTAATAAACTTGTTGCTTCCTTTGGCCGTCATTGGAGTGCTACTATACAGCCTGGTAATGGGGCCTCTGGGGGTATTTTAATTGCTTGGAACTCTAATACTGTGAATGCTAAGATTATTTCAATTAATCCTCAAGTTGTGCATGTTATTCTTCAGTTTGAAAATTGTAAGCCTTTTCTATTGTCTTCTATCTATGCTAGTACTGATCCAAGGATAAGAGCTACTTTATGGTCTTCCTTAATACTTCATGATTTAAATTCTTATCCTTGGGTTATTCTAGGTGATTTTAATTGCATCCTTAATCCTGATGGTAAATTATGGGGGTTGCCTTTTAAGCTCCACAAGCACATTATTGAATTTAGATCCTTCATCACTCATTGTGGTTTTAATGATCTTGGCTATAAAGGTTGTAAATACACTTGGACTAATAATAGGATTGGCCTTGCCAAAATCCTTATTAGGCTTGATAGAGCCTTTCCAAATGCTGCTTGGCTACACTTTTATGGTCACTCGACTGTTGAGCATTTGCCCAGAATAACCTCTAACCATAGGCCTCTCACTCTTACTATTCCCTCTAGTAAGCAACCTAGAATAAAGCTTTTTAGATTCCAAAGCTTCTGGATTGAGCATAATGAAAGTAGGGAAGTTATTAATAAAGCATGGCATATCTCTTCTTCTCTCAATCATAACTCCATCCTTACATCTAAGCTAAGCCAGACCAGATCTGCTCTAGCTTATTGGAATAAACACTCCTTAGGAAAGCTTGAAACCCTTCTAGCCAGCACCAATGAGGACATTCACATCTTAGAATCCCTTAAGCACCTTTCCTCAGTTCCTCCTGACCTCCATCTCAAGCTGCAAGCTCTTTATAACAAGCAGTTTGCCCTCCAGAGGCAAATATGCCTCAAATGGTGGTCCAAATCTAAATCAAGATGGATCATTGATGGAGATAAAAATACTGCCTTCTACCACCATTCAGTTACAATGAGAAGACGCATCAATTTCATTCACTCTATTCAAGGTGCTAATCAATCTCCCATATCATATAGCAACCTTATTCTAGAGGAATTTGTATCTCAATATTTTAATTTGTGGAATGCAAATATCCCTCAGCCTAATCGATCCATTCCCTGGCATTATCTTCCCACCCTTCCCACCCATTTGAGAAACTCCCTCACTATTAACTTCTCAAAGGCAGAAATTAAAGCCACAATAAACTCGCTTGGCAATGGCAAGAGTCCAGGCCATGATGGATTTACTGTGGAATTTTATAAAAACTATTGGGACATTATCTCATCCTCCTTCATCCATGATATGAATTCTTTCTATCATAATTCTATTGTCCCCCCTGAATGGAACCAAACAATGCTTACCTTTATTCCAAAAATAAAATCCCCCCAGCTAGTCAAGGATTTCAGACCCATTGCTCTATGCAACTTATCCTATCATATTCTTTCTAAGCTCCTAGCTAATAGATTAAAGTCTTGTCTTCCTATGCTCATATCCAATGAGCAATCAGCCTTCATCAAAGGCAGACATATTCAGGATAACATTCTTGTTGTCCAAGAGCTGGTTCACTCCTTCTATGATACTAAGGGAAAAAACCCTTACATCATTTTAAAGATAGACATAGAGAAAGCATTCGACCATCTTAATAGAAATGCTATCATTAAAGTTTTGCACTTATATAGCTTCCCTTCTCAATTCATTAATTGGATCAAAGCATGCATTGATACTCCTACATTCTCTTGCCTTATTAACTCTCAGCTCTCAAAATTCTTCCCCTCCAACAGAGGAATAAGGCAGGGGGATCCTCTCTCCCCCTTCCTCTTCATTTTGGTAGCCCAAACCCTAACTCAACTGATAAATGTAGCTGTTGACAGAGGTCATTATTCTCCCTTTAAGCTCAAGAATAATTTTACTATTTCGCATCTAATGTTTGCTGATGATCTAATTCTCATTCTTAGATCTAATAAAAAAACATTAGATCAGTCAAGAACATCTTCTCTAAGTATGAATATCTAACTGGTCTCAAAGTAAATTATTCTAAATCCAATATATACTTTCCTAAATCTACCTATGCCTCTTCTAAGAGTAGAATTTGCAATCTCCTAGGCATGAATCAAGGCAGCTTTCCCTTTAAATATTTAGGGGTAATGATTTCTCCTAGAAGACCTCCCCCTAATA
The DNA here is from genome assembly GCA_034359265.1 of Canna indica. NCBI lineage: Eukaryota > Viridiplantae > Streptophyta > Magnoliopsida > Zingiberales > Cannaceae > Canna > Canna indica. Next base: position 54,257,748 of record CP136896.1, read on the forward strand.
CTCATAAGCATATCCTTAACTCTATTGACTCTAGATTAAGTAATTGGATGGCAAATCTTCTTTCTCAAGCCGGGAAGCTTATTTTAATTAATTCAGTTCTAAACTCAATTCCTACATACTCCATCTCTGTGACTTGGATTACTTCCAGGCTGGCTTCTAGCATTGAATCAAAAATCAAATCCTTCCTTTGGAGCAATTCTTCTGGCAAAAAAGGGTTGCACCTTATTAATTGGGAGACCATTACCTCCCCTAAGGAGAGAGGTGGCCTTGGAATTCAAGATATCAAAACAAAAAGTCTCTCCCTCCAAGTTGGGAGAATTCAAAGCTACCTTAGCAACAAAAATTCAATTTGGGTCAATCTGGTTAAAACTAAATACCCTCCTCTCAATTCCTTCCATAAACCAAACATTAAAAAGCAATCTCATGCTTGGAAGCTTCTATCCCTTGCTTTTAAAAAGCTTCACTTAGGTTTCAAGCATGTCATAGGCTCCGGCAGCAATATCTCCTTCCTCAATGACAACTGGATCCTTGACATGCCCCTTGCTATTAAGCCTACTTATTTCAATATTAATTTGGTTAACCAAGTGGTGGATGTTTAGCATTTGCTTCATAATCAGAGCTGGTCCAATTTCATTGGGCTTGCTATGTGCGGTAAAGATTTGTGGGATGAAATTTCAAGCATTGGTTTGGTAAATCCTGATGATGATAAGCTGGTATGGATGTCTAATAATTCTGGAATTGCCTCATCATCTTTTGCTTATAGCTTTCTTAAGTATTCGCATGATTCTCCTGTTGTTTTAAATTCGGTTTGGAAGCAAATTTGGCATTTGAATACAGCTCCTAAAGTTAAGATGTTTTTATGGAAGTTTTTTCATGAAAAGCTCCCTACTAGAGCTCGGCTATTTTCGATGGGTATCTCAGATTCAAACTGTTGTGCTTTATGTCTAAACTTCTCTGAAACTTTTAAACATCTTTTTCTTGAATGTAAGTTTTCATGTGATTTATGGGATGCTTTAGGAGCTTTTCTTGGATTCTCCCATTCGACACAGTTGGCATTCAGGCAGCTAGTTTTTTCAGAATTCTGGTATAAATTTAAATCAAGATTCCAAATCTTTGATTGCCAATGTTATATAGTGTTTTTGGTACTTTAGAAATGTTATTATGCATGATAAAGAGAGGCCATCCACTATTAAGGCTAAGACTCGGATATTGGCTTTCACGAGCCAATATACAGATAGTTACACTCCTTAGGGGAATATATTTACCTTATCCAATGCTTGTGATTGGTCCCCCCCCATTCATTGGTTTAAATTTAATTGCGATGGATCCTTTATTCAAAGCGAAGGAGGTGCTAGAATAATTCTTCGGAATCATCAAGGCGAGTGTACTTATGCCTCTTGTCACTATTTTCATTCTTATTCAACATTTTATGCAGAAGCTACCGCCATTTATTTTGCTCTCTCTTATGCCTTTGGCATGAAAATGAACCACTTCGTTTTGAAATCGGACTGTAAGGAACTGGTGGAGCTGATCAATAGCAGTACAAGTCAAGTGCCTAGTCTAGGATCTATATTTTCAGACATAAGATATAACGATTTTTTATGTATTTTCCTAATCTATTTTCATTTTTTATTTTTCTCAATTCAGTACATCACTTTTCGATTTGTTACAAATTTATCTCACCGTCTACCCAACGTCAATTTTGTCGTCTGAATACTGACGTGGCTAATAATCCAAGTCAGCATTCAGACACGATTTTTTTAACTTATTTTTTTTTCTGGCCCCACCAAGCCCAGTAAGCAACAGGGTTAACTATAAAATATATCCCGACTTTTGACGTGTTTCCCTAATCTATTCCCATTTTACTATTTTCCTAATTCAGTACACCACTTTTTGATTCGTTACAAAACTATCTCACCGTCTACTGGAAAATTTAACAGTATCATATGAAATCCTACATTTAACAGTATCATCACTGATGGAAAATTTTTAGGGTTTACACTAACCATACCAGACGGAAGGGGGGAAGGCGAGTGAGCAAGTGAAAATTAATAGAGACATATCAGAGTCGACGGGGATGAAGACAGTGAGCATGAAGAGATGCAGGAGACGTTGGGAATTGAGAGAAAGGCGGCGGTGGGCATGTGACAAGGTTGGGGAAGAGGCGAGCAGGCAATTTTAATGGTGGATTTTTTTAATTAACTTGTCGTGATCTACTGACTGGGTTTGGTGGGGCTAGAAAAAAAAGTTAAAGTTCATGTCTGAATGCTGACTAGGATTATTAACCACGTCAGCATTTAGACAACGAAGTTGACGTTGGGTAGGCAGTGGGATGGATTTGTAACAAATCGAAAAGTTGTGTACTGAATTGGGAAAATTGGAAAGTGAGGATAGATTAGAAAAACACGTCAAAAGTCGGGATATATTTTGTAATTAACCCTGTTGTTGATTGGGTTTGATGGGACCGAAAAAAAATAAGTTTAAAAAAAATCGCGTTTGAACGCTGACTGAGATTATTAGTCACGTCAACAGTGCCACGTCAGCATTCAGACGACAAAGTTGACGTTGGGTAGACGGTGGGATAGATTTGTAACAAATCGAAAAATAGTATATTGAATTGGGAAAATTGAAATGTGAGGATAGATTAGGGAAACACATCAAAAATCGAGATATATTTTGTAATTAATCCTTGAATAAACGAATGCATGAAACAACATGCTTCTTCTTGTCTCCTCCACACCCAAACGCTGCACCATTTCTTCATGCAACCACTTCACATGCCATGGCCGACCACAGTCAATCATGACCAAGCTAGAGACGAAATTCCTTGCGGAGAAGGTTTGCTCTTTTCCTTGCTGAAGGATTGCAAGCCAACGTCTACATCCTTCCGTGCCGACGACCCAAATCAGCCTTGCGCCGTTCAGCCGCGGCCTGGAGGTCGACTGAGATGATTGGAAGAGGTCGGGGCGGGCAGGAGATGGCTAAAAGACTATCCGAATGTCGGCAATGGAGTTTTTCAAGCACATACAATCCCGCGACTTCTCAAGCCCATCCAGTCGTCATCTTGCACTGACGTCCTTTCATGTCGACGAGAGTGTCGCTCGTGACCACCATTTGTCGGCTCGCGTCCGCCAAGGACAAGGTTGCACCGCTCGACCAACTCGATTCATGAACTCGACCTAGCAAGATATGAATTCAATTAAAAGATTCGTGTTTCAATTTGATGTCTAAAATTTATTTTATTAAAATATTAGGAACAAAATTAGGTTCAAGTTTTAGGTTCGAATATATATAATCTAACTTGATTTGATTCCATAATAATATTAAATTAATTTTAGAGGAAATTACGTGTACTGGCCCTCTAGGGATAAGTGTTTTAAAAAATCAACCTCATGCATAACTTTTGGTCAGATTTTACCTTAACGGACAAAAATGTCCTTCATATTTATATTCTCTTCCCCTTCTGTGATCTCCTGCTCATTTATCTATCTCCCTTGTTCTCTCCCTCTCTTCGTCGAATTCACCAACGGTGATGGCCCCTCGCCACTCTCTCACCGATCAACATGCAATCTCGCATCACGATTTCGTCGACCCATTTTTGGCATCTCGCGATCATCTTTGACATGAACCAGATTCTCCTCTTCCTTATAAGTGATCTACAGCACAAACAGAAATCACACAAGCAACATAGATATATATGAGAGCGATATGTTTTGTCTTTGCCCCGAGTTATTAACTTCATCAATGGGGTGCCCCAAGTTGTCAACACCCTGGAGGGGTTGTTCCGGGTTGTCATGAGTTGTCAACATCCAGAGCGAGGTGTGTTTTTGTACCTTGTTGTTGACATATGGACAGGGTGTTCGACTTGTTTTATCTTTGTCCCGGGTTGTTGACTCCATCGAAGGACTGTCCTGAGTTGTCGACACCCTGGATGGGTTGTCTTGGGTTATTGACATCCAGAGCGAGATGTGTTATCTTTGTACCTTGTTGTTGACATATGGATTGGGTGTTCCTAGGTTGTCTTGGGTTGTTGACATCCAGGGCGGAGTGTGTTGTCTTTGTCCATTATTTATTGGCATATGGACGGGTTATCTCGGGTTATCGACACCTGGATGGGTTGTTGAAATAGACACATCTCTTCATCATACGGGTCAATATTAATGATTTAATGAGGGTAATTTTTATCCAAAAAACTATTCTCTTTGCTAGTTTTTATTAGACTTATAAAGAGGAGGCACTTTTGAAAACACGTATCCCAAAAAAAATCATATAAAAAAGCGCCCCTTTTATATTTAATCCTAAGCATAAGAGTAAGAATAAAATTTAATTGATCTAACTTGAATTATAAAATCAACTCATATATAAAAATTTAGGTCAATCATTACAAATTTGTACATTTTCAATACTAAACTAGGAGTGCAATAAAGGCATAATCCAAGCATTAGATTAATTACCATGAAAGAGTAATTTAAAAAGAAAAAAGAAAAAATTATAGAAAAAAAAAGACCCTAAATAGGCGTTTGCTTTTAAGAAAACATCCCACCCCATTAAACTACCACCTTAATTACATGGTATATCCTCAACTTTTAGTGTTTTCCCAATTATGTCCCAACTTTTTATTTGAATCAATTCAATACTTCAACTTTAATTTTATTTTAATTTCTATCCGACGTCAATCATTTGTTAATTTTATCATTTCAGCGATGACATTGCATTACTAACATGTATCAAAAATAATAAAAAAATACCTCACTGCCACATCATCAAATATATATTAATTTATAATACAAAAAAAATACAATTTTTGTCCCTATAATTTGGCCCGATTTGGCTTTTGGTCCCTACATTCGAAAAACTTTGTGTTTGGTCCGTATAATTATGCTCTGTCACAAAGTTAATCATTGTCATCACCAATCGCCCTAATGTTGTTATTTTTTGTCTAGCGTGGCACGTTTATAAATACATAGTTGCTGACGTGGCTTTCCAGAGACTAACTTAGTCCTTACAGTGCAGCGGCTGATGATGTGGTAAGTCGAGATAAATCGACCTGAACAAGAGAGGAAGAGGGTTACCCACCGCGGCGATAAACCTTAATAGCAGAGGCGATCCACAATGGCGATCTCTAGAGACAAAGAGAGTTCATCATCCCGTAGTAGCAGGAACAGACGCCAAAGAGTGGATGGCTGCGAATGTGGCAACCATATTATTCTTCTAACTTCAGCGACACCTCAGAACCTAGGGCGGAGATTTTTGAGGTGTTCGAACTACATGGTGAGTTGTCATGTTATTTTGTTTTGTAAACTAATTGATTTTTCAGTTGTCGTTAATGATTTTTTTGGCTTTGTTCATGATCTATCTTAGCAACCTTGGTCGTGCAATTACTTTCGCTGGCTTTATGAGGCAGTACATGATGATGAACAATCTAATATCTATGTAATAAACTGGCAATGATGGGTAGCAAGACAACAAAGGGGAATGTCAGAAATGAGGACGAGGATGAGGAAGCTCCAACAACTGATGTTGATTTCATGGATAATCACTACCGTCTCGTTGCTTGTGCATTTAATCAATTGGATTAATCGAAATGGAAGAAGCAATTGAATCATCTGTTTATGTAATCAGTGTACAAGAAACTATTTATGTAATCACAAGATGTTTAGCAATTGAATCAACTATTTGTGTAAACTGAAGTTTAATCAGTTTAATCATTGTTGTTAATTAGTGTAATCAGTTAATCTATTATTGTAATCAGTGTAATCATTTAAAGCACCAACTGAAACATAAAGCATTACTAAACTCAACTCACATAAAGCACCAACTCAGTGAAACAAACTGAATTGAGATATCCATATCAACAGTATGATATCATATACAAGTCAGTTAAAGCACCAACTGAAACATACAAAACTATGGTATAATATACATATCAACAGTATCCCAAAACAAAAGCACATGGGCCATAAACCAAAACAAAATGGTCCCAACCATGTGCACCATATCCCAAAATGTGGTTCACACTACATTACAGTATCTAAAAAAAGCACCAATTATTGTCCACCACTCTGTCTACATGACTTTTAAATCACAAGCTACTGTTCATCACTCTTTCTACCTCCCCTCCTTACTTTTAATTTTGAACCTTGTCCCCTCATGGTTCATCCTTGTCCATCACTTGCTGGCCTTATATGCTTTCTAGGGCTCCTTCTAACAAGTGGTGTAGCTGATTGTTGAGTGCCACCAGCTGCAAGTGGTGGTGCCTCCAGTTGAAGCAGCAGGTGGATGATCAATAAATAGCATTCTGCATGCAGATTGTTCACTGCCTCCAATTTGTGTTAAGGTATGTGCAATTGATGTGTGTTGGTGCTAGTTCTGCAAGCATTTTGTGAAGGTTGTTGTAGCTGAAGGTGCTTGCTAAGATGCAGAAGCCCCAGCCTGAGATGCAGAAGGTGTACCTGCAAGCAAAAATACATAGAAAAATCCATAGAACAAGTCATTTTGTTAGAACAAGTCATAGAACCACCACTTTGCATCCTCTTACCTGTCATTTTGCATCCTCTTTTGTTATGTCCATATGTCTCATACTTGGAACAAGTCATAGAACCACCGCTCCTCTTGAGCTTATTCTTTCTAACAGACTCATCTACCTCCCTCCTCAACTTCTTTGGCCTTCCAATAGGATTGCGTGTAGTTGGAGGTAGAATTTTTGGTATATTTGGGACTTGTACCCATAAAGTTTCACCATTAATTGGATTAACAATATGAGCATAACATGCCTCATATGCCTCAACCTTATAACAAGCATCTACATAGTCTTGGGGGTAATTATCATTTAGAGATAATATTAATGCAACATCATGAGCACAAGGGACACCATACAACTGCCAGTACCTACAGCTACAAACTCTTGTTTCTAAGTTAACTACAGATGTTTGTCAAGCCTCTACATCTTCATCATGTTCTTAATCACCTAACGTTATCCCATCACCCTTCCTGCAATTATGGACAACATATACATGTACTTGATTTGAGCTCACACTCAAGGCTAGAACAGCTACATCCATAGAACCATTATCATCTCGAACATCAATCAAATCAGTTGACAATGCACCGCATGTATACAATAGTATACCTAGATTGTTCCTTTGTATCCAACCTCTTTTAGAGTCGAAACTACTTCCTGGATGGACCATTTGTCCATCTCACAATCCTTCAATGCCAGTATATGGCCTCCAACATACTTGGTCATCTTTCTTCTCAACATTTCACCTCCACGATGAATGTGGACCTTAAATTTGTCATTTTTTTCCCTACAACTAAAACAGACAGCAAAGAAATCGTTCAAAAATGTTAAACACTAAATAGATAGCCCTATACAAATAACCCTAAACAATATTTTCAAATCGATTAAAAATGGTAAACCCTCCAGAATCAAAGAAATCGTTTAAATGCACGAAATCATTTCAATAACCCTAAATCATTTCACTTACTTGTAGGAGCATCCAACCAGTAGCCTTTTCCGCCTTTCTTGCTCATTTGGATTAACGGAGTCGATTAGGGTAGATAGCTTCGATTATGGTGATTTTGATTACGATTTCGTCGACTGTCGTATTCGTCGACTGCGATTACATCTCGCGATTTCGTCGTGCGATTTCATCCACTGCCTCCGTCTACTTGCCCTTCGTCTGCTCGACTAAAACTTCGTCGACTAAGTTCTAAGTATATAACTTAATCGCCTGCAACTTTAGAGCCAAATTATTAGAAGGTAAGGTTTGAAACTTTAGAGCCAATTTTTTTTTACTAAGTTAGTCTCTAGAAAGCCACGTCAGCAGCCACGTATTTATAAACGTGCCACGTTAGACAAAAAATAACAACGTTAAGGCGATTGGTGACAGCAAAGATTAACTTTGTGACGAAGCATAATTATAGGGACCAAACACAGTTTTTCGAATGAAGGGACCAAAAGCCAAATCAGGCCAAATTATAGGGACGAAAACTGTATTTTTCCCTTTATAATAAATAAAGTGCTAACGTGACCAACTGTGGGTAGCACAGTTAATAGCAACATATTGTAAGTTGCTTAGAGATCTAGGATTCGATCCCTAGTATGATCACATATTGTGACTTTCTATCTTTGTTAAAAAATAATAATAATAATAAAGTGTTGACGTGGAATAATAAAATAATCCACAAAAGCACATGAGCCCTACAAACTCACGCAGCTTATATCATGTGCTGGCGTGGATTATTTTATTAATCTATGTCAATACAGTGAGGTATTTTTATTATTATTTATGATACATGTCAGCAATGTCATGTCATTGTTGAAACGATAAAATTAACATATGGTTGACGTCGGGATAGAAATTGAAAGAAAATTAAAGTTGAAGTATAGAATTGATTCAAATAAAAAGTTGGGATATAATTGGGAAAACACCCAAAGTTGAGAATATACCGTGTAATTAACCCTTTACTTTTTTGCATAAAACCACAAACTTGAAAATTATCTCAATATCATACACTATTAATTATATGGATAAGGGTTTTTTTTCCTAAACTTTAGCAAAATGTGTGAAAATGCCCATAGAAATTCTTTTGAGCCTAGGGATGTCAACGGGGCGGGGCGGGTACAAGTTGAGAAAATGCCCTGAGAATGCACGCTAACCAGAAAACATACGAGTAAAAGAATAGCGATGCAAACTTTCATTTAATTTTAAAGAGAGTTCAACAATTTTGAAAGAGTTGCAAAACCAACCAACTATCAAGAATGACTCGAGTTAAAGTCAAATACATGTTTTTCAAATCAACATCTCACAATGTATTAAAAAAAACACAACCCTAGATATCACGACTACGACTACTGGATGCTGCTACGAGATCTACGCCATTGCATGCCCTCCAGCTACACCATGACTCCAAGCCTCACCTCACTGGTGAGACTCTGCAAAAATAATAGAAATAAACAATAAGTCGAATGGGACTCAATGAGCGGTCCTTTCGAACCTCCACATAAATCCCAATAATAACATGCATATAAGTCGGCAATTTATAAATTTAGGGATCCAATCTAATCATGATATGACGATCGGCCCAAGGGCCATCCTGTATAAATCATACAACCGGCCATAACGGCCCTACTAGACTAGGCAACACTCACCACTAGAACCTGCTCAAGAATTGGCGGCTCGGCTCTGCCCGGCCTGTACCACAAAATAATAATATATAATAATAATCCTGCCGCACGACCCACATATCATATAAGGAAAGTCAAGGAATCACCGGGCCGTCGACTAGGATGGTCAACTAGTCTCAGGAACCCACCAGATTAGGGATAGCTAGTCCCACCCAAATCGGGTCTACCGTCAGCGTGGCCCACTGACGGAATCTCAAGACCCTCTGCCACCCGGGTCTAACACCTAGCAGGCCAGCTGGTGCAATCTCAAGACCCCAATCACCTGCTGAGTCAAGCATTAGTCGTTTCAACCGTCCATGCTTCTCAGCCGACCATCACAATCACAATACACAAGCAAATTGTTCTAAAGTTTCCTTATTTAAACCTCGAGCATTCACCCGTATCCGCCCCCCTCATTCCGGGCCATGCCAGCCGCACACTAATGCCCGCTAATTATTTCCTAGGTGTGAAACCTAGCTTGTCTGCGTTCAAGTTTTCCCGATAATGTAAGCACCCTAAAATTTCCTTATAAGCATCTAGCGTCATTCGCCAGATTCCTTAAGTGTAAATTACATGTCATAAGCGTAGAAATGTCTGAATACAAATATGTCACAGCACATAAGTTATAAGGGAAGTATTCTACAGCTACTACCATAAATAACAACCTGCTTTCAATAATAAGGTAATTAAATTTTGCATTTAATCAATAAATTCCAGCAATGTAATAATTTATCTAACATAGTAAAAATTCAATACTAGTAAATTAATGGAGGAAATTTCTCAAAATTATATGACATGAAATTCTAACCATATGTACACTATCAAGAACATTTCCTTATAGCATGATGTTCTCAATCTATCAATACTAATATTTCATATAATAATTGAGTGATCCATATGAAATCAATGATTTAATGCCCTACATGTAAATGTGAAACAACTCGAGCCCTTTTCCTCTCCTCACACCTAATCGGTCGAGCCTACCCAAGGCTACTCATGCTCGACCGAGAGCAACCAGGGTAGGGAAAAAGGTTCTCAACCATGGTTGAAAGGAATCAAGTCATTAATCGCGAGAAAAACTTGATCTGAGGGCTTCAGGCCACTCTAGGAAATTGGGGGGAAAATTTGGCATGACCTTCCCCCTTTTCGCTTCATGTGGCCGGCCCTAATCATCAAGAAAAATGAACATCTAAAACAAGAATCCATACATCGATGAAGAACAAGATTTAGGAATTCGAGAAACACCATCGATCGACAAGAAACGACGCACAAAATCTCGATTCATCGCTTCTACATGGTTCGGCCACATGCCTCACCCTACTAACCGAGGTTCGACCACTCACCTTGATCAAGGAAGAAGAATGGACGAGCGACGACGATCTCGATCCTTCCGACGGTGGCACGAATCCGGCGCCAACTCCAAAGCTTTCCCCTCCTCCCTCTCACTCCTCGAGCTATGTGCAGCTCCAATGATGAGCCGCACGGCTACTAGGGGGATGAGGGATTTATTCCCTCATTTTCCCTTGATCATTTTGCCCCTTCCACTCACTTAGCCCCTACTCGACTCAATCCGAGTCCGATTCGAGCCCCGACTCGAACCACAAACACGATTTCGGACTCGACTCGACTCTACTAAATCACCTTATGATTAAGAAGGAAGGAATATTTATCAAATAAAATTTCATAAGGCTTAAATTATACCTTCTACTCGCTGCGATTTCGCGACTCGACCAAACAAACTCCCGATCTGGTGCGTTGCACCAAAATAAATTTTATATTAGGAAACCTCGGGTCTTATAGTGTCTACCCGCTACCCACCCCACGAGATAAATGGGTACCCGCTACCCGTTTATTCCTCGTAGGTAACAAAAATGGATACCCATTTAATTACCCGCAGGGACGGATACCCACGGGTATTGGCGGGTACCCATGACACTTTAAAAAAATATAAATTACAATATTTTAATAACACTTCAACTCTTCAAGTATCTTGATAACAACTTCAAGTATAACAACTTCATTTTGATAAACACACAATATTTTGATAACAACATCATCATAAGGTTTCAAAACATAAAGTATAAGGGTATTGAATTAGGTTAGAGTTTTTTAGTATATGTACCGAGGGTAATATTGTAATTTATTAATTCTTGCGGCTAACGGGTATCCGCGGGTATGGGTACTATAATACATCACTACAAGAAAATAGACTTTCAACAACAAATTAGTTACCAACAAACTTATTTGTTGATATTACCAACAAAATTATCAACAAATATATCATTTGTTTGTATTGCCAACAAAATTACCAACACATTTGTTGATAATTATCAACAGATATATCTTTATTCGTTGGTAATACCAACGGACATTATAATATCTGTTGGTAATACCTAGCAGAGTATTACCAACGGAGAATCCGTTGGTAATGGTATTACCAACAGATTTTTGACTATCACCAACGGACTGAGTTCGTTGGTGATACCTTTTTTTTTGTAGCGCATGTACCCACCCCATATAATAAACGGGTAAGAAAAATTACTCGTGAAATCCTCGCAGGTAGGAAACTACCCCTCATACTCGTCATAAACGAATAAATACCCGCGGATACTCGCCTAAATGGGTAATATTGTCATCCCTATTTGACCCCAATATGCCCCCAAATCACCAAAAATAGTGTGAAAATATCCTTTTTGGAACGATAAAATGACATGGCAAATGGTGCTAACGGTAACAATTGAGAGCATGACACGTCATCAAAGAGTTGTTAAAGAAAAATGGGATAAAGAGTGTTTTTGCCTCTGAACTTTAGTAAAATGTGCGAAAATGCCTCTTGAAATTTTTTAAAGCACAATATGCTCCCAAACCACCAAAATTAGTATGAAAATGTCTTTTCTTGGGACGATAAAGTGACGTGGCAAATGGTGCTAATGACAATCAATAATAGCATGTACGACACGTCATCAATGAGCTATAAAAAATGAGCATGACACAACACGACAAACGGTGCTAACGCCAAGTCTCCATCCCACAACCATAATAACTTCTCCTCTGATCTAAGACATACTTCGCGTTAGCACCATTTGTTGTTTGTCGTGTCTCCACCGGTGCTAATTGCTAAATCTTCTCCTCTGATATAAGACATACCAGACACTTGTGCTAACGCGAAGTCTGTCTTAGATCAGAGGAGAAGATATCGTGGTTGTGGGATGGAGGCTTTATCGTGTCATGCTTTCATTGATTGTCGTTAGCACCATTTATCACGTCACTTTATCGTCCCAAAAAAGATATTTCCAAACTAGTTTTGGTGGTTTGGGGGCAAATTGAGCTCAAAAAAAATTTTATCGGCATTTCCACACCTTTTACTAAAGTTCAGGGGCAAAAACACTCATTATCCCATTTTTATTTGACAACTCATTGATGACGTGTCATATTCTCAATTGTTACCGTTAGCACCGTTTATCACGTCATTTTACCATTTTAAAAAAGAATATTTTTCACACTAATTTTGGTGATTTGAGGACATATTGGGCTCAAAAGAAATTTTAAAGGCATTTTCACATCTTTTACTAAAGTTTATGGGCAAAAAAACCTTTATCCCTTAATTATAACATTATTATTTAAAGTCACTCCTTTCTCTTGTTCAAGGTCGGCCCATCCACTAGGTCACTAAGGCCATTGCCTTAGGCCCCAAGTGTATGGGCAGCTCCTGCATTTGAATTGATGCATGCATGCATATAATTAATTAACAAAATATATTATATGGTTTGGTTATTTAATTAATTCAGGGTGCAGTTTAATTATTGTTTGCATTGCATTAATTACTCTTGATCTGTTTTATTATTTACTAATCATTTTTTATGGTGAATTTACGTGCACAATCAATTAATTTCCGTTTGTTAGAATTAAATAAGCTTAATTTAATATTCTTATTCTAGAAAAAAAAATTAGTCTTCTTATTAAGTTCATAAATTATAGTCCTCTTTTAGAGAACTTTTAATTTTTAGGAAATGAAAAAGGTAAAATTAAAGCATGCAAAGAGACGAATAGTGGACATGTATTATCCGACAATTGACAGATAATTGAATTCCACCGAAGAATTCATTCCTCAACAGAATTGATACGTGGGGATCATGATTCGTGGGGGCCATTAGATGTATAGTCTGAAGTAATTGCATATTATCCGAACAAAATTTTTGCTTCATCTTCGAACTCTTCGTCTTCTTTATATCCGTCGGCTCCAAACGACTGCCTCTAGTGGTCAACCGTTCACAAGTCCAAATAAAAACAATGTTTGATCGTCTCAAACACTCATCTCAAATAAATTTTAAAAAATAAAATTTACATAAAAATTATATTAATTTGATTTATTGAATAAATGAAAGACCTTATTTTAAAATTTTATCTTAAGCCACAATATTTTTTTTAGCCGCGGCCCGGCTCTTGTTCTTCTTCTCATGTACAAAGCTTCTCTTACTCAAACCTCTTATTGCCGCCCTCTTGACGTTGATTCGTTGTGCCTCTTGGCCACGCCCCTCTTGGTCACCAATCTCAATGCCCCTCACGACTGCTGATCTCAATGTTTTCTCGGTCACCCCTCTTATTTATATATAATCTCATATCACTGTAATATCTTCTTCACTTTCCAAATTTATAATTGTCATGTACTCATGTTTTGTGCACTTGCCTTGCAGATACGTGTTAAGTTTGATTTATAGCTGTCATGTTGGGTAGTTTAAGATAACTTTATTTCAATATTTTAATTTGCTTGTCTCAAATTGTGTAAGATAAATTCTATGGACATACGAGAAGTACTATGAACAACTTGTATTTAATATGGAGGTTGAAAGAGAAACAAAATTGTTGGCTTCTTTTAATAGATGATAAAATTTGAAAGAGGATGTGTTTAGCGGAAATTTGTCGGGCATAAATTCTTTGGGTTTAGGCAAAGGAATCTGCTTTTGTTGTTATTTCTCTCTCAGGATTCAAAATAAACAAGTGACTATTGTCTTTGGAGAATAAGAAATTAGATAAATATAAATATCTGTGTAAGAAGCTTGGTTAACTGTTTAAATCTTTAGGTCTGTGGAGAGAATGAATAGAGCCTGGAGACCAACAATGGAGGCTGGCGGCTCGTCGCGGCCAAAGCGGCCACCCGACCCTGGCGATCGGCGGAGGGTATCTTCTGAGCTAAATTTGAATATGAAAACTATAGAGTCTTCAGATCTATGTATGGAATTTTCAAATCCCAGTCTTAATAGGGATGGTTTTACAGCTGTTTGTAATCCTCTTTTCCTCAATACTGTGGATGTTGAATCTTCTATTGTTAAATCTGCTATGATTGAAACGGTGGGGAATAAGGGCTGTGGGGAGATAAGGGAGGAGAGAAATTTATCTGCTGTGGGGAATAAGGGGAGGAGGGTGATAGGAGATATGGAGAATCTAGCTAGTAATGATTTGAAGAGTACTGAGAGCACGAAGAACACCAACCAACCAGGTTCATGGGCTACTTTGTTTAGGGAAGCACAGAGGTCTGAGATTTTTTATGACAAAGAGGTTTTGAATGAAAAACTGAGGAAGATACAGTGTGACTCAACTGGTGAGGTGATGATTGAAGAAAGACTAATTACCAGAGCTAGGCAGGAGTGGTCGAATAGTTTGTATGGAAAATTCTATGGTAGAACACCACCATTGGAGATCGTTCAAAGAGTGATGCCGAGAATCTGAAAGGTCAAATGCTGTGTGCAAACAATTGATATGGCTGCAGGTTTTTTTGTTTTAAATTTGCTAGTGAAGAGGACCTGAATTTGGTACTGACAGGAGAACCTTGGTTCTTCAGTGGACAGGCACTGTTATTGATTCCCTGGAGAGCAAACTTCCAACCAATGATGGAGAGGATTGAATCGATTCCTGTCTGGTTACAATTGCCTGGGCTTCCCATTGAGTTTTTACAAAAAGATATCCTTGAAGAGATTGTTAAGTCAATCGGCCAATTAATAAAGGTTGATGCAATCACCCTGAAAGAGATGAGGGCAAAGTTTGCAAGAATATGTATATGTGGGAGTTAAGAAAGAAAATTCCTATCGGAATATGGATAATGCAGGGGGGAGAGATTTTGGCAAGCTATAGCATTTGAGAACATTCCAAAACTGTGTTTTCATTGTGGCAAGATAGGGCATATGGCTGAAAGATGTGACCGTGGAAGAGACAAGAAAGTAATCAAGTGAACAAGGATGAGAATGTAGTAATAGACGAGCAGGAGAAGGTGCAGGGTGAGGAAGTTAGCAAGGATAAAATCGGTGTGGTGGGGCCTTGGCAGGTGGTGAATAGAAGAAGGAAAGGACATAATAAGAAAGTAGATGGTGCAGACAGCAGGAACAAAAACACCTTTGATGCTCTAAATAATAATGTTGGGGTAGATATGGAGATGGAAAATGGGGTGAAGGAAAAGGAGGATAATTCAAAAGAAAAGAGGGGGAGGGAAAATAGTGTTTTCAAAGAGGAGATGGTTGTGAAGAAGACAAATATTTCCAGGGAAGTAACAATGAACATGAGAAATAATGGAGCAGGGGGTGGAGATGACAATGCGACTGGGGTTGTGTTTGCTGCAAAAAGTGTTGAGCCAGTGACTGTTCAAGTAGAGGTGGGGAGTGATCTTGAGAAATTTCATAAGAACTTAACGGATCAATTTGTTATTGCAGTGTCAAAGATCAAAGAAAATGATATGGTGGCTGAAGAAGAGATGGGCATGGAATTAATCAGTGAACAAACCTGCAACACTGGGAGGATAAGGAAGCCTATATCACAAAATATTTATGTGGAGAGGTTTCCTTTTAAGTTCTCTAAAGATGATGGGTTGATAGGCTCAGATGGGGATCCTGGAGGAGGAATGAGTAAAGGGAAGGAGAAAATGTTTTTTGTATGAAGTGTTTAGCATGGAATATTAGAGGGGGTCTCAAAGCAGCTGGCTGGGATTTCCTAAATGTTCTTATTAAATATAACAAACCTGATATGATATTGCTACTAGAAACTCACTTAGAGGAGGACGAATCTGAGATTTGTATTAGGAAATTTGGCAGTGAATGGAGGTGATTTTTTGTCCCTGGGGATGGTAGAGCTAGGGGCATTGTTCTGGTCTGGAGAAAAGAGATGATGGAGGTTAAATTGATCTTCAAATGTAGTCAAACAATTCATGTGTCTGTGTGTGAAAAGGGTGGTAAGCCTTGGTTGATAACCAGTATATATGCGAGTACTGATACAAAGGAAAGATTGCTACTATGGAAATTTCTGAAAGAACTTAATATAGAAGATAACCCTGTTAGAAAAATCAGCCTTGGACCTAACTCCACCCCAAAAGCTAGCTCAAAGGGGGAGGATTGTCCAATCTATTTAAAGGCCATCTAGAACACAACCTCAAGCAATGTGGGACTTTAACACACCCCCCTCACGCCCAGGATCCACACCTGGAGCGTGAAGTTCTGCAGGTGGCCCACAATCAACAATAGGTCTGGCTCTGATACCATGTTAGAAAAATCAGACTTGGACCTAACTCCACCCCAAAAGCTAGCTCAAAGGGGGAGGATTGTCCAATCTATTTAAAGGCCATCTAGAACACAACCTCAAGCAATGTGGGACTTTAACAAACCCATGGTTAGTAGTTGGAGATTTTAATTGCATTGAAGATGATGATGATAAGAAAGGAGGAAGGAAGTTAATTTCTGGAGAGACCTTAAAAGCTTTTAAAGAACTCAGGTTTGATGCAAGCTTAATTGATTTAAAGTTCAAAGGGAATAGGTACGCATGGTGTAATAATAGAAGAGGGGAGAGGAGAATATTAGCTAGGTTGGACAGAGCTTATGCTAATGAGAGATGGCTTTCAATGTTTAGTATGACAATAGTGAAGCATCTAAGGAGAGTAGCATCAGATCACAGGCCCATACTTGTGGATAGTAAACAGGGTATTAAAATAGCTTGCAGGAATAGAAGATTCATGTTTGAACTTTATTGGTTAGAGTATTTAGGGTTGTATGAAAAGGTGAAAGACAGTTGGGGGCTGAGAGATAGTTCTGGAGATAAACTTGAATGTTTTGAAAGTAAATTGGGGATGCTGGGTGTGGAGCTGAACAAGTGGAGTAGGGATCAGGTGGGCTCATTGGAGATCAACTTAAAAGAAACATTAAGGTGAACTGGATGTTCTGGATAGGATAGATGAAAGTACGTGGTGTCTTAACTGATGAGGAAGTGGTGAGAATGAAAGCTCCAAACAACAAGGCAATGGCTCTTAATAGGCAGATACATATAAAATGGTGGTCAAAAGCAAGAACAAAATGGGTGGAAATGAACGATAAGAACACTAAGTATTTTCATAACCTGGTAAGATATAAAAGAAGACTGGATATCATTTCAGAAATTTCAGTGGATGAATGTATTATCTCTGATACTAAAGGAATGGCTAAAGCATTTGTAAGTTGGTATAAGGATTTGTGGAAAGAAGAGGAGAGTAAGGATGTATGCTGGGAGGACTTGAATGAGTTAGGGTGGGTGAAAATTCCAAAGCATAAACACAAGGAGTTAACAGAGAGGTTTTCTGAGATGGAAGTGATTGGTGCAATGAAGAGTTTGGGTAAGGGGAAAGCACCTTGTCCTGATGGTTTTAATCTGGAATTTTACTTGAATTTTTGGGATGAAATAAAGGAAACTTATATGATGGCTATTAATGAGTTCTAGTTGAAGGAACAATTGCCTAAGTCTTGGGGACAAACAAATTTGGTCTTTATTCTAAAATGTGACAGACCTAAGGTGATAAAGGATTATAGGCCAATTGCACTTTGCAATATGGCCTATAAGATTCTATCTAAGATCATTGTGAACAAATTAAAACCATGGATTAAGTCATTAATTTCTGAGGAACAAGTGGCTTTTGTTGAAAAAAGGAGGATGCAAGATAACATTATCACCCTATCTGAGATTGTGGATATTGTTAGCAGATCAAAAAGGAAAAATCTTTATTGCATTTTAAAGCTTGATCTTGAAAAAGCTTATGATATGGTTGACTGGGATGCTGTGACAAGAGTATGTAAACTGATGAACTTCCCAAAGAAAACAATTGAATGCTTGAATGCTTGCCTAAGGGCAAGTAATTTCATATGTATCCTGAATGGTGAAATATCTGAATCCTTCAAAAGCAATAAAGGGGTGAGGCAAGGAGACCCTCTTTCCCCTTATTTATTTATTTTGTAGCAGGAGTTGTTATCAAAGTTGATGAAAAGGGAAGTGGAGAATAGGCACATAAATGCTTTCAAGTACAAGGACTTAAGGGTGAGTCATTTATTCTTTGCGGATGATATCATATTTGTGATTAAATGTTGTGAGAGGTCATACGAGTACTTAAAGGAGATGCTGGAATATTATGGACAAATTACCAATCCACTACTAAAATTGAGTCTTCAGCAACGGCTATCAGCAACGGCCGCTCAAGCCGTTGCAGATATGCTATATCTGCAATGGCTTTCTAACGGACACACGAGCGGTTGCTGATGATTTTAATTATCAGCAACGGCTTTCTAACGGACAAGTGAGCCGTTGCTGATGATAACTTATCAGCAACGGCTTTCTAACGGGCGAGTGAGCCGTTGCTGATAAGTTTATATAGGTCACAGATCGCACCCGACCCTTCTTCCTCCCGCTGCTGCCGCCGCCGCCTCCTCCTCCCGCCTCTCGCCACCGCTGCCGACGCCGATTTTAGGTAATCATCGTCGTCCGGCCGTCTCTCCCTGTTGCGGCCGGCGGGAAATCCGACTGAAACCCTATTTTTAGGGTTTCGGTCGGCGGCGGTCGGCCGATGGCCGCCGCCGGAGCTTTTACAGTGTCTGGACACTCTGACCGGACACTGTACTCCGGCGCCGGAAATTGCATATTTATATATTTTTTAATTTTTTTATATATGTTAATTAATTATTTAGATTAATTATTTAATTTGTTAGATTAATTGTATAATTTGTTAGATTAATTATTAGGGTTTAGATTAATTTCGGAATTGTCCACTTCGGACGCGTGCCGGAATCGTCCACTTCGGACACGCGCCGAAATCGTCCACTTCGGACGCGCGCCTGAATCGTCCACTTCGGACTCTTGCCGAAATCGTCGAATTTGGACTCGTGTCAGAATTGTCCAATATGGACTTGAACTGTCTCGAAACATTTAGAAAATAATCATCCATCTGACGAGTTGATATGTTTCACGTACGCATCGACGAGTCGGATATGATTTAGCAAAACCTTAGATCCGTTCGGGGATTGTATGTTCGTGTAAAAGAAGTAGATAATCTTTTATATGACGTACAATTCTTGAATTGTCCCTGATTGGACAATTTGTACTGCACTTACGTTCTTATTTTAATTGTTAACTAATTATTCTAAATTTCGGCAACATCTCTCTTGTTCTCCGATACGCGCCCAGATGATATGCGTATTCGGAGAACTGTAGGGAGATGCTGCCGAAATTTAGAATGAAGTTAGCGGTTAAAATAAGTACTTAGTGCAATATAAATAACATAAATCCCGAATGGAATAGGACAATCTCACCTAAAGACATTAACCAAAGAAATTGTCATTGATTGATAGAATCATGTTGGCTGATCGAAGTTGGATGTACCGACGTCTCGATCGTGGAGCTTTAACGAATGAGTTTCGATTAGGCGTAACGTACTTCCTAAATTTCGCCTATTCGAATCGGAATTTCGTTAGCATGGGTGATCAAATCCGATGTCTGTGCCGCATTTGTTCGAATGGACGATTTTTGGATCGGGAGACTATCACTCTGCATCTATATACCAAAGGATTTGCACCAAGATATTTTCTATGGACTTGTCACGCGAAGTCGGGACGTCGAGCAATCCTGTCGTTCAGACATATGGTGAATCTTCCTCTGCTGGTGCTTCTTCATCCAGTCAATGTAATCCCTATAGAACTATGATACTTGATAGTCTTGGGGGTCAATTCCACCTGAATGATAATGTTGATCAGCCAGTTCTTCAGACATCAGTCCCACCAAATACTACAGCGGTTGATATCACAGAAGTACAAACTGCGGTAGAGATTGAATTACCGAATAAAAAAGCTGCAGAATTTTACGAGATGTTGAAAGCTACCAATGAACCTTTGTATGAGAATTGTCCTAAATACACTAGGTTTTCAGCAATGACACAGCTCTTAAACATCAAGGCCGATTGTAATATCAGCAGAGTTGCGTATGATCGGATTGCTGGATTGATTAATGGAATGCTGCCTACTGATAACAAGTTTGAGCCTACTTTTTATAAGACTAAAAAGCTAATGAGAAAATTGGGGCTTGGGTACGAAAAAATACACGCGTGCCAAAATAACTGCATTTTATATTATAAAGAAAATGTGCAGTTGGATAAATGTCTTGTATGTCAACATCCTCGTTACAAGGAGAAGAAATCAGTCCGACAGAACAATATCTCGTTTAAGGTGCTTCGGTATTTTCCACTAACACCGAGGCTTCAAAGATTATTCATGTCGGAAAAGACAGCCCCCTACATGAGTTGGCATGCAAGAAGTCGTGATGATACAGTAATGACTCATCCATCTGACAGTGAAGCATGGAAACATTTGGATACATGTTATCCTTCATTTGCTAGGGATACTAGAAATATCATATTGGGATTGTGCACATATGGTTTTAATTCGTTTGGACATTCTGCAACTCCTTATTTAGTTTGGCCAGTGCTGCTGACAGTTTATAATTTGCCACCGTCAATGTGCATGAAAGATGAATTTATTTATCTTTCGATGATTATTTCGGGTCCTAAGGGTCCGCGAAAAGAAATTGACATATTTCTCAAACCCTTGATAGATGAATTGAAAACATTGTGGACTGAGAGAGCTGTCACTTATGATTGTCATCGGAAGCAAAACTTCAATTTAAAGGCCGCGGTCTTGTGGACAATCAATGATTTCCCGACGTACGGCATGTTGTTTGGTTGGAGCACTCACGGCCGACTCTCTTGTCCATATTGTATGGAACACTCTAAATCAATCAGTCTTCAGAACGAACGAAAAATCTCATTCTTTGATTGTCATCGTCGATTCCTACCGGTTAATCATCAGTATCGAAGGAATCGTAATAAATTTACTAAGGGCAGAGTCGAAAGAGATGGGCCACCACCGATGTTGTCTGGTGAACAAATGTTAGCACGTGTTTCAGCACTTTCAGATATAGTATTTGGTCGCAATGAAAGAGTGTCAGGTTTTGGCCAAACACATAACTGGGTGAAAAAAAGTATCTTTTGGGAATTGCCCTATTGGAGTTCATTATTGATTCGACATAATTTAGATGTCATGCATATTGAAAAAAATGTGTTTGATAATATTTTCAACACTTTGATGGATGTTTTCGGAAAAACTAAAGATAATGTCAAAGCCCGACATGATATGAAAATACTTTGTAAAAGACCAGAGTTGGAGTTACAGGAGGTCAACGGACGATATCTGAAACCGAAGGCCCTATATGTGTTAAATAAACAACATATCAAAGATGTTTGTCAATGGATAAAAGAACTCAGATTACCCGATGGATATGCTTCAAACTTATCTCGATGTGTGAACGTCAATGATTGCAAAATATCAAGGATGAAGAGCCATGATATATTGTCATGTATTCATGCAGAGATTACTTCCGATCGCATTTCGAGATCTTCTACCTGATAATATTTGGGGTCCGTTGACTGAATTAAGTATGTTTTTTAGAAACATCTGTGCAAATGTCCTTCGAGTCGAAGATATGTCAACACTTGAAAATAATATTGTTGAAATCATATGCAAGCTGGAGCAGTTTTTCCCTCCTGCATTTTTTGACTCGATGGAGCATCTACCGATACACTTGGCATACGAGGCACGAGTTGGTGGCCCCGTTCAATATCGGTGGATGTACTTATTTGAAAGATACATGAATCGTCTGAAGAAAAAAGTAAAGAACACCGCAGCTGTTGAATGATCAATATCTGAATCGTATATCATCCAAGAAATTTCAACATTCTGCTCATTTTACTTTGAATCGACAGTACAGACAAGATTTGATCGTCTTCCACGTAACGACTACGGGGGTGTTCAACATTCAGATGGATATTTAAATATATTTTGTCACTCTGGTCATGCTTTTGGTTCTCGTCCATCTCGACACTTAAGCGATGAAGAGTATCATTTGGCACACTTGTATGTATTACTCAATTGTCCAGAGATTGAACAATTCATTGAAATATTTGACATTGAGATGGTGCAAAAATACTCTATTCACAACGATCAAGAATTGGAGAGATTACAGAATCGTGATTTCCCTACTTGGATTCAGACTTACAGCAAAGATCACAGAGCTGAAATAGATGAAAGAATATTTGAGTTTGTTAGTGGACCGTCGCGACTTGTGTCGTGCTATAGCGGATATTTTGTTAATGAGTATAAATTTCACACGGTTGAATATGCATTTACAAAGAAGACGATGAATGCTGGGGTCTGTGTGAAAGGGACAACCTATGTTGAATGTGATATGGATTTTTATGGACTCGTGGAAGAAATCATAGAGTTGCACTACTTC
Source organism: Canna indica (assembly GCA_034359265.1). Lineage (NCBI taxonomy): Eukaryota > Viridiplantae > Streptophyta > Magnoliopsida > Zingiberales > Cannaceae > Canna > Canna indica. The sequence continues at coordinate 54,280,531 of CP136896.1, forward strand.
GGCTTGAAATCAGTTATTCTATTTAGATGTCATTGGTTCGATACAACAGAAAGGGGCATGAAAGTTCATCCAAAATACAAACTTGTTGAGGTTAATTACAAATCTAAATTGGCAGCAAATGAGCCTTTTATATTAGCATCACAAGCCGAACAAGTATATTACGCGAAGTATCCGGCTCGGAATAAAGATAGAGCAGATTGGCGTGTAGTCTGTAAGACAAAAGATAAAGGAAAAATTGATCCTATAGTAGGAGAAAATGAGCTGATACCTGATATGACACATGGTTTCTATCAAGAAGATGATCCTCCTCCTGTAGATCGTATTATTCCAATACTCGAGGATGCAGACACAACGTCAATTCAATTAGAAGTTGAATATGCTGATGATGACGATCATGAAATTGAGGAAGCTGTAGATGAAAAAGATGAAGAAGAGGAAGAAGATGAAGAATTCGAAGACTATTATTCAGATGATGAGGAATAATTGTAAAGTATATATTTTATTAAATATATCTCTACTATTTATACAATAATCTGATTATATATCTGTTCGACAGATATGTCTGGTCGGGGTTATCGACGCGGGAGAGCTTCGGAGTCTCCGATCGGTGAGACTCCTACACTTACTCATGCTGTTGATCCTCCTGTTGCTGATCCTCATGTCGATGATACTGCCGAGGCTAGTACATCCAGACGCAGGCGGCCACGCGGGCCGAACAGGTGGCAGCCTTCACCAGCCACAGAGTCACGTAGATTGATTAGCGTGATTGGGGAGCGGTAATATATCATAAATTATGAATAATTACAAATTCATTATATCATAATATAATATTAAAATTTATTTTTGTTGTGCAGGTTCGAGCAAGAAGAAGTGTCGAGGAGCATTTCTTCTACTATTCGACGATACATGCATGGGGCATGGCCTATGTGGTCTCACGTGCCTAGCGAGCACGTCGACATGTTATGGCGCGAGTTTGAGGCACGTATTATTATTATTATTTACATGCATGATGATTAATATTGGTACTCATATTATTATTTTGCAGGCTCGCTATACATGGGCCGAGGACCAAAGACCCTTCATTTACGCTGCTTGGGAGGCTATTTCCCGGGCAAGGTACAACGGGCAGCTGGGGCAGGCTCGGTCCCAGGCGATGGCCCGAGCTGGGACCACTAACATCGCGGAGACTCGGGGATATGGCCCCGATTGGATTACTCCGGATATATGGGACCAGCTCGTGGGAATATGGTCGACGGATCGATGGCAGGAGGTTTCTCGGAATGCGGCTAGAAATCGCATGTCGGGGGGAGCAGCGCGTCACACCGGCGGCTCTGTTACATTTGCAGTGCACGCGAACCGTATGGTAAGTATATCTTTTAATTATATATTTTATTTGTTACTATGTGTACTAATTAATGTATTTGTTTTGTAAATGTAGACGACGGTGTCGGATGACGGGAGTGTCCAGCGACCCTCCCCGATGGCGGTGTTTGAGCGGACTCACCGTCGAGCACATGGGACGGGGGAGTACACCGACAATCGTGCTGCATATATTATGGTAACTATATATTTGTTTAAATTATTCATTATATATTTATAATTTAAGTTTTATGATCAATATTAAACAAAAAATCAAACTCGAGTAGGAAACCTACAGCCAGACGGTGGTGCAGCGCGGGGGTACCCCCGAGGACTTTGACGCAACAACGTGGGTCGAGGCCGCAGGTGGCTGGGACCATGGCCGCGTATATGGCTTTGCAGATAGTGGTCATGCGCGAGCCGTACTAGGGCCACTTGGGGCACCGACCCCTTCGGTCGCTGGTGAGCGGCCGTCCACCTCTAGATCCAGTTATGATCATAGTAGCAGAATAAGGACTCTAGAGGACACGGTCGCGCGTTAGACTGAGATAATGGAGCGCCAGAGTCAGATGATGGCAGATATACAAGCTATGTTACGCAACATGTCAGGTCATCCCGAAGCAGGCATCTCTTCGGCATCATCTAATCTATCGTCCTCGAGTCAGTCCACGCCGGTGTACACTCAAGCACTCCAGACCCCGCCATATGATCCAGGCCATCCTCCATCGTCATCGTGAGATTTTTTTTATATTGACTTTGTTACTAAGATATTGGACTTGTTTAATTTATTTTGTTTGGATATTGATACTTCAATTTTGCATTTGAATAGTTTTTATACTATCATGGATAATTATTAATATAAATATAATTATTTTGATGTATATCTTGGTGTGTTTGTGATGTGTGAATGGGACCATGGCCGCATGTGGCTGGGACCATGGCCGCGTATATGGCTTTGCAGATAGTGGTCATGCGCGAGCCGTACTAGGGCCACTTGGGGCACCGACCCCTTCGGTCGCTGATGAGCGGCCGTCCACCTCTAGATCCAGTTATGATCATAGTAGCAGAATAAGGACTCTAGAGGACACGGTCGCGCGTTAGACTGAGATAATGGAGCGCCAGAGTCAGATGATGGCAGATATACAAGCTATGTTATGCAACATGTCAGGTCATCCCGAAGCAGGCATCTCTTCGGCATCATCTAATCCATCGTCCTCGAGTCAGTCCACGCCGGTGTACACTCAAGCACTCCAGACCCCGCCATATGATCTAGGTCATCCTCCATCGTCATCGTGAGATTTTTTTTATATTGACTTTGTTACTGAGATATTGGACTTGTTTAATTTATTTTGTTTGGATATTGATACTTCAATTTTGCATTTGAATAGTTTTTATACTATCATGGATAATTATTAATATAAATATAATTGTTTTGATGTATATCTTGGTGTGTTTGTGATGTGTGAATGGGACCATGGCCGCAGGTGGCTGGGACCATGGCCGCGTATATGGCTTTGCAGATAGTGGTCATGCGCGAGCCGTACTAGGGCCACTTGGGGAACCGACCCCTTCGGTCGCTGGTGAGCGGCCGTCCACCTCTAGATCCAGTTATGATCATAGTAGCAGAATAAGGACTCTAGAGGACACGGTCGCGCGTTAGACTGAGATAATGGAGCGCCAGAGTCAGATGATGGCAGATATACAAGCTATGTTACGCAACATGTCAGGTCATCCCGAAGCAGGCATCTCTTCGGCATCATCTAATCTATCGTCCTCGAGTCAGTCCACGCCGGTGTACACTCAAGCACTCCAGACCCCGCCATATGATCCAGGCCATCCTCCATCGTCATCGTGAGATTTTTTTTATATTGACTTTGTTACTGAGATATTGGACTTGTTTAATTTATTTTGTTTGGATATTGATACTTCAATTTTGCATTTGAATAGTTTTTATACTATCATGGATAATTATTAATATAAATATAATTATTTTGATGTATATCTTGGTGTGTTTGTGATGTGTGAATGGGACCATGGCCGCAGGTGGCTGGGACCATGGCCGCGTATATGGCTTTGCAGATAGTGGTCATGCGCGAGCCGTACTAGGGCCACTTGGGGCACCGACCCCTTCGGTCGCTGATGAGCGGCCGTCCACCTCTAGATCCAGTTATGATCATAGTAGCAGAATAAGGACTCTAGAGGACACGGTCGCGCGTTAGACTGAGATGATGGAGCGCCAGAGTCAGATGATGGCAGATATACAAGCTATGCTACGCAACATGTCAGGTCATCCCGAAGCAGGCATCTCTTCGGCATCTTCTAATCCATCGTCCTCGAGTCAGTCCACGCCGGTGTACACTCAAGCACTCCAGACCCCGCCATATGATCTAGGTCATCCTCCATCGTCATCGTGAGATTTTTTTATATTGACTTTGTTACTGAGATATTGGACTTGTTTAATTTATTTTGTTTGGATATTGATACTTCAATTTTGCATTTGAATAGTTTTTATACTATCATGGATAATTATTAATATAAATATAATTGTTTTGATGTATATCTTGGTGTGTTTGTGATGTGTGAATGGGACCATGGCCGCAGGTGGCTGGGACCATGGCCGCGTATATGGCTTTGCAGATAGTGGTCATGCGCGAGCCGTACTAGGGCCACTTGGGGCACCGACCCCTTCGGTCGCTGGTGAGCGGCCGTCCACCTCTAGATCCAGTTATGATCATAGTAGCAGAATAAGGACTCTAGAGGACACGGTCGCGCGTTAGATTGAGATAATGGAGCGCCAGAGTCAGATGATGGCAGATATACAAGCTATGCTACGCAACATGTCAGGTCATCCCGAAGCAGGCATCTCTTCGGCATCATCTAATCCATCGTCCTCGAGTCAATCCACGCCGGTGTACACTCAAGCACTCTAGACCCCGTCATATGATCCAGGCCATCCTCCATCGTCATCGTGAGATTTTTTTATATTGACTTTGTTACTGAGATATTGGACTTGTTTAATTTATTTTGTTTGGATATTGATACTTCAATTTTGCATTTGAATAGTTTTTATACTATCATGGATAATTATTAATATAAATATAATTGTTTTGATGTATATCTTGGTGTGTTTGTGATGTGTGAATGAATGTGTGTATGAGTGTATGGGTGTGTGAGTTATGTATCAGATAATGTATCAATGTATCAATGGAAATTTTAAATTTTAAATTTTTTCGTTACCAGGTTCACATCATCAGCAACGGCTTTCCCACGGCCGTTCGTGGGAAAACCGTTGCTAAAAGTGTATCGAAAGCCGTTGCTGATGACCTACAGCAACAGCTTAGCGACGGGATTTTACTAACGGCGTTGCTACGGACTCAGCGGCCGTTGCTATTAATGTTATCAGCAACGGCTCCGGGTCCGTGGCAAAACCGTTGCTGATAATATTGTTAGCAACGGCCCGAGCGGCCGTTGTAGATCCGTTGCTAAGTTATCAGCAATGCGATTTTCTGCCACGGCTCCATTGCAACGGCATCAGCCGTTGCTGATGCTCATTTTTCTAGTAGTGTATGTGTTATGAGAAAAATAATAACAATTAAATTTTATGGAATCATGCATATGATGTATTCTAGTTCAAGAGTACCTAGCATGAGAAGCATGTGAAATACGAGAATTATTTTTTTATGGGATATTGTTTTAAGCATTCATTTTAACATTCAAAGTTAAAGTCTCACTCATAAGACCTAACATGCAATCATTCGAGATCCTAATACGAGAATTTAAAATTTCATTTTGCAAAGTTTTATTTAATTTTTTTTTCAATTCTTCAACTTTAAGTTCAAACAATCATGAGAATAATCATTTGAAGAATTCAAATTATTTTTCAATTTCTTATTTTCTAATTCTAATTTATGAAGATGTTCAAGGATATTAACTTTTTTCTCTTTTAAGTTTATTATTCTTTGTAGTAGTCTTTGCAAATAATTCAAAATATTATTTAGATTCGTCTAAAAGCTCTTCATAGGTTCTAGGTTCAGAATAATTAGAATCATAAATATTATTATCATGACTATAAGCAAAAGAACATACCTCGTCCCGAATCCCTATGAGGTAAACATGTGAAGAAGCTTTATTACCATGTATGACTAGAAAAGTTTCATTTAGTTAGAAATGTAATGTGGGAGCACTCTTCTTCTTGAACTTTTTCTTCAATTGAAAATATTTTCTCTTGATTTGTCATTTCTCTTGGCAAAGATAGCAAATAACATTTTTCTTTCTGCTCTTAATATGTACCTTTAACCCAAACTAATTTGGGATCAAAAGAGAGATTAGTAGTAGTTAGATGATAATTTTCATCATCACCTTCAACAATAATAGTTAGCTCTTCCATCTTAGCATAGTCATCTAACATATTTAAAATAGTCCAAATATCAACCGCAGATGTGCAATGCATAATATTTCCAAGTATATCATTTGAAATACATTATAAATAATTCATGATTTTTGCATGAAATCAATTTGATTTAGTGTACATGCATCACTTCTTTTTAAGGTTCGACGTATTTAGATTTCAACATATTCCAAACATTTAAAACTTAAGTTTTCAAAAACATACATTCTACGTCTGAAGTCCAAAATTAAATTACATGCATCAAACATTGGTGGACTACTTAGAAGAAAATTCAACTAGAGGTGTGGATCTAAATGAGCAAGCTATAAAGGTAGATAGATTTTTAAGATCTAAACTTTTAATCAAGTTATGATACCAATTATTGGGAAGATCATTCACACTAGAGGAGGAGTGACTAGTGTGTTATTGACTAATTCAGGACCTATTTGGATTTTATGACTTGGTTAAGCAAATTAACAAGAATAGATCATTTAACCATTTTTACCATGCTAATTAAGTGTATCAACCTAATTATTCATGATATATTGTTAATAATGTCAATGACAATTTGTTCACAAATATGAATAACAAATGATAAGTAAGAATACAATCAACAATACAATACTAACACACGATTTATAATAGTTCAGCTTTTAACCATGCCTACATTCACTACCTAAGTATCTAACTTAGGATTTCTGGCAAAATCACTAAAATACTTGTTCTCCTAAAAAAAGTACACAAGACCTTATCTCTCAACTTAGAGGGTGCCTCTGCATCAATTACAAGGAAAACAAGCCATACACAATAAGCTAAGTGAAACTCTGACCTACGATGCAAATTTGACCTAACCAAGTTTTTTTCATATGAAAGAAACTCTGACCTAACCAAGTTAGATTTTAGTTTTTTATTTTCAAAATTTTGTGTTTGATCGAGTCAGGCTTCAAATATTTGTTGAAAAAACTTCAAAAATCAACTCAATCAAAATTAATTATTATTATTTTTAAAAAATGAAAATTAATTGAAAACCCAATGCTACCTTATTATCACCCAACTCAAAAATTTCAATCCAAAATTATTGGGAAAATTTGGTTTAACCTAATGCGTCCTTGAAAATAGGATTTAAAATTTATTGAAAAATATAAGTTGATTTAATAGAAACTTATATACTCAAATCATAGTTATCAAATTTTTAAGTGAAATCAATTGAACTCGAACCAATCCAACCCAAAATTTTCATAAATTGAGTTTGTGATCAAGTTCAAGTTCTAAAATGTATGTGACCCAAGCATTTTAGAACCACTACAACAATAGATATGCATAAGAACCACTACAACAATATTGATCATCACTTATGGCTCTAGTTGTTGCTAAGCCATCGCTGAAGTCCGTGGTTGAAGAAATTAACTATATATTGCTAATAATTTGCAACGGACCCTTGAGTCGTTTGAAATAATATTATCAGTAATGGCTCCTGCATCCGTCGCTGATATAACATTAGCGATGATCGATCAGGTCGTCGCTAATAAGTTAGAGAACAACGGTCGACGGTCATCGCTAATAAATTATAAAATATAAAATAATACATATAAAAAATAAACTATATGTACCATGATCGTAGCGGCCCTCTGGTTGACGTAGTCCCTCATCCCGTGCTGTCAGTAATGCTGCGATCGAAGACCTCCATTGGTGAGGGATGGTGGGTGATCCTGTCGTCCTCGATCCTCGTCTACATTTAGAAAATAGATACATAACCTGTACAACTTTAATATATATAATTAAATTAAATTGTAATATAAACTTACCATGCGATGCTCGTGCACCACGAATGACACGAAACCCGCCGAGCCCTCCTCCCCAGACATTTGATTTCTATCCACAATCTGGGAGACCTCCTGCTAGTCAATCCTTCAATGACCAATAATCCACAAGTTGGTCTAACACATCTGCTGGTATCCACTCGGGGTCGTGTCCTCGAGTCTGCGCGATGTGGGTGGCACCCAGCTTTCTCATCGCTATGGACTCGGCTTGGTTCAGTTGCCCGTTGTAGTGGACATGGGCAACTTCCTCCAAAGCGTTCGCTACAAAGGGCTCATGATCCTTACAAAATAAAACGATAATTTTAGTACATATGTTTGTGGTAAGAATTAAGTTTTAATTAAGTCATACGTACTTGGAACTCACGCCATAACAACTCTGTGTGGCTGCGTGGCACATGGGACCATGTAGGCCATGTACAATGCATGAAACATCATATAGAACCGGCAATAGTCCTCAGTACCTCCTCCAGTTCGAACCTGCACAAAAAAATTATTAAGTATATATTGTAGTTTATATAAACAAATATTAATAAATGATACATTACCTCTAGCCGTGGTACGTGTGCGCGGTTGGCCCTCGATCGTTGGAGGAGCGTAGCGATTAGGCTCTTGTGGCCTACGTCGTGATGTGGATAGATCTCGTCGGCAGCTGTAAGTGGGATGAATGTGTCTGGAGGGATGGCAATTTCGATGTCTGGAGACGTGCATGGCGATAGGGGCGACATCGGTGTCGGAGTCGGCGGTGGCGGCGTCAAATATGCCAGCCCCGACAGTGGCTTCTTGCCGTTGGGATCTGCGAAAACTGCTTGATTATGGATGGATGTAATCCACTCAGATGGATTTTAGTTCACTTAGGGCCCGTTTGGTTTGCTAAAAAACGGGGGATTGGACTGGACATCCGCCCATGTCCCCCGTTTGGTTTGCAAAAGAAGCTTCGGGACAAGGACTTCTCCTTGTCCGGGACAGGATTTCCACCCATTTTGGTGTACCGAGAAATTTCTCGGTACACCGAAATCGGGCGGAGGACAAGGGCTGCAATTGTCAAAATTACCCCTTCCTTTGATCGTAGAATCGTCGGATCGAGTCGAGGTGAATACCAAAGTTGTAAATTTTCGCGTGCTGAACGCGATGGTGGTGTCAGATTTCAGATTGGAAATCGTTTGGTATGATTTTTATATTTTTCGGTATTATCCTATTGTTATACTTTTAGGTTAATTGAAAATTAGTTGAACACTTATTAGTTAAACTAAAACTTCTTATTGTATTAAAGTATTTGATACTATATATTAATATTTTTTTACATATTAATTAATTTTAAGATTAATTTACAAGGGTATTTTAGTCATTTGTCATATATAATACTTTGTTATAGCGAAACAAACGCAGGACAGAACGGAAAATCGTGTCCTGTTCTTGACGAAACAAACACGGTATAGCTATTGTTCCAGGACATCTGATGTCCTGTCCTTGTCCCTGTCTGGTATCCTATGATGAGCAGTTTGCGAACCAAACGGGCCCTTAGGTTTGTTTGACTATGGATTTTGCAGATTTGTGTACTATATATTATGGTATTTTTCCTCTCTCTCTCTCTCTCTCTCTCTCTCTATATATATATATATATATATATATATATATGAATGAGATCTTATATAATTTGTATGTGTATTTTGTGAGAGATAATACTGATACATTCATCTACAATCATTTTTCTTTTTACAATATTTTAAGTAATTATATGTAATTGTAGTAATTATTAATTTAAAATAATGACTATTTAGTTGGATCATCAGTATTTACCCAACCATTGGATGCCCTGGCCATGTTAATTTAGCCATTCTCAATCCTCCAAAGCCATGTTAAAGAACGGGGCTGCCATAAACAAAAAAAGTACATTTGTTTGAATTGTTCCCATAGTGAAGACAACAGTCACCTACTGCACAAGTCCTTTGATGCAGGAGAAGACACATTAATCTACTATATACAATGCAACGCATGTGATTCTTCGAATAAGAAAAGAAATCAAGTAAACTGGAATGTCTTGGCTTTATTGACAACAAATAATATTGCTCCAAACGCAGGGCACAGAGCAACTCCATCTGCAGATTAATCCTGCAACACTGCAGCACTAATCTCCTTCACAAGATCACACCAGGCGACTGTGTACATCATATCTATATCACAGGCCACAAAATTAACCAGCTCTCTCTCTCGCGCGCGCGCATTCCCTCAAACATAAGATGACGATGACGAAGAGGACGAAGACGAGGAGGCGGATATCTCCAGGGAGCCGTTGTATATGAGCTCCTCAATCATCTCCTCGATGTACTCGTCGTCCAAGCACTTCACCACCATCACCTCCTCCTCCCCGCTGCCGCACGCCGGCGCCGCCTTGGCCCGCTTGCCCTCCTCCCGGGTCGTCGACGAGGCAGTAGAGCAGCAGCGCTCCAGCTTCGCCATGAGGCTCGGCGACAAGGCCGACGCGGCGCCGGAGCCGCTCGGGTCGAAGGGGAAGTTGGTCCGGGCTTTCGGCCCGCACATGAGCCGCGCCGCCTCGTCGTACGCCCGCGCCGCGTCCTCGGCCGTCTCGAACGTGCCCAGCCAAATCCTCGTCTTCCTGCAATCGCAAGAGCACATGCACGTGAGGGAAGTGGTCGATCGACGAAATGACTGATTGACACATCTTCTTAACTAAGTAACAGTGCAGATATTATATATATATATATATATATATATATATATATATATATATATAAGAGATGATTACAGGACGGGGTGGCGGATCTCGGAAACCCATGAGCCCCAGTGCCTTTGCCTTACTCCTCTAAATCTCTGCAACTTCGGCATGCCTGAGAGAAGCTGGAGATATATGTATGTTGCAGTGCGGAGAGATGCTTGAGAGTAGAGGCTTGGCTTCCCTCATTCTTATATTAAGAGGTGAACAGCAATGTATTTGTAGTGTGGGAGACAATACCTGTCCCTTTGGTATAACAGCCCACAAAAGGTCCATCCCTCCCCTGGCCCTACACCGAGCTTCAAATCTATAGGAACATGGATGAAAATGGTTTGGATGGCAAAGCCGACGAGGTCTCGACATGAAACTGATGTAAGCATTTCAGGAAGGAGCATTAAAATGAATTAGGAGTTTAGCGGTTGTGTGCTTGGTTAGTACGTGGTGGAACTGGATCGATAGGACGGACCAAGCTTACTGATTAATCGATATAAAGAGGTACTTAAATACAATTTTATTTTAATATAATATAATATAATATCATATAATATTATTAACAACTCAAGTTAAAATATATAATGGTAAAATGTAAAAAAATATTTCTAATGTTTTCTCACGTACACTAAAATGCCCTTAAAAATATTTTTTTTATCAAAAATACTTCTTACGTTATGAAATTGGGTACAAAAATGACCCTATAGGTAAACGAGGTTAATGAAGTGATAACGGAGCCGACGTAACTGATGACTGACATTGATGACGTGGACACGTGGCGCGCATGCAGACCACTAGTACTAAAATGACTCTAACGTTTTTTCACGGGTACTAAAATGCCCCTAATCTTCTTTCACGGGTACTAAAATGCTCCTGTTTCAGCACAAATATTTTCGATTTTTGCAAATGAAGGGATAACAGCGTTAATGGAGGAATAAAAATGCTGGCCAAAACTGAAATCGAAATTGAAAACCGAAAAATTTAGAAACTAAATATTGAAACCGAAACTGTCGGATCGATTAACCGAAAAATTCGGTTATGTTTCGAACCAATTTTTTGGATAACCGAATTTTTAATTTTTTTGCTCACGCCTATGTCGTATCTTACGTGTCGCCTGCGTGACAAGTTGTTCTTTGTATGTGTATCACGTGTAAAGTCAACGTACTAGTAAGCATCCACGACATCTCCGTTAAGTCTCACTTTAAAGAAATTGACTTGGGTGTCATTTTTGTATCATTTTCTATAATCTCAAGGTAATTTTAGCTCTAAAACAAACGTTAGATGCATTTTAGTACCCGTGAAAAAATATTAAGGACATTTTAGTACTCGTGAGAAAATGTTATGGACATTTTAATATTCGTGAGAAAACATCTTGGTCTATGTGCGTGCCACGTGTCCACGTCATCAGTCTAATTCATTAGCCACGTCAGCTCCGTTATCCCTCCATTAATTATGTTTACTTGTAAGATTATTTCTGTACCCAATTTTATATCGTATGATTATTTTTGATTAAAAAAAAAAATTTAAGAGCATTTTTGTACCGCGAGAAAATTTGCTAGCTAGTTATTTTTTGAATTTAGGTCTCGCGTGATCAGTATGATCAACTTCAGGCCAAATTCCAAATTAAATAATTAATAGTATTTGTACGTAGCACCAGAATATCAAACATTAACAGTTGACTTGGTCTTTGCATATTGTGTTAGACTGTTCAAGAGTATTGTTGATGATCAGTAAAAGCTGTCAATGATGACATCTAACCTTTTAATCAATTCAGCTGTTGGGGCACGCCGACCGGCCATGTTCGGCCGGAGGCAGCAGCGCGGCACGCGTCGTACATGACAGGGATCGGCTCACCAGGCGGTCGGCCGGCAAGTCCGATGATGACGGCTGGGCGACGTGCGCGCGCGCGGGAGGGCGGGCCCGGCAGGGAGAGCTAGCAAGCTGCAGTGCATGCATGGCGTTCGACGACGACGACGACAGGGGCAGGCAACGTGGAGACGCCAGGTGCAGCGGAGGTCGTCGTCGTCGTCGTCGTCGTCGTCGTCGCCGCCCCCAGGGCCCCCCATGTGTTAGCCCCTTCATCCATGTTTGCGTGTTTTCTAGTATTAGATTCATGGAACTCAGTAGGGCATGTTCAGCTTATGGGCTGTGGGTCTCCCTGTCAGCTGAGACATCACAACGCCCTGCACTACCCATCAGGGGACATCAGCAGATGATCTACTCCATTTCTTATCGTGCCACGTGTCACGCCAAATGTGGTTTCCAAAATATATATCATTTTTCAAAAACTATGAAATAATAGTGTTATTAATGAAGAATATACACATTGATTTAATTCTGAAAATAATAAATAATAATAATAATAATAATAATAATAAAATGCTGTGCATTGAATGTTTTCTACACTGAAGTTACAATGTATTTGTTTTATTATTTTTATTCATTTGATAAAGGACCACATGTACATTAGAAGTGTCCAAGTGCTATAATTTAGGTCATCTGCAACTCCATGCCTTGACGCAACTTGTACGTAAAAAGGGATTATTTTTTCTTATTTTTCTGGTAAGATATAAAGGGATCTTTCAAATTTTGATTTGATTCAGGTGGTTAAACATGTAGATTTGTTGGGTTACAGGTCTTAAGTTCAATTTCTAATTCTAACAATTACATATTATTACTTTTTATAACCATCGAAAGTTTTTTTAGAAAAAATTGATCATTTGATTATGTTTTTGCCCAAAGTCGTGATGATGCGAGTCTTAGCGTAATTCGGCGCTGCTAAGATAAAAACGTGCAAAGATATTTTGACGTTCAAGTAAGAAAAAAATTTAGATGATAGATATGAAATTAGAATCGAGAGTATACATGATGTGCGTCATGTTTGTTTTATAGGCAGATCATGAATATTTCGGGTGATTATGTATTCCTAAATCTCATAGGGATACATTCAGAATGGGTCGAAATTTATTATGGAGATATGAAGCTCATTATTGCTGAATTCGAATGATGTTGGTATCCTTGTTAGGCTTAATTGGTGGAGCCTCTAGGTTAAATTATAATTGATTTGATCTGAGTTTGGTTCATGATTACAAGTGCAATATTTCGCCGGACCCATCTGAGTTAGTTCGTTCAACTATGATAATTAAGGTTCAAATATGATAATTAAATTCAGTTTGGATTTGATATGCAGAGGAGGTAGAAAAAGAGGGCACATCACGTGGGTGAAATTTGTAGAGCACATGAAATCGGATTTGATTCTTCGAGGTCAATGTGGGGACAGGGAGGAGGGCCCACGTGGCTGTCGTATAGTGGGCCACGTGATATGTTGGTTCCACGAACCCAAGTTGGCGGTCAGGCCACCCTGTGATTGATTGATTTAACGGTCCAGATTAATTATACAATTGGTGTAATTAATAGTAAGAGAAAAAAAAAGAAATTATTGATTTACGTGGCTATTGTAAGTCTTCTGTGATGATGCACCTGCTTTGAGCGTTAATTTATTAATTTGTTTATTCTGGTTCGAATGTCTTAATACATTGATTTGATGGATCGGGCAAAATCGAATGTGTTGTATAAATTTGGGTTTTCGGTCTCAATTCATTGATTCGATGATTCTAAGCAACATTGTTAAGTTTACACGTCCAAAATTAATTGGAGCTTAGGGATGTGTATAAGCATCGAATAGATTTTAAATCGATTGAAATCTTATCCGATCGAGTATGATTCAGATAGATTCGAATTAAATTTGAATAGGATCCAAGATAAAAATTAAAGAACCAATTAAAATTGATTTCGATTTCAAATTCAACACATCGAATATCAAAAATCAAAATCAAAATTGATACCTGAAATTTATATTCTGAGACTTGTTAAACAAATTTAGATTCTAACAAAATACTTTAAATATGTTTTAACACAGTATCTGAATCATCTTATGGATGCTCAACCCTTTATGAAGCTGAATTTGACTTATTAAATGGACTTCTAATATGCATGTGACCATGAGAAGTTAAATATTTAAATAATTTTTTTATAAAAAAAAATACCCTCAAGAAGTCAAGTTAAGCTCAAGTGTTGGGTAGAAAAGGCAGAGGACTATAAATCGTACTCTTCTCGCCAACATTCTGAGCTCTCCCATATTCTCCTCAACCGGGCGACATTTTATTTATATCATCAAAATCTGCTACATCTTCAGATATAAACTCAAACCCAATACAAATATCACTATTATCTCCCCTACTTACAGAACAAAACTTGTCCACATAACGTTCACTCAGATTATCTATCATTTCACTCTTCCTTATCAACTCACATATCTTCATGCCCTTTACAGTATAAGCCTCTTCTTTACCCCATGTACTACATTCCCTAATCTCCATTCTCATTCCGTCATATCCTTGCTTAGGGGTATAAGCCTCTTCTTTACCCCATGTACTACCTTCCCTAATCTCCATTCTCATTCCGTCATATCCTTGCTTGGCAATCAGATGAGCCTTTTGATTCCTCTCCCTTTTGATGTGGCACAACTCTTTCACATCCATCTCCATTCCCTTACTGATCATGTCCTTTACCATCTCATTGAGATACCAAGGAGCTTTAGCCATTCCTTTCAAGATGTCCACCACTCTTTTGCAATATGTAAAGAACTTTATATGTTTAAAAATCATTTTCTCAATTCTAATTAAGCACAACCACACTGCTTCCATTTCAGCTGCTAATGCATTTTTAAAAAATAAATTGCTGTACCCCATCATCACAGTTTCATTCCTTCCATTCTCCACCCTAAAGCCAAATCCAAAACTTTTTGAATTACCATCCCAAACAATAGCACAATAAGCTTTAAACCCCACAAAATCCTCACATTCAGTCATATTCTGATTACCATTCTGTACAATAGTCCTGCATTGTGTTACCTTGCCTGCTTCTATTCTATTCCAGTTATATTTCCTGTTATTCATTTCTGCCAAAGTTTTGCAAACCAAAGAGTTGATACCTCTAGTCTTGTTCCTGAAGCAAGCATCATTCCTGTTCTTCCAAAGACACCAAAACCCTGCAGCCAAATAATCCTTGAGAGCATTTTTTGATGTACAGTCCAGTGTTATCATCTCGTCGCTATCTCGTCGAGATAGCGACGAGATAGCGTCATCTCGCCCAGAAATCTCATAGCGTCTGGACGAGATGACTTGTAGCGAGATATCTGCCATCTCGTCGGGATCTCGTCCATGGATGGACGAGATCCGGACGAGATGGTCGGGAATCTCGTCGGGAAGTTAGGAGAAAACCTAACTTTAAAAAAACGCCTCAGAGACACAAAAAAACACTCGACTGTTGCAACTCGACGTAGAAGAAAACGCCGATCGCGCTCACTGCTCATCGCTCAAAACCCATTGCGCTCGAAGCTTGCTGCTCGCCAAGACGCCGCTCGCTGCTCGCCAAGACGCCGCTCGCTGCTCGCCAAGATGCCGCTCGATCGCTGCTCGCCAAGACGCCGCTCGATCGCTGCTCGCCAAGACGCCAACACTCGTTGCAGGTTCTTCACTTCTTCTTTCTTTTCTTTCTTTTCTTCCCATCGCTCGAAACCCACCATTGCGCTCGAAGCTCGCCGCTTGCCAAGACGCCGCTCGCTGCTCGCCAAGACACCGCTCGATCGCTGCTCGCCAAGACGCCAACACTCGCTGACTCACTACAGCTTCTTCACTTCTTCACTTCTTCTTTCTTCTTTTCTTTCTTTTCTTTCTTTTCTTTCTTTTCTTTCTTCTAGTCCACTGGTCTTCTTTTCTTTTCTTCTTTTTTTTTCTTCTTCGCACAGTGGTCTTTTTTGATTGCTATAGGTTTTAAATTTATAATTAGTTATATGTAATGTAAATTTAAACTGTGCACAATGGTTTTAAATTTTAAACTCTCTACAGCTGTAGGTTTAATGTAAATAACATATAATTAGTGGTGTTTTTATGCTTTGGTCTTCTGCATATAATTTAAATTTTACTGCAGTGGTCTTTTTTGTGCACAGTGGTCTTCTCTTCATTAGGTTTCAATATAACTCTTAATTTGGTTTTATATGTTTTACCTATTATTAATTTAAACTGTAGCTAAATTTTGATTGCTGTTGTGGTCTATATTTTAAAGTTTAAATTGATTGCTCATCTATATTTTAATTGATTGCCTATTATTGTTATGGTAGTGTGCTGTACTATCCATTTTTTAAATTGATTTCCATGTCCATTTTAATTGATTGCTCATCTTACATCTATATTTTATGATTCATGGCTATGTGAATTTAATTGGATTTATGTTTGATATTATATATATTTATAATATATTATATTGTCGATATGTCGCGAAATGGACGATATATCGATCGCGAAACGATAATATCGATGCCAAGGTTCACTACCGCGAAATTTTTTTGGTCGCGATAATAAGCTTGGTACAGTCTATATTCCTGCCTTCCTCAGCCCATTTTTCCTTCCACCATTCATGTCTAAATTCAAACTTTCATTTCACTGCCTTTTCTAAAGCATCCCAGAATTTGCCAGCTACTGAACAATTGTAAAAAATGTGTAAAATGTTATCCTCCCTTTCATTGCAAACAAAACACTTACTCTTGACAACCTTACTAATTCTTGTTAGCAATTCTGTAGTTAGCAGTTTCCTCTGAACCAATTTCCACATGAAAATCTTGATTCTAGGTATTACTTTCATATTCCATATCAAGTTCCAGTTCCATTCCTCCACACCCTCCACTTCATCTTTGCTTTTCAGATAATTGTAGGCGGTTTGACAGTTGAGTTTGCCCTTTTCATTATAATCCCATATCCCATTGTCTTCAACCTCCCTTTTAGGGATGTAAATTTGACAAATATTTTCTAAATGCTTTTCTCCCCGCACATCCTTTATCAAACTCACATTCCATCCACCATCAATTAAGAGCTCCTTCACCATAGTCACTTCATGCCATTTTTCCATATTCATATAGGTAGGCCACTTACTTATAGGAATACACTCTATCCAAGGGTCATACTAAATATTAGTATTAGCCCCATTCCCAATCTTTTTCATCAGCCCCTCCCTCAACAATTCCATAGTTGAAATAATGTCCTTCGTAGCCCAAGAAGTTCTTCTACTCCTTTCCATCCAAGGATGTAAACCCTGATATCTTGCATTCACGATTTTATTTCATATCTGTCCCTTCTTGTTTAGAATTAGTAATATTCTCTTTGCCTGAATAGCAAACCTGAAAATACTCAGGTCTTTCACTCTCAATTCTCCATTGGCTTTGCTCAAAGATACTCTCTTCCATTTTACTAAATGAAACACGTGTTTTTTGCTCCCTGATTTCGATAGGAACTTCCTGACCAATTTTTTATGCTCCTTGACTACCTTATCATTAATCCACATAGTTGCCAAAGTATGCACAGGCATTGAATTAATTACAGAATTAATCAAAGTCACTTTTCCAGCTTGAGAAATCTCTTTATTAGCCCAACTTTCCAACTTGGATTCTGCTTTTTCAATCATCCATTTCTGTATACTAATTGGTATTCTCCCTTTGTCAATCTGAGCACCCAAATACTTAAAAGGAAATCTCCCTTCTTTTATCCCAATCATTCTACTTATCACTCATTTCCTTTTAATTGACAATGTACAAGGGAAATAAATCTCTGACTTGTTCAGGTTGATTCTTTGATCACTACTAGAAAAATGGGCATCAGCAACGGCTAATGCCGTTGCTGAGCCGTTGCTGAAGACCATCAGCAACGGCCGGAGCCGTTGCAATGGTGCCGTGGCAGAAACTCGTGTTGCTGATAACTTAGCAACGACTGCTCAGGCCGTTGCTAAAAATATTATCAGCAACGGTTTTGCCACTGACCCGAAGCCGTTGCGGATAACATTAATAGCAACGGCCGCTGAGTCCGTAGCAACGCCGTTAGTAAAATCCCGTCGCTAAGCCGTTGTTGTAGGTCATCAGCAACGGCTTTCCCACGGACGGCCGTGGGAAAGCCGTTGCTGATGATGTGAACCTGGTAACGAAAAAATTTCAAATTTCAAATTTCCATTGATACATTATCTGATACATAACTCACACACCCATACACTCATACACACATTCATTCACACATTACAAATACACCAAGATATATATCAAAACAATTATATTTATATTGATAATTATCCACAATAGTATAAAAACTATTCAAATGCAAAATTGAAGTATCAATATCCAAACAAAATAAATTAAACAAGTCCAATATCTCAGTAACAAAGTCAATATAAAAAAAATCTCACGATGAGGATGGAGGATGATCTGGATCATATGGCGGGGTCTGGAGTGCTTGAGTGTACACCGGCGTGGACTGACTCGAGGACGATGGATTAGATGATGCCGAAGAGATGCCTACTTCGAGATGACCTGACATGTTGCGTAGCATAGCATGCATCTCCGCCATCATCTGACTCTGACGCGCGACCGTCTCCTCTAGAGTCCTTATTCTGCTACTATGATCATAACTGGATCTAGAGATGGATGGCCGCTCACCAGCGACCGGAGGGGTCGGTGCCCCAAGTGGCCCTAGTACGGCTCGCGCATGACCACTATCTGCAAAGCCATATACGCGGCAATGGTCCCAGCCACATGCGGCCTCGACCCACGTTGCTGCGTCAAAGTCTTCGGGGGTACCCCCGCGCTGCACCACCGTCTGGCTGTAGGTCTCCTACTCGAGTTTGATTTTTTGTTTAATATTTATCATAAAACTTAAATTATAAATATATAATGAATAATTTAAACAAATATATAGTTACCATAATGTATGCAGCACGGTTGTCGATGTACTCCCCCGTCCCATGTGCTTGACGGTGAGTCCGCTCAAACACCGCCATCGGGGAGGGTCGCTGGACAGTCCCGTCATCCGACACCGTCGTCTACATTTACAAAATAAATACATTAATTAGTACACATAGTAATAAATAAAATATATAATTAAAAGGTATACTTACCATACGGTTCGCGTGCACTGCAAATGTAACAGAGCCGCCGGTGTGACGCGCTGCTCCCCCCGACATGCGATTTCTAGCCGCATTCCGAGAAATCTTCTGCCATCGATCCATCGACCATATTCCCACGAGTTGGTCCCATATATCCGGAATAATCCAATCGGGGCCGTATCCCCGAGTCTCCGCGATGTTAGTGGTCCCAGCTCGTGCCATCGCCTGGGTCCGAGCCTGCCCCCGCTGCCCGTTGTACCTCGCACGGGAAATAGCCTCCCAGGCAGCGTAAATGAATGGCCTGTGGTCCTTGGCCCATGTAAAGCGAGCCTGCAAAATAATAATATTAGTACCAATATTAATCATCATGCATGTAAAAAAAAAAATAATACGTGCCTCAAACTCGCGCCATAACATGTCGACGTGCTCGCTAGACACGTAAGACCACGTAGGCCATGCCCCGTGCATGTATCGTCGAATAGTAGAAGAAATGCTCCTTGGCACTTCTTCTTGCTCGAACCTGCACAACAAAAATAAATTTTAATATTATATTATGATATAATGAATTTGTAATGATTCATAATTCATGATATATTACCGCTCCCCAATCACGCTAATAAATCTACGTGACTCTGTGGCTGGTGGAGGCTGCCACCTATTCGGCCCGCGTGGCCGCCTGCGTCTAGATGTACTAGCCTCAGCAGTATCATCGACAGGAGGATCAACAACAGGAGAATCAACAGCATGAGTAAGTGCTGGAGTCTCACCGATCGGAGACTCCGAAGCTCTCCTACGACGATAACAACGACCAGACATATTTGTCGAATAGACATATAATCAGATTATTGTATAAATAGTAGAGATATATTTAATAAAATATATACTTTACAATTATTCCTCATCATCTGAATAATAGTCTTCGAATTCTTCCTCTTCTTCCTCTTCTTCATCTCCAGCTTCCTCAATTTCATGATCGTCATCATCAGCATATTCAACTTCTAATTGAATTGACGTTGTGTCTGCATCCTCAAGTATTGGAATAATACGATCTACATCAGGAGGATCATCTTCTTGATAGAAACCATGTGTCATATCAGGTATCAGCTCATTTTCTCCTACTATCGGATCAATTTTTCCTCTACCTTTTGTCTTACAGACTACACGCCAATCTGCTTTATCTTTATTTCGAGCCAGATACTTCGCGTAATATACTTGTTCGGCTTGTGATGCCAATATAAAAGGCTCATTTGCTGCCAATTTTGATTTGTAATTAACCTCAACAAGTTTGTATTTTGGATGAACTTTCATGCCCCTTTCTGTTGTATCGAACCAATGACATCTAAATAGGATCACTGATTTTAAGCCGAAGTAGTGCAACTCTATCACTTCTTCCATCAGTCCATAAAAATCCATATCACATTCAACATAGGTTGTCCCTTTCACGCAGACCCCAACATTCATCGTCTTCTTTGTAAATGCATATTCAACCGTGTGAAATTTATACCCATTAACAAAATATCCGCTATAGCACGACACAAGTCGCGACGGTCCACTAACAAACTCAAATATTCTTTCATCTATTCCAGCTCTGTGATCTTTGCTGTAAGTCTGAATCCAAGTAGGGAAATCACGATTCCGTAATCTCTCCAATTCTTGATCATTGTGAATAGAGTATTTTTGCACCATCTCAATGTCAAATATTTCAATGAATTGTTCAATCTCTGGACAATTGAGTAATACATACAAGTGTGCCAAATGATACTCTTCATCGCTTAAGTGTCGAGATGGACGAGAACCAAAAGCACGACCAGAGTGACAAAATATATTTAAACGTCCATCTGAATGTCAAACACCCCCGTCGTCGTTACGTGGAAGACGATCAAATATTGTCTGTACTGTCGATTCAAAGTAAAATGAGCAGAATGTTGAAATTTCTTGGATGATATACGATTCAGATATTGATCCTTCAACAGCTGCGGTGTTCTTTACTTTTTTCTTCAGACGATTCATGTATCTTTCAAATAAGTACATCCACCGATATTGAACGGGGTCACCAACTCGTGCCTCGTATGCCAAGTGTATCGGTAGATGCTCCATCGAGTCAAAAAATGCAGGAGGGAAAAACTGCTCCAGCTTGCATATAATTTCAACAATATTATTTTCAAGTGTTGACATATCTTCGACTCGAAGGACATTTGCACAGATGTTTCTAAAAACATACTTAATTCAGTCAACGGACCCCAAATATTATCAGGTAGAAGATCTCGAAATGCGATCGAAAGTAATCTCTGCATGAATACATGAAAATCATGGCTCTTCATCCCTGATATTTTGCAATCATCGACGTTCACACATCGAGATAAGTTTGAAGCATATCCATCGGGTAATCTGAGTTCTTTTACCCATTGACAAACATCTTTGATCTGTTGTTTATTTAACACATATAGGGCCTTCGGTTTCAGATATCGTCCGTTGACCTCTTGTAACTCCTACTCTGGTCTTTTACAAAGTATTTACATATCATGTCGGGCTTTGACATTATCTTTAGTTTTTCTGGAAACATCCATCAAAATGTTGAAAATATTATCAAACACATTTTTTTCAATGTGCATGACATCTAAATTATGTCGAATCAATAATGAACTCCAATAGGGCAATTCCCAAAAGATTTTTTTTTTACCCAGTTATGTGTTTGGCCAAAACCTGACACTCTTTCATTGCGACCAAATACTATATCTGGAAGTGCTGAAACACGTGCTAACATTTGTTCACCAGACAACATCGGTGGTGGCCCATCTCTTTCGACTCTGCCCTTAGTAAATTTATTACGATTCCTTCGATACTGATGATTAACCGGTAGGAATCGACGATGACAATCAAAGAATGAGATTTTTCGTTCGTTCTGAAGACTGATAGATTTAGAGTGTTCCATACAATACGGACAAGAGAGTCGGCCGTGAGTGCTCCAACCAAACAACATGTCGTACGCCGGGAAATCATTGACTGTCCACAAAATCGCGGCCTTTAAATTGAAGTTTTGCTTCCGATGACAATCATAAGTGACAGCTCCCTCAGTCCACAATATTTTCAATTCATCTATCAAGGGTCTGAGAAATATGTCAATTTCTTTTCGCGGACCCTTAGGACCCGAAATAATCATCAAAAGATAAATAAATTCATCTTTCATGCACATTGACGGTGGCAAATTATAAACTGTCAGCAGCACTGGCCAAACTGAATAAGGAGTTGCAGAATGTCCAAACGGATTAAAACCATCTGTGCACAATCTCAATCTGATATTTCTAGTATCCCTAGCAAATGAAGGATAACATGTATCCAAATGTTTCCATGCTTCACTGTCAGATGGATGAGTCATTACTGTATCATCACGACTTCTTGCATGCCAACTCATCTAGGGGGCTGTCTTTTCCGACATGACTAATCTTTAAAGCCTCGGTGTTAGTGGAAAATACCGAAGCACCTTAAACGGGATATTTTTCTGTCGGACCGATTTCTTCTCCTTGTAACGAGGATGTTGACATACAAGGCATTTATCTAACTGCACATTTTCTTTATAATATAAAATGCAGTTATTTTGGCACGCGTGTATTTTTTCGTACCCAAACCCCAATTTTCTCATTAGCTTTTTAGTCTTATAAAAAGTTGGCTCAAACTTGTTATCAGTAGGCAGCATTCCATTAATCAATCCAGCAATCCGATCATACGCAACTCTGCTGATATTTCAATCGGCCTTGATGTTTAAGAGCTGTGTCATTGCTGAAAACCTAGTGTATTTAGGACAATTCTCATACAAAGGTTCATCGGTAGCTTTCAACATCTCGTAAAATTTTGCAGCTTCTTTATTTTGTAATTCAATCTCTACCGCAGTTTGTACTTCTGTGATATCAACCGCTGTAGTATCTGGTGGGACTGATGTCTGAAGAACTGGCCGATCAACATTATCATTCAGGTGGAATTGACCCCCAAGACTATCAAGTATCATAGTTCTATAGGAATTACATTGACTGGATGAAGAAGCACCAGCAGAGGAAGATTCACCATATGTCTGAACGACAGGATTGCTCGACGTCCCGACTTCGCGTGACTCCCTGTGACAAGTCCATAGAAAATATCTTGGTGCAAATCTTTTGGTATATAGATGCAGAGTGACAGTCTCCCGATCCAAAAATCGTCCATTCGAACAAATGCGGCACGGACATCGGATTTGATCACCCATGCTAACGAAATTCCGATTCGAATAGGCGAAATTTAGGAAGTACGTTACGCCTAATCGAAACTCATTCGTTAAAGCTCCACGATCGAGACGTCGGTACATCCAACTTCGATCAGCCGACATGATTATGTCAATCAATGACAATTTCTTTGGTTAATGTCTTTAGGTGAGATTGTCCTATTCCATTCGGGATTTATGTTATTTATATTGCACTAAGTACTTATTTTAACCGCTAACTTCATTCTAAATTTCAGCAGCATCTCCCTACAGTTCTCCGAATACGCATATCATCTGGGCGCGTATCGGAGAACAAGAGAAATGTTGCCGAAATTTAGAATAATTAGTTAACAATTCAAATAAGAACGTAAGTGCAGTACAAATAATTATATTCCCAAATTGTCCAATCAGGGACAATTCAAGAATTGTACGTCATATAAAAGATTATCTACTTCTTTTACACGAACATACAATCCCCGAACGGATCTAAGGTTTTGCTAAATCATATCCGACTCGTCGATGCGTACGTGAAACATATCAACTCGTCGGATGGATGATTATTTCCTAAATGTTTCGAGACAGTTCGAGTCCATATTGGACAATTCCGACACGAGTCCAAATTCGACGATTTCGGCAAGAGTCCGAAGTGGACGATTCCGGCGCGCGTCCGAAGTGGAAAATTCTGAAATTAATCTAAACCCTAATAATTAATCTAACAAATTAAACAATTAATCTAAATAATTAATTAAATAATTAATTAATAATTAATTAACAATTAAAAAATAATTAAAAATACATATTAATCTATAAATTCCGGCGCCGGAGTCAGGTGGACTCCGGCGCCTGCGTACACTGGACGGACACACTGTCTGGCCACTGTACAAGGTCCGGCGGCGGCCATCGGCTGACCGCCGCCGGCCGAAACCCTATTTTTAGGGTTTCGGTCGGATTTCCCACCGGCCGCAACGGGAAGAGACGGCCGGCCGACGATGTATACCTGACAGTGTCGGCAGCAGCGGAAGGAGGAAGAGGCGTCGTCGGCATCGACTGCGGCGACGAGAGGCAGGAGGAGGAGGCGGCGGCGGCAGCAGCGGGAGGAAGAAGGGTCGGGCGCGATCCGCGACCTATATAAACTTATCAGCAACGGCTCACTCGTCCGTTAGAAAGGCGTTGCTAATAAGTTATCATCAGCAACGGCTCACTTGTCTGTTAGAAAGCTGTTGCTGATAATTAACATCATCAGCAATGGCTCGCATGTCCGTTAGAAAGCCGTTGCAGATACAACATATCTGCAACGACTCGAGCGGCCGTAAGAATGCCGTTGCAAATAGCAACGGCTTGAGCGGCCGTTGCTGATAGCCGTTGCTGAAGACCAAATTTCTAGTAGTGATATGGTCATATGATTGTAGATTGTGCATTTAACATGAATCCTAATGTTAGTAAGATATTTTGGTTTCCGAAAGCTACGAAACTCCAAGAATCCAAAGTCATTTGGGTACCAAAGCTTTCTTACTCAAATGTATGGAGAGCTACCATACAAAGGATAAGAAGATAGTCAAATAATGAAAGTTGCTTGAGAACTCAAAGGATATACTATTTCATGGTTGCAACTTCATCTCACCTAAATGCATAAAGTAGAGAATTTGGCATCAACTTCATCTCACCTAAATGCATAAAGTAGAGAATTTGGCATCTAATATCTTTTGGTATCATCTCTGAAACTGTCTCGATTTATTTATACTTGGGAGAATTGTACTACATGATTAATACTCATTGATTTTGATCACTCTTGATATACTTTTGATTTAATTTCTTGATTTTTGTTTTTCAATCTCCTAGGAGGTTCTATAATGGATCTATGTGACTTTGCAATTTTAAACCATTGGCTAACAATGGTATTTTGATTTTCAACCAATGGGAAGAGTTGTAAGGATCTTGCTTCTAATGATGTTTCATCTCATGCATTAAGATTTCTTGAATTCATTTTAGTATCCTGGCATCTAATTTTTCAAATGAAATTCCACTATTTGGTGAAGTTATGATTTAAAATGTGATACTTGAAGGTTTCTTTGCTATTTAGTATGTTTAACTTGCTTATAGTTGTTATTTCATTATGTTATTAATGACTTTTACTTGCAAGATAAATGGAAGGATAAGAGACGAAAAGAAAAAATTGGTATTCTTAAATATTCTCAAGAAATGAATGAGGTATGAGTTTAATGTTTAAATTGGTATTTTGCCTACATCATGATTGATTGATACATGTGTAAAAATTAGATATATGCATGCTTTGTCTATTCGCTTAAATGAGAATTTTATTTTAAAATATACCTTGATAATATCTTGTGATACCATGACAATAATTGATATATGGTATCAATTGTGATTGATTAGTACATGTTTCTTTTGGTATTGTTATTTAAATTCATGACTTGAGGTTGTTAAAAATGATGTTAAAAATATAATTCTCTATGTATATTCTCATTTGATATCTTTACCCTTATTGATTTTCAATAATTAGTATCCAAATTTAAAATTACATGACTTTTTTTGGTATATTGAAATTTTCAATAATTCGTATTCACAAAACAATTATGATTTGGAAATTTTGAGCTTTGATATGATCATCTTGACTTTTGTTGTATGATGAGACCATTCGTTTGATAGATGAGATTATTCATATGATTTCTATTCAAATGGAAGAGGTTGAGCTTCCATTCATATGTTTCTTTTCAACTTTTTTTTTACTTTTATTGATGTGAGAAGGGAGAGAAGTAGTATACAATAATTACATACATACATGTATGCCTTCCAAATTTTCAAATTACATATATAAGAATTAAATAAGTAACTTTTTGGTAACTAATCATCGCAATTAGCATACATATTATATCTGTGTTTAATCATTTACTTGATAGGGACTTATTTGGTTGATAACAATTGATGTCAAAGACTTTGCACTAAATAAAAGTGAAGTACAACTCTATCCTCAAATTTCTTTCCCATATTATTTCTTCATACCAATTACAAACATATATATATATATATATATACTTAACATATATATATTTAAAAAATAAAAATATTAATTTACAAATGAAAAATGTATCAATTATTTGAGGTGTATTTCTTAAGATGTCCTCGTGTCGCTAAATAAGTTGTGAAAAAGTTAATTTATCAAAAAAAGCAACTTGCCATGAATTAATTTGTCAACCAAAAAGTATCTCATGTCTATCAAACCTAATTATTTAATGTATATGTTTGCCGACTATAATCTTTTGTAAGCAGATAAATACATACGAGTAATTTCTAACCACAAAGCTTGAGACAATAGAAAAATAAAGCAAGACTATGTTTGGCAGTTAATAAAGAAGAAAACATCACACAATAGAAAAGACGACTACTTCCCAAGAATTGATTAAATCAATAACCCTGTTACGTGGCAAACAGTATTCACAGTGCTCTAAATGATTCGAAGATGATTGGTAGGTGAAATACTAGAGAAATGTGGTAAAGGGCAGTAGAGATTCGGTAATAAACCTAAATCTGGGCTTCGAACGGTACACCTTAAGATGTTACATTAGCAAATTAGGTAAAAACAGGCACCAACTTAGAAATTAATGGATGCCAATCAACTGAGATTAAAAAGCCTACAGGTTTCATTCCTTCGGTAATGACTAGTATACACTGACAGGGATGATTGTTGACTGTCACTTAGCTCCCCGTCCTCTTCCTCTTCTTACCTTGACTACTGCTTTTTTCCGACGGCTGCTAGAATTAGGCTTTGGTTCCACCAGAACACGCTCAATTGACTTCATTTTAGCACCATTTTCTAATTTAATTGTGGTACTGTTAGTCTTGCAAACAGCCTGCGCATCAACTGAAGCTTCACTTGCATGCTTGTAAGTTTGTTCAGTGGCACCTGTAGTCTCGTCACCATTGATGTGATGTCTACTGCTCTGGTCTTCCTCATAACAGGACTGTGGATTGACATTTAGATCGACTGATCCACTGAACAAAAGTTAAGCTGTTAGGTGGTAGAAATTTTACGAGATTAGCAGGGTCGCAAAGATTTTCCCATGTATAGATACCCGTTGGTTGAAGATTCATTTGCCAATCCATCTGCTCCCTGCTGTGAGTGAAGATTCTCATCTAGTGGCTTTGCATCTGTCATGTTTCAGAGATTCAGTGAACTTGCAAGTAAACATGTCAATGTTTCTATCCAGTGAAATTGCAAGCAAACGTGTTAATGTTTCCATCGATAGAACTGACTCCCAAATGGAATTGCAAGCAATTGCCCAAAGAATTGCTCATGCATACACAAAACAACAATTAGCTGCACATCAAAAGCACAGCTGGACAGCTATCATATTCTTATTATGAACTCATAGGCTGGTAGTAAACTGTTCAATTCAAAATCTCTTAAGATTGTAACATTAGTCTAAGAATACCGTGTATTAGGGATAACAATGAACCCCAACAGTCTGGCCACCCTATCAAATGCTCAACCAATTTTCAAGGGACAAAATCCTACTCCTAGAATAGGTTCAAATACAAGTAGTATGGAGATAGTCTCCATTGTACATTTTATGAAGCAAGTAAACTTACACAAACATAACTCATTTAGTGCTTTCATGTTTCCTCACTTACTGCCCATACTCACTTCCTCATTGCTCATGTTGACTATCTCTGCAAGGCTTAGTAAGGAGACAGTAGTTTTATTCATAGGCTAAATTAAGACATATAGCATTCAACTTCATGTCGTCTAATAGCTTATATCCAACTTACGTTTTGATCCATCCGTGAAACCTAGAAATATGACGTGGTCAAGTAAAACCAATACAAATACAATGTTTAATTATGTCTAAAAACTTACTAGCATTAATTTACTTGTTTATAATGTTGAGATGGTGCATGAGGCCATGAAGGGATCTTCACAATTTAAATGGATGTTCAAATCTTCGCAACAAGTGCATCATAAACCAATGTCTTAATGTTTCATTCATTCGTATTCAGGATATAAAATCCTCTAATCAGATCTGGGATTGGTTTCATGTGTAGCTTTTAGTCTTTTGAACCAAAATGGTCTCAGAATTTGATCCTAGGAGGATCCAGCCCAAGAAAAAGAACAGCAACCTCTACTATGTAACAGAATTTCAGCAACAAAAGCATACAGATAACTTACAAGTCATACGGCAAGTTCCAACAGATCATTATGCAACAACAGTAGAGTATTTGAAGCTAGACACATAATTAAAAAGAAAATAATTGACAATTTGAAACCTGAATTTAGGTCCAGTTCCATAGAGTTATTGGCTTCCACAATCCCCATAAGAGTAGTTGCATTTGCAGTGGAGGTTTGAGTGATATTGTCAAGATTGATAACATCAGCATTACTGGCATAAAAAACAAAGTTCACAATATTGATGCAAAGTAAAGCATAAATAAATAAGCTGAAATTTCAAGTAAATCAATAGGCCAGCTCTACAAAGTAAAAAAAGACCAAAAAAGAAACTGATTTTCAAACTGAAAACAGAAATAATATCCATTCTTATGTGAAAGACACTGCGTAAGTTTAAACACAATAAAGAAACAACTGAGGTTCCTAAACTAAGAAGAGATCAAATCAAACACAGAATTATTCCATCCTGAGAAGTCATGCAAATAGGTGAAAATTAGCTTATATAATACAAGAAGTGAACGTGCTTCATTGCTGTAACTGTTTAACAAGAGGCATGGGCTTCTGCAGCTATGACGGTTAAACGTGCCACCTATTCCTCTTAAATAGGTGGATTTTGCTAGAAGAACCCATAGGTTGTTATTATTGTATAGCTGCAGCAACGGCAGTATGGAACTGCATACAATCACCATAGAGCTTGTTCTCATCATATAGATGGCTTATATGGGGTACAAGCTGCCTCTTAGACCCCTAAAGCCGGGAACCGAACAGCGTAGCGCGTGGCGAGCCCCGAGCCCATCCATGGCGAGGACATTGGTGGACTGAGGACATTGATGGTCACACTTGGAGGGACATCGACGGGCGATTTTCCATGCGGAAGGCAGCCCATGTGCACAATGGCATCGGCGTGGCACGACCCAAGTGATGACTGCCCATGTGCGCGGAGGCATGTGCTGAGCGTTGCAGAGCAACGGAGACCCGCGTGTGCAATGGCACGGGGCATGGCGCTGCGGAGACCCGCCATGGCACGGAGCATGGCGGAGCGAAGACCCACGTGCACAATGGCCGGGGCAGAACATTACAGAGGCCTTGCCGCTCCATCATCCCTATTGCTGTGAACCTCGACTTGTTGCTTTTCTCGCGTTGTCTTGACGTGCAGTGAGCGAATTCACTATGGAGGTACGTGCAGGACTGCATTGGTGCGCAATGGGCTGGTGAGGCAGGACTGCTACTCGATGCGGATTGCTTGGTGAGGCAGCGAACATTGGCTGAGCGATGATGGCCAAGTGCTAACAAGATGTGGGTAGCTACGGATGCAAAAGATGGCTTGGGCGAAAGCGAACAAAACTGCTGTTGCAAGCGGTCGCCATGAGCGTTCATGTATGTGTGGGGGGAGCGGAGCAGTGTGCTGCACACATTACTCCACATGGTGTGGACGTGGGCAGACAGCAGCGCGTTGAGAACGCTACCCAGCCACTGTCCCAACCAAGAAAACTTGCCTGTGCCAAGTTGCAATGTTCTTTGTTGTTGCAGCTTAACCAGGATCCCGTGGCGAGTAACACGCAACCAGCCAAGTGTTTGGCGACACTTGGGCAGACATGAGGCGACTCCAACATGGTGACCAAAGGAGTCAAGAACAAGACTCAACTTGAGATTTGGTTGTGCAGTTTGTAGGCAGTTTTGGAACTTTTGGTCGCTTTGGTTGTAAAACTGTATTTGTGTTTGTAATTGCGATGTCTTGTGTGTGTTTAGCTGCTGATTAGCCATTGTACTCGTGTCTAAGCTCTATGTATGGCATGGGGCTGATGTTGTGTTTTTGCCTAAGGGCAATGTATTAGTCAACTCTTCCATGTGTGCAAGGGAGCATAACTGTTGTGGAAGAGCACGAGGTGTATACTTGACCAGTCGAGTGGGGAGCGCAAGCACAATGGACGTGCGGGGCGTATACTCAGCTGTGTGGCTGCATGATCAGGCTATGAAGACCAGCGAAGATCAGCTCTTGTGCGGATGAAAACAAGAGCAATGCAAGTCAAGTTGGGAGTGCAAGCTCAGCGGGTGCATACTCGATAGATTCGCCTTGGGATCAAGCCGTGTGATCAGAGATCGTCAAACGAGGAGCACAAGCTGTGTGACCAGAGACCCGTGTGCACAATGGCGCGGGGCAGAACATTGTAGGGGCCCGCGTGCGCAATGATGCGGGGCATGGCGTTGCGGAGGCACGAGTGCGCAGAGGCAAGGGCGTAGGGTGGCGTTGGAGCGGTGATCATTGATCAAGCAGAACATTTGCTTGTTGTCATGATGCGGGCTATGGTCGATGCAGGCATTAGCTGCAACAAACGGGCTACGGTCTTGACGTGCAGTGAGCGAATTCCCTATGGAGGTACACGCAGGACTGCATCGATGCGAAGTGGGCTAGCTAAAAATTCACTTCTGCTCTTCGTGTACACTAATTTCTTAGCACATGTCTTTTTTTGACAAAGATAGAAAGTCAATAGGTGACCATACTAGGATTTGAACCCTAGATCTCTAGGAAACATACAAGATGTTGCCACCAACCGTGCTACTCACAGTTGGCCTTAACACATGTTAATCTAGGTATTCTGCAACAACATTGCTTGGATATACCAAACATTGCAATGCAAGGATACTGATAATGCACCAAACACCTCCTTAAGGAAAAGAGGATTAGAACTTACAATTATTTCATTATTAACAACTACTAGTACTCTATCTCCTATAATGATATTTGCCAACCTAAGAAAAATAACATTTTGCTACTGGTCCTTATGAAGCAACCTTAATGTTCAAGCCATAATATGAAAAATCAAAATAGGAATCGGAAAGTTAAAAAAATATATACCAATCCAGTCTAAAAGAAAAAGGAAAATAATTTTCAGAATTAGAAATACAAAAAGAAAAAAAATATATTATATAAATAGCAATCAAATTATATTCATTTGAATGACATAATTTCATTGTATTTGACCAATAATAAATCTACTTGATCATTATCATTATTATCATCATCATAAGAATAATAAGAACAATACTCTCAATATATTCAAAAATTGACACCACAGAATCAAAATGGAAAATAATTTTTAGAATTAAAAGATACAAAGAAAATAATATATAAATAGCAATCAAATTATATTTATTTGAATAACTTAATTACATTGTATTTGACCTATAATAAATCTACTTGACCATTACATTATTATCATCACAATGAGAACGATAGATTTTAGTATATTTAAAAGTGGATATCACAGAATCTATCATTTCTAATCATATTTGTTATCCAAATCCATAATGAGTGAAACCTCCATTCAAACTAGCAACTAGATGGTGAATAATGATGGCTACTCATTTAAATTAGGGTAAATTACACTGACCTCCCCTGAGGTTCAGTGAAATTATACTGACCTCCCCTGAGGTTCAGACCTCCCCTCTGTTTGTAACTTTGTCTTGTGACCCCTCTGAGTTTTGTAAAAGATTACACAGACCTCCCCTACTAACGGAAACTATTAGTGGAGTGTTTACTAATGGCATTTTTGAAATATTTGCGAATTTTACTTATTTTAAATGACAAAAATACACTTATGTCATTTAACTCTCATTCCCTCATATTTTAAATGACAAAAACTATTAGTTGAGTGCTTAACATTTTAATTTTCACATTCAACTAACATTAGTTTTGTGAAGAATATTCAATAATAAAATAATTTCTCTCAAATTTTTATTTTTAAAATATTTATTCAATTATTTTATGCACGTCTTTTAGTGATTTTTCAGCAAGGGACATAATGAAAGAATGACATTACTAACGGACTTTATTTAACACCGTTAGCTACAGGGGAGGTGAGTGTCACCTGGACAAATAGAGAGAAGGTTAGTGTAATTTCACTGAGCCTTGTGTAATTTACCCTTTAAATTATTGTGGCTACTAGTGCAACCTGTCGGGTAATCTTAAGGGTTCCTTCTTGTCTCCCTATGTAGAACTCCGGATCAATCTCCCTTTGCATAACATCTCTTTTTCTTTTTTGTAATGTCAAAAAAATGTTGAATCATAATCAAATCCAATATTACTTTTTATATCGCAAGATCTTTAGTAATTAGATTATTACCAACAATAATATCTCCACTCTTTAAATGATGAGTGGTATTTTCCTCATTCCCAAAGTGTATAGTTTCATCTTCATCCACTAAAATCCTTCTTCCAACCAAGGATGTTCTATACCATATAATACTCTATCTCTCTAATCCAAGGCAATAATGGGTCTTCACAATCAAAAATCTCATCAAAATTAATTAAGCAAATATTTTCAGAAGCTTGCCTCGTACAATGTCGTCCTCTTAACCCTCATGTTATAGAAGACAATTAAACGATTATCACCCAAAGTTCTTTACCTCTCGTATGCTTCCTTAAAAATAACGTACAATAAAGGCAGGCTTCTGACGATAATCACTTAATTGATTTAGATGATTTTTTTAATTATGACGATTTGTCGAGTAGAAAATAAAGTAGCAAATAAATTTTTTTTTTCTTTTGGATTCAAAACCGTCAACCCAACTAATATCTCGTTTTTCAACATTTTGGTACCGATTTTGATTCTTCAAACTATGATATTGAACAACTCAACAATCTTTTGAGATGGCTAATGACTAAGCCACCTCCTGTATAGCAGGACCGCATAACATATTACAAATTAAATTATAAGTTGAAAGTTAATAGTGTAGCAAGTGTTACAGAGCCAGACATTCTAATATGAGTTCTTGATTGAACATTCAGGCCACTAGAAACAGCTGCTACCACTCATATTAGCATTTTAAATCACTAGAAGACATCTAAAGAATACAAGGGAGAAAATATATTAGCTGCATCAGGTTTCTTTATATTGAAACCTCAAGCCCAGCCCTAAAACCAATTTTCATGATGAGGAAACTAACACTAAATTTCTGTTTATCATTACCTTATTCACTCTTAAACAAAAGTGAGCTTGAGACACACCATTTTCCAGACCAGAAGCAGCATAGATCAGCTCTAATTTGACATGAGCAACAAAACTACATTTTCTGAATTACAGCTACAGTCCTCTTGACTAATTGCCAAGAGATGATGTACAAATCTTGTGGCTTACTCTTTTTATGATACTTCAAGTTAATCAGACCTACAATTGGCCGACAACTGGTCTTCTGAAAATGTGGAGGTTAGTTTATGTAAGTAGCATTTCATGCCTCAACTATGCTCCATAGCATTTCCAGCCCCAACTATGCTCCACGAGACAAAAGTAAGAAAACTCCAATTTCCAGAATATTGAGGTGATATGCTAACTTTATAATCTCCTTGGCTAGTTTGCAGTTATATAAATTTTGGCGATATCCTAACTTTATAATCTCCTAGTTTGCAGTTTGGACTGATTAATGCATCCCACTTTACCTCCATATCTTTGA
This sequence comes from Canna indica, assembly GCA_034359265.1. NCBI lineage: Eukaryota > Viridiplantae > Streptophyta > Magnoliopsida > Zingiberales > Cannaceae > Canna > Canna indica. The sequence goes on from CP136896.1 coordinate 54,314,665, forward strand.
CAGTTGTCAGAGAAGCATCAGTGAGCAATGTGCTATTGTAGCATAAAACATTGAAGACATAGCACAACACGAGGACCATATTATATAATATCGGTGAACATGGTGTAACTTAATCCGTTGGCTTCAACCAGCCCCTAGTCCCATGATAACTTGGAGCCTAGCAAACCTAAGGACTGTAAGATAACTAAGAAGAGGTTCACTGAAATCCATGACGAATATTTAAGAAAGAATGCTCTTTTCAGCATATGTTTTCATTAGTGAATATTACTTTTGAGTTTTGAGCAACTCCAAGATAAGTAATTTACGAGGAGGCTATGCAAAGGCGTATAATGAAAGATATACCCTGCCATCTGCTCAATCAAATACGGGAGCTATCTTAGTTCTTCCTGAAAATACAGGACAATATAGCGATGTGATTTCTAGATGGGAATCCATAACGCTAAATCTTCTGAATGACAGAACTTGGGTAGATAACAGAGCAAAAGTCTGTTTCGTTGAAAATCTACTGGGCGAGAATGAGAAGAAAATGTGGATCCAGTGGAGGATGGCATACCCGGCAGAATACGAAGAAATAGTAGGCATAGCAGATGACCCACAGAACATACTCTCGCAAGTTAGGCGAATGGTTCTGTTGGAAGATCCAACAACAGGCTCAACCGATGAACAGAACAGAGCCTACGACGATCTAGAAAGACTGACATGCAATAATGTCAAGGATTTATTTGAGTACTTAAATGAGTACAGAATACTGGCATCCAAATCTGGACGAATGTATATCTCGTCAGAATTATCGGAAAAACTCTTCCGAAAGATGCCACCATTGATTGGAAAGGAAATTGAAGATGCCTTCAAACTTAAGCACAGAGGCAATACAATTGGAGTGTTACCACGAATACACTTCACCTATCAGTATGTAGAAGATCAGTGCAAGAGAGCTGCCATACAGAGGAGTTTTAAGGACCTTTCTATTTGCAACAAGATCCCCTTAGAGTAAAAGCTGTCCATGTAATGGACTCAGGATCCATCGCCACTTGATGAAATCCGCTCTTAAGATCAAATTTAGAAAAGATCTTGCTGTTTCCTACTCGTTTGAGTATTGTGTTGATTCCAGACAGACTGTACTGATCCTTATACGTATTATCGTTTAAGGTACGGTAGTTGAAGACTAGTCTTTCCTTACCCTTAGTCTCCTTCTTCGTAACTGGATCAATACTTGTTCCGGAGTGGACTATCATTGCCATAGTCCGATGTCTGCTTGAACTTGGTCTAATTGCACCAAGTTGTAGCAAGCTTCTAATGTGTTTGCTGAACTGGTCTTTCATAGCCGGGGTTACATGCTTCAAAGGCCGATCTTGAATTGTTAGATCTGGGTTGATGATATCAATCTTACATGTAACCTTATTCTTACTCCAATGAGCGATAGGATTTTCTCCTATGTAGCCTTGATCCTTTAGTTTTTGGAGTAATGGCCTGAATCTTCTATGGAATTTCTCCGATTCTTTACACTCTGTTTCTGTTGTGGCGCTTAGTACCTCATGAATCTCTTCCTCTGATAAACTGTATTCATCTAACGTAGAAGTTGCTGACATTACTTCTGCTTCAGCTTTGGTCGTGATTGTTGTTAACTTCTTGTAAAAGGTGATTGACTGATCTTCTATCCTTAATCCACCTTTCATTGACCGGATAAAATTGCATCCTATGAGCATCTGTATTCCGTCTTTCTTGCTCATAGGAAAGGCGTAAGTAAATGGGATAGGAAATTTGTTTTCCTCTATCATCATATATCCGCCTTTCAACTTCTTGTTTGCCAGTTGTTGAGAATTCACCCCATTAATCAAAATAGGGTATGAGCTCGGTTCCAATGCTTCCTCTGGAACTGAATCCTGGTCTACACAGCAAACTGTAGCACCAGTATCTAAGATTGCTTGAATCTTAAAGGATTTTACCTGTGGGATCTCGATCACGAGAGTCATGTTGTATAGACGGTTAAGAACTCTCTTCCCAATAGGTTGGTTCACCTTATCCACTATAGAGGCGAACTCTTGCGGGAGATTGGGATCATGTGTCGATAGTTTATTTAGAACCTCCTGATCTTGAATCATTATGGTTGTTTTACGAATTGGCTTGGGTTGTTCTTCAATCAGTGGGAATTTGCCTTTTCTTTCCCTTTCTTCATCTGCTTCCAAGCTCAGATTATTAAACTCTTCTTCAAGATCTTCTAATACTGACTGTACCTTGAGTTTAGCATTTTCCTCCTTTAGGCTTGTATTTTCTTCCTTCAGAAAATTATTCTCTGCAATAAGGAATTTAGAATATTCTAGTAATTCGTTGATCAAAATATCCTTATCTTGGTAGGGTGGAAATTCTGTCCTGATAATTGTCAGTTTCCTTCCAAGTCCAAAGCGTGAGCACATAGGACATACTGTTAAAAGGCAGCTTCTGCAATGCGCCCTCATCTTTGGGTTTGTGAACTCTTTGCAAATGGTACATCGTTCAGAGCCAGGAGTAATACTTTGGGAATTGTCTTCCCAGCGATGTACGCAATTGGCCATTGCTTCTGGGAGTTCTATGTTTGTTCTCCAATTATTTTCTGTCGCACCCCAAATTTGCTCTGTGTTACCCATGGTAGTAATGACTAGAGCGTAGTCTTCCTCGCGTGTCATTGGGTCTTCAAGTAACACTACTAGAGATAGTTCATATGGGAGCTCTGCTTGGCTTAGGGACAGCGTGTGAGTTGTTCCATTTTCTCCTTCAGAGAATGAACAGATAGCATCACTATCTGGTTCATTTAGGTCTACAGAGAGGACATCCCAATCCTCTGATAATTCTAAGTTGTCGATGATTCGACGGCTACCAAGATTAAGTGGAACTTAATCTTTTCTGATGGGGAAGAGGAGGAGGTTGACCGACCAATTTTTGATGAATCCTCTAATGATCAAGTTGAGGAAGATGACGAAGATGACTATGAAGATGACTTTGTAGCAAAATACAGCAAGTACATACTGACAGAAAAATGTGATGATACGGAGGTAGCCTACACAGCAGAGTTAGAATACCCTACATTCCGTAAGCTGAAAGAAGCAGTAACCACCACAGAATCAGTATTCACAACTGGTGAGTCATCAGTCACACAAATACCAAGAGAACCTATTATGGGGCCAGCCATGTACCCCCCCCCCAGCAATAATCTTCGACCTCAATACCAAGGAGATGTAGGAGTGATGAACTCCAAGATAAGTAATTTACGAGGAGGCTATGCAAAGGCGTATAATGAAAGATATACCCTGCCATCTGCTCAATCAAATACGGGAGCTATCTTAGTTCTTCCTGAAAATACAGGACAATATAGCGATGTGATTTCTAGATGGGAATCCATAACGCTAAATCTTCTGAATGACAGAACTTGGGTAGATAACAGAGCAAAAGTCTGTTTCGTTGAAAATCTACTGGGCGAGAATGAGAAGAAAATGTGGATCCAGTGGAGGATGGCATACCCGGCAGAATACGAAGAAATAGTAGGCATAGCAGATGACCCACAGAACATACTCTCGCAAGTTAGGCGAATGGTTCTGTTGGAAGATCCAACAACAGGCTCAACCGATGAACAGAACAGAGCCTACGACGATCTAGAAAGACTGACATGCAATAATGTCAAGGATTTATTTGAGTACTTAAATGAGTACAGAATACTGGCATCCAAATCTGGACGAATGTATATCTCGTCAGAATTATCGAAAAAACTCTTCCGAAAGATGCCACCATTGATTGGAAAGGAAATTGAAGATGCCTTCAAACTTAAGCACAGAGGCAATACAATTGGAGTGTTACCACGAATATGGAAATTTGTTTTCCTCTATCATCATATATCCGCCTTTCAACTTCTTGTTTGCCAGTTGTTGAGAATTCACCCCATTAATCAAAATAGGGTATGAGCTCGGTTCCAATGCTTCCTCTGGAACTGAATCCTGGTCTACACAGCAAACTGTAGCACCAGTATCTAAGATTGCTTGAATCTTAAAGGATTTTACCTGTGGGATCTCGATCACGAGAGTCATGTTGTATAGACGGTTAAGAACTCTCTTCCCAATAGGTTGGTTCACCTTATCCACTATAGAGGCGAACTCTTGCGGGAGATTGGGATCATGTGTCGATAGTTTATTTAGAACCTCCTGATCTTGAATCATTATGGCTGTTTTACGAATTGGCTTGGGTTGTTCTTCAATCAGTGGGAATTTGCCTTTTCTTTCCCTTTCTTCATCTGCTTCCAAGCTCAGATTATTAAACTCTTCTTCAAGATCTTCTAATACTGACTGTACCTTGAGTTTAGCATTTTCCTCCTTTAGGCTTGTATTTTCTTCCTTCAGAAAATTATTCTCTGCAATAAGGAATTTAGAATATTCTAGTAATTCGTTGATCAAAATATCCTTATCTTGGTAGGGTGGAAATTCTGTCCTGATAATTGTCAGTTTCCTTCCAAGTCCAAAGCGTGAGCACATAGGACATACTGTTAAAAGGCAGCTTCTGCAATGCGCCCTCATCTTTGGGTTTGTGAACTCTTTGCAAATGGTACATCGTTCAGAGCCAGGAGTAATACTTTGGGAATTGTCTTCCCAGCGATGTACGCAATTGGCCATTGCTTCTGGGAGTTCTATGTTTGTTCTCCAATTTCCTGTTAGCCTCTCCAGTTCTGCTAGTCCGATTGATCGTTCTGTACCTCCTCCAAGGATTGCCCAATGTTGGGCTGTCATAATTGCCCTCTTCGTGGTTGCATAGGTGGATCTATTAGCATCAGCTAATTGCTTAAGACCGTCAAGGATCATCTGCAAAATTAACAAACTCATTAATATACATCTAAGTGCGACCTTTGTTTCAGGGTTTTCGTCTCCCCTTAGTGTGGTACTTTTAGTCTTCTGCAGGGAATTTCCCTTTTCGTAGGGCTTCAGCATCCCTATCTATCGTCTATCCTAGTGTTCCATAGAAGATTCCAACGGTAAAGGCAACCATCATCAAAGTCAGTAATAGCCATGAATTGATATAAATCCTCGGGATCATCTTGGAAATCACTGGACCAGTCGGGTAGATCATCATAGATCATACCAGCAAACTCATCGTCAGGAGTATCTTCCTCAGTAGGTTTAGGTTGGATTGCGTAGTCAGCAAATTGGACAGCTAGCAGTCCATCAATACGGGTACGGATGCTTGATGTTTGTGGATTCCTGATAACTGAGATGGAAGCAGGTCGTATAAGCCATTGTTGGCCCTGTAGGCTCTCGGTGGTCCTGATCTGTCCGGGAATTGCACGAATTCCACGGCTGGCGAGGTGATCAGCAACATGTTGGACGTTGTATCTAAAGTTGGTATGGCTTGAATTAGACAATCTGCCCATCAAAGATCGGGATAGCAAGAGGTTGCTCTCACCTCCTTGCCATCCTGTGTACCCATGCGTCTGAATAAAGAGCTGAATATGCTCGCGGAAATCATGAATGCTTATAGTCATATCGGGTGCCGTATAGGCAAGTTGTGTACCAGTTGTTAAGTCAATCTCCATTGAACTTATAACGGAGCGGTCATCTGACCATCTAGTGTCCCGTAACAATATCAAGGCGTTAACGCCAGCGCTTCGTCTGTGTAGGGTATGTAGCCTCACCATGATCATACCCATGTGAAGGTGTTGCAGTCCTTCCTGAACTAATACAGAATAACTCTGATCAGTTATAAAAGGTAGTTCAAGTTGAGCACCTTCAGTAACTAGGATCCTTTCATCGGAATAGTGTTGATACTAAAAGCTGAGGCAGACGCTGAATTTATTCGACAGTTAGAAATGTTATTCCATGAAGAGACGGAAGAAATTCAAGCGGAAGAGGAACAACAACATAGGGATGCTGAAGCCCTACGAAAAGGGAAATTCCCTGCAGAAGACTAAAAGTACCACACTAAGGGGAGGCGAAAACCCTGAAACAAAGGTCGCACTTAGATGTATATTAATGAGTTTGTTAATTTTGCAGATGATCCTTGACGGTCTTAAGCAATTAGCTGATGCTAATAGATCCACCTATGCAACCACGAAGAGGGCAATTATGACAGCCCAACATTGGGCAATCCTTGGAGGAGGTACAGAACGATCAATCGGACTAGCAGAACTGGAGAGGCTAACAGGAAACATGCTATATGGTGAAATCCAATCCATGGATGAAGTAGACGAATGGGCCGCTAGAATACACGAGATCCATAAAAGCCAAACCCAAAAGACCTTAACTGAACTAAGACAACTGCTTGCAATGGCCTATCTCCAAAAGGCCTGAATCGAACAATCAGCAGTTACGGATAGTTTCATGGCGGACCTTCTACAGCCCCTGACCTTTCACATCAAGAACCTGGAAGCTTGTCACAGAATGATCAACAGCAGCGCCAACAGTAACTCCTACTGCCCTGTCCGTTTCATGGACATTTAGGCGTGCCACCAATAATGCATGCCTTTATGAGTTGGATAGCATTGCCAGTACAATAATTCATCCTTTATGTGCTGGCTAGATAAAATCAAAGGACCTAGTGTGTGTATTATTGCTGTAAAGCAAGATTCTCTTATGAAAGGACTAGTAAAGGAGTGGACGATGGGGCCCACAGAGCACCCGCACCCCTTACTACAATTTCTTTTGAGATATCTGCTCCTTACTCCTCAGCCTATATAAGAGGAGGTATTACCGAGTTGCAGAGCATCACCAAAACCACGAGCTCTACTTCTCTTTTGTAATTCCACAAGTATTGTAAACCCCAAGCTTTCTGTTCTAATATATAAGCTTTCCAGCTTTCTTCATTAAGTATCCGCGTTCGAAGCAACCAGCATACTCCATTTCCTGTTATTATCACCTTATAATTCCGCCGCGATTAACCCCAATGATATAATTGTGTAAACAATACAAACTTTTTGATATTTGAACTAAAATCCATAAAGCTCCACATCATCAAAAAGATGACTCAGCCTAACCCACGATAAAGATAAGTGATACTTACCATTTTAAAGATTATAAACTGAAACGCATTATTTGCAACTTTTCATGTATAAAATGACTAACCTTAATTTTGTGGACTCAGCAGCCCCTGGAGTAACAACTACTTTCTCTGAATAGGACGTGGGATCTTCTCCTGAGTTAAAACAAATTCTTAGTTCGAAAAGTAAAGTTGTTACTTATTGTGCTAGTGAAAATTTAAAACTCAGATTCAACTGAGAGATTACCAGCATTCACCATCGATGTAGAAGCTGAGATTGATCCATGAGGAATGCCATAGTCAACTACGTTGCCTTGCTCAGTTAGCAAAGGATCAATGACATCCTAATTACAGGAGATTTTCATAAAGGTTATCACAATTATTATATAAACATCTGACAACAACTGATGGAGAGAACTTTATTTACCCTTTTTGCATCCAAACCAATTGGCAACTTAGGTTCAGACGCTATCTTGGATTCCATTGGATCTGAAGAACTGACAGTTGACGATGCAATTTCCTTTGTCGGTGTTACTAGTTTAACTGTTTCTTTATGTTCTGAAGCTATGGTAGTTGAGGTGGATTTATTCGTTACCGTTAGAAGATCTGCATTCACAGTTTTATCAGAAACAGGACAAGCAACATTTAAGAAAGGATCTTAAACATGCAACTCTGCTTATGACTTTGCAAGAAAATTCAAAATGTTCCCATAGATGATATAGTACATGAATAATGCACTTTTCATAAAACACCCTGACCTCTCTCATCTGAAGGAGCTGAGACCTTTGAAGTTACATTTTGGAAAATGTCACGTGGATCAATTTGTTTAAAGGCAGGACTCTCCAGCATATTTTCCGCCAATTTCAAACGGGCATTGTAATTGTCATTTAGGCTTTCCCGCAATCTAGAAGAAAGATACTTCCTTTTAAAATCCTGCACATGTATCATAAGATTGTACCATAAGAACTAAATAAGCATCTGTCAGGACTCAGGAGGACAGCGGCACATTCTTAAATTGCACATTTAGAGAAACCTATGGCATACAATTGACAGACATTTGAAATTTCAAATGATTGCATCATCAAGTAGTTGTTCTCTTCAAATTGACCGCATATTCAACAGAATTGTTATAGGGGCTCATAATATTATCTATCAGCACTTAGTTTTGCAATTTATCCTCCCTTATGGTCTGTTCATCACCAGCAAAAGAAATCTAAGGACCAGAATTCTCAGAACATTTACTTGGACATTAACAGCCATCTTTGTAAGATATTGATGAAACAAACTAGCCATTAATCAATCAATTTAGTCCATGCTAGATTTGCTAAAATCCTTTAATTGTTGATATGTTCATCAACTCCATGATCTGATAACTTCCTTTAATTGTTGAGAGTAGAGAAGGTGCAAAGCTAGCTTTAGACAACCAAATGGGAGGGGTATGTATGCAGAAGGCAATCTTAAACCACCATTAAATATAAAAAGTGACTATTTGGTTCCAACAACTTCATAGTATAAACCTATGTACAAAAACATACAGACAAAACACATAGCAATCTTGATGAGGTCTAGAAATGGTCATGATCAACGACTTGCCTATACAATAGGGTTCTAGGAAGACCATTTGGCCTCTATGAAAACGCAATTGAAATAATAGACATCAAGAATTTGTAAAATGGAAGGTCTGATGTAGCAAGGTTTGTGGAATTAAAGGTACAGTGTACCGCCACATTTTGCATTAAATTGTGACAAATAATTGGTTCTGGAGTGTGTCAAGAATAGACCACAAACCGGTGGTAAATATATTAAAACAACTTTAAGGCCAGAATGATCCACTAATGGTCACCCATTTATTTATTTTTTATTCTTTAACTGTATTTTCTCTTCTACAGATTTTCATACCAATATGTAAATTTAGTACAGTATCCTTTCAAAAGGTTCAATATATGAATTATATCATACTTCACTCTCTCTATTTGTGTGTGTATGTCTAGTTCAATCTCTGGTTCTTCAATTCTTTTTTCAAGCAACAGATAGGCAAGTCTATCAACCCTATAATATCAAGATTCAAAACCAAGAGGATTCATATGCAGAAAGCAATTGGACTAGAACAAAAAGAAAATAACTGTAGACATATTCAATCACTTAGTATTTAGGACAATTGTCGCACTGCATCATATTTAAGATTCTAACAGCAGCATACCCATTAACTTTGCTATCCACAAAATTAGCTACTTCTACCATGTTAGCCAAACAAAAGTTTGACATTAAAATATAATACACGCTACTCAACAGCATATTGCCAAAAATATCATTGCTATAGACAGCATCATTTTATTTACTTTCATTCCCTCCACAATAACATATGCAACTATGTACAAAAACTTAACCTTAAATGGGAGCAAAGAATGGCTAGTTGTTGCATCGTTGCTCCCATCCATGCAAAAATCCATCCTGCTAGGTGTTGGAGATGTGAGGGTAGTACTACCAAAGCTTGGAGACTGCCAAGGAAGATCAGACTGCATGTATGATTTAGCCAAACCCACTAGTGAGAATTCTTCATCATGAGCATTCTGTAAAGTGGCATCAATAGAAATAAAGCATCAATAGAAATAAAGTAACAATATTATAATTTCCCAGTGTATCTTAAAATTGCTAGAAACTAACATATGATGCATACAAATCTACTTTATTTGTGTTATACCTGGATAATTTTTCGAACTAGTTTTTCCTTTTTTTCCACACAGTTAATTTTTAAAATATTTCTGCCAAGCTCAAATTAAAAATTCTCTTTAGTGTTATTGAATCAATTTTAATTTAAATTAATTTATGTGGATTTGGTAATCAACTAATGCTGCAATTATTCGCCTTGAATTAGGTTGTGTCCACTTAAATTGTTTAGACACAAATTAGTGCAGTAAATGCACCATTGGGGGATTACCAAACCTACTTGAATTAATTTAAGTTAAAATTGATTTAAAAATAAGGAGAAAATTTTAATTTCAGATTAATAGAAATAACTTAAAAATTAACTGTGTTGGGAAAAAAGAGAGTAAATTTCAAAATTCAGGGTATAACAATTTGGGAGTTGGGCATGATCAGATTACTCAAACAGTCCCATTAAAAAAAAAGTTCTTTTTTATCATAAACATGTTAAACAGTTAAAGCATATTGGAATTTCAGATCTGATCCAAATGCACTGCAGATAAAAGTGCAGCCTTTTCTGCAATGCATGGAACATAAATGCCAGTGAGTTAGGAGTAATGTGCAAAGGTACAAACTTTTCTATGCAGGTCACATCATACAGGCAAGAACAAAAATGACTCATTTTGTCCAACATGTGCTACCACAAGATCAAGCACATGATGCTGTCACCAAAGCAGTATAGTTTTAACCCCTGCTAAATATTTCTACATCTACAGTTGCCATATATCTATGCCTGAATAATATTTATGAATTCATAAACCCTGGCAAAGTCAGCATAAAGTTCCAACAAACAAAATGAAAACTAAGAAAATACCTAGTAAAAGACTAAAAATTCACTTATATAGGTGACTACAAGAACAGATGAGAAAACTTAATTCATATAATTGTAAAACAGACTCTTCTCATATACGTGGTAAACTGGTAATGACTTGTCAAAGCACCCAAGCATTTGCTCAAATTCACCGATAATGTTGATTGACTGGCACAAAGAACCTACAACCAAAGAGTGAGTTGGGGTCCCTATGAATTATGGGCTTCACAAACTTACAGGATTAGATCAGTCAACACCAACAAACCAAAACAATAAATGAGTCTCGGCATTCTTTTTTCCATAGTATATGTATGGTAAAGTTCACTTGGCGCTCTCTTAATAGTTTCTATGATTTTAGTCTTCCAATATAGTTATGGCCTTATGGGCTTATTTTAAATGTGAACGTTGAAGTTTGAACAAGTCGAATTCATGTATAAAATGTTTTGTTTGATTGAATTTTAAAGCATTTAAGTCTTCTAAGTGCTAAATCTATAATTTCACATGGAAAAAGCTTTTTAAGAAAAAGGTAAGGACTTGAGTACTGAGGTTGTTCCAAAATATCCTGTTAAGAGCCCTTCTCTCTTAAAGAGCCAGCCCAGAGGCCACAGCTTTATTCCATATAGGCCTTTGAAGGAAGTCACTAGTGGACGCAACTCAATCCCTTGCTCATAACATATCTGGTATGCCACTATGCCTCCTTACGTTTGGCCCACACTGATACATGGTATGGGTTGAAACAGTACATGTACCGGTCTCAATCCAAGTGAGCTCACAAGATAGTTACTTTGAACCTTATACTAAATGCTTTGTTTTTTTACAGTTACTAAATTCATTTATATTTTACATGAGATGGGGTGAGAGATGTTTTGGGACTATTCCAAAACATGTCCAATGCCCATGTCAGAGTGAGAGATGAGGGCCATTAAACAAATTAAACCAGCCATTAAAAGCGAAAAAAGGCTAAACTAGGCTTTCTTGGCTAATGTAATGTAATTTCAATAGCTACATTAGTTGTTGGGTAGGGTTGTCCATTTGGTTCAAGGTTCAAACCAAACTGAACCAAACCAAATTTGATTGACCATACCAACTCGCTTGTAAATTTGCAATTGAAATAATGTCCAAACTCCAAAGGAAACTAAATCGATTTTTTTGGTTCCAATTCAGTTTGAAACTTTGAATTGAAATTAATATCAAAAATTAATGTATACTATCAACCCAATAAAATATTTATAAACCAATCAACCCATATTTCAAACAAGGCATCCTCTGAACATTTGCAAGTATTCTTTTAACAGGCTATAAATTGTTTGGATTATTTAAGCTTAAAACGTACTTGCAGTTATAAATAAGCCTATGTTGGTTTTTTAAGACCATTTGTAGGCATGTTGTATAAGTTCCACCTGGTATGATCCAGTATTTTAAGCAGTGCATCTAGCATTAGCATTACTATAATGTTTTCTTTTATAAGATCAGGCATTTGCCCTAAGAACTCTACACATAATTATGAGTTTTTAAAATGGTTCATAACATCAGAAGAAAATCTTAGATCCCACCAATGATAATTTCTAATGGTAGAGAAAATAAGATTTGATTTCCTATAAGCTTGCTTTGGAGTTGCGGAAGGCAGACCAACTTCCCAATCAAGTCTATTTAGAAAGAATAGATATATTGCAGAAAATGGTAAAGAGAATAGCAGATTTTAGTGCTATTTCAAGGATATGAACATTTCAAAGCGAAGGCAATATAAAGATAGAATGAACCAATGAAAAGAAAAAAAAAACTATAAATTATTTAAGAAAACAACTTAATCAAGTGAGATTAAGTGCGCCTTACATAATGGAGCATATCTGTGTTCAAAATGCAAGGTCCACGAACAGGATCAACCTTGGAGTTTGATGACAGTTTCTTCTCCTCTATCCATTTCTTGGCCTCCATTACGGCTGTGTTCTGTACATCAGGTTTACATGCTTCCAAAGCAGGAGTCCTAGGAGAACGAGAACTAAAATCATCTGGAGGGTCCAGAACTGTTCCAGGTAGATCTGTACTCCGCTTCAAGGATAGCCAAGATCCAGAAGAGTCAATCTGGTTGCCAGGATCCCTGTTTGACACCCCCTTTTCTACTCCATCCTGAACAAATTCTGGAGAATCGACTACTCGAGATTGTAACAATTTTGTGAGTCTGTCACATTCATCCCTAGAAACAAATATTAGAGTTTCAGTGAGATAATTATACGCTTCCAGATAGTCTGGATAATAGTAGTATATATTGATGCAACCTGTGGCATGTGTTTTCTATATAAATTGTTAACCATCCAAAAGATAGTTCCTTAACTCAGGCAGAAAATATTTATTCACAAATTCAAACATTTTACTCCACACAATGGTCTGATATGTTTTTTATTTTTTTCCTTTAATTCTATTACCATTCAATAAAATTCACCTAAAGAGCTGATATGTTTTTTATTTTGTTCCTTTAATTCTATTACCATTCAATAAAATTCACCTAAAGAGCGAAGGTTTTCATGCACTCCTACCACAAGAAACCAAAAAGGAGTATGTCTTCCTTTTTTAACAGTTCAAAGTATTTTCCTTTACTTTTCAGTTTTCATGGAAGACATTTTGATGAGAAATCCACTCTCATCATGTTTCTTGGAACTAAACAAACCATGGGTACAGTGATGGTAACTTTTCTCTTTTTCCCATTTTTTGGCACTCAAAAACATGTTACAATTGCAAATGCACTATAATTGCACTGTTCAGTATACTTCTGATAGTTGGTGAGATGTCAAATAGAACATTAAGTAGCCTTTGATGGCAAAATATGGATTGATTTTAACTTATTTGTGGATGTTTGCACAGTCTAATGGCATGGTCAAATATAAAGATTCCTCTAGTGCAAGCTTATTATCGCGACAAAAAAAAATTCGCGGTAGCGAACCTTGATATCGATATATCGTTTCGCGACCGATATATCGTCCGCGTCGCGATATATCGACAATATAATATATATTATAAATATAAATTATAAAATATATATATATAATAATAATAACATTGAAAGTCATCACTTGTGACATTGCACATAGCAAAGTAGCAAACATAGAATATACAAACCACCCACATAGCAAAGTAGCAAAGTAACAAAGTAGCAAACATAGAATATACAAAAATCCAATTCACATAGCATGAACAATAAACATCAAGTAGCTAAAGTCATCACAATCACCAAATCTCATCAAACATGACAATGTTAGAAATGCAGTCACAAATCTAGTAGCCTCGGGTCTAACAAAATCATGTCCGTTAGTGTGCTCCCTCATCGCATCAAGAAGGCGACCATGTCTATAAATGAATGTGGTCAATGATCTTGCTCTTGCGATTGTAGGCTTGAATTCTTTCATTTTTCCCACATCTTCCAACATAAGGTCCAAGCAATGTGCGGCACAAGGGGTCCAAAACAGTGTAGGCAACCTTTGCTCCAACAATCTCTCCGCTGCCTTATAGTTGACGCCATTATCTGTGATAACTTGAACAATATTACTTGGGCCAATTTCTTCAATCTTGGTCTCAAGTAAGTCAGCCAACATCTGAGCATCATGACACTGACTTGAAGCATCAATAGAGCCAAGAAAAATAGTCTCTTGCGGACTATTTACAAGAAAATTTATCAATTGTCTCCCTCTTCTGTCTGTCCACCCATCTGACATAAGAGTACACCCATCTCTTTCCCAAACCTCTTCATGTTTGCGCTTTAAATCTTCTGTTTGTTCTTTTGCCTTTTTTAATAAAGGAACCCGCAACTCATGATATGTGGGTGGTATGTAGCCCGATCCAATTTGTGTTATGCCTTCAACCATCAACTCATAGCTTCTTGAGTTTGCCGCATTGAAAGGAATGGCATTCTCATAGAAGAAGTTGGCTACATACATGTTAACTTTTTCAATAGCCTATTTTGTCTTCAAAGACCTTTCAATGGTCTGTTGGCTAGGACCTTTGGAGTGTCTTTCATCCACAATTTCTTCTGGAGTTCTCTGTAACAATCCATCAATCTTGGTTTGTGATGTGGATTGTGAGTGTGACACTTGTGACATTGCTGCAAACTGAATAGCAGCCTCTTTTTTTTTCTTCTTGTAAATTATTCCCGAGCTTGGCATGGAGTTGGAAGCTGTAGAATGGTCTACTGGTGCCACTGCTTCTTGTTCATCATCCAAACTGAATGGTGTCTTCCTCTTAGCTGCAAGGGCATCATGCATTTCTCTCATTATCAGCGTTGTGGTTTTATCACATTTTTTCACGTCTCCATAACCACCCACCAAATGTTGTTTAAGTCTTGTGATTCCCCCATTCAATTGGTTGCCACAAAGTGAACATGCAATCAATTGTCTTTTGTTTTAATCCGGCTAATATCCATATCTCCAACCAATATCTTTCGAGTTTGGTTTCCGTTTAGGATCTTTAGAAGGATCATAAGGCGTTTCACCGGAATTTCCCTCCATAATTTACTGCACAATATAAACAATGTTGCACACAAATACACAATACAAAATGAACACAGGCACACAGCTAAACAAGGACAATGCAAATATACTATCAACTTATCAAGCATAAACAAGGAATCAAACTGATTCCAAAACGACTAACTAGCTTAGCTGTTCTGGAATCAAAACCAGAACAGCTAAGCTGTTCTTGATTCAAGAACAGCTTAAGGCTGTGTCCAGAACAGCTTTAAGCTGTTCTTGATTCAAGAAGACAAGAACAGCTTAAGGCTGTTCTTGATTCATCATTCAAGAACAGCTTAGCTGTTCTGGTTTGCAGCAGCTATGTCGGAAAAAAAAAGAAATGGCGGAAATGTCACAAGAATAAAAAATGGCGGAAAATGGAAATGCAGACGTGCCGAGCCGTGGAGAGAAGATCGCCGGAACATACCTGGCCGGAAAATAGAAAAGCTTCGCCGGAGAAGTGAGGCGCCGACGGGATGCGAGGAAGCTTCCGAGAGAGTCGCCGACGGGGAGGGAGGAAGAAGATTGAAGAAGATACAGGCGCCGATCGGAGGGTTTAAGTTAGGTTTTTTTTAAAAAAAAATCAATAATTTAGATATCCTTATCACTAAGTTGGATGAAAAAAATCGCAAAAAAAAACCCTGGCCCAGCGGTGGAACCTTTCCGGTCCACCGTGCGGGCCAGGGTTCGAATCCCGTGTTTTTTTTTTCTTTTCTTGTACCGCCTATCTCGTCGGGATCTCGTCCAATCTTGGACGAGATCCCAACGAGATAGGCGATATCTCGGGATTGCCTGTATCGTCCAGACAATACAGGCAAATCTATCGAGACAGCGATATCTCGTCGCTATCTCGACGAGATAGCGACGAGATGATAACCCTGCTCTAGTGGCAAACAAAGTTTAACGAAATCAGAAATAATGCATATCAACATAAAGATCAAAAATCTGCCAAGCATGCAGACAGTTGGTAAGCATTTGATGCTAGAAAAATTCAGCTATCAGAAAGCTGTCACTAAAGAATGATAATTCAATTAGTGAAGCTACTACAAAAACATAATATTTATAGTCAAAGTGAGTAAAGTTGTCACCGAAGTATGGTGGGAGTACAAATAATGGAAAAGAGCAAAAATTGTGAAAGTAACCATTTTGACGGCTAACATTATCTCTTTCCAATCAAAATAACCTTTGTGAACATTTTCCTACAGCTGTTTTAGATTTTTAGAAAAAAAGGAAATTTTGAACACAATTTAAAAATTTTAAACCAAACTAATCTTTGCTCAGAAAAGCACTTTTCTTAGAGTACTGAACAGGGCATAATGCAAGAACTTCCTAAGAATAGAATGGTATAGTGCAGAAAAAAAAATCCTAGGATAATTCAGAAAGACAATTTAGAAACAGAAGCAAGGTCAATGCTGAAAGTAAGGAATTACAAACTTCTCAAAATCTCAAATGGCAAGCCAACAGTTCAATTAATGAATATGACAAAGATGTGATGTATATTTTTTATCATATGGCACGCAATGAATAAGATGCACACATGAAAACGTAAAAAGAGAATCCATCCACATAGGGAGTTTTAAAGGAAGGATATTAGTGGAAAAATAGAGCAATGATAAATGAAGAAATCTTCAACTACCTTGAGAAAGTCTCCTGTGAGAGCAACTTCTCGATAGCAAGTTTGCTTTCATTTAATGGGACAATTGCATGTGATCCCTCCATGGAGTCGGTAATCAACTCTGCTGTCTTTTGTTCCTGAGCATATAAAACATCTTCATTCATTCCCTAACAGACACTATAATTTAGAATTTAGTTTAAGGAAAAAAGGCAAAACCTAATCGACTATTAGGCATAGATATCAACAGAAAGCAGTTGCCTCTGAAGCATCATGAAAAGGCAACATGTCTAAAAATTCTCAAAATTCACAATCAGCAGGTTAATACACCAAGACCATGTATAGTAAAAAGAGTAAGGAGAAACATAAGAAAGAATTACTTGATTGAATCCACAAATTTGTTTAGGTGCACCAATGTTCTCCTCTTCATCTGAAAAGTAGGTAAAGAAAAACATCAGCTATCAGCTACACTATGAAAATTGTAAGTCAATAAAGAAACCCATTCAGGACCGTCAAAGGACATCTTCCATAATCACTGACAACCGAACACAGTTAGCTGACTCAGTCTCACATCTCATATTGCATAGAAAGATCAAATTCCTACCAGCTTGCAAAATATCTATCTATGAAATTATTCTGAGATGTGTCTGCGGCATCTAAGAATGTTTGATGATCAAAGTACAATGCTCAAGTTTTACCAAGAAAATTTGACCATAAATTTCAGTCAAGAAAATAGAAAAAAGTTACCAAAATCCAAAGAAAAATGTGTATATACGTACACATTGCTACAAGCACAACAAAATGGCATAAGCAACCTTCCATTAATAAACAAACAGGTTTTTGTTTTACTTATTAACATGTTTGACACTGTTAGCGCTTTAGCGGTAACATCCTCTACTCACACTCCTATTAAGGGCAAGATCATCTAATCTTTTGGGGATGAAAGGCGATCTCAATGCACAAAGCTCCCACTAACATGAGGTCCAGGGAGGGTTAATGTACCCTAGCATAAAAAGTTGTTGTTTCTGCAACTAAATCCCTGGTTTCCAGTAGCAATTCAAAATCAAACTATAAAGCTGCAACAATGCAAAATTCCAAAGAATAAGAAAGATGTCTAAAATTACAAAGCTTTTTGTATTGCCTACGATGGTCATTTTATTGCAAAAGCACTAAGTTTCCCATATTCTACTACAGATCGTTATTAGAACACAACACTCAACCACCCCTACTTTTGTTTCTTTTGTCCAATCTATCAATCAACTACTTATCTTGAGTGTGACTCTTAACCATCTGCTGTGGAATATCTTTCAAATGAATAAATAAAGTAATATGACAGCTAAACAGATGTTATTCATTAATTGCTTGTGTGGTTCTTACTTCCTAGCTCACAGCTTTCACGTTATTTTATTTTTTCTTCAAATAAATATGTATTGCATGAATAAAATATCAAATAAGAACGAACCCTTACTTCCCAATCTCTTAAATTCTTAATTATTTCATATTAATACTTCCATGGAGGGAATAAGTTACACAAAAAGGAAAAACGTAGGACAGACAACAGAGTAAGAACTAAGAAGTTAAACAAATCCAATTGACACACAGAAGTTTTTAATAAACAGCTTTGAAGGAAGTGGAAGACTTCATATAAACGAGTTTCTTTATAACCAGGGTGTAACTTCAGCTCCATGATATAACCATTAGTCAGGAATTTTAAAATAAAAGTTTAAGTTAATTCAGAGAGAGAGAGTATTAGTGTGAGAAAGTTCAAGATCCTATAATAGTCAACAATAGCCCAGTAATAACGGAGGAGGGAAAAAAGAAGAAACAAATCACCAAAGCGATGGCTGCTGTCTTCGTCGGAGGAATAATCCGAAGAGGAAGGAGATGAGCGGAACACCGAGGAGATGAGCTTCCCAGCACCGGAGACGATGCCGAGGAGCCACCTAGGGCTCCCGGCGGGAGGTGGAGGAGGCGGGAGAGCGGGAGGCTGGGGGCGCGCGTAGGGAGAGGCCGGAGGGTTCTGGGACGCTCGCCGGTTTCGGATAATCTTCCCACCCGATCCGCCTTCCTCCGCCCGGCGGCGAGCCCTAAACAGGGACGCCATGGCCGACGGAGAGAGTGGCGAAGCCGCGGAAGGAGGGGAAGAGAGAATTGGTGCTGGTCGATCGATTTCAGAAGGAGAAATTGGAAGAAGGGGGAAGAAGTAGGGAATTGAATCCCCAGCCAAATCTCGTCGCGGACACAGAGGGTCGGAATTGAAATGGGGTAGCGGAGAACGACCAACGGATTACTTTTTTTCAAGCATCTGTCCGCAAGGACCGCGAGTGCGGATGAAAATTTGTTGCGGCATGTCTTCGACACGTGACATAAAGCACGCGCTATTCACGTTATTAGGAAATTGGCTTTGAGGAGTGGGATAATTATGCGTTGTTGGCTTTATGGCCACGCAAAGACCGTTGGAGTGTTGGTATTAGGGGTGAGTTCGGCCTAATACGGTGGATTTTGAGTCGTGACGTAAATATATATTTTGATTCCGATTTCGAATATGAAGTATTTTGGTTTTGATCCATCCCGAATTTCTTAGGACGGGACCGAGACATTTCGAATTTGTTAATATTTTTTCTACAAAATAAAAATAGTATCTACATTAAATAACTAATGGTGCATTATATTATGATGTTTCAAAAAAATAATATTAAATAATTTATCATACTTATATCATAAATCGGACCGGGATGAGACTATTCCAATTTTTTTATGATGTCTCGATCACGTCCTAGTTTTTAATGGACCATCTCACCCAAATTTTCTACCTAGCTACTCTGGATTTTGGGGGTCATAATCTTATTCAGACGTCTTGCATATGGAGGGGCATTTCTTCCTTATTATACCTCTTCAAGATCGCCACGGAGCTAAGGGTTGGAGAGGGTTCGAGGGTTCATTTTTTGAAAGATGGTTGGCTTCCCGGCCCCCCTCTCATGGATAAATTTCCCCACATGTTCGCTTTGGCCAGCGCCCCGAATGCTCGCATTGCCGATTTAAAATAGTACAACTCGGATGACTCCCCAGTCGGTTGGAATATCCAGTTCAATAATTTGGTGCACATCTCGGATATTTTGTACCTTTCGGAAGATATTCAGAACTCCCTTTTCAGTACCGAGGATGACTCGGTCGAGTGGAAATGGTCCTCGTCAAGACAGTTCTCAACTAAGTCACTTTACCACATCCTAAATTTTCGAGGAGTTAGAGATCCAATGGCTTCTTATATTTGGCAACCATCTTGTCCTAGAAATATTTCCATCATGAATTGGTTCGCAGTCCGAGATAAACTTAATACACGAGACAGATTGCTTAGACATGGAGTCCGGGTCGATCCCATATGTGTTCTTTGTAGGACCGACGCAAAATCGCATGATCGCATCTTTTTGCACTGTCCCTTCACACGGTTGGGCTCACTACTGGAATAATAGGCATCAGCAACGGCTTCAGCCGTTGCTGAGCCATTGCTGAAAACCATCAGCAACAGCCCAGCCCGTTGCAACAGAGTCGTGGCAGAAACACGCATTGTTGATAATTGAGCAATGGGTCAGCAACGCTCGCTCGGGCCGTTGCTAATAATATTATCAGCAACGGCTTTCCCATGGACGCAGGGCCGTTGTAGGTATGAACATCAGCAACGGCCCTGTCGGTCGTGGCAAGACCGTCAGTGAAATCCGGTCATCAGCAATGGCTTACGATACACTTTCAGTAATGGCTTTCCCACGGATAGTCGTGGGAAAGCCGTTGCTGATGATGTAAACTTGCAATTAAAAAAATTTCAAATTTCAAATTTCCATTAATACATTGATACATTATATGATACATAACTCACACACCCATACACCCATACACACATTCATTCACATACACATCACAGATACACCCAAATATACATCAAAATAATTATACTTATATTTATAATTATCCACAATCATATTAAAATTATTTGTGATACCCAAAATCTTAATAATAAAATCTTATTCTTGAGCGGGGGATCGTGGGCCCTAGTTAACACGGATTGGCGGGAAGCTTCGGGATTAGACCCGAGTATTAAGGGAAATTTTATTTGTCTTATCTCTGTGATTTAGCATGCTAGGATGATAGAGGATTTTGAGACGAATTTAGAGATGCAATCGGATCTCGAATCGGAGTTAGAACGGATGAGTTATGGCCTGTTTAAGTCAGATAGCTTGAGTAGGGGTATTTTGGTCATTTGGATCCAACCGGTGTCTATAAATTAGACCCTGGGGTGTGCAGCCAGGGGTTTTGAGCCGCACACCACCCGAGGCAAAGGAGAGGAGAGAGAGGGCACCGTCGAGGAGGAGGAGCCGTCGGAGCCGGATTTTTGCGAGTTCGTCGATGTCGATCGGGGAAGATCCTGCGCGTCTTTTCCTTCCGTTTTCTCTCCATCCGGTGAGTGGATTTAGGCCCTCTTTTCTCCAATTCTTGATTCATGTCGTTGTTCTCATGTCTCGGGGTTTTTCATCGATTTTTGACGTGTTTTCTCGTATTGGTCAGAAGTCAAACCGATCATTTCTTAATTAAACTATGTTGGAATAAAATATCATTTTCTTTTCTCTACCCTCTTCATGTTCATCTTGTCGGCAGGCGCCGGCCGTGCAAGGAGGCGGTGGCCGGCGGCGGCGGACGTCGGCGGCGGCGGTAGTGGGCTCGGCGAGGCATGCGGAGGCAGCGGTGCCCGGCGAGTAGCGACGCTGCCACCGCCGCGTGGCGGCGGCGGGGCGTTGGCAGGTGCCGGCGTTGGCGCCAGCGACTCGGGCGGCCCGGTGGCGGCCGGAGAAGGGGCAGCGGCGGCTGGGTTGGGGGGGAGAGGAGGAAGATGACCTAAGGGGGTGAGTTAAATGGAGGGTTGAGATTGATTTGGGTAAGATGAAGGGTTGGATTGAATTGGTTGAGATGAAGGACATGGATTTGATCTTGTGTAGATGTAAGACTTAGATTGCATCAGGATAGATGGAGGGATGAGATTGCATCAGGATAGATGTAAGGCTGTGGATGTATCATGTTAGATGTAAGGCTGAGATTTCATCTGGTTAGATGAAATGTTGAGATTGCATCAGGTTAGAGAGAGGGTTGTGATTGCATTTGGTTATATGAAAGGTTGTGATTGCATCATGTAGATGGAGGGCTGTGATTGCATCATGTAGATGGAGAGCTGTGATTGTATCTGGTTAGATGGAGGGTTGTGATTGCATCTAAGGTTATGATTTAATCATGTAGATGTATGGTGGTGATTGCATCTGGTTAGATGTAAGGCCGAGATTACATCAGGTTAAATAGAGGGCTGTGATTGCATCATATTAGATGGAAGGTTGTGATGTGATCCTGTTTAGATAAAGAGCTGAGATTTTATACCCGATTTATTTATTTATTGTAACACCGTTATATTTATTTATTTATAGCAGTGATTTATTAAATAAATTAAGACATTATTTCCATTATTCTAAATAATTATTTGGAGGCTTTATAGTTAGCAAAAATATTCATGTAATATATGAATTTTTACCTAATCGACATTCCGGATTCACTGGTGAGATCTGTTTCACCATCAAAGCTTCGAATTTTGGAAACAGTAGGCGGATGTCGCCTCGTTTTGCATGCCAAGCTGAAAAATCATCTTTTATATATTTTTATGATTCAATCTGAGATAATTCATGGATATAGTAGTTAATGAGGTGAATTTTATCCTAGATCAGTGGTTTTTTTGACGAGTTGTTTTATCATGTTCCAGTTCATTGATTTATAGTCGGAGTTTCTTTTTGGCACTGCTTTTGTTGATACACATGCATCTTTTCTTATAGTGCAATAATTCTATTTTATGATTGTTTATTTGTGCTGAGCATTCATGATTTATGAGCACTATTTATACATATATATCGGTATGTGATTGTGATGTATAGCATGAGGAGATGGAGGATGAGGTATGCACTTGACACACCTTTTATTACTTGTTGATAGCACACATTGTTCATACTTATATATTTGTGTGTGTGGTGTTGTGATGTGCTTGTTGTATTTCCCGGAAGCCTCGCTGGTGAGGGAAGGGTATGCCCCAAAGAGACAGCGTTGGCCTTATTTGGAAAGTCCGGCTGATGAGGGGAGATCATACCCCAAAGAGACGGTCCGGAGACCCGAGCAGGTGAGAGGAACGTATGCCCCAACATGCTAGCTCGGAAGAGCCAGTGCCAGTGAGGGGAGGGCATGCCCCAAAGAGACGACACTAAGCTAGGTGGTAGTTCGGCGGCCACCGGTCTACCTACCCTATGTAACTATGTGGGACCGACGGGTCCGGAGAGCATACATATGATTGGGGTGTTGTATTGCATGCATATGATTGAGGTGTTGCATTCATTCTAGTTTATTGTTGCGGATATGTTTATATATATTAATGGATGCTTATTCTTATTGTTGTGGATATTAGTAGGGTAGCAGATGTGTTATTGATGCTTGTTTCGTCATTTTAAAAAAAAAAGATATTTTATACTTGTTGACGGGTGTTGATTTCATGCATAGAGCTATGGCCGGATATATTATTGCTGATTTATTCTGACGTTATTGTTACGTTATTTATATCGGTTATTTGTGTTTTTATGCATGATGATTGAGTTGGTGAATTGAGGACTGATCTGCTCACTAAGTCTTAGTTGGACTTACCCCTCATTACTATTATTTTGCAGCAACTGAGCTATATCAAAGAGGTAACGGGGTGCAGTAGCACGGCTGGTGGCGGCAGGGTAGCGAGTCTCGTGACATATCGTGATCGAGGAGGATACCTGAGTCATTTTAGTGTCTCTTTGAGTTGTTGAGTCATATTGACTCGGGTCGTGATTTTCGCATTTATTTTTATTTGGGGAGTCTTGTTATTTATTTGAACTCCTTTTTAATAACTTGTTCAAAGTGTTCATATTGAGTTTTGGTTTGGTTTGGTTTGGTTCGTGATGTCATGTCTATTCTTTTCAAAAAAAAATCTCCCACTGTTCAGGTTATTATTGTTGTGTTTGATTTGGGTTAGGCTTCGGGATACGTGGCGTATCCTGGCCGGTCATACCGGATTTGGGGTGTGACAAAGTTGGTATCATAATGGGTACGACAATAGGATGGTAGGTATCGTATGGGGGCATTGCTAGCGTGTTCACATATGGTACGTCCTAGCCAGCGGCGATACGTATTTTTTGTTTAAGTTGATTATTTATATAATTAATTGTGTGGTTATTGCGTTCTTACTTCTAGAAATGTAGACCCATAATGATGTTTTATTTATTTATTGTATGTTTTCTTGATAGTCAATCGGCAATGTAGTAAGAGTGGTTTAGGGATTTAATTCCTTAGAAAAACCTTCTCTTGTTTAGCCAACCCATATGAGGGGAAGGCTTGATCGGATATTCAAATTCGGAACTAGACTATCAATATCCAAACAAAACAAGTTAATCAAGTATATATAGTAACCAAGTAACAAAGTTAATATCTAAACAAAACAATAAAATCTCACGACGATAATGGAGGATGGTTTGGATCATATGACGGGGTCTGAAGTGCTTGGGTGTACACCGGCGTGGACTGACTCGAGGACGATGAATCAGATGATGCCGAAGGGATGCCTGCTCCAGTATGACCTGACATGTTGCGTAGCATAGCATGGATCTTCGTTATCATCTGACTGTGATGCTCCATCATCTCACTCTGATGTGCGACCGTATCCTCCAGTGTCTTTATCCTGTCACTCTGATCATAACTAAACCTGCAGGTGGACGACCGCTCATCAGCGACCGAAGGGGTCAGTGCCCCAAGTGGCCCTAGCATCGCTCACGCATGACCACTATCTGTAAATCCATATAAGTGGTCGTGGTCCCAGCCACTTGCAACCTCGACCCACGCTCATGCGTCTAAGTCCTCCAGGGTGCCCCTGCGCTGCATCACCGTCTGAGTGATTTTAGAATGAGATTTTTCATCCGTTCTGAAGACTGAATGATTTAGAGTGTTCCATACAATACGGACAAGAGAGTCGACCGTGAGTGCTCCAACCAAACAACATGTCGTACGCCAAAAAATCATTGATTGTCCACAAAACCGCGGCCTTTAAATTGAACTTTTGCTTCTGATGACAATCATAAGTGACAGCTCTCTCGGTCCACAATGTTTTCAATTCATCTATCAAAGGTCTGAGAAACACGTCAATTTCTTTTCGCAGACCCTTAGGACCCGGAATAATCATCGAAAGATAAATAAATTCATCTTTCATACACATTGACGGTGGAAAATTATAAACTATTAACAGCACAGGCCAAACTGAATAAGGAGTTGCGGAATGACCAAACGGATTAAAACCATCTGTGCACAATCTCAATCTGATATTTCTAGTATCCCTAGCAAATGAAGGATAACATGTATCCAAATATTTCCATGCATCACTATCGGATGAATGAGTCATTACTGTATCATCACGACTTCTTGCATGCCAACTCATGTAAGCGACCATCTTTTCCAACATGAATAATCTTTGAAGCCTCGGTGTTAATGGAAAATATGGAAGCACCTTAAACAAGATATTTTTCTGTCGGATCAATTTCTTCTCCTTGTAACGAGGATATTAACATACAGGGCATTTATCCAACTGCACATTTTCTTTATAATATAAAATGCAGTTATTTTGACATGCGTGTACTTTTTCGTACTCAAGCCCTAATTTTTTCATCAATTTTTTAGTCTTATAAAAAGTTGGCTCAAACTTGTTATCAGTAGGCAGTATTCCATTAATCAATCCTGCAATTCGATCAAACGTAACCCCACTGATATCATAATTGGACTTGATGTTTAAGAGCTGCGTTATTGCCGAAAATCTAGTGTATTTAGGACAATTCTCATATAAAGGTTCATCTGCAGCTTCCAACATCTCATAAAATTCTGCAGCTTCTTTATTCGGCAATTCAATCTCTACCGTAGTTTATACTTCTGTCATATCAACACCTGTAGTATCTGGTGGCACTGACGTCTCAGTAACTGGCCGATCGACGTTATCATTCAGGTGGAATTGACCCCTAAGACTATCAAGTATCATAGTTCTATAGGGATTAGATGGACTGGATGAAGAAACACCAGCAGAGGAAGATTCACCATGTGTCTGAACGACAGGATTGCTCGACGTCCCGACTTCACGTGACTCCCCATGACAAGTCCATAGAAAATATCTTTGTGCAAATCCTTTGCTATATAGATGCAGAGTGACAGTCTCCTGATCCAAAAATTGTCCATTCAAGCAAATACGGCACGGACATCGGATTTTATCACTGACGCTAACGAATTTTCGATTCGAATAGGCGAAATTTAGGAAGTATGTTACGCCTAATCCAAACTCATTCGTTAAAGCTCCACAATCAAAACGTCGATACATCCAACTTCGATCGTCCGACATGTTTTGTCAAAAAGTTGACAATATCTTTAGGTGGCCGGGATGGTCTTATTCCTTTCGGAATTTATGTTATTCATATTGCACTAAGTATTTCTTTTAACAGCTAACTTCATTCTAAATTTTGGCAGCATCTCCCTACAGTTCTCCGAATATGCATATTATCTGGGTGCGTATCGGACAACAAGAGAGATACTGCCAAAATTTAGAATGAGTTAACAGTTAAAAGAAAAAACTAAGTGCAATACAAATAACTATATTCCCAAATTGTCCAATCAAGGATAATACAAGGGTTGCACATCGTATAAAATATCATCTACTTATTTTACACAAACATACAACCCCCGAACGGATCTAAGGTTTTGCACTCGTCGATGCGTACGCGAAACTTATCAACTCGTCAGAAGGATGATTATTTTCTAAATATTTTGAGTCAGTTCGAGTCCATAGTGGATAATTTCGACGCGAGTCCAAAGTGGACGATTCCAGCGCGAGTCCAAAGTGGACGATTTCAGTGCGAGTCCGAAATGGACGATTCCGGCGCGAGTCCACTGAGGACGACTCTGGACTAATTAATATTTTAACTAATTAATATTAATCTAAAACATAACATTAATCTAAAACATAACATTAATCTAAATAGATTAATCTAAACCCTAAAAATTAATCTAATAATTAATCTATAAATTAAACAACTAATCTAAAAAGTATTATTTTAATCAATTTTCGGCGTCGGAGTCTAGTGTCCGGCGTCCAGTGCCCAGACACTGGATAATGATCCGATCGGTGGCCAGCCGGCCATCGACCGTTGAACGCCGATCCGGCCGGATCTAGATTGAATGAAGAGGAGGATAGCCGAAGAGACTTACCTGGATCAATAGAAGACGGCGGCAGGATCTGGCGATTGAGGATGGGGCGACGGCGTCGGCAGCGGCAACAGGCGGGGGCAGTAGCGGCGGCAGCAGAGGAAGAGGAAGAAGGAGGAAAGGGCGGGTGCGAACCCTCAGCCTATATAAATTTATCAACAACGGTGTTGTTACAGCTCACTGGTCCGTTAGAAAGCTGTTGTTGATAAGTAACATCATCAGCAATGACTCACTTACCCATTAGAACGCCGTTGCTAATAAGTATTTTATTTTCGCGCCGCTGGCGCGCGATCGACTCAAGAGTGACGGATGTCGTAGCCGTAACTAAGCTGTTGCTGATGTGATTATATATCTGCAATGGCTTGAGCAACCGTAGCAAAGCCGTTGCAGATACAACACATTTGTAACGGCTTGAGCGGCCGTTGCTGATAGCTGTTGCTGAAGCACCTATTTCTATTAGTGGTTGGATAAGAATGCTTAACTATTTGTCCTTCGATATTTTCCCTTTGTCTTTCTCCCCTTGGCTTACAAGTTGCTTAGAGAACCGAACAAGGAAACTCCTGAAATATAAGGCCCTCATGACTTGGAGAGGGAAAGTTTGGCTTGAAAGGAATCAACCGTGTTTTGAATCTACATCTCAACATCATTCTATAGTAGCCCTTCTCCTCTCCTTGGCTTCCCCCTCTATCTAAGTCCTGCCTTATTTACTTTATATATGTGTTCTGTTTTTTCTCTCTTTCTTTCTAGATCATTTCACTTGTCTTTCTCAAATCTCCTGATAAATATAAGTTTTTATTTTCAAAAAAAAAATCAAGACGAATATATATATGTCATGTTCCCGTCCTAATTTTGAGCCAGACCGAACCGGATCGGGATAGCTGGGACGTTCCGATTCGTGGTCACCCCTAGTTAGTATATTTGCATATGTAGTATTTATTTAATGAATGAAATTTGTATTTGAAGACAAATAATGATTAAATATAGTTTCTATTGTGTAGGGACGATTATTTGAATAAGTATAGAGAACACAAGATTATTTGAAATGAGAAAGATTTTATTACGATAGTGTTGGTTTCAATAAAATGTTATTCAACAGCCATGTTATAGTTGATGATTTTAATTAATTAATTAATATGCTAAAAGTTTTGCTCATAATCATAGTTCAACTTTTCATTAAATTAAGTGATATTACTCAAATACAACGATTTAAATTTTATATATATATTTTTTTACATTGATGACGTATTAAGTAAATGGAGAAAATAAAATTTAATAGAATATAAATGTTTAGAGAAACTAAGAAAAAAATATTAGTTATACTTGCATAGTTTTTTTTAAAAAAAATTAATGAAAATATTACGAACTATTGAGTTTTTAATAAATCTGACAAATACTTTTATTTGTAACTAATTTATATTCGAACTTTCATTTTGATATCAATTGTATATTCCCGTCAGTTGAGTGTTAAAATAGTCGTTATATGATGACATGGACTGCACAATCAGCATAAATAAATAAATTTTTTATTTAAAGTTGTTTCGTCATCAAATGATCCACGTCAACAAGATCAATTAAAAATATATTAAAAAACTCTTCAATGCCACATCAGCCATACATTAAAAAAAAGGGAAAAAATAAATGAAAAGTTTTTTAAATTGGTCTTGCTGGCATGGATCATTTGATGACGACGCAACTTTGAATAAAAAATTAATTTATTTATACTGATTGTGCAGTCCACGTCAGCATATAACAGCTACTTTAACACCCAGCTGACGAGAGTATACAATTGATACCAAAATAAAAGTTTGAGTGTAAATTAGTTACAAATAAAAATATGGGTCAGATTTGTTAAAAACTCAATAATTCGGGACATTTTTATTAATTTTTCCTTTTTAAAAAAAAATACACATGCACAAATTGTCTTCGATTTATATAGATGAGAAATCAAGGCCGATAGATTTCATAGACATGAATATACTGTATACATCTCATTTGGTTGACAACAAGTTGGGTGGAAAGTTAGGCATGTTTGTTCACCCACTTTTCAGTTTTTGTTTTCGCACGAAACTGAAAAGTGGGTCGAAACGGTGATTGTTGACGAAAACCAGTATGATTTTCGATCTTATTTTGCGAAAACTCCTTTAACACTGATTCCCGAAAACAACTCGAGATAGTTTTCTGGCTTTTCGCGAAATCTAGCGAAAAGTGCGATCGCAAACTTGTAAATAAAACAAGTTCGCCCGTCTATTTCGCAAAAACAAACAAAACCCGACATTTGTCGGGTTAGGGCTTGTATCTTTCACGACACCCCGACCCCGAGCAGAGCGGCGACAAGAGGCGATTTCTTCAAAAAAATCTCATTTCCTTCCCGATTTCTTCATTCAATGTATGATTTCTCGCCTTCAGAACTTGTTGTTCGTATAGATTTTGTTGTTCTCTTGTTCGATCTTCGATTTTTGTTCGGTTTTTAGATCTAGGGTTTTTGAACTTCGGTTTTTGTGGATGTTTTTCGCCTCCAAAACTTTATCTTCGTATAGATCTTCTTGTTCTCTTGTTTGATCTTCCATTTTTGGATGTTACTTGTTCGATTTTTGGATCTCGGGTTTTTAGATCTTCGATTTTTGGATATTTTTCGCCTCCATAACTTGATCTTCATATATATTTTTGGAGTTTTGGATGTTTCTCTTATTTGATCTAGTGTTTCTGGATCTGGGGTTTCCGAATGTAGTGTTTTTGGATCTAGGGGTTTCAGATGTTGGATTTTTGGATCTAGGGTTTTTATATGTTTTTGTATATTATTTGTTGTGTACATGTGACGTGTTTATTTGTGTACATATATATTATGTGTTTATATCATTTTGCATATTTATTATGAATTGAATGCTTGTAATCATTTTTTGTAATTTGTAGCTCAATGTTAATCATGTATTATGTATTAATGTTGCTTCATTTTTGTTGCTTGACTGTTATAATAATGGATTGCTTATTCACAGTTAATCATGCTTCTAGTTGCTTATGTAGTTGCTTATCAGTTATTCTAGTTGCTTCACTTCAGTAACATATATTGTTTATCATGTATATTTGTTCACTGTTATTCATGCTACTTCATTTCACTATATGTTATTAGTTTGATGATATTGATATCTGTTATTAGTTTCTTTTGATGATATTGTTATATGTTATCAATTTCTTTTAATGATATTGTTATCTGTTATCAATTTGATGATATTGCTATATTGTTTGATGATACTGCTATATGTTATTAGTTTCTTTAGATGATATTGCTATCTATTTGATGATATTGCTATCTGTTATCAGATGTTTTGATGATACTGCTATATGTTATCAGTTTCTTTTGATGATATTGCTATATGTTATCAATTTCTTTTGATGATACTGCTATCTATTATCAATTTGATGATACTGCTATATGTTATCCGTTTATTTTTATGATATTACTATCTATTTGATGATACTGCTATATGTTATTAGTTTCTTTTGATGATATTGCTATCTCTTATTTGTTTCTTTTGATGATATTGTCATCTGTTTGATGAAACTGCTATTTGTTATCAGTTTCTTTTGATGATACTGCTATCTGTTATCAAGTTGATGATATTGATATACTGTTTGATGATATTGCTATATGTTATCAGTTTCTTTTAATCATATTGCTATCTATTTGATGATACTGCTATCTATTATCAGTTTTCTTTTGATGATACTGCTATCTGTTATCATTTTTCTTTTGATGATACTGCTATCTCTTATCAGTTTCTTTTGATGATATTGTTATTTGTTATCAGTTTCTTTTGATGATACTACTATTTGTTATCTGTTATACTACTATCATTTTGATGATTCTGCTATATTGTTTGATGATATTGCTATATGTTATCAATTTCGTTTGTATCAGTTTCTTTTATTTGTTATCATTTTCATATCTTAGTATATTATATCTGTTGCTTCATATTTGTTCACTGATAATCATACTATATTAGTATACTGTTATATTTTATTCTGTATTAGTATGTTATATTTGTTCATTGTTAATCATGATATATTAGTTCACTGTTAATATATATTGATATACTGTTCTGATATATATTGTTCTATTATAATAGATATAATTATAAATGGGTGGCCATCGTAATCCGAGGAAGAAGTCAGAAAATTGGTCCAAAGATGTTACTGAAATCTTTTTGTTAATAAGTCATAATAAATAAATAGAATTAGACACATTGAAATTTGATAAGCCTGTCTGGGAAAAAAATTAGCACTAGACTTGAGGAAAATTTTGGCACTAGGTACGCTGTTGATAAATGTAAGGGAAAGAAACTTCACCTTCACCGTTTGTATAAAGATTGACAAGAACTGATTAACCACATTGGGTTCACCTGGAATCTCGACATTGGGAGGAATGAGGTTGACGAAATCGTGTGGACTATCAAGGTAGGTTTTTTGTTAATAGAGTTAATTAGGTATCGTATTGGGTAGCATGTTAATATAGTCAATTTCGTTTGCATAAAGAGCGTTAGTTAGAGGATCAATTTTTGGGGCAGAATGTTCGTTGTAGGGAGCGTGTTGTCGTGGAAGGGGAAGAGGAGGACACTGGGATACTAACGAGGAAATCCATAGACGTCCTTCTGTTTCTTCAAGTCGCAGTAACAATTGAGGTAAATCATCGGTGAGATCATCTATAGAACAAGAGAAGCAAAAGTTGTTTGAACTTATGACTCAACACATTATAGCCCGTTGTCCCCAAAGTGAGGCTGCATCAGCTAGTACATCACCCCCCCTCGCAAATCCATATACCCTTGCAAATTGCGGTGAGCACTTATCTAATTTGCAGGGGCTATCTGAAGAAACACATGCTAAGACATGCACTTTCATGCTTAGTAATCCGGAAGTGTCACACCCCAAATCCGGTATGACCGGCCAGGGTACGTCATGTACCCCGAAGCCTAACTCAAACCAACCACATGTACAACAAAACCAGGCCTGAACATTTAATAACACCTCAAGGATTTTTAAAAGACATTTATGTTCAAGAAAAATCCCAAAACTACCAACTTAATAAATAGCTAAATGTTCAAATCAATTTTCAAAATGTAATTACTCAACAAGGACACCTCAAAGTAATAAAATACGGAAACATAATAAATCGAGTCGACATGACTCAATAACTAAAAAAAAAATAACTCGGGTATCCCTCTCGACCACAACATGTCACGAGACCCACTGCTCTACCGCCACCAACTGCGCTACTGCACCTCGGTACCTCTTTGATCTAACTCAAGTGCTGTAAAATAACAAAATGATGGATAAGTTCAACTAGGACTTAGTGAGTAGATCAATCTTAAATTTCCACACATATCATCATCATGCAAATCAAATATCATATCATTAAGCATAAGAAATATAAAGCATAATTTTTGGAGCATTTATTTTAGCAGAGCAATCATCCACGTCATTATGTAGCAAACTGCAAGAAATATACCACAACATATAAATATGCCCAATGCAACAATCCACATGCTCCAATCGAACCCGTAGATCCTCACCGCCACAAAGGGTAGGTAGTCGACGTGGCCCCCGATCTACCACCCAGCCAGTGTCGTCTCTTTGGGATATGCTCTTCCCTCACCACCACATGGCCCTTTCGGTCCATCTCATTGGGGCATACCTTCCCCTCATCGGCCGGGTATCCAGACTGTCTCTTTGGGGTATGATCTTTCCTCACCCGCCAGACTTCCGGAATAAGGCTAACGTTGTCTCCTCGGGGCATACCCTCCCCTTACCAGCAAGGCTTCCGGGGAATGCAACAATCACATCACAACATCACACACGCAGGTGTATAAACATAAAGTAAGATGTGCTAATCAACAAGTAAATAAGGATATGTCTAGGACATACCTCAATCTCCACCTCCTCCCACAATACATCACAACCACACATGGAATAATGCTCAAATCATGATTTCACAGCACACACAATGATCATAAGAATAAGGTATAACACATCCAAACATCATAGGAAAAATAAGCATGTGTAAGATGAAAACAATACAACACCGCTTAATTATCCTATGCAGTTTAAGCCCGAATTAGCCCTCCCCTAGCCGTGTACCCTAGGGCCGGCCTACCCCTCTACCTGAGTGCTCTAGGGGCAAAGAGGGTTTGGCCCTCCTTGGGTTCCCTAAGGGTCGGCTCACCCTAAAGTCATCCTAGGGTTCTAGGATCATTAGGTGTCTCTATGGTCCTCAATTTCCTACTTGTATGTCTCTATAATTTTCCTAAAGTGTAAAATAATTCAAGGTACCCTAAAGTATATTCCTTAGGTATAAAAATTATATTTTTATTTTTTCTAAATCTGTCCCTAATTGGCCGGCCACCCTAAGGCTCCTAAAAGGGCCCTAAAGGGAGCGTCATACCCTAGTTCTTCCCCAAAACCCCTCATTTCCTCAAGATCTCAAGCAAGCACCAAGAAACCTCAACTATCATCAAGAATCCTCAAGAAAACATCAAGAATTTGAAGAAGAAGAAGAAGAAGAAGAAGAAGAAGGGGGCGGCACAACAAGAGTAGGGGAGGCCAGATCGCCCAAAACTCGATCTGACGGAATTGCAACGACGATAGGAAAACCCTTAATATGAAAGCTCATTGAATACGACAAAATCAAATTTAAAATCGACAAAACCCCGTGACATAGGGGTGGTGGCATGGATGATAAAAAGAGGGAAATAGGAAGATTAATCCACTCAACTTATTGGAGAAATCGGGAAGGAAGAAGAAGCGAGTGATGTTACTACGTTGAACGTTGACAAACTCGTGAAATCCCAACTCCGACGGCTCCTCCTCTTGTTGTCGCCTCCTCTCTCTCTCTCTCTCTCTCTCGGGTGGCATGCGGCTGAAAACAGAAGCCATGCCCCCCTCCTTGGTAATTTATGGTCCATGGCTGGCCCAAATTACCAAAACGCCCTTACGTATTCGTCCGACTTCTAAAATTCATAACTAATTCATTCTAACTCCGATTCAAGTTCTGATTGAATCACTAAATTCGTCTCGAGACTCTCTATCATATCGGCATGCTAAATCACAGAAACAAAATAAATATATTTTTCCTAATTTTTTTCCATATATAAAGCTTACCTGAATTAAATTCTGCGGCTCTACGTCAATCCGCACTAACTTGAGCCCACGGTCCTCTGCTTAAGAATAAATTTTCAAAATTTTGGGCATAACAGGAAGCTCGGGAACTTACTGTGACATTGCTAGACGAAAAATTGGTCAATTGGCTAAAAAGTGTGTAGTGAATGAACATTTTTGAAATAGTATTTGTTATTTGTTTTCATGACTATGTGCACCCTTGTATGAGCATCTTTCATTTTTTTAGATTTCAATACTTGCACTTGTGGTTGAGTTATGTTTTTTTAGCTTGTGTGTGGGCATGATTATGTTATGTTCGAGTTATATTTTTTTAAGCTTGTACTTGTACATTTATATTGAGCATAATCGATTGAGCTGCTTCAGTTGTTTGTAATATTGATGTTGGTTATGTTTGAGCTGGTTCTGCTATTGTTTAGATTTGGTTATGCTGTGATGTGGATGTGATGTTGCTGTGAGAATTTGGTTCAGTTATTCTGCTGTTGTTGAGATGGTTGAGTTGTTCTGCTGCTGTTGAGATTTGGTTATACTTAGTTCTGTTGGTTCAGTTGTTCTATGCGCTGCTGTTGAGATTTGGTTATACTTAGTTGTTCTACTGATTCAGTTGTTCTATAACCAATTGTGTTGGTTCAGTTGTTCTGCTGCTGTTGATATTTTGTTATGCTGTGATGTTGCTGTTAGGAGTTGTATCTTTCATAAACATTGGTATAAATTTGTACTTAGTATTGATAACTTACCTAGTGTTGCACTGTCTTGGATTATGGATATCGTAATATGTATAAATTTGGTTGTAATATAAGTGATGTTAAAAAAATTATAGATTATGTCATTACAATATTGTTAACTTGTAATCGAGTTACGACAACGACGAATCGAGTTACGATAATTAGTTGATAAGTTAGTGAATTTATACTTATTATCAAACGACGATAACTTAGTCAATTTATATTTTCTATCAAACGATGATAACTTAGTCAATTTAATTAATTGATAACTTAGTCAATTTATACCTAGTGTCAATTTAAACAACGATAAGTATCAAACCATGATAATTTATACTTAGTCAATATTAATTAGTTGATAACTTAGTCAATTTATACTTGGTATCAAACGGCGATAACTTAGTCAATTTATACTTAGTATTAAACGACGATAACTTAGTCAATTTATAGTTAGTATCAAACCACGATAACTTAATCAATTTAATTAGTTGATAACTTAGTCGATTTATACTTAGTCCATATTTTAATTAGTTGATAATAATTAAAAATAATTTAATAATATTCATAATTTTTATTTTTAAAAAACATATTTTTATATTTTTATATTTATATTAAATATAAAAATAATATTTATTTACTAACTAACATAATTAATATTATTTTTGCCAAAAAAATATAAATAAAATCTGAAAATACTATATTTGATAAACGGGAGAAGTGCACATTTGTCCTATAAGTTTTCAATTTTTTGGACTTTGGTCATATAAGTTTCATTTGGGTATTTGCAGTCTTATAAGTTTGCTTCGTAGTAAGATTTGGTCATATTCGTGACGGTCCATTAACTCTCCGTCAAAGTAGACTAACGCCGTTCATACACGTTGACAGAATTGGTCCTATAAGTTTCATTTTGAAATTTTCAGTCCTATATGTTTTTCCTGTAGCACAGATTTGGTCCTATATATTTGCCCCGTAGCACAAATTTGGTCCAATATATTTGACCCACAACACAAATTTGATCATATCCGTGATGGTCTATTAACTCTCCGTCCACAAAAAAATAAATGACGTTATGTCCATGTTGACGGAGTTAACGAACCGTCGTGAATATGACCAAATCTATGTTACGAAGCAAATCTATGTTACGGAGTTAACATACCAACTTGTCTATATGTCGGTCCATTATATAGATTTGGTCCTATCCACGACGGTCTGTTAACTCCGTCAATATGGACACAACGTCATTTTTTTTTTCATGGACGGAGAGATAACGGACCGTCGTAGATATGACCAAATTTGTGCTACAGGATAAACATATAGGGCCAAATTTTTGCTACAGGGCAAACATATAGGATTGAAAATTTTGAAATAAAATTTATAGGACCAAATCTGTCAACATGTATGAACAATGTTACTTCACATTGACGGAGAGTTAACTGACCATCATAGATAGGACCAAATCTATACTACGAAGCAAACTTATAAGACTAAAAATACCGAAATGAAACTTATAGAATCAAATCTGCACTTCTCCCTTTGATAAACAAACACAGTTTCAATTTTTGTCCCAAAAATAGTCATCGAAAACAACACACAACAAATAAGTTATTGCAGTTTCCGTTTCGCGGAACATGAAAATAGGACATATCAAACAAACACGTTTTCGCAAAACAACGAAACTGAAACTGAAAACTCGAAACTCGAAAACCCATTTCAATTTTCATGAAATGAAAATTGCTTCTAAATTTTAGCAAACAAACACACCTTAAATTTCAAGAAGTGGAATTTTCCCCCTTCTTTGATTATGATAAGATAGGAAACATAGAAAAATTTCTACTTCCTCGAAAAGTTACACTTCCCACTAATCTATATATCTATATATCTACTATGAGTAAATTAAAAAAAACACGAATTTTGGTTGTTTTCTCATTTTTTACATATTTTTTTTCGTTAGCAAGGAAATATATCAACTTTCATTCAGTTACCACTTTTAGCACACACCGTCATTTTTGACGTATTTGGCTGATGTGTCACTTAACGGTGATGACGTGGCAAATTATTATCCTACGTGGTGTTTATTACAATTTTATCCTTAGATATATGTAAAGTGGCAAAGGGTAAATTTGTAAATTGCTTCCTCCTAAACCCTCCTTTCTTCTTCTCCTCCTCAAGGCAATCATGGTGACGACAACGCCGTCCGTATGCTCACAGCCCACAATCATTCCACCTGCCTGGTCCAGGAGAGAGAGAGAGAGAGAGAGAGAGAGAGAGAGAGAGAGAGAGAGAGATGAGGAGAAGACCAAAGAAAGAGTCCAGTTCGTAACAAAGACTCTTGTGGGGCAAATAGATGGGTGGTGCAAGCTTCAAGGTGGACACCTTCTCCCTCGTTCACGCCGAGTGCACCGACACCCCTAACCCGTGAGAACACCGTGTGCGCACCTCTGCTTCCTTGGACTTCAAGCACCCTCTAGACAACTTGTCCCTCGATGGACATGCGGATGCGCGCCTGCACGCGGACAAGAGCTTGCATGCACCGCAGTGTCATCGAGTCTTCAAATTGCAAAACGAACACATTAAAATCTTCTTGATGAGTGTCGAATCACTACTAGAATTGTGGTCATTAGCGACGGCTGATACCATGGTTGAACCATCGGTGATGTATATCACGGACGGTGTCAACCGTGCCAAATAACCATCGCTGATGTGTGCGTCTCAGATGTGTTATGATGGCCGAACACGTAATCATCAGCGACAGCCCCGTGCGCTGTCGCTGATTTAAAAACATCAGTGACGACTTAGAGCACTGTCACTGATAACAACCCATCAGCCACGGCCCAGACCCGTCGGTGATATTATTAGCAATCGTGATATTTGGTGCTGCCCAGGCCATCAGCCATTTATGATAAGCTTTCAGCCATGGGTAAACCGTGGCTAAAGGTGTATCCAGTAACTAAAAAAATTGTAAATTCCAGTATACAACTATATATCGACTATAAACAATTTTTAATCATATATTATAATCAGAAAACATCATACACATGCATTAGAAACCAAACATACAAGTTTTACATAAATATCATCAATATCAGCCTCAAATCGGAGGCAAACAATTATCAAAATATCAACTCGTGCATCCAAGTTTCAAAATATAAACAAAATACAAAAAATCAAAAGCTCACGACTGCGGTGGAGGCGGTGGAGTCGACAATGACTGAGTCGGGAGCATCGATTGGGTCGAGGAGGACGATGGCTGCGACATCATAGGTAGAAGGCCAGACTGAGACGCAATCTGAGTGAGGAGTGTCTGCATGTTCTGGATTGTCTATCTCAACTCGTCATTCACCTGTCTCTACTCCTGTATCTGCTCCTCCATCGTCAGCCTCTGCCCCTCCATCACCTACCTCTGCTCCTCCATCGCCTGTCTATGTTGGGAGAGCTCCGACTCCATGGCCGCTATCCGGCTCTGGTCTTGCACTCGGGATGACGAGGACCGCCCACCAGTAGTCGGAGGGGTCGGTGCCCCAAGTGGCCTGAGCACGGCGCGTGCATGGCCACTGTCTGCAAAGCCATAAACACGGCCGTGCTCCCAGCCACCTGCGGCATCCACCCAAGCTCCTGCATCGAACTCCTCCGGTGTCCCTCCACGCTCGATCACAGCCCTCGAGTAAGTTTCCTACACGTGTTTATATTTTAAATATATATAAACTATAAATAAAAAATGTGTAGATCAAATAGATAATATATAAATACTTACCATTATGATGGAGGCTCTACTATGAACGTACTCCCCCGCTCCTCGTCGACGATGATGGGTGCGCTCAAACACCTCCATCATCGACGGGCGTCGGACGGTGCCGTCCTCCGTCACGCGCGTCTTACATTAGAAAACAAATACATTAGTATTATTATATATACACAATATATAATTTAATTAAAAGTAAGAAAATTATACATACCATACGACGCTCATGCACCGCAAAAGAGATTGAGCCACATGTGTGGCGCGCCCCCGTGTCGTCCCCCCCGACATGCAATTTCTCGACGCAGACTGGGAGACCTCCTGCCACTCAGGAGTGTCCCACCTCTCAACGAGCTGGTCCCACACAGGGCCAGGAATCCACTCGGGGGCGTGTCCCCGAGTCTGCCCTATATGTGTAGCCCCCAATCGTCTCATCACGGTCTGACGGGCCTGCTGAAGCAGCCCGTTATAGTGAGCGCGGGCAAAACGCTCCCATGCAGCCTCCACAAAAGTGGTCTGGTCCTCCGGTCATATATAATGACTCTGCAAAAAAAATTTATTATTACTGATGAATATTTAACATTAACACTAATTTAATAAATATACTTAATATGAACTCTCGCCACAATAAATCCATATGCTCACGGGGCACGTAAGACCATGTAGGCCATGCCCCGAGCATAAACTTCCAGATCGTCCCGCTATCGTGCGGGGGACGTCCTCCTGCTCAAATCTGCACCAAATATAAATTCATATTATGATATTTTGAATTATAAATAAATTATAAGAAATAATTAATGCATATACTTACCTTCTTCCACGCACAGTAACTGCTCTGCACAGTTGTCCCTCGGGTGGCAGAGGGAGAATTCTGTTAGGCCCTCGTGGCCTACGTCTCGGTGTCGACGGACCTGGATCGGCTGAAGGGATGGTGACCATATTAGCTGGGGGAATGGTGGATGGATCAGGTGGGGGAATGGTGGCCGGACCAGGTGGGGGGATGGTGGCCGGAGGTGGGGGGATGGTGGTGTAAGACGAAGGGTCAGTGGGTACAGGTGGGGCAGGTGGTAATCATCGGGGGATCCTACGAGAAATGCCTCATCGAGAACTGATATCTCGAACCATAGCTGTAAAAATTTAATATAATTAGATTATATATAATAGATTAATAGATATATTAAATAATTAAATATATGCTTCACATTTATAATTATTCATCATCGTCATTATCATCATCCGTGTAATACTCTTCTTCTTGTTCTTCTGTATCTGAATCTTGAAATTCTTCTTCGTCTCCCTCATCTTCAGCCTGTCCTTCCTCAACTTCATTATCGTCGTCATCAACGTATTCTATTTCCAATTGAACTAACTCTGTGTCATCATCCTCGAGTATTGGACTAACTCGTTCCACTTCGGAAGGATCCTCTTCTTGATAGAAGTCATCTGCTAGCTCATTATCTCCAACTATCGGGTCAATTTTTCCTGTGGCTTTAGTCTTATAGACTACACGCCAATCTGCGCTGTCTTTCTTTCGAGATGGATACTGCATATAATATACTTGTTCAGCTTAAGATGTCAATATAAATAGCTCATTTGAAACCAATTTTGATTTGTAATTGACCTCGAACAGCTGTTTATACTTTGGATGAACTCTCATGCCCCTATCGCTTGTATTGAACGAATGACATTTAAAAAGGGCAACTGATTTACATCCGAAAAATTGTAATTCAATGACTTCTTTCAATAGTCCGTAAAAGTCAACATCACATTCAGCATACGTTGTAAAACAGCATTCATAGTCTTTTTTATAGATGAATATTCAAGTGTGCGAAATTTATATCCATTGACAAAATAACCATTAAAACACTGTACAAGTCGTGTCGGTCCGCTAGCAAACTCAAAGATTTGGTTATCTATTTCGCCTCTGTGTTCTGTGCTGTAAGCTTGAAACCAATTAGGGAACTCACGATTCTGTAATTTTTCTAATTCCTCATCATTATAAATTGAGTATTTTGTCACCATCTCAATGTCAAATATTTCAATGAACTTCTCAATCTGTAGACAGTTTAGTAAAACGTACAAGTAGGCCAAATGGTACTCTTCATCGTTAAAGAATCGAGACGAACGAGAACCCAAAGCACGATCGGGGTAACAAAAGATATTTAAATAATCATCTGATGGTCAAGCTCCACCATCGTCATTCCGTGGAAGATGATTAAGTCTTGTCTTGATGGTTGATTCAAAATAAAATGAGCAGAAAGTTAAAATTTCTTGAATTATATATGCTTCTGATATGGAACCTTCAACTGCGGCGATGTTCTTTACTTTTTTCTTCAGACGATTCATGTATCTTTTAAATAAGTACATCCACCGGTATTGAACGGGGCCACCAACTCGTGCCTCGTATGCCAAATGTATCGGTAGATGCTTCATCCAGTCAAAAAATGCAGGAGGGAAAAACTGCTCCAGCTTGCATATGATTTCTACAATATCATTTTCAAGTACTGACATATCTCGACTCGAAGTATATTTGCACAAATATTTCTGAAAAACATACTTAATTCTGTCAACGGACCCCAAATCTTATCATGTAGATGATCTCGAAACGCAACCGGAAGCAATCTCTGCATGAATACATGACAATCGTGGCTCTTCATCCCCAATATTTTGCATTCATCGACGTTTACACATTGAGATAAGTTTGAGGCATATCCATCGGGTAATCTGAGTTCTTTGATCCATTGATACACATCTTTAATCTGTTGTTTATTTAACACATACGACGCATTTGGCTTATGAAATCATCTGTTGACCTCTTGCAACTCTAACTCAGGCCTCTTACAAAGTATTTTTACATCATGTCGGGCCTTCACATTATCTTTAGTTTTGCCGGAAATATCCATCACCGTGTTAAAAATATTATAAAATACATTTTTTTCAATGTGCATGACGTCCAAATTATGCCGAATCAGTAATGAACTCCAATACGACAATTCTCAAAAGATATTTTTTTTCACCCAGTTATGTGTTTGACCAAAGCCTGAGATTCTCACATTCCAACCAAAAGTAATATCTGGAAGCAATTGAACATGTGCTAACATCTGTTCACCAGACAACATCGGTGGTGGCTCATCTCTTTCGACTCTACCTTTGATAAATTTATCACGATTCTTTCGATACTGATGATTAGACGGTAGGAATCGGCGATGACAATCAAAGAAGGAAATTTTCCGACCATTCTCAAGACTGAAGGATTTTGAGTGTTTCATGCAATACGGGCAAGAGAGTTGACCATACGTGCTCCAACCAGACAACATGCCATAGGCCGGGAAATCATTGATTGTCCACAATATAGAAGCTCGTAATGTGAAGTTTTGCTTTCGGTAACAATCATAAGTGGCAACTCCCTCAGCCCACAATATTTTGAATTCATCAATTAGGGGATGGAGAAATATGTCAATTTCTTTGCCAGGACCCCTAGGACCCGGAATAATCATCGAAAGATAGATAAATTCATCTTTCATACACATTGAGGGCGGCAAATTATAAACTGTTAACAGCACTGGCATACTGAATACAGAGTTGCCGAATTACCAAACGGATTAAAATCATTTGTGCACAATCCCAACATGATATTTCTAGTCTCCCCAGCAAATGATGGATAACACCTATCCAAATGTTTCCATGCTTCACTATCGGATGGATGAGTCATTACTGTATTATCACGACTTCTTGCATGCCAACTCATATAGGGGGCAGTCTTTTCCGACATGAATAACCTTTGAAGCCTCGGTGTCAGTGGAAAATACCGAAGCACCTTAAAGGGAATATTTTTTTGCCAGACCGATTTTTTCTCCTTGTAATGAGGATGTTCACATACCGGGCATTGTTCTAACTGTGCATTTTCTTTATAATATAAAATATAGTTATTTGAGCACCGGTGTATCTTTTCGTACCCAAGCCCTAATTTCCTCATCAACTTTTTTGTCTTATAAAAGGTTGGCTCAAACTTGTTATTTGGAGGTAGCATACCACTGATAAAGCCTGCAATCCGATCAAACACAACCCCGCTGATATATATTACAATCGGACTTGATGTTCAAGAGTTGTGTCATTGTCGAAAATCTTGTATAATTAGGACAATTCTCATACAAAGGTTCATCAGCAGCTTTCAACATCTCGTAAAATTCTACAGCCTCCTTATTCGGCAATTCAATCTGTATCTCAGGTTGTTCTCTAGTGACTTCAACTGTCATAGTATCTGGTGGCACTATCGTCTCAGTAACTGACTCAATATTATCATTTAAATGGAATTGTTCTCCAAGACTATCCAGAATCATTGTTCTATAAGGATTAGGTGGATTGGAAGAAGAAACATCAGCAGAAGAAGATTCACCATGAGTTTGGACAACAGGATTTCTCGACGTCCCGACTTGACGTGACTCCCCGTGATAATTGCATACAAAATATCTTGATGTGAATCCTTTTGTATACAGATGCAGTGTGACAGTTTCTCGGTCCAAAAATCTGATGTTCGAATATTTTCGGCACAGACATCGGATTTTATCACCACTAAGAAATTTTTCATTCGAGTAGGCAAAATTTAAGAAGTAAATTGTACCTACTCGAAATTCGTTCGTTATAGCTCCATGATGAATTCGTTGGTACATCCAACTTCGATCACCCGACGTGGAAAGAAAACTATCCATTGAGCCGTCGTTTCTTTAGCAGAGTATAAATATACCCTCATATGATTCATTTAACCTCTCTTCCCTGACTTCTACAGAGTTTATTGAGCCATTAAGAGGAAGATTTAAGCCTTCCAAAAGATTAGTGATTGCGTTCTGTTCTTTCGCCAAATTCCTCAAGCGCAAGCTCTACTACCTCAACTCGAAAATTGACTCGAGCTTCACCACTCGTCGAGTTGGAGGTTCCAAAGGCTTGGAAAAGAGTAGATAATATTATTTTACTTGAAGCTCTTTTCCCTTGTAATTTTAACTGTTCTTTAAACTATTTTTGATTTAAGCGTGTAAGCAGACTTAAGTTGTTAGGTCTTGAATTGGGTGAAGTGGTATCCTTGGTGTAGAAGGAGTAAAATCACATGTGTAAACTTAGTATTTACTAGGATTAGTTTAGTTAGTCCCTTAGGGTTGAGGTGGAAGAGGACTCTCGATAAGAAGGTGGTGACTTCCAGGTGTGGAAGTGCCTTAGGTCGAGAGTGCATCTCTTCGGTGAAAAGTTCTCGTGTGTAAGGGAAATGTAAATTAATCTAGTAAAACTAGTTTGGAAATCCTAAGCGGGGTGCTTAGGTAGTGGAGTAGGCATTGGGGCCGAACCACTATAAATTGTGTGTTTGCATTGCTTTATTGTTTGTTTTAATTGTCTTATCATTTATCGCTTCTGCATATAATCATCGAATTGCAAATTACCTAAATAATCTAAGCAAAT
This sequence comes from Canna indica, assembly GCA_034359265.1. Taxonomy (NCBI): domain Eukaryota; kingdom Viridiplantae; phylum Streptophyta; class Magnoliopsida; order Zingiberales; family Cannaceae; genus Canna; species Canna indica. Next base: position 54,358,676 of record CP136896.1, read on the forward strand.
GATTAAAAGTGAATTTGGGCTAATAGATTTAGTAAACACACTATTCACTCCCCTCTAGTGTCGTCATTTCGCTAACAATTGGTATCAGAGCAGGTTCGTAGCTTGAGATTTCACCATCTCGTCTACACCTAGTCTCGATCTAGAAATGGCTCTAGATAGTGTAGCGTCTTCTCCTCCTAGGTTCGATGGCTCGAACTTTGGTCTTTGGAAGTATAGGATGTACAATTATTAATTTAAAGACTAAGATTTTGGAGACTTTAACATGCTACATTGGGAATTCATTGAACCTAAGCTTGACATGCATGCTTGGAGTGAATTAGATAAAAAAAAATTTAAGTATAATGGAGATGCCATGAATTATATTCTTTGCTCATTACCAAATGACATCTTAGAAAAAGTCATGCATTGTTCTTCGGCTTTTGATTTATGGGTCTCGTTAAATGTTTTATATGATTATGCCAAAATCAAAGAAATTTGCACTTTTGATGAAGGTGGTGATGACAATGATCACACACCTACTACTAATCTTGGTTTTGATGCCCATAACTCTTCTAGTCAAAGAAGTAGCACCAAGAGCCGGAAAAGAAGAGTAATCTGTCATGCTTGCAAAGAGAAGGGACATGTGAAGAAAAATTACCCAAGCATGAAGAACAAAGCAAGGAAGAGGCCAAGTGCTTCCACCTCCACCTCTCACACATTTGAAGCATCCTCTAGCAATGACTATGAAGCTACCTCAAAAGTTTACCTCATGAGTACCAATGATGAGGTATACTCTCTCCCTTTTAGTCATAATAATCAAAATGTTAGTACTAGCTCTTCTAATTCTCATGATATACAATATGATGAGTTAGTAAGCAAATATAAGATAATGTACACATTGCTTACTAAAAAGGATAAGAAAAATAAGATGCTAAAGAAAGAGAATGTAATGATTAATTCTCATGTGCATGAATTAAAGCTAGAAAATGAGAAATTAAAGTCTAACTCATTTGATTTATGTCATGATAGATTGAATTTTGAGCTTAATGACTTAAAGCTTGAAAATGAAAATTTAAAATTTGAGAATTCAAAAATAGTAAGTGAGAACAATATATTAAAATCTCAACTATATGCAGTCAATTGAAGTTTTGAAAGATGAGATTTTGGTTTTGAACAAGGAAGTACATAATTTGAGAAACTCAACTTCCTTCAAGAAAAATGGAAAGAAAAATGTTTCCTTCAAAAATGCCTATGATCATCATAAATCTCATGCTATGCATTCTAATGCAAAATCTCATGCTATGCATCATAATGCAAAATCTCATGTTAGGCATTGCACTTTTAAACCTCAAATTCAAAAGAAAAATATTTCACTTAAGAATGCTCATGACCATCATCCTTTTCATGTCAAGCATTATAAGGATAAAACTCATGTCCATAACAAAAATAAAAAGAAATTTAATGAACATTGCTTTTGTTGTGGTGTATTTGGGCATGCCATCCATGATTGCGCATTAAAGAGAAATTCAAGTGTTGCTAGGACACTTTGGATTCCTAAGGTGCCCTCTAACCCCCAAGGACCCAAAGCTATTTGGGTACTAAAGGTATCATGCTCTTTTGTAGGGGGAGGAACCACACAAGGGTAAAGAAATTGAAGGATTGAAGTTGACTTTAGATCTTAATGAGAAATCTCCAAGAGGTTGCAACTCCAAATCACCTTGATGTCTTAGGTAAAGTTGGCATCAAAATTATTCTGGTATCATCTTCTATATCCCTTTGCTTTATCTAAGTTGGAGTTATGATACATGCTTAAAATTGATTGATTTTCCTCGCTCTTAATATATTTCAAAAATGTTTTTGATTTTTGATTTCTCGGTCTCTTCGGAGACCCAGGTGACTTATAATGGGCCTAAGCGACCTTGCGGTTCTAAATCGTAGGCTCATTGTGGCTTTCGGTTTTCAACCAATAGGAAGGGTTGAATATCATATTTTTCATTCATTTCTTTTGTGATCTATTAAAATTCGTTTTGATATCAGTCAATTTTATTTTGAAACGAATTTGAAACCATTTAACAAAGTGATATTTGATAATGATACTCGATGCATCTCTTTGCTTTTTGGTTGAGTTAGCTTGCTAAGTAGCTATATTTTCTCTAAAAATATTAGTGTAGCTTACTTGCAAGTTATAAGTATTTTAGGAAGGCTAATTAGGAAGAAAAATATTAGTTTGGCTAAATTATCATGAATAAGGTATAACTTAAAAAATTCAATATCTTAGTGTTATACCTCAATGCTTAAGCTTAAATAATGTCTCAATACTCATGATTAGAATTACATGTTAAAACCCTTGAATTCTCATGAGTAGGTGGATTATTAGTACTTAGGAAAATTTTATTGAATGAAACTTGCTCTAGGTTGAGTAGAGACCTTATCATTAAGTCCAAACTAGTTAAACATAGGTAGAGATCTTATTCCTCAAATGTTTCATATCTTAGGATCTCTTAGATTCATTTATATATCATGACAACCTTTCAAAAATGAATCTTAACTATCTAGCATAGGTTAAGTTATCTTTAATGAAACCCTTGTATTGAACCCTTGCTAGTTAGTATGTTAGTTTGCTAGTTGACATATTATTTCATTATGATACTAATGATGTCTACTTGCAAGTTATGAATGTAAATGAAGACAATGCTATCTAAAAGAAAATAAAAAAGTTGGGCAAATTTTCAAGAAAAAGGTACGGTTTTAATTCTGCAAAAATCTTTGTATAATTCTTAAATTTTCATATTTAATGATGTCTCTATATACTCATGATTGATTTTGCATGATAAATGTTTGAATTTTCATGAGTAGGAAAAATCTTGATAACTTAGCTCATTTCATGATATCTTGATATTTGTGAAATTGAACTAAGTTAAAATTCTTCTTTAGAAACTTCATGTTAAGGTAAAAATGAAATGAACATGTTTACATACACACATGACATGAGTCTAGATATTTAAAACTTGAAAATTCATGTCTAGATGAACAAATATAATTGGTATCTCACTTTAGATGACTTAAGTTTGAAAAGGTTTAACCCAAGTCAACAAATTGACTTGGACACTTCATTTTAAAGTCCAAAACTTCATAAACATGTTTAGGTGTGTTAATGACATATTTCCAAGCATTTAGAGTGAAAAATTCATATGGATATGGATATGGATAAAATGACAATAGAGGTTAATTCATGATTATCTCTTTTGAACCTAGTTGACCCAAGTCAATAAGTTGACTTAAAGGTCTCATTTTCAATCCATATTTGTGGAACATGTTTAAAATTTACTCATGTTAGGTATCCATAGATTTAATTTTGAAAAATCATGAGTAAATATTAAGATTAAAACTTAGCAAGTTTCATTATAACTAGCTTAGTTTTGAACGAAACCATGCTAGGTTGATATCTTGACTTAAGAATATAATGTTCATCTCAAACTTGACATACACTATTTACATGATCATTATGTGGTGTCATAAAAGTTTGAATGAAAACTAAGCATTCTTTGAAAATAATTGAACAATTATGAAATTGCCATTTGTTCAACAATTGGTATCACTAATTTTAGTCATTTCTAGAGAAATATAAAAAAATTATTTTCAGATAATTCTTGAAACTACGCATTCACTGAAAAATTTAGTTTTATGTGTAAATATTTCAAAAAGTTTCATCCAGAATCTAATTTATAATGAAATTTTGAAGTTGGATTTCGAAAACACAAAGTATCCTTATATGAAATATTAATCTTTCCGATACTTTGATTTGTCTTCGAAAACTTCATATAAAAACTCATGTACACCATTTGGATTCCATTTCTAATATCATTCACATAATTTCATGAGTAAAATCATTTCTAGAAATGATTTTGAAAATAATATAGGATGAAAAATGAACTTAGAAAATTTATTTTGACTTCAAACTTGATACATGCATTTCAAATGACCATTCAATAATTGGTATCAAAAAATTTCATCCAAACAAATTGGTTTCAAAAATATTTGTCAAAAATATGACTTTGTATAAACTTAAATGCTTGATTTTTGAAAACTTTAAGTATAGGTTGACCTAAGTCAACAAAGTGAATTAAAATTTTCATCTTAAGCCCAAACTTGATTCATAGACTTCCATTATCTCATGTTTAATGTCTCGATGCCTAAGTTTGAGAAAACATGAGTAGATAGCAAAACTTGAGACTTAGCATTTTCATAGTTTCATGCTTATTTTAAATGAAAACATGCTAAATTCATATTTAGATCAGATGACATTAGTTTCACTTCAAACTTGATATACATGAGTTAAATAACCATATCTTGGTATGTTGAAAGTTTGAATAAAATTAAAAATGTCATGAAAAAGATATGAGTACATTCATATGAGAGCATACATGATTTAGCTATGAATTGTATCTATTTTTTATGTATGATTTTGTTTCATATCAAATTACTTGTTTTCCATCCCTTTGGTTGAGATTTTCATGTTTCATGAAAAATACTCCTTAGAGTCTCAACTAAAAAATAATTGTGTTTCATCCCTTTGAGTAGATTGACTTTTCTTACCCTTTTTTATTGATGTCAAAACGGGAAGAAATGTGTAGTCAAAAGGGGAGAAATGTATAGTTAAAATGGGGAGAAACGTATAGGTAAAGGGGAGGAAAATATAGGAAATCCATGCATATAGATAGGGGGAGTTCATTCTCATAGATATGCATGTTGATAGGGGGAGAAATCCCTTAGTTGATATCCTTGTGCTTTAATGATTATATATTTTCTTAAGGATGTTTGTCATCATCAAAAAGGGAGAGATTATTGGCTTTAGGTTTTTAACCTTAGCCTTAATATCGGTTTTGATGGTTTTAATGATAACAAACATGGGACTAATGATTTCATTGAGAATATCTTTCAGGTTCTATATCAATTAGTGTTCGATGTCCTCGATTGGAAAAATAAAAAAAATCGGAAATCGAAAGGACATTGATCGTCGCGCTCGGGTTCGTCGTGAAAAGTTTCTCGAAGATCGACGTGAGCGCCAAAGTCACATTGGACGGGCTCAAAGTTCACATGAGAGCAATCCAAGATGATGCGCGTTGAAAGCCGAAACCCAGAAATGAAGCACGGAAGAAATCAGCTGAAAAATAAACTCAGCCTAAGTTCGGTCAACCGAACAGGGTAAGAAATGGGCAGTAGCCCTAGCTGTTGACCGATCGATCGACCGGACTGAGGCTAGCTATAAACGCGGCTTGAGTCGATCGACCGAAATGAAATCGCAAGTTTCTTGCGTCGGGCGGTCGATCGGACGGTCGATCGACCAAAGCCCAAAATGGGCAGTAGCTTGGCGGTCGACCAGTCGGTCGACCAGTCAGTCGATCGACCTGCGCATAGGCATAGACGCAAAATCGCGTCGGTCGATCGACGGTTCGACCGAATGCAAAATCATGATATTTGCGTCTGGGCGATCGACCCGTCGGTCGACCGACCACAGGGAGAATTACAGCAGTCGAAGGACCGGTCGACCAATCGATCGATCGACCATTCGACCGACGGCCTGCAACGGATAGAAAACTATCTGTTGAGCTATCATTTCTTCAGCAGGGTATAAATATACCCTCATATGATTTCTACAGAGTTTTTTGAGCCACTAAGAGGAAGATTTAAGCCTTCCAAAAGATTAGTGATTGCGCTCTGTTCTTCCGCCAAATTCCTCAAGCGCAAGCTCTGCTGCCTCAACTCGAAAATTGACTCGAGCTCTACCACTCGACGAGTTGGAGGTTCCAAAGGCTTGGAAAAGAGTAGATAATATTGTTTTACTTCAAGCTCTTTTCCCTTGTAATTTTAACTATTCTTTAAACTATTTTTGATTTAAGCGTGTAAGAAGTCACCGGAAGTCACTTCCACACTCTCGACCTAAGACACTTCCACACCCGGAAGTCACCGTCTTCTTATCGAGAGTCCTCTTCCACCTCAACCCTAAGGGACAAACTAAACTAATCATAGTAAACACTAAGTTTACACAAAGTGACTTTACTCCTTCCACACCAAGGATACCACGTCACCCACAAAAAAATTGATGAGAAAATTCGGTATTTTCCACTGACACCGAGACTTCAAAGGTTATTCATGTCGGAAAAGACTGACCCCTATATGAGTTGGCATGCAAGAAGTCGTAATAATACAATAACGATTCATCCATCTGACAGTGAAGCATGGAAATATTTGGATCGATATTATCATTCATTTGCTAGGAATACTAGAAATATCATGTTGGGATTCTGCATGGATTGTTTTAATCCGTTTGGTAATTCGGCAACTCCGTATTCAGTATAATGATACTGAATACAGATTTACTATGACCTACATGGTATCACGTGCCCGTGAGCATATGAATTTACTATGGCGAGAGTTCTCGGTAAATATATTTATTAAATTAATGTTAATGTTAAATATCGATCGGTAATAATAAATTTATTTTTTTGCAGGCTCATTATACATGGTCGGAGGACCTGACTCCTTTTGTAGAGAGTGTGGGAGCACGTTGCCCGCGCTCGCTACAACGGGCTACTTCAGTAGGCCTGTAAGACCGTGATAAGACAGTTGGGGGGCACATAGATTTGGCAAACTCGGGGACATGCCCTCGAGTGGATTCCTGGATATGTGTGGGACCAACTTATTGAGCGGTGGGACACGCCTAAGTGGCAAGAGGTCTCCCGTACAGCGTCGAGAAATCGCATGTCCGGGGGGGGGGGGGACAACACGGGGACGCGCCACACTGGTGGCTCCGTGTCTTTTTGCAGTGCATGAGCGTCGTTTGGTATGTATAATTTTTTTACTTTTAATTAAAATATTATATATTGTGTATAATGATACTAATGTATTTATTTTCTAATGTAAGACGCGAGTTGCGGAGGATAGCACCGTCCAACGCCCCTTGTTGATGCAAGTGTTTGAGCGCACTCATTGTCGACGACGAAGAGTGGGGGACTACGTTGATAGTAGGGTCTCGATCATCATGGTACGTATTTATGTCTATTTGATTTACACAATTTTTATTTATAGTTTATATATATGTATTATTTAAAATATAAACGCGTGTAGGAGACCTACACAAGGACCGCGATCGAGCGTGGAGGCACGCCGAATGAGTTTGGCACGGGTGAATGGATCGAGGCCGTAGGTGGATGGGAGCACGGTTGTATTTATGGCTTTGCAGACAGTGGTTATGCATGCGCCGTGTTAGGGCCACTTGGGGTACCGACTCCTCACGCTGCGGGTGAGAGGCCCTCGACATCGCGGATGCAGGACCAGAGCCGAATAGCGGCCTTAGAGTCTGAGCTAACAGCAGAGAGCGACAAGCGATGGAGCAGCAGAGACACACAAATGACAAGTTGAGACATACGATGCAGAACATGCAGGGCCTCCTCATTGAGATTACATCTCACTCAGGCCTTATACCGATGATGTCGCAGTCGTCGTCCTCCTCGACCTAGTCGCTGTCGACTCCACCGCCTCCACCGCCTGCACTGTAGTTGTGAGATTTTGATTTATTATATTTTGATACTTGTTAGTCTTCGTTTGAGGCTTAGATACTTGATAAAGGTTTATACTTTATATTTCATATTTTGATACTTGTTTGCCTCGATTTGAGACTTATAGTTGTATATATGATATTTTGATACTTGTTTGCCTCTGGTTTGAGGCTTAGATTGATGATATTTAAGTAAAACTTGTATGGTTGGTTGAAAATGTATGTGTATGATATTTTGTGGTTGCAATATGTGATTGTAAATAGATTGTAATGTATAAATATCATTGTATACACGAATTTTCAAAATTTTAATTTTTTCAGTGACAGGATATAACTTCAGCCACGGCTTACCCACGGCTGTCTATCACTATGCCGTGGCAGAAAGCGTATCGTAAATAACTGATGGTCTGGGCAGCACCAAATATCACAGTTGCTAACAATATCATCGACGGCTAACAATCGCGGTTGATGTGTTTAAATCAGCGACAACGTACGCGGCTGTCGCTGATGATTACTTGTGGCGGTAGAGGTCGGTTGTCATAACTTATCTGAGATGCGCACATCAGTGAGAATGTTTTGCCATGGTCCGCACCGTCCGTGATAGTCATCACCGACGGTTCAGCCACGGCCTGAGCCGTCGATGACAACGACAATTCTAGTAGTGAAAGGATTTGCCAAAATTAAGAAAATCACAAAAGTTGAGGTCATTTTTGTCTAATAACTCTTTTTTTAAAAAAAGAACTACTACATACATGAATTGTGGGGGATTTTTTATACCTTTTAGATACTAGAGATATCATTTGAGTGTGTGGAAGAGTAGTGTTCAACCAACATTGGTCGATGAGTTTTATAACATGAAATAGTTTCAAACAAAAAATCACGTATAGAGAAGTTTTATGAGTTATTATCGTGTCCTAATTGGCCCGATAAGGCCCGAACAAATATTGGGTCGGGCCGCGTAGTGTAGGCCCGACTCGACCCGATAGTCGGATAAAAAAGTTTATTCATTTGAGTGTGGAAGAGTAGTGTTCAACCAACATTGGTCGATGAGTATTATAACATGAAGCAATCTCAAGCAAAAAATAACATATAGAGAAGTTTTAGTTTTACGAGTTATTATCGTGTCCTGACTGGCCCAATAAGGCCCAAACAAATATTGGGTCGGGTTGGATGGTGCAGGCTCGGCTTGACTCAATAGCCTGATAAGAATTTTTACATTATCGGAATATCGGGCTATCTGGACGAGCATGATAACATGATTTCAGCCTGATAGCTCGATTTGGGCTCGATAGCCCAATTCTGAATCTTTCGTTATCGTGCTAACGACATGGCCGACTCATTTATTATTTGTGTCGTGTCAAATTTGGGGTCCATGGCCCGAACTTTTTTCTGGCCGAACACAATTTTTGTTTAGGCCAAAAAATTTTATCTTGCCGGGCCTGCCCTGCCCGTGCGGCTATAAGCACGAATTGCCTGGTCTATGCAAAATTTCGGGAGAAGAGAATCATTATAAAAGATGAGTCTTATAGCCACAAACTTTTATTCGTGAAATACGCATTTGTGGCATTCTACACATTTGTAGCAATTGTTTTTTCTTTTCCAACAAACATCTAGCACCGCGGCAACAAAGCATGACATTAGCAATGGAGATCATATTAGTTACCATCAACAAACTCATTGATATATATTTGCCGCCAAGACATATTTTTTTGGCGTCATTTATATTATTTGTAACGAATCAAAAACTTTGTGGCTAATGTGTATTTAGTAGCCATGATTTCCTAGTGATTAGTAAACAACATTTGCCTCGACCCCATGTATATGAGAAGAAAGATGTTATTTGCCACAATCATTTATTTGTGGCTATATATTTACTGTCAAAGAGTATTTATTTAGTGTCATTCTATATTCTTGTGATGATAATAATATATGTGGCTATTGATTTTCTCAATAGCCACGATGCCTCGTGATTAGTAATTCACAACATTTGCCTCGACTCCATATATATGAGAAGAAGAATATTATTTGTCACAACCATTTGTTTCCGGCTATATATTTACCGTCAAATGATACCTATTTGACGACATTTTATATTATTGTAACGATAATAGAATATGTGACTACTGAATGTACTCAATAGCCACGAACGCCTCGGGGTTAGTAACTCGCAACATTTCTCTCGACTCCATATATGTGAGAAGAAAAATGTTATTTACCACAATCATTTATTCATGATTATATATTTACTGTCAAATGATATTTATTTGATGTCATTTTATATTCTTGTGATGATAAATATGATCTTAATTCACTACTAGAAACTTGGTCTTCAACAACGACTATCAGCAACGGCCGCTCAAGCCGTTGCTATTTGCAACGGCATTCTTACGGCCGCCCGAGCCGTTGCAGATATGTTGTATCTGCAACGGCTTTCTAACGAACACGCGAGCCGTTGCTGATAATGTTAATTATTATCAGCAACGGCTTTCTAACGGACAAGTGAGCCATTACGGATGATAACTTATTAGCAACGGCTTGCTAACAGACAAGTGAGCCGTTGCTGATGATAACTTATCAGCAACGGCTTTCTAACGGGCGAGTGAGCCGTTGCTAATAAGTTTATATAGGTCGCAGATCGCGCCCGCCCCCCTTCTTCCTCCCGCTGCTGCCGCCACCGCCTCCTCTCCTGCCTCTCGCCGCCGCTGCCGACGCCGACGACGCCTCCCGCTGCTGCCGACACTGTCAGATATGTGCCCTCCGGCCGGCCGTCTCTTCCATTGTGGCCGGTAGAAAATCCGACCAAAACCCTAAAAATAGGGTTTCGGCTGGCGGCGGTCGGCCGATGGCCGCCGCCGGACCTTGTACATTGGCCGGACAGTGTGTTCGGCCACTGTACGTCGGCGCCGGAGTCCACCTGACTCCGGCGCCGGAATTTGTAGTTTAATAATATATTTTTTATTGTTAATTAATTGTTAATTAATTATTTAGATTAATTGTTTAATTTGTTAGAATAATTTTTAGGGTTTAGATTAATTTCGGAATTATCCACTTCGGACGCGCGCCGGAATCGTCCAATTCGGACGCGCGCCGGAATCGTCCACTTCGGACGCGCGCCGGAATCACCACTTCTGACTCGCGTCGGAATTGTCCACTTCGGACGCACGCCGGAATCGTCCACTTCGGACGCGCGCCGGAATCGTCCAATATGGACTCGAACTGTCTCGAAACATTTAGAAAATAATTATTCATCCGACGAGTTGATATGTTTCACGTACGCATCGACGAGTCGGATATGATTTAGCAAAACCTTAGATCCGTTCGGGGATTGTATGTTCGTGTAAAAGAAGTAGATGATCTTTTATACGACGTACAATTCTTGAATTGTCCCTGATTGGACAATTTGGGAATATAGTTATTTGTACTGCACTTACGTTTTTATTTTAACTATTAACTAATTATTCTAAATTTCGACAACATCTCTCTTGTTCTCCGATACGCGCCCAGATGATATGCGTATTCGGAGAACTGTAGGGAGATGCTGCCGAAATTTAGAATAATTAGTTAACAGTTAAAATAAAAACGTAAGTGCAGTACGAATAACATAAATCCCGAATGGAATAGGACAATCTCACCTAAAGACATTAACCAAAGAAATTGCCATTGATTGACAGAATAATATCGGCTGATCGAAGTTGGATGTACCGACGTCTGGTCGTGGTTATCGACGCAGGAGAGCTTCGGAGATATGTCTGGTCGTGGTTATCGACGCAGGAGAGCTTCGGAGATATGTCTGGTCGTGGTTATCGACGCAGGAGAGCTTCGGAGTCTCCGATCGGTGAGACTCCAGCACTTACTCATGCTGCTGATCCTCCTGTTGCTGATCCTCATGCGGATGATACTGCCGAGGCTAGTACATCCAGACGCAGGCAGCCACGCGGGCCGAACAGGTGGCAGCCTCCACCAGCCACAGAGTCACGTAGATTGATTAGCATGATTGGGGAGCGGTAATATATCATGAATTATGAATCATTACAAATTCATTATATCATAATATAATATTAAAATTTATTTTTGTTGTGCAGGTTCGAGCAAGAAGAAGTGCCGAGGAGCATTTCTTCTACTATTCGACGATACATGCACGGGGCATGGCCTACGTGGTCTCACGTACCTAGCGAGCACGTCGACATGTTATGGCGCGAGTTTGAGGCACGTATTATTATTTTTTTTACATGCATGATGATTAATATTGGTACTGATATTATTATTTTGCAGGCTCGCTATACATGGGCCGAGGACCAGAGGCCCTTCATTTACGCTGCCTGGGAGGCTATTTCCCGGGCAAGGTACAACGGGCAGCTGGGGCAGGCTCGGTCCCAGGCGATGGCCTGAGCTGGGACCACTAACATCGCGGAGACTCGGGGATGCGACCCCGGTTGGATTACTCCGGATATATGGGACCAGCTCGTGGGAATATGGTCGACGGATCGATGGCAGGAGGTTTCTCGAAATGCGGCTAGAAATCGCATGTCGGGGGGAGCAGCGCGTCACACCGGCGGCTCTGTTGCATTTGCAGTGCACGCGAACCGTATGGTAAGTATATATTTTAATTATATATTTTATTTGTTACTATGTATACTAATTAATGTATTTGTTTTGTAAATGTAGACGACGGTGTCGGATGACGGGACTGTTCAGCGATAGGGGCGGCAAAAATAGGCACGGCACGAGCACGGCATGATAACTGCGGGCCGGGCCGAAAAATTTGGCCCGATAAGCTTATCGGGCCGGGCCGGCCCGGCCCGATAACATTGCGGGCCGACGCGGGCCGGCTCTTATCGGGCCGGCCCGGCCCGTTTGGCCCGCTAAACATATATATATATATATATATATATATATATATATATATATATATATATATATATATATATAAGTTTAGATTAGGGCTTGTTTAGTGCTTTAAAATTGAATGTGAAGTTAATCTATGGAGTTTTTCATGTGAAATATCATATTTGATGCTTATTTGGTCTCTTAAATATTTTAAATTATTTTTTTTATAATTTTATAATTTTTTTTTAGTTAATAAGAGGGCTCGCGGGCCGGGCCGGGCCGGGAATTCCCGGCCCACTAAGTTAGCGGGCCGGGCCGGCCCGTTAACTGCGGGCCGGCCCATTTTGCCACCCCTATTCAGCGACCCTCCCCGATGGCGGTGTTTGAGCGGACTCACCGTCGAGCACATGGGACGGGGGAGTACATCCACAACCGCGCTGCATACATTGTGGTAATTATATATTTGTTTAAATTATTCATTATATATTTATAATTTAAGTTTTATGATGAATATTAAACAAAAAATCAAACTCGAGTAGGAGACGTACAACCACACGGTGGTGCAGCGCGGGGGTACCCCCGAGGACTTTGACGCAGCATCGTGGGTCGAGGCCGCAGGTGGCTGGGACCATGGCCGCGTATATGACTTCGCAGATAGTGGTCATGCGCGAGCCGTGCTAGGGCCACTTGGGGCACCGACCCGTCCGGTCGCTGGTGAGCGGTCGTCCACCTCTAGATCCAGTTATGATCATAGTAGCAGAATAAGAACTCTAGAGGAGACGGTCGCGCGTCAGAGTCAGATGATGGCAGAGATGCATGCTATGCTACGCAACATGTCAGGTCATCCCGAAGCAGGCATCTCTTCGTCATCATCTCATCCATCGTCCTCGAGTCAGTCCACGCCGGTGTACACTCAAGCACTCCAGACCCCGCCATATGATCCAGGCCATCCTCCATCGTGATCGTGAGATTTTGTTTATATTGACTTTGTTACTGAGATATTGAACTTGTTTAATTTATATTGACTTTGTTACTTAGATATTGATACTTCAATTTTGCATTTGAATTGTTTTTATACTATCGTGGATAATTATCAATATAAATATAATTATTTTGATGTATATCTTGGTGTGTTTGTGATGTGTGAATGAATGTGTGTATGAGTGTATGGGTGTGTGAGTTATGTATCTGATAATGTATCAGTGTATCAATGGAAATTTTAAATTTTAAATTTTTTTGTTACCAGGTTCACATCATCAGCAATGGTTTTCCCACGACCGTCCGTGGGAAAGCCGTTGCTAAAAGTTTATCGAAAGCCGTTGCTGATGACCTACAGCAACGGCTTAGCGACGGGCTTTTACTAACGGCGTTGCTATGGACTCAGCGACCGTTGCTATTAATGTTATCAGCAACGGCTCCGTGTCCGTTGCTGATAATATTTTTAGCGACGGCCCGAGCGGCCGTTGCTGAAACGTCGCTAAGTTATCAGCAACGCGAGTTTCTGTCACGGCTCTTTTGCAACGGCTCGGCCGTTGCTGATGCTCTTCAGCAACGGCTCGACAATGGCATCAGCCGTTGCTAATGCCTATTTTTCTAGTAGTGATTTTAGCATTAAATATTCGTAGTTTTGTGTTTTCGTATCATTCACATGAAATAAATAAGATATTCCACAAGCTACCAATTATGTCCAAATTAAGTCTTTTTGAGATGGCTAATATTGTCCACGAAAATCTTAGATTGGCAAAAAATAAACATAATAAAAGTTCTCAAATTCATAATATGGATCCGAAAATCTCTGAATCTATAACTCTTAACCCAAAAGACGAATTTTACCCACGACTTTTACACATGTTGACCCGACTATTCAAGGGTAAAATTAGCCTTTTTAAGTAAAAAAATATGAATTCATCAATTTTTAGATCCATACCAAGGAATTGCTCATAAAGTTATATAACCATATAGAAAGTGAGGGAACAATTAATATAAAAGCCTATGATAAGCTTGTCATTTCCATTAGACTGATGTAAAAAATACAATATGTTATAGAACAACAATTTATCAAATTCGGATTTTGAGAATGAGAAATTTCAAAAATCAGATTTGAAATTTCAAAATTCTCTAAACCAAAATTTAGTTGATCGGATACTCATTTTATCGCTGGGTCAAAGTATGTAACCAATTAGAAACTTTGGTTAAAAAATATAAAAAATATAAAAATATAAAAATTTATAAAAAAATAATTTTTAATTTATAAAAAAAATAAGGTTTAGAGTCTTAAAAAATAAAATTTTAAATTCTCTAATTCATTAGAGAGTTTTTGCACAAAGTCTATAAATCTAAGTTTAAATTAAAAATTATGAAATATTTTTTTAACCACAACACATCTTTTATAGTTTTAAAAAATATTTTTTAAATTACTTTTTTAAAAAAATTATAAAATTATTATAGACTTTGGACAAAAGTCTCTAATACATTAGAGACTTTTGCCCAAAGTCTATAAAACTAATTTTTAATTAAAAATAGTAAAATATTTTTTGTCCAAAATATTTTAATAGACTCTAGCATATCTTTTATATCACAAATATATTTTTTGTTAATTAAATTTTATTTTTTATAATTATAAGATTATTATAAACAAAAGTCTATAATAATTTTATAATTTTTTTAAAAGAATATTTGAATTCATCAAATAATTTTTTAATGATACAGAAGATGTACTATCACTATAAGAAAAATGAACATTAGTGACGAAAATTTTATGACAGCTTAAATTCGTCATAAACTGTGATAAATTTGTGACAGCATGAAATGAATTTTTTTTCCTCAAAATAGTGACAGATTTGTGACGAAAAATCTGACACAAGACAGTTCCATCACAAATCAGTCACAGAATTTATGACCAATTTGACCTACAATTTTTAATAAAAAACATCAGTGACAGAATATTGATTAATTTTATTTTCGTCACTAATATTTCGACTCTAATCCATCACTGAAATTTTTTCTTCATATCTGTCACAGATCCGTCACTAGGCCACCATATAACAGTGACAGATCAGTGACGAAAGTGGAAATTCGTCAAAAATTAAAATAAATATTATTAAAATAAATTTTTATCATGTTTAGTCTCACATGGGTTAAAATTATTTTTTACTCATAAATATAACTTTTTAAGTCTCATATTGATTAATTTTTTTTCTCCTAATTTTCTTAAATTTTATAAATTGATACCTCATTAGACCTAAAAGTTTATCATCAGACTATCTTTTATATTTTTTTAAAAAATATTATAAAATATAAATAATAATATTATATTATTATATATTATTATAATATAATATAATATAATATAATATAATATAATATAATATAATATAATATAATATAATATAATATAATATAATATAATATAATATAATATAATAATATATTATATTATATTTATTATAATAATCTATATTATAATAATATAATTGACAGATTTTTTATTAGTAAGACATCATAATTAATATTAGAATTAGTGACAGAAAATTTATTTTTGATCATTGATATCAGTGATGAATTTTGCGACGGAAATTTTTTCATCACATATTTTTGTTACGGACACATCCGTCACAGAAGAGCAAATGGAGCATTAGCCACGAGACTTTCAGCATCGGACCTTGTGACGAAAATTTTCGTCACTAATACTCTTCTGTGACAGATTTTCAAGCATCAATGACGGATTTTTTCGTCATTGATGTTTGTTTTTCTTGTGGTATATGATTCAAAAAAATATTTTACATCAAAATATTTTATAATTTAAATTTAAATTTAAATTTATAAACTTTGTGCAAAAAATTTTAATACACCAGAGAATTTGAAAAATAATTTTTTTATCCTCTAATATCTTATTTTTATCATAAAAAATATTTTATAAATTAAAATTATTTTTTTATATATTTTATATTTTTAATCAAAGTTTTTGATTAGAGTAATATAAGTATCTGATCCATTAAATTCAAATTTAGATTTGAAATTTTTTGAATATTCAAATTCTATTTTGATAATTTCTTCGTTACCAAAATAGGAATTTGATAAACTGCCGTAGAATCATGTCAGTGAAAAAGAAAAGACAATAACATGTATAAGTTCGATAACTACTAGCCAACCTATATATGATATCTTGTTACCCTTCTGTCAGTTCTCTACGTACATTCTCATTCCATCCTTTGTGCAAGTATATATGTCAGTTCACATCAGTTGATCTCTAAATCTTCCTATAATCTAGACTAGTAATCCATCCATCTCTTAAAACTTACTAATTATTTAATTACTGGAAATGAAAGATAGGAGAATATGGAAAGTGAGAGGATGGAGGAAAAAGAAATCCAAAATTTTAGGAAATGGAGGGGAAAAGAAAGAAATCCATCTCTGTCTTTTCTTTTTATTTTTTTCCCTCCCCTAATCCATTTCCTCATCACTCCGAGGTAAACAAAGCCAAATGCTATTCCTTCACCTATCAGTTCATGATCGATTTATCCTTCTATCAACCCAAACGTGCAATCAATTAAGTCAGAAGCTTCAAAATTGTTACCATCTCCAAGCAAAATGAGGATCACATAAAGAATGGAGGGAGTAGCTGCTGCTGATCTGAGGCTGTTCTTGCTGCTCGTCTACCATCATTATTCCATTGTTCCACACATGACCAGCAATATTTCCACTCTCATGGCCGATAACATTGTTAGCCGAAGCATTGCCAAAGTCCATTGACACACCAGAATCAGAGAAGAGACTAAACCCTGATTCATGACCTTGTTGTTGTTGTTGTTGCTGCTGCTGCAGCTGCTGGTGGTGGAGAGCAAGCAAGGACCAGTAGTCATGGTTCTGATGATTCTTGAAATCGATGCAAATAGTTTCGGAAGAGGAGGACGTCGACGGCGGCGACGACGACTCCAGCGCGGCGGCGGCGGCGGCGGCGGCCGTCTTCGACTGCCTGCAGCCGGAGAGTCCCCCGACGGGGAGGTCGCTGTTGATGATGCTTTCGACGTCGTAGCGACTCATGTCGAAGTTGGTCACCGCGTTGAGGCCGCGAAACTTGATCGCTGCAATGTCGTACGCCTCTGCTGCCTCCTCCTGCGTGCCTGTTGACCAATAAATTGCACCAAAACCGCACCCATTATTATCATTTGAGGAGTGATTCATTAATATCATTATTCTTATCAGTGCTAAATCTTACTGAAGGTTCCAAGATACAAGTCCTTGTTGCCTGCCACTCTTCCAATCCTCGCCTGCCACCGGCCATGTTGATGGTGCCTGCAATTAATTAATTAGAAGATTGAACAATATGTGTATCGCTAAAGTTCCATAACGAAGGCCACAAAACAATTATAATTAACCTGGTGACTCCTCTGTACATAGAAGCGCCTCTGGAGAAACCACTACTCTTCCTGCAACAAAGAAACTTCAATTAAAATAATCGCCATTAGTGTTCCTTGTGCAAGAAAAGGGGGGAAATGCTGTTCACCGTCTGAGGGAGGCGATAAACTCTTGACGTGTCATGTTCTTCATCTCCTCCAGCTCCTTCTCGTAGTTAGAGATCTGTGCATGTATAATATATTAATGATTTTATTCAAGTAATAATTGATTTTATTCAATATATTAACATACGGGGAAGTTGGTGGTGGTGGTCGGACCCCAGTATTTGAGTGCCGCGAGATCGTATGCCCTTGCGGCCTTGTCCTCCTTATCATACCCACCTATATAATAAATGTACGTAAAGCAAAAATAATAAAGAGATTAATTAGGGTTTGTAAACAGGAAGCATATATAATAAAAGCAACGAAGAGACCAAAAAGGTTACGCACCTAAATAGACTGCGCATGGGAAGGCCAGCATACAGACAAAAAATGCCGCCCGCCGGAGCAAACAGCGAAGACAAATGGAAGCTCATGTTAGAAGATTGCGTATATGGTACATTAAATTTACTGTTAATGTTAGGGTGACCACTGGTCACCCTACCTTGTCGGCCTTTCCGGCTCTGCCCTTCTCGCCGGCAGCTGTTGTCCCACAGGTGCGCCTCGTACCGCCCCGTCCACCGGTGCCTGGCCACCAGTATGAGGTTAATTTTCGCCGCCATACTACGCACTGAGAACTGCAGCAAGTTCTCTTGGATATGTTGTTATTTATTATTTATTATACCTGGTGACGCCGCGGTAGATGGAGGTCCGCTGGCCGAAGTTGTCCGGCGCCATCTTCCTCGGTTCCTCGGACGGCGGCGCTGCATGGTTCGTGGTCGCCTGCGGCGGCGGCGGCGGCGGCTCTAGTTGCTCCCCTAGGTATCGGCCTGCAGCGACGGTCTTCTGTTTGCAGTCGTAGGCCGCTTCTGCGCCGGTGTGATCATAGTCGCCGCCGGGGTAGCGCCCCAACGGCAGGCCGAGGAAGTCCTCCAGCTTCGGTTCCATGCCAGCGAGCGCCACCAGCTCCGTCGCTGCGTTGGTCTCCTCCTGCACTCTATTCTCTCCGCCTCCTAGAAGAAGGTACGAGTCGTTAAAATGAGAGAGAGAGAGAGAGAGAGGAGAGAGAGAGAGAGACCATGAGGGGCGGATGAGAAGGCCTGGAGGAGGCAGCGCTGATGGTGCTGTGAGAGGGAGAAGGCCAGCCAGTTGTCGGAAGAGTCCAACTCCAAGTCCATGGTTTTTGATGCAAGTAGTAATATGGGAAACCCGAGGAAAGAATAGGTTCCTTTGAATAGATGGAGGAGGAGAAAGTGGACACACATATAGAGGAGAGAAGCGAAGTTGATGAGGCAGCTCGTGAAAGAAGAGCGTAAGAGACAGCACGAGAAACGAGGTCTTTTAATTCTTATATTTAATATACCATTTGTTTTCAAATAAAAATGTGAACAAAGCAAAGATAAAGAGGTAGGCGGGGGCAAGTGGAAGCCTTTTACGGGCCGTTTCTGGCGGTCTTCTTTACCACTTGCTAAGCAACCACACTGATAGCTCATAACTTCACGCTGCTGATTTCTAACGGGTCGAATCCTCTCCTCCAAATATAAATCCGAATCCAAATGCAACTAAATCTGAGTCCCTTCATCGTTTTCGGAACCGACTCTTATCCTCTTATCTCCACCGTCAGTCTACTTTTTACGTGTTCCAATCACAAACGTCGGATCCCGCTGCACGATCTCAAAAGGATGACTCACGTACGGAATGCCAAAGCAAAGCGGCAAGAAGGGACACAACGCCACGCTCAGGTCCCTCACCAAACCGGACCTTCCTTTCTATCTGACGGCTGTCGCCCTTCATCTCGCGGCTGGATCATGCCACGTTTCCAGATGTAGCATATCGCAGCATCCGGTTTCATCTGGCCGTCGGATGATAATTAAGTAGTCAACGTGACATCTGGGACCCTGGCTGTCAAAAAATGCGGCACTCGTTCTCTTTTTTGGCAAAAGACATAGACATCGTCTGATCCAGATCCTATGGTGATGGGTGAATCGAACGGTCAAAGTGCAGGCAGATACTATCACCGCCAGGGTGAGTTTACGGCCGGTGGCATAGTCGGAAAGGGCATAGGACTTCAGCGGCTCATGTCGGCTGCCGGTGACTGGATTCAGCAGTCAAAGCGTGGTTAAAATAATAAACCCCCCCCGTCAGTTAAACGAATCATTTTCTCGCGTTTACCGCCTAAACCCGCGCACGTTTGCCCATTAGTACTTGAGCGTCACTCGTCGCACGCACATGGGATCAACCATCCGCATACCCGTTCTTCTGTTGCGGTTACGCAAGAGCCTGAGCAGTGAAGACCAGTGTAAAAATTGGTACACGAGAGGGTGAATGTTCGAGGCTATTACGAGCATAATAGTTGGCATGCATCCTACGCTGCTGCACGTGCCATCGGGAAGCACGAGGGCGAGCGACAGCCGCGTCGCGCGGGGAGCACTTGAGCCGGCGCCACGTGCGGCAGGGAGAGTATCCAAGGAAAGATTGCAGGAATCTGGTCAAAAGAATTGAAGGTGGAGGTCATGTGGCGGGGAATAAAAATGCAGTGAGAAGCAAGCGTGCATGTTAGCGGGAGTTGTGGATAACCATGAAGGCCTTAACATAGAAATAGGTCGATAGGGTGGACACATCACAGGGGCAGCAGTGCACAAAGATAATGACTCTATGCACAATTATATATATCTTAGGGACAAAGCTTAGAAAGGTTAAGAATATATATGTTGATGGAAGGAAGGACAGGGTTAGGCAACGCAGCTTTGCTTCTAGGATGGGCTAAACCGGTACATATACTGAGGGAGTTTGGTGGCAGCCATGTGCTGGGTATGATGTTTTTCCATCCTGTAGCCTTTGGGTTGACTGTGGTTTGATTGGTGCAGTGGTTTGAGCATATCTATGATTGCAGCTTTGGATTTTGAAGACTTGATTTGTCGAATGGCATGGGCATGCAGGAGGATAAGATTGAACTCAAAAGAGGTGTTGGAATGATCCTTTGAAAAGCATATTGATGCATTAATTAACTTCTTTTTCCTGCTTGCTTGAAGTGCTTGTTAGGTCTGCCACATGGTAGTGGTTCAAATCAATCAATTATTGATCAGAATATTTGTTCCTATATAGCTAATTTTGTTAGTTATGCATATTTGGATGTTGAGTTTGGATGGCCTGAGAGTTTCCTGCATTGATATCAAGAAATGTAGCATTTGTAGCAAGATAATAGGTGACATGTACGTGGCCATGCATGATGAGTGCTGCTCGTAGCCATATATTCGGGCAGCACATTGGTGGACAGTCAAGGGAGAAGAACATGCATGGAAGGAAATAATTCATAAGGAAACCATGTGTCCTTCCAACTTATTGAATGATGGTTAATTAAGGAAATCATTCAGAGTTGTCGTCCACCATTTAACCCAACCCCGAACTATTCATGAATTTAGTTCAGCACAGGTCAAGTTATACTCAGAATAATAATTACTTGGAAAAGACCTTCAAAGATACCTTGTACTAGCCTTAAAAAAAATGATCGGTTCTGAATTAATTCTACATTTATGAACTAAATGTTTAGATTTTGTTTTAGGTCCCTTTTAGGAAGAAATTGAATCTTCCTACAAGGATTCAAAAATTCAAACGTCAAAAGAAAAAATATTAAAATGAGTAAATTCAAAAATAATACAAAGAACATCAAATTTACGTGGTTCAGCCCGGCAGGGTACCGGGCCTACTCCACGGGGAGAAGAGGGAACTTGATTTTATTAGAAGGAGGAGAAAATACGACCAATACAAGAACTGAATACAACTGATTAATAAACTGTAAAAGAAAAATACTGTCTGTACTCGGATATTTTTCTACACCCCAAAATCTGAATTCCTGCTTCTGCCTGAAAACTGTGGATGCGGTGTTCTCGATCTTCTTGCTTCTGCCTAAGACGGTGTGAATGGGAAGAGAGCCGCTGGAAAAGAATTCTGCCTGAGAAACGGAGTAGATGAGAGACTCTAAGAATTATTGGGATAATTTAGAACGGTATATTAGGCCCTATTTATAACGATGAGGTGTGGCCGACCATCTGCTGTCTTCATGCCATTACGTTAAATCTGAGGCGCCCATCATTTTAATCACACGGTTGTCATGATGCTTTGACCGAACAAATCGGTAATTTTGACCGAGAAATCAGCAAAGGAGAGGCGGTGGTGATCGCGAGTCAACATTGGCGGCTGATGATTTCGAATCAATGGCTGACGATGCAGGCGCTGCAAATCTGACGCTGAAGAAAAAATCCCCGCGAGGACATCCGCTGTAGGAATGCTTCAATGTTCATGCGCTGCCCAAATCTGCAGCTTTATCTTTTTGAGGTTTGACCAGTCAAACCTGCATAATATATCATCAATTAAATAGCAACATGTGCTATTGAGGCACCACGTGCAACAACACATGGTGCTTGTTTGGAAAATGTGGGCTTGGCTCACTTGGGCCAAGCCGAGCCCATAAAAGTAATCCCTTTAATTTTCATTTTATATCCAGTCTTGACCCATTTTAAATTGGATCAGGGTTAATTGAATCAATCCTCACAGTTTCAATCATAATAATATCCTAGAACTAGATTTGAAACTAAAGTTAAAATAAATAATGTTTAGCATGTACATTATAGTATAAAAAATCAACTTTAATTTTAAAAATCAAACTAAATTTATTAAAATGGTTAGATTTCAATATATTTTCAAATAATTAAAATTATTTTGTGTTGATTACTTGAAAAGCACATCTTGTTACTTTTGTATTAAAATATATTGGACTGGACTACTACTTTTGGGCTCAACCGGATCAGGCGCAGAAGCACCCACATTTATGAGCCAAACGGCTTATAAGTCCAGATCCACCCGGCCACAAAAAGACATCCACGTCCTCATTAATTACGAGGGATTTGTCATTATGAGTTCGACATCTTCGGGATCAGCCTCACCCATTCTGAGCAACATCCTAACGAGATTATCGGACGTCATCATCGCCAATCATCTGTTGGAGTAGAAGACAAAAATAGAGAGTTTCTAAGAGGTAACAGGGAAGGAAGATAAGATATTTTGAGGCAACTTTCGTAACTCTTTTTTCTTGCTAGGTTCAACAACATATTTTGCATATTATATGCATACATATAGTAATACAGAAGTGAGTTTATCTAGAAAATATGAGGAATAGCAAGAGTTACAATTAAGTTCTATGTCTAGAGAATACAAAAGGACATTTAGATAACCAAGATAGATTACAAAAGGATATGCAACTTTTTGCGGTAAATCAATCAGAATTCTCCTTAACCAAATTGCTTCACGAACAACTTCATTTGCTGCAATGTATTCAGCCTCTGTCGATGACAATGCAACTAAACTTTGCTTCTTTGAACTCCATGAAATTACTTTAGATCCCAAGCAGAAGACATGCTGAAGTGCTCCTTCTATCATCAAGGCTTCTTGCCCAATCACTATCAGTATAGCCAACCAAAATATTGTTATCTTCCTTTACATACCTGATCCCAAGCTTATTTGTTCCTTGAAGGTAACGTAGGATCCTCTTTGCAGCTGCAAAATGACGTTTGCTTGGTGCATTCATGCATCTGGAAATCAAGCTAACTGAATACACTATATCAGGTATTGTATTAGTTAGATAAATCAAGGAATCAACAAGACTTCTATAGACTTTTGGATCTACATTCTCTGCACCATCATCGTGCTGTAATTTTTCATTAAAAGCCATAGGAGTTGACATTGGTTTACAACTCTCCATTTTGAATCTCTTGAGCAAATTAGAAACATACTTACATACTTCTCTTGAGAAATAAAAATTTCTCCTTTTGATTGCTTCACCTGAATTCCAAGAAAGTACTTCATAAATATATCCAAGATCTGTCATCTCATATTCTTTCATCATTGCTACCTTAAATGATTGCACCATTTTAAGATTTGTTCCTGCATAAATCAAATCATCAACATAGAGACAAACCATCAAGAAATCAGCTCTATTTTTCATTACATAAAGAGATGGTTCAGATGAACATTTTATAAATTCATTTTGCAAGAAATACGAATCAATCACTACAACATTTTAGACCTACGGGAACAGTTGAAAATCGTTACCAAAAGTCAAAAAACCGTTCCCATAGACCTACGGGAACGGTTACCCAAGTGTACTCAAATCAACCGTTCCGTTAGGTTATAGGAACGATTTTCGTCCCTATGACCACGCTGCCAAAAAAATCGTTCCCATAGGTCCAGCCTGTGGGAACAATTGTTAAAATGTTCCTGTACCATGCCTATAGGAACGGTTGAAAAACTGTTCCTGTAAACCTATCTTATAGGAACGGTTTATCAACCGTTCCTATATTCCCAGCCTATAGGAACGGTTGAAAAACCGTTCCTATAATGTTTACCTATAGGAACAGTTGACAATCGTTCCTATAGGTAAAACTTATAGGAATGGTTTTTAGCCGTTCCTATAGGTACACAATATAGGAACGGTTTTTAGCCGTTCCTATAGGTACACATTATAGGAACGATTTTTAACCGTTCCTATAGGATGAAATATAGGAACGGTTTTTTAACCATTCCTAATAGTCATATATAATAGGCACAGTTGAAACCGTTCCTATAGGCCGAAACTATAGGAACATGTATAGGAACCGTTCCTATAGGTGAGAGGAACCGTTCCTATAATTGTTCCTAAACCTGTAAACCATACAATTTTCACACACAACCATACAATTTTACAAACGCATATTCGAAAATATAAATTTCATTCAAACGTAGAATATATTTAATTGTTGACAAAATAACAAATTCACAATTATAGTATTCTCATTCCACAATTTCACAATTAAATCTAACTAAAGTTCACAAACATGTGAAATTGTTCTATCAAGCATAGCATTCCCATTAGCCAAGTCCTCTTAATCATCTCCTCCGTGAAATTCATCTTTCTTCTCTCAATTCATCATTTTCCTGCAAAAATCAATTAATAATTAAAAAGTATCAAAAGACTCCATAATCATATATTAAACTAAAATTACCTGATTATTAGGATGATGTGTGGAAGTGGAAGAACCTAAGATGCTATTGGCATCCCTTGGAGTAGTTGGTGGTGCCAACAGAGCTGTTATAGCCTCTATGTTCAAATCTGGGTTCTTCTGTGAAATAAATGTTTTCAAAAGGGATTACATTCCTTGCATTTGGCGTTGCATCTGGTTCTGTCTCTCTTCTATTTTTGCATGTCTTTCTTCCATTATTGCATGTTGCTCCTTCAAAGACTTCACCTCTTGATCATGTTTTTCCTGCATTATTGTCATTTCTTCATTTTTTTTTAAATTGTGAGTGTGATTGTTCCTCCATACAACGCACCCTTCCTGACTTCTCTTTTCCAAACATAGATTGAAAGGCCTCAGCAGCAGGTTTCCCATCATGCTCAACCATGGTTTTAAGCTTTTCCTAAATGTACATTTAATAATGTTAGTGATAATAATAAATAATTAAGTAAAATAATAGCTAGAAGAAAAACTCACGATTGTCTCTTCAGTTTCATCATCTAAGGCTTTTCCATCCTTAGTCCGAGTTTCAACAAACATCTCAACTTGACTGGGTTCTTCATTCTTTTGAGCATGCTTTATATAAATCACAAGAATGAGTTAAAACATAATATCGACATTACTATTCAAAATATGAATCTGTTTATGCAAAAAAATATTACCAATTTTTTTTTATATATAGAAAATCTTTTATTGCCCATCCGATGCCTCCATTTTTGCTGTGATCTGTTCAATCTATTTTGTTGGCACATATCCTACATCAATAACAAAGAAACTAACTATATGCAACCAGAAAAAATTTACAAGTATATATCAGTGCATAACCATATTAAAAAAATAGCTTGCTATAGGAATGATAGGAATGACTAGCTGTTCAAATTCTAAGAAAATAAAGTAACATCTATATATACCCATTGAATTACACAATTCCATCATAAGAAATGAGTATTGAGATTTGAAGAAACCTTCTCTATCAAGCACTAGAAATTTACTTGGACCTGGTTGCTTCACATAGGCTAATTTTACATGGACCTAGTTGCCTTCTCTATTAAGCTAACGAAGGAAACAATCAGGTCATGTCATGGTTCAAAATCAAGTCTTTATGGCAGGAACTAAAATCAAGTGATTTTGTAATTTTTAAAAATAAAATGTGGCTGCTTGCATGGTGTAATAAAGAGGTGGTTGTCAGTCCTCTTCAAGCTGAGCTAAAATCTTGTTCAAGCTTGGATATTATTCAAAATTGCCATAATTCTTCTACTTGTTGCAGATATGTTAAACAGAAATAGCTTTAATATGGATGAGGATAACAGAGAGAAACTTAGAAGATTGAAGGGGAAGGAGATATCAGTATCGATACTGATATCCTGAAATCAGTATCAGGATATTGTATCAAGATACTGATATCCTGATACTGTTATCTTGCATGCTTCTTTTTTATGGACATAAAGGTCATGGTAGCAAGCCTTAAATTTCATGTGTTGATAAAGGTAATGAGGAAGAAGATGGGATAAAGGTATCAGTCAACACAGTTAGAGACTATAAGTAATATATGGACATAAAGCTTATTCTTTAACAACTATTAGTTTAAATAAAGGAAACCTAGCTAGCTACTTACTTGGATGGGTTCATAGCTCCAATAATCAATCATTTGCTTGAAGTGTTCGAGAGGAATGTCCGTAGAACGATTTTTTTATCCTCTCGTTGTTTGTTGCGTAATTGTCAAAATGTTCCTTCTTGATTTTTGATTTGTGTTTTCTCCAAGCTTCATCCATAATTTTGAACACAACCCCTTTTCCTATTTCTGGAAGGATGAATTTTTTCTACAAAATGAAGCAAAACAAGCATTAATATTGACATGCAAATGTAAATAAACAATATAAAAAAATCATACATTGATATATTTCCATATGTCATCCTTGTTTGGTACAACCTTCCAATTGGTGTAAATCAAGGGACACCAATCTGAATTTCGTGCCACGATTCCTAAAAATTGGCTCAAGTCTGAAACAACTTTCTCATTGGGCCCAACTGGTTGTGCTTCACTATTGAAAATTATTTCTTGTCGCTCCTCTAGCGATCTTCCATGAATTTTGTAGCACATTGTCTTCCCTCTTGCTTTCTTTTTTGGTGTTCCTAATTGACATAACAATAATGATTTAAATATAAGCTAATTATAGAATTACATATAATGACATAATATACCTTCAGACGTATCGTGTTTCGGCTCATCGGGTATATTGTGCTCTTCCTCTTCCTCTTCCAGCTCATCAAGTATATTGTGTTCTTCCTCAACTTGGTGCATGTCTCTACATTCCTCTTCTAGTTGATCTTCCTCAACTTGCATACCCATCTTCTCACGATATGCAACCACTGACATTGATGGGCGCAAAGGTACAATCTTTGTCTTCGTTGTTGCATACTCATCTCATTGCTCATGGTTAACTTCTCTTTGTTGATCTTGAATGGTTGACATTTTTTGCTTTGGTCCTTGGATAGATCTTTGATATTGAATGATTGGTCTTTGTTGTTGCACTTGAGAAGATCTTGGATTGGAATTGGAAGGAACTTGCTTTTGAGTAGAGGATATGGGTTTCAAGATGGCTGCATTAATTGGTTTTTTCCCTTTATCTTGCACATTGGAAATGACCTGTCTCATAGTAGAAGCACTAGGTTGAGTGGGGACTACATCATTTGGCTTTTCATATGGTGTTTTTCCTCTCTTGCACATTGATATTCTTCTTATTGGCCTCTGAAGCATGTCTTTTCAACATTGTATGTTTGTTTCCAGCTGGCCGACTCTTTGAATTTAACTTCTTATTATGTTCAATCCTTTCACATTTAATTTTGTAATGCTTGGCTAACTCTTTGCTTGACTTTGATTGTAGTGGAAAGTCCATATCACTTCCTTGTATCATCTCACTGCATAAATCATAGATTTTTTTTTAATTTTCAGTTATATAAATCATAAATATATAGCATGTTCAAATATGAATAAAAGGAAGCTGCTATAGTAAGGTCTAAATAGTTTGGATATTGGGGAAATTCCCCTACTGATCAAGCCAACTTGGATTTCTACTACTCCCTTATAAACAACCTTCAAAACCATATTATTGTGCATGGTTGGATTTCTACTACTCCCTTATAAGCCAACTTGGTTTTTTTAGGCCCTTGTTTCACCTGGACTTACAGGACATCAGGATGCTGATATCAGCATCAATATCAAGATGCTGATAAGCATCCTCATATTGATATCAGACTGCTGATATCAACCTCATGAGCAACCTAATACTGATATTAGTATCAGGATCAAGGTGTGGGTTCTGTGAATTATGTAATTGACTGTGATAAGGGGCTGAAAGGTGGCAACATCAGTAATATTAGGATACTATCAGTAACATTAGGATACTGATACCTGATATCATGTATCAGTAATATCAAGATACTTATATGAGTATCCTGATATCAGGATACATCAATATTTGTATCCTTTTGCCTATAGCAACATCAATATCAATATGTATCCTGATATCAAGACACTATATAAGTATCCTTCATGCTATCATTAATTCTGAATTATCTAGATGTCACCATGTAATTCTGAATTATAAACACATTAAAAGGCATATAATTGTAAGCCTTTATTCATATCAGTATAAGCCTTTATAGTGAAACAGTAGGGTAGTATCAATTTCATATAATTGTACTCACTAAGCTTTGTTAAATTAACCTTGTACCAATAGTTAAATATACATCAATATTAGTATCAGCATCAATATCCTCATATTGATATCAGGCTGCTGATATCAGTATCAACATCCCGATATTGATATCAGGCTGCTGATATTAGTATCAACATCCTGATATTGATATCAGGATGCTGATATCAACATCAATATCAGGATGTTGATCAGCATCCTCATATTGATATTAGGCTGCTGATATCAACATCATGAGCATCCTAATACTGATATTAGTATCAAGATCAAGGTGTGGGTTCTGTGAATTATGTAATTGATTGTGATAAGGGGCTGAAAGGTGGCAACATCAGTAATATTAGGATACTATCAGTAACATTAGGATACTGATACCTGATATCAGGTATCAGTAATATCAAGATACTTATATGAGTATCCTGATATCAGGATACATCAATATTTGTATCCTTTTGCCTATAGCAACATCAATGTCAATATGTATCCTGATATCAGGACACTATATCAGTATCCTTCATGCTATAATTAATTCTAAATTATCCAGATGTCACCATGTAATTCTGAATTATAAACACATCAAAATGCATATAATTGTAAGCCTTTATTCATATCAGTATAAGCCTTTATAGTGAAACAGTAGGGTATTAGTATCAATTTCATATGACCATGAATAGCATGGTGCTATTTGACTCATGAATAGCAGGTACAACAGCATCTAGGTGAATATGTTATCTAGCAAACCAAACACCAAACCATGACACCAACATATCAAAGAAAATATTATCTAGCAGACTTGTAGTTAAAGATGTAATGCAAATGAATCATGGAGATATATGTATTTAAAAAAAGCAAGGTGTTTTTTTACCTCTCAAAATCTTGATAATATGTCAAAATATAGAATTGCAGTAACCTTCAGTATGGTGATAGCTTCATGAAAGTGGCTACAGAAAGGAGGCAATGCAAATGAAGTATCAACTATTAAGTGGCTGCATAAAGGGTAATTTATGAGCGGCATGAATATCTAAGTAGGCTTCAAAAAAAAACATGAAGATCATAAAACATGCACAAATGTGAAACACCAATCAATCATCATATAACAAAAATTTAGCTTATGCATGAACAACCAAAAAGATAACCATCAAGGCATTGGAATCCTTATCAGCCACATTTATTAAAGGATAAATAGAGAATTGAAGTATCACCATTGCATAGGAATCCTTCAAATCCATCATGCTAGACAGATATATGAATTGAAATTGAAAAGGAAAAATGTCTAAGTTTAACCTGATTGTGCAAATCACGTACTTGCCGATGGGCCACTATAACATAATGTGATAGAATCATTTGCTTCGTCGATCAACCAGAAAATGCAAAAATATAGCAATATCAATCAAAGTAGTCCCAGAGTGTGTCATCAAAGTCGGACTCTTCTTCAGACTCAATTTCATTTGAAATAGCTGAATAATTTTCAACAATGGTGGGCTCTATGTCATCCCTTGTCCATTCAACATCAATTTCATTATCAGGCAAAGACAAATTAGTTGCTGGTTCAGATGACTCAATATTATATATTTCTTCGGAACAATATGATTGGTCATTCACATTAGAAATCTCTCTATGAAGAGTTTTCATAACGTAATACATATTGTCATTAGAGGGATCACGAACATAAAAGCACTGTTGGACTTGAGAAGCGAGCACAAATGGATCATCCATATAACATTTTTTATTGAAGTGAACACAAGTCAACCTATACTTTTCTGATTCTACTTCAAACCAATCACATCTAAACAAGACAAACTTGAAATTACCATAATAGTCTAGCTAAATTATTTCATTAATTGCACCATAATAAGTAACTGCATTCGTCGTCGGATTTTGACCCTTACTACTAGCAAAGCTTTGAGTGATTGACACCAAAGTGACACCACTATTTTGTGTCCTGCGACTTGCATCACGCTGCCTAGTATGAAATTTACATCCATTGATGACATAACCCGAAAACCTTCTTGCAACTTTATTTGGGCCTCTACACAACTCCTTCAGTCGATCAGGGACATCCTCCTCCATTGCACGATTTTTAAACCAATCAATGAAATCATGGCTTTGACTTTTTGCTTTGATCCATTTTCTTCCTCTCTTCCGATTTATGATATTTTCATGTTCACTACAAAAAAATATTTTGTTACAACAATTATTCAAATGAGTTTATAAACAAATTTTTAAGGGCAAAGAATAGTTATTTACCTAATGTAAGACTGAACTTCATCACAATTGAACAAGATATACCGATGAGCTTGGTTCTTTTCATTGTTGTCCATCGAAAATAAATTACCTTTTTTCTTCCCTCCTATAGGACGACCCATGGGTAAAAAAAAACTAGACAGCTCAGCATCAAAAGACTCACATGTGTCAGTATTTCTTGTCACTCTGTTCCACCGTGTCTCCATATTAGAGTTCATATAATTTGAGCAAAATGTCAAGCATTCCTCAACCAAGTAACCCTCAGCTATTGAACCTTCAGGACGAGCTTTATTGCGCACGTAAGCCTTCAGCTTTCCCAACTCTCTTTCTGATAAATACATCCACCGAGAATGATCAGGGCCACCCAATCTTATCTCATTTGGTAGATGAATGGGCAAATGAAGCATTACATCAAAAAATAATGGAGGAAAAATCCTCTCTAATTGGCAAAGTGTTTCAGCAATCTCAAATTCCAAGGTCTCTAAATCATTCACATCAATAACTCTTTGACATATGGAACGAAAAAAAGAACATAGACGTATCAGAGGATAAGCAACTTGGTGAGGAAGTGTGTTAATCATTGCTACTGGGAGCAAGTAGTGTAGCATGAAATGAGCATCGTGACTCTTGTACCCTGAGACTTTCAAGCCATCTTGGTGAACACATCTTGAAATATTTGCTGCACAACCATTGAGTAATTTTGCTTCATTGAGAACACTACAGAAAATAGACTTCTCATTTTTGTTCATGTTAAAGCATGCTTTTGCATACTTTACTTTCTTGTCTTGATCCATTGGTTTCGGATGAAGTTTCTTTCTAATTCCCAACTCTTGCAAATCTAAACGGGCATTAACATGACCTTTTGTCTTCCCCGTTATGTCCAACAAAGTCCCTATCACATTGTCAAATATGTTCTTTTCAATATGCATGACATCAAGATTATGTCGTAGTTTATTATGCTTCTCATATGACAATTAAAAAAAAATGGACCTCTTCTTCCAAGGACCATGAATGCTTTTCTTTTGCATCTTCCCAAATGAATTTACAAAGTCTTGCAACAAGTCCAAGATCTCCGTCCCTTCTAACAAATTAGGAGCATGCCTATGTTATTCTTTTCCATTGAAATCCCGTGTGTTTCTTCTATAATCATGACTCATCGACAAGAAAATACGGTGATCCATATAACACATATTTCTACTATGCTTCAAGTAAGCCGAATTAGTGTTATAATTACAAGATGGACATGCTATTTTTCCCTTTGTGCTCCAACCACTCAACATAGCATATCCAGGAAAGTCGCTAATAGTCCATAAAAGGGCTGCTCGCAACTTAAAAGTTTGATTTTTTGAAGCATCATATATGTCTACTCCTAGCGCCCACGCAACTTTCAACTCTTCAACCAATGGTTGCAAGTACACATCAATATCTGTCCCAGGAGAGTGTGGTCCAGGGATAATTAAAGACAACATAAAATACTCCAACTTCATACATAACCATGGTGGAAGGTTGTATGGCATAAGTATTATCGGCCATATACTATAAGAAATACTCATGGTCCTATATGGATTGAATCCATCGCTAGTCAACCCAAGTCTTATGTTGCGTGGGTCACTAGCAAAATCATGATAACGCTCATCGAAGTCCTTCCATGCTCCGCCATCAGCAGGATGCCTTAACTTTCCATCTCTTATTCGCTCTTCCTCATGCCACCTCATTAAATTTGCAGTCCTCTCACACATGAACAACCTTTGAAGTCTAGGAATTAACGAAAAGTGTCTTAAAACTTTAGCCGCTATTTTGTGGCCTTGCTTGAGATTTTTTAGCTCATTCTCTGTCTGTGAATTCTCAACCCACCATGAAGCACCGCAAATATGACAAGACTTGTCTTTCTCATGCTCTTTCCAATATAACATACAATTATTATGACAAGCATCAATCTTTTTATAATCAAGGCCCAAGTCCCTTATCATGACTCTTGTTTTATTAAAAGATTGGGGGATGTTCAAATCTGGCATAACTTCTTTTAGTAGCTCTAAGGGCCCGTTTGGTTCGCAAACTACTCATCACAGGACACCAGACAGGGACAAGGACAGGACATCAGATGTCCTGGAACAATAGCTATACCGTGTTTGTTTCGTCAAGAACAGGACACGATATTCCGTTCTGTCATGCGTTTGTTTCGCTATAACAAAGTATTATATATGACAAATGACTAAAATACCCTTATAAATTAGTCTTAAAATTAATTAATATGTAAAAAAATATTAATATATAGTATCAAATAATTTAATACAATAAGAAATTTTAGTTTAACTAATAAGTGTTCAACTAATTTTCAATTAACCTAAAAGTATAACAATAGGATAATATCGAAAAATATAAAAATCATACCAAACGATTTCCAATCTAAAATCTGACACCACCATCACGTTCAGCACGCGAAAATTTACAACTTTGGTATTCACCTCGACTCGATCCGATGATTCTACGATCAAAGGAAGGGGTAATTTTGACAATTGCAACCATTGTCCTCCGCCCGATTTCGGTGTACCGAGAAATTTCTCGGTACACCAAAATGGGTGGAAATCCTGTCCCGGACAAGGAGAAGTCCTTGTCCCAAAGCTTCTTTTGCAAACCAAACGGGGGACATGGGCGGATGTCCAGTCCAGTCCCCCGTTTTTTAGCAAACCAAACGGGCCCTAAGAGTGCATTGAATGACACATTGCTCCAGCCAAAGAGACACTTCATCAAATATAACCAAATGGTGAAGGACAAGGTAGAGAAATTTTTACAACCGAGGTACAATTCCTTGTTTGCCTCCTCTAATAAATTATAAAACTTTTTGGCATCTTCATTAAGACCCTCTGTAACTCCATCTTCTTCTGCCACTTCTCTAAATCTATCATGCAACAATCCATCCATATCATCCATGCAATTCTCTGCATCATCGATGTCATCATCCTCCTCTGTGGGCATTGTCAACTCCTCACCATGGTTTACCCAATCAGTGTAACCTTTTAGAAATCCATAGTCTATTAAATGTTCGAAGACTACATCTTTTGTCAACCAACGACCATTACCATATTTCGCACAAGGGCATAAAATCTCCCCTCCCTGAGGCCTTCCATTATTATAAGCAAAATCTAGGAAACATTGGACACCATTAATATACTTTGTACTATATCTCGGCATTTGAACCCATTCTTTATCCATTGATTTCACTTAACTACATAAATAAAAAATGCAAAGGGTAAGAAACGACAACATCAACTTGATGAGTTATACATGCAACTCCAACATAGTGCAAAATCACTTAGAACATGTAGGCTTAAATATGATCATCTTTAAAGTAAGTGATCATCTTGAACTCAACATTACTTAAATTTAACGGTAATTATGAGAAAAATATGTAGAACAAAGTGCTCATTTCCAAACACTTACAACAAAGTATGAGAAAAACCAAAGTGAATGTGATTGTCCTATGATTTTAAGTCAAACCTGATGAAAACCTAAGAGAAAGGAAATGTAATGGCATAAATCAAATCTAGCTAGTTTTTGGTTAATGATTTACAATCTAACTCGGGTTCAGCCAAACTTGATATCCAATTTGAGCTTACAACCTAGCTCAGGTTCACACCACTTCATAGAATCAAACTGAAAGAAGGCTAGTATTGAGAAGGCTAACTGTTAAGTAGGATAATGTTGGTACGAAAGATTATTACTTTAAGATGTTCTTTCTTCCAAGTTATGATTTGTCTTATTTGATATGCAACTGGTCTTGAGAAGGGTAAGCAAACTCTTATGGAAATGGTAATTCTACCAACTAAAAGAAGGGACCTATTTACAGGTCTTCGCAAGCCAGCTAGAGGTGCATCTTTAGAAGCAATTATTTAGCTTGAACTATACACTTTGGCGAAAGTATTTAGAGGTGATATTTATGTTGCTCAGGTTTGCTTCTCTTTGGCCCAATCTGAATATGAGAAAACAATGCTTGCTAAAGCTGTTGCATCAGAATCAGAGGCCACATTCTTTAATGTTTCTGCTTCATCTTTAACATCAAAATGGGTATAACTTTATCATATCTAGTTTCACATGCAAAGCTTTGATGGATTACCAGTTTTTCTAATTAAAAAGTTCTTATTCTTTACACTGTTGAAGTAGGTGGGAGAGTCTGAAAAGCTTGTCCAAACTCTTTTTGAGGTTGCTATTGACAAGCAGCCATCTATAATCTTCATGGATGAAGTATGCTACTATAACTCCATGCTTTATTTGTTTAAATTCTCAAAAAAATATCGTTGTTTGTATATGTGAACCTTATTATTCTAATATGAGAAACTCTTTGGCCAAAATATCTAGTTCTTTTCATCAATAAGCAATCATTGGATTGCTTAAAATGGAATCAAACTTCAAATCTAAAGTAGAACATTAGGTCACAAAAACTTGGAACTTGGTTGGGTGTAAGGACTGCTGGATGAAATTAGATAACATGGAAAATTGTATATCATAGGATCCAAAATTGTATGTTGATAACATGGAACTAAAGCTCAAATAATTAACAACTTACATCAGTTTAATTCATCATCAAATGTTATGTACGCACAGTACATTAGAATGTTCAATTAGATTCAAGTAAGATAGATGATGAGCACCTCCTTTGGAAGCGCTTCTCGTCTCTGAATGGATATAGCTCCAATTGCTCTTTCACCTAGTCAGACATAAAAAAATGGATGTTAGGCACGCTTATCAGCGGCAATAGAGCAGGCCAGAGGATTAGGACGCGAGCAGAGGGAAAAAAGAAACAAGGAGGGGAGCAGGAGTTACCAGCGGTGAGCAAGAGTTACCAGCGCGAGGAGGAGGAGTAGGACAAGCAGGAACTACTAGTGGCGATACAGTCGGAGTTACCAGCGGCGAGCAGGAGGATTAGGATGCGAGCAGGAGTACCAGCGGCGAGCCGAAAGAATTACCAACGATGAGCAGGAGGAGTTACCACCGGCGATAGAGCAGGAGGAGGGTTTTAGTCGAGCAGGAGGAGGGCGGGTAGAGCGAAACAAGCTTGAAAGGGTTTTAGTCGAGCAGGGGGAGGCGGGATTTTTGTCGAACACAGCTGAAAAAGAGCGGGTTTTGAAACTATTTTAGGGATTTAGGAACGATTCATTTTATTGTTCTGTTTTTGACATATAGGAATGGTTTTGGGGTACTTTTGGGAATGATTCTTATCAGTGATCCCATAGTATTTGGCTACGGGAACAATTTTGAAAACCGTTCCAACATATTGGCTATGGGAACGGTTTTTATCAGTGTTCCCATAGTATTTGGCTACGGGAACAGTTATTAAAACCGTTCCCATAAGTGATGTATGGGAACAGTTTTTTAACCGTTCCCAAAAGTGGCATGGCCACAGTCACAAAATGTAGTAGTGAATCTTGCTATTCCAAGCTGTTGGAGCTTGTTTAAGCCCGTAAAGTGCTTTGCGCAACTTGTAAACTTTTTCTTCTTTTCCTTTCACTCGATAGCCTTGTGGTTGTTGAACATACACCTCCTCTTCAATCTCTCCATTGAGAAAAGCTGATTTGACATCAAGCTGAAACACCTCTAATTCCAATTGAGTTGCTAAAGCAAGAACAGTTCTGATAGTCTCTATGCGCGCTACTGGTGCAAAAGTTTCTATTAAGTCCACACCTGGTAATTGAGAATATCCCTTAGCAACTAAGCGTGCCTTGTATTTCTGCACACTACCATCTTCATTGTGCTTGATTTTGTACATCCATTTCAACCCAATAGCTTCTTTTCCTTTTGGAAGATCAATCAGTTGTCAAGTTTGGTTTTTCTGGATGTATTCCATTTCTTCATTCATGGCTTTCTCTACATCTCTTCTTTTGAGGCTTCTTCATAATTCTGCGGTTCACCAACAAAAAAGGTAGCATTACAAGATTGATAAATATCAGCTAAGGAGTGAAACTTCCTTGGAGGAGTTTCTAAATCTGAATCATGGCTTGAACTAGATTCGGCTTCTTCTCTTGGTTTTGCTTGTGATTGTTCTACTTGCTGCTTTGACTCATGAATCTGAAATTGTGCAGAAGGTTGAATCTCTTCTTCATCTTTCCACTCACATCCTGCATTTTCATTAAAAAGAACATCTCTCGAAAGCACCAGTTGATTAGTTATTGGATTGAAGAGTCTGTAACCTTTTGACTCATCACCATATCCAATAAAAACAAGCTTTTCTCCTTTTTCATCAAAATTTTCTCTATGTTGAGAAGGAACAAGAGCATATGCAATACACCCAAAAACTTTAAGGTGACTTACAACTGGTTTTCTCCTATGTCATGCTTCAAAAGGAGTTTTATTTTGAACTACCTTTGTGGGAGAGCGGTTGAGAATATACATAGCAACATTTATTGCTTCAGCCCAGAATTTATTAGGAAGCTCTTTGCCTTTCATCATGCTTCTAGCCATCTCTGCAATCGTTATGTTTTTTCTTTCAGCGACACCATTATGTTGTGAAGTGCGCCTGATTGTGAGCTGTCTTGGATGCCTTGTTCTTTGAAATAATTGAGAAAATGCTTATAAATGAACTCTCCTCCACGATCTGTTCTTAGAGTCTTCAAAACACAACCGCTTTGCTTTTCAGTAAGAGCTTTGAAGTGCAGGAATTTGGTGAAAGCTTCTGATTTATGCTCAAGAATATAAACCCAAATCATTCTAGTATAATCATCAACAAAGAGAAGAAAATACCTCTTATTGCCAAGAGAAGGAATTCTTGTTGGACCACAAATATCCGCATGCACGAGCTCAAGAGGGGCTTGAGCTCTCCAAGCTGTTTTTGGAAAAGGTAGTTGATGCATTTTGCCATAGATGCATCCTTCACAAACTTCATCATTCTTCTTAATTTCTAGAAGCCCAACAATCATATTATTTTGTTTCAATAACTGTAGGCCTTTAAGATTTAGATGACCATATCTCAAATGTCAAAGATGAGAGCCATCAAAACTTTCACTTCTAAAAGCAGCATTGTGAAGTGTCTTCACATTGAGGGGAAAATGATTATTAGAAGTCAGCCTCATTGTAGCAATTTTTGCCAAGAGGGGCTTGAGCTCTCCAAGCTGTTTTTGGAAAAGGTAGTTGATGCATTTTGCCATAGATGCATCCTTCACAAACTTCATCATTCTTCTTAATTTCTAGAAGCCCAACAATCATATTATTTTGTTTCAATAACTGTAGGCCTTTAAGATTTAGATGACCATATCTCAAATGTCAAAGATGAGAGCCATCAAAACTTTCACTTCTAAAAGCAGCATTGTGAAGTGTCTTCACATTGAGGGGAAAATGATTATTAGAAGTCAGCCTCATTGCAGCAATTTTTCTCCAGATTTTTTTATCAAAAATTTCACATTTATCATTATCAAAGATTAGCTTGAAACCCTTTTTCATCATCTGTCCAACACTTAGAAGATTGTGAGAAATATTAGGAGAGTAATGTACATTATGAATGAACCTTTTGTTACCTCTATTTGTATGGACTACAATGACTTCTTTTCCTTCAATCTTCACTTGCTTCCCATTACCAAGTTCAACATGGGATCAAGAGTAATTTTCATCCAGCTCTTCAAATGTTGACTGATTACCAGTTAAATGATTGTTGCATCCACTATCTAAATACCATATCTCATCAGATTTTTCATCATTCACAATCGAAAAAAATAATTTGCTTTCATCATCTTCTAAAGAAAAATTAACTGTCTTTTTCCCTTCATTATTTTCACACTTCTCTTTAAACCAACAATCTTTATTAGAGTGATTAGGAATTT
Source organism: Canna indica (assembly GCA_034359265.1). Classification (NCBI taxonomy): domain Eukaryota; kingdom Viridiplantae; phylum Streptophyta; class Magnoliopsida; order Zingiberales; family Cannaceae; genus Canna; species Canna indica. The sequence goes on from CP136896.1 coordinate 54,397,349, forward strand.
TGCATCTAGTGCATCTAGAATAGCAATCTTTAGATTCATGATCAGGTTTCTTACATATGTAGCAGTAAGAATCGGAATTACCAGGTCTTTGCTACCATTGATTCCTTCCTCTTCCTCTGCCTCTAGTTGGATTGCGCTTTCCACGTCCTCTGTTGTTGAAGTTTCTGCTTTCATTTGATCTGCTACCACTATCTTGTTGTTCTATTCTAGAATTCCTGGTTGCAGTCACATTTACTTTTGCTTGAAAGGCTTGCTCTAGTGGTTGATCGTTGTACTTGTTTACTCTTCTTTCATGGTCTTCAAGTGATCCTATCAGATAATGCATGCTGTAAATTGAGAGGTCTTTTGTTTCTTCTATCACAGCGACAACATGGTCAAATTTTTGAGGTAGACCTCTCAAAATCATCTCAACTACTTTTCTTTTAGAAATTTCTTCTCCACGGCCTTTAATCTAATTCACAATCTCAGAAACTCTAGAAGAGAACTCTTGAACACTTTCACTTTCTTTCATTGACAATCTATCAAATTCACTCCACAAACTTTGAAGCTTTATAGCAATAACTTTTTCTTTTCCTCGAAACTCATTTTTAAGAGTTTCCCATGCTTGTTTGGCTTTCTTGATGCCATATATTCTAGGGTAAATACTTCTGTTCACTCCTTGTTGAATTACCCGTAATTTTGTAGCATTTCTTTTGACATTCTCTTTGTAGCCGATTTCTTGCTCCTTTGTCCAAGAAGAATCCTTGCAACTTGGTCTTTCTTCATAGCCTTCTTCGATGATATCCCATAGATCTTGAGAGAGGAAGATGGTTTTCATTTGAGAGCTCCAATAATTATAGTGCTCTCCATTAAAAACTGGTATTTGGTTTGTGGTGTAAGTGAAGAGAGGGCTGGAGTTTGATGTTGCCATGGCTCTGATACCAAATTTGTTGGAGTAGAAGACAAAAACATAGAGTTTCTAAGAGGTAACAGGGAATGAAGATATGATATTTTGAGGCAACTTTCGTAACTCTTTTTGTGGGCGAAATGGCGACACTAGATGGAGGGTGAATAGTGTGTTTACTAAATAATTAGTCTAAATTCACTTTTAATTTATTTCTTAAATCGGTTTAGGCAAGATGCAATTATGCGATTGTATGCGGAAGCTATAAATGATGGAGCAATAAAAATAAACAATCAAACCAATGCAAACACGCAATTTATAGTGGTTTGATTGTTTGTTTTTATTGCTTCATCATTTATAACTTCCACATACAATCGCATAATTGCATCCTGCCTAAAACGATTTAAGAAATCAATTAAAAGTGAATTTAGGCTAATTATTTAGTAAACATACTATTCACCCTCCATCTAGTATCGCCATTTCGCTCACATTTAGTATCAGAGCTGAGGGAGGCAGGGAAGCAGACGCTTGAAGAAGAGCTTGACGAAGAGAGCAGAGCGCCACAATCAATCTTTGGAAGGCTTTAATCTCCTTTTAAAATGCTCAATAAATTCTGTTAGAGTAGGAGAAGAAGCTTAAAAGAATCATATGATGGTATATTTATACCATGCTGAAGAAATGACTGTTCAACGGATAGAAAACTATCTATTACAGGCCGCCGGTCGAATGGTCGGTCGACCGATCATTCGACCGCTGGTCCTCTCCCTGTGGGCGGTCGACCGACGGGTCGACCGCTCGATGCAAATTTCTCGATCCGTGACTTTCAGTCGACCCATCGGTCGACCGACGCATTTTGCGTCTTTGGCTATCCTCAGGTCGGTCGACCACCAACCTTACTGCCCATTTTGGGCTTTGGTCGATCGACCGCTCGATGCAAGAAACTTGCAATTTCACTTTCGATCGACCGACGCAAGCTGCGTCTGCAACTAGCCTCAGTCCGGTCGACCGCTAGGGCTACTGCCCATTTCTTACCCTATTCGGTCGACCGAATTTAGGCTGAGATTATTTTCTTCAGCCATTTTCTTCCGCGCTTCGTTTCCAGGTTCCGACTTTCAACGAGCATCATCTTGGAGAGCTTTTGACTTGATCTTTGGACTCATCCAAGCGACTTTGGTGCACTTGTCGATCTTCGAGAAACTTCCGTGACAAACCCGAGCGCGACGATCAATGTCCTTCCAATTTTTGATTTCTCCGATTTTTTCGATCGAGGATATCAGATGCTAATTGATATGGAACTTGAAACATATTCTCAATGAAATCATTAGTCTCATGTTTGTTATCATCAAAACCATCAAAACCGAGATTAAGGCTAAGGTTGAAAACCTAAAGCCAACACTTTTTTCTTGCTAGGTTCAACAACATATTCTGCATATTATATGCATACATATAGTAATACAGAAGTGAGTTTATCTAGAAAATATGGGGAATAGAAAGAGTTATAATTAAGTTCTATGTCTAGATAATACAAAAGGACATTTAGATAACCAAGATAGATTACAAATTACTTCTTAACATCATCCATCATCGTGCAATATATATAGATGTGACGCCTCATGTACACTAGATTTTCCAATCTCAATTACCTCCACATCGAATATATCCTAACTTGAGCGTCAGAGTGTCTGTTGCAGGGCCCCCGTTGGAGTTGCACCTGACCAAGAGATCGCACCAGATTGGACCACATCGCCCCAACTTCAAGGAACATTTGAAGCCCATCGTAGGGCCGAGTAAATCTTATCTGTCCCACCATGGTTGGTACCCGGAGATAGGTGAAAGCCGCCACAAGCGGGCAACACCCTAGTAGTGACGTTCACCCGCTACCTAGAGACGCTAAAATAGTGAGGAGTGACGCTTTGACACCAGCCAATCCCTCACCAGAAGAATCCCAGCATCTGATAAACGACCTTTAGGTGGAGAATCGATGGTTAGCAGCCCAAGTCGAGATGCTAATGCAGTCACGAGAATAACACCCGACCGAACACGAGCGCCACCGCTCAGAGCATGAAGAAGTAGGCCTGGCAAATCATGTCGGGCCGAATTTGTCGGGCCGGGCTGGCCCGACTCGGCCCGATAATGATTCGGGCCCGAAGTTGTCAGCCCGACCCGGCACGGCCCGTTAGCCCGAAAATTTAATTGAATTTATTAGAATTATAATTTTGAGTAGATAATTTAATGGGTATTATTAATGGGTAAAAAAAATACTAATAACTATATTACTTATCGGGCTATCGGGCCGGCACGACCCAATAGCACTAGGCCCGACCCGATAAGTGTTCGGGCAATATCGGGTCGGGCCGAAATTGGCCCGAACTCGATAAGAATAGGCCCGAATCCGATTTTATCGGGCCGGGCCGGGCCAATAATTGCCGGGTCTATGAAGAAGACAACCACTTGCAGAGAAGGAGACCAGTTTCCATCCTTCATGAAAAGGTCTCCAGCACGCCTCATCAAAGAGAAGGACACCATGGTCATAGAAGCTATCCCTCCTCTTCCCGTCGACTCGAGGCCCTTCGTCGAGCACATCATGGTAGCATGCCTCCCACCCAAATTTAGGCTGCCAACTACACTGAAGCCCTACGACGGTATGGGCGACCCCACCACGCACTTGACAATGTCCAGGTTCATGATTCTCCTCAACGGAGCAATCAATTGTGACCTTTGCAAAGCCTTCTCGACCTTCCTGGAGAAGGTCGCACTACTGTGGTTCTCTTCACTTCCACCGGAGTCTATACACACTTTCGCGGAGCTCTCCTACACCGTCACCAACCAGTTCTTCTCATCTCAGATCTACTCCAAAATCGAGGATGCCCTCCACTACATCAAACAAGATCAGTACAAGTCCTCGAGGGACTACATAAAGAGATTCCAAGCCACAACCATGTAGATCCCAAATCTCGACCCACATGTCGAGCTATTCTCTATTAAGCACTGGCTAAAGCTCGGACACTTCGCAGACCAGGTCGCCCTGATGAAACTGAGAGACATGGCCGAGTTCGAGGAGAAGGTCATAAATCACATAGGGATGGAAGAACTCCGAGATGCCAAAAAGGCCGAAAGGCAAAATGTTAAATATGCCGCCGAAGATAAGAAATCCAAGAAAATTGACAAGAAGGGCGAAGATCGAGATCGTCGCGAACGGGATAACGACATGAGGACAAGGTCACCACCCCCATCGAATGTCCGGTATGATAAGTACACCACATTCAGCACAAAGAAGGACACTTTCCTCCGTGAGATATACGATCTAAAACTCATCAGGCACCTTGTCAATGTCGGGAAGCAAAAGCTGCCACCCAACGCCGACATGAGCAAAAAGTGTGCCTTTCACGACACCTATGGGCACACACTACTAGAATTGTCGTTGTCACCGACGGCTCAGACTGTGGCAAAACACCGTCATTGAGGTGCGCGTCTCAGATAAGTTGTGACGGCTGACCTCTACCATCACAAGTAATCATCAGCGATAGCCACATGCGCTGTCGCTGATTTAAACACATCAACCGCGGTTGTTAGTCGTCAGTGATATAGCAATTGTGATATTTGGTGCTGCCCAGGCCATCAGCTATTTACGATACGCTTTCAGCCACGGCGTAGTGGTGAGCAGCCATAGGTAAGCCGTGGTTGAAGTTATATTATGTAACTGAAAAAAAATAAAATTTTAAAAATTCTTGTATACAATGATATTTATACATTACAATCTATTTACAATCATATATTACAACCACAAAACATCATACACATACATTTTCAACCAACCATATAATTTTTACTTAAATATCATCAATCTAAGCCTCAAATAGGAGGCAAACAAGTATTAAAATATCATATATTCAATTGTAAGTATATAAATAACTATAAGCCTCAAACCGGAGGCAAACAAGTATCAAAATATAAAACGTAAAGCATAAACATCTATCAAGTATCTAAGCCTCAAACGAAGACTAACAAGTATCAAAATATAATAAATAAAAATCTCACGACTGCGATGGAGGCGACAACGATTGGGTCGGGAGCGTCAACTGGGTCGAGGAGGACGACGACTGCGATATCATCGGTAGAAGGCTTGAGTGAGATGCAATCTGAGTGAGGAGGGCCTACATGTTCTGCATCGTTTGTCTCAACTCGTCATTCGTGCATCTCTACTCCTCCATCGCATGTCGCTGCTCCTCCATCGCTTGTCTATACTCATCTATCACCGCTCTCTACTATGTTAGCTCAAATTCCAAGGCCGCTATCCGGCTCTGGTCCTGCATCCGCGATGTCGAGGGAATCTCACCCACAGCGGGAGGGGTCGGTGCCCCAAGTGGCCCTAACACAGCGTGTGCATGGCCACTGTCTGCAAAGCAATAAACACGACCGTGCTCCCAGCCACCTGCAGCCTCGACCCATGCACCCTCGTCAAACTCATCCGGCGTGCCTCCGCGCTCGATCACGGTCCTTGTGTAGGTCTCCTACACGCGTTTATATTTTAAATAATATATATATAAACTATAAATAAAAATTATGTAAATCAAATATATATAAATACTTACAATGATGATCGAGGCCCTGCTATCGCGACGTAGTCCCCCGCTCCTCGTCGTCGACGATGAGTGCGCTCAAACACCTGCATCGACGAGGGGCGTTGGACGGTGCCGTCCTCCGCAACTCGCATCTTATGTTAGAAAATAAATACCTTAGTATCATTATACATAATATATAATATTTTAATTAAAAGTAAGGAAATTATACATATCATATGACACTCATGCACCGCAAAAGACACGGAGCCATCAGTGTGGCACGCCCCCGCGCCGTCCTCCCCGGACATGTGATTTCTCGACGTTGTACAAGAGACGTCTTCCCACTCAGGCGTGTCCCACCGCTCAACAAGCTGGTCCCACACATGTCCAGGAATCCACTCAGGAGCATGTCCCCGAGTTTGCCCAATCTGTGTTGCCCCCAGCTGTCTCATCATGGTCTTACGGGCATGTAGAAGCAGTCCGTTGTAGCGAGCACGGGCAACGCGCTCCCACGCACTCTCCACAAAAGGAGTCTGGTCCTCCAACCATATATAATGAGCATGCAAAAAAATAAATCTATTATTAGTGATCGATATTTAACATTAATATTAATTTAATAAATATAGTTACCGAGAACTCTCACCATAGTAAATCAATATGCTCACGGGGCACGTGAGACCATGTAGGCCACGTCCCATGCATAAAATTCTGGATCGTCCCCGCTATCGTGCGTGGGATATCCTCCTGCTCAAACCTGCATCAAATCTAATACAATTATACTTGTGAGGAATTATAAATAAATTATAAGGAATAATTAATGCATCTACTTACCTTCTACAGCGCACACTAACCAATCTGTGCGACTCTCCCTCGACTGACGGAGGGAGAATTCTGTTAGGCCCTCGTGGCCTACGTCTCGATGTCGATGGGCCTGGATCGACTGAAGGGATGGTGGCTGGAGGTAGGGGGATGGTGACTAGATCAGCTTGGGGGGGGGGGGTGGACGGATCAGGGGGGGAATGGTGGCTGGATTAGGTGGGGGAATGGTGGCCGAAGGTGGGGGGATGGTGGGTACAGGAGTAGTAGGTGGTAATCGTTAGGGGGTAGTCCTATGAGGAATGCCTCCTCGAGCACGCACTTCTCGAACCATAGCTGTCAAATATGAATATAATTAGTATATATATAAAAGATTAATAGATACATTTAATAATTGAAGATATATACTTCACATTTACAATTATTTGTCATCGTTAGTATCATCATCCGTGTAATACTCTTCTTCTTGTTCTTATGTATCGAAATCTTCAAATTCTTCTTCTTCTTCTCCCTCATCATCATTGTGTCCTTCTTCCTCAAGACAGTTATCATCGTCATCAACATAATCTACTTCGAATTGAACTAACTCTGTATCATCATCCTCAAGTATCAGACAAACTCGCTCTACTTCGGCATGATCCTCTTGTTGATAGAAGTCATCTGTTGGCTCATTCTCTCCAACTACTGGGACAATTTTTCCTTTGGCTTTAGTCTTACAGACTACATGCCAATCTTCCCTATCTTTCTTTCGAGACGGATACTGCATATAATATACTTGTTCAGTTAAGATGCCAATATAAATGGCTCATTTGAAGCCAATTTTGATTTGTAATTGACCTTGACAACTTTATACTTTGGATGAACTCTCATGCCCCTATCGCTTGTATCGAACCACTAACATTTAAAAATGCCAACTTCGATCGCTCAACATGTTCTATCAAAAAATTGGCAATATCTTTAGGTAATGTCTTTAGGTAGGATGGTCCTATTCCATTCGGGATTCATGTTATTTATATTGCGCTTAGAATTTCTTTTAGTCATTAACTTCATTCTAAATTTTGGCAGCATCTCCCTATAGTTCTTCGAATACGCTTATCATCTGGGCGCGTATCGAAGAACAAGGGAGATACAAACCAAAAATTAAAAATGAATAATGACTAAAAAAAATAAACTAAGTGCAATATAAATAACTATGTTCCCAAATTATCCAATTAGGGACAATTCAAGGGTTGTACGTCGTAAAAAATATCATTTACTTCGTTTACATGAACATACAACCTCCGAACGGATCTAAGATTTTGCAAAATTAGAACTTGACACGTCGATGCGTACGTGAAACGTATCGACTCGTCTTGATTATTTTCTAAATTTGTGGATGCCGATGCGAGTCCACAGCAGACAATGCAATGCGAGTACAAAGTACGTGGATGATTTCGGTGCGAGTCCAAAGTGGATGATTTCGGCATGAGTCCATTGTCCCTAATTTGCATCGACATCCACAAATTTAGAAAATAATCATGACAAGTTGATATGTTTCACGTACGCATCGACGAGTTAAGTTTTAATTTTGCAAAACCTTAGATCCATTCAGGGGTTGTATGTTCGTGTAAATGAAGTAGATGATATTTTATACGACGTATAACCCTTAAATTGTCCCTAATTGAATAATTTGGGAACATAGTTATTTATTTTGCACTTAGTTTATTTCTTTTAGTCATTATTCATTTTTAAATTTTGGCTATTGTAACGCCCTTGTTCTCCAATACGGCAATACGCGCCCAGATGATATGTGTATTCGGAGAACTGTAGAGAGATGCTGCTGAAATTTAGAATGAAGTTAATAACTAAAAGAAATACTAAGTGCAATATCAATAAGGGTTAATTGATGTATCTAGCCCAAACTATGATACTTTTCACAAATCTAGCTCATTCTTTAATTTGTATCAATTATATCCTGAACTATCGAATTAATATCAATTCTAGTCCGACGTTAGATGTTCGTCAATTCCATTGTTAGGTGCTGATATGGCATCTGACTCAATATATTAAAAAATAATATTTTATTAATATCCTAGCTATATCAACATTTAATTACCTACTTTTTTAATAAAAAAATCATTTTTAACTTATGCATTACCACGTCAGCTATTGCATCTTAATTTCTAATGCTCGCCTATCCTCCTCTTCCCCCTCGCTCTTCCGCCCCGCTCCTCCTTCCTTCGATAAATTGAGCCTCGTCTTCTATCTACACTTCAGTAATGGCGCTATCCACAAGCACATCGGCGGCTCCGTCGCTGTCGCCGCATTCTGTGCCTTCGTTTACAGTGCAGTGGCGGCTTTGTCTGCCGCCTCCACCGCGACGACATCAACGGAGCCAAGAGGCGAAGGCAACACGTGAAGGCCAAGAGGCGGGAGTCCTGCTTCCAACGACGAAGGGCGGTACAAGTGGCGGATAAGCACTGCTTGAGTTAGATGTCGTCCCTCACCATGAAGAACATCTTAGGTAGCCTCAGCCCTGATTTCCTCCGCCTCGAGAGCCTTCGGTCGCTGGATCTCAGCGGCAACAACCTCTCCAGCACGATACCAAAATTGTTTTTTGGACAATGTAGGTCCATACGAGACATCTCCTTCACGAAAAATCCCTTATTGGGGCAGATTCCTATTCGACAAGACCGTTGATATTGATTTGTTCTGATGTTAATAAAAGAACATTCTTTTCCTTTGTTCTCTTCACAAGGTTGTGAAAAGTTCTTTAATAGGCAATAGTTGCCACATGTACCATTCTGATGAGTTACATGCGACCCTAAGGGCCTGTTTGATTAGCGAAACCAAGTCTGTTTTCATGGTTTCGATTTCACTGAAACCAAAACTGCTTACGAAAACGTGTTTAGTTCAACGTTTTCATGAAACTGAATCGAAACCAGAATGAAAACGAAACCAATTTTCTTAATAAAAATGAAAACACAAAAATGTTATTTTCTGTGATTTCGAGACTATCGGTTTCGTTATCAAAATGCAATGTCAACTTTGTAATTATAAATATTTTTTATAAAATTAATTAATTTAAAAATAAATCAAACTATATCTATTTTTAAAAATAAAATTAAAAATTATCATTTTCAACTCAAATTATTATATTAAATTTGACCCTAAGGGCCTATTTGATTAGCGAAACCAAGTCTATTTTCATGGTTTCGATTTCACTGAAACCAAAACTGCTTACGAAAACGTATTTGGTTCAACGTTTTCATGAAACTGAATCGAAACCAGAATGAAAACGAAACCAATTTTCTTAATAAAAATGAAAACACAATAATGTTATTTTCTGTGGTTTCGAGACTACCGGTTTCGTTATCAAAATGCAATGTCAACTTTGTAATTATAAATATTTTTTATAAAATTAATCAATTTAAAAATAAATCAAACTATATCTATTTTTTAAAAATAAAATTAAAAATTATCATTTTCAACTCAAATTATTATCTTAAATTTACAAATTAATTAAACTAATTTATATCTAATTGACTCAAATCCAAATTTTAAATAAGTCAATTTTCTTAAAGTTGATCTATTTATAATTTAATCAAAACTAATTTTAGACCATTGAACTTATTTTTTTTGAAATTTTATAAAAACTATTAATTAACTTTTATATTTAATTGAATAAAAAAATCTTAAATTACCAATAACTTAATTAATTAAATTATATAAATATTTTATAGCAATATTAGCAAACATTCAATTTTGTAAACTAACTAAACATTTAATTACTAGTAAAAATATTCAAGAAAAATTAATATTATTTTTTATAACCAAATAAATATTCACTGATTTCAATTAACTAAAACTGATGTTGTTTTCATTAATCAAACACATTTTCAGAAAACTAGAAATCAAAACTAAGTTTTCGAAATTAAGTTTTCAATTTCACTGAAACCAAACCAGAAAATAGTTTTCACTAACCAAACAACACCTAAAGGATTTGGTTAGAAAACCTTGGTGTAGAGTCAAGGTAGTGGAGTAGCAGTTTGACGAACCACTATAATTTTTTGAGTTTGCATTGCCTTGTGTAATTGCTTATAATTGTGTTTCACACTCGCTAACGAACATCGTGTAGTTGCACTTACTTTTGGTTGAAGTTGGAATTGACTTAAAAGAAATTGAAGTAGAAGTAAAAAAGTCACCCAATACTATTCAACCTCCCTTCTAGTGTGGGTATTCGATCACTCAACAATTGATATCAGAGCAAGGTTGTAGGATTAGGTTTAACCATCTACCCTATAATTTAGAATGACTAGTGAAATCCAACTAGCTCAAGGGTCCTCTACTCATACTCCATCATTGTTCGATGGAAACAACTATACCTATTGGAAGATATGCATGAATGGCTTCCTATAATCACTAGGCATGGATGTATGGAGAATGATTCAAGTAAAGTATAAGCAACCAACTAAGGATATGAATGAGTGAGATCAAGAAGAAATTAAACTTTTTAATGCAAATGCAAAGGCCGTCAATGCACTATATTGTGGCCTATAAATTAATGACTTTAATAGAATTTCTATGTGTAAGTCTGCATATGAACCTTGGAAAGTCTTAGAGACTACATATGAAGGGACTTCACAAGTTAAAGAATCTAAGATAAATCTACTCATGCATGATTATGAAATGTTCAAGATGTTATCACATGAATCTATTGATGTCATATATGCTCGCTTTCAAAATATTATAAATGGATTAGCTAACCTTGGTAGAGATATAAGGGAAGAGGAGAAGGTAAGAAAACTCCTTCGTTCCCTTCCAAAATCTTGGGAGCCCAAGGTCATCACAATCATGGAAGCAAAGAATACGAGCACCTTGAATATCACCGAGCTCATTGGGCCTCTCATGACACATGAGACCCATATGAAGCAATACAAGGAGGAAGATGCTCCCAAAGGCAATACCATTGCCTTAAAAGCATCACACCGGGGTGAAGAACCCTCATCATCCGAGGAAGAGACGGATGAATTTGAAGAGATGGCGATGTTGGCATGAAGATTCATGAGTTTCATGAGAGGAGGCATGAGGAAGGGAAGAGGAGGCTACACATGCTTCAATTGTAACAAAATCGGGCATCTAAGGAAGGATTGCCCACTTCTCAAGATGGCTTCCACCTCCAACCCTCACAAGAAAGACAAATACAAGAAGAAGAAGAAGAAGAAGAAGAAGAAAGCAATGATGGCTTCTTAGGATGAAAGCGAGTCTTCGACAAGTGAAGAAGACTCCAAGAGTGAAAAGGCAAATCTTTGCCTCATGGCAAATGACAACGAGGTAAGATTTACATTTGACGAGCTTTCATTTATGCAAGAAGAACTAGAAAATGAATTTGATCAAATGTATGATGAATTTAATGCTATTAGGAAAAAAGTTTAAAGAGCTTAAAAAGGACAATAAATCTTTAGAGCTTGAAAATAATAACTTGCTACTTTCATGCAATGTATTAAGGAAAGAAGTAGATACCCTTAAAGAAGAGAAGCATGCCTTAGATGATGCTAAGAAAAACTTAGAAAATAAAAACAAAAAGTTGCTAAATGAAAATAAGTTCTTAAGTGATAAAGTAGGTCACTTGAATGATAGAATGCTAAACTTAAAAAATGAACTTTGCATGCTAAATGAAAAAATGACAACCCTATAAAATGTCATGCCTAAGGTTGTACATGCTAGAAAATCATCAAACAATCATGCTCATGCACACTTCCATGCTCACACACATAGCCCAAGAAAGTTTAATGAAAGTTGCTTTTCATGTGGTATTTTTAGCCATATGGCTAGAGATTGTGCACTAAGAAGGAACCCTCATGCTAGATTCACTTGAGTTCCTAAGATGACTAACACTCAAGGGCCCAAGAAGATTTGGGTATCTAAAATTATATCTTCTCCTTTTGTAGATGGAGAAGCATCCTCAAGCAAGTAGAAGCACATGGATATTGGATAGTGGTTGCTCAAAATACATGACGGGTGATATCAATCTTTTCACAACCCTATCAAGCCAAATGTAGAGACAATGCCAAATGTAAGATTGTTTGCATTGGTGATATAGGTATACTCCTCTACCCATGCATTAAAAATATCTTACTAGTTGATGGGTTAAAGCATAATTTGATTATCATATCTCAATTATGTGACAATGGATATGTAGTCATTTTTGAAGCATCTAAATGCATCATTAGAAGTGCACCATCTAATGATATTGTGTTCATTGGAAATATACAAGAAAATGTTTACACATTAGGTCTAAATGTTTTGCCTAATCCTCATGTTAGATGCTTGGTTGTCATGAAAAATAATTCTTGGTTATGGCATAGAAGGCTAGGACATGCTAGCATGAGTCTCATCCAAGAAATATCTAAAAAGGACTTAGTAAAAGGAATGTCTAAGATAAAATTTGAAAAAGACAAACTTTGTGATGCATGTCAACATGGTAAATAAGTTAAGTCTTCATTTTATAGCATTAATCAAGTGAGTACATCTAGAACACTTAAACTTGTGCACATAGATCTTTTTGGTCCTTGTGATGTACCTAGTCTAGGTGGAAAATTATATTACTATGTTTTGGTTGATGATTTCTCTAGATTTACACGAGTTTTCTTCTTAGCTAAGAAAATTAAAACTTTTGATTTTTTTTAAAAATTTGCTAGGAAAGTTACAAATGAGAAGGGAATTTCAATTTTGAAAATTAAAAGTGATAATAGAGGAGAATTTAAAAATGAAAAGTTTTCCAAATTTTATAATGAATTGGGTATTGAGCATACATTTTCTTCCCCTAGAACCCCTCAATAAAACGGGGTGGTTGAGAGGAAGAATAGAACCTTACAAGAGATGGTTAGGACCATGCTTTGTGAAAATAATTTGCCCAAGTACTTCTGGGCCGACGCCATAAATACCTCTTGTTATGTACTTAATCGTGTTTTATTAAGACCTAAAATCAAGAAAATACCTTTTGAGCTTTGGAATGATAAAATCCCAAGTGTGGGATATTTTCGTGTTTTTGGATGTAAATGCTTTATCTTAAACACTAAGGAGCATCTAGAAAAATTTGATTTTAAATCCAATGAAGGTATTTTCCTAGGTTACTCCAATAGTTCTAAGGTATATAGAGTCTATAACCGTAGAACTATGATTGCTGAAGAATTTATACATGTTACATTTGATGAAACTAATGATTCTTCTAGAAATGTTAATATTGTGAATGTAGGTGAGGAACTTGAGGAACTCACATTTCATGACAAAGAGGTTGAGAATGAAAACAATGAGGAAACTCAACATGAAGAACCCTCATCCTCAACTCTACCTCAAGATGAAGAAGAAGAAGATGAAGCTCTACCACCTCTCCCCAAAGGGTACCGGTTGATTAGAGATCATCCAATGGATCAAGTCATTGGAGAACCATCAACGGGAGTGGTAACACGCTCTAAACTTAAGAACATTTGTCAATATATAGCATTTATATCTCAAGTAGAGCCAAAAAATATTAAGGAAGCAATAGAAGATGAATTTTGGGTAATAGCTTTGCAAGAAGAACTTAATCAATTTGTAGGAATGAAGTATGAGACTTAGTACCTAGACTTAGTGGACAAACCGTGATTGAGACTAAATGGGTATTTAGAAACAAGCTAGATGAAGGAGGTTTAGTCATTAGAAATAAATTTAGGTTAGTGGCCCAAGGGTACAATCACAATGAAGGAGGTTTAGTCATTAGAAATAAAATTAGAGGCAATTCACATGCTTTTAGCTTATGCTAGTTTTAAAGGCTTTAAATTTTTTCAAATGGATGTTAAAAGTGCATTTTTAAATGGTTTTATCGATGCAGAAGTTTATGTTGAACAACCCCCCGGATTTGAAAGTTTTGAGTTTCCAAATCATATTTTTAAACTTAAAAAAGCTTTATATGATTTAAAACAAGCCCCTAGGGCTTGCTATGAAAGGCTTTCCACATTTTTGATAGATCAAGACTTTAGCATTGGGCACTACTAGAAAATGAGTCTTCAGCAACGGCTATCAGCAACGGCCGCTCAAGCCGTTGCTATTTGCAACGGCATTCTTACAGCCGCCCGAGCCGTTGCAGATATGTTGTATCTACAACGGCGTTCTAACGGACACGCGAGCCGTTGCGGATTATTTTAATTATCCGCAACGACTTTCTAACGGACATGCGAGCCATTGCTGATGAATTAATTATCAGCAACGGCTTTCTAACGGACAAGTGAGCCGTTGCTGATGATAACTTATTAGCAACGGCTTTCTAACGGGCGAGTGAGCCGTTGCTGATAAGTTTATATAGGGCACGCAGTCGCGCTCGACCCTTCTTCCTCCAGCTGCTGCCACCGCCGCCTCCTGCTCCCGCCTATCGCCGCCGCTGCCGACGCCGACGCCGACGACGCCTCTTCCTCCTCCCGCTGCTACCGACATTTTGAGGTATACCTCGCCGGCCGGCCGTCTCTTCCCGTTGCGGTCGGCCAGAAATCCACCGAAACCCTAAAAGTAGGGTTTCGGCCAGCGGCGGTCGGCCGATGGCCGCCGCCAGACCTTGTACAGTGGCCGAACAGTGTGTCCGGCCACTGTACGCCGGCGCCGGAGTCCACCTGACTCCGGCGTCGAAATTTGTAGATTAATTGTTTTTTAATTATTTTTATTGTTTTTTAATTTTTAATTAATTGTTAATTAATTATTTAGATTAATTGTTTAATATGTTAGATTAATTATTAGGGTTTAGATTAATTTCGGAATTGTCCATTTCGAACGGGCGCCGAAATTGTCCACTTCGGACGGGCGCCGGAATCGTCCACTTCGGACGCGCGCCGGAATCATCCAATTCGGACGCGCGCCGGAATCGTCCACTTCGGACGCGCGCCGGAATTGTCCAATATGGATTCGAACTGTCTCGAAACATTTAGAAAATAATCATACATCCGACGAGTTGATATGTTTCACGTACGCATCGACGAGTCGGATATGATTTAGCAAAACCTTAGATCCGTTCGGGGATTGTATGTTCGTGTAAAAGAAGTAGATGATCTTTTATACGACGTACAATTCTTGAATTGTCCCTGATTGGACAATTTGGGAATATAGTTATTTGTACTGCACTTACGTTTTTATTTTAACTGTTAACTAATTATTCTAAATTTCGGCAACATCTCTCTTGTTCTCCGATACGCGCCCAGATGATATGCGTATTCGGAGAACTGTAGGGAGATGCTGCCGAAATTTAGAATGCAGTTAACGGTTAAAATAAGTACTTAGTGCAATATAAATAACATAAATCCCGAATGGAATAGGACAATCTCACCTAAAGACATTAACCAAAGAAATTGTCATTGATTGACAGAATCATGTCGGCTGATCGAAGTTGGATGTACCGACGTCTTGATCGTGGAGCTTTAACGAATGAGTTTCGATTAGGCGTAACGTACTTCCTAAATTTCGCCTATTTGAATCGGAATTTCGTTAGCATGGGTGATCAAATCCGATGTCTGTGCCGCATTTGTTCGAATGGACGATTTTTGGATCGGGAGACTGTCACTTTGCATCTATATACCAAAGGATTTGCACCAAGATATTTTCTATGGACTTGTCACGGGGAGTCACGCGAAGTCGGGACGTCGAGCAATCCTGTCGTTCAGACATATGGTGAATCTTCCTCTGCTGGTGCTTCTTCATCCAGTCAATGTAATCCCTATAGAACTATGATACTTGATAGTCTTGGGGGTCAATTCCACCTGAATGATAATGTTGATCGGTCAGTTCTTCAGACATCAGTCCCACCAGATACTACAGCGGTTGATATCACAGAAGTACAAACTGCGGTAGAGATTGAATTACCGAATAAAGAAGCTGCAGAATTTTACGAGATGTTGAAAGCTGCCGATGAACCTTTGTATGAGAATTGTCCTAAATACACTAGGTTTTCAGCAATGACACAGCTCTTAAACATCAAGGCCGATTGTAATATCAGCAGAGTTGCGTATGGTCGGATTGCTGGATTGATTAATGGAATGCTGCCTACTGATAACAAGTTTGAGCCAACTTTTTATAAGACTAAAAAGCTAATGAGAAAATTGGGGCTTGGGTACGAAAAAATACACGCGTGCCAAAATAACTGCATTTTATATTATAAAGAAAATGTGCAGTTGGATAAATGCCCTGTATGTCAACATCCTCGTTACAAGGAGAAGAAATCGGTCCGACAGAAAAATATCCCGTTTAAGGTGCTTCGGTATTTTCCACTAATACCGAGACTTCAAAGATTATTCATGTCGGAAAAGACAGCCCCCTACATGAGTTGGCATGCAAGAAGTCGTGATGATACAGTAATGACTCATCCATCTGACAGTGAAGCATGGAAACATTTGGATACATATTATCCTTCATTTACTAGGGATACTAGAAATATCAGATTGGGATTGTGCACAGATGGTTTTAATCTGTTTGGACATTCTGCAACTCCTTATTCAGTTTGGCCAGTGCTGCTGACAGTTTATAATTTGCCACCGTCAATGTGCATGAAAGATGAATTTATTTATCTTTCGATGATTATTCCGGGTCCTAAGGGTCCGCGAAAAGAAATTGACATATTTCTCAGACCCTTGATAGATGAATTGAAAACATTGTGGACTGAGGGAGTTGTCACTTATGATTGTCATCGGAAGCAAAACTTCAATTTAAAGGCCGCGGTCTTGTGGACAATCAATGATTTCCCGGCGTACGACATGTTGTCGGGTTGGAGCACTCACGGCCGACTCTCTTGTCCGTAATGTATGGAACACTCTAAATCAATCAGTCTTCAGAACGGACGAAAAATCTCATTCTTTGATTGTCATCGTCGATTCCTACCGGTTAATCATCAATATCGAAGGAATCGTAATAAATTTACTAAGGGCAGAGTCGAAAGAGATGGGCCACCACCGATGTTGTCTGGTGAACAAATGTTAGCACGTGTTTCAGCACTTCCAGATATAGTATTTGGTCGCAATGAAAGAGTGTCAGGTTTTGGCCAAACACACAACTGGGTGAAAAAAAGTATCTTTTGGGAATTGCCCTATTGGAGTTCATTATTGATTCGACATAATTTAGATGTCATGCACATTGAAAAAAATGTGTTTGATAATATTTTCAACACTTTGATGGATATTTTCGGAAAAACTAAAGATAATGTCAAAGCCCGACATAATATAAAAATACTTTGTAAAAGACCAGAGTTGGAGTTACAAGAGGTCAACGGACGATATCTGAAACCGAAGGCCCCATATGTGTTAAATAAACAACAGATCAAAGATGTTTGTCAATGGGTAAAAGAACTCAGATTACCCGATGGATATGCTTCAAACTTATCTCGATGTGTGAACGTCGATGATTGCAAAATATCAGGGATGAAGAGCCATGATTGTCATGTATTCATACAGAGATTACTTCCGATCGTATTTCGAGATCTTCTACCTGATAATATTTGGGGTCCGTTGACTGAATTAAGTATGTTTTTTAGAAACATCTGTGCAAATGTCCTTCGAGTCGAAGATATGTCAACACTTGAAAATAATATTGTTGAAATCATATGCAAGCTGGAGCAGTTTTTCCCTCCTGCATTTTTTGACTCGATGGAGCATCTACCGATACACTTGGCATACGAGGCACGAGTTGGTGGCCCCGTTCAATATCGGTGGATGTACTTATTTGAAAGATACATGAATCGTCTGAAGAAAAAAGTAAAGAACACCGCAGGTGTTGAAGGATCAATATCTGAATCGTATATCATCCAAGAAATTTCAACATTCTGCTCATTTTACTTTGAATCGACAGTACAGACAAGATTTGATCGTCTTTCACGTAACGACGACGGGGGTGTTCGACATTCAGATGGACGTTTAAATATATTTTGTCACTCTGGTCGTGCTTTTGGTTCTCGTCCATCTCGACACTTAAGCGAGGAAGAGTATCATTTGACACACTTGTATGTATTACTCAATTGTCCAGAGATTGAACAATTCATTGAAATATTTGACATTGAGATGGTGCAAAAATACTCTATTCACAACGATCAAGAATTGGAGAGATTACAGAATCGTGATTTCCCTACTTGGATTCAGACTTACAGCAAAGATCACAGAGCTAAAATAGATGAAAGAATATTTGAGTTTGTTAGTGGACCGTCGCGACTTGTGTCGTGCTATAGCGGATATTTTGTTAATGGGTATAAATTTCACACGGTTGAATATTCATTTACAAATAAGACAATGAATGCTGGGGTCTGCGTGAAAGGGACAACCTATGTTGAATGTGATATGGATTTTTATGGACTGGTGGAAGAAGTGATAGAGTTGCACTACTTCGGCTTAAAATTAGTGATCCTATTTAGATGTCATTGGTTCGATACAACAGAAAGGGGCATGAAAGTTCATCCAAAATATAAAGTTGTTGAGGTTAATTACAAATCAAAATTGGCAGCAAATGAGCCTTTTATATTGGCATCACAAGCCGAACAAGTATATTACGCGAAGTATCCGGCTCGAAATAAAGATAGAGCAGATTGGCGTGTAGTCTGTAAGACAAAAGGTAGAGGAAAAATTGATCCGATAGTAGGAGAAAATGAGCTGATACCTGATATGACACATGGTTTCTATCAAGAAGATGATCCTCCTGCTATAGATCGTATTATTCCAATACTCGAGGATGCAGACACAACGTTAATTCAATTAGAAGTTGAATATGCTGATGATGATGATCATGAAATTGAGGAAGCTGGAGATGAAGAAGATGAAGAAGAGGAAGAAGAGGAAGAATTCGAAGACTATTATTCATATGATGAGGAATAATTGTAAAGTATATATTTTATTAAATATATCTCTACTATTTATACAATAATCTGATTATATGTCTGTTCGACAAATATGTCTGGTCGTGGTTATCGACGCAGGAGAGCTTCGGAGTCTCCGATCGGTGAGACTCCAGCACTTACTCATGCTGCTGATCCTCCTGTTGTTGATTCTCATGCCGATGATACTGCCGAGGCTAGTACATCCAGACGCAGGCGGCCACGCGGGCCGAACAGGTGGCAGCCTCCACCAGCCACAGAGTCACGTAGATTGATTAGCGTGATTGGGGAGCGGTAATATATCATGAATTATGAATCATTACAAATTCATTATATCATAATATAATATTAAAATTTATTTTTGTTGTGCAGGTTCAAGCAAGAAGAAGTGCCGAGGAGTATTTCTTCTACTATTCGACGATACATGCACGGGGCATGGCCTACGTGGTCTCACGTGCCTAGCGAGCTCGTCGACATGTTATGACGCGAGTTTGAGGCACGTATTATTATTATTTTTACATGCATGATGATTAATATTGGTACTGATATTATTATTTTGCAGGCTCGCTATACATGGGCCGATGACCAAAGACCCTTCATTTACGCTGCCTGGGAGGCTATTTCCCGGGCAAGGTACAACGGGCAGCTGGGGCAGGCTCGGTCCCAAGCGATGGCCCGAGCTGGGACCACTAACATCGCGGAGACTCGGGGATACGGCCCCTATTGGATTACTCCGGATATATGGGACCAGCTCATGGGAATATGGTCGACGGATCGATGGTAGGAGGTTTCTCGGAATGCGACTAGAAATCGCATGTCGGGGGGAGCAGCGCGTCACACCGGCGGTTCTGTTGCATTTGCAGTGTACGCGAATCGTATGGTAAGTATATATTTTAATTATATATTTTATTTGCTACTATGTGTACTAATTAATGTATTTGTTTTGTAAATATAGACGATGGTGTCGGATGACGGGAGTGTCCAGCGACCCTCCCCGATGGCGGTGTTTGAGCGGACTCACCGTCGAGCACATGGGACGGGGGAATACATCGACAACCGCGCTGCATACATTATGGTAAATATATATTTGTTTAAATTATTCATTATATATTTATAATTTAAGTTTTATGATAAATATTAAACAAAAAATCAAACTCGGGTAGGAGACCTACAGCCACACGGTGGTGCAGCGCGGGGGTACCCCCGAGGACTTTGACGCAGCAACGTGGGTCGAGGTCGCAGGTGGCTGGGACCATGGCCATGTATATGGCTTTGCAAATAGTGGTCATGCGTGAGCCGTACTAGGGCCACTTGGGGCACCGACCCCTCCGGTCGCTGGTGAGCGGCCGTCCACCTCTAGATCCAGTTATGATCATAGTAGCAGAATAAGGACTCTAGAGGACACGGTCGCGCGTCAGACTGAGATGATGGAGCGCCATAGTCAGATGATGGCGGATATACAAGCTATGCTACGCAACATGTCAGGTCATCCCGAAGCAGGCATCTCTTTGGCATCATCTAATCCATCGTCCTCGAGTCAGTCCATGCCGGTGTACACTCAAGCACTCCAGACCCCGCCATATGATCCAGGCCATCCTCCATCGTCATCGTGAGATTTTTTTATATTGACTTTGTTACTGAGATATTGAACTTGTTTAATTTATATTGACTTTGTTACTGAGATATTGATACTTCAATTTTGCATTTGAATTGTTTTTATACTATCGTGGATAATTATCAATATAAATATAATTGTTTTGATGTATATCTTGGTGTGTTTGTGATGTGTGAATGAATGTGTGTATGAGTGTATGGGTGTATGAGTTATGTATCTAAATAATGTATCAATGTATCAATGGAAATTTGGAATTTTAAATTTTTTCGTTGCCAGGTTCACATCATCAGCAACGGCTTTCCCATGGCCATCCGTGGGAAAGCCGTTGCTAAAAGTGTATCGAAAGCCGTTGCTGATGACCTACAACAACGGCTTAATGATGGGATTTTACTAACGGCGTTGCTACGGACTCAGCGGCCGTTGCTATTAATGTTATCAGCAACGGCTCCGTGTCCGTGGCAAAACCGTTGCTGATAATATTGTTAGCAACGGCCCGAGCGGCCATTGCTGATCCGTTGCTAAGTTATCAGCAACGCGATTTTCTGCCACGACTCTGTTGCAATGGCTCGGCCGTTGCTGATGCTCTTCAGCTACGGCTCAGCAACGGCATCAGCCGTTGCTTATGCCCATTTTTCTAGTAGTGGGGAAAGCCGATGTTTGTCTTTTTATAAAACATAATGAAAATGATATTTTACTCGTGCAAATTTATATTGATGATATAATATTTGGTTCTACTAATGAATTTCTTTGTGAGTGATTTGCAAAGTGCATGCAAGAAGAGTTTGAGATGAGCATGATGGGAGAACTTTCCTTCATGCTTGGTCTCCAAATCAAGCAAATCAACAAAGGAATCTTCATAAATCAAGCTAAATACACAAAGGAGCTCATCAAAAGGTTTGGAATGAATGAAGCCATGATAGCTTCTACACCAATGAGCACATCCATCAAGCTTGACAAAGATGAAGATGGTGTCAAAGTAGATGAAAAACGATATCGAGGTATGACTGGTAGTCTTCTCTATTTAACTGCAAGTAGACCCGATATCTTGTTTAGTGTTTGTGCATGTGCTAGGTTTTAATCTTGTCCTAGAATGTCTCACTTAAGTGCGGTCAAACGCATATTGAGATATTTGAAATGCACGGTTGATTTAGGATTATGGTATCCATGTAATGCATCTTTCAATTTAATTAGTTTTTTGGATGTCGATTTTGCCGGGTGTAAAGTAGATAGAAAAAGCACTAGTGGGTGTTGTCAATTCCTAGGGATGAGTCTTGTTTCTTGGTTCTCAAAGAAATAAAACTCAGTTGCACTTTCAACTACCGAAGCCGAATACATCGCTGCGGCTAGTTGTTGTGTACAAGTCCTTTGGATGAAACAAACCCTTTTAGATTATGGACTTAGTTATTCATGTATGCCTATACATTGTGATAACACTAGTGCAATCAATCTAACATAAAATCTAATTTTACACTCTAGGACCAAGCACATTGATTTAAGGCACCATTTTCTTAGGGATAATGTAGCCAAGGGAAATATATCCGTGGAATTCGTATCCACCGACAAACAACTTGCAGATATATTCACAAAACCCTTAAGTGAAGAAAGCTTTACAAACTTAAGAATGCAATTAAGAATTTGTGCTTTTCCTAGTGGTTAAAAATATTCAAAATATACATGTCTTTTGAAAAATTGCATTTCATATGGTATCATCACACTTATGTATTGTCTTGTAATGGGGCTTTGCGACTTATTGATGTTTGCATTCTATAGGCTTACATTGATAGGAATGACTATAGTGGTAGATGATACTCGATTTTATAATTTTCTTGGTTTTAATGATGGAACTCATTAATAGTGTCTTAGTTCTTGCCCTTTTTGATTGATGTCAAAAGGAGGAGAAAAACTAAGGTCACACTTGTTTTATGATGCATATAGATAAAAGGAGTTGCAAGCATAATATGCATCTTGATAGGGGGAGCATATGTTAGGTTGCGAACTAAGTTGCGCATGCCTTAACTCAAACTCACAAATGATACTTAGAGTCTTCTTTTATATAAAAATTTCATGTTATGTTTTTCATCATCAAAAAGGAAGAGATTATTGGCCCAAGGGTTCCCCTTTGACTTCGATCTCTATTTTGATGATAACAAACATGTATTTAATATATGTGTGAATTTTGAGTTCAGGTTGAGGTTGTGATAATCATGCGAACTTTGTTAGGAGAATCGCAAAAATCATCAAAAAATGCTCAGATGTAGATTAAGTAGATTCTATGTAATATATCCCTAGGATCTCATCCCAAGCCTATTTGTAAAGTTATCCAAGTCAAAACTTGGTAACAAAACTCGTGAAAAAATGTGTAACAAAACAAATATAAAAAATCAACCTCAGCCCAGGTCGGTTGACCGAACAAGGCGAAAAAATAGCAGTAGCCACTTCAGTCGACTGGTCGGTCGACCAAACAAGACCCAAAATTGGCAGTGGCTACTTCGATCGACCGAACAAGGCCAAAATCTGGAAGTGGCTAATTCGGTCGACCGAACAACAGAGGATTTAATCGCGATCAAATTGGTCGACCATCCGGTCGACCGAACATGGTTGTAGAAAGGCAGAACGCCAGCGGGGTTATAAATACCCCTCACCAACCTTCTTTAATCCTCCTAAACCATTGATTAAAGCTTTCAAAGAGAGATTTATGCCTTCCAAGCTTGATTCGCTCACGCTTGCTTCTCTGATCGACGATTTCTCTCAAGCGCTCATCTTCCCTCGACTCTGGCTTCGATTCGACCTCAACATCTTGTGGAGTTAGAGGTATCGAAGGCTTGAAAAAGACCTCTTACTTGTGGTTTAATCTTTAGCTCTTTTTATTGTAATTTTACTTGTTGCTTGAACTTATTTTTCATTGATTAGCTTGCTAAGTGTGCTGGTGTAAACACTTAGGGTTTACTTTGTAGAATTATGTTTTGCCTAGGTGAATAGTTTTGAGGAGTTCTCAAAGGGTTGAGAACCAAGTCCTCGGTTGTATTCGAAGGGAAACACAAGGTCTATAAAGGATTTGGTTAGAAATCCTTGGTGTGGAGTCAAAGTAGTGGAGTAGGCGGTTGGCCGAACCACTATAATTTCTTGAGTTTGCATTGCCTTGTGTAATTGCTTATAATTGTGTTTCACACTCGATAACAAACATCGTGTAGTTGCACTTAATTTCGGTTGAAGTTGGAATTGACTTAGAAATTGAAGTAAAAGTAAAAAATCACCCAACACTATTCACCCCCCCTTCTAGTGTGGGTATTCACTCAATAGTAAGGTGACTAAGGCTTGTGCTTTTCT
This sequence comes from Canna indica, assembly GCA_034359265.1. Lineage (NCBI taxonomy): Eukaryota > Viridiplantae > Streptophyta > Magnoliopsida > Zingiberales > Cannaceae > Canna > Canna indica. The sequence continues at coordinate 54,421,402 of CP136896.1, forward strand.
ACTTACTCTGCCGCTTAGGATAACATTAGATAAAGGAGTTTATCATTCAGTTGGAGTTGTTCCAGAGGTTGCCAGTTCAGCAATGGTATTGTATGACAATACTAGGACTGTTGCTCAAAGTTAAGGAACTAAGATTCCATGAAGATCATTGCTTCTCTTAAAAGGCGGTGTCACCTCGTCGTTGGAAATAGGTGATGACTCAAAGACATTGATGTAGAGTAAACTAATTACCACAGTAGCAGATTCGATCACCACTGAGATTTAGTATACATATACTAGGATGATTGGCTAAAGTGCAAGTGGAAGATTGAAATGAATAGTGCCCTTGAACCAATCACATGTTAATGTGTTTAGGGACTATTCAAGAGTAATCAACTTAATAAGGCAACTTTATCATCATATGTTGTATCTTTATTCATAAAGATTGTGATGAAGCCCATGAACTCGACCAAATGATTCAGAGACCATGATGAGATCATGCCAGTGAGACTTGGAATCCATATGTCTATGTTCTAAAAGTTCATAGTCGTAGGATCACCAATTAGGGGATCAGTGATTTCGAATAGACTAGTGCACTTGGTACATGCCCTATATGATAAGGGGTAGTTGATCTCATAATTACCTATGAGCTGTCATTAATGTACAAGTGTAGGTGCTCATTAGGGAATGAGTTCACTGAATGGACCTGCACGAGGAACACAAAATGAAATCCTTACATAAGTGTGAATAGGATGTTCCCTGGGTGATAGTAGGTGCAAGCAGTCATTGGACCTGAGGTTGTCATGGTTATCTTGTGAGTGACGATCCGTAGCTTTGGTTCTATCCCTACGTGGCCCTCAGCGTCATGTGTTAGGAATTATTGGGCATGGGGAAGCATTCATGGAGGTAGGTGAGCAACCAACATGGAATCAGTTACTCCTAGTGAGAGGAGATAATGTCCTATGTGGAAATAGTAGACATGAAAGTCAGGAAGACGTTTTATTATTGAGATGACATCTTGGCAGGTAGAATATATATGAATCGGTATTAGGGTTTAACACTTTTTCCATACTCTAGTCGAGTTCGGGATATTGTAACTGAGGGATTTAGTTGCATGGTAATTAATCACCGAAGGTCGTTCGATCCCCGTAGGTTGAACCTCACACTATCCGGGTAGTCATGACACATTGCTAGACGTCAATCTTGACTTGTGAGTGGAGTCTCTCACGACCACACTAAAGGGATTTAGTACAGGCTCGTAAGATTCTAATAGAAGTTGTTCTATCGGATCTGACTTTTCGTTATGCATAACTCTCTACTAGCTTAGTGTGGGGCCAAATGGGTCACACACAACAGGCTAACCTCGTAACGGACTTTGTGAGATAGAGTCCGAATACGACATTATATGTCTACTAGCATGGACATGCTACAACTCGATCATGGATCTCATTTACGAACATAATAGGAAAGACGTTTTCCTATACGAATGAATGCGCGATGCAAGCTTTGTCAATGGTATGCTACATCTAGATAACAAGTTTGAGCCAACTTTTTATAAGACAAAAAAGTTGATGAGGAAATTAAGGCTTGGGTGCAAAAAGATACATGTGTGCCCAAATAACTGTATTTTATATTATAAAGAAAATGCACAGTTGGAGCAATGTCTGGTATGTGAACATCCTCGTTACATGGAGAAGAAATTGGTCTGACAAAAATAATACATTTAAGGTGCTTCGGTATTTTTCATTGACACCGAGGCTTCAAAGGTTATTCATGTCGGAAAATACTGCCCCTTATATGAGTTGGCATGCAAGAAGTCGTGATGATACAATAATGACTCATCCATCCGACAGTGAAGCATGGAAACATTTGGATAGATGATATCCTTCATTTGCTAGCTAGGGATACTAAAACTATTAGATTGGGATTGTGGACGAATGATTTTAATCTGTTTGGTAATTCAGCAACTCCGTATTCAGTTTGGTCAGTGCTGCTAATAGTTTATAATTTATCGCCATCAATGTGTATGAAAGATGAATTTATCTGTCTTTCGATGATTATCCCGGGTCCTAGGGGTCCTCGGGAAGAAATTGGCGTGTTTCTCTGACCCCTAATCGATGAACTAAAAAAATTGTGGGCTGAGCGAGCTGTCACTTATGATTGTCACCGGAAGCAAAATTTCACTTTACGAGCTGCTATATTGTGGACAATCAATGATTTCCCGTCCTACGACATGTTATCTGGTTGGAGCACGCCTGGGCGTCTCTCTTGTCTGTATTGCATGGAACACTTAAAAGTCTTTAGTCTTGAGAACGGTCGGAAAATTTTCTTCTTTGATTGTCATCGCCGGTTCCTATCGTCTAATTATCAGTATCGAAGGAATCATGACAAATTTACCAAGGGTAAAGTCGAAAGAGATGAGTCAACACCAATGTTGTCTGGTGAACAAATGTTAGCACGTGTTGAATTGCTTCCAGATATTACTTTTGACCAGAATTTAAGAATTTCAGGCTTTTGTTAAACACATAAGTGGGTGAAAAAAAGTATCTTTTGGGAATTGTCGTATTTGGACGTCATGCACATTGAAAAAAATGTGTTTGATTATATTTTTAACACCATGATGGATATTTTTGGCAAAACTAAAGATAATGTGAAGGCCCGACATGATGTGAAAATACTTTGTAAGAGGCATGAGTTAGAGTTGCAAGAGGTTAACGGACGACTTCATAAGTCAAAGGCATCGTATGTGTTAAATAAACAACAGATGAAAGATGTGTATCAATTGATCAAAGAACTCAGATTACCCCATGGATATGCCTCAAATTTATCTCGATGTGTGCACGTCGATGAATGCAAAATATCGAGGATGAAGAGCCACGATTGTCATGTATTTATGTAGAGATTCCTTCCGATCGCGTTTTGAGATCATCTACATGATAAGATTTGGGGTCCATTGACAGAATTAAGTATATTTTTCAGAAACATTTGTGTAAATGTCCTTCGAGTCGAAGATATGTTAGCACTTCAAAATAATATGGTTTAATTATACTATATATCCTTAACTTTGGACCTTTTCCCAATTCTATCCCATGTTTTTATTTATTTCAATACTATACTCAAATTTTAATTTTATTTCAATTATATCCCGCCGTGAATCAGATGTTAGATTCACCGTTAATGCGTTGACGTGGTGCTGCTGATGTGGATCAACAGCCCAGTCAGCACATCAACATAAATTAAAAAATTAAAATTATATTAAAATATTTTGCTTCTTCTTCGTTGTTGCTGCTGCCCTCTTCTTCATCTTCTTCCCCATACCCGATCGCCGTGTCTACGTCCATGTCGTTGGCTCCGCTGGCCCGATGGCGCGCCTTAACAAGTAGTCAGCGCACCCACTCGATCCTCTCACCTTCGCCGAGATAGACACTGTCGACCACGTCCGGCCCCACCGCCTTCCCCTCGCTCTCGATGTCCACGATCTGCCCCGCCACGAGCCCCTCCGGCACCATCGCCGCCCCGAGCTCCGCAATAGGATGGAGGACTCGCTCCGTCTTTCCGCCAAAAGCAGTGGAACTACTAACTTCTCCAAGTTGCGAATATTATGTACTCAATTGTTTCCGACATAGAACTTGACTCTTAAAACCCAAATTAGATCTTCTGATTCTAATCCTGATTCGAAGTCTAAATTGCGTTAAAAATGACTTCTAAGCACTGGAATCATAAATGCGAAGGAAAACTACAAAAGTTAGCAGATTTGGCCAATATAAGCTCATATCCACAGAGTAAGAACACAATAATAAAAGACATCTTTACTGGTAAGGGACAAAAGGTGCTTAGCTCCCTCCTTGACATTCTCCTCCCGAAATTCTTTGGGTATATGCTCATAGTTGTCGAAAGAGCATGACTGACATCTCCAGGCCACCCTTCTCCTCGAATTGGCAGCAAGAGACCGAGGGATGCTTAGCGAGAGCTTGGAGGGGGCCAAGAAGGAACTCTTGGAGATAGAGGAGACATCAGAAAGAGGAGAAGAGACGGAAGCCCCGAACATGGGCAGGGGTCGCATCGCGATTGCCATGGGTTGGGTTTCATGTGGCGAGTCTAGGAAAGGTAGACAAAGAGAACTCAACCCTAACAACACGCAGGTGTGCCGACGGAGTGAGTCCTCTGTGCCGTTGCAGAGCTCGGGGCAGTGAAGGGGCTCGTGACGGGGCAAATCGTGGACCTCGAGAGCGAGGGGAAGGCGGTGGGGCTGGACGTGGTTGACGATGTCTATCTCGGCGAAGGTGAGAGGATCGAGTGGGTGCACCAGTGACTTGTTAAGGTGCGCCGTTGGGTTGGCGGAGCCAACGACGTGGACGTAGACACGACAGTCGGGTATAGGGAAGAAGATGAAGAAGAGGACAACAACAACAATGAAGAAGCAACAAAATATTTTAATATACCTTTAATATTTTAGTTTATGTTGACGTGCTGACTGGGCTGGTGATCCACGTCAGCAGCACCACGTCAGCGCATTAACGGTGAACCTAACATTTGATTCACGGCGGGATATAATTGAAATAAAATTAAAATTTGAGTATAGTATTGAAACAAATAAAAACCTGTGATAGAATTAGGAAAAGGTCCAAAGTTGGGGATATATAGTGTAATTAACCCAAATAATATTGTTGAAATCATATGCAAGCTGGAGCAGTTTTTCCCTCCTGCTTTTCTTGACTCGATGGAACATCTACAGATACACTTGGTATGTGAGGCACGAGTTGGTGGCCCCGTTCAATACTGGTGGATGTACTTATTTGAAAGATAGATGAATCATTTGAATAAAAAAGTAAAGAACACCGCGGCAGTTGAAGGTTCCATATGAGAAGCATATATAATTCAAAAAAATTTAATATATTGCTCATTTTATTTTGAATCAACCATCAAGACAAGACTTAATCGTCTTCCATGGAATGACGAGGGGGAGCTCGACCATCAGACGAGGGATCTCGACCATCAGATGACTGTTTAAATATTGTTTGTTACCCTAGTCGTGCTTTGGGTTCTCATCTGTCTCGATTCTTAAACGACGAAGAGTACTATTTGGCCCACTTGTACGTTTTACTAAACTATCCAGATATTGAAATTTTTATTAAAATATTTGACGTCGAGATGATGATAAAATACTCAATTTACAACGATGAGGAATTAGAGAGATTACACAATCGTGAGTTCCCTAATTAGTTTCAAGCTTACAGTACATAACACAGAGGTGAAATAGATAACCAAATATTTGAGTTTGCTAGCGGACCGACACGACTTGTACAATGTTATAATAGTAATTTTGTTAATGGATATAAATTTCACACACTTGAATATTCATCTACAAAGAAGACTATGAATGTCGGGGTTTGCGTCAAAGGGACAACGTATGCTTAATGTGATGTTGACTTTTATGGACAGTTGGAAGAAGTCATAGAATTATAATTTTTCGGATGGAAATCAGTTGCCCTTTTTAAATGTCATTGGTTTGATACAAGCGATATAGGCATGAAAGTTCATCCAAAGTATAAACTGGTCGAGGTCAATTACAAATCGAAATTGGCTTCAAATGAGCCATTTATATTGGCATCTCAAACTGAACAAGTATATTATATGCAGTATCTGTCTCGAAAGAAAGATAGGGTAGATTGGCGTATACTCTGTAAGACTACAGCTAGAGGAAAAATTGACTCGATAGTTGGAGGGAATGAGACGACAGATGACTTCTATCAAGAAGATGATCCTTCCGAAGTGAAGCGAGTTAGTCCAATACTCGAGGATGATGACACAGAGTTAGTTCAATTGGAAGTAGAATATGTTGATGACGACGATAATAAACTTGATGAAGAAGGACAAAATAATGATGATGGAGAAGAAGAATTTGAACATTCTAATACAAAAAAAACAAGAAGAAGAGTATTACACAGATGATGATGACAATGACGAATAATTATAAATGTGAAGTATATATTCAATTATTAAATATATCTATTAATTTATTATACATAATCTAATTATATTCATTTTTTACAGCTATGGTTCGAGAAGTGCGTTCCCGAGGAGGCATTCCTCGTAGGATCCCCCTAACGATTACCACCTGCCACCCCTAATCCTTCGCCGACACTTACCATCCCCCCACCTCCGGCCACCATCCCCCTACTTGATCCGACCACCATCCCCCCACCTCCGGCCACCATTCCCCCACTTGATTCATCCACCATTTCCCCACCTAATCTGACCATCATTCCCCCACCTTCGGCCATCATCCCTTCAGTCGATCCAGGTCCGTTGACATCGAGACGTAGGCCACGAGGGCCTAACAGAATTCTCCCTCCGTCACCCGAGGGAGAGTCTCGCAGAATAGTTAATGTGTGCGGAAGAAAGTAAGTAGATGCATTAATTATTCCTTATAATTTATTTATAATTCAATATATCATAATATAGAACTGTATTATATTTGGTGCAGGTTTGAGCAGGAGAACGTCTCACGCACGATAGCGGGGATGATCCGAAAGTTTATGCACGGGGCGTGCCCTACATGGTCTCACGTGTCCTGTGAGCATATGAATTTATTATGATGAGGGTTCTCGGTAAGTATATTTATTAAATTAATGTTAATGTTAAACATCGATCAATAATATTAAATTTATTTCTTTGCAAGCTCATTATACATTTATACAAGGCCGGAGGGTCAGACTCATTGTCACACCCCAAAACCCGAGCATGACCGGCCAGAGTACTACACGTACTCGGAAGCCTAACCCAACTAAGAGAAACAATAATATAGAAATCCTGAATAATTTCATAGAAGGAGAAATTAATTTTCTCGAACTAAACATAATAGAACAAATATCTCAATTCAATAATCCAATGTCAATAAATGATCAAACTCCTTTAAGTAAAACCAAATAGTCAAGAATAAAGTTTTTATCGTTAAAAATACGAAAACAAATCTAAACACCGACCCATATAACTAAAGAAAATATAAAAGACCCTACAGACTTGGGTATACATCCTCCGACCACGACGTGTCACGAGATCCGTTGTTCCTGACGTCACCAGTTGTGCTATTGCATCCCAATACCCATCTAATCACGCTCAGGGGCTGAAAAAAGCAACAATAATATGAAGGGGTAAGTCCAATTAGGACTTAGTGAGTAGTTTAGTCTTCTACCAACCATGTTCAATACCACAAGTCCACCAAGCAATATTTTATCTTAATAATCAACTAGTCATTAATGATAACAAATAACATAGCCATCATTTCAAATGGAACATAAATACTATTGTATGAAACCATTTCAACCATGTCAAGAATAAGTATAATGTGCATAGCTAACATTTCAAATAAAGTAAACATCAGAGCATATTTATTTTTCTCAAGCAAGCCACTCGGGTCGATCGTCAGTGTGGCGGTGCTGACGAGCTTCCCGGTCCAATATCCAGGGACCCGTCGATCTAATATCCAAGGATTCGTCGGTCCTATGAGTCAGACACTGATCATCTCTATCTCAGTGTACGTCCCGCTCACGCCACTCGGGTCGATCATCAATGTGGCGGCTGACGAGCTTCCCAGTCCACAACCACAAACACACTCAGGCATTCATAAATCAACCAACAATTTTAAGTAATGATAAAAGAAGATAAACATAACATCCTCATGCCTATATAACCATCCTATGACCACTAGGGCCCTTGATATCCACATATTAAGCATGTGCATTATCCGAGGCCATTCACTGGCCTAAGCATCACCAAGTCCATTCTAATAATACATAACCCAATATTCATCCATGTGCTTATCATACAAGACAACTAACATACTTTACTGTTTGATCTAGATATACAATGATAAATAGATAGGATGTGAAGGGAAGGTCTTAATGAGTTTATACATGTAGCTACTCAATTGTTCTCATGCCCTCTTCCTTATAGAGCCGGCATCAAACTTATGTATATTGTGTACATTGTTTTGTCACCCATGTTCACCTTTTTTTCCAACAATATTCACAGTTTTGGCTACTATATATATTCATTGGTTTGTCCGATTCGAGTTTCGATTGAACCGTTGGACTCAACTCTAGGTCAACTTTCATTATGACATGCCAAATTACAAAGATAACACATATAAAATTTCTCAAAATTTTTCTACGCCAAAAACTTACCCGAATTAGACCCGAAAATGTTGCTAACCAACTTAACTTAAGTCCATGATTTCCTGCTATAAAACCAAAATATATTTAATTAGATTTTGGTTATCACACTCATTTTATAGAGGCTGCATGGGAGCGTGTTGCCCGTGCTCGCTACAACGGGATGCTTCAGCAGGCCCGTAAAATCATGATGAGACAGCTGGGGGCCACACATATTAGGCAGACTCGATCGGGGACATAACCCTGATTAGATTTTTGGACATGTGTGAGACCAGCTCGTTGAGCGGTGGGACACGCTTGAGTGGCAGGAGGTCTCCTAGACAACGTCGAGAATTAAATCGCATGTCAGGGGGGGAGGGGATGGCACGGGGGCGCGCTACACTGGTGGCTCCGTGTCTTTTGCGGTGCATGAGCGTCGTATGATATATATAATTTTCTTACTTTTAATTAAATTATATATTGTTTATAATGATACTAATGTATTTGTTTTCTAATGTAAGATGCGGGTGGCGGAGGATGGCACCGTCCAACGCCCCTTGCTGATGCAGGTGTTTGAGCGCACTCACCGTTGGCGACAAGGAGCGAGGGACTACGTCCATAGCAGGGCCTCAATCATCATGGCAAGTATTTATGTCTATTTGAACTACACAATTTTTATTTATAGTTTATATATATAGTATTTAAAATATAAACGCGTGTACGAGATATACACGAGGACCGTGATCGAGCGTGGAGGCCGAGGCTGCAGGTGGCTGGGAGCATGATCGTGTTTATATATGGCTTTGCAGACAATGGCCATGCACGAGCCATGCCACTTGGGGCACCGACCCCTCCCATTGCGGGTGACGACCCTCGACTTTCCAGACGTAGGATCAGAGCCAGATAGTGGTCTTGGAGTCCGAGCTTACACAACAGAGACAGACGATGGAGGAGCAGAGACGGACAAATGACGTTCTCGATCGAAGAAATCGGCAAGGACGTTCGTCGATGCTCGAATTTCGTCGGAAAATTTGAGTCTAGATCTAGAATGTATAGGATTTATGATTGATTTATGATGAGTTTGTTTACTCATTTTTATGGATTTCTTCGTCATCATCGCGCAGTGTACATGAATGGTAAAATTAAATGTATAGGAAATGAATTTATTGCATTCCCCCCACTTGATTCGTCCACCATTCCCCCACCTGATCTGGCCACCATTCCCCCACCTTCGGCCATCATCCCTTCAGTCGATCCAGGCCCGTTGACATCGAAACGTATGCCACGAGGGCCTAACAGAATTCTCCCTCCGCCACCCGAGGGAGAGTCGCGCAGATTAGTTAATGTGTGCGGAAGAAAAGTAAGTAGATGCATTAATTATTCCTTATAATTTATTTATAATTCAATATATCATAATATAGAACTGTATTATATTTGGTGCATGTTTGAGCAGAAGAACGTCCCATGCACGATAGTAGGGATGATCCGAAAGTTTATGCACGGGGCGTGCCCTACATGGTCTCACTTGTCCTATGAGCATATGGATTTATTATGATGAGAGTTCTCGGTAAGTATATTTATTAAATTAATATTAATGTTAAATATCGATCAATAATATTAAATTTATTTCTTTGCAAGCTCATTATACATTTATACAAGGCCGGAGGGTCAGACTCATTGTCACACCCCAAAACCCGAGCATGACTGACCAGAGTACTACACGTACCCCGAAGCCTAACCCAACTAAGAGAAACAATAATATAGAAATCCTGAATAATTTCATAGAAGGAGAAATCAGCTTTCTCGAACTAAACATAATCGAACAAATATCTCAATTCAATAATCCAATGCCAATAAATGATCAAACTCCTTTAACTAAAACCAAATAGTCAAGAATAAAGTTTTTATCGTTGAAAATGTGGAAAACAAAACTAAACACCGACCCATATAACTAAAGAAAACATAAAAGACCCTACATACTTGGGTATACATCCTCCGACCACGACGTGTTACGAGATCCGTTGTTCCTGACATCACCAGTTGCGCTACTGCATCCCAATACCCAATCTGATCACGCTCAGGGGCTGAAAAAAATAACAATAATATGAAGGGGAAAGTCCAATTAGGACTTAGTGAGTAGTTTAATCTTCTACCAACCACGTTCAATACCACAAGTCCAATTAATTTTTTTTGCACATTTATAAATTATTTACAGCATCACATAACTAGATAATTTCAGCATCATTAACTAAATAATTTCAGCATATAATAATAACCTCAGCCCTTTAATTTTAGCAATTCACCATCATATTAAGCAATTTGGACTTTTCATTTTTAAGCATGCAGCTGTAGCTATAGGAGATAACCCTAGGTTTAGGGCTTCTAATCCCACACTAGTACATACTTATAACACTAATCCCAAGGTAAGCAATTTATATCAAAAAATATATTTAAGAATACTTCATGGTTGTGGCCGGCTATGATAAGGAGAGGATTCACATGTCTAGGTTCAAATTCCACAATTTACCATATCCTACTACACTCAACCTAGAGATGAATTAACCTAGAAGCCATACCACCAACCTCATTTAGGAAAAGATATATTTAACAAGAAGAAAAATAAATCTTCAACCCCTCTTGGACAGTAGGCGGCCACACGGGAGCAAAATCCCTAATCCTAGGGTTTCATGCGCCCAACATCAATAATCAAAAAGGAAATCCACGCCTTGAATAATACTTGAATTTAATTTGGAGAAGAAATTCAAAAATTATCAAAAAAATTTAGATTCTTCTCAAGTGAGGAGCGGCCATGGAGAGGAAAAAAATCTCGAGTTTGTGAGAAACAACCACTCACCTAGGATTGGATTAAGGACGAGGAAGACGATGAAGAAGTCCCGCGTCGAATCTAATCCGGCAAGGCTCTGATCTCCGACCGATTTCTTCTCCGAATCATCCCTCTCCCTCTCGCCTCCTTGGGTAGCGTGCGGCTCCTCCTTGGAGTCGTATGCCCCAGGTGGCTCTAATTATATATTTTTGCCCAAATTATTAATTTGCCCATCATCACTTAAACTCGACCCAACTTGCTCAAAATGAGCCAGATTCGAGCTCCGATCGCACCCTCGAACTCGGCTCGAGCCTAACTCGGACTTGACACGAACTTAATTCTAATTTAAGTAATTTAGATTGAGCAAGGGTCTCACCATAATTCGCGCCCAACCGCGATAACTCTGCACGCGCCGTTATGCGTCGCGCTCATCCCGCTGAAACCAATATACAAAATTTAATAAATTTCACGGGTATTACAATTTATATTATATATTTTTATGTTACTATTTTAAATGATGTAGACATTTAGTTTTAGTACCCTTAATTATTTAATTTCGTTTGCGTTTTAAAAATTTTCAGTATAATTTATTATTTAGTTTGATGTTTTATATTTTTTATAATTATTTCAAAACTTTAAAACAAATTAAGTGTAATTATATATTTTAACTTTAATTTTTTGTTATATATTATATATTATTTTTTAAAATTTATATTTTTGTTATTTTTGTATTATTCACTGCACATGAAGAAAATATTATTTATTCATTAAATTTGAATTTTAAGTTTTTATTAAATTATTTAGTTTGAATTTTTTTTACTTTTACTTCTCTTTTAGATATTATAGTAAGATTAATTATATAATCAAATTATAAGTGATAAGTGAGATATCTTAGTCATTTTTTTAAAGTTTTCCTTTTTATATTTGTATATTTTTTTTAAAAACCTTTATAATAAGTGTAATTCACTTAAATTATGTTCCTTTTTAATTTATCGAGTACATTATTTTGAGTGTTTATGTTTAATATTCTTTTTATAAATGTGTGTTTATTGTTGTATTTTTATTAACCAATTACATCTACATTTATTAAATATTTGATAATTTTTATTATGTATACTAAAGTTTACTATCGTTATTGATAATTTTTATTGTGTAAAATTCATTTTTATTTATATTTATATTAATATGGGACCATATATTTATATTTTAAATTATATGTTTTGCTATATAATTTATTTAATATTTTTTTAGTTAAAAATTATTTTATAATATTTTTATTTTATTAGAAAGTGTAGTTGTCTTTTCGTTTTTGGAATGGTATTTTTGCAAACTCTAATTTTTTTAATTAGCAAATAAGTTATTACACTTATTAATATATATATTTTAATTTTGTTTTACTTTTGTATTCTATTTTTTAAAATTGTATCCACCTTTATTATATTTTTGATTAATTTTCTAACTAAAATATTAAAAATTTACTATTATGATTGAATTTAAATTTACTATTTTAATATTGATATTTATGTTTAGCTTTATTAATAAATGATATTATTTCCATACTTTAACGTATAATTATATTTTATTCATTATATATATTAATATATAATTAATTTCGTTAATATTCTTAATTAAAAATATTTTATGAAATTGTTTAGATCATGTTGAGTAGCGCGGGATATTTTCTATTAATCTCTTAATTGAGAACCTTTTCGGCTTTTCCCAAGTATGCACTTCTGCACTTCCGTGCTTGTGTAAGCTACTATGTGCAATTTCTAGTTATCTTCCTTGGCATTTCTCATGCAGGTGTATTTTCACCAGCTACGTACGTTTACGGTGAATTCGATCATATCGATTCCAATTCCAAGCACTTGACTTATAGATGCAAATCATGTTAATATGTCAAACATATACGGCGAGCAAGATCAACCCCTGCGCGCATGAACTTGGACAATGAACGCTAATTTGCCACGTTGACCCAATCAAAATCCGACATGCAAACCGCGTACTTTGACCTTGTCATCAATCTCTCCTCTTCATCTATATTTATGAAGCCAAACCTTACTGCTCAGAGAGTCAGAGCACGTAACTAGGAAGATTTAAGCTTATTAACACTGATGAAGAGAGCGTTTGTTCTGATCCGCCTCCGGCGAGCGATACAGAAGGTGAGATTCCTGCTCTCCTTCAATGCAAGCAACTGGCTCGTCTCTTCTTTCTCGAGTAGTTTCTCCGGTGGCGGCGGCTGCCGAGCTATCGGCGTGGAGCTCCGCCAGGGCTTGCTTGACTCCTCCGTCTCCGGCGCAACAGCCGAGTTCTACGACGTCGGCTCCTCGTTCGCCGTCTCGAGGACCACGAGCTCGGCGTCGGACCTGTCGAGGACCGTCAGTGGTGAGTCGTCTTCTCAGGGGGAAGATGTTAATGTGATGGCAGATAGGTTCATAGAGAACTTTAAGCATCACCTGCAAATGGAAAGGCAGGTATCGCTGGAGTTGTATTACTGCAGAGAGAGGATATTGGAGAGGACCATTTCGGATTTTTGATGAGCTTGATTTGATTGTATTGGGTTGGATATTTTGGGAACATTAACCGATATTTGAATGGGTTTTTGTCTTGTTCCTTCATATGGTCTTGATTTGTATTAATTAATTGTGTTTTTTTCTTACTGTTGTAATTAATTTTTGTTTTTCCCCCTCCTACTATATGAAAACTTTGTACATGTGTCTAATGCAATAAATTCATTTCCTATACATTTAATTTTACCATTCATGTATACTGCGCGATGATGACGAAGAAATCCATAAAAATGAGTAAACAAACTCATTATAAATCAATCATAAATCCTATACATTCTAGATCTAGACTCAAATTTTTCGACGAAATTCGAGCATCGACGAACGTCCTTGCCGATTTCTTCGATCGAGAACGTCATTTGTCCGTCTCTGCTCCTCCATCGTCTGTCTCTGTTGTGTAAGCTCGGACTCCAAGACCACTATCTGGCTCTGATCCTACGTCTGGAAAGTCGAGGGCCCTCACCCGCAATGGGAGGGGTCGGTGCCCCAAGTGGCATGGCTCGTGCATGACCATTGTCTGCAAAGCCATATATAAACACGATCGTGCTCCCAGCCACCTGCAGCCTCGGCCTTAGGGCTGGCAATTTTATCCGTATCCGCCAACTAAAAACCGCATCCGTACTGTATCCGATCCGTATCCGCAAGTAAAAACAAATATGGATACAAATATGGATCTGCAAATTTCATATCCGCGCGGATATGGATTTGTCTGTGTATCCGCACCGTATCTGCATCGCCTATCCGCCTCATTTTAATTACTATTTTACCTATATATATATAATACATATTAAGGGGCCAAGGGTGATATTGTAATTTTATATCTAATATATATATTATATCAAATATAATTGCCAGCCCGCCATCTGCGATTCTGCCATTCGCCCCTTCTCTTCCACTTGCCCTAAATCCCTAATTCTTTTACCCGTGACCCGCCGCTTCATCCATTCGCTGATTCGCCCGCTGCTTTCACAAAGACACACCAGTACACCACCGAGGCACCGATAGTCCGACACACACGGGCACACGGCAACTCGGCGACAGTCCGCTTCATCTCTGCTCGCCCCTTTCACGCCGATCGCCGCACCATATCTGCCCTAGTGCATCACTCGGCGACTCGGCGACTCGGCGTCTCCCTTCTCTGCACGCAGCCGACAGCCGCAGGCCCGCAGCACGAGTTCGTCACTCGTCTCCCTTCTCTGCCGACAGCCGCACCAATCCCAGTGGCCGGTGGTGACTGGTGAGCGCGTCACTCTTCTCCTAATCTCTATTCTCTTCTCTACACAGCGCCGGTGTCTCTCTTCTCCTAATCTCCCTTCTCTGCACACAACCCGCCTCTCTTCTCTGCACGCAGTCGGTCGCCCGCAGCACACGCCGGCATCTCGCTTCTGTGCAGTCTGCACGCAGCCCGCAGGTGAGTCCGGCAATCTCTTCACGTATTAAGTGTTTCATGTATTAAGCTTTGAAAACTTTGAAAACTGTAAAGCTTTCTGCTTTATTAAATGTTTTAAGAGTCTCTTCACGTATTAAGCTTTCTGTTGTATTAAGAGTCCGGCAATCTCTTCACGTATTAAGTATTTCATGTATTAAGAGTCCGGCAGTCGCAGCCCGCAGTTTGCTTTATTAAATTGTAAAGCTTTAAAAACTGCATTCAAATCAGGGAATTTTTTGGAATGAGTTGAATCCAAATATCATGTTATTGAATTGCATGTTAAGTTATTTCCTTCATGTTATTGAATTGAAATGTTAAGCTTTGAAAACTATTAATCAAGATCTGGGTGATACTATTAATAGGATTGAGAATATCATGTTTAGAGGTGATATTTCCTTCCTATCTGGGTGATACTATTAATCATGTTGAGAATATCATGTTGAGAATATTAATCATGTTGAGAATATTAATCAAGATCTGGGTGATACTATTAATAGCTTTGAAAACTATTAATCAAAAGTTATTTCCTTCCTTATTTAGAGGTGATTAAATAAATATCATGTTTATTCTTTTAGGTAGAAGATATGAGTGATACTATTAATAATATTGAGAATTCAAATGAACAAGAAACCCCTCATGTGGGTACAATCGGTTCAAATGAATCTCTTCCTACAGTCCAATCTGTGGACGAGTCATCTCATAATGTCCAATCTGTGGACAATTCAGACTCTTCTACCAAGAAGAAATTTACTTCTCCTATGTGGGCTCATTTCAAAAGAGAAAAAATAGATGGAGTTTGGAAAGCAATTTGTATTTATTGCAATAAAAAATTAGGTGATGGAGGGAAAAGTGGCACATCAAATTTACACGAGCATTATAAAAGATGTGCTAAGAGATCGACACAAGATCTTCGGCAAATGGTGCTCACTAGGAATGAGAACACGGTAGAAGGAAAGTCAAAGATTCAAAATTATATTTTTGATCAAACTGTGAGTAGAAAAGAACTTGCCAATATGATAATTATTCACGAGTATCCATTGTCAATAGTTGATCACAATTATTTTAGAAGATATTCACATAGCCTCCAACCTTCATTTAACATACCCACTCGAAACACTTTGAGAGCTGACATCATGAAAATTTATAATGAGTACAAGAACAAAATAATAGAGGCTTTGGAAAGTAATATGGGAAGAGTTGCAATTACAACAGATATGTGGACATCTGATCATCAAATGAAAGGGTACATGGCTGTTACAACACATTACATTGATGATGAGTGGCGATTGCAAAATCGTTTAATCAGGTATATTTTATTTATTGCAAAAGAAATTTTATTATGAAAAAATGTCATATTTATATTTATATAGTGTTTACTTATGTTTTAGGTTTTGTTATGTTCCTGCCCCTCACACTAAAGAGGTGATTACAGATGTTCTAATGGATTGTTTTCTGAAATGGAATATTGATAGGAAGTTGTCTACACTTACAGTTGATAATTGTTCTGTGAATGATAGTGTGATTCAGCTTTTAAAAGATAGGATTTCTCCTACAACAATGATATTGAAAGGAGAGTTTTTTCATATGCGATGTGGAGCACAAATATTGAACTTGATTGTGAAAGATGGTTTGGACATTATTGACTCTGCTATCAGTAATATACGAGAGAGTGTAGTTTATTGGACAGCTACACCAAAAAGGCAAGAGAGGTTTGAGGAGGCAGCACAACAATTAAAGATTTGTGTTACAAGAAAATTAAGTCAAGATGTAAAAACAAGATGAAATTCTACATACTTGATGCTTGTGTCCGCATTGCCATATAAAGATGTTTTCACTCGTTTGAAGACTCGTGAGCCGAAGTATAAGAATTTGCCATCTGATTACGAGTGGAAAATGACAAAAGAAGTTTGTGATAAACTCAAGATTTTTCATGATGTCACAGAGTTATTTTCTGGAAGAGAATATTCTACGGCCAATATTTATTTTCCAAAGGTTTGTGAGATCAAGATGGCACTTAAGGAATGGATCAATGGCGATAATCAAATATTTTCTTTGATGGCTACAAAGATGATGGATAAATTTGAGAAATATTGGAAGGTGATTCATGGTGTGATGGGAGTTGCAGCATTATTGGATCCAAGATATAAGATGGACCTCATTGAATACTATTATGGCATGTTATACGGCGATGAAAGTTTTTTTGAAGTTGAAAGAGTTAGAAATATTGCAAGAAACTTGGTTGATGAATATAATGCAAGAATGACAACTGAAAATGAGAGACCTTTAAGACCATCTTCTCAAGTAGTTGGTTCTAGTAAGGCTGACCTTCAATTTGGTGTTGGTTATGATGAGTTTCTTAGTAAAAAGAGAAAACACACTAGGAATGATTTGGATATATATTTGGAGGAAGATGTGTTGCCAAGAACTAGTAGCAGTGATATTTTAACTTGGTGGAAATCAAATGGTGCAAAATTTCCTATTTTACAAGCAATTGCTCGAGACATATTAAGTATTCATGTATCTACAGTTGCTTCTGAGTCTACATTTAATACGGTGGACGATTGGTGAGCCCACAACGTAGTAGCCTTCATCCAGAAACCGTGGAAGCATTAACTTGTACTCAAAATTGGTTGTCAAGTATGTTTAAAGAAGGTATATATAGTTAGTTTATTTGTTCTTTTAATTCATTTCATGATTAGTTCATTTAATGCTTCCAACCATTTGATTGCAAGAAACTTTTGATGATTCTTTGATTAGCTAGCAGATTCTTTCATGCATTACTTCTAAATGCTAGCTAAAAGTGATTACAGCT
This sequence comes from Canna indica, assembly GCA_034359265.1. Taxonomy (NCBI): domain Eukaryota; kingdom Viridiplantae; phylum Streptophyta; class Magnoliopsida; order Zingiberales; family Cannaceae; genus Canna; species Canna indica. The sequence goes on from CP136896.1 coordinate 54,439,166, forward strand.
TCATCAAGTACATATTTACAAGCAATTGAAAGCATAATTCCACCTATACCTATTCAAGGCTGTTCTATCAGCAACAAGTCATTTATATATATTTAACTATTGATGATTTAGCTACTGAGGAGGTGAGAGTGTTTTAATTGCAAATGTAATGGTTAATTCTTCATATCAGAAAGTAAATTAAGTTTAAATAAAACATGATACTTCTTGTTATTTTTCAACTATTTTTCTCCCCTATGAAGTTTTAAGAATTTTCTTTCAATCCTTATTGGTTTCTTAGTTATTTTGAGGCAGACCAGAATATACCATTTGTGAGCAGTACATTACAGCCAATGAATTAGGGGTTGGAATTGATAGGTATTCTTTAACCAATGAATTCAGTTGGAATTCAAATAGTATAAAAACAATGAATGAAGACAAGGCCAGAAGTGGTATGTTGTTTTCATTATCAACCTATAATACACTACCAACCAACAAAGTCTTCAGGTTCTCTAATGCTTGTAGCAGACACCCACCAAAGATGAAAGTGAAAGCCTAAGCACTTAAGCAGAAACCAACAAGAGGTTATTATGTACTTTCGGTAGTGTAGACTTACTAAAATAAATCATTGGTTGTTTGAAGAGTTCTTGTGATTCTAATTTGCAGTTGCCCTGCATTACTGTTTCTGGATGCCAATGTCAGAATCCATTATGGTAAACTAGCTAGGTTCATTGAATCATTATTTTGTTTGTTCAAGGGAAATTATACTGATAAGTTTCCTCAATGTACTAACACCATATTATGATAAAATCCCATAGCTTTTAGTGATTTGGGTATTTTTACAAATGATTCTTATTAATGTGCTATGGTTAATTGACTATTGTAATTGATTGAACTATGATTAATTTTTTTAATGATTAGTTCATTTATATCATTTATTTATTTTCTTATAGGTTCTACTTCAAATGTTGCCAAAGTGTTTGAAGAAATAGAAGAGGATGACAGTGTAGGGATGAATGAATCTTACGTGATGGACCGATGGTAATTGCATACATAATTTTTGTTGAATTGTATTATTTTAATATGTGTTATATATTTGGATTTTGTTTCTAATTTGTAGGATTGAAGAACAATGAAGAGAACATGATGTGAGAACTTTGGAAGAGCATTTTAATGTGCTATATATTGGATGATCTTCACATAAGACTGATGTAATTTTGAAGTACTTTATTGAATTATTGTTGAATTCTGATTTATATATGTTGTAGCTAGATATATTATGGGATTTATGGCTGCTAAAACTATGGTGGTTGATTTGATGTAACTTGTTTCAAATTAGGCTCTTGTTTTAAATTGATGTATGTTGTATTGTTGTAGCTAATTTTAAATTTCTCAAATGATTTGAAGTATTATGGACTTATGGTTTGTTCAAATTATAAATTGATGGTGGTGTATGTTGTAGCTATTTAGAATTTTAGATGCTAGTAATTACTCATATTATAATTTTTTTTAGCTAGTATCAGATTGCTATTTAGATGATTTATGTATCTTAATGTTGTTTGTTTCAATTTGATTTAATGTACATATTATGGTTGATGGTTGTTAAATTATAAATTGTGATTGAGTAGTTTAAAATATATTACATACTTATTTTGGATCAATAAACATGGTATTTATTGATTTTTAAATTAAATATATTATTTTAATATATTTTTAAATACGGATGCGGATATGAATACGGTGCGAATATCCGTATTTGAAGCGGTGCAGATATGGATATTCATATTCATATCCGTGGCGGATACGAATACACGGATATGAGGTGCGGATGCGGATGCGGATAATGTACTATCCGCACCGTATCCGATCCGTTGCCAGCCCTATCCGGGATGCCAAAGATGGATCAACGAAATCGCGATGCGCAATTGCACATTGATTAGTGAGGAGGGGGTGAGAGAGTGGCGAGGGACCATCGTCGATGGTGAATCCGATAAAGAGAGAGAGAACAAGGGAGGGAGACAAATGAGCATGAGATCACAAAAGAGGAATAAAAGATGAAGATGAAAGATATTTTTGTTCATTCATATAAGATTTGATCAAAAGTTATACCGATGATCACTTTTTTAAAATGCTTATCCTAATAGGGTCGATACACGCAATTTCATCAATAAAATAGTCACCTATTTTGATTTGCTTGGCATTTATTGCCTTCTCTATAATATATCAAATCAAATTATATATATAAAAGTGACATTTTGAAAGAAATAAGATTAGGCTAAGTTTTTAACGGGCTTTGATGACCGGTACTCATACGCTGCCCATCTCGATGAGCCCGGCCATGTACGTGACGGGTTCGACGCTGAGCCGAAAACTAAACCAGATAAAACTAAACAGAGACGCTGTAGTTCTGAACCCGAACCCAACCCCTGCCTCGTTCCCTCCCCCCGCGGACTACGATGGCGTTCGAGATCCCATCCGCTCGCATCCGGCAACTCCAGGCGGACCTCCGGCGAGAGGCCGGTGTGCCGGCCTACGACCCCGCCGACCCTTCGATACCCCAGCTGCCCTCCATCGCCGACGCCGTCGCCGCGCTCGATCCGGACCTTCCTCCCTCCCTCCGCTGCGATCGGTGCAGCGGCGCTCTTCCCCGTGGGCTACAGTCCACTATCTGCATTTACTGCGGCGCGGATCGGGGGAAGGGCGGGTTATCCCACTCGATTTCTTTCAATTCCACCATTGCGTGCCGGAAGCTTCTTGATTTCCTTGGGCTGGATGGATCTGTGAGTGGATTTCTTGAGATACTCGGTTCAATTCATCCTTATTTTGTTTTTTCACTTGTATTAGCTGGAGATATTTTCTGTTTCCATAAAATGTTGACTCAGTGTACTCGTTCAGTTCAAAAAATATGATATAAACCGTAAGAAAGTAAAAGAAAGAAAATAAGAGTAAGGGTCTTCCTGTAGCCACAAACATATGTGTTGAAATGTCTCAATTCTTTGTTTTAGAGAATGAAAAGAATGAAAATTCTCAATATAGATTAGTTCTTGCTAATTGACACCGTAGGTAACATGTTCTATGTAAAGTTCTGAAATTTAGCTCGTCATTCTTAGACTTATGAACGTACACTGAGGAGAAGAATATTATCCTATTACTTCAAAATACGGACATTGTTTGTTGAATACGGCTAAGTCAGTACAGTTATAGCTGCATAAAAAGCTAACGAGAAAATACTCTCAAAAAGGTGATAACATAATATACACAACTACCATAAAAAAAGCAATTTTTGTCATTGATATAGCTATAGATAAATGCTTGGTTGGGGTATTTATCAAAAAAGAAAATGTGGCAATATTGTAATTGCTATACATAGCATTTCATATTATTCTTTGTTGCATAAAATTTAATCTACATTAATGATTTTAGAGAGACCTTAGGTCACGAGATTAAATGGAAGGTAAAAGCTGGTAGCTTCATGCATATATAGGGATGTTGGTGAAATTTTCAACATTGTAAAGGATAAAATGTCTTTTGGCACTTGAAGCTAAACAGTCTTAAAAATATGTATGATTGAACTAAACTCTGGATTCAAATTACTGCGATTAACTTCCATTTTTATGATAAATGGAAGGTGAAAAGCTGATAGCTTCATGCGTATATAGGGATGTTGGTGAAGTTTTCAACATTGTAAAGGATAAAATGTATTTTGGCAATTGAAAAGCACTGAAAGCCAAACAGTGTTAAAAATATGTATGATTGAACTAAACTCTGGATTCAAATTACTGGTGATTAACTTCCATTTTTATGATAAACATGCTTGATATTTCTTAAATTCAAGTAGATATCACAACACTTTCTCCATACTCTCTCTCTCTCTCTCAACCCTACTCAGGGGTCCCATCATCTTACTTTGCTTCAGTAGTTACTTCATACGTCATGTGTAGTTTACAATATATTAAGCTAACATATAGCTACTATATCTTAGTAACATTGAACATATTAGTTTCTGTTGCTTCTATATCTTAGTAACATTGAACACATTAGTCTTTGTTTAAGTTAATGGATATATTTTGCAGGAAGCTGTTTTACTTGACACAGAATCAAGTGGTTCAAATAAGCAACAGGAGACACCAAAGGGTGAGTTGGTCTTGTCTGACCTTTTAGACTTGGAATTAAGGTGGCCTTCAGATAAGGAGGATGTTGATAATAACACCACAATCACAATGCCTTCTCCCAATACTTATGCTTTAAGCTTACCTGGAGTTGACCTTGATAACTTCTTTTCTGAAAGAAAGCAGGAGACACCAGCTATCACTCCTGAACCAATTGAAGAGTTTATGCCGAGGCAAACCAAAGATACAAATATTCCTGTGTCTTCTGGTTCAGAAAACTTTGCTGAACTTGAGAAACTGCAAGCCACAGACACAAAAACAAGCTCATTTAGCAGTAATTTTGGTGAGTCATTTTCTGTCTGGAATGCAGAGTTTCAACCTGCTAGTACAAATACTTCTGTTAGTCCCAAGTCACTTGACCTCTTTCAAGATTCTTCAGTTCATGGTCTTGCTCATGCTCCAAAGACTGAATCCGCTGCAGACCAGCTAGAGAACATAGAGGTGGTTGGAGGAATTGGAAATGAATCAGATCCGCCTTCAATGGTTAACAAACAACCTCAAGATGATTTTTGGCCTATGGAGAGTGTAAAAATTGATGCTTCACATCCACATAAATCTGATACTTATGATGATACAATGAGTGTCTTAAACAGTACTTCCAGTAGAGGCATAACTGAGTTTGATGTTCCAGACAATATATGGCTTACAAGTAGCACTAAAGAATCTGAGAATTCCAGTCACATTAATCCTAATGATGATCCATTTGATCTTTGGCAAGATTTTACCAGCTCCATTGAGAAACAGAAAAGTTTATCTAATCAGGGGCCTGAAACTGGACTAACGTTGTTTGATCATTCTTCTGAAACAAAGTTGGCTAATCTGTTTTCTGAAAGCAACAAAAATGAATTGGGAGAACATAAATCTCTAGATACTAAGAATGACTACACCGATGACTGGCAAGATTTTACTAGCTCTGGGCAACAGGGTAGTTCTCTAAGTTATGGGACACAATCAAGTGCAGCATTCTTTGATCACCCTCTGGAAATGAAATCAGTTGATCCTTTGCAAATGAGTTCAAAAGAGGGATCTGACAGTTTGGACACCATGGATAATATTCATGATTCTTCTGATGCTTGGCAAAATTTTGCTGGCTCTGGTGAAACAATGAAATATTCAATTAATAAAGGGGCCTCATCTAAGGATTCTTTAGGATCAAATGCAGTGGACTCCTGGCCTGTTGACAAGACAAAGGATTTGGACAAGAATAACTCCTTGCATGGTGATGATGACTCCTTTGATGATTGGCAAGATTTTACTAGCTTTTCTAATGGACCAGAAAGATCATCTAATCTGGGGATTCCATCTGGTTCCACATTGTTTGAACAACCTTCAGAAACAAAGTCAGTAGACACATGGCCAACAAAAGAACAAATAGAATCTACAAATGGGCATGATGATACATTTGATGATTGGCAAGATTTTACCAGCTCCATACAAGTACAACAAAGTTCATCAAGTCCTGGAGAACAATCGAAGGACTCAATGTCTGGGCATCTTTCAGAAACAAATTTGGTGCATCAACAAGGTATAAAGACAGATGCCTTTTCACAAGCATGGGAAGACCAAAAAGATTATCCTGGTGAAAAGGACATTCAACTTACTTCGTTGTCATCTGACAGGTATAGTTTTCTTGGTTGTTTGTTTATTTTGGACTGTAAAGCCAATTGAGGGAAAAAACCCAAAAGTTATTCCTTATTGAGAACCACACCCTTTATATATAATAGATAGGAGAGCTACCCAATTTATAGAAAAGCAACAAAATAAGAAATAAATAGAGATTTATTTTATTACTCCCCCTCAAGCTGGAGTATAGATAACAGTCTTGCCCAACTTGTCACATAATTCAGAAAATCAAGAAGTTCCCAAGGCCTTTATGAAAACATATAGAAGTTGATCCTTAGAAGGTGTGTGATTGTTACAATTTTCTTGGATAGCATTGCATCTATGACAAAATAACGATACACCTCAATATATCTAGTACACTCATAGAAAATTTGGTTGCTCACAATATATCTAGCTAGAACTAGACTTCCTATTATTCACAAAGTCAGTGAATATCACGATTATCACCCTTTTATATAGAATTCCTTTCCCTAAAGCCTTCTTGATATAGCGAATCATTCTCACTATAGCATCCAAATGACACTGTTTAGGATTTTTGGGTTTAGGGTTTAGGGTTTTACATGTATTGGCTAACTTCTCCAACAGCATAGGTATTATCAAGCCTTCGACTACAAAATAGATTTTCTCCATAAGACGATGATATCGAGTAACATCCTTCATAAGAATCTTTTGTATAAGAGAGAATAAGAATCCATAAGGGTATTAGCAGGATTACAACCTAGAAGACCAATTTCTTCAACTAAATATGTTGCATTACTTTGTTGGGATAGAAACATTCTTTAAGAGCTATAAACAATCGCAATACCAAGAAAATACTTAGGACGCCTTAAGCTTTTAATAATATATTTGCTCTCAAGATGTTGCTTTACTTGAATAACTCCGTCTTTGTCATTGCTTGTCAGCATAATATTATCATCACATGTTGCTAGAGTAACAATACCATAAGTGGAGTTTCTCATAAAAATTTAGTGATCTAATTTGTTATTATGAAGACCAACTTCTAAAGTAACCTGTCAAATTTTTTCAAACAAAGTATGAGACTGAGGGTATTTGTTTTTGGACATAAATAGTTTTTCAAAGCTTTCACACCTGATTGTCTCCTTGAGCTAACATACTCTAGAGATTACTCCATATAATCAGCTTTTGAGCATGTAAGAAAGCATTACTCACCTTTTTCTCAAAGCGCTGAGATACTGCCATAAAAAGTAGAGTTCGAACGAACAGAATTAAGAATTAAGAGCAACTGGTGAGAATGGTTCAAAATAATCCACTCTATGTAGTTGTGTATGGTCTTTAGCAACAGGACAATCTTTATGGGAAACCACAATGCCATTTGGATTGAATTTAATTTGAAAATCCAACGACATGCTATTGGTTGTACCCTTGTAGGGGTTAAACCAATTCTCAAGTATGACAAGCAATAAAGCTGGCATATCAGAATCCATAGTCTGTTCCAAGCATGGATTAGAAAGAGCCTTCTGGTATGACCTGGGCGTAGTGACAAAAGAGAGAGACAAGGCAGATCGGCAACAATGAGGAGATAAATAATCAAAACAAAGATGTGCAGAAAGTCTATATCAGATACATGTACTCTTACTCTTGTAAATAGCATTGATAGACAAGTTAAACTCAAATGAAGGAGAAGGCTATGGTGGAATGATATGCTCTAGTAGAGAAATCTCAGTTGAGTTATATGTTGGTGGCAAAGCAGAAATTGTTGGGGTAAATCATCAAGGTAGTTGATGGTAAACACATAGTGGTGAGATGGGGTAAGCGAGGCGATGAACGGTATTGGCACATGTGGTAAGTCATATTTAGTGACTAGTGAAGCTTATGGAGACATCTCAAAGAACATGACATCCGAGGAAATGAGTGACCACTCATGGGATATTAACAATGATACCTTTTTTGTGTGCGTGAATACCCAAGTAAACACAATGAATAGAACGAGGTGAAAGTTTGTCAAGCCCATAATGGAAGGAGTAAACAATGCAAGCACACCCAAGCACCTAAGAAACCAAAGGAAGATGAGGTTTTTGCGAGTATAATAATGAGAATGGGGAGACATCTCCAACAATAGGTGCGCTTAATGAGGAAGCAAGTATTGGAACTGTAGTCGCGAGGAACATGCATATGGAAGATTGGAACATCAATGTGCAACCAACCTTGATTATCATTGTATAAAATTCCGATAGAAGCACATCTGAACTTTTATTTCTTGGTAAAAAGTTTTGAATTACAATAAAAACTTCGGACCTATACTTTGAAAGAGCTAACTGACTCTTGTGTGATCATCAATGAAAGTTATACAATAGCAAAAGTCTAGAGCGTCAAAACATGACTGGGACCCAGTTATCAGAATGAACTAAGTTAAAAGAAGCAATGGAGCGTGGTAAAGTACTAGATGGAAAAGAACTACAATGATGTTTACATAATTGGCATACATTTCATTGAATACGAAAGGTAAGATATAATGGGGATGATTCATGTGAGCGGGTGGAGGATGGCCTAACCAATAGTGCCATTGATAGATGTAGATGGATGATGCGTGGTAAATGCGGAAACAACCTTGTCAGTGAGGTAGTCAACCCCTCTAGCTTCAGCATCCTCACCAGTAGTGAAAAAGGTAACTAAGCAGTTATGTGATTTTTTGAGGCTATTAATAGATAAAAGATTGACAAGAAACTTGAGAACATAAAGCATATCATGAAGAGCAATAGCAGATGATGGACAGACAGACCCTTTCCCTTTAATAGGGGATAAAGAGTTGTTTACCACAATGAAAGATGATAGTAGAGTGACAACAAGGGGGGAAATAGTCAGTTACTTGTCATATGCGTGGAAGTACCAGAGTGTAAAATCCATGATATCAGAATGTGTTGCGACAACAGAACCAGAGGTGGTGAAAGAGTAGCAATGGCATGGACAAACTAGATTAATCAATTAATTATATCCTGGCTAAGAGTATAAGTAAAATGTGGTGCAAAAGAGACATTAAAACTCTTGGCGGTAGTAGAAACTTAATAAGCCTATGGTGAGTAGCAATACTTCTAGTAACATTTTTTTGCAAGATGATTAGTATGCTTGTAATGAGGGCAAGGTGGATAATTGGTTCTGTCACAGCCACGATCACTAAAACGACATCCTCCATGTCCACAAGATTCACCACCTCCACCTCAGCCACCACAAGGGGGACCAGCAGTAAGAGCAGATTGATCACTAGAGTGTCTCACAAAAGGTAAGGTAGTAAAAGACGGAGCTCGGAAAGGGCCATGGACATGTTTGTCACTGTGCTATCAGCCATTAAGAAGAAAATGATTTAAGCTAGATAAAAACTTGGTAACAATAAAGGCATTATTTTGTTGTTGCCAGACTTTGGGATTAGTAGGATAAGGATGCTATTAGAGAATTTTGCCCCACTTGAAGAGCATAGTATTCTTGTACTATCTCCTTATTGCATAGTGAGAAACTCAAAATAAAGTACATATAAGATGTATTACTGGTATGAAAATATGTTTGACAAAGAAAATCCCATGTCTCTTTGTTAGTCTCCTAATAAAGAACTGTAGATGTATGGAAATATTCAGCATAAATGTGAGAACAATGCAATCATCCTTCCAATTATCATATGATAGATCAAACTCATATGGCGAAGATTTACCAAGATGTTGAGTCTTCCCATGAGATCCAACAAGTAAACGAAATGCTCGAGCCTAGAGAAGATATTGGTACCATTAAATTTGATGGTGGTACCAAGAGGAGTGGTCTTTTGAGGAAGGGAGGTCCATGATCAAGCCGATCCAAGAGAAGTAGAAGAGAAATTCTCAAGAGATGTTTAGAACATGGAAGAGAACCCCCAAGGGTTGAGTAGGCTTAGGTTTAGGTTTTTATGGAAAAGATGAAGAGGGGCTATGGGTGATGATGGAAAGAGGAAGAAGGCTGGGGGAGAGTGGTGGCTGTAGTAGTTGTGGATGGCGGCTCTTGGAAGGGGCCACAACTCATGGAAGGAGCGGTAGATCTTGGTAGGTTGCCTTGGAGAGGCAACAACAACCCTATGTCTGAAACCCTAGGTAGCGATAGGGAGGGAAGGGAGGGGAAGGAGAGAGATAGGGGAACCCTAGGGATCGTTGCTTCGTTAACCAAGAAATACTAAAGACTTATTTAACAAAGCCAAATTATAAGGGTATGTTTGTGTTCTTGCCTGAAGTTGGGGTGATGCAGTCTTGCGCGTCTCCTGGTCCGGTGCAACTCCGAGGGGGGGCCTGCAAAGACACTCCGACGCTCAAGTAAGAAGAATTCCAGATGTGGGTGTAGAAATTGGAATCTAGATGTACATGATGTGCATCGTGTGGATGAGGGATGTTTGGCGATAATGCCTCCCGGAATCTCTTGGGGACGTGCTCATAATTGGTCGAGACTAATCCCAGAGATGTTAGGTTCATAATTGACGAATCTGTTGTAATTAATGAGGACGTAAGTGTCCTTGTTTGGACTGAAGCCCCGGGCTAAGTAGCGTTTGGTCTGACTTGAGTCTGTTTCATGAGTGTGGACGCTTCTGGGCCTAATCCGGCCAGGCCAAAAGTGCTAGTCCAGTCCAGTTTGGTTGCTAGAATATACAATGAATGGAATAGACAAGGAGTAAGAATAGAGGGGGAACAAAATAGTTATTTTCCTGTTTGGTTGGCATCATAAATAACTAGATGAGGGTTAGCTATAATGTAATATACACAATGTATATTAGTTACGTTGTAATGGGAATATGTCTGAAGTTGTGATCTGGTTCTTGGTCTCGATATCTAGGATCAGAGTCAACTGATTCTGACTCTGGATAAAACGCCTCCTCCACACCAAGTTGGAGAAGGTCCTTGGCCTTCTTCTTTCCTATGTTGTCGGTTGGTGGAATCCAGAAATCAAAGAGCATAAAGGTAGAAGAAGAAGAGGAAGAGGAAAAAGGAAAGAAAAGAGATCTTTGTTCCTCTTATATACTTATTTCAGATATCCTGAAACCACCTTCTAGTTACAACCGAAAATTGCTATTAAACTCCTCACAAAAATGACTATTAAATCCCTCACAATATCAGTTATTGAATCTCTACTTGCACAGAAGGGTAAAAAAGTGAAAAAAACCAGCAACAAGAATTGAAATTTGAATTCCTTATTCCTCTTCTTTCCTAATTCTTCTTCCATTTGCCATGTACAAACTTCAAACCTCCTATAAACTTTCAATCCTGGTTTTTCTAACAATTATTGGTTCCTAACAGAATAGCTATTCCAGCAAAGCTCATTGTTGTTTTTTATTAATCTTATTCTTGTTTTACTTTTTTGCTTTTTTCCCATTTGATTTATATAGATTACGGAGTTTTGACTTCAGCTCTGAGGTTACTGTATTGCTGCTGAAGTTATACAAAGCATCTAGCTTAGCATAAAAATGTAGATGATAACATGTAAAATTGGAAGCACACATGATGAATGTTTGCGAAAAGGAAAGAGGAGAGGATTAGTATCTGGAGGTTGAACTTGAATAAATTTCTCCGTAATCGCCACTTGTGCATGTTATTCTCAACAGTGAAGATGCCTTGCGAAAAATATATCTGATGTAACTCAGATGGGTTTGTAAGGAAATGAATAAAATAGACCACTGCCTATGGCTAACCAGTCCACTGGGGTGCTTGGCAATCACTTATATTTAGCTTTGCATAGTGTGAGTCCATTCACGCATGTGTTTTCACATTCTGAATGTAACCCTCGGATCTCTAAGTACATTGCACCTAAGAAAGCTATTTGACAGTGGTGGATTCATTGACCGTATCTATGTACTTAGCTGAGATTCTGGGTTAAGAATACTAAATAATTCCTTACTTGGCTAACTTGCAATCTTTTACAATGATTGTTACCAATAGTCAGTTGAAGATTGGGGTTAGAGTTGGGTTTGTATTTGGTTTAGGATTGGCATTGGGATTTGAGATCAGAATTGTTTGATTGGACCAAATAGGTAGTTTTACAATTGGTATGAAATTAAAACTTGAAGGTAAAATATTATAAAAAATAAAAACAAATGCATTTAATAAAAAAATAAAATGCTTTTTGATTTCTATTTTACATAATATAAGCTATATTTTCCTATCTACTGAATATTTCACTTATAAGTGCATTATCATCAGTTCTGCTGCATTATTCATGATACTAGTCTGATTTTGCTGGTGAACCCCTATCTACCTTTTGGGGTTTTGCATATAATTTCAATCTCCAAGAGAAGCATGCATTTGTGTTTCTTAAATAATCATACTCCTCTATTTGTAGGACAAAGGAAGTGGATCACGAAACTGCTATGGATCCTTATTCTATGATGTGGGATATAAAGGCAACTAGCGAGAGTTCTAATGCTAATGCAAATTCCAAGTCTGAAAAATCTGATGTAGAGAAGTTGACATCCCAGATGCCAGATCTCTCATTTATGCTTGCCGAAGAACTTTCAGTCCCAGAAAAGCACACCTGAGATAAGCTCCAAGCAAAAAAACCGAGCCGTCTTTTATTTGGCACATCCATTTTTCGTCCAGGTACATGCGCACTCCTTGTCCAGTCATTTCATTTGCTTTTCTTTCATTTTATATTAGGAAATACAATATGGGATTGGACATTTTGGATTTCGGTGAGACATTAAATTTATGCCTGAATGAACAATATTAAAGATGGTGATGACCAGTGCAATGCTGTTACTGTATTGCTGCAGCCCAGGTCAGTAATGGATCTAGAACTGATACTGTTCATTTCCTTGTAATAGTGGAAACAGTGAGCATGGAACTTTTAATGTGCGTTTTACCTGCAAGAGTTGGCTTTCATGTCAGTTGATCATTCTATGGAAAATCTATGTTGTCCAATAGTCTTCATTTGTAACAATATCCTATATAGTTACTGGTCTCATGACTTATGATTTGTTATTATTAGCATTTCTTCATCTCTTATTCTAATAATTCTTTTTACTCGTATTTTGATATGATTGTAAAACAAGTTGCATTGTTGCAATTTTCACTACCAAATTTAAGAAGTCTCTTATATTATCACTCCTGAGGAGACCTTCCAAAGCCTTTTTTATAACACTCTAATCTGTTTTACCAGTTGACACATGGTGATCCCTCTTAAAAAAGCTATTTCCTTGTTTAATTGTAAAATAGCTCATTTTAATAATCTTGTCACTTTATATTTACTGCTTAAACTCTGTTTTTGCATATTTAATCTTCCATAATATTTTTGACTGTTGCGTTCGATTCTTTTCACTTTGCTATGTAATATATATATATATATATATATATATATATATACATTTCCTTATTCATAAATGATTATACATTGATTTGTTTATTGTGGTTTTATGTTTTCTTGATATATTTTTTCTCCGTTACTAGAAGGGGAAAGGTCTAATATTCTTTGTGCATTTCTTAAATGTTAAATTTCTCGCTACTTGCCTAAGTATTGCAATAAATCGAGTTTTCCGTGTAGATGAGAAACTGCCTTTTCAGTTTTATGTAGTCATTATATATTTATATAAAAAGCATGTTTGTTTTATGAAAAATGTTTAAGAGAATACTTTTAAGAATAAATAAATATTTATTTATTTTTCGGTATTGGTTGTGCATCTAATTTGAAATGTGAGCTAAAAAATGTTTTTATCCATAGATAGTTTTTAAACATGATTTATTTTTATTTTCAAATTAATTGGCCCTTAAATTCTTAAACCAATATACTCTTGTTGATTTAGGAGTGATTTAGTTTAAACAAAAAAAACTCATATTCTAAAGTGTAGATCTAAAGTGTTCTACATGTATATATATTAAAGATGAATGATATGTAGTTTCTCTCTATTTAAAAGCCATTCACATCAAACTCAAGAGTGTTGGGGATGTCGCCAACTGTGGGTAGCACAGTTGGTGGCAACATATTGTATATTGTCTAGAGATTTAGGGTTCGATTCTTAGTATGATCACCTATTGTGATTTTTTATCTTTGTTAAAAAAAAAAGTGTTGGGGATGTCACGTGTATCTTAATGATGTATGAATTATTTTCATAGAATGATGGAGTGTATGCTTAGTTTAGTCAAAGTAAGAGTAGAAGGATTTGTACATTGTGCAACTAAAATTCTAAGTAGAGGGGTGTAAAGTTTCTACACAACAACAATGATTTGAATATGGCCATAAATACAAGTTTTATAAAAACTTGTGCATTATATTCTTTTGATGGTGTAATGTATCTTAACTTTGATCTTATTAAGACAAAAACAGATCTCTACTACCAAGCTATAATTTTTTTGTTAGCTTTATTTAAATATAATTCTGATAAATACATTTAGACACTATCTTGGGGTTTAAAGATGAGAGAAAAAATATTTTATTTAAACATTTAATTTTCCTACGATTGCCAATATATAGTTAATTCAATAATATAATAATGTCATTTGCTATATGGTGTTATTATTTAAGATGTAATTATTATTTTTCTATTTTTTTTTACATATTATACATTTAAATATATTTAACAAATATACAATTCGACCAGTGAGTAGCCCAACTGCTTGATTTGGTCGCCCAATTTTCATTAAAGATTGGGAACACTCCAAAGGCTATCCAAACTTATAAGTCCCAGCAGCATGTCAAGGTTCTCACAACTTATTCAAAATTTGAAAGCCCGTAGTTGTCCATTGGATGTTCTATTAGGAAAGACTTTATTCTCATATTCAAGAACAAAAGCTAGATGTCTTTAAAGACTCCGGATGCTATCCCTCTATAGTCATCTCAATTAAGATTAACAGCTTAATTTAGTTTAGAAAAATATATCAATCTTTTGTTTAAAGATATAAATGAATTTCTCATATGTTTTTCTTCCTTTTTTTGGAGAAAAAAAACTCTGTTTTGGGGCAAGGGAAAAACAACATTATAATATTGACCCACTAGTAGTTTAGTGATGAAACATTCGTGCACGTCTATGTGGACGTCTTATCTGTATATTGTCACATTTGTGTACTCTTTCTAATAGTTGTAATAAAGCTAATTTCTTAAAAAAAATAGCATTATAATATTGCCTCAGTATTAAAGTATTAAGATACTTGAACAAAACATCTGTGTATATTATTTGTACTTTCCTAAGTCATGAAATACCCACAGAGAACAAATATTATGTGATTATCCAACATTAAAATTATAGTTTTTTCCAGAAAAAACATTTCTCTTTCAAGGTTGATTCACAGGACGAGGAAAAGTAGCATCAGATATATTTAAAAATATAATAATTAGCTGGAGACAATTCATTTGATGGAATAAAACAGGTGCCTGCTGTAGTCCATTTTCCCTAAGCAGGGTCTGCGCAACCTTTCTTGATGGCAAATTCCATGCTTTTTGAACTAAGTGGAGATTGCAGTTATGTTGTGCTTAATTTTTAATAGACAGCTTGTACTCAGCACTAACTTAACTGTTATTATTCTTTAATGTTGCCTTGTTATAATAGGTAAAGCAATTGGAAACATCTGCAGTCCACCTTCAATGGCGCATATAACTTCTTGTTTTACCTTCTAATAAAATCAACTTTCACTTATCCATAATTTCTTATCATCAAGAAAATGTTCATCTGGTCATCAAGAACCATCTTATCCTAAAACACTCCTAGTGTGCGAATTCCAAAAGCTTTAACATATTATTAATATCCTAAGTGAGATATTCACCACTAAAATTTAAGAAAATTCAAGTCAAACGAGAACTGTGTTAATGACATCATGTGAAGTGAGAAGGATATAGTGTTACCCATGATTTGGCCTCTTTTCATACAAGTATATCAGATTAAATTATAGCTCCTATAAGAAATCTGGACATGACAAAGTACCACAATGCACATGCCACACTAATTTAGCATCCACAAGAAATAAGGCAGAGAGTAGAATTGTCTTCTCACGGCTATTGGAATCCTATCTTTGGCCTATCTATCATCAATAGCATGTCAGAGCAGGAATGATTTCTGCTCTCTCTGCTTTGCAAAAACATCTCAATCAAACATCAGCTTTGAGATGACAAGGCTGCTTCTTCAGCATTATGGACGGCAGCATCACATATGCAACTTGCCAGGCCCATTTCGTGCATGAGACATGTCACACACTTGTTCCCAACTTGTATAATGTTTAGCCAATGCATTCACACATGCATGTCTCTAAAGAAGGCTCATGGCCTGGCACACATTGTTTACATTTTATTCCAATCCCAGGTCACCATTACACTAACTTGATGTTGTGCACAGAGGACAGGTGCAGAGTTGCGCCATGGCATGAGTTCCTGTACAATTCTCCTCAACATCAGTGTATTGAACTCATCAGCACGTTTGTCTTTCCAGCCATGACATATGCCCCTCTTAATTGAAGGTCTTTGCTTTTCTGCCTCAATGTGGCACTTCATTTATTCTCGGCAACGAGGAAATCTAAGGCAACCCCAACAAACCAAATCCACAAGCGAGCTACAAAAGGAGAGAGGGTAATGAACAAAGCACAATCCATGAACATGAAATGTACCAATAAAGAAGGTGAAAGATGGGAAACAAGGAAAAAGCAGAGATCAAAATGTTATTAATTTCCATCTTAACTTGCCCCCAGCTTGGCACCACGTTCCTCCTTAGTACAGCAAAAAAGAGCAATAAGCTCTTCACCCATTTCTAATACCACCCAGATAAAGGAAAAAAGAAAACAAAAGGGGAAAAAAATTCCAGTCTGATCTAAAACAAGATATGAACTTTTTGGTGAAATCCGGATCTTATGAACTTGAGATCGAAGAAAAAGGTAACCAAATGCTAAATCAAGAACATGATTAAAATCACACCTTTTCATCTTCCAACCATTAAGTTTGCTCCTTTCATTGACCAAGCAGCGAGGAAGGTCGGGTAAAAATGGCACCTTTTGCTCCGCCCACTCGTACAGTTCCCTTTTTCATCATTGCTGTCATCTTCCGATCCCATTCCTGATTTGATCATGGGTGGGACGATGATGTCAATGAAGAGGGCTGGTTGTTTGTGATGAATGGGTGCTGGAGGAGAAGCGCAGCGGGGAGGCGCCGCGCTGGATCCTTCTGGAGGCAGCGGGAGATGAAGTCTCGGAACTCACGAGAGGCGGTGGGCGGCGCCTCCGGTGGATTGCCGAGGCAGATGGCGCACATGAGCGAGGCCCAGTCCCCCTGCTTTCCGAGGTTCTCGCCGAAGGGGAAGCGGCCAAGGTAGAATTCGAGGATGCTGAGGCCGAAGCTCCAGATGTCGCCGGCGTAACCGTCGTAGTTCCCGTGGTTTAGATCAGTGTTAATCCGCTCGGGGCTCATGTACGCGATGGTGCCGACAGAAGAGTTGCAGGGGTCCATGGTCTGGGCGAGGATCCGGCTGACGCCGAAGTCGGCGATCTTGACGCGTCCGCCGGAGTCGATGAGGAGGTTGGACGGCTTGATGTCGCGGTGGACGATCTTCCTCCGGTGGAGGTAGGCGAGCCCCGCGAGAACCTGATGCGCAACTTCGGAGAGGAAGGGCTCGGAGGTGATGCGGCGGCCCTCGAGGGAGCCGCCGTCCATGAACTCGAGCAAGATCTGGATCTCCCCGCCGTGGTCGTACATGGCGTGGCACGGGACGACAAAGGGATTGTTGGCAGTGCGGAGGATCTCGATCTCACGCAGGATCTGGCGGCGGACGGCGTCCTCGTGGTTACCGTAGATGACCTTGAGGGCATAGAGGCGGCCGGTGGGGCGGTGGCGGACCATCCAAACGGTGCCCCCGCTTCCACTGCCGAGGCGGCGGAGCCGCTCGAGATCGGCCAAGACTGGTGGCTGGGAGGAGGAGGAGGAAGGGGGGGCGAGGGTGGAGGGGGCGGCGTGGTCGGATGGGGCAGCGAGGGTGGATGGGGCAGAAGGCGGAGGGAGCGGGAGGGGGACTGCGATGGTGGGGTCACGCCGGGGGAGAACGGTGAGGTCGCGTCGGCGGCGTGGCCGGCTCGGATTGGCGGTCTGATCCGGACGGATGGGGGCCGGTCCGGGTCTCATGGCAGCAGCTTCTAATTAGCAAGAGGGGGGTGGTGGAGGAAGAAGCCTCGTAGTATTAGTAATGAGAGAGAGAGAGAGAGAGAGAGAGAGAGAGAGAGAGAGAGAGGCTGCTTTGTTTCAATATTAATGAAAACAAGGTTAAAAAATAGAAAAAAAATGGTGTCTTGTAACTGCAAAGATGCAGGTTGGAACCAATTATTTTCTTTTCTTTTCTTTTATATAAAGAAAGAAAATGGAAATTTCTTTTTCTTTTCTTGATACGGTTTATTTTTCATGTTTTTGATCAGTTGAGTTTTGAGGTTGGAAGTTGGAACCAATCAGTAGCATTTTGTGGTTGATTTTTTTTTATAACAAAAATAAAAAATTATAACGAATGATCATACTAAAAATTGAATCCTAAATTTTAAGACAATATATAATATGTTGTCATCAATTGTGCTACACACAGTTAATTTTTTTAACAAAGATAAAAATTACAATATGTAATCATATTAAAATTTGAATTCTAGATCTCTAGACAATATACAATATATTATCACCAATCAATATCATTTCGTGGTTGCTGCAGTCACAAATCCAAAATGTGTTATGTTTAATTTGCAATAACTATTGGAGTTTTACATTTTTGTTTTCTACAGAAATCATATTTAGTTATTTATGGCCTTTTCCTTTAGTCCACTAAACGGTATACTTCTTCAATTTTGGATGACGATGATGATATGTCATTCTTAATATATCATATTTAGTAGGATGCCTAAGGCAAGGAATTCTTCTCAAAACCATCTATCTTTAAGGAAAATAATTATTGTTTTAGTACTTGATTATAATAAGAGACTTACATCATTAAATATCAATGGTAGGAAAAAAAGTAGTCAGAAGGATCCACTCTTAGACTTAATTTCTTTAAAAATATCTGAGCTAATTTTCAGTGTAACAAAATGAGTCACCCATTAACATGCTAATGTAGCTAGGTTGGATGTGCAAAAATTCTATTCACCTTGCATTCTATAATCGAGACCTCTCCACCTCGTTTTCGTCGTGTGTACAAAAATAAAAATCCATATTTGTACCGGTCAAGATGCGGCTACTCACATCACATATCGGCGGTTACCTATCTTGCTTTAATTCGGAACTCTTAAATTTATTTATTTTTCTCTTATAAATTTCATTTTTAACTATATATTTCACTAAAATTTTCAAACAAATCAATATATCATTCAGAAGTTTAATAAAAGGGTATTGAACTGTGTGTGTTTTAAAGTGGAATTACAATTAGAACACTATATTCTATAAACCTTTATAAGGTATTTACTTATCATGTCATGGCGAGTATCACTATAAACTATACTACTCATCTTGTATCCTTGCAGGTAGGGCCGGCAATGAGTCAAGCCGGCTTGAGAGTTGCTCACAGCTCAGCTCCTTAACAGCTTGATAAGCTAAGCTCACGAGCTAACGAGTCAAGATTGAGCATAAAATTTGGGCCCGTTTAATAAATGAGCCGAGCTTAAGTTTTGATATGCTCGGCTTGATAGCTCGTGAGCTACCTCGATATATAATAAAATATATACTAATTATATATATTAGGGGTGAGTGAGTTCGGGTATCATGTATTTTTTATGATACTCAGATCTTATCCTACATAGGATTGATTCCAAGATTTTAAAATCATACCCTATCATGTTAAAATTTGAAACCAGACCCTACTCTGAATCACATGTTTCGATTCCGGGTACCTTGTTAGAACATATTCATTTACTAAACAGGTTCCAAAATATGTTCCTCAACAAGTTTCAACATGTTCCAGTACAGGTTCCAGTTACATGTGTTGGCTTTAGTTTTTCAACCTTAGCCTTAATCTCGATTTTGATGATAACAAACATGGGACTAATAATTTCATTGAGAATATCTTTCAGGTTCCATATCAATTAGCGTTCGATGTCCTAGATCAAATATATCGAAAGAAATCGGAAATCGAAAGGAAATTAATCGTCGCGCTCGGGTTCGTCGCGGAAGTTTATCGAAGATCGACGAGTGCACCAAAGTCGCTTGGATGAGTCCAAAGATCAAGTCAAAAGCTCTCCAAGATGATGCTCGGTGAAAGCCGAAACCAGGAAACGAAACGCAGAAGAAATAGGCTGAAAAAACAATTTCAGCCTATGTTCGATCGACCAGACGATCGACTGAATAGGGTAAGAAAGAAAGGCCCAGCCATTTCGGTCGACCGGTCGATCGATCGAACACTGCCGAAAAATGGCAGTGGGCACTTCGGTCGACCAGTCGATCGATCGACAGTGGCTGGTTTTGGGCAGTAGGCTTGACAATCGATCGGTCGGTCGGTCGGCCGGTCGACCGGTCGACCGACCTGCTGAAAGCTGAAGACGCGAGATCCCGTCGATCGACCGACGGGTCGACCGAAGGTCGGGGATGAATAGTCACGTATGGGCGGTCGACCGACCACAGATAGAAGAGAAGCGATCGAAAGACCGGTCGACTAGTTGGTCGACCGACTATTCGACCGACGACCTGTAACAGATAGTTTCCTATTCGTTGAACAACCGTTTCTTTACGAGGGTATAAATACACCCTCATATATATTATTTAAATTCTTCCTTGATCAACACAGATTTTTTGAGCCATTAAAAGGAAGATTTGAGCATTCCAAAAGATTGATTGAAGCGCGCTCTGTTCTTCATCGAGTTCTTCGTCAAGCGTCGTCTGCTTCCTCAACTCGGGATTTAATTCAAGCTCAACGACTTGGCCGAGTTGGAGGTTTTAAGGCTTGGAAAATAGTAGATACTTTTGTTTTACTTAAAGCTCTTTTTCCTTGTAATTTTAACTATTATTTGAAACTATTTTTTGATTTGGGTTTGTTTGAAGACATAGGCTGTTAGGTCTTGTTGTGTACAAGTGGTTATCTGGTGTTAGGTGTAAAGCCACTTTTGTAAAACGTAGTTGTTACTAGGATTAGTTTAATTGTCCCTTAGGGTTGAGGTGGAAGAGCACTCTCGATAAGAAGGCGGTGACTTCCGGGTGCGGAAGTGCCTTAGGTCGCGAGTGCGTCTTTTCGGTGAAAAATCCTCGTGTGTAAGGGAAACGTAAATTAATCTAGTAAAACTAGTTTGAAAATCCTAAGTGGGATGCTTAGGTAGTGGAGTAGACATTGGAGCCGAACCACTATAAATTCTGTATTTGCATTGATTTATTGTTGTGCTTAATTGCTTTATTATTTATAAGCTTCCGCATCTAATCATCGAATTGCTAATCGCCTAATCGATCTAAGTAAACGATTGAATTGGAATTTAGGCTAATCGTATTAGTAAACACACTATTCACCCCCCCTCTAGTGTCGTCATTTCGCCAACAATTGGTATCAGAGCGGGTTTGTAGATTGAGATTTCACCATCCATTCTACACCTTGTCTCGATCTTGAAAGGGCTCTAGAGTCGGTAGCGTCTTCACCCCCTAGGTTTGATGCCTTTAACTTTAGTCTATGAAAATCTTGGTTGTACACATTTCTAAAGACTCAAAGTTTAGGTATATTTAACATGATAAAGATAAAATATGTTGAACCTAAGGAAAATATGGATGCATTGATCCAAGAACAAATTAACATGTTTGAGTTAAATGCCAAAGCAAAAAATTGCTTATATTGTTCTTTGGAAAATAATATATTTGAAAAAATTATGCATTGTACTTCGGCATATGATATTTGGGGTACCTTGAATATGATTTATGATTATGCTAAAAGTAAGGAACTTGTTACTCTAAATGAAGGAGACTATGACAACTGTCATATATACTCCTATATCTAATAAAGTTCTTGAAGCTTTTAGTTTTTCTAGCCATAGAAGTACAAATAGTTGAAAAATGAGGGTAGTGTGCCATGCATGCAAAGAGAAAGGGCATGTTAGGAAGAATTACCCTACCTTGATGAACAAACCAAGGAAGAGGTCAAGTGCTTCCACCTCCACCTCTCACACATTTGAAGCATCCTCTAGCAATAACTATGAAACTACCTCAAAAGTTCGCCTCATGAGTACCAATGATGAGGTATACTCTCTCCCTTCTAGTCATAATAATAAAAATGTTAGCACTAGCTCTTCTAATTCTCATGATATGCAATATGATGAGTTAGTAAGCGAATATAAGATAATATACACCTTGCTTACTAAAAAAGATAAAGAAAATAAGATGCTAAAGAAAGAAAATGTAATGCTTAATTCTCATGTGCATGAATTAAAGTTAGAAAATGAGAAATTTATGTCTAACTCATTTAATTTATGCCATGATAGATTGAATTTTGAGCTTAAGGACCTAAAGCTTGAAAATGAAAATTTAAAATTTGAGAATTCAAAAATAGTAAGTGAGAACAACATATTAAAATCTCAACTATATGCTAGGCATAAGTCAATTGAAGGTTTGAAAGATGAGGTTTTGGTTTTGAACAAGGAAGTACATAATTTGAGAAACTCAACTTCCTTCAAGAAAAATGGAAAGAAAAATATTTCCTTCAAAAATGCCTATGATCATCATAAATCTCATGCTATGCATTCTAATGCAAAATTTCATGCTATGCATTCTAATGCAAAATCTCATGTTAGGCATTGCACCTTTAAACCTCAAATTCAAAAGAAAAATATTTCCCTTAAGAATGCTCATGACCATCATCATTTTCATGTCAAGCATTCTAAGGATAAATCTCATGTCCATAACAAAAACAAAAAGAAATTTAATGAATATTACTTTTGTTGTGGTATATTTGGGCATGCCATCCATGATTGCGCATTAAAGAGAAATCCAAGTGTTGCTAGGACACTTTGGATTCCTAAGCCCTCTAACCCCCAAGGACCCAAAGTTATTTGGGTACCAAAGGTATCATGCTCTTTTGTAGGGGGAGGAACCACACAAGGGTAAAGAAATTGAAGGATTAAAATTGACCTTAGATCTTAATGAGAAATCTTCAAGAGGTTGCAACTTTAAATCACCTTGATGCCTTAGGTAAAGTTGGCATCAAAATTATTCTGGTATCATCTCCTATATCCCTTTGCTTTATCTAAGCTGGAGTTATGATACATACTTAAAATTGATTGATTTTCCCCGCTCTTAATATATTTCTAAAACGTTTTTGATTTTTGATTTCCTGATCTCCTCGGAGACCTATGTGGCCTGTAATGGGCCTAAGCGATCTTGCGGTTTTAAATCGTAGGCACATAGTGGCCTTTCGGTTTTCAACCAATAGGAAGGGTTGGAGATCATATTTTTCATTTATTATCTTCGTGATCTCTTAAAATTCGTTTTGATTTCACTCGATTTCATTTTGAAACGAATTTAGAACTATTTAGCAAAGTGAGCCTTTATAATGATATTTTGATGGTTCTCTTTGCTTCTTAGTTTGGCTAGCTTGCTAAGTAGCTATATTTTCAAGAAAAATATATGATTTTAATTTTTGCAAAAATCTTTGTAAAATAATTGAATACTCATGCTTAAATGATTTTTCTATGCTCATGATTGATTATGCATGATAAATATTTGAATCCTCGTGAGTAAGAAATTTTTTGTTAACTTAGCTCAATTTCATGAAATCTTGATTGAATGAAACTTGAACTAGGTTAAAATTCTTATTTAGAGACTTCATGTTAAGTTAAACTTGAAATGAAATGAAATTTCTAAAAATAAGGTATGAATTTAACTTTACAAAAATCTTAGTATGATGATTGAATATTAATATTTTAGTGATATCTCTATATACTCATGATTGATTTTGCATGATAAATATTTAAATTTTTATGAGTAAATTTTTTTCGGATAACTTAGGTAATTTCATGATATATTGATTGAATAAAATTTGCTCTAGGTTAAAACTCATATTAGAGATCTCATTTTGAGTAAACAACAAACAAACATGTTTAGACACACATGATATGACTCTAGGTGTTCAATCTTGAAAATTCATGTGTAGATGAAAATATGATAACTAGATCACATTAGTGGACTTAAGCTTAAAAGGTTTGACCCAAGTCAACAAATTGACTTGGACACTTGATTTTAAGTCCAAACTTAATAAACATGTTTAGGAATATGTATGACATGTTTTCATACATTTAAAATGAAAAATTCATATGTATATGGATAAAATGACAATAGAGGTCAATTTATGAAAATATCTTTTGAACCATGTTGACCCAAGTCAACAAGTTGACTTAAAGGTCTCATTTTCAATCCATATTTGTGGAACATGTTTAGATTTACTCATGTTAGGTATCCATAGATTTAAATTTGAAAAATGATGAGTAAATATTAAGATTGAAACTTAGCAAGTTTTGATGACTTAATAAGTTTAGTTTTGATGAAACCATGCTAGGTTGATATCTTGACTTAAGGACATAATTTTTATTTCAAACTTGACATATACTCTTTACATGATCACATTATGGTGTCATGAAAGTTTGAATGAAAATTGAACAAGTTTTAAAGAATAACTGAAAATTACAAGGATTGTCATTTGTTAATAATTGGTATCACCAATTTCAGTTATTTTTAGAAAAATATAGAAAAATCGTTTTTAGATGATTTTTAAAACTACATATTCACTGAAAAATCTAGTTTTATCAGTAAAAATTTTAAAAAGTTTCATCAAGAATCGGATTTAAAGTAAATTTTTGAAGTTGGATTCCAAAACACAAAGTATCACCATTCTTGAAATGTCAATCTTTCTGATACTTTGATTTTTCTTCGAAAACTTCATATAAAAACTCATGTACACCATTTGAATTCCATTTCAAATATCATTCACTCAATTTCATGAGTAAAATCATTTCTAGGAATGATTTTGATATTTTGGATGATAGCTATGATCCATTTGTTTATTTAAAAATAATATAGGATGAAAAATGAACTTAGAAAATTCATTTTGAGTTCAAACCTGATACATACATCTCAAATGACCATTCAATAATTGGTATCAAAATTTTCATCCAAAAATTAGTTTCAAAAGTTTTTCATCAAAAATATGACTTTGTATAAACTTAAAAGTTTGATTTTTTTTTAATCTTAAAGTATAGGTTGACCTAAGTAAACAAAGTAACTTAAAAATTTCATATTAAGCCCCAACTTGATTCATAATCTTAGATTTTCTCATGTTTGATGTTTAGATGCCTATATATGAGAAAACATGAGTAGATAACAAAATATTGAGACTTAACATTTTCATGTTCTCATGTTTATTTAAAATGAAAACATGCTAAGTTCTTATTTGAATAAAGCTAAAAATGTCATGAAAGAGAACCATATTCATGAAAACATTCATACTTGAGATCATACATGACTTAATTTTGAATTCCTATTGTGTTTTGAATATATCATGTATGAATTAAATTTCATGTTAAATACTTGTTTTCCATCTCTTTGGTTGAGATTTTCATGTTTCATGAAAAATCTTTTGAGTCTCAACTTTATGAAACAATACTTGTGTTTCATCCCTTTAACTAGATAGACCCTTCTTGTCCTTTTTGATTGATGTCAAAAGGGGGAGAGAAGTATAAGAAAAATAGGGAGGAAAATATAGAAAATCCATGCATATAGATAGAGGAAGTTTATCACATAGATATGTTTGTTGATAGGGGGAGAAATCCCTTAATTGATATTCTATATGCTTTAATGATATATTTTCTTATGGATGTTTGTCATCATCAAAAAGAGGGAGAATGTTGGCTTTAGGTTTTCAACCTTAGCCTTAATCTCGGTTTGGATGGTTTTGATGATAACAAACATGTGACTAATAATTTCATTGAGAATATCTTTCAGGTTTCATATCAATTAGCGTTCGATGTCATAAATCAAAAATATCGAAAGAAATCAGAAATCGAAAGGACATTGATCGACGCGCTCGGGTTCATCGCGAAAGTTTATCGAAGATCGACGAGTGCACCAAAGTCGCTTGGATGAGTCCAAAGATTAAGTCAAAAGCTCTCCAAGATGATTCTCGGCGAAAGCCAAAACCCGAAATCCAAGCTTAGAAGAAATAGGCTGAAAAAACAATTTCAGCCTATGTTCGGTCGACCAGGCGGTCGACCGACAGTGGCTGGTTTTGGGCAGTAGGCTTGGCGGTCGATCGGTCGGTCGACCGACCTGCTGAAAGCTGAAGACGCGAGATCTCGTCGGTCGATCGACGGGTCGATCGAAGGTCTGGGATGAATAGTCGCATCTGGGCGGTCGGCCCATCGGTCAACCGACCACAAACAGAAGAGAAGCGGTCGAAAGATCGGTCGACCAGTCGGTCGATCGACTATTCGATCGGCGGCCTGTAATAGATAATTTTTTATCCGTTGAATAGTCGTTTCTTCACGAGGGTATAAATACACCCTCATATACATCATTTAACTTCTTCCTTGATCAACACAGATTTTTTGAGCCATTAAAAAAAAGATTTGAGCCTTCTAAAAGATTGATTGAAGCGCGCCCTGTTCTTCATCGAGTTCTTCGTCAAGCGCCGTCTGTTTCCTCAACTCGGGATTTAATTCAAGCTCAACGACTTGGCCGAGTTGGAGGTTTTAAGGCTTGGAAAAGAGTAGATAATTTTGTTTTACTTAAAGCTCTTTTCCCTTGTAATTTTAACTGTTATTTGAAACTATTTTTTGATTTGGGTTTGTGTGAAGACCTAGGCTGTTTGGTCTTGTTGTGTACAAGTGGTTACCTGGTGTTAGGTGTAAAACCACTTTTGTAAAACGTAGTTGTTACTAGGATTAGTTTATTTGTCCCTTAGGGTTGAGGTGGAAGAGGACTCTCGATAAGAAGGCGGTGACTTCCGGGTGTGGAAGTGTCTTAGGTCGAGAGTGCGTCTCTTCGGTGAAAAGTCCTCGTGTGTAAGGAAAACGTAAATTAATCTAGTAAAACTAGTTTGAAAATCCTAAGCGGGGTGCTTAGGTAGTGGAGTAGGCATTGGGGCCGAACCGCTATAAATTTTGTGTTTGCATTGATTTATTGTTGTGCTTAATTGCTTTATTATTTATAAGCTTCCGCATCTAATCATCGAAATGCAAATCGTCTAATCGATCTAAGTAAACGATTGAATTGGGATTTAGGCTAATCGTATTAGTAAACATACTATTCACCCCCCTCTAGTGTCATCATTTCGCCAACAACATGTTCAATTGGAACCTGTACCATAGAACATGTAAATGAATAGGTTCCAGAGTACAAGTTTCGAGTGCTGATTCCAATTTCAATTTCGGTTACCCGATGTGTTGGGCTCGAAATCAGAATCGACTTTAATCGGTTCCTTAATTTTTGTCTCGGATCCTACCCGAATTTAATTCGGGTCTACCTGGAATCTACCCGATCGAGTAGGTTCCAACCGGTTTCGATTCTACCTGGTGCTCATGCACACCCCTAATGTATACACATCAAATTTATTATATATTTTTTAAGCTTTAGTAAATACTTTTAAAACATATTTCTTTTTTATTTCATTTCAAAATTTTGGTCTCATGTATTTTATTATTTTCAATATTATTTATATTTTTAAATTATAAAATATTTTGTAAGATAATTATAACTTTGTATTAAAATTAAACTCACACACTTAACACGTGGAACTATTTGATTACAGCTTAAAATGGTTGAAATTATTATCAATTTTGGTTTGATTGTTTAATCAAATCAATTGAACTAAATCATTAAATCGAGCTGGCTCATAGAGCTAGATCCACTAGCAAGCCGAGCTCAAGCCAAGAAAATGAGTGTGTTTCCTTATCGAGCCAAGCATCTATTAATCGAGTCGAGCCGAGCTCGGGCTCAGCTTAGCTCAATTCTACCCCTACTTGTAGGTAATTCTTTTTAGAATCCACATCTGCATCTTTTAAAAATGAGTATGGTTACTATTTGTTCGGATGGATAAAATATGGTTATTATCCGCTAGGACGTGTTGAAATTGCCCCTCCTAGATGCAGCGTCATAACATAACACCTAAGTATTAATAGATATTTTTTATATGTGCCTTATTACTATATTTCAATTAAAAAATAAAAGTGTATTTATATTAACCTTACTCAACGTCCTCCCCTCCCAACCCTGTATTGGTGACAACGACCATGATTAATGGTTAGATCGACAACACCATCGAAGCTCCAACATGTGGGCAATTTGTGGCGGCAACAATGAACACATACCTATGACATTTCCATGTCAAAACACATTTTCCACTAAACCCTTCCCTAAACCCACAACACTAGGAACTATCTTTTGACATTGATCCAATGACGTTCCACTTCCAATTCTTTCAATTTTATGGTCCCTTCATCTAAAATTCTCCCTTTGTAGGCCACATTAGCATGTCCATATTATGTCCCACCACCTTATACACATCATCCCTCACTTTGTCTCCAAGAGCGAAGACACTTCAAGCCTTTTCCAAGGCAATTGAGGCTCCACCACTCGAGTCTCTTGAGTCTCCCTCCAAAGCACAACCACCTACGTCACATGAGGCTCCACCCAAGGCACCATTGGTAAAGATAACACTACTGTCATCACAACCACCTACAAACACCCTGATTGAAGAAACTTAACAAGGAACTAAATATGAGTTCCCCAAGTAGAAAAAGTGCAAGAATCATAGTTGCCTTACGAAAGAAGATCAAAGATGTTGGTCTAAGATTTTCAACATTAGTCTTAATTTCGATTTTGATAATAACAAACTCGGAACTGATGGTTTATTGAGAAATAACTTTAGGTTGTAAGTCGAGTAGCACGCAATGTTCATGATCGGAAGATCGGCACAAAATGGGTAAATTACTCAAGGGACATTGGTCCATGCTCGGAGGACAAACAAAATTTAGAGCCTAGTTTTTGTGTCTAGAATGAATGTAATACCCTCAAAATTTATGTTGATGATGAAGAAACCAAAACCCAAAACCCGGACCGAAACTCGAAGCAGTGTTGAAACTACATACAATGCAGTTTCGATCGATGCTTCGATCAACCGACGATCGACCAATGATCTATCGGCGATAGAAACAACTCTTTTTTTAGCCATTTCAACTCATTGAACCCAAACCTTCACCATTTCAAGCCCATTGCTCCTGTACAATTTCCACTTGTGATTTCAGATCTTTTTAATCGGCACACTAGCCCGTGGAATGCTCCTCTTATACGAGAATCCTTTCCAATTTGTTTGGTAGACTTACCGGTATGGCATTTTAATGGCTCAGGCTCTTACACGGTAGCATCAGGAGATGCTTTCCTTCTTCAACAACAAGAACAACCCTCACCCACTATTGCCTCGAGTGTAACTATGTTTTGGATTTCTATCTGAAACTTAAAACACCTTCAAAATTTAAAGTTTTCCTATAGAGGTTTTGTCACAATGCACTATCTGTAAAGAAATTGTTACACAGAAGGGGAGTTCCTACTCAAAAATATCTTAGCTTTTAAGTGTAACAAAACGAGTCACCCATTAACATGCCCATGTAGCTAGGTTGGATGTGCAAAAATTCTATGAGCCTTGCATTCTATATATAATCGATCTCCTATATATATCCATGTCGTATTCTTCACATGTACAAAAATAAAAATCCACATTCATACTGGTTGAGGTGCGGCTACCCATATCACATGTGATCGGTGGTTACGTGTCCCGCTTTAATTCGAAAAACTTAAATTTATTTATTTTTTTCTCCTATAAATTTCATTTTTAACTACATATTTTACTAAAATTTTCAAATAGATCTATCATTGAGAAATTTAAAAGGGTATTTAACTGTGTTTTTTAAGTGAAATTACAATTAGAAGACTATATTCCATAAACTATATAAAATATATTTATGTACTTGTTATGCAGCATAAATAGAAGGCACTATAAACTATATTCATCTTGTATCCTTGTAGGTAGGAGCGTAGGACTCGCAATGAGTCAAGCCGACTTGCAAGTTGCTCACATCTCGGCTCGTTAACAACTCGATAAGCCAAGCTCACGAGCTAAGGAGTCGAGCTTGAGCCCAAAATTTGGGCTTGTTTAATAAATGAGCAAAGCTTGAGCATTGATATGCTCAGCTCAATAGCACGGGAACTAGCTCCATATATATATATATAATATTTTAAAAATAATATTAATATTCTTATATAATATATACTAATTATATATTCACATCAAATTTATTATACATTTGTTAAGCTTTAGTAAATACTTTTTAGAACATATTTCTTTTTTATTTCATTCTAAAATTTTGGTCTCATGTTTATTATTATTTCAAAATAATTTATATTTTTAAATTATAAAATATTTTGTAAGATAATTATAATTTTGTATTAAAATTAAACTCACACTGCTTGAAATCATTGCCAATCTTGATTTGATTGTTTAATCAAATCAATTGAACTAAACCATTAAATCGAGCTAGCTCATAGAGCTTGAGCCGCTAGCGAGCCAAGCTCGAGCCAAGAAAATGAGTGTGTTTCCTTATTGAGCCAAGCATATATTAATAGAACTGAGCTCGGGCTCAACTCAGCTCAATTCTACCCTTACTTGCAAGCAATTCTTTTTAGAATTCACATCTACATCGTTTAAAAATGAGTATGGTTACTATTTGTTCAGGTGGATCAAATACGATTATTATTTGTTAGGACGTGATGAAATTGCCACTCCTAGATGTAGCGTCATGACTGTTGGCTTTAGGTTTTCAACCTTAGCCTTAATCTCGATCTTGATAGTTTTGATGATAACAAATATGGAACTAATGATTTCATTAAGAATATCTTTTAGGTTCTATATCGACTAGCGTTCAATGTCCTCGAACGGATAAATCGGAGAAATTATGAAATCGGAAGGACATTGATCATTGCGCTCGGGTTCGTTGCGGAAGTTTCTCAAAGATCGATGAGTGCACCAAAGTCGCTTGGACGAGTCCAAAGATCAAGTCAGAATCTCTCCAAGATGATGCTCGTTGAAAGCCGTAACCCAGAAACGAAGCGCGGAAGAAAAAGGCTGAAGAAATAACATTCAGCCTAGGTTCGGTTGACCGGTCGATCGACCGACCGAAGGTAAAGAAAGTAGCAGAGCTACTTCGGTCGACCGATGGAAGCCCAAAACGGGCAGTAGCTCAGGTGGTCGACCGACCTGCTGATTCCCGCGACGCAAGATCGCGTCGATCGACCGACGAGTCAACCGAATGGTGAAAGAATCGGGCCGAGGATGGCGATCGACCAATCGATCGACCGACCAATCGATCGACCGACCTGCATATGAGCCGCGGCGCAATATCGCGTCGGTCGACTGACCACAGAGTAAACAGAAGCGGTCAAATGACCGGTCGATCGATGTTTCGACCGGCGCTTCGATCGGCGGCCTGTTATTTAAGCTCTTTTGATTGTAAATCTTATTATTGGTTTATCCTTAAGCTCTTTTGATTGTAAATCTTTTCTGTTATTTAAACTATTTTATCTATGCGTGTGAAGACCAGGTGGTTGGTCTTGTGTGTGAAGTGGTATCCTTGGTATAGAAGGAGTAAAGCCACTTGTGTAATTAAACGTAGTTGTTACTAGGATTAGTTTAGTTGTCCCTTAGGGTTGAGGTGGGATAAGTGCTCTCGACAAGAAGGCGGAGACTTTCGGGTGTGGAAGTACCTTAGGTCGAGAGTGAGACTTTTCGGTGAAAAGTCATGTGTATAAGGGAAACTCAAATTAATCTAGTAAAACTAGTTTGGAAATCCTAAACGGAGTGCTTAGGTAGTGGAGTAGGCATTGAGGCCGAACTATTATAAATATCGTGTTTGCATTGCTTGATTGTTTTTATTGCTTTATCTTCTTATCACTTCTGCATTTAGTAATTGAATCGCAAATTACCTAAACTAATCTAAAAATCGATCTAATTAAATGATTAAAATTAAATTTAGGCGAATTCTTTAGTACACACACTATTCACCCTCCTCTAGTGTAGGTCATTTCGCCCACAATGACATAACACCTAAGTATTAATATTTTTTTTTTAATAATATGCCTTATTACTATATTTGAGTTAAAAAAAGTAAAAATGTATTTACATTAACCTTACTCGATGTCCTCCCCTCCAAATCTCGTATTGGTAACAACGACAATGGTGAATGGTTAGATTGACAACACCATCGAAGCTCCAACATGCGAGCAATTTGTGGCGGCAACAATGAACACCTACCTATGATCTTTCCATGTAAAAACACATTTGCTACTAAACCTCTCTAAACCCACGATACTAGGAACTATCTTTTGACATTGATCCAATGACGTTCCACTTTCAATTCTTTTAAGTTTATAGCCCCTTCATCTAAAATTCTACCTTTTTAGGCCACATCAACTCCTTTAACATGCCCTATTATGTCCCACCACCTTATACACATCATTCCTCACTTTGTCTCCGAGAGCAAAGCACTTCAAGCATTTTCCAAGACAATTGAGGCTCCTCGTAAGGCTCCATCCAAAGAACCACTCTCAAGTCTCCTCTAAAGCACCAATAAAGTCACATAAGGCTCCACCAAAGGTACCATTGGTGAAGATAACACTACTACCATCGGTAAAGATAACACTACTGTCACCACAACAACCTCCTACAAATTTAAGACACCCTGATTGAAGAAACTTAACAAGGAACCCAGTCTGAGTTCCCCAAGTAGAAAAGGTGCAAGAATCATAGTTGCAGAAAGAAAGAATAGTTGCAGTAAGAAAGAAGATCGAATATATTGGTTTAAGATTTTCAACATTGATCTTAATTTTGGTTTTGATGATAACAAACTCAGAACTGATGGTTTATTGAGAAATAATTTTAGATTCAAAGTTGAGTAGCACGCAACGTCCATGATCGAAAGATTGACGTAGAATGAGAAAAAGTCAAAGGACGTTGATTGATGCTGGGAGGATGAAGAAAATTTAGAGCCTAGGTTTTTAGGTTTAGAATCAATGTAATATCCTCAAAATGTATATTGATGCTGAAGAAATCAAAACCCAAAACCCAGACCGAGACTCGAAGCAGTGTTGAAACTGCACACAATGCAGTTTCGGTCGATGCTTTGGTCGATCGACGATCGACCAATGATCATCCGACGATAGTAGCGACTCTTTTTCTAGCCGTTTCAACCCGTTGAACCCGAACCTTCACCATTTCAGTCCCACTACTCCCATTGCTCCAATCTTCACCATTTCAGGCCCCACTACTCCTACACAATTTCCACTTGTTATTTCAGATCTTTTTAATCGGCACATTGGCCTGTGGAATGCTCCTTTTATACGTGAATTAATCCTTTTCGGCTTTCTTGGTAGACTTATCGGTATGACATTTTAATGGCTTAGGCTCTTATACGGTAGTATATATCAGGATATGATTTTCTTCTTCAACAACAACTAAGAACAACCCCCACCCACTACTACCTCGAGTGTAATTATGTCTTGGACTTCTATTTGGAAACTTAAAACACCTCCAAAACTTAACGTTTTCCTATGGAGGTTTTGTCATAATGCACTACCTGTAAAGGAATTGTTACGCAGAAGGAGAGTCCCTACTCAAAATAGCCTTTGACTGGAATGCTTTATTAGGGGTGGCAAAACGGGCCGGCCCGGCCCGATAAGGTAGCGTGCCGGCCCGGCCCGGCCCGCTAACTTAGTGGGCCGGGAATTCCCGGCCCGGCCCGGCC
Organism: Canna indica; assembly: GCA_034359265.1. Lineage (NCBI taxonomy): Eukaryota > Viridiplantae > Streptophyta > Magnoliopsida > Zingiberales > Cannaceae > Canna > Canna indica. Next base: position 54,472,632 of record CP136896.1, read on the forward strand.
CGGCCCGCGAGCCCTCTTATTAACTAAAATTTTTTTAAAAAATTGTAAAAAAAATAATTTAAAATATTTAAGAGACCAAATAAGCATCAAATATGATATTTCACATGAAAAACTCCATAGATTAACTTCACATTCAATTTTAAAGCACTAAACAAGCCCTAATCTAAACTTTTATATATATATATATATATATATATATATATATATATATATATATATATATATATATATATATATGTTTAGCGGGCCAAACGGGCCGGGCCGGCCCGATAAGAGCCGGCCCGCGTCGGCCCGCAATGTTATCGGGCCGGCCCGGCCCGGCCCGATAAGCTTATCGGGCCAAATTTTTCGGCCCGGCCCGCAGTTATCGTGCCATGCTCGTGCCGTGCTATCGTGCCGTGCCTATTTTTGCCGCCCCTATGCTTTATGGCTAATGAAGATATAATGCATACCTTCTTTAGATGTCATTTTGCAAAGCAACTATGACAATTAATAGCTTACAATCATTACATTAGACATGCTACTTCAAATCCTGAAAATTTGGATGGACATACACAAAGCAAGATCAAACTCAGAATCTTCAATGGAACTCTTTGGTTGGTTATTGTGGAGCATTTGGAAACGCCGGAATGATATTATATTCAAGTCTATTATTCGATCTACTCTTGCAAATAACAATGGACATAAAAAAATTCTCTTATTTTTCTTTTTAGATATTTGTAATCATTCCAACGGAAGTGATGTTAGGTGTTTGCTTTGCTTTCACCTCCTTATGTTTTACTATTTTATTCAAGCAATGAAATTTACTATTTTTGAAAAAATTAGTAATTTTAATTTAATTTAATTACATCAATTAATTTTAAATAAATTATATTATAAATTAAATTACTTCATTTTTAGTGATAATGAGAACAAACAAAACTTGTGATATTTTAAGTTATTTTAAATTTTTAGATTATTTAAATTAAATCAAATTAAATAACATAAGTTAGTATTAATTAAATTTCTAAAATAAATTATTGAAAGAGCACTTAGATTTAGTTTTAAATAATGTAAATTACTTAAATTAATATAAATAATTTAATTTGTAGTATTTTCATAATACAATAACTTGTAAAATAATTAGAAAAAGTAATTGTTTGATATTTTCTATTAATTAAAAATGTTGTATTTTGTGTTAGTAAAATTTTGATGTGTATTTAATTAAATCTTATTTAATAAGTATTATTAAGAGGAGCAAAAGTAAAAAAACAATGTTAAATTTCATTTTTATTTATTTTTTCATGAAACTGATTTTCCTAAATGGCTGTACTGATTAGAAAGTGGAATATTCTAATCAGGAACTTTGCAAATTTGGCTGAAAAATTGATGAACTGATCGAAAGTGAATATTTCTAATTAAAAAGTAGGTGGATTTGTTCAGTTTAAGTATATAAATGAAAAAAAATACTATTCAGAATTTCATATTTGGGAAAAGATAAATATGAATTGCAACAATTTTAAATACAACTCAAAATTTATGAAAATTTTATTTAATTAAAAATATAGTTAAAATATTACACCCTTTGGTTACTAACTTCACCACCGGAGAGGAATGAGTAGGAGAATAATATAGGTTATGAAATGTTTTTTTTTGCTATGACAGGTTTAATTGGACCGTCAGTGTCATGGGAAAGAAAATGAAAGCAACAATCAATAATACATAAATATTGTTGAGAGTAGGATTTAAACCCACGCCCTTGCGGACCAGAACCTTAATCTGGCGCCTTAGAACAACTCGGCCATCTCAACTTTAGTTATTTACATTTATAAATTAAAGCTGATAAAAGGGATCAAAATCAATTCGAATATTTACTCGATTAAGAGAACCGGACAATTGATTGATTGAAACAGTACAAATACTGAACATTTATAATAGCTATTAGCTAGACAAAAACATGTCGTGACAGCTCAAATCCTTCCTTAACAACGAAAAGCTCTCAAGTCCCAATTTTGACTGTCGAGCATATATCCCCATTAGCAAAATATGAAAAAACAAAGGGTTTCATTTTTAAAAAATATAATAAGACTCATATTCAGTCTATATTTCCTATTTTAAGATACTCTCATGCTGCTCTTTCTCAGAAGACCAAATTGGCACATCTTAACTCACCTTAATATTGGATGAGCTCCAAGCTTTCGGCACACACCTACAGTTTTTTACTTTAATAAGCTCTATATATGCTCGAAGGTTGAAGACTGTTGCTGAATGTCCCACCAAATCATCAAAGAAATATAAGTCCATGTAATGATTAATAAAGGTAGACTTGAAAGTGTCAAACATTAAGTTAATTGGCACACTCCCAATGGTCTAATTTCTTGGGACTACAGGAGCAAGTAAATTGCTTGCTTAAATATCTCTTAAGCTTTTGGGTTGACTTCATGCATCGTTTGCTAACACATGTAATATGTATTTTATTCTTAGCTAAATAACAGAGAAAGACTAAGAACTAGAGAAGACTGGAAAGAAAAGCTCAAGGGCACTGTTTTCTGGTTGCAGAGTTTGGAAAGTATTAATTATAAGCATAGATTTATTGAATTAACAAGTGTGTCCATGAGTCATGACTAGTAAAGTAAATAATCCACATTATTCTGCTAATTGCCTTTTTTATTTAAGATAATGAGACGTATGAACTTATTTATTTTGAGACCCATAATAGTGTCCTCTTTCTAAATCCATTATCCATGCACGCAGAGTCTCTCCTACAAGCCATGCCGAAAACACAAACAAACGACTAAACAAATTAATCAAACACCACAAAATACTCAAGAAAATGAATTAGATTTGAGCTTTATATAAAACTACGTCTATATAATTTTACAGATTTTTTTTGTCAAAAGCTCGTGGAGACAAATAAGCTCTTGTTGCTTAAATAAAATTTTAAAAGATTCAAAAATTCATAAAAGTAATAAAATAAAAAATCAAGGTTTCAGGCATAATAAATGATTTTATTATTAATTAAAAACTTATCATTTTAAAAACAATAACTTATTAACAAAATAATTCAAGAAGATTTAACGAGGTTTAAGACTTTAATTTTAGATCTTTTTTCTTCAAATAAAATTTATTGATGTGATTTTTATCTTTATTAGCTGTTTACGTAAATTTACTTTTTAAAAAACAAGATATTGTGAAAAATAATGTATTATTTAATTCAACAAAAAAAATTATTTACTTTTTATCTTTATAATTTATAATAATTTAAGTTATATTTATCTATAATTACGCAATAGGTGTCGACTGGTTTACGAGAAAAACATAATTGAACCTGACAAGAACAATTCAGGCTCGAGACGTTAACTCCATCGAGTTAATTGGCCTTAACTTGTGTCCTGAGCTCATGATCATCACGTGCCCATTGCGTCCCCACCGCGGACACGTGACAGCGATGTCGTGCCAATCCGCGGCCTTGCGTGATGGATCCAGAAGATTCCGATCGACGATATTTTTAGCTCAACACATCTTCCATACCTCGTGAATTAGATCTGTATCGTACAGGGACCCATGGGTGGTCCGGTGGGTAACTCAAGTGTTAAGCCAGGTAGGAAATGGGTAGCTTCAGCTAGGTATACAAATTGTTTTCAATATCTTATTTTAACACGTGGCTGGCTACTATTGGCTGAACTTCCATTCCTAGCATCACAGGAGATAGAGGATAACCAGTAGATACCATATCTTACTGAAATGTATTGCCACAAAAAAATCAATAGAGAGCAGGGGAGAACAGGAAAAGCACGAAAGAGGGAGGGAAATGGCGAGCAAAGCGGCGGAAGAGAGGAAGAACGCTTACAGCTTTGGGCTCCCAGCGAAGGCCTGCGACTCGTGCCGCGACTCTGCAGCCCGCCTACACTGCCGAGCCGACTCGGCTTACCTCTGCACTGAATGCGACGCGCGCGTGCACGGCGCCAACGGCCTTGCCTCCCGCCACGAGCGTACGTGGCTGTGCGAGGCGTGCGAGCAGGCCCCCGCTGCCGTCACGTGCAAGGCTGACGCCGCCGCCCTCTGCGCCGCCTGCGACGCCGACATCCACTCCGCCAACCCACTTGCCCTCCGCCACGAGCGCTCCCCCCTCCTTCCCTTCGTCGGCCCCGCCCCACCAAAGCCCCCAACCTCCGGCACCACCGCTGCCGCCGCCGCCTCGCCTATCGGACCCGTGGAAGATGATTTCTTGTTCTCCGACGAGGCCGCGCCAGAGTTCTTGTTCTTCTCCGACGCCGACCCTTATCTTGACCTCGATTACGCTTCCTCCATGGATGGAGTCAAGACCGTTGGTGACCCTGATCCGTTTCCCTTCCTCGCATCTGACGACTACACAGATTTTGACTTTGTTGAGACCAAACCCCATATCGATCATTCCCTCTGCCACAGCGTAATCCACAGCCCTATCCAGATTTGATATATGTGCAAAGCGCTTCATGTACGCTTTTGTTGATTTCTTTGTTCTATGGAAACGGTGCAGATCTCATCGTCGGAGGTGGCGGTGGTGCCGGACATGTCGCAGGCGCTCGTAGCGGAGAAGACGGCGGTGGATCTGAGTGCGATGGGGAAGGCAGCTCGGGTGGACCGGGAGGCGAAGGTGATGCGGTACCGGGAGAAGAGGAAGAGCCGGCGGTTCGAGAAGACGATACGTTACGCATCCAGGAAGGCTTACGCGGAGGCGAGGCCTCGGATCAAAGGGCGATTCGCGAAGCGGTCGGATGTGGATGAGGAGGGGGGCCGGATCTACACCTCGGCGGCGGACGACGATTACGGCGTAGTCCCGTCCTTTTGAACCGTATCCGTCCTCAGTTGAAGGCGCTAATGAACCGAGGTGGGAAACGTTTCCCATTGGGCACGGGGAATCGAGAGGGAAGCATATCTTGCTGTACAAACATTCCCTGTGCAATTATTTAAACCAATAAATAAATGCCATGGATTGTAATCTCTATTGTTCTCCATCTACCTTTGACTGCATTAACCTATCATCTTATTAGTTGATATATCTTAGATGTTGTTTGTTTAACACAAATTTACGTAGAAAATTTTACTATCCAAGAAGTTGTGTTTTTTTTATTGATCGAATTTTAAGTTGTATTTCTACTGCCAGTTTCCTTGTTGCATTAAGATTGAATTTTAAGTTGTATTTCTACTGCCCAGTATCTCTTGCTGCATTAATGGTATTATTTCTAAATCTTTTAAAAGTTCGGTATTAGATAGGGAGACATCTTCCTATCTTTACCTTATTGTTAGTGATTTGCTTTCGGCACTTGTGGTAAGATTAGTTCGGTTAAAATCAAAAATTTTGTTACTATTAATCTTGATGTAGGTTGATAACAATGATAAATCGATTGAAATAATTTTGAATATCTTTGCTCATACGAAGATTTAACTAATCAAAAAATAAATTGTTTTAAACTTAAAATTTTCTTCTCACATTCTACTAATGCTACTGTTAAGAATTACTAATGCTACTGTTAAGAATAGAATTGCTAGAAGATTTAACATGAAGATTGGTAGTTATCCTATAAATATCTTGGTACACTTATCAATCTAAAAATTCTTCATGTTAGTAATTACAATTACCTGATTGATAGAATTAACTCTAAGTTGAACCTCGAGGATAGAATTGTTTTGATAAAGTCTGTATTAAATTTTGTTCATTTACATTTTATTTGTATCAATTATGTCCCTAATGATGTTCTTAGTAAAATTAATTCTATTCTTAAAAATTTTTTGTGGAGTAGTGATATTGAGAAAAAGAATTAATCAACTGTTGACTAATGATGTTCTTAGTAAAATTAATTCTATTCTTAAAAAAATTTTGTGGAGTAGTGATATTGAGAAAAAGAATTAATCAACTGTTGATTAATCATAAATCTCTTTGTACTGACGTGGTTAAAGCAAAATATAATACAAATGATTTGCTGAACAATAATAGATTTAGGCATTGCAGTGGTTTCTGGAAGCTTATTCGTTACTCTATTACTAGAATTAAAAATGACTTTATTAAATTGGTTTCTTCTGGTAGGAATACCAATGTATTTACTGATGCTTGGATCTTTGATATTCCTTTGATTTACAAGCCTACTTATTTGAACATGAATTTGTTTGATCTGGATTTGAATGTTAGTTCCTTGATTGATAATGTTGTTTGGAATATGAATCTTATTGATGAGATGTTTGGCCCTTGCCTTGCGGAAAACATTAACAGGATTACGTTGCCTAGATATCCTGCATTGCGAGTTCAAAATCTGTTTATAATTTCTTGAGTCAGAATAATAATATCAAATTATGTAATTCTTCTCGGTGGTCTCTAATTTGGAAAAGTAGTGTTGGCCCTTGGATAAAAAACTTTATTTGGAAATTATTTCATAAAAAATTGCCCACTGCAGATATATTACATAGATTTAGTATCATTAATTCCTCGAATTGTGTCTTGTGCCGTAGCCATCTAGAAAATATTCAACATATTTTCTTTGATTGTGAGGTAGCTAGGATCATCTGGGAATTAATGGTGATTAAATTTGTTAGTATAAAGTTGCTTGCATGGAGTATTAGTACTAACACTGTGTTACCACAGACTTCCAAGATCCTTTCTAGAACTATGGTGGCACTTTGTTTTTGTACTTTTTATTTCATCTGGCTTGCAAGGAATAAAGTGGTTTTTGAACAAATAAAGCCTTCGGTTTTTACGATATTTGCTAAAATTTTAGCTTCGGTAACAGATACTATTAATAATCCACTAACTGAGGGTAAGCATCTGCAAAATAATCCTATTATAAAATGATTTCCTCCTCTTACTGGTAAACTCAAATGGAATGTGGATGCCTCTGTTGACCCTATAGAAAGTAAAAGTGCTATTTCTACTATTTGTAGAAACTCTTCAAGAAATTTAATTTTTTTCTCTGTTCAATTTAAATATATTAAACCCGTTATTATTATTGAATCCTTAGCTGTTAAACTTGTTATTCAAGAGGCTAAAAGATTACATCAAACTGATATTATTATTGAATCTGATGCTAAAAATATTATTGATATGTGTAGTGGAAAAAACCCTCCTATTTGGTAATGTAGAAATATTATTAAGGATATTATTTTGGATGCAGAAACTTTTAAGAGTATTACTTTTCAGTATATTGGCCGCGAGGGGATCAAAACCGCAAATTGGCTAGCGCATTACGCTAGGAGAATGGAAATGAATTTCGAGTGGAATCACGATTGGCCTCCAAATATGATTAGTTTGATTGTAAATAATTATACCATATTGGGTTGATTAATTGTGTTTCTTTCTTTTTTTAAAAAAATATGTTTTTTAATCTTATTTGATTCATCTGTTACAACTTTCTTAAGAAGTATAATATTCTACAAATTTAAGAAATAATTTACCTAAAAGGACTCGAGTAAATTATACTTTTTACGTTCTATTTAAATATACAAGATAATTTTATCTGCATATTTGCATTTAATACTAAATTTATAATTTATACTATCAATATGATGAGATCAAATAATTTCATAATTTATTTATTTATTTATTTGATTTTATTTTTTTAGCAAAAATATATAATTTTTTTATATTAAGTCCAAATAAAAATTAATTTTTTCTATATAATAAATAATATATTATATTAGTAATATATGCACAAATATAATATATATATATATATATATATAAATTTATAAGAAGAAATTTATATTGATTATTTGATATATACTTCTTAGGAAGAACTCATGTCAACCAAATATATTTTTGGTACTTTTCAAAAAACATAAAAAATTAATTTATGGAAATTATAATTTTTCATATAAAATTACTTCCCAAGGTCTAAATTTAAACTCAATTATGTCATAATGATACACATCTAAAGTTAAAATGAAATATCGATTTGTAAGTTTTAACCATTTATTAACATAACTATTCTGTGTTAACGTCACCCACTCACTCAATTCCTATTTTCAAACCTAACAAAAACAAACAGAATTATTGATGAAGTAACAAGTCCATTGCAATAAAATTATGAAAATCTTTATTTGCTCGAAATTGATTACGATAACCGATAGGAACTCATTGTACATAGACGCTATAATCCTTATCAACTTTTCTTCAAAAGAATAATGTTAACACTTTATTCTTTTCTTTCAAGAAAACAAAAATTTTACTAGAAACTTATTCATCTGCGACGGCCGTTGCGGCAGACCTTCGACGACGGCTAGTAGAAAGTTTCGTCGCTGAAACGCACGTCATGAAAACTTAGCGATCGCTGGACGGCCGTCGTCGTAATGACTGCTTCAGCGATGGAAATAGGCATTGTAGAAGTCAGTCACGGACCAATTGTGACAGAACGCAGCTGTCGTGCGGCGATGGAACTGCGACCACATTGACCGTTGCAAACCCGTTGGTATTTATTTTGCGACCGCTGATCGCGACCAGAATGATACACTTTATGCGACGAAACGACAGTCGCAGAACCACCGCAGATGGATATTTTGGTTTTTAAAAAAATTTAAAAAATAAAAATTCCTATTTATACATATTCGAAATTTTCATAAACATATCAAAACATCCACAGAATTTCAAATCACAAACATATCAAAAGTGTATTTTCACTCGGTGGATACATAACTATACATCCAAAGAATTCCAAACGTGTATCAAAAGTGTTCAAACATATCATAACTATATCAAACATATCATCAATAGAATTTCAAGTATATCAAAACTAAACATCCAAAACAAAATCCTCACTTGGCGGGATTCAGTGGCGGCTGCGATGCGAGAGTTTGTGTGGGGAGCGCATCACTCGGCATCGATAGACCGATCGACCGAAAAGAGCCCAGAAAGCATAGAGGGCTCCAGTCGCTCGGCCGGTCGATCGGTCGGTCAACCGGCCTTCGACCGGACCAGCGATCGACGGACGACAACAAACATATTTTTGCCCATTGAGTGAGGTGTTTTGCCTCCCTTCCCTCATGGCTTATATGTACTAGCCATGGGAAGCCTTCCACACTTCTTCCAACTTTTCTAAAGCTATACTTTGAAGATCCTTGTGCTTGATTGAGCCACCATACTTGAAACCCTCGTTTGATCCCTCAACTCCTTGATATAGCCTTTAAACTTCATTGATTCATCATCTTGAGGCATCAAGAGAACTAGGAAGTTTCTTTTGGAGCTAAGTATACTTTGGTTTGATTATTGCTTTATTAGTTATTGTATTTTATTATTTATTTCATTGTATTTATTGAGTGTGTAAACCCAGGGTGCTAGGTTGATTGAGTTGGTGGTTGCCTTGGTGTTAAGGCTTAAATTCACTAGTTTAAACGTAGTTTACTAGGATTAGTTGAGTTATCTTTAGGTTGAGGTGGGAGAGTGCTCTCGGTAGGAAGGTGGAATACTTCCGGGTGTAGAAGTGCCTTTGGTTTGAGAGCGGAGAGTTTCTAGTACAAATTCCTCATTGCAAGGAAAACTAATTAATCTAGTTAAACTAGTTTGGAAATTCTAAGCGGGGTGCTTAGGTAGTGGAGTAGGCATTAAGGCCGAACCACTATAAATCATTGTGTTAGCATTGTTATTCTTGTTTGTGTTAATTTCTTTTATTATTAATCATTTCCGCATTTAGTCGTTAAATTGATAACTTGCCTAAGTAGTTTAAGAAAAGATTAAAATAGGAATTAGGCGAAAAAATTTAGTTAACACACTATTTATCCCTCCTCTAGTGTGGCAATTTCACCAACACATGGGTCGTTGTGCCTATGCCGTAAACACGACCGTGGTCATCCCCCGCCACCTGTATCCATGCGTTGGCATCGAGATGATACTGCGTAGGATCTCCATCATGCTAGCTCACCATCTCAGTTTACATGGACTTTAAAGAAAGAAACGAGCTAAGAGTGAATTTTATGACAAATATCCATATTTAAATTCCCTTTTAAAAGTAAAGAATCAAAATGGATTTCAACACATGAAATAACATATATTAATCGAGTGTTTCTAACGGCAGAAAGCAAATTGGAAAGCAAAACAATAACAACAACAACAACAATAGTTTCTCAAAATTGGCATTCCAAAAACTTGCAGTATACGATATGACAATATAATAAATGAAATTCTCCAAAAGGTCAATGATGCAAATCAAGTAGATGATTAATCTAAACTTAGTAGTTCCAACAATAGCACAAACTCTAAAGTCGACGCCTGCTTGATATACTGATGGAGCTCACTTTCATTGGAGTTGCCTCAATAAGAGGGGCCTTAGGAGAGTCGGTTGTTGATCTAATACCCACACTAGAAGGGGGGGAGCGGGCTAGAAGGAGTGTGGATCACTACAAACTTGTCATGCATGAATCAGTTGTAAATGATGTAGTCGTCTTTAGGGACAACCTTGTAGCAATAGTAGCTTTTCAGCCCTACCTGATTCTTATAGCAATCGTGGTGGCTGTTCTTCACTTGCTGGAAATTTCAAATGATGCTAAATTTGCCTACAGTTGCGACCAAATGCCTCTCTTGTTTACCATTTTCAGTTATATGAAGTCATAGATGCATCAAGTAAATATATGTGGGAATTAAAAATTTAAAACAACACATAAGAATAACAAGTTTATCTTCTACTCGCGGCTCCGACCCGTAAAAACCACATTGCTTCTCCGGACCCAGTCGCATTTATTGCATATCTTCGGGAGACTCGTAAATGCTTCTCTTGCTTTAAAAGTGGGCACCAGGCTAGATACTGCTCCTCGCGTCCAGTTTGCTTCATCTTCCTGCATTCTTCTCATCGGTGGAAGCATTGCCCCTCGTGTCGCCCTCTTGCGGCTGCCTCACCTTCACCCATTCATTCCGTGTCGGCCTCCCCTCCAACTATGGTTTCACCCTGTTCCAGTTCGAAGTATGCTACCTCCTCTCCAAGTTGCACCCCCATTGTGACTGGGATGAACTCCTCTGGCCTTTCATCTCACGACTCGCATTCCCCTCCCTCCCCCCGCCGACTGCATGTCATGTTACCTAACTCTGCCTCCACTACTGATCGAGCTAGATATCTTGCGCGTCGTTATATCGTGGTTACGGTACGTGGTCAGATGCACCCTAACGCCGACATCACCAGTTTTCTTGCTTCTTGGTTTCGAAGTCGTCGGCCGCACCGTCAGCTTTGGCGACAACGTCGTCTTTCGGATGGGAGGTTTCTCATCACTACTCCAGCTACAGAGAATGGAGCTTACTTGAGGGAGTGTCTCCTTCAATCTGAGGTCCTCCACTGGAACCATTTGATCCTTGAGATTCATGAATAGCGTTGAGAAGATGCCTTTACGGCCGTTACACCGCCTGTGCTTAAAGTTGGCCTCGAGTTACGAGGATTGTCGGTAATTTTTTGGAACATTGATTCTGTGATCGCTATGGTGAGCAGCTTTGCATCGTATGAGGCCATGGATGTAGACACTCTTCAATGGTCAGAGTTCTCATGCTGAAGACTCTCGTTACTCCATCGAAGTTCGAGTGGCGTGGCAACATGTGGTTTTCTCCTCCGACGACTATCGTGCCTTGACTCCGCTTGATGATAACGGAAATGGTAGTCGGGCGGACGATGATATGGATTTTGATCCTTTTGAAGAAGACCCAGTTGAAGAGCTTGATGATAATGGGGCACCTTCAGAGTTTAATGATGCTGGTATTGGAGGTCATGGAGGTTCTGGAGGTCGGCAAAAGATTCTGTTAGGTTATGTGGGGGAGTTCGAGGTTTTTAATGCTGAGTTCCTGCCGCCTTGTTCGTTTGGCACTCAAAAATTTCCCCGGCTTCCAGCTAATGATCATCGAAGCTCAGCCATCTTGTCAGCGAACACCATTTGCTTAGCTGTCCAACTTCCTGTTTTGACCATGCAGCCTGTCGCATGTCCTTTTTGTATCTCGGCTTATTCTATTATGGATGGTCTTTCTGATGCACTGGCATATATGGAAGACTTCTTCATGTCAACATATTGTCATGGGCCAAATGTTTTGGAGCGAAAAAACCCGTGCGGCACCCTTGCATCGCATGCAAGGAATAAGCCTTGATATAAAATCCGTCCCGAATGGGCTTCCCGACTTAACATCGCGGGGCATATTTCGAACCACGTGCCAACCTCGTATTCCATGTCCGCGCCTTCAATGACCATGTTGGCCGAATGGTATTGAAGGCGTAAAGTAAAATACAACATTTACAGGACTATGGACACAAGAAAATGCAAAAACGGGTGTAGGGTGAGTTCCACAATCGCCTTGGGCGAATTCGACATGTTGCATGCCCATGGGCCGCTCGTTCGTTATTCGCACAAGGCAACCGTTTTCGTAAGCCAACACTCCCCTACACTATACATGAGGCCTCTAACCCCCAAGTGCCACCCCCAAGGTTCCTCAAAGCACGAGGAGCATGACAAAATTTGGGCCACCCGACGGGGTGATTTTCCGTGGCCACGGCCATGACGAAATGAACACAAGGTTTTCCGCTAAGCCGTGACGGATGAACCAAATGTCGAATGACCCCAACATGCATACAACTCGTACCACGGGCCCATGGGGATCGCACAACGGGGTTTCTCATGAACGAATACGAATAGAATGAAAATTTACATGGACACAAGTCCATATTTACAAATATGCAAGGGACGTTTCGTCATCGCTCAGCGCATCGAAAAAGTCCCTAACAATATGCTCTAACGTTGGGAAACAACTCCACCTTGCTTGTTTTGGAAGGATTTGATCGGTACTTCTTCTCTATTCAACTTACACCCTTCTTCTTTTTTAAATATCAAGCTTTTGCTCTTTTCATTTTCGAACTGTGGCTCTGTGGAGGGTGGCTGTAATCCCGAGTGGGACCTGCTCTCGCGTTCAGATGGAGCCTTTTTTAATTTTTCTTGTTCTGGCGGGTCCGTTCAGTTGAGTTCGAATTCGAGTTCATCTTTATTTTCGTATGCTGGTGATTTGGCATGCCTCCCTTATCATGACGTGGACATAGAGATGATGAGTATTCATTCTGCTTGGCTGGAGATGATGGGCCGCTTCCTCAATATTGGCTTCGGTCGGGCAGACTGGGCTCTAGAGTCGTGGAGAGCAGACCTTTGCTCTGTCCCGAATCATGTTGCCCCCCAAGTCATGTTTGGTGGCTTTGGCTCTAATCCTTATGCTTCGGATCAGCCTTTGGTTCTTTAGCATTTGATTCCATCAGGAGTATAGAGCTCAAACTCTCTTCTGGGACCTGGCCGGGCCCAAAATTGAAGAACTCATTACTGCTATCTTCGCATGATTCGCATGCTTTCGCCCCGCTTGCAATTGGTCCAATGGGCCGATCTGGGCTGCCTCCATCCCCGATAATTGTCCGACGTAGTAATAGGTTGCGCACTACTCCTCTTTTCGGTGCGGCAAAAATTGCTGAGCAACGCAAATCGAGGTAGATGAACAAGAAGACCTTAGTAATTAAGGAGGCTCACTCCTCTCCCGAGAATCTGACACAGGGTTCTTTTGGCTCGCGGATGTTGTCCTCTGTCCAAGAAGGGGTCCCGTCTTCAATTGCGGAGCTAGGTTTCTCCTGCATTAGAGATCAATTGGACGTGATCAAAGCAGTATTGGCCATCGCAATATGATGACCTTGCGACCTTTTGTTTGCTGTTGTTTTGCTTGGGTTATCTAGTTTGCTTCAATGATTTCTACTTCATTAAATACTATATTTTGGAATATCCGTGGCCTAAATCGTCTATGTAAATGGTATATGGTGAAGCAGCTGATTAGGGATGAACTATATAGTCTTATTTTCCTTTGTGAAACTAAAATGGATGGGATGTCAAATCGATTAGTGAAACAAATCTGTGGCTTCAGAAACAATGGTGCTGATAATTTTTTGGCTAAACCTTCGGTGGGGTTTCGCGGTTGGCCTTATGTTTATCTAGAATCCAACTAAATGGAATTGTCTATCGACGCGTGTGGGAGATTATTTTTTATTGGCAAAAGTTGAATCTAAGCAATTTGGTTTTCAGTTTTTCTTTGTGAGTGTTTACGGGCTATCAAACCGTTCTCAAAATAGGCTTTTTCTCACTGAATTGAATCTCTTGATCGAAGGACTTGATGCTCTGTGTTTAATGAGAGGTGATTTTAACTTGACAAAAATGATGGGGAGAGACTAAATTGTACCGGATCCGTTAGAGACTCTAGATTATTCTCTGCGTTCATTGTGGATAGTGACTTGCTTGAGGTTCCGACCTCGGGCTCTACCTTTACCTGGTCTAATAATCAATCGGTCCGGGCCTTGTAAAAGTTGGATCGTATTCTAGCTTGTTCCTCATTCCTGTGTCATTTTCAGTTCCTTAAAGTCTTGGGAGGGTTCCAGAAGACATTTTGATCACACTTCGTTAGTTATTAGCCACAAGCCTCCCGGACTGTTGCAGAGTAAACCCTTTAGACTTGAGATTTGTTGGCTTCGACATCCTGAGTTTCGAAAAATATTGGAAGCAGGGTTCCCTCATTGCGAAAGCTCGACTGTTACAGGCACAAGTTTGCATATCTGGGTCAGAATTTGGAAGCAAATAAGACGCACTATATAGGAATGGACAAAGTTTATGAGAAAAAATTGGGTCAAAAATAGGAAAACTCTTGAAGAAAAGATTGGTTTGCTCGCTAATGAAATTGATGCGGGGACCGGGAGTTTTGAATCCTCTCTATCTCTTAAGAATTGCAAACTTCAGCTGGATAAATTGTATCATGATGAAGATACATACTGGCGGTAGAAAGCAATGCGAAGATGGGTAAAGGAAGGCGATAGAAATACACATTTTTTCCACCAATGGGCCTCTTTCAGAAAAAGATCAAACTGGATAAAGGAAGTCCTTTCGGATTCAGGTACCGTGACGAAGCCCTCCTTGATTGCTAACTGCTTTCGTTAATACTACATGGACATCTTAGGTACTTCTCAAGCCCCTCTTCTCCGAATTGATTAGCAAATCTTGTACCCATCTACCCTGGATCTTCTTGGTCATCTGGCCGTGCCTTTCTCTCTCACAGAGATTAATTCTACCATTAAGGGTTTTAAAAATTATAAATCCCCGGGGCCCGATGGTTTTCCTTTGGAATTTTTTAAGCATAGTTGGGATATCATTTTGGGTCACATGTACAGAATTCTCAATGATCTACTATCTCAACCAATGGATTTAAGCCGTATAAATTCGGTTCTGATTGCTCTAATCTCGACAAAAGAAGGAGCAAACACTACGCGAGATTTTAGGCCTATTAGTCTTGAGAATAACATTGTAAAAATCTTCTCAAAACTCTAGGCCAATAGACTGGCGCCTTTAATGGTGAATCTAATTGATGACAAGCAAGACACGTTTACCAAAGGATGCAGTACGCTTGACTATTTTATGACGATTTTCGAGACTATCAATTCTTGCAGGTGTCTGGACAAAAACATGTATGTCATAAAGTTTGATTTTGAAAGGGCTTTCAATACAATTAACTGGGACTTCATTGAACAACTGCTCCATGCACGTGGCTTCCCTGATAGTTGGATGTCGGGCATCACTCATCTGCTCAATTCTGCCACCTCTTCGCTACTTATTAATGGTGAACCTGGACGTCCTTTTTAGCACATGTGTGGCATCCGACAGGGTAATCCACTCTCCCCTCTCCTCTTTAATTTGGTGGCAGATGTTTTGTCAAGATTTATTGAGAGGGCAAATCGGAATGGTCTATTTTGTGGCGCGCTTGGCAATCATTCCTCTGGCGGTATTACCCATGTTTTCTATGCCGATGATCTTATCATGTTTTGTGATGGTAGCAGTCGTAGCTTTCAGAATATTCGTCTCCTCTTCAAGTGTTTTGAGCTTGCTTTCGGGTTGAAGTTAAACATGGAGAAAACTTCGGTCATTCACCTCAGCGGGGATTCTACAGCGTCTAATCGTGTGGCGAACATATTTGGTTGTGTTGAGGGATCTCTCCCTTTTAATTACCATGGCCTTCCGCTGAAGCAGGGAAAGTTACTAAAATCGGATTGGACAAATCTTATTTTAAAAGTCGACAAACTTTTGGCTTCGTGGCAAGGTCTCTGTCTATCCCGTGACGACCGTCTCGCTTTGATCAATAGTACTTTAACAAGCCAGGCATTGCACATGTTATCCTTTTTTGTGGCTCCTTCTTGGGTGGTAAAAAAGTTAGACACAAGATGACGTCATCTTTTCTGGTGTGGATCTGGAGATGTCAGTTGCAAAGGTAAAAGTATGGTTAGTTGGGATGCTCTCACAGCTGATAAATCTTTTAGTGGTTTGGGTATTCTAGATGTACAACTTCATAATTGCGCAAGGCTCAATAGTTGGCTTTGAAAGCTTTGGCGTTCCGAGAATTTAATTTGGTCGAAATTTATTTGGAAACTTTATCCTTCTGCACTCGGATTGGGCTCCCCTAATGTCTGCCGCCCCTCTCTGATTTGGAAAGGTATTCTTTCCCTTTTAGATATATTTAAATGTTCAACAAAGCTCATGGTTGGCTCAGGACTTCGGATCAACCTGTGGAAAGATAAGTGGATGCGAAACGATTCCCTACAGAACAAGTTCCCGAGACTTTTTAACTTGACTACTTCAAAGGATACTTGTATTGCAGACGCGAAGATACTAAATGAAGCTGGCGAGACTGTGGGGTGGGATATCAATTTCTCAATTTTTGTGTCATTAAGTGAGGTACTAGAACTAGCTAAAGATTTGGAAGAAATTCTTCACTGCTCGGGTGAGGACATAGTGGAATGGAAATGGAATTCTTTTGGGGTTTTCTCGACTTCCTCGCTTTACAAGGTACTAAATTTTCGCAGTCTGAAAGATGCTAAGGCCGACTATATTTGGCAACATCTGTGCCCGATTTCAATCTCTATCTTCAATTGGTTCTTATATCAGAAACGCCTACACACGAAAGATCGTCTTATCCTTCATGGCATGAACCTTGATCTGGGTGCGTTCTTTGTGGTGTTGATATGGAGACACATGACCATCTTTTTGAGGCTTGCCCTTTCACTTTATCTGGATGGTGGCTCTTCCTCTCCCTAATTCAGGTACAACATTTCGACAATAACTTCACTCCCTGGTTGAATCCCTCTAGTGCATCTAGGGATAGGATAAGTAATGAAAAAATGTTCAGAGCTTCAATGACTTGGTGGTGGAAGGTCTGGGATGAAAGGAACAGTTGTTGCTTTACTGATTCTAGTAAATTCGTTCATTTTTTAGCCATCAAGTCGGCTAATTTTTTTTATCTTTGTTCGTTGACTTGCTAATTTCATTTATTATGATTTTTTATTTCTGTACCCCTCTTGCTCACTTGTATCTGTCAACCCTCTTGATTAATACAATTATGCTTTTATTAAAAAAAAAACACATAAAATAATTTTAATGTTTTTTTTTTGAAAAAAGAGAATACTTATATTTATCATATAAGAATTAAGAAATACAAGTAACGAAGGAGAAAGAAGGGGGAGGAAGGAGAATATACAGGTAAGATGGGTACACCCTACAAGGGAGACTAAATATGCAGTAAAGAAAGAACTTCAATGTTATTTGTATGTAATAATTATATGTTTCATTATCTGAAGAAGCATGTTGAAAGAATTGAAAAGACAAACTTCCTATGCTCCTAGTATTAATCATAATTGGATGTGTACACGAGAAATTTTGATAACTATAAATATTAAAATACTTGTAAGAATAGAACAAATCTGTATAAAATATCAAGCAATCCTAGAAGTCAAAAGGAAAGCACAAATTTAGATCAATCAACAATATTTGGATGGATAATAAAAACAGTTATAGAACGTCAAAGTTGGGCAGAAACCATCAAACAAGAAATACGACACTGATACTAATTCAAACCAGCAAGAATGTATATAAAATTCTGAATCAAACGTACAATGCTCATATAAAAATTTAATTCTCTAACACTTGACACGCCAACCTTAGCTCAGTTGGTAGAGCGGAGGATTGTAGTTGATTCAGACATCCTTAGGTCGTTGGTTCGAATACGGTATGTCGGATTTTGTAAAGTTACAAAAAAAAAAATTCTCGATCATTCTTCTCCAAATATAGGGAAAATAATAATTTTAGTCACTATAGTTTACTCGGATTTTAGTTTTAGTCTCCCATAATTTACTCGAGTTTTGGTTTTAGTCCCCGTACTTTTAGTGCGTTTTAAAGGATCTTCATTTAACTTATCCACGTTAGCAATGTTCAGTCAGCAACTATTAGTCACATCAACTTCGTATAATACCTTTTATGCCTCAAATGACGACAGAGACCAACTCCTAAACGAAAATATAGTGTGAGGACTAAAACCAAAACTTTTAAACTATGGGGACTAAAATCAAAATTCGAGTAAACTATGAGGACTAAAAGTATGATTTTTTCCTTTATTAAAATAAATTATATTATAAATTATAATAAATATTGATAAATTTTAGTATACTAAATATTAATATTAACCTTAATATTAATATACAATATAAATTTTATATATTATTATACTAATATACTTCATATATTAATATGTATTGTCTGAAGTCGAGGTGATGCGGTCTGACGCTTCTCTTAGTCAGGTGCACTCCGGTGGGATCCTACAAAAGACACTCCAACGCTTAAGTAAGAAAGAATTCCAGGTGGGAGGAATAGAAATTGGAATATATATGTACTTGGTATGTGTTGTGTTTGTATATAGTGCAGGATAAGGGATGTCTGACGATAATGCCTCCTGAAATCTTGTAGGGGTGTGCTCAGAATGAGTCGATGCTGATTCCGGAGATGTCAAGTTCATAATTGATGAATCCCTCGTAAAAAAAGAGGATGTAAGTATCCTTGTATGGCCGGGTGGAGCCCCAAGGCTAAGTAGTGTCTCGCTTGACTTGAGTCTGGTTCATCAGTGTGGGCGCTTCTGGGCCTAATCCGCCCGGGCCAAAAGTGATAGTCCAGTTCACAACCCCCAAGCTTGGTCGGAGTCTGAGGACTTTGTGTCGAGCTCTAGTAGTGTGCCAACTTCTCGACCTCGGTCTAGTATGTAGACATCAGCTGGGTTCCTTAGCTGACACGCTGATCAAGAGGCCTCAGCGAGTGTTGGTGTCACTGCTATGAGAATCTTCGACTTTTGTAGGAGAGAAAGGATCCCTTTTCGTGTGCCCATCGCCCGCACAGTCATTAATTCTGATAGAGGGCAATTATGACTAGAGATTCGATTGTCAATTTTCGATGCACTCATGTGCCCGTTGTTGACTAACGGACGTGGCCCCGCTAGTAGGGGAAGTGGCGAACGTCCGTTAAGGAGGCATCTTCATCTTCCACATGTGTGAGTTTTAGCATGGAGTGAGATGTGTCGAGAGCTTCTATTCCTCAGGGGATCTGGCTTGGGCTAGTAGTGAGTAGATCAAAGATCGTTGTGGGTTCGCAATGCTGGGCTTAGCAGGAGGGTACTTGGGGACACACAGCAGGTGCTAGACGTAGATTTACGGGTACCTACTGTAGTTGGACTGAGGTAGGTTCGCGCGCGATGGGCTTATGCTGCCTTCTACCGAGGGTTTGCGAATCTTCTTCTTCCACCTCATCGCCGGCTCTCTTCTTTCTCCCTCCACCATCTACACTTCCTATATTCTACAAGAAGTTTAGCTAAATCTGGTGGCTGGGATCCCCATTTTGAAGTCTTCGACCTCCTACTTTTTGAGAAGTCATTAGATGTGACTATGCTCAGAGGAGTATAGTTTTCTCTCATCATCGAGTTTCCTTCCTCCTCTGATGGTTCTCCATTATTGCATTGTTGGAATGTTTTTCCTCCAGTAGCTCTTGTGTGATGTATATTTCAGTAACTTATTTCTCTGTTTGTAAATTGCTCCTTTGTGGGTCCGTAAATGTACATTTCCCCCTTTCGAGCTTTTATGAATATAGAAGCACGCTTATGCCTTTACAATGACCGTGTTTACGGTTCTCTTCGAAAGTGTTCGAATATGAGAGGAAACAGGTTGAGCCTAAGGACCATACTTGGTGAAAATTGAGCTCGCGAGGTGTGCGTTTGGGTCGTTGAGGGAGCGGGGCTCAAGTATTCGGTGGCGCTGAGGTTGAGGACCAACTCAGTGAAAACTAAGCTCGCAAGGAGCGCGCTTTGGGTCATTGTGGGTGAGGGGCCCAAATCTTCGATGACGCTGAGGTTGAGGACTAGACTTGGTGAAAATCGAGCTCACGAGGAGCACGCATTGGATTGTTGAGGATGTGCTCATTTAGAGCGAGTCGGGCTGAGCCGGCGGTCGCATTTAGGATCAAGGATCATACTTGGGGTCAAGTTGAGCTCATAGGGAGCATAAGGCAGGATCGCCTCTAGGGTCGAACTGAGCTGAAGATCGTATTTGGGCTGAGGACTGCACTTGGGGTTAACCTGAGCTTGTGGGGAGTGTAAGGCAAGACCACACCTGGGTCGCTGAGAGAGTGGGAGCTCGAGAGCGGCGCTGAGGCTGAGGACCACGCTTGGTGTCAAGCCTAGCTCGCATGGAGCATAAGGCAGGACGACGCTTGGGTCGTGCTCATTTAGAGTGAGCCGGACTAAGCCGAAAGTCGCATTTAGGGTCGAGGACCACACCTGGGGTCAAGTCGAGCTCGCGGGGAGTCTAAGGCAGGACCACGCCTGGGGTCATTGAGAACGTTTGAGCTTGAGAGCGGCGCTGAGGCTGACGATCACTGTTGGGATCAAGCTGAGCTCACGGGGAGCGTAAGACAAGACCTCGCCTGGGATCGAGGAGGATTGATTTGCCGCACATGATGGGAGTCGTCGCCATTGTTTGGTAGTGCGCCTATCACGTGATTGTGGAGGGTCCTCTGTTGCGTGCTAGGAGATAACTGTGGACAATCTGCACATAAATAGAAAATGGACTCTGAAGGCATATCTCCGGGTTCAGTCTCATGTTGTAGTGCCTGAGTTGATTGAAGATCTCGATTAGATCGACGCACTGGTCTCTAATGGCCGATGTTTTGGCAACCATGTCGTCTACGTACATCTCCATATTTTGGCCAATTAATTGCTCGAAGACCTTTTTTCATTAGGCCCTGATATGTGGCCCCGACATTCTTGAGCCCGAAGGGCATTACCTTGTATTAGAAGTTGGCATGCTCGGTAATGAAAGCTATTTTCTCCACATCTTATGGATGCATTCGGATCTGATTGTAGCCTGAGTAGGCGTCCATGAAGTTGAGGTATTGGTGACCTGAGGAGCCGTTGACAAGTTTATCTATGCTCGGTAGTGGGTAGGAGTCTTCCGGGAAGACCTTGTTAAGGTTGGTGAAATCGACACACATCTGCCATTTTCCGAAGTACTTCTTGACCATTACGACATTGACAAGCCATGCGGTGAACCTAATTTCTCTGATAAAAGCTGCTTTTAGTAGCTTTTTGGTCTCTTCGAGAGATGCTTGTTGGCGCTCAGCCCCAAGCTTTCTTTTCTTTTGTGCCACGGGTTTGACTCGGGGGTCAATGAAGATTCTGTGGCAGATGACTTGAGAGTTTATTCTTGGCATGTCGGCTGGTGTCCACGCGAAGAGGTTGACATTATCTCCGAGTAGAGTGCCTAGTTGAGCTTTGAGCTCAATGGGGAGATGAGCTCCCATGTAAGTGACCCGTTTGGAGGAGGCTCCGACTTGTACATGTTCCAAGTCGTCAGCAGGTTGGTGCCGCTCTTGGACGTCTCCTTTGAGGTCCAAATCGGAAATTATAGGTTGTTGTTTTGTGTAAAGAACTAAGAGTGCCAGCTCGAAAGAGATACCTGGCATTTCTTCCAGCTCGGTCGGCTTTGGCTTTAAACTTTTGTTTTAGCATAGGTGGGCTTCTTTCTGGTCTGCATGGACCATTCCCATTTGTCTCTGAGGCGAGGAATTTGATTACTAGGTGGGGAGTCGATACAATGGCTCCCAAGCTCTTCAGCGATGGACACCCCAAGTTCATTTAATAATGGTTGGGGCAATTGACGACTAGGTATGGTATTTCCATCGATTTTGTTCTTGGCAGGGAGCTGAACATCGTTGTCAGCCAAAGGTAGCCTTGGACGCTGACTCATTCTCCCGAGAAGCTGACGAGGTCTCCGTGGTAAGGGCGGAGTGAAGTTTCGTCGATATGTATCTTCTTGAACGTTGAGTAGAACAAGATATCGGCTGAGCTTCCCTGGTCTACCATGACTTTCCTGACAAGGAGGGCGCCCGCAGTTACATAAATGACGACAGGGTCATGTAAATTCTCATCAATCCCCTAGAAGTCAGATTCATATAATGATATTATCGGGGTTCAAACGTGTGGCCTCTATAGGCAGGTAGCGCCATCGATTGCCATGATGGCTCGGAGCGGCTTCTTTCATACTCAGCTCGTCTTGCCTCCTCCGGCTGATCCTCCCATTATGTAGTTGATGACTCCACGAATCTTAGCGTTCGACTAATCGGCTCGGCGGTCATCGTGGTCGTCTGTTGTACTCCTCGATGGTGGCGTCTTGCTTGAACTTCAGTGTCGAGAGCTACAATCCTATCAGTCTCGGCGACCTTATCTGATTAGGCGCTCGATTTGATCTCTGAGTATCACACTCTCTTTGGTCGTGTGCCCATAGGTGCGATGGAACACACACTATTTACTCTTGTTGACATTAGGCAGGGGTTTCGACCTTCCCGTGTCGCTGGGAAGCTTGAGCAGCTGCAGGTGGCAGATCTCCTAGAGGCTAGTCTTCCTCCTGATGTTTAGTGGGGTGTATTCGCCGAATCTGGGGCTAGGTCGGAAAGGTGACTTTCCTCTTCTACCGCGGTCCCGCTCAGGACGATCTCAGTTTTCACCCATTTTGTTAGGTTTCTTGGACTTCCTATCCTCGGCATCATCATTGGTGACGTGTCGGTCGGCCTTTCTAGCCTCCCGAAGTTCTTCCATCTCCATGTGATATACGACCTTTTCTCGGAACTTGACCATACTTCTCGGTTTGGCCAGGACGATCTGGTGACTGCCCGGGCTTCGGTCCGTGCTTGACAGAGAATAGCTCGACGTGTGGGTTGAGATTCGGGATGTCCATGGACATTGCTTGATGTAGTGAAGGGCGTCCTTGATCTTAGAGTAAATCCGCGACGAAGAGAATTGGTTGGTGAATGCTCGGGAGGGTATGTATAGATCCTGGCGGAAGGGTAGAAAACAAAAGTAGCGTGAACTTTTCGAAGAAGGTCGGAAAGGATCGATTGAGGATGGGTTAGTTGTGCCATTGAGAAGCATCGTTGACCTGAACATTGACAGGTGAGTGGTCGGATTGCCCGTGTCATCGTAGGGCTAGAGCATGGTTGGCAGCTTGAAGTTGTCGGGGAGACAAACTGACATGATGTGCTCGTTGAAAGGTCCTGAGTCGATGGTGGGGGGAGGAGCGATCTTCATGACCCTAGCGTCCTCCTCTTCTCTTTGATGATGTGAAAGGGAGACCTCATCTCGAAAGACAGAGGTCATCCTCTTGGATCTCTCCAAGTGGTTATCTTCGTAGCGTTCTGAGTGGTGGCGCTTGTGCTCGATTGGGTGTTGTCCCCTGGACTGCCTCAGTGCCTCGACGTAGGCTCCTAACCGTTGGTTCTCCACCTGAAGATCGTTGATCAGACGCTGGGATTCTTCTAGTGAAAGGACGGAAGGTACCAGAGCGTCACTCCTCACCGTGTTAGTGTCTCCAGGTAGCGGGGGAACGCTGCTGCTAGGGTGTTGCCTATGTGCAGCGGGTACCAACCATTACGGGACAGTAAGATTTACTTGGTCCCACGATAGGTGCCCTATGTTCTTGCTTGAAGTAGGCGTGATGCAGTATGACGCGTCTATTAGTCTGGTGCAACTCCGGTGGGGGGATCGGCAAAAGAGACTTTGACGCTCAAGTAATAAAGGATTTAAGATGGGAGAATTGAAATTAGAATCTAGATGTACCTGGTATGCGTGGTGCCTGTATATAAAGCGGGATGCGAGATGTCTGGCTATAATGTCTCTTGAAATTTCGTAAGGATGTGCTCAGAATGGATTGATGTTGATCCCGGAGATATTTGGTTCATATTTGATGAATCCCTCGTAATTAATGAGGACGTAAGTGTCCTTGTTTGGCCGGGTGGATCCGCCGGGCTAAGTAGTGTCCGGCTTGACTTGAGTCTGATTCGAGAGTGTGGGCGTTTCTGGGCCTAATCCGATCGGGACCAAAAGTGCTAGTCCAATCCACAATATAATTCATATAAAATAATTATAATTTATCAAATAATTATACTAATTAATTCTAATTAAGATTCAATTAATAATTAATTTAATTTAACAAATTAACTAAAACCCTAATTATTAACCTAAACAATTAATTATGAACCCAAAAAATTTAAATAAAATTGAGAGCCAAACATGGAATTGCCGACCGATAGTGCCTAGTGGATACGGTCGATCGGCATCCATTTGTAGACATCGACATTGCTGAAACCCTAGACTAGGGTTTTAGGCAGACAAAATTTAATTAAATGACAGTAAAGCATATATAAGAGGGTGGGGGGTAATAATACCTGGGTCATGGCGACTGGTAGCGGGGCAGTGATGAGACGTCGACGAAGGGAAGAAGTAGCGATGGCGGCGGCGAGGAATCGCCGACAATAGCATGAGACAAGTAGCAGGAAGAGGAAGATGAAATGGGGAGGGCACGAGCGCGACGCGAAAGAAAAATGATCATCACCAACGGTTGGGATCAATCGTTGCAAAGTCGTTGGTGATGAAAATTTATCAGCAATGACTCGAGCGATCGTTGCAAAGTCGTTAGTGATGATAATTTATCAGCAACGATGTGGACATCATTATGCCATCACAGAATACTTCCCATTAGCAATGGCTCGAGCGATTGTTGCTAAGCCGCTGCTCTTAGCGACGGCTATGTCAACTGTCGCTAATAGCCCGAAGTAGTTAAGCTAATTTCTAGTAGTGGAAGACAAATGGTGAAAACCCTAGGCCAACAACACTCAACACTAAGCGCGCGCACACACATATATCGATCCTAACGAGTTCTATTGGTCAGCCTCTGGTGGTTGATAAGCTTGCTTAGAACAAGCCCCAATTCGATGAGCTGCACCTATGTACACGCCCCTGCTCAAGTTGCAGCCACACAACATAGTGGCTACTGAACTGCAAATCGCTACAATCCGCCATAAACCAATTGTCTTCAAAACCGTCTCTCCTCTCACAGATGATCTCTATTCAAAACTATGCCATAACCTTAATCCAATGGAGGCACAAGAGGATAAAAGATCCTACCTCGAACGATGTAATTTTTTCTCTCGCTCAACGCTCGTCTCGTTTTCTCAATTGTCCTTCATCCCTTGTCCACGAGGGGATGTAATTTCATCCTTTTTGCCTCAATAAACTTAGGTTTAGGCTTATATAAACCTAGGATATGAAATTTTATAAAAAAAACCTTCAAAATTCGTCTTTACAAATAAATTCATATTTCTTAATTAAAATTTTTATTTTTAAAAAAATTATAGAATTAATAAAATAATTATTTGAGGTTCCAAGCATAACACTCCCTTAGTAATATTTGTCAAGAAACTTTAATTTGAATTTAATTTTGGAAAAAGTCCATAGGAAGTTCTTCAAAATATCTCATTAGATTTCTACTTTCAGATATCTTTGTGCACAAACAATTAATAATTTTTCAAATTGAGCACACACTATATAGGTTTTCAAACTTTTTTATGCCATCACAAAAATAGCACAAGCAAAAGAACTTAATTTATTGTCAACTGTAAGTAGCACAGTTGGTGACAACATGTTGAACGTTACTTAGAGATCTAGGATTTAAATTATAGTATGATCACCTATTGTGATTTTCTATCTTTGTTAATAAAAAACTTGATTTATTTTTTTAGAACTATCTAAGTATATGCCACTTAGATGCAATGCATCTTTAAATGAGTCACAACAGCCGGTGAATAACCCAACCCATACTAGACGGGCTGGGCTTAGTTTTAAACACAATACATTTTATATATATCCCGACATATTTATTTCATTGAATATGATATGATTGGATTGGATAACAAATGGTGGAAAATTGAATATGAATTTTTTAAATCCGATATACATCAGATATAATATCAATATTATATATATTTTTTTCCTTCGTGCACTAAATAAATAATGGATATTAATACATTCACTGTCTTTCACACCCCTATCTTTTTTAAAACAAATGGATTTGACTGTTTCAATTTATTTTTTATTTGAAATTAATTGTTTGCATCTTCATTTCAATATGACCCTTACATGTGTAGTTAGAGCATGAATTAAGGAAGATTTTTTATTATTTTTTAATCATTTATTAGTTGAAGTCATAAGAAAGCTTTCGTTGAGGGTGCAGCTCGATGACGCCAATGATAGAGTAGAACATGATGCGATTGTCAAGCTTGATCGAATAGGTAGTCGAGCTTTCTTATGCTTCATTAAGATTTGTTCAATTGGATATGTACTTTTTTTTTAGAATAAAAATTATAAACAAATAATTATCTAACATTATTATATTTGACATATTTGGTCAACAAAGATGACAATCTAATTTTATATTTTTTTACTTCATAAAAAATTACCAAAAACTCCTGAAATAAATTTGATAATGTTCTGCATGGAGAAGAATGTAGGTAAAAAAAAGAAAAATATTAAAATTTAAAATTATCATTAGGTGGTAATCCACAAACCACCTCCCGTGGGAGCTATCCACATTACCACTTTTTCCGAAATAATTTGGATTACCAATAAAGTACCTAAACCAAATATGATAATGTGTGAGTCTTGAAAATTTAAAAGTCATATTATTAATAATGTTAATAAATTATTGCATACCAAACGCCCCCTAAGATCCTGAATAACTCCTTTTCTCACTAGCACTTCCTTTGGTGAGGATATGTCCCGATTGATCGAGTCAACGCCTCGGTATCCTTCTTGGGGAATCACCCTATGCTAGTGGGCACTGACGAATCCACTGATGGTGTTGGAGCA
The DNA here is from genome assembly GCA_034359265.1 of Canna indica. Classification (NCBI taxonomy): domain Eukaryota; kingdom Viridiplantae; phylum Streptophyta; class Magnoliopsida; order Zingiberales; family Cannaceae; genus Canna; species Canna indica. The sequence goes on from CP136896.1 coordinate 54,499,666, forward strand.
ATATTGAAAAGTTTACAAACATCCTCTATGTACCACCACATCAAGGAAAGAAGGACCATTGTGATAAGTGGCATGCATATTTGGAGAGTCAAATACTCGTCAAAGATGAAGGTTCTGTTGTGGATTATCCTAAAGCAGAGACTCCAGACAAAAACGAGACAGATTAGGCATGGCACGACGATCATCGAAGATGTTAATTCTATTTTCTACAAGTCCGTCGAGGAATCCCAGTCACATTTTTTCCATAGCTGTCCCATGTTGATCGAAACATGGACAACCCTCTCCTAGATGATTGGGGAAATTGGGCCAGTCATTTCCCCCTACTTAGGACGATTGATCTATCGTAATCCAAAGCAAACGACACTCGCCATCATCTGGTGCTGGAGTGTTAGGAAATTTGGGATAATTTTCTACAGGATTTACAAAACTCGAACCCGGCGAGAAAAACGAAAAACCAAATCCGATAATAATAATGCAGAAAAATAAAAGACACAAGGGAATTAATGTGGTTCGGACTCGGCGGGTGCCGATCCTACGTCCACAAGGAGAAGAGGAGATTGCTTTATTAAATCCAGAAAAGAACTTTTACAATAAGAGTGCAATAATCTAAATTCCCTTCAGAATACAGTAAATTGTCTTAAATTAATTGAACGTAAAACTGGTACAGAGTAGAGGCACTGTCTCTGTAAGATCTGCCTTGAAATTGAACTCCTGCTGCTGTATGTCGGAAATTGAGAAGGGGCACTCCTTAGAAAAATGGTCGTAACGACACTCTTAATTTTTTGAATCTTTGAAACTCTCACATGGGAATTTTCTCTTGGTGTGGGATTATCTTAGAACTGCATATTAGACCCTTATTTATAATAGAGGGGGAGAATCGATTCATGCCTACTTTAGTGGAGAAAAAATCTTCAAGGAATTTACTGCTTCGTCTGATTTAATCGGATGGCTGAAATGCTTCTTTTGACCAAAAAAAACTTTCAAAATGCTTGGTGGCTTCACGTGATGCCTCCACATTTTTCTCATTTTGACTAGTCAAAAGCAATATTCGATTTTCACATCATTAATTTGAAAACTTTTACGTGTGCTGCTGCAACATTAGCATGGGTATCTTGAGAAGATGATGGGTTGGGCTCCCAGACCCATGATTATAAAATTATGATTTATTTTGATCGAGTCCGATACAATATGGTTCAATTAAATTAACAAATCGATTCAAACATATCTTGATTAAATCAACTTCGATTTGAATTCGATCGAATTTGTTAGATTTGATTCAGATCCAATTTAAGTCTATCTCTAACGTGGAGTATTCGGAGTATAAGAAACACAGTCGTTTTTGATGAAAAGTCTTTAGATATAGGTCATGTTGCCTCTGTCTCGATTTTTGGGCGCTGCTATACCCAGGGTACTTTAGCCTTTAGGTAAGCTTTCCCGATTCTAGCTGGGCGTCCCCCGGAACTGTACTGATATTTCATCACTTCTTAAATGTCATTACGGGACTCACGCTCACTTCTTTCAAAAGGAAAAAACATGAAACCCTAAATGGTTAATCACCGCATATATACCCCTAATTCTTAAAATACTGCTTGATGACATAAATTAACAATATAATTTTAGCCTTATACAAAATTAATAAAAAATCTTAATACCAATCAACATTTTGGTTTTTCATCAAGAAACCACAAACTCCAAATGCAGGTTGTGCTACAATAAGGAAGATTTTTGAAGAAAAAACCTTGGAAACATCATTATTAATTGCTTTGGAAGTTAGGAAGTTGTGGTTGCCATCATTGTCAATATCAGAATATCCTCATTCGTAGATTCAAGATCTACATTTATGAAATGAAAGGCACTAATGAAAGTTGAGAAGGCTATCGTTACCACCGATTGTTGGTCGATGACAATAGCTAGGGTTGTTCACGGGTCGAATCAAGTTTGGAGAAAAAATTGACCCGACCAACAAGCAATCGTGTCGTGTCGCAATTGAAGGTAAAAAATTTGAACCCGATCTGATCCGACTTGCGCAAAATCGAGTCGGATCGGGTAGAGTAATCGAGCTACCTGTTAACAAAAAAAAATATTTTTTAAAAAAGCGGCATTGCACCTCAATTCTTAAATGAGAGTTGTGATTAAACTAACGGTTGAAAACTACAAGAATAATAAAGAGGAGCAATGTGTTTATGGTGATTAATTACCACAAGGAGGCACTTGTGATGTTTTGAATGATGACTTATTAAAGATCAAAACTATCCATATAAAAAAATGATTAACCATATATATATATATGTTGGTGAAATGACCACACTAGATGAGGGATGAATAGTGTGTTATCTAAATATTTAGCCTAATTTTGATTTTAATCGTTTACTTGATTACTTAGGCAAGTTGCAATTTATCAACTAAATGCAAAAGCAATAATAAAGCAATTACACAAAGATACCAATGTTAACACATTGATTTATAGTGGTTCGGCCCCAATGCCTACTCTACTACCTAAGCACCCAGCTTAGGATTTCCAAACTAGTTTAACTAGATTAATTAGTTCCTTACAATGAGGACTTTACACCGAAAAGTCTCAGCTCTCAAACCGAAGGCACTTTCACACCCGGAAGTATCCCGTCTTCCTACCGAGAGCACTCTCCCACCTCAACCTAAGGATAACTCAACTAGTCCTAGTAAACTAAGTTTACAATTGTGGATTTAAGTCTTAACACCAAGGCAATCACCAACTCAATCAACCTAGCACTCTAGGTTTACACAAGTTGATATACAATCAAAATAAACAATAAAATACAATAATAATTAGAGCAATAAATCAAACAATAAGTACTTAGCTTCAAAAGAAACTCCCTAGTACTCTTGATGCCTTGAGATGATGAATCGGTGAAACTTGATGGCTAAATCAAGGTGTGGAGATTAAAACTAGGGTTCTTGCAAGGATGGCTCAATGAAAACTTGTAGAGATGCTTAGGATCACACTTTGAGGCTTGGAAGCATAAATAGTAGCTTGGAAGAAAGTTTGGGGTGGGTATTTATAACCCCCAAACGAAATGGCTCATCGACCAGCTGATTTCTGCTCGTTGGCGACGCCTGATCACTTGCCGATCGATCATCGGTCGACCGATGGATCGACCGCTCAAGCGACCGCGGCATTCTGCCACTTCTGGGCGCACTTCGGTCGATTGACCGATCGACCAAATTGACTACTGCCAATTTTTTGCCGCATTCGGTCGACCGGATTGGCTACTGCTAATTTTTCACTTTATCCGATCGATCGATCGGTCGACCGAACCTAGGCTGAACTTGATTTTTTCAGTTTCCTTCTTGCGCACTTCGTTTTCGGGTTCCGGCCTTCAACGTGCGTCAACTTGGAGAGCTTTCTATGTGTTCTTTAGACTCGTCCAAGACGTGTTTGGTGCACACGTCGAACTTCGAGAGATTTCCATGACGAACCTGAACACATCGATCAATGTCCTTTCGATTTTTTGGTTTCTCCAATATTTCTGATCGAGGACATCGAGCGCTAACCGATATGGAACCTGAAAATATTTCTCAATGAAATATTAGTTCCAAGTTTGTTATCATCAAAATCGAGATTAAGACCAAGGTAGAAAACCTTATGCCAACAATCTCCCTCTTTTTGATAATGACAAACATCCATAAGAAAATATATTCATTAGAGCGCAAAGGATATCAAACATGAGATTTCCCCCCATATCAACATGCATATATATATAATAGAACTCTCCCTATCTATATGCATGATTTTCCTATATTTTCTTCCTCTTTACCTATATTTTTCTCCCCCCTTTTGACATCAATCAAAAAGGGCAAGAAAAGTCAATCTAATCAAAGTTGAGACTCTAAAATTAGTTTTCATGAAGCATGAAGATCTCAACTCAAGGGATGAAAACATACATACAAGTGAGACTAATCAATACATGATATCATAGAATGATCAATATAATCTAAAACTGGAAATCATGTACTAATTCAAGTATTGATATTACACGTATCGGTCAAAGTTTCAAAAATCATTTTAGAAATGAGTTTTTCTTAAATAATAATGAGAACGATACTAAGGATAAAATTACAATATCATACTTGACGTCTCTTTCAAAGATTTTGACGAAAATATAAAGTATCAAGAAATGAGCACTTAAAGCATGTATCAAAGATTTTCAAGATATGAGCATTTAAAGCATGTATCAAAGATTTTATATCAAGTTTGAAGTGAAACTAATGTCATTTAATCAAGATATGAACTTAGCACGATTTCATTCAGAGTAGGCTTGAAAATATAAAAATGTTAAGTATCAAATTTTGCTATCTACTCATGTTTTCTTTAACTTAGGCACTTGGACATCTAACATGTGTGAATCTAAGTATACGAGTCAAGTTTGGGCTGTAAATGAGGTTTCTAAGTCAATTTTTGACTTAGGTCAAAGTATACTTCAAGTTTTTAAAAATCAAACTTTTAAATCTATACAAAATCATATTTTTGACAAATTTTTTTGAAACTTTAACTGGACAAACTAGATTTTTCAAGGAATCTATAGATTCAAGAATCAGTCAAAAATTAGTTTCCTATAAATTCATAAAATTCTTGAAAGTCCAGGGGTATTTTCGTAAATTTTAGGTATTTTTCCGAAAGTTATCATTTTTTATTCAAACTTTCCAGATATCGCTAAATGGTCATTTGAAATTCATGTGTCAAGTTTGAACTCAAAATAAATTTTCAAAGTCCAATTTTCAATCGATCTCGATTTTAACCAAAAACTCATTTTTAGGATATCGCTCAAGATATCAAAATCATTTTTAGAAATGATTTCACTCAAAGAATAATGAGAAAAATATTAGAAATTGAATCAAAATAGTATGCACAAAGTTTCATCTAAAGTTTTCGACGAAAAATCAAAGTATCGAAAAGATTGATATTTCAAGAGGATGATACTTTGTATTTTTGAAATCCAACTTCAAAATTTCACTATAAATCAGATTCTTGATGATTTTTTTTAAAATTTTTACTGAAGAAACTAAATATTTCAGTAAATGTGTATTTTCAATAATTAGTTAAAAATGATTTTTCTACATTTTTTTAGAAATAACTGAAAATGCTAAAATTTTAGTGACATTTCCGTAATTTTTAGTTATTTTTTCAAAATATGTTCAGTTTTCATTCAAACTTTTATGACACCACAAAATGATCATGTGAAGAGTGTATGTCAAGTTTCAAATGAAAATTATGTCCTTAAGTCAAGATATCAACCTAGCATGATTTCATTCAAAACTAAATTAGTTATCATGAAACTTGTTAAGTGTCAATCTTATCATTTACTCATGATTTTTCAAATTTAAACCTATGGATACCTAACAAGAGTAAATCTAAACATGTTCCTCAAATATTGATTGAAAATGAGACCTCTAAGTTAATTTATTGACTTGGGTCAACTTGGTTCAAAAGATGTTATCATGAAATGATCTCTATGTCATTTTATTCATATCCATATGAATATTTTATTCTTAGTGCATGGAAACATGTCATACTTATTTCTAAATATGTTTATGAAGTTTGGGCTTAAAATGAAGTATCCAAGTCGATTTGTTGACTTGGGTCAAACTTTTTCAAGCTTAAGTCCCCTAAAGTGATCTAGTTATCACCTTATTCATCTACACATGAATTTTCAAGTTTAAACACCTAGAAGCATATCATGTGTATCTAAACATGTTTATTGGGTGTTTACTCAAAATGAGGTCACTAATAAGGAATTTCAACCTAGTCCAATTTCATTCAATATCAATATCATGAAATTACATAGTTATCATGATTTTTTCTACTCATGAAAATTCAAACATTTATTATGCAAAATCAATCATGAGTATATAGAGACATCATTAAAGCATGACTATTCAAGTATTATATTAAGTTTTTTGCAAAAACGAACTAATACCTCATTCTTGGAAAATTTTGCCAAACTTGTCTTTTCCTTTTCAATTTCTAAAGCCTTCCATTTTATCATAACTTACAAGCAATATTTATTAGTAGGATAATGAGAATATAATTACTAACAAGTTATCAAACTAAGTAGCAAAGAGAGGGATCAATTATCGATATCAAAATCTACTTTGCTAAATAGTTTCAAATTCGTTTCAAAATAAAATCGAGTGATACCAAAACGAATTTTAAGAGATCACACGAATAATAAATATGAAAAAATGATCTTCAACCCTTTCTATTGGTTGAAAACCAAAAGGCCACAATGAGCCTACGATTTGGAATCGCAAGGTCGCATGAGCCCGTTATAGGCTACATAGGTCTCCGAAGAGACCAGAAAATCAAAAATAAAAATAATTTTTCAAGTCATATCATGAGCGGGCAAAACCAACTCAAATTTAACTAGTATCATAACTCCAACTTTAAGATGACAAGTAATATAAATGAGGTGATACTAAACATACCTAGATGTCAATTTTTATACCTACGGCATCATGATGGTTTGAAGTTGCAACCAAAGATGAATTCTTCATTAAAGTTCATGGTCAACTTCCATTCTTCAATTTTCTTTACCCTTGTGTGGTTGTTCTCCCTATAAAAGAGCATGAGACCTTTGGTATCCAAATGACTTTGAATCCTTGGGGGTTAGAGGGCTTAGCTACCCAAAGTGTTTTAACTCCACTTGGGTTCATCTTAAATATGCAATCATATATAGTATGACCATATATGTCACAACTAAAGCAATGTCCATAAAATTCTTTCTTTTTACCATTCATATGAACATGAGATCTAATGTTAGAATACTTGGTATGAGGAATATGATGAGCTTGAGCATTCTTAGATAAAATATTTTTCTTCATGCGATTTCTCAAGGATGAAGCATATGATAAATTATTAGTTTTCATACTCAAGAAAATAACCTCATTTTTCAAGACATTAATGGTTTTGTTTAAGGCTTCCATTTGAGATTTTATCATACAATTTTCATTTTTCAAAGTCTCATTCTCAAGTTTGAAATCATTATTTCTAGATTTCATTTTAGATTTAAAATCATCTCTTTCAAGTTTCAAAGCTTTAAGCTCAAGTTCTAAGTTACCATGACATGAATCAAAAGACCTAGTCTTTAATTTTTTATTTTCTACTTCTAAGGCATGCACACGTGAACTAAGCTTAGAGTTTTTCTTCTTTAGATTTTTATTTTTCTTATTCTTTTTCATAATCAAGGCATACATTTTTTGACATTCCTCAACTAGTTTTTCATATGACATATTGAATGAACTAGAAGAGTTAGTACTACCATTATCATTATTATGACTAAAAGGGGAAGAGTGTACCTCATCATTGGTACTCACGAGGCAAACTTTTGAAGTGGCTTCATAGTCATTGCAAAAGGATGCTTTATTTGGATGGGATGATGATGTAGAAGCTTTTGACCTTTTCTTTGCCTTGTTTATTAATGAAAGGCAATTTTTCTTCACATGCCCATTTTCTTTGCAAGCATGACAAATTACATTTCTTTTTCGGCTCTTAGAATTGCTCCTTTGACTAGAAACACTATGGGCATCAAAATCAAGATTAGTAGTAGGTAAGTGACCATTGTCATCACCACCTTCATTAAAAGTGACAATTTCTTCGATTTTGGCATAATCATATAAAACATTTAACGTGGCCCATAAATCAAAAGTCGAAGAGCAATGCATGACTTTTTCTAGGATGCCATTTGGTAATGTGCAAAGTATACAATTCATGGTATCTCCATTATACTTAAACATTTTCTTATCCAATTAACTCCAAGCATGCATGTCAAGCTTAGGTTCAATGAATTCTAAATATAACATGTTAAAGACACCAAAACCTTTAGTCTTTAAATATGTGTACATCCTATATTTCCAAGAATATAAGTTTGAGTCATCGAACCTAGGAGGTGAAGACGCTAAACTCTCTAGTGCTATTTTTTGGATCGAGAGACGATGTAGAGGAGACGGTGAAATCTCAATCTACAATCTGATTTGATACCAAATGTTGGTGAAATGACCACACTAGAGGAGAGTGAATAGTATGTTATCTAAATAAACAACAAAATAAAATAACAATTGGAGCAATAAATCAAACAATAAGTACTTAGCTCCGAAAGAAACTCCATAGTCCTCTTGATGTCTTGAGATGATGAATCGGTGAAGCTTGAAGGCTAAATCAAGGTATGGAGATCAAAACTAGAGTTCTTGCAAGGATGGCTCAATGAAAGCTTGTAGAGATGCTTCAGATCACACTTCGAGGCTTGGAAGCATCAATAGTAGCTTGGAAGAAAGTTTGGGGTGGATATTTATAATCCTCCAAATGAAATGGCTCATCACCTACTGATTTCTGCCCGTTGGCGACGCCCGATCGCTTGCCGATCGATCGATGGATCGACCGCCCAAGCGATCGCGGTATTCTACCGCTTCTGGGCGCACTTCGGTCGATCGAATTGACTACTGCCAATTTTTTGCCGCATTCGATCGATCGAATTGGCTACTGCCAATTCGTCACTACATTTGGTTGATCGACCGATCGACCAAACCTAGGCTGAACTTGATTTTTTCAGTCTTCTTTTTGCGCGCTTCGTTTTTGGGTTCCGGCCTTCAACGTGCGTCAACTTGGAGAGCTTTCCATGTATTTTTTAGACTCGTTCAAGACGTCTTTGGTGCACACGTCGAACTTCGGGAGATTTCCACGATGAACCCGAACGCGTCGATCAATGTCCGTTTGATTTTCCGATTTCTCTGATATTTTCGATCGAGGACATTGAGCGCTAACCGATATGGAACCTGAAAATATTTCTCAATGAAACATTAGTTCCAAGTTTGTTATCATCAAAATCGAGATTAATATTAAGATAGAAAACCTTAGGCCAATAATATAGTGAATAAAAAAATAGTTTGTGCAACTCAAACAAAATTATTTGTTTTCTTTAGTTAATCAAATAACCGAACATTATGAAGACGGCGATAATGAGATGCATACTAGTTATAGACACTAGTTCAAATTGCACATCAATATCTCTAATTTGGTGCCTCTCATAATCTATCTTATTCTAATTGCCTCGTTGCCGCAAATATATAAAAACATTCCTCTACTTCTACTTATCTTAATATTAATAAAAAATATTTAAAATATTCTTAATATTTTGAAATTGATATTTTAATTATATATATATATAAGGTGTTTTCCTCAATTAGAATAAAAAACCTCAAAATTTCTTAAAATCTAATATAGTACGTGTATGACATTCTCCAAATCAAAATCAAATTTAAAAATATTCAAAATATTCCTATACTAAAAAATAATTATTTTGATTATGTAAATATATCATAAAATCTCTAAAAAAAATTAATGAATAATTTTTTAATCATCTTTTGAAAATTTTAGGATGCATTTTCATAGTTGAATGATCACTTTCAAGAGTTTCAAGTGATTATTTTAATCATAAAAATATATTTTAAAATAAAAAAAATATTGAATAATTTATTGTGATTTTTTATAGAAATTTTAAGATGTATTTTCATAATTAAAATGACTATTTTAAACAGTTTTAGTACAATGATATTTTGAGTATTTTTTGAATTTAATTTTGATTTTGAAAATTTTAGATATTATATTCAATTTTAAGAAATTTTGAAATTTTTTATTCTGATTTAAGAAAATTGTTATATATATATATATATATATATATATGGAAAGAACATCCAATTATATTATCCTAAAGTGGTGTAATTAATGCAGCAGTTATTATCATGAGATAATATAGAAAAAAATACCGGATCATGCAGGATTGCTTTCATGGAGACAAAATTTGTGCTCCAATTTAACATGCAATTGTGACATTTACAATTATAGTGGGGTGATGCCACTTCATTATATATTATATTAGAGTTAATTTCATTCTAATTATTAAAATTTACATTTATTTTCATTTTATATCATGAATTTTAAATATCTCATTTTGATTCTGGAGTTTTTAAAAAAATTCTTACTTTGACTATTAATAATTTGAAAAATCTTACTTTGGTACCTTTATCAAAATATATAAATATCAAGGCTAGTATATTATATATATATAATTATAAATAAAATTTAAATATGAGATGAAAAAACAAAAAGAATGATGAAGGACCACATGGGAAGAAAAGAATAGTGTGCAGGGACTAATTTGTATATGGGACGGACATGCCGACATGCTTGTTTGCCGTACAGTGGGTGGGGGGTTGGGCACAACCTTCTCCTGCCTCACACTCACAGCTAGTCACACTCACACGAGTCCGTGTCGGATTCTTCTGTTTGTCGTGGAATCACGTTCCCAAGTTGATGCTACGGTTCAGAGTGGTTGCTGACTACATATCATGTATGTGATATATTTTGTTCCAGTTTGACTTTTAGGTCATCCTGTAAATCTATTCTAATTTGACTCGCATTAATTTAATTGCCGATTTTATATGTAATCGATTTGGATAAGTTTTTTAATAAATGACCACTAATATAATTTAACAAAAAATGGTTAAGAGAATTATTTTTTGAATGGTAGATCAGGAGATTTCAACTGACATCCTTTTCTACCCAATACTCGAAAGGATGAGTATCAACGAAGATTCGCTACACTCGTACCATGGAGAACTTGTGAGTTTCTCGGAGGCTCGGGTGGACGTCAAGGGCTATTTATGACGGGCAATAACGTTCGGCTCTCCACTAGGAATGAGGATGATAGACATACAATTCATCGTTGTTCATTGCGTAAGCCCCTCCTTAAATAACTTGGGAGCCGTCGTATCGACTCCCCATCTCGACATCAAATTTCTTATCTCGGAAACAGAGGTAGGGATAATTCATGCAGACCGAAAGGAAACTCGTGCGTGCTACAATGAATGCCTGAAGCTCTTGCCGGTGGAACTCCTATCCCGAATCTCATACATGGATCCTAGGGGAGACATCCAAGAGCGGCCACAGTCCGCCGACGACATAAAACTTGTGCAAATCAGGACATCCCTCGAACAAGTAACTTATGCGGGAGCACACCTCCCCGACAAGCACAAAGCTCAACTCGGCACTCTACTCAGAGACAACACCAACCTCTTCGCATGGACGCCAACCGATATGCCAGTGACAGATCCCTAGGTCATATGCTATAGACTAGCCATTGACCCCTGAGTCAAACTCGTGGCCCAGAAGAAAAGAAAGCTCGGAATCGAGCGACAACATACATCCCTTGAGGAAATCGGAAAGCTACTAAAAACAAAATTCATCAAAGAGATCTGATTTACCACGTGCCTCGTAACTATCGTAATGGTCAAGAAGCACTCGTGAAAATGACGAATGTGCGTCGACGCAGGCCTCAATAAGGTCTGCCCAAAGGACTCTTACCCTGTCATACCCCAAAGTACAACTCGTACCCCGATGCCTAACCCAACCAAAAGAAAGAACCACCACATACAGTGGCGGAGCCAGTATAATGTCAGAGGGGGCAATTCCCCCCTTTGACATTGGTCTTCTTTTATATTATATATATATATATATATATATATATATATATATATATATATATATAAGTATTTTATTACATAAATAGATTAAATTGCCCCTTCTGAAAATATTATAAAATGCTTCTTCACGTGTGATTTTATATTTTGTCCCTCCTGAGATGATTTTCTGGTTTCACCCCTGACCACATAGAAATCCTGAACAAACTCATAAAATAGAAGCCATTTTTCTAACACAAATTTATTAAATAAATAAGAATTTTAATAACAATCCCAAGCCAACATGTCCAAAATAAAAGAATCGAGTCTAATTAACAATAATAAAATCCTTCACTTAGATGCGGAAAATAAGTCTAACATAGACTCATAAGACTAAAACATAATGACCCTACAGACTTGGGTATATATCCCCTGACCACGACGTGTCACGAGATCCGCTGTCTCTGACGTCACCAGCTGCGCTACTGCACCCCAGTACCTGTCCGATCACACTCCGGTGCTGCAGGATAGAAATATAAATAGTAAGTCTAACTAAGATTTAGTGAGTGACATAATTCCCTACTTCCCTATTCATTAATTCAACCAGTAAATAAACAAGCTTACAAAGTTACAAATATACCTCATGTGTAGAAATAAGATTATGTCAAAAATAAATATCAAATAAAGCATCCATTTATACATATAGCAGCAATTAGCATGAGCATAATCATAAAGAAAAACCATCAGGATATAAACACTATAACAACTCATTCAACCTTCCATACAAGCCACCCGGGTTGGTCGTTAGTGTGGCAGTGCTGATGAGCTTCCCGGTCCAGGGACCTGTCGGTCCAAAAATTTAGGGACCCGTCGGTCCTACAAGTTAGGTGTTGATCACCTCTATTTCAGCGTACTTTCCGCTCTTGCCACCCGAGTCGATCGTCAGTGTGGTGGCTGACGAGCTTCCCGGTTCACATCCACAAGCACATCCAGGCATTTATAAATCAATCAACAATATATGTAAAGATTAAATAAATACATAATTCCCTCATGCCGGTAAACCTCGCTACGGCCTAAGGATGTCAACGGGGCGGGGCAGGTACAGGGGGCGCCTACCCGTTACTCGCCCCGCGAAATAAACGAGTACCCGCTACCCGTTTATATATTCCTCGTGGGTATCAAAAATGGATACCCATTTAATTACCTGCGGGGGACGGATACCCACGGGTATTGGCGGATATCCATGACACTTTAAAAATATATAAATTATAATATTTTAATAACACTTTAACTCTTCAAGTATTTTGATAAATAATTTCAAGTATAACAACTTTATTTTGATAAATACACAACATTTTAAAAACAACATTATCATAAGTTTTCAAAATATAAAGTATATATGAGTATTGAATTAGGTTAGGGTTTTTTTAGTATATGTACCAAGGATAATATTGTAATTTACTAATTTTCGCGGGTAACGGGTACCCGCGGGTATGGGTACTATAATACCCGTACCTGCCCCATATAATAAACGGGTAAGAAAAATTATCCGCGAAATTCCCGCGGATAGAAAATTACCCTTCATAAACAGGTAAATACCCGCGGGTACTCACCTAAACGAGTAATATTGTCATCCCTACTAGGGCCACTAGGGTCCTTGATATCCACGTACAAGTAGGCGCATGATCCAAGATAAGAACAACATATAGATGATAAATAAACTAACTAGTCTCATGCACAATATAAATAAACAATACCAATTATTCTATAATCTTATGCAAGAGAAAAACCAAATATAATTTTCATCCTATTTCTTGTTTATGGGCCGGCTTAGATTCGAATTTCCTCACCCCCAATTTATGATTACATGAGTTTTTACAAAAATTAAATAGCATGTTAAGGAGAGCTTAAATTCCATGTGTCTCTAACTCTTCCCTAATTATGATTATCTTTCTAATCAAATTTAATAATTTTACAATGCGGTATAATCCTGATCAACAAAGTTAAGAACTCTAATTTATTGTACACTAATCCAAACTCATCAATTTAACGTTAAGCTCCTCAAACCTTGTCCTAGAAAGGGGCGGCATGCTCCCTAATTTACCTAAAGTCATGCAGCCACCTAGTTTAATCAAAACAGTTGATGCTTTCTAGTGAGAATTATTTCTATCTAACAAGCAAATCTAGGAATTAAACCATAGATATCATGGGATAAATTTTTCATGATGGGAAGAGGGTTTAAACCACTCACCGGAGAAGCAAACCCTAGATAAAATCCTTAAGGAAAGGGGTAGCGGTAGGAATCAAGGAACAAGGAAGGAGGGTTTAAACCACTCACCGGAGAAGGGAATTAAAAAGAAAGATGGTCCTCCACGCTCCCACAAGTCCGAATGCATTGTCCAGTTTCATGTCCTCCCACATCTTCTCATTCCCTCTCGTGTAACCCAAGATTTAGTCATCAAAATCCGATCTCCACCGTTCACATCCAGGATCGAGGAGTCTCGAACATGTTTCCCAAATTTCAGTCCTATCAGCCACATGATGTGGTCCCTATTGCCCGAATCGCGGAACTCGACATAGCAGAATTCTGGAGAAGAAACCAAAAACAGGGCCTCGGTAATTCCATGATAGCGATAGATTCGGCCGTCAAAAACCGATCACCACTCATCCGAATGTGAATTAAGAAGTCTAAAACTTACAGTCCAAATTTCATTACGATCCAACCACGGAAACTCCGCCGATAGCATAGTTTGCAAACGTCTGACGCCGTAAAGACCACTCTGCCGAGATTCCTCCCTCCCTCTCCATGCGTGTGTCTCTTCCTATGGACGTCCAAGGGGATGTGTGTGGCGGCTGCTATGAGCTGCACACCCTGAGGGAAGAGGTATAAATATTAAAACCTCAATCGCCAAATGACTAAAGTATCCCTTAACTTAAGTCAAGTCTAAAATAAACCATAACTCGATCAATACAAGTCCGATTCGAGTTCCGTTTGAACCACCAGACTCGTCTCGACCCAACCACTCATCTAAGGACCAATCAATTTGGATAAGTTAATTAAATTATCATTTTTAAAAATACTCGGGTGTTACAAACCCGTTGCAAAGCATAGACAAATTTGTCGATGGCTACTCGGGACACCAATATCTAAGCTTCATGGACGCCTATTCGGGCTACAATCAAATCCGGATGCACCCGAAAGATGAAGAGAAAATGACCTTCATTATCAAGCACGCAAACTTCTATTACAAGGTGATGCCCTTCAGGCTTAAAAACGTAGGAGCCACGTATCAACGCCTGATGAACAAAGTCTTTGAAAAATAAATTGGTCGCAACATGGAAGTGTACATCAACGACATGGTTGCCAAAACGCCGACCATTGGAAACCACTACAATGATCTCATCGAGATCTTCAGCCAGCTCAGACACTACAATATGAGATTAAACCTGGAAAACTACGTCTTCGGAGTTCACAGCAGCAAGTTCCTCGGCTTCATGTTAACACATCGAGGGATTGAAGCCAACCCGGAGATGTGTCGAGCCACCGAAGAGATGCAAAGCCCGCACAACATCAAGGAAGTACAACAACTATGGGGAGGATGGTCGATCTATCCAGATTCCTCTCCAGGTCAGCCAACTGAGCCACTCCTTTCTTTAAAATTCTAAGAAAGAAATAGGGCTTCCACTGAGATGAAAAATGTGAATAAGCCTTCGAGGAACTCAAACACTTCCTTACCATCCCACCGGTCCTGGACAAATCACAATAGGGAGAAACCCTCTTCCTCTATCTCACGATCACAAAAGCGCCCTCAACTCGATCCTGATTCGAGAGCAAGAAAAGGACCATAAACCAATTTACTTCATCAGCAAAGTTCTCCAAGGACCAAAAATCAGATACCAAAAGCTTGAAAAACTCGCATTCGCTCTAGTCATTTTAGCTCGAAGGCTGAGACCATATTTCCAGAGCCACTACATTCAGGTACTCACTGAGAAGCCCATCCGGTAGGTGCTGACTAAGCTCGAACTCGGAGAATGATATCACAATCAGTGGAGCTTTCAGAATTCAGTATCAAATATCAACCCAAAGGTCCCGTCAAGGCCCAAGCGCTGGCTGATTTTGTTGCCGAGTTCACCAACCAAGGAGATACTCCCAACCAGGAGGAAACCTAGGTGTTGTTTATGGATGGCGCTTCCAACAAAAAGGGAAGCAAGGCAGACATCATTTTGGAAAATGGTCAAGGAATCGCGCTAGAGCAATCTCTTCAATTTTAGTTTAAAGTCAACAACAATCAGACGGAGTATGAAGCTTTAATAGCTGGATTAAAACTCAAGCAAAAATTGAAATCTCGAAGCATCATCGTAAAAAGTGACTCACAGCTTGTTGGGAGAAAAACACTAGAGCCGACTTGTTATCCAAACTTGCTAGCACCAAAAAAATCCAGAACAACAGGTCGGTCATTTAACAAGTCCTCGAACACCGGAGCATCAACCGGCTGACACCACGACCGAAGTCCAAACAGTTGAATAAGGCGTGTATTGGAGAACCCTTACATTAATTACCTTAGGCAGGGCGAAATCCCGAAAGGCACCCCAACCCGGGGAGATTCAAAAGAATGCAAGCTTGCTCCAAACTGGGAAGGCCCCTATCGGATCACAGAGGTCCTTAGAAAATGTGCCTATAGAATAGTAGAACTCCTCAGGTGGCACACCCATTGGTCCTCGGCCTTACATACGGCCTTCGTCTCAGTCCGGCATGCTCCCAACGGACAACACGACCCTAAGCGCGCCTATCGCGAGCTTGGTTTTCACCGAGTCTGGTCATCAGCTCTAAACGCGACCTTCGGCCTGGCCCGACACACTCTCAAACAAATAGCTCAATCCCAAGCACCTTCGTCATAAACGGTAAAATTATAGTTTAAATACTACACCATTCCAAACATGCAGGAAACAACCTTTCAGGCAAAAAGGAAGACATATCTTATATTTCATAAAATCCCACGAAAGGGGTACATACAAGCCCACATGGGACTATTCAAAGAAAAAAACACTTTCAAGCAGCACACCCAAGATGGACGTCAAGAGAGATAAGCAAGAAATTAAGTTACGACTCAAACTCCTGCTCCCACGATCCGGCGGTGTGTGCAAATTGGGTCGGGAAAGTCCTCGAAACCCTAGAGTTGGAAGGACAGGCAGAGAAAGAATTCAAAGTGGCGATGGGCAAATCCAAGGACCGCTGACAAGGGTTCTAAGCTAGCATGTTGTTCCCTAAAAACGATGAAAACATGCCTCGTCTTCGTCGTAAGCACAATTGTACAGACCTACACTTGGAACTCTTTCTCCTGGACGGATCCTTAAGCCCAATGGTACAAACCCATGACAAGCGGTGAACCCCTCGCCGAACGAAAAATGGCCTCTGATAGGATGGCCATGTCCGACGCCTCCCAATCTATGATTTCCATAGCACACAACAAAGTAGATGGCTATTTATAGGTCCGAGACACAAACCGTCGCCATTATTGACGGATCTACAATACTCCTTTTCGTCAAAGACATAACTACCATTAATACCTCACTCAGT
The DNA here is from genome assembly GCA_034359265.1 of Canna indica. NCBI lineage: Eukaryota > Viridiplantae > Streptophyta > Magnoliopsida > Zingiberales > Cannaceae > Canna > Canna indica. The sequence continues at coordinate 54,516,731 of CP136896.1, forward strand.
GCTTGGCACGTAGTCTTCCAAACTCCGCGTCGTTCACCTCTAGACTCCGACCAAGCCCGATCGAACTGGACCTAGCAACGCCGCGCCGTTCACCTCGAACTAAATCATGCGGCCCTGCCCAGGGGGCTCTGCCCAAGCAACACCTTTGAGCTAGACTCAAGCTAAGTCAAACGGCTCCATTCGGGGCACCCACTCAGCCAAACATAGACTCCTACGTCTTCCCTTATCACGAGGGACATGCCATCATAAGCCTGACATATGCGGGATTGGCCTCGACCCATCCTGGGCAATAATCCAAGCGAGATTATCGGGTAGTATAATCACCTCCACCTGCAATATATACAGACGTTGTGCACCCAGATAACCCTAAGTTCAAATTTTCGTAATCTCTACCTTGAAGTCACCCTAACTTGGGAGTCAGAGTGACTTTTGCAGGTCCAACGGTGTGTGCAACCTAGGTCAGGGAAGCCCTCGAAACCCAGTCGTTGGAAGGACATGCATAGAAGGAATTCAAAGTGACGACGGACAAAGCCAAGAACCGCTAACAAGGGTTCTAAGCCAGCATGGTGTTCCCTAAAAACTATGAAAACATGCCTCACCTTCATCGTAAGCCCAATTGTACAGACCTACACTTGGAACTTCTTCTCATGCTCCGATCCTTAAGCTCGACGGTATAAACCCATGACAAGCGGCGAACCCCTCGCCGAACAAAAAACAACCTCTGATAGGATGGCCATCTCCGACGCCTCCCAATCCAAGATTTTCATAAGACACAACAAAGTAGGGGGGTTATTTATAGGCACGAGACACAAACCGTCACCATAACTGACGAATCCACAATACTCCTTTCCGTCAAAGACATAACTACCATTAATGCCTTGGAAAATGATTGCCCAATCCCCATTCATGATCACTTTCTCCTAAGATATATCTGCAGTACATATGGCGCACATTCAGGAGAGTTGTCCCATACGTCACCTCCGACCCGAATACCAAAGCAAAGATCACGAACCCACATCGAAACCAGCCAAGGATATAAAGGCTAATCTCACTCAAAGCTTGGCACGCAGTCTTCCAAACTCCGACCAAGCTCGGGGGTTGTGAACTCTACTAGAACTATTGAGCCCGGTCGAACTAGAACTAGCAGCGCCTCATCGTTCACCTCGAATCAAACCATGCAGCCCCGCCCAGGGGGCTTCGCCCAAGCAACACCTTTGAGCCAGACTCAAGCTAAGTCAAGCAACTCCATCCGGGGGACCCACTCGGCCAAACATGGACTCGTACATCCTCCCTTATCACGAGGGAAATGCTATCATAAATCCGACATATCCGGGATTGGTCTCGATCTATTCTGGGCAACAATCATAGCACGATTACCGGGTAGCATGATCATCTCTACTTGCAATATATACAGACGCGGCGCATCCAGGTAACCCTAGTCCCCCTCAATCGGTGTTGAACCAGACACGGAGATAAACCAGACCGGACTGGAAGATCCCAACTCTGAAGTAGGAACATCGGGATTTAACGCCACACACAGACCCGCTGGCGGAACCATCTCACAACCTGACATTTGAAGGGGAAGGAGGAGACGCGTGAAAGCCCCGACTTGGCAAACCTAGAAGCATGGACAATATTCAAGTCGACCAAGAACCCGATGCCTCGTTAGATGCATGTACCATGGGGACCACTTCGCCGTATGCTCGATGGTATAGATGGTCGGAATCCCATCTCCTGCCTTCATTTTTAAGCCCGTTGGTATAAACCCACGACGATCGACGAACCATTCGTCAATAAGACAAAAACAAACCCCGGAGGGTTGACGATATTTGAAATCTCTAATTCCATGTTTTCCAATATATGCAACATATAGGGGGCTACTTATAGAACCAAAACAAAAACCACTGCTTCGATAAGCAGTTCCATATCTTCACGGGCGAAATCACGTTCCGTCAATTCGCAGATGGCGTTCAAAATGCCTCGAGAACCGTCTATAGGATCTTTACTAATAATTACATTTCTGTCAAGCTATATCTATCCTACAGGTGGAAAACGTCTGGAAGAGCACCCTCATCTTCCACATAAATATCACATCCAGCTCGAATAATGAAGAGCCACATAAGAGGCCTTGCACCCTACACGTGACAATAGCCCAGCCAAACATCTTTTCGACTAGTCGAGGTCGTAAGCCGACATCACTTAGAGCTCGACACGTAGTCCTCCAGACCCTGACCGAGTTCAAGGGCTGTGGATTGAACTAGTACTATTGGGTTCGGTTGGATTAGACCCAACATGGCCCTACAATTCAAATCGAGCCAAGACCAGACGGCTCCGCCTAGAGACTCGATCCACCCAACCATACTCCTTAACCTGACTCGAGCCAAACTTAATGGCTCCGCCTGACGGCTCCACACGATTGACCATATAAGGACTTTCACGTCATTCTTTATCACGAGGGATACACCATTACAGGCCCGTTATCACCGGGATCAGCCTCGATCCATTCTGAGCAATATCCCCATGAGATTGTCGGACAGTGTCATCACCTCTACCAGCAATAAATACAGACACGGCACGCCTCAGGTAACATAAATTTCAATTTCATTACATCCACATTGGAGTCCTACTAACTTGAGTGTCGCGATGTCTTTTGCAGATCCCCCACCTTCGGAGTTGCACTTGACCAAAAGAGATATTAAGTCAGATCAAATTATTCCGATCCTCCTCAAGTAAGAACAATTTCACACAAAAAAATTCTATAAGGAGAATCATCGTAGATCCGGAGGGGACCTAGCCCGAAGAAGAGGGGAGGTCCATAGGGGGCCACCTTTTTCTCTTCTTAACTGAAAATGTTTGGCACGGGAAATTCTTTTATCACGTCCAAAGTCACAACCAATTTCAACTTAGATTATTTCTTCGGAAAAAAATCATCCTACCTTATATTATTTGACATTCTTCATATGTAGACTGTACCAATGGGTTATAAACTTTATGAATTTAGAAGGTGAATGTTGATGTTGTAATTTGATAACTTGCTAGAAGACAAATTACTTAAAAGTTATGCACGACAAGACACAACAGTTTTCACGAAAATATTAAATATTTTAAAAATAACTATTAAATCAAACATCAATAATAAATAATCATAGCTTGATGCTAAAATTAAAGACGTATAGAAAATCTATACGGTCGTTGGTAATAATAATTAATGATGTGACAAATTTATATAATGTTTGAATAAAATAGAAATGACGTAACATTATATTATAAATCGAGCGAAAATTGAAAATGAAATGTCGACATTTTTTAATGCGGTCATTAATTTACTGGACCAGATTCAGTCCAACAACTTTTCCACAGCTATCAATTCAACTCAACCTAATCATTCAGCAGCACTTGTATCAACTTCATCTTCCCTTCCACTGGGTGAACGGATTCGAATATTCGGTATATTTTATGATACCCAAATTTATTTAGTATAGGATCGGTTTTTAGATTTTAAAATCGAATCCTATTTTATTATAATATGAAATCAGACTCTATCTGAAATCACAGGTTTCAATTTCGAATACCCTATTGGAACCTGTTCATTTACTGAACGGATTACAGAACATGTTTCAACAGGTTCCAAAATAAATTTCAATATAATACAGACGATTTCGAATACCGATTCCGATTTCGAGTACCCGATGTGTTGGACCCGGAATCAGAACCAATTTTAATTGGTTTCTTAATTTTTATTTTGGATCTTATCCGAATTTATTTTGGATCTATCCAAAACCTACCCGATATAGTAGGTTCCAACCTATTCCTGAATATAAGCGCATGCACACCCCTATCTTCCACTATCCATTTCTTTCAATTATAAGCGCATCCCCAAAAAAATCACCACAAGTGACATGCCCACATTCCCACTTGGCTTAATTATAATTATCTACATATTTTGATTGCATATATTTTAATTATATTTCTAACGAGGACGACTATAGATATACACAAAAATTGATCGAAAAAACTGAGATAACGAGGTCTAAATTGAGAGAAAATTAATAAGAAATCAACGTGCTCTTCCTTTCATCTTCTTGACCTACAAAATTACAGGCTTCATGGCCTGAAAGTGAGAGAGAAGGAAAGCAATCGCACTAATTCATGCCTTCCTCGTCACATTGACTGTGGTTTTGGTTCTTGCTCTGTGTCTCCTGCAACTCCTTGGTCTTCTTCCTCCCTCTTTTCTTCACCGCCATTCTCCTTCCCACCCTGAGACGAAGCCCGGCTCGACACCGGCGTCGCCAGGAACGTCGGCTTCTCGTCCCCCGCCATGATGACCACTATCTTCGTCTCGTAGCGCGCCGGCAGAAGCGCGGCAGTAGCCACTGGTTTGACGTACAGCTCGACGGCACCACCGCCCGCCTCAGCGTTGTCGTCGTCGCCGTTTCCGCCGTCGAGGTAGCCGGAGAGCTTCCAGTAAGAGCACGCGAGAATAAGGAGCGCGAAGGCAATAAGCCCCAGCATGGCGGCGAAGCCGCCGAAGAGGTACGGCACCGGCGAGTGCCAGGCCGAGTGGCTGCCGCCGCCGCTGGCTCCCCCGGTTGACACCGCCGGCCCTGACACTGCCGCCACCGTCGGGGCATTGAAGCCGGAGGCGCCCCTCATTTCTTTTACCTTGATTAATATATAACTCAGCACTTCAATTCTCTTGTCTCTTTTGTTTCTTTTGTGGCTTCAAGAGAGGAGATAAAATGGTGGAGGGAAAGAAGGGCGATAAGAGAGTATTTATAAAAGATGAAAAGGGTGAAATTGAAATTAATTACAAGACTTGGCATTCTTATATATTTACCCTCGTTTGAAATTTAAATAAATTACTTGCAATGTTCTAAAAAGCATAAGGACCATTTTGTAATATATATATATATATATATATATATATATATATATAAATTAATGTGAGTGCAGAATTTGATGCAATTTTCTTATTTGTTATGTAATCATGTATTAATCAGCACCAAAAATCAGAGTGAAACTACAATTAAACTTCGTTGTGAACTAAAACTTTGAACTTTACGGTGTATTGAACTTTAAGGTCAAATTGAAATTAATTTTTATTTATTAAGGTAAATCTGCCATTACCAAAATTGTAACTTATTATTTTGGTTTCACCAAAATAGGAACATGGAAAAGTTTTCACGAAAATCAAAATCAAAATTTCCAGTATATCGTAATTAAATGCCCTTGTGTGCTATTTTAGTAAATTAAATAGAATATTGAATACTATTTTATCTTAGTGAAATAACATACTAAATATAAAAAATTCTCAACCCCTTCTATTGTCTCCTCTCTTGTTCCTCACCGCCGCAGCCTGCCATGGGACGCATCATTGCCATCAACCTCAACAGTCAAAACATTCCATCTTCTTCTTTTGTCTCTTCTCATGTTCCTCACGATTGCTGGTGCCTTAAGAACTTTCAAAACAACAAGAAATTCCAATCCTTAATTTCTTTGTCTATTCTCTTGTTCCCATCACGAACACCAAGGTTTGAAAGAGAGGGAAAAGAAAGAGGAGAAAAAGATCAAATAAGGGTGTTAGTGTTTCATATCAATCGAATATGGCTAATTAAAAAAGGACGATGTGAAGGAAGAAAATGTAGAATCGCCGCAAAGGGCAGATGTTGGTGTAAGCCAGGAAGAGGTATATAAAATCAATTTTTGTGTGTGTTAGTATACTGTTTCACCGAAATGGAAATACTCCATTTTATAAAATTAAAATATAAAAGCATTTATGGTATACTTACTCTATCCATTTTCATCTGTAAACATCACTTGATTGGGTTGGGGGAGAGAGGTGCAACTAATACATTAAGCAAAAGAATTGTTAATTGATGAGGTTCTTCGTGATAATTCGTAGGCAGGCAAATTGGAGAGATGCAATTGGATGAACGGGTGAAGAGTTATCCACATGAAGGGCCCTCGTACATTATGTTAGGGTTTTGTCCTCTCAACTTTAGAGCTAAGGCGATGGAGAGAGGTGTAGAGTGCATGTATGGCGAAAACTGGGGTGGGGATGGAGAGTGACATGATATCAAATATAGGAAATGGGCATTGGAGAGAGAAAAGGTGGTGGGGCTCTGTCTTCATCATCTTCTTCTTCTCCCAATTATTTGTGGTTTGGCATAAGAGAATGAAAGGACGAGGAGCCCCACTCAGATATGGCAACATGTATTTTAACTTGCTTGTTGCTATTGTATTTGATGGCCCAATTAAGGATGGTGGGGGAGGGCAATGCAATTAACCTACTATATGCATATGAATATAGCTAGGGAAAATAAATTTTACATGTCCAAGGATTAAGAAAACAAACACGTCTATCAGTGGCAGAGTCGGGTATAGGGTGCAAGTGAGCCGAGATGCTCGCAAGCTACTTGGGATTGACTCGATGAAAATTCTTAACTCAATTCGATCTTGTCGAGCTCGAGCTAATCAATATTCGGCTCGAGGAGCTCACGTGCTTAATCGAGCTTTACATGTGAGCTTAAGTTCATGCTCATTCACGAGCTCAATAGAATAAGAGCACATAGAGCTCAATCTCGAGCTAAGCTTAATTGAGCTCATTCATGAGCTCACTCAAGCTTGAAAAAATAAATGAGCCTAATTACGAGTCGAGCTCGAGTTGCTCAAACATAGCTCGAGCCTGAAGATCAAAACTCGATCGACCTTGAGCTTAGCATTTTCTTAACAAATCGATCGAGCTTGCCTACACTCGAGTTCGACTCGGCTCAATTACAACTAGCCGCGTCCTGGAGGTAGGAGTCAAAAAAGGGGGCAGACTCAAGTCGACGGATGACCAAAAATATTATAATTGATAAAATAATTAAACATTTGTTTCAAAAGAAAATTCATTATAATATATATATATATGTGTGTTATAATAAAATATTATCCACGCACAATTTATAAACATACAAACATAACTTAAAAAAATTACAATTCTTTTTGACGAGTTTTTATGTGTTGATAACATTGCATAATGGTCTCATTGTCAATTATATTAAAAATATTTTTCTCAACAAATGTATACCTGGTGGGTTGCATTGCATGAAGAGGAGATGCACGCAAAGTCATGGCGTAGAGAGTTGCACGCAAGGATGGGTGATGCACAAGAAGCCATGGTCGCCCATGCGAGGACAATATTAGCTAGTGCTGGTGTGAACATAGGGATGAGGCAGGCAACTCTAATAGCATCGAGAGAGAAGAAAATGAACAAGAAATGAGGACAAAATTAGATATTAAGCTCTCTAACTTTTCTTATTGATTTTTGAATTATTTTAAAAGATAAAAAATAATAGATCGCCGGTGGCAAGGAAGAAAGGGGCCTGCACAATTAGATTCGTCGGATGAAGAAGGATGAAGAAGGATGAAGAAGAGTAGTACGGCACGAGTTTGTCACGGCTGGGGAAGAATCGGGCGGCACAAAGGGGGAATTGGATGGGAAGAGTCGCGTGCTTGCAAACTTTTGTCAGGTTGAGATAACAAAAATAAGGGCGCAAGTTTTGTCGGCTGGGGGAGAGGTAAAAGTTGGTCGACTGAAAAATAAGAGGGAATGAAAAAATATAGGGTTTTCTAAATTTTACCAACAAATATATGTATCCGTTGGTGATTTTATTGGTAATACCAACAAAAAAACATCGATTGATAATAAATCCGTCGGTGAAACCTTGTTTTCTTATAGTGAAGTAAGCGAAAATAAGAATGTAAATTTGATAAGCACAACATAGTAGACAATGCAAACACAAGTATTTATAGTGGTTCGGCAACCTTACCTACTCCATTACTTAAACATTTTGTTTAGGATTTTAAACTCAACTCTACTATAAGTTAATGTTTACACCGAAAGCAACTTCTCACCTCACTTCTCCTAAGACACCCTAATCAAGTGTACAAGAGTGGATTTATATCTTTACACCAAGGCAACCACTCAACTCTTGACCTACTTAACGTAGGTCAAATACACACTTCAACATATACAATAATGAACATCAAATAAAAATTAACGCATAGCTCCAAACAAGTAGTACGTCCTAGTTCCTCTTGATGCCTCAAGATGATGAATTAATCAAGTCTATGGCTCAATCAAGAATGACATTGTAGGAAACTAGGGTTTGATAAAAGATGGTTTTTCAAAACTTTGTAATCTCGAAGGATGACTCAAGGAACACTAGGAACTGGTAGGAAGGCAAGAAAGACATTTTTATAGGCAGATAAGAGAGTGTGGCTCGGGTTCTACAGGTTCCAACAGTCATATTCGATCTTTACGATTGGGATCTCCAATCAAATCAAGGATGAATCTCGATCGATTGAGGATTGTCCCAAGATTGGCCAATAGTTAGTCTTGATTTTTTTTCGATTTCTATTTTCTCAATTTTCGAATCACGATTTCAGATTTTGGAGTTCATTAACATCATATAGAGAATATACATCAATTCTAGACACCCTAAACCTAGACACATTTTGTCGACGTTAACGCACCAATCAATGTTCATCTAATTTTTTTGATATCACATTGATTTTTTGATCGCAGACGTTTTACACAACTTAACTTCAAACATGTAACAATCATGCTCAAATACATCGTTAGACATTATTTATTATCATTAAAATATTTTCGAAGAATAATTAAGTGCGAGGGTGAAACCTTGGCCGACACTTTAAACAAATTATACATAGGTATTATCAAAGTCAAAATTATTTGTAATTCTACTTAATTAGTTCTATGAAAAATTTAAATTATAGTGGTTGTGGAGAATTATGAAAGGATAAGAATAATAATATACTATTTAGGAGTTTTGTTATAAGATATTTTTTTTCATTATATCCTTTTATATTCTCTCACATATCTATATAATTTACAAAACCTTTAAATTTAAGAATTATATAGGAGAAATTATTTACTATTTAGTTATATAACATAGCATTTTGCAAAGTATATAACCCTTTTAATATTAGAACTAATTAATTAATTAGTTAGAAAGGTATAATAGTCCATGGAAAAAAATGTTTCCCTCGTTATTTAAATCACTTGAGGTTATGCTGCAGATCAATGCCATTTTCATCTCTACTCTAGCTCAACGTATTAAAGATCGAAACCGAAAGATAATTAATTTTGTCATGAATGCCGACATTCACTAATGTTGTCACAAATGTGATAGTGAATTTTTTAAATAAATAAAGATAATTTTTATTTAATTATTTTGATAATTTTTTTAACAAAGATAATATATACTGAGATTTGAATTTTAAATTTTTATAAAATATAAAAATTATTATCACTCACCGTACTACTCACTGTTAGCTAATTGACTAATTTCTTTGATTGTTATGCAACAAGACGTTGGACATGAAATAAAAGTAGATAGGGAAGGTCTGAGTGACTTTTGAAATTTGGAGGAGATATTCCTGTAATTTAATTTATCTAAAGTACAGAAAATTAAAGCTCTGTAGATTTTCTTATTTATTTACCATGAGGTAATTAATGTGTATTGACTAAAAACATTTAGCTACATAAATTAGCATCTTTGTCATAGATGGTGACAGTGTTCGCTCAGTGCTCCATGAATCAAAATTGCCCACAATTTGCAGCTGGAGATGCCATGTTCTCCCATTGGCCAAACCTGGATAACAAGTACTTCCCTCCGATATATATATTATAATGTAATGGAGTATTAAGTGGCCTCCATCAATTATTTTTTTTATATACCAAAAATACATCCAATAAATAACCCGGTGAGAGCTTGGACCAAAAAAAGTTAAAATACAAAATAGACTCCAATTTCGAAGGTCGAATCGAGTGCCAAACAAACTGAGTCAAAACACAAAATATACAACGATTGATGGCGGTGAAGCTGTCGGACCAGCGGAGCTGTGGCATGAGAGATGTAGGAGGCGGCGGCGGGATCGTGCAAGGGGAGGGAAGGGAGTTAGGGTTTAACTAATACGTGGGTTTTATAACGGGTCAAATTCGAGATAAGATATAAAAAATTTGGATCCATTAATATTTAAACCCGATTTGCTTCTTTAAGTCAAACGGGTTGGATCTAAAATTTATTTTACTTATACTGATCTATTAAGATCAAACCCACGAACCCAACCATCCATTAAATTAAAATCCGACCTAGATTTCAAGTTAAATTAAATTGGGTTATTTGCTTTGGTTCATTTCAATTAAGCTAGTTTATTTCAAAATTGATCCATTTCAATTTATATTGCAGTCGGTTCACGTAAATTCGAAACCGGTTGATATAAATTCGAATTGGTTTGGCCCAATCAAAGTAAAATTTAGTCTCGGTTCAACCAAATCTGGTCCGAACCATAAATTTGAATTTGGTTCAACACAGGTTTAGGATAATTGGGGTCTGGTTAACTAAAAGTAGGTTTGGTTCACTGAAATTAGATCCGGTTCAATGCAATTGGGTTTGGTTTTGCACTAATTTAGGTCTAATTTCACTGCTTCATCACTGGTTTATGTTAATTTAGACCGATTCAGTGCAATTGATAAGCGGTTCATTAGGTTTCTTAATTGGTTCACTAAAATTAGCATTTGGTTCAGCATAATTTAAATCGGTTCAATAAAATTAGCATTAGGTTCAACCTAATTTAGTCTTGGTTCAGCTCAATTAACATTGGTTCAACGTAATTTTGATCGTTTTATTGTAGTTTGACCAATTTAACTTGAAATAAAATAATAGCTCATCATGTCTAATATTTTGAAATATGTTGATTTGAAATAACATCTCGCCAAAACGAGCTCTTATGTGTAGAATTAGCATGTTTTAGAACATAAAAGATGTTTACATATTTGAAATCTATGTGAGTAGTGATCGGCCTAAAGGAATGTTACTACTTGGCCGGATTCCTTGCGTGTATGCGATAATAAATACGTGATGGTCATAAGGTTTTTCATGTGGACAAGAGTCGGTCCAAAGAAAGATTTCTTATTTGACATGATTGATTGTCAGTATTTGATTACTGCATTGAGAGTACCGCTTGCTAGTTGATATTTTTATCCAAAGATAAAATATCAATGTTGTGCTTGGTATCTTGTAATGAGACCTACTAATTATTTATTTCTTTTTTTCTTTAATTAATTTGTTGAGCTGATTATATTAATGTTCTGTTTTATTCTCTGTTCAATTAATATTTTTGTTTCATCAAATATTATTGCCACTTTGAATTCTATCCTTGTGCTGACTGTCATGAATTTCAAAGTCTAGAAAGAAAATATTATGATTGTTCTCGGTTACACAGATCTAGACTTGGCACTTCAGATAACTGAGCTTGCTCTTCTTACAGATGAAAGTTCTCTTGATGATAAGAGAAAATATGAGCAGTGGGAAAAATTCAACCGCCTAAGTCTTATGATTATGAGACAGGCAATATTTGATTGTTTCAGGAGTGTTATATCTAAGGAGATTAATACCAAATTGTTCCTAGATGCTCTTGAAAAACGTTTTGAGAAAAATAAAAATGTTAAGACAAGCATGTTGTTAACAAATTTGGTCTCAGTGAGGTATAAAGGCAAAAGGAACATAAGAGAGTACATTATAGAGATGTCAAATCTTATCTCTAGATTAAAGATACTAAAATTAGACCCCCCTAAGGACTTATTGGTGCATTTGGTTTTGATCTATCTTCCAACACAATTCAATCATTTTAAAATCAGTTATAACTGTCAGAAAAGAAGCAGACTCTTAATTAGCGTATCTCTCATTGTGTGCAAGAGGAAGAAATACTAAAGCAAGATAATATCGAAAGTGCTCATTTGACTATAGCCTCTAAAGATAAGGGCAAGAAAAGACCTAAGACTATAGAAGCTGCAGATGCTCCATAAAAGAAAAAGCAAAAGGATCAGACTAAGGTTTCTACCTGTTTCTTCTGCAAGAAAAATGGGCACGTAAAGAAAGATTGTACCAAGTATCATGCTTGGCGTGCTAAGAAATGTACATTTCTCACTTTGGTTTGTTTTGAAGTTAATTTAAATTTTATACCTATAGACACTTGGTGGATATATTTTGGTGTTCCTGCTCACATAAGTGTGTCTATGCAGGTTAACCCGAGCTACCAACAGCCGAGTGATGCTGAAAGATTCATCTATGTGGGCGATGGCAAATCAGCTAAAGTTGAAGCTATATGCACATTTAGGTTATTGCTTAGGATTGAATGCTATTTAGATTTGAGAGAGACTTTTGTAGTACCGTCTTTAGACGGAATTTGATTTCTATCTCTATTGTTGGACAAATATAGTTATTCTTGTTCATTTGGAAATGAAAAGTCTAGTCTTTATCTTAATTCTAATATTGTTGGTATCGTTTTTATCCTATTTTAATAACCTTTATAGGTTTGATGTAATTACTTCATTTAATGAAACCTTGCATAACAGTTCACATGGTATAAAACAAAAATTAACTGATAAGAATTTTGCCATGTTGTGGCACAAACGCTTAAACTTCATATATATATCCAAGCATATGATACATAGGCTTGTGTTTGATGGGATTCTTGTTGTCCCTGATGCTACGAATTTTAAGGTCTATATTGAGTGCATTAAGGGGAAACAACCAAACATTAGGGGTCAAGTACTAATAGGAGTTCAAATGTCTTAAAACATAATTATACATATGTTTATGGACTTTTCCCTATGGCTTCTTGGAATGGTCAAATAATACTTTATTACGTTCATAGACGATTACTCCATATACGGGTACCTATATCTAATTAGTGAGAAGTCTCAATCACTAGATGTGATTAATTTTTTTTTTAAGACTACAGCTTACATTCTGAATAGAGTACCATCTAAAGCAGTGTATAAAACCTCTTACGTATTATGGACGGGCAAAAAGCCTAGACTAAGGTATTTGCATATTTGGGATTGTCCAGCTGAGGCTAGGCCATATTGGTCAAAAGAAAAATCACTAGACTTTAAAACAGTCAACTGCTACTTTGTTGGGTACTTTGATAGGTCTAGGAGGTATAAATCTAATGATCCCATAAATAGGACATTCTTTGATATAGGAAATGTTCGGTTCATTGAGGATATTGAGTTTGGGGGGAGATAAGGAGAATAAACTCTTTAAGAATCTACCCATGAAGTAGAAACTCAATGACCTCAAGAACAAATGCTTCCCGTTAGTGGTATCATATATTTATCAAGTTATTATCTCATTTGGTTTTGAGATAAATGTTGTTGGTGAATGCATATACCATGAGTTCAGTGGTAGCAAGTATATTTTCCTAAATACCATATTGCTAAAGGAGGCAAATTTAGTCTCAACCTGTGCCTCAAAGATAAGTTTGAGCATAAGGAAATGCAGAAGATTCCATACGCATTTGCTATAGGGAGTTTGATGTATGCTCAAGAGTGTAAGCGTCTGAATATTGCGTACATTGTAGGGATGTTAGGCAGATATCTAATTATGTAATCCCATAATGGATCATTAGAAAGCAGCCAAACGCGTTATGTGGTATCTACAAAGAATAAAATATTACATATAGAAAATCAGATCAGTAGGAGATCATTGGGTATTACTGATTCTGATTTTGCTGGATGCCTAAATAGTTGAAGATCCACTTCCGATTATGTTTATCTGTTTGCCGACGGAGCTGTACATTGAAGGAGTGCTAAGCAGACACTCACTGTGGCTTCAAATATGGAAGCAGAGTTCATAACTTGTTTTGAGGTATTCAATCTTGGAATATGACTACGAAACTTTGTCACTAGGCTACGCATTGTAGATAAAATTGAAAGATTGCTAAAGTTATTCTGTGATAATAAATTGGCGGTGTTATATTCCAATAACAACAAGAACTCTTCGAAATCTAAGCAAATCGATATGAAGTTCTTGGTTGTTAAAGAAAGAATTCAGAGTTTTCATAGAGCACATAGGTACAACTTCCATAAGGGCGAATCCGCTTACTAAAGGTTTTCTACCCACGGTCTTTCATGAGTATGCTGCTCATTTGGGTGTTTCATAATGTATTAATATGATGATTTAGTGGGAGTTTGTAATTTATGACTATGCTTTATGGACATTTTTCTGCAAAATAAAGTTTTATTATTTTAAACTCTAAATATTTTATTTGGTCTCAATACAGTAGGACCAGTTGAGAATAGGCATGTCTGGATCACATTGCATGTAATTTCCAGGCTGTATACCCATATATGATCTATGTCGTCGAAAGTATTAACATTGTGATCATTGATGGATTAGTCACGATAAATGTGACGAAAGTTGCTTTGGTTCGTTGTTGGTATGATCGGTGGACCAGATTGTTGGAGATGGTTGATAATAATAGGGGTAATTGCTTGAATACATTCTGAACTTCGGACTTTGTCTCAAATGTATCATGAACTTTCACTTCTCCAAATTGTATCATTAACTATTAAATTTGTATCAATTGTATCCCTTTGTTAAAATTCCGCCACCTACTCTGTTAACAGTGTGACGTGGCCTGCACATGTGGATTAAAATATTTTTTTTTATATTTTAATACTTTCTCCATCACCATCTCGCTGGAGAAATTACCAGACCTCGTCGGAGAAACTATCGGGCCACAACGGAGAAACCTCCAGACCGCACCGGAGAAATCGCCGGACCTCGCTGGAGAAACTATCGGGCCGCGCCGGAGAAACCGCTGGACCTCGCCGGAGAACCCGTCGGACCGCGCCGGAGAAATCACCGGACCGCACCGGAGAAATCGTCGGACCTCGTTCGTAAATAATTTCAATAGAATAGGATTCTTCAGCGAGGTCCGGTAGTTTCTTCAGCGGGTCCGGTGATTTCTCTCCGGCGAGGTCCGACGATGTGGTGATGGAGAAAGTGTTAGAATATAAAAATATATATTTTAATCCACGTGTGCAAGCCACATCAAACTGTTAATGGAGTAGGTGATAGAATTTTAACGGAGGGATACAATTGATACAATTTTAATTGTTCAGGATACAATTTGGTGAAATAAAAGTTCATGATACATTTGAGACAAAGTCCAAAGCTCAGGATATATACATGTCAATGATTTGACATGTATGATTCTAGGCATATGTTAAATTCATGTTATTAATTATTCCGTCAAAAAGATGTCGTCAACTATGGAAGAGATGGACCACTACACAATCGTCGATTTGTTAAGTACATCAATCAAAACTTTTTGAGTCCAATTCCACCACAAAATCAGAAAACGAGTGTTCAATTGCAAACAACAGTGCCCTCTTTACGACAATGGCTTCAAAAGAAGCACGTTAGATGTGGAAGCCGACGTGCCTAAGACAACCAAGCAAAATTCTAAGTTATTGCGAACCACTAGGCCTGTACGTCCCGCATTAGTGGCCAAAGAGGTATTACAATTAATTTTAAGAAGGCTTGGATTTGGTGGAATCTAATTAATTAAATAGTTATTATGATTTGAGTTCCCCTTAGGGATTGTATGTGTAAAATAATCATCGGTAAAAACTAAAGTCATGGTAACAAGACTAGAGGGGATAGGTTGTCGAACCTCATGCAACAAACTGTTTCTAGTGTACTAAACGAACCAATAGGAGTTTGCGATGATGGCCAATTTGAACATCTCAACCCTCGAATGAGAGGAGGAACAAGTGGCCTCACTACAACACAATTGACAGATAGAGACATAAAATTAGGGATAAATTATATTTTTATTTCTAAATCTTCACATTTAGATAGTAATAGATACAAACTTTGTTCTTAATTAGCCTCTAAAATCTATGGAAACAACAACAATAGAGTCACTTAATTGAGTTGACTCTAAGTTATAAAAATACCAACAACATAGTCACTTAATTGATCTGACTCTAAAATTATATATTTTTAGATGCTAATTAGAAATAAAATTTATATTTATTAATTTTTAAATATAAAAATATAAAAATAAAAATTTAATTTATCTTTAATTATATATTTTCATAGGCGCGATTGTATTATTGTACCTCCATCAATCACTTTATCCTCCACCTTTGCCCATGATGTAGGTTTATGATTCCTGTACATATACATGATTAATTGTTAGTTTGATTGGATAACATGCATAATAATTTGAGTACGTCGCAAGCATAAGATCTATATCTCTGTAATCTAATGGACATATCAGATTTGGCATGTAGACATAGTTAGGACACACATGATTTTGCTTGCTGGTGATGCTTCCAGCAGATGCACTCCTTTTTGCTTTAGTTAGATTAGGAATGATTAGAGTGGCATATGTTTCCACTGAACCTGATTTAGAAGGCAGTAGAGATAATGTTGGAGATCTCAAAATATGGTGTCACATCGAACCTGGGAAAGAGAGTGAATTGGAGATCTGCTGAATGAGGAACTTTATCCAAGTAATTAAGAGATCTGCTGGAATATCACATGATGAGTGGATTACAGATCTTGTACGTCTAGGCTTAATGATCTCTTGGTTCACTCTCAAAGTTATGATTAGTTAGTGAATTTGTGCTCAGTTGGCTTACACAGTTACACATCACATTAGCTGTGTTTGGAGATTCTACATTGGCCACTAGGATGAACCGTACCGATGGATTGGGTCGATGAGGAGAAGGGCTCACTAGGATCACGCAACGGATTGCCCCGCGTGCTACCATCTAGCCCATGAATGTTTGCATGTCCTTGTTCATTCTACTTTAGTCCTCCATTGTTATTTTTTGATTGACTAGATCAACTTCTAGCTCAGCAATTTGATGCTCGGCTTGCGCTCGAGGTGTCAAAGTGCCCACACTAGCTACTGGAGGCTTCAAGTGGCCCTAACACAGCATCCGTGTATAGCCATTAACAGCAAAGCTACATATGCAATCATATCCTAGCCCTCCCTAGCATCAACCCACACTAGGTCAAATTCACCGTACAGAAGTCCTTGTTTGATGGTCCTCCTATATGTATTTTATACATGTATTATTTATTTATAATGTTATTATATAAATTAAGCTATGCGTGTTAGATGTCGAAATATAATTTGCATCAATAAAATTCAATGTAGTCTATGATATCATGTTACTAATTGATGTGTCCTCTTAAACACAAAACATATAATAATTTCAATTATCCATTGTCAAAAATTGACTTCAGTTTCTATAGTAATTGCCAAGCTCCTTTGTCAGCAATTATAATTATGAACTGTGCATTTCTTGTTAAGTGGGTGATTCAATTTGCAGAAATATTATTATGTTGAAATAATGTGTTGCACAAAATAATAAATCAAAAGCTTATGCAATATTAGTTAAGATTGTATTTCTCTTCTTTTTTTAAAAAAAAGTAACTTGTATTCAATTTAGGAGGTTTGTATATGAATACAAGTAATAGAGAGGGATAAAGTAAAAAACTTAGAGAAGGAAATATAACGTAAACAACAAACAAAGTGCAAAGGCAAAAGATGAACTACAAGGATCAAGCACCTCCACATATATACTTGGTAGCCTTCACAGCAAGTGGGATATACCAACTCATTTGCTCTTCAAAATATCTTTTGTTCGTTCCAAATCATAAGATGTAGTTCTAAATCATTATCAATTGAGACTTTCGAAACGAGACATTAGTATTGTGCACCTTATTGCAATCTCACAATGTCCAAATCATTGCGAATAGGTCAATGCATAAGCAGGAAAGAAAATCTTGCCACCCTTAAATCGCATAATTGCAAGAGCTGAACACATGATCATCTGTCTCCTGCCTAGTGTGGTGGAGCAGGTAGGAGCCATAAATCTGAATGCGTAACTTGACCACCCTATATCTAACACTTCAAAGAACAACCGATTATACTAGTAAATCCTAGTAGACTTTGCCTCTACACTAAGGCAATTATTCAAATCCTAAGGAGGCATTTGGTATGAGACAATTCATCCATATTATTAGTAATATTATCTTTAAATTATCTGAACCTCACACATTATCTTGTTTAGTGTCTCACTTGTGCAGGTAATGTGGATTACTTTGATAATCCAAATTATCATCAAAGTGGTAATTCAGATTGCTCAATAAGAGGGTGTCTATGTGGATTGTCTTTGAATTGATAATATTGAATTATTTCTTAGGACACAATTGGCTCCTTTAAACCTTAGCTTTTTTACAAGTTCTTTACCTCATTTTTTCCAAAAAGAAGACGTTCGCCTCTCACATGACATAATATTATAATAATAATATAATATTATTATAATAATAATATTATAATAATATTATATTATTATATTAAACTATATTATATTATATTATATTATTATTATAATATTATTATAATATTATATATAATTTATTATAATATATATAATACGATTATTTATATATTATAATATTATAATATATTTGTGAAAAGGGTATTGTCGAGAAATAGATTTCATTACTTGGTAATGTATTTGTTATACCAAATATGTCTATGTGAATTTTAGTAATCTTATCAAAACATTACTTGTGCATACCAAATACTATTATATTCTACATTATTACCGACAATTCTTTTTGTGACAATCTATTTGAAAGATAATCTAGATTGACAAGTAATCTGAAAGGTAATGCACCAAACGCCACCTAAGACTTAATTACACCTTAGATCTAAACAAAACTTTGCAAGCTATGAAAATGATACAAAAATTACAATAAAATAATAACAAATTACAAACAAAACTTGCTCTCAAAGAAAGCTCCTAGCTCATCTTGATACCTTTTGATGAAGAAACAAGGTAGACAAAGGCTTAATCAAGAAAGTTGACTTCAAAGCTAGGACAAATCTCAAACATGTTTCGAGGAAGGCTTAAGGATGACTAGATAAGCTTCAATAGAGCTCAAGAAAGGCTAGTAAAGGGTTTATATAAGCTTCCAATGGTTTAAATCTCGGGAACAACCATTCACAACGATTGGAAAACCAGTTGTTGGCCCGCCGGTCGAAGATCGATCACAAGTCGATCAACTATCGATCGATCGAACCTTCAATCAAAACTGCACTCAATGCAATTCAAGAGGAGTTCATTTTCAAGTCCAGTTTCGATGCAACAAGTTGAATTTTCATCATCATCAACGTGCATCTTAAGACTAATATATTCTAACTAGTTTTCAGATCTTCTCTTGACTCCGATCGTCGAGCAACACCACTTGGATTTTTCGATAATATATGCGTCGATCTTTTCAATCGATGATGTAGCATGCTTATTGACTTGGAACTTGAACTAAAGTTGAAAATCTTAGACCTATAAATTTTGTATACTACATTCCAATGCCAAGTGGCATCGATGACGTGTCATTAGCTATTTATTTAATATAAAAAATAAAGACTAGCTGACGTGGCATCGATGACGTGTCATCAGTCATCAATGTCACGTCAGATACTCTTTATTTTTTATATTAAATAAATAGCTAATGACACGTCAGCTTTTTAACGGGACAGTTAACCTAATTCTGACGGTGTGATATAATTGAAATGAATCAAGAGTTGATGCTTGCATTTGAAACAAATGAAAAGTTGTGATATATTTGAGAATTTCGGTAAAAATCGTGATATATTCATTAATTTACCTTTGAAATATTACACTATATGGGGAGGGGATAAATAGTGTGTAAGCCTAAATTTAAACCTAATGTCAATTTATCAGATTCTTTAAGTGAATGACAAATTTTAATTCACAAGCAGACGAAATATGCCAATTAAGCACATAGAAAATAAACAACGCTAACACACAATCGGCTTCTAACTAAATCTACATCCAATACCTGAGCTCCTTGCTTATGATTTCAATCAACTTTACTAAATAAAAAATTTCCTCCAAGAGGATTTACAAGCTAAGGCTACAATCCTGTTCCCGATGGCACCTCCAACGCCTCCACCCCTTATTAATTCGTTTGATCAACCGCAAGGGTGCCCTGAAGATGGATAACATATACGACGTGCTGCCTGTAATGGTGTTTTTAATAAAGGTGAGGCATGCAGCTTTTGAGAGTAATCTACCTTGTCGACTACCACTACTAGAATTGTCGTCATCATCGACGGCTCAATTCGTGGATGAACCGTCGGTGATAAGTATCACGGATGGCAAATGGCGTGGCAAAATGTCGTCACTGATACGAGTGTCTCAGATAGGTTGTGACGGCCGAGCGCGGCTGTCACACGTAATCATCAGCGATAGCCACGTGCATTATCGCTGATTAAAAAACATCAGTGACGGCTCCAGGCGCTGTCACTGATACCAATCCATCAGCCACGACCCAGTCCCGTCGGTGTTACTATTAGCAATCGTGATATTTGGTGCTGCCCAGACCATGCCATTTACGATAAGCTTTCAGCCACAGCTTAGTGACGGTCGACCGTGGGTAAGCCGTGGCTAAAGGTGTATCCTGTAACTGAAAAAATTAAAAAATTTGTAAATTCTTGTATACAATGATATATCGACTACAATCTATTTTCAATCACATATTACAATCAGAAAACATCATACACATGCATTTGAAACCAAACATACAAGTTTTACATAAATATCATCAATCTCAGCCTCAAACCGGAGGCAAACAATTATCAAAATATCATCTATATACAACTAAGCATCAAAATATAATCAAAATATAATTAATCAAAATCTCACGGCTGCAGTGGAGGTGGTGGAGTCGACAACGACCGGGTCGGGAGCGTCGATTGGGTCGAGGAGGACGACCGTTGTGACATCATCGGTAGAAGGCCAAAGTGAGACGCAATCTGAGTGAGGAGTGTCTACATGTTCTGGATCGTCTGTCTCAACTCGTCATCGCCCATCTATGCTCCTGCATCTCCAACCTCTGCTCCTCCATCGCCAGACTTTGCCCCTCCATCGCTTGCCTCTGCTCCTCCATCGCTTGTCTCTGTTCTGTGAGCTCCGACTCCATGGCCGCTATCCGGCTCTGGTCCTGCGCTCGAGATGTCGAGGGCCGCTCACCCGTAGTCGGAGGGGTCGGTGCCCCAAGTGGCCCGAGCACGGCGCGTGCATGGCCACTGTTTGCAAAGCCATAAACACGGCCGTGCTCCCAGCCACCTGCGGCCTCCACCCAAGCTTCTGCATCGAACTCCTCTGGTGTCCCTCCACGCTCGATCACAATCCTCGTGTAAGTTTCCTACACATGTTTAAATTTTAAATATATATAAACTATAAATAAAAATTGTGTAAATCAAATAGACATATATAAATACTTACCATTATGTACGAGGCTCTGCTATCAATGTAGTCCCTCACTCCTTGTCGACGACGGTGGGTGCACTCAAACACCTCCATCATCGACGGGCGTTGGACGGTGCCGTCCTCTGTCACACACATCTTACATTAGAAAACAAATACATTAGTATCATTATACACAATATATAATTTAATTAAAAATAATTAAATTATGCATACCATACGACGCTCATGAACTGCAAAAGAGATGGAGCCACCAGTGTGACGCGCGCCCGTGCCGTCCCTCCCGGACATGCGGTTTCTCGACGCAGTCCGAGAGACCTCCTGCCACTCAGGTATGTCCCACCGCTCAACGAGCTGATCCCATACATGCTAGGAATCCACTCGGGGGTGTGTCCCCGACACTACTAGAAACTTGGTCTTCAGCAACGGCATTCAGCAACGGCCGCTCAAGCCGTTGCTATTTGCAACGGCATTCTTACGGCCGCCCGAGCCGTTGCAGATATTTGTATCTGCAACGGCGTTCTAACGGAAACCCGAGTCGTTGCGGATTATTTTAATTATCAGCAACGGCTTTCTGACGAAAAGTCGAGCCGTTGCTGATATTTTAATTATCAGCAACGGCTTGCTAACGGATAAGTGAGCCGTTGCTGATGATAACTTATCAGCAACGGCTTTCTAACGGGCGAGTGAGCCGTTGCTGATAAGTTTATATAGGGCACTCTCTCGCGCCCGACCCTTCTTCCTCCCGCTGCTGCCGCCGCCGCTCCTGCCGACTCCTCTCGCCGCCGCTGCCGCTGCTGCCGACGCCGACGACGCCTCCCGCTGCTGCCGACGCTGTCAGGTATGTGCCCTCCGACTGCCGTCTCTTCCCGTTGCCCTCCGACACATTCCGGTAGAAATTCCGATCGAAACACTAAAAATAGGGTTTCGGCCGGC
Source organism: Canna indica (assembly GCA_034359265.1). Taxonomy (NCBI): domain Eukaryota; kingdom Viridiplantae; phylum Streptophyta; class Magnoliopsida; order Zingiberales; family Cannaceae; genus Canna; species Canna indica. Next base: position 54,538,851 of record CP136896.1, read on the forward strand.
GGCGGTCGGCCGATGGCCGCCGCCGGACCTTGTACATTGGTCGGACAGTGTGTCCGGCCAGTGTACGCCAGCGCCGGAGTCCACCTGACTCCGGCGCCAGAATTTGTAGTTTAATATTATTTTATTATTATTTTTAATAGTTTTTTAATTGTGAATTAATTATTTAGATTAATTAATTAATTTGTTAGAATAATTTTTAGGGTTTAGATTAATTTCGAAATTATCCACTTCGGACGCGCGCCGGAATCGTCCAATTCGAACTCGCGCCGGAATCGTCCACTTCGGACGCGCGCCGGAATCGTCCAATTCGGACTCGCGCCGGAATCGTCCACTAGCTTCGGACGCGCGCCAGAATCGTCCACTTTGGACACGCGTCGGAATCGTCCACTTCGGACGCGCGCCAAAATCGTCCAATATGGACTCGAATTGTCTCGAAACATTTAGAAAATAATCATCCATCCGACGAGTTGATATGTTTCACGTACGCATCGACGAGTCGGGTATGATTTAGCAAAACCTTAGATCCGTTCGGGGATTGTATGTTCGTGTAAAAGAAGTAGATGATCGATCTTTTATACGACGTACAATTCTTGAATTGTCCCTGATTGGACAATTTGGGAATATAGTTATTTGTACTGCACTTACGTTTTTATTTTAACTGTTAACTAATTATTCTAAATTTCGGCAACATCTCTCTTGTTCTCTGATACGCGCCCAGATGATATGCGTATTCGGAGAACTGTAGGGAGATGCTGCCGAAATTTAGAATGCAGTTAACGGTTAAAATAAGTACTTAGTGCAATATAAATAACATAAATCCCGAATGGAATAGGACAATCTCACCTAAAGACATTAACCAAAGAAATTGTCATTGATTGACAGAATCATGTCGGCTGATCGAAGTTGGATGTACCGACGTCTTGATCGTGGAGCTTTAACGAATGAGTTTCGATTAGGCGTAACGTACTTCCTAAATTTCGCCTATTCGAATCGGAATTTCGTTAGCATGGGTGATCAAATCCGATGTCCGTGCCGCATTTGTTCAAATGGACGATTTTTGGATCGGGAGACTGTCACTCTGCATCTATATACCAAAGGATTTGCACCAAGATATTTTCTATGGACTTGTCACGGGGAGTCACGCGAAGTTGGGACGTCGAGCAATCCTGTCGTTCAGACATATGGTGAATCTTCCTCTGCTGGTGCTTCTTCATCCAGTCAATGTAATCCCTATAGAACTATGATTTGATCGTCTTCCACGTAACGACGACGGGGGTGTTCGACATTCAGATGGACGTTTAAATATATTTTGTCACTCTGGTCGTGCTTTTGGTTCTCGTCCATCTCGACACTTAAGCGATGAAGAGTATCATTTGGCACACTTGTATGTATTACTCAATTGTCTAGAGATTGAACAATTCATTGAAATATTTGACATTGAGATGGTGCAAAAATACTCTATTCACAACGATCAAGAATTGGAGAGATTACGGAATCGTGATTTCCCTACTTGGATTCAGACTTACAGCAAAGATCACAGAGCTGAAATAGATGAAAGAATATTTGAGTTTGTTAGTGGACCGTCGCGACTTGTGTCGTGCTATAGCGGATATTTTGTTAACGGGTATAAATTTCACACGGTTGAATATTCATTTGCAAAGAAGACGATGAATGCTGGGGTCTGCGTGAAAGGGACAACCTATGTTGAATGTGATATGGATTTTTATGGACTGGTGGAAGAAGTGATAGAGTTGCACTACTTCGGCTTGAAATCAGTGATCCTATTTAGATGTCATTGGTTCGATACAACAGAAAGGGGCATGAAAGTTCATCCAAAATACAAACTTGTTGAGGTTAATTACAAATCGAAATTGGCAGCAAATGAGCCTTTTATATTGGCATCACAAGTCGAACAAGTATATTACGCGAAGTATCCGGCTCGAAATAAAGATAGAGCAGATTGGCGTGTAGTCTGTAAGACAAAAGGTAGAGGAAAAATTGATCTGATAGTAGGAGAAAATGGTCCTCCTGGTTTCTATCAAGAAGATGATCTTCCTGCTGTGGATCGTATTATTCCAATACTCGAGGATGCAGACACAACGTCAATTCAATTAGAAGTTGAATATGCTGATGATGACGATCATGAAATTGAGGAAGCTGGAGATGAAGAAGATGAAGAAGAGGAAGAAGAGGAAGAAGAAGAAGAATTCGAAGACTATTATTCAGATGATGAGGAATAATTGTAAAGTATATATTTTATTAAATATATCTCTACTATTTATACAATAATCTGATTATATGTATGTTCGACAGATATGTCTGGTCGTGGTTATCGACGCAGGAGAGCTTCGGAGTCTCCGATCGGTGAGACTCCAGCACTTACTCATGCTGCTGATCCTCCTGTTGCTGATCCTCATGAGGATGATACTGCCGAGGCTAGTACATCCAGACGCAGGCGGCCACGCGGGCCGAACAGGTGGCAGCCTCCACCAACCACAGAGTCACGTAGATTGATTAGCGTGATTGGGGAACGGTAATATATCATGAATTATGAATCATTACAAATTCATTATATCATAATATAATATTAAAATTTATTTTTGTTGTGCAGGTTCGAGCAAGAAGAAGTGCCGAGGAGCATTTCTTCTACTATTCAACGATACATGCACGGGGTATGGCCTACGTGGTCTCACGTGCCTAGCGAGCACGTCGACATGTTATGGCGCGAGTTTGAGGCACGTATTATTATTATTTTTTACATGCATGATGATATATTAATATTGGTACTAATATTATTATTTTGCAGGCTCGCTATACATGGGCCGAGGACCAGAGGCCCTTCATTTACGCTGCCAGGGAGTCTATTTCCCGGGCAAGGTACAACGGGCAGCTGGGGCAGGCTCGGTCCCAAGCGATGGCCCGAGCTGGGACCACTAACATCGCAGAGACTCGGGGATACGGCCCCAGTTGGATTACTCCGGATATATGGGACCAGCTCGTGGGGATATGGTCGACGGATCGATGGCAGGAGGTTTCTCGGAATGCGGCTAGAAATCGCATGTCGGGGGGAGCAGCGCGTCACACCGGCGGCTCTGTTGCATTTGCAGTGCACGCAAACCGTATGGTAAGTATATCGTTTAATTATATATTTTATTTGTTATTATGTGTACTAATTAATGTATTTGTTTTGTAAATGTAGACGACAGTGTCGGATGACGGGAGTGTCCAGCGACCCTCCCCGATGGTGGTGTTTGAGCGGACTCACCGTCGAGCACATGGGACGGGGGAGTACATCCACAACTGCGCTGCATACATTATGGTAATTATATATTTGTTTAAGTTATTCATTATATATTTATAATTTAAGTTTTATGATAAATATTAAACAAAAAATCAAACTCGAGTAGGAGACCTACAGCCAGACGGTGGTGCAGCGCGGGGGTACCCCCGAGGACTTTGACGCAGCATCGTGGGTCGAGGCCGCAGGTGGCTGGGACCATGGCCGCGTATATGGCTTCACAGATAGTGGTCATGCGCGAGCCGTGCTAGGGCCACTTGGGGCACCGACCCCTCCGGTCGCTGGTGAGCGGCCGTCCACCTCTAGATCCAGTTATGATCATAGTAGCAGAATAAGGACTCTAGAGGAGACGGTCGCGCGTCAGAGTCAGATGATGGAGGAGATGCATGCTATGCTACGCAACATGTCAGGTCATCCCGCAGCAGGCATCTCTTCGGCATCATCTAATCCATCGTCCTCGACTCAGTCCACGCCGGTGTACACTCAAGCACTCCAGACCCCGCCATATGATCCAGACCATCTTCCATCGTGATCGTGAGATTTTTTGTTTGGATATTGAACTTGTTACTGAGATATTGAACTTGTTTAACTTATTTTGTTGGATATTGATACTTCAATTTTGCATTTGAATTATTTTTATACTATCGTGGATAATTATCAATATAAATATAATTGTTTTGATGTATATCTTGGTGTGTTTGTGATGTGTGAATGAATGTGTGTATGAGGGTATGGGTGTGTGAGTTATGTATCAGATAATGTATCAATGTAAATTAGAAATTGTAAATTTTTCTGCTTGCAGGTGAACATCATCTGCAACGGCTTTCCCACGGCCGTCCGTGGGAAAGCCGTTGCTAAAAGTGTATCGAAAGTCGTTGCTGATGACCTACAGCCACGGCTTAGCGACGGGGTTTTACTAACGGCGTTGCTACGGACCCGTGGTCGTTGCTATTAATTTTATCAGCAACGGCTGCGGGTCTGTGGCAAAACCGTCGCTGATAATATTTTTAGCGACGGCCCGAGCGGCCGTTGCTGATAATGTTTTGAGCGACGGCCCGAGCGGCCATTGTTGATCCGTTGCTAAGTCATCAGCAACGCGACTTTCTGTCACGACGCTATTGCAACGGCTCGGCCGTTGCTGATGCACTTCAGCAACGGCTCAGCAACGGCATCAGCCGTTGCTGATGGCCATTTTTCTAGTAGTGCGAGTCTGCCCTATCTGTGTGGCCCCCGGCCGTCTCATCACGGTCTGACGGGCCTACTAAAGCAATCCGTTATAGCGAGCGCGGGCAACACGCTCTGATGCAGCCTCCACAAAAGTGGTCTAGTCCTCCAGCCATGTATAATGAGCCTGCAAAAAAATTTATTATTACCGATGAATATTTAACATTAACATTAATTTAATAAATATACTTACCGTGAACTCTCACCACAATAAATTCATATGCTCACGGGGCATATCCCATGTATACTTACCATGTATAATAGGCCACGCCCCACGCATAAACTTTCGGATCGTCCCCACTATCGTGCGGGGGACGTCCTCCTGCTCAAATCTGCACCAAATATAAATTCATATTATGATATTTTGAATTATAAATAAATTATAAGAAATAATTAATGCATATAGTTACCGTCTTTCGCGCACACTAACTGCTATGCGTAGTTCTCCCTCGGGTGGCGGAGGGAGATTTCTGTTGGGCCCTCGTGGCCTACGTCTCGAAGACGACGGTCCTGGATCTGCGGAGGGTGGCGGGGGGATGGTAGCTGAAGGTGAAGGGATGATGGCCAAATCAGGTGAGGGAACGGTGGACGGATGAGGTGGGGATGGTGGCTGGAGGTGGGGGGATGGGGTGGAAGGCGAAGGGTTAGTGGGTACAGGTGGGGCGGGTGGTAATCGTTGAGAAGTCCTACGAGGAATGCCTTCTCGGGAACTAATATCTCGAACCATAGCTGTAAAAAATTAATATAATTAGATTATATATAATAGATTAATAGATATATTTAATAATTGAATATATACTTCACATTTACAATTATTCGTCATCGTTATTATCATCATCCGTGTAATACTTTTCTTCTTGTTTTCTGTATTAGAATCTTGAAATTCTTCTTTGTCTCCCTCATCATCATTCTGTCCTTCCTCAACTTCATTATCGTCGTCATCAATGTATTCTATTTCCAATTGAACTAACTCTGTGTCATCATCCTCGAGTATTGGACTAACTCGTTCCACTTCGGAAGGATCTTCTTGTTGATTGAAGTCATCTGCTGGCTCATACTCTCCAACTATCGGGTCAATTTTTCCTCTGGCTTTAGTGTTACAGACTACATGCCAATCTGCCCTATCTTTCTTTCAAGACGGATATTGCATATAATATACTTGTTCAGCTTGAGATGCCAATATAAATGGCTCATTTGAAGCCAATTTTGATTTGTAATTGACCTCGACCAGCTGTTTATACTTTGGATGAACTCTCATTCCAAGCCCCTATCGCTTGTATCGAACCAATAACATTTAAAAATGGCAACTGATTTACATTCGAAAAATTACAATTCAATGACTTCTTCCAATAGTCCGTAAAAGTCAATATCACATTCAATATACGTTGTCCCTTTGACGCAGACCCCGACATTCATAGTCTTTTTTATAGATGAATATTCAAGTGTGTGAAATTTATATCCATTGTCAAAATAACCATTATAACACTGTACAAGTCGTGCCAGTCCGCTAGCAAACTCAAAGATTTGATTATCCATTTCGCCTCTGTGTTATGTGTTGTAAGCTTGAAACCAATTAGAGAACTCACGATTCCATAATTTTTTTACTTCCTCATCGCTGTAAATTGAATATTTTGTCACCATCTCAATGTCAAATATTTCAATGAACTTCTCAATCTCTGGACAGTTTAGTAAAACATACAAGTAGGCCAAATGATACTCTTCATCGTTTAAGAATCGAGATGGACGAGAACCCAAAGCACGACCGGGGTAACCAAAGATATTTAAACAACCATCTGATAGTCGAGCTCCCCTGTCGTCATTCCGTGGAAGACGATTAAGTCTTGTCTTGATGGATGATTCAAAATAAAATGAGCAGAATATTGAAATTTCTTGAATTATATATGCTTCTGATATGGAACCTTCATCCGTGACGGTATTCTTTACTTTTTTCTTCGGACGATTCATGTATCTTTTAAATAAGTACATCCACTGGTATTGAACAGGGCCACCAACTCGTGCTTCATATGCCAAGTGTATCGGTAGATGCTCCATCAAATAAAAAAATGCATGAGGGAAAAACTGCTCCAGCTTGCATATGATTTCAACAATATTATTTTCAAGTGCCGACATATCTTCGACTCGAAGTACATTTGCACAAATGTTTCTGAAAAACATACTTAATTTTATCAACGGACCCCAAATCTTATCATGTAGATGATCTCGAAACACAAGCGGAAGCAATCTCTGCATGAATAGATGACAATCATGGCTCTTCATCCCCGATATTTTGCATTCATCGATATATACACATCGAGATAAGTTTGAGGCATATCCATCGGGTAATTTGAGTTATTTGATCTATTGATACACATCTTTCATCTATTGTTTATTTAACACATACGGCGCCTTTGGCTTATAAAGTCGTTCGTTGACCTCTTGCAACTCTAACTCTAGTCTCTTACAAAGTATTTTTACATTATGTCGGGCCTTCACATTATCTTTAGTTTTGCCGAAAATATCCATCACTGTGTTAAAAATATTATCAAACATATTTTTTTCAATGTGCATGACGTCCAAATTATGCCGAATCAGTAATGAACTCCAATACGACAATTCCCAACATATACTTTTTTTCACCCAGTTATGTGTTTGATCAAAGCCTGAAATTCTTACATTCCGACCAAAAGTAATCTCTGGAAATAATTGAACACGTGCTAACATCTGTTCACTAGACAACATCGATGGTGGCTCATCTCTTTCGACTCTACCCCTGATAAATTTGTCCCGATTCCTTCGATACTGATGGTAGATGGTAGGGACCGGCGATGACAATCAAAGAAGAAAATTTTTCGACCATTCTCAAGACTGAAGGATTTTGAGTGTTCCATGCAATACGGGCAAGAGAGTCGCCCATGCGTGCTCCAACCAGACAACATCTCATAGGTCGGAAAATCATTGATTGTCCATAATATAGCAGCTCGTAAAGTGAAGTTTTGCTTCCGGTGACAATCATAAGTGACAACTCCCTCAACCCACAATGTTTTGAGTTCATCAATTAGGGGATGGAGAAACACGTCAATTTCTTTGCGAGGACCCCTAGGACCCGGAATAATCATCGAAAGATAGATAAATTCATTTTTCATACACATTGAGGGCGGCAAATTATAAACTGTTAATAACACTGACCAAACTGAATACGGAGTTGCCGAATTACCAAACGGATTAAAACCATCTGTGCACAATCCCAACCTGATATTTCCAGTCTCCCTAGCAAATGAAGGATAACACCTATCCAAATATTTCCACACTTCACTGTCGGATGGATGAGTCATTATTGTATCATCACGACTTCTTGCATGCCAACTCATATAGGTGGCAGTCTCTTCCGACATTAATAATCTTTGAAGTCTTGGTGTCAGTGAAAAATACTGAAGCACCTTAAAGGATATTTTTTTGTCAGACCAATTTTTTCTCCTTATAACGAGGATGTTCACATAGCAGACATTGATCTAACTGTGCCTTTTCTTTATAATATAAAATGCAGTTATTTGGGCACGCGTGTATCTTTTCGTACCCAAGCCCTAATTCCCTCATCAACTTTTTTGTCTTATAAAAGGTTGGTTCAAACTTGTTATTTGGAGGTAACATACCATTGATAAAGCTGCAATCCGATCAAACGCAACCCCGCTGATATTACAATCGGACTTGATGTTCAGGAGTTGTGTCATTGCCGAAAATCTTGTATAATTAGGATAATTCTCATATAAAGGTTCATAGACAGCTTTCAACATCCCGTAAAATTCTGCAACATCCTTATTTATCAATTCAATCTGTATCGCAGGTTGTTCTTCAGTGACTTCAACTATCGTAGTATCTAGTGACACTACCATCTCAATAACTGACTCAATATTATCATTTAAATAGAATTGTCCTCCAAGACTATTCAGAATTATTATTCTATAAGGATTAGGTGGATTGGAAGAAGAAACAGAAGCAGAAAAAAGATTCACCATGAGTTTGGACAACAGGATTGGTCGACGTCCCGACTTGACGTAACTCCCCGTGACAATTTCATACAAAATATCTTGGTGTGAATCCTTTTGTATACGGATGCATTGTGACAGTTTCTCGATCTAAAAATCTTATGTTCGAACATTTCCGGTAAGGACATCGGATTTTATCACCACTAAGAAATTTTTCATTTGAGTAGGCAAAATTTAAGAAGTAAGTTACGCCTACTCGAAATTCGTCCATTATAGCTCCACGATGAATTCGTCGATATATCCAACTTCGATCGCCCGACATGTTATGTCAAAAAGTTTGCAATATCTTTAGGTAATGTCTTTAGATGGGATGATCCTATTCCATTCAGGATTCATGTTATTCATATTGCACTTAGTATTTCTTTTAGTCATTAACTTCATTCTAAATTTTGACAACATCTCCCTATAGTTATTCGAATACGCATATCATCTAGGCGCGTATCGGAGAACAAGGGAGATACAAGCCAAAATTTAAAACTGATCGAATAATGACTAAAAAAAATAAACTAAGTGCAATATAAATAACTATGTTCCCGAATTGTCCAATTAGCTAGGGATAATTCAAGGGTTGTACGTCGTATAAAAGATCATTAACTTCGTTTACACGAACATACAACCCCCGAACGGATCTAAGGTTTTGCAAAATTAAAACTTGACTCGTCGATCGTACGTGAAACGTATCGACTCGTCTTGATTTTTTTTCTAAATTTATGGATGCTAGTGCGAGTCCATAGTGGACGATTCCGCGCGAGTCCAAAGTGGACGATTCCGGCACGAGTCCATCCATTATGGACGATTCTGGCGCGAGTCCACCATGGATGATTCTAGCGCGAGTCCACCATGGACGATTTGACCGCGAGTCCACAGTGGACAATTCCGACGCGAGTCCTCAGTGGACGATTCCGCGCGACTAATTAATTAATATTAAATTAATTTCATTAATTAACCTAAAACTAATTAAACCCTAATCAACATTAACCATTAATTAATATTAACCAAACTAATTACCTAATTAACAATTAATTTCTAATAATTAACAATAAAAAAAAATTTAAAAAAATAAACCCTAATCAAACTGTGATTACCATAATCACAATTTGATTAGGGGTTAATTACCCTAATCAAGTAATTGATTAGGGTAATTAACCCTAATCAAGAAGTAGCTGGCCGAGTCGACGTCGGGGCGGAGAGGGCGGCGCACAGGCACGGAATGAAACAGGTGAGGAGTGGATCGATGCATACCGAGAGGGAGAGGTTCATCGATGGCGATTGACGGTGGCAGCAACAGGCAGCGACTCTGTGGCAACCAGCAGCGATGGACGGTGGCGGCAGCAACAGGTAGCGACTCCGTGGCAACCAGCAGCGACGGCTGCGGCGGTGGCGGCGGCGGCGGCAACATGCGACAACGGCGAGAAGAAAGAGGAAGGGTCGAGCGCGAATGCAAATAAAAAGGATTTTTACCGATGGCACGCAAGCCGTCGAAACACCGTGGATATGTAGTTTTATTATCACCGACGTCTCTAGAAGCCGTCGGTGAAGACTGTTTTAATATTCGCGCTGTGTTCGTGGCATTAATTAATAAACGACAGCCACATCTAGCTGTGGCTAATGACTTATTCATATCACTGACGATGGAGTAGAGTCGTGGCTAATAATTTATTTTATTTTGTGCTCCCGTGCGCGCCATCAACTATGAGCGACGGCTATATTCAGGCGTAGGCATGCCACGGCTGATTTGGTTATTCACATCACCAACGGCTCCAATGCGCGTAGGCATGGGGCATGAACTATGAGCGACGGCTCTATTTGGCCGTATGCGAGTTGCGACTGAATTGGTTACATCAGTCATGGCCGTTGCGGCCGACGCAAAGCCGTGAATGATTCTGACGGCCCTGGCGGCCGTCGGTGATCCCCGTGGCTGATGTGGTATATTCTAGTAGTGTACTTAGCTTATTATTGATTCTCATAATGATATGTAACAAATCCTCTCTCTTACATTTGCTTGATCAAAGGGGAGACCTAAATAGGAGAGAGGAAAGCAACCTAAGCTGCTAGTTGATCGAGGTCCCCTTGTGGGCTAAGGATGTAGGTCTTGTTCAGGTTGATTTTTGATCGAGAAGTCAGGTCGAAGCAGCGAAGTAATGCAAGTTCTGTAGGCTTAATCCATCATTAGCACATAATAGTAGGGGTGAGCATGGGCCGGTTAACCGGTCCATTAGCAAAAAAAAAACCGGTTCATTAACTTCGGTTTTTCAAAATCATTAACCGTAAACCGGTCCATTAACTTCGGTTAACCGGTATTTCGGTTTCGGTTTTTTCGGTTCGGTTAACCGATAATTTTCGGTTAACCAATAAAAATTTTTAACCTATCAATTTCTAAAAGAATTTTAAACCTCCAATCAATTTTGTGTATAGCAAAAATTCATTTGGAAGGAAATAGTGCCTCAAATACCTTAGACTCTTGAAAGTCACTTAAAAGCTATCATGCTTGGAAGTATGACAAGAATCAATATGGTAGGAATATAATAATTTTGCATGGAAACTCTTTTCGGGAACCCTACCAAACACACATACTTGATACTTCAAATAACAATCTACTTCAAACATAAAAATACCATCATAGAGTTCAAACTATCATCAATTCATCATATTTCAAACACACATAAATAACTACTTTAAACTACTACAAATAACAAGCTACTTCAAAATAAAAATACCATCACATGAAGCTAATGTTCAAAATAAAATACTATCCAAAATAACAAGCTACACACCACCACATGAAGCTAATGTCCAAAATAAAATACTATCCAAAATAACAAGCTACACACCACCACATGAAGTTAATGTCCAAAATAAAATACTATCCAAATTCAAATACAATCCACATACTTGTTGTTCTTGTTGTCCTTGTTGCTCTTGCAATTGGGGGATGATATTTCCCGTATTGGTAGTAGAATTTTCAGCGGTGCTAGACATATTTTCAGCCTACATCACAAAAGACATAATGAATATAAGTATTTTCAGCCTACATTAACAGATTCTCATTCACATGTAAATCAGCGTGTGTCTCACACCCAGCATATAATAAAACGTAAATTCAGAATAAATTCAAAGATTGTTGACCCATGAGTCAATTAAATTGAATCTGCCACAAGTTAGGTAGTAGGTACGAGCAATAAAGTCAATACTATTTCAGATCACAAACAAATGCATCGAAGTCAGGGGTCTCTCTTACTGAGAATTTAGACATTTAGTGCTCCACCATGGTCAACGTCGAGTATAACATTCATGGAAATTTGCCTACCAAGTCTCTCTTCCCCTGTCAAAAATAATTCAAACCTCGACAGTAGAAGGAGGCCAACCTAATCTCATAATGCCATATAGCAATAATTTTCTCAATAAAGTTCAGTTATTGTAACACCAGAGGAATGAATCACCAACCTAGTGCACATCATTGTCCTAAGATGCTGTAAAGAGAATGTTGCCATAATTTTTCTCACACTGATCTCTCAATTTAAATCTGTCAATATTAATCCCCAATTACTATACCAAAAACTGTAATATTAGACTTATCCCACTTGATACTTAACTAATGATCAAATCAACTATACTATGTGAGACTGATTTTATAATCTCTGTCAACTATACATCAACATCACACTGGTATGAAGAAATGAAGAATTGCAGATTAATATTGATTCAAATTTATGATTCAAATCAACATCAACATCACAGGAAGCAATTCATGCAATTACAGTAAGCAATTTCACATTTCCAGTAAGCAAAACCAAAAAATTCATACCTGTTAACTATGCGGCACTGATCGGAAGACTGAGACGAGCTGCGGAGAGGCGGAGACGGCGAGTCGCGGAGGGGCGGACAGCCGGAGACGACGAGTCGCGGAGAGGGCGAGAGAGAGAATAGAAGACTGAAGAGTGAAGAGGGCTCGGGCGTCGGGGCGTCGGCCGTCGGGGCGTCAGCCGTCAGGGCGAGTCGGCGAGAGCCGAGAGGGCAAGTCGGCGAGAGCCGTCAGGGCGAGTCGCCGAGAGCCGAGAGGGCGTCAGCCGTCGGGGCGAGACTGCGAGAGGCGACAGCAGTCGGGGCGAGAGGCGAGAGCCGAGAGGGCGTCGGCCGTCGGGGCGAGAGAGCCGAGAGGGCGTCGGCCGTCGGGGCGAGACTGCGAGAGCCGAGAGGCGAGACTCGAGAGCAGTCGGGGACTCGGGGCGAGAGGCGAGAGCCGAGACTCCGAGAGCGGCGAGAGGGCGTCGCCGCGTCGGGGCGAGAGGCGAGACTCGAGAAGTCGAGAGTGGGCGGCTGGGCGCGGGATTAAAAGTTAGGGTTTTTACTTTCTAGTTTTCTACTTATTATATAATACTATTATATAATATATATAATATAAAATATATATCCACCGGTCGGTTAACCGAAACCGGTGGACTTTTTATACCCCGACCCGAACCCGAACCCGAAAACCGAAAATTAAAAAAAAAAAATCCGAAACCGGAAAAACCGGTTCGGTTAACCGCAAAAACCGGTTCGGTTTCGGACCGGTTTTCCGGTTAACCGAAAAACCGGTTTTTTTTGCTCACCCCTACATAATAGGAAGAGGTCATCAACAGATAGGGAATGTGTGACTCTGTTAGTAGTTACTATTTGGTCCAGAACACCTTCAACATGGTCATTTTGAACCACTCTGTTGTTTGAATAAGTATGGAGATGGGTTATCTAGCCCGACTCTGAGATTATGGGGGATGTCTTTCCCAAACTCCTTTTAATCATCAATGCAGATTGATCAATGATCAACTAGTTCTTGACCTAAACAACTCATCTGCAAGGGAAACTCCTAGTCAAAAGTATATCAAGGATGAAGTCCCAACTAAGAGAGTGGAATGTCTTCTAAAAATCAACCTTCAGCAGAAGGCCATCCTCATTGTAGTTCTTGTAAACCCAAATGGTCTCATGTATCCCTATGAAGGAGTCCAAGGTGATCCTACCAAAGAGATTATCACCTTGAGTGCTGTCGACGAGGTTCATCATAAGAGGTTTGAGTCGGCAGGCTGTTACGCGTTCAGAGAGTAGAAGAGAGAAGAAAGGGAACAGAGAGTAGATCTGGGAGATTGGAGAAGAAGAAGAGAGGAAGAAGGGTGGAGAGGAAATTAATATTTCATTTCATATCATCGACTGATTACAATTCCCGTTTATATACCTCTCCATCTCATTTATTAACCAATACACGCATTACACGTGGTCCACTTTTACATTTCATAATCGTCGAACCGTTGTGGATGTCGTCACTCGCGTCTTGCATGTCCAACTATCATCCCAGGTTCCACGTCATTGATTTGACACGTGTATTCGCCAGCGTCTACGTCTCCGAGTGCCTCCGGTGTATGGTACGTGACATTGCCCCTTTGTTCAAATGGAACCTTGTCCTCAAGGTTATCTCTGCCAGCTTCAGTAGCTGCTGTTTCTGCTTCAGTGCCTTCCGGCGATGAAAACCCTTCGTTTTCCTTTCCTTCTGTGATTGATCTAATTAGCGAAATCGGTGTCACCTGGACGTCTGGTTGTCCTCGGCAGGGTTTCAATACCGACACATGAAACACAAGGTGGATTTTGGCATTCGAATGCAGCTCTAATTGATAAGCTACTTGTCCCACTTTCTTTAGTATCTGAAAGGGACCAAAGAATTTTGCTCCCAGTTTCCAATGCTTTCTCAGTCTTAGCGACCCTTGGCGATAAGGTTGAAGTTTAATGTAAACCCATTCGCCTACCTCATAAGAAACTTCTCGGCGATGCTTATCAGCCTGAAATTTCATACGTTGTTGTGCGTGAGTCAGGTTTTGTTTCAACTGACGAATGACTTCATCTCTTCTGGTTAAACCTCGGCCGACTGATGAGTTCTTCGCCGACCCTGGTAGGTATGGCATAAGTGTGGGCGGTTCTCGGCCATATAATGCTCGAAATGGGCTCATGCCGGCTGAAGACTAGTATGAAGTATTGTACCTGAACTCCGCCGACGGTAAGTATCTCACCCATGTTGTTGGTTCCTCTGATACAAAGCTTCGTAAATACATTTCTAAACAGCGATTCAAGGCTTCGGTTTGACCATCCGTCTGGGGATGGTATGCTGTGCTGAATTTGAGTTCAATCCCTTGCAATCGTGTCAGCTCTTTCCATATGCTGCCCACAAAGTGTCCATCTCGATCGCTTACAATCGATCACAGCACCTCGTGTAGTTTAATGACTCCCTCCACTAATGTCTTAGCCACTCTTTCGCTGCTATAATTCCTTGGCAGTGCTAAAAAGTGACCATATTTGGTCAGTCGATCCACAACCACAAGAATGTCAATCTTTCCCTCTGAATTCGGCAGATTAGTGATGAAGTCCATTGCAATGTCTTCAAAGACTTCATTAGGAATGGGCAAGGGCCGCAGCAATCCCACAGGAGACAATTGTTCCACCTTCATCCTCTAGCATACTTGGCATTCACGAAGAAATGTTTCCATATCTCGCCGCATTGCCTTCCAGTAGAAGCTGGCCACTAGTCGTCTGTATGTTCTGTCGATTCCCGAATGCCCTCCCCACAAAGAACTGTGGTACTCCCCCAGGATCATAGTTCGGAGAGCATAATCATTGGGTATCAGGAACCTCTGCTTGTATAAGATTAGCCCCTCACGTATGGTCAATTTCTTACCGTCATCATCTCCATTCATCACCTTCTGTCTCAAGTTTTGCAACTCAGGATCCTCTCTATTTGCCCTCTTAATTTATTCTAATATTCCAAATATTGGCTGCACCAAGGACATATACTGACTGGTGAATTGTCTGGATAGAGTATCTACGACCACATTTAATTTCCCAGCTCGATACTTGACATTAAAATCGTAGCCGAGAAGCTTCATAACCCATCTCTGCTGTTCCGGCGTTTGTATTGTCTGGGTAGTCATCTCCTTCAAGGCTCTTTGGTCAGTGATTATGGTGAATTGTCGACCCAGTAAGTATTGCTGCCACTTGCCAATTGCTTGGGTAATAGCGTACATCTCTCGATGATACTTAAAGTGAAGTCTCTAAAGAAGAATTTTAACCTAGTTCAATTTCACAAATATCAAGATATCATGAAATGAGCTAAGTTATCAAGACTTTTTCTACTCATGAAAATTTAAATATTTATCATGCATAATCAATCATGAGTATATAGAGGCATCATTAAAGCATAAATATTTAAGTATTATATTAAGATTTTTGCAAAATCAAGTTCATACTTTTTTCTTGAAAATTTGCCCAACTTTTTATATCCTTTTTTATTTTCTTTTAGATAGCATAGCCTTTCATTTACATTCATAACTTGCAAGTAGACTTCATTAGTAGCATAATGAAATAATATGCCTACTAGCAAGCTAACATACTAAATAGCACAAGTTTAATGCAAAATTTCATTAAAAGAAAATCCAACCTATGCTAGATAGTAAAGATTCATTTAAAGAAAATTTTTACCATGATATCAAAATGAATCTGAGGGATCTTAATATGTGAAACATTTGAGGAATAAGATCCCTAGGTATGTTTAACTAGTTTGGACTTAAAAGAATGTCTCTAATGGTGAGTATCAACCTAGAGCAAGTTTCATTTGATGAAATTTGCTTAAGTGCTAAAATTCTACCTACTCATGAGAAATCAAGGATTTTACCTGTAATTACCATCATGAGTATAGAGACATGGTTTAAGCCTAAACATTGAGGTACAACACTAAGATTTTGAATTTATCAAAATTATACCTTATTCGTGATAATTTGTCAAACTAATCTTTTTCTTCCTAATTAGCCTTCCATTTGACCTTAGATTTAACTTGCATGAGGAAATCATTGGCATACTTATTTCAAGCAAATTAATCATTCTAGATAGCAAAGTAGGCATCAAAGATTTCATTCAAAATTCAACTTTGCTAAATAGTTCGAAATTCGTTTTAAAGATAAAATCGAGTGATATCAAAATGAATTTTGAGAGATCACAAATGAAATATAAATAAAAACATGATCTCCAATCCTTTCTATTGGTTGAAAACCGAAAGACCACAATGTGCTTACGATTTAGAACCGCAAGGTCACATGAGCCCATTACAAGCTACATAGGTCTCCGAAGAGATCGGAAATCAAAAATCAAAAACATTTTTCAAAAGACTCTTATTAAGAGCGGGAAAAATGACTCAAATTGAACATGTATCATAACTCCAACTTAAATAAAGCAAACCAAAGTAAGGAGATGATACCAGAATGTTTGATGCCAATTTTACCTAAGGCATCAAGGTAGCTTGAAGTTGCAACCAATGGAGGATTCATCATTCAAGTCCTTGGTCAACTTCAACTCTTCACTTCTCTTTATCATTGTGTGGTGGCTCCCCCTACAAGAGAAGATGAGACTTTTGGTACCCAAATGGCTTTGGGTCCTAGGGGGTTAGTGGGCTTAGGTACCCAAAGTGTCTTCACAACACTTGAGTTCATTTTGAATGCGCAATCATATATAGCATGCCCAAATACACTACAACAAAAGCAATGTCCATTAAATTTCTTTTTCTTTTTGTTATGGTATGAGATTTATTTTTAGAATGCTTGTTATTTGAACTAGGATGAGCATGAGCATTCTTAAAAGATACATTCTTCTTTTGAACATGATGTTTAGTTGTAGAATGCTTAGTATGAGAATGATGACGAACCTTAGCATTCTTTACATGACCATTTTTATTTTTAGAGTTCTTAAATGAGATATTTTGATTCTTAGAATTATAAGAGGAAGTATTAACAAACTTTCCTACTCAAAGTCAACATCTTATTTTTCACATCATTCATGGATTTATGCAATACATGCAATTGAGATTTCAACATGTTATTTTCAACTTTCAATTTTTCATTCTCAATTTTGAAATCATCGTTCCTAAACTTCAATTTATCTTTTAAATCCACATTTTTAGGTTTCAAAGCTTTTAGCTCAAGGTTCAATGTATCATGGCAAGACTCAATAGAATTAGTCTTTAATTTGTCATTTTCTAATTCTAATGCATGCACATGTGAGCTAAGCTCTAAATTTTCTTTCTTCAATTTTTTGTTTTCTTTATCCTTTTTAACTAGCAAGGTGTACACTTTCTTATATTTGCTTACTAACTCATCATATTGCATATCATGTGAATTAGAAGAGCTAGTACTAACATTTTCATTATTATGGCTAGAAGGGAGAGAGTATACCTCATCACTGGTACTCATGAGGTAAACTTTTGAAGTAGCTTCATAGTCATTGCTAGAGGGTGCTTCAAATGTGTGAGAGGTGGAGGTGGAAGCATTTGACCTCTTCCTTGCTTTGTTCTTCATGCTTGGGTAATTTTTCTTCACATGCCCCTTCTCTTTGCAAGCATGACAAATTACTCTTCTTTTTCGGCTCTTGGTGCTACTTCTTTGACTAGAAGAGCTATGGGCATCAAAACCAAGATTAGTAGTAGGTGTGTGACCATTGTCATCACCACCTTCATCAAAAGTGCCAATTTCTTCGGTTTTGGCATAATCATATAAAACATTTAACGAGGCCCATAAATCAAAAGCTGAAGAGCAATGCATGACTTTTTCTAAGATGTCATTTGGTAATGTGCAAAGAATACAATTCATGACATCTCCATTATACTTAAATATTTTCTTATGTAATTCATTCCAAGCATGCATGTCAACCTTAGGTTCAATGAATTCCCAATGTAGCATGTTAAAGACTCCAAAACCTTTAGTCTTTAAATAAATGTACATCCTATACTTCCAAAGACCAAAGTTCGAGTCATCGAACCTAGGAGGAGAAGACGCTACACTCTCTAGAGTCATTTCTAGATCGAGACTAGGTGTAGACGAGATGGTGAAATCTCAAGCTATGAACCCGCTCTGATACCAAATGTGGGTGAAATGGCGACACTAGAGGGGGGGTGAATAGTGTGTTTACTAAATCTATTAGCCTAAATTCGATTTTAATCGTTTCTTAGATTATCTTAGGCAATTTGCAATCTTACGATCAGATGCGGAGGCGATATAAACAATTAAGCACAAGCAACAATAAAATAATGCAAACACAAGATTTATAGTGGTTCGACCCCAATGCCTACTCCACTACCTAAGCACCCCGCTTAGAATTTCCAAACTAGTTTTACTAGATTAATTCAGTTTCCCTTACACATAGAACTTTTCACCGGAAAGTCTCCGCTCTCCAACCGAAGGCACTTCCACACCCGGAAGTATCCCGCCTTCCTACCGAGAGAACTTTCCCACCTCAACCTAAGGGACAACTAAACTAATCCTAGTAAACACTAAGTTTACACAAGTGATTTTACTACTTTTCACCAAGGATACCACTTCCACAACAGACCTAACACAACGTCTTCACAGACTCAAATAAAAAATAGTTCAAATAAACAGATAAAATATAATCAAAATAGCTACAATAAAAAACAAGATTAAAAGCTCTTTTTAATCCTTTAAAAACCTCCAACTCGCCAAGCAGTAGAGATTGGGTTGAAGCCCGAGTTGAGGAGCAGACGACGCTTGAAGAAGAACTCAACAAAGGAACGGAGAGCGCTGCGATTACTCCTTGGAAGGCTTTAAATCTTCCTTAGAATACTCAATGATAACTGTAGAAGTGAGGGAAGAAGATTAAATGAATCATATAAGGGTGTATTTATACCCTGCTGAAGAAATGATAGCTCAACAGATAGTTTTCTATCTGTTGCAGGCCGCCGATCGATTGGTCGGTCAACCGATCGATCGATCGGTCATTCGACCGCTTCACTTCTGTATGTGGTCGGTCGACCGCCCAGATATGACTGTTCATTCCCTCAATCCGGTCGACTCATCGATCGACCGACGTAGGGAAGGCAAGATCGCGCTCTACGCGATTTTTTACTCTAGTCGACCGATCAGTCGACCGCTAAGGCTACTGCCCAAAACCAGCCTCTGTCGGTCGACCGACTGGTCGACCGAAGTTCCCACTGTCGGTTTTTGACAGTGTTCGGTCAATCGAAATGGCTGGTGCCTTTTTTCTTACCCTATTCGGTCGACCGGGCGGTCGACCGAACATAGGCTGAGATTTGTTTTTCGGCCTATTTTCTTCCGCGCTTCGTTTCTGGGTTTCGACTTTCAACAAGCATCATCTCGGAGAGCTTTCCATGTGATCTTTGAGCTCGTCCAATGCGACTTTGGTGCACTCGTCGATCTTCGAGAAACTTCCACGACGAACCCGAGCGCGACGATCAATGTCCTTCCGATTTATCAATCTCTCCTTTTTTTTCTGATCGAGGATATCAAACGCTACTGATATGGAACCTGAAGATATACTCAATGAAATCATTAGTCCCATGTTTGTTATCATCAAAACTGAGATTAAGACCAAGGTTGAAAACCTAAAACCAACAGTTGCCACAATTGGATTGCCTTGACCTTGTTTGGGTCGACTTGTAATCCTGCTTCAGAAAGAACATGCCCCAAGCATTCAATAGTTGAACACCCAAAGAAGCACTTGGCCCTCTTCGCAACTAGCCCATGAAAACTCAACACTTGCAGCACAGTCTCTAAATGATGCAGATGATCTTCATAGCTTTTGCTGTACACGAGGATATCTTCAAAAAAAAATCAATACAAACTTTCGTAGAAGAGGCGGGTGCATTTGTTAAGCCGAAGGGCATAACGAGGAATTCGTAATGCCCTTCATGGGTTCGGAACGTTGTCTTCGTCACATCTTTAGATCCGATAGCAAGTCAAGCTTCGAATAAATTTTTGCACCCCCCAATTCATCAAAGAGCTCGTCCGCGGTTGGAATTGGGAAACGATCTTTAATTGTCACCGCATTGAGAGCGCGGTAATCAACACAAAAATGCCAGGTGCCATCCTTCTTTTTCACCAATAGAACAGGAGAAGAGAAGGGGCTGGTACTGTGTTGGATGATGCCATCTTGAAGCATGCTCTGCACTTACACTACTAGAAATTTGGTCTTCAGCAACGGCTATCAGCAACGGCCGCTCAAGCCGTTGCTATTTGTAACGACATTCTTACGGCCGCTCGAGCCGTTGCAGATATGTTGTATCTACAACGGCTTTCTAACGAACATGCGAGCCATTGCTGATAATGTTAATTATCAGCAACGGCTTTCTAACGGACAAGTGAGCCATTGCTGATGATAACTTATTAGCAACGGCTTTATAACGGGCGAGTGAGCCGTTGCTGATAAGTTTATATAGGTCGCGGATCGCGCCCGACCCTTCTTCCTCCCACTGCTGCCGCCGCCGCCTCCTCCTCCCACCTCTCGCCGCCGCTGCCGATGCCGACGACGCCTCTTCCTCCTCCCGCTGCTGCAGACACTGTCAGGTATACATCGTCGGCCGGCCGTCTCTTCCCGTTGAGGCCGGTGGGAAATCCGACTGAAACCCTAAAAATAGGGTTTCAGTCGGCGGCGGTCGGCCGATGGCCGCCGTCGGACCTTGTACAGTGGCCAGACAGTGTGTCCGACCACTGTACACCGGCGCCGGAGTCCACCTGACTCCGGCGCCGGAATTTGTAGATTAATATGTATTTTTTAATTGTTTTTTAATTGTTAATTAATTGTTAATTAATTATTTAATTAATTATTTAGATTAATTGTTTAATTTGTTAGATTAATTATTAGGGTTTAGATTAATTTTTAGAGTTTAGATTAATTTCGGAATTGTCCACTTCGGACGCGCGCCGGAATCGTCCACTTCGGACGCTTGCCGAAATCGTCGAATTTGGACTCGTGTCGGAATTGTCCAATATGGACTCGAACTGTCTCGAAACATTTAGAAAATAATCATCCATCCGACGAGTTGATATGTTTCACGTACGCATCGACGAGTCGGATATGATTTAGCAAAATCTTAGATCCGTTCGGGGATTGTATGTTCGTGTAAAAGAAGTAGATGATCTTTTATACGACGTACAATTCTTGAATTGTCCCTGATTGGACAATTTGGGAATATAGTTATTTGTACTGCACTTACGTTCTTATTTTAACTGTTAACTAATTATTCTAAATTTTGGCAACATCTCTCTTGTTCTCCGATACGCGCCCAGATGATATGCGTATTCGGAGAACTGTAGGGAGATGCTGCCAAAATTTAGAATGAAGTTAGCGGTTAAAATAAGTACTTAGTGCAATATAAATAACATAAATCCCGAATGGAATAGGACAATCTCACCTAAAGACATTAACCAAAGAAATTGTCATTGATTGACAGAATCATGTCGGCTGATCGAAGTTGGATGTACCAACGTCTTCATCGTGGAGCTTTAACGAATGAGTTTCGATTAGGCGTAACGTACTTCCTAAATTTTGCCTATTCGAATCAGAATTTCGTTAGCATCGGTGATCAAATCCGATGTCTGTGCCGCATTTGTTCGAATGGACGATTTTTGGATTGGGAGACTGTCACTCTGCATCTATATACCAAAGGATTTGCACCAAGATATTTTCTGTGGATTTGTCATGGGGAGTCACGCGAAGTCGGGACGTCGAGCAATCCTGTCGTTCAAACATATGGTGAATCATCCTTTGCTGGTGCTTCTTCATCCAATCAATGTAATCCCTATAGAACTATGATACTTGATAGTCTTGGGGGTCAATTCCACCTGAATGATAATGTTGATCGGCCAGTTCTTCAGACATCAGTCCCACCAGATACTACAGCGGTTGATATCACAAAAGTACAAACTGCGGTAGAGACTGAATTACCGAATAAAGAAGCTGCAGAATTTTACGAGATGTTGAAAGCTGCCGATGAACCTTTGTATGAGAACTGTCCTAAATACTCTAGGTTTTCAGCAATGACACAGCTCTTAAACATCAAGGCCGATTGTAATATCAGTGGAGTTGCGTATGATCGGATTGCTGGATTGATTAATGGAATGCTGCCTACTGATAACAAGTTTGAGCCAACTTTTTATAAGACTAAAAAGCTAATGAGAAAATTGGGGCTTGGGTACGAAAAAATACACGCGTGCCAAAATAACTGCATTTTATATTATAAAGAAAATGTGCAGTTAGATAAATGCCCTGTATGTCAACATCCTCGTTACAAGGAGAAGAAATCTGTCCGACAGAAAAATATCCCGTTTAAGGTGCTTCGGTATTTTCCACTAACACCGAGGCTTCAAAGATTATTCATGTCGGAAAAGACAGCCCCCTACATGAGTTGGCATGCAAGAAGTCGTGATGATACAGTAATGACTCATCCATCTGACAGTGAAGCATGGAAACATTTGGATACATGTTATCCTTCATTTGCTAGGGATACTAGAAATATCAGATTGGGATTGTGCACAGATGGTTTTAATCTGTTTGGACATTCTGCAACTCCTTATTCAGTTTGGCCAGTGCTGTTGACAGTTTATAATTTGCCACCGTCAATGTGCATGAAAGATGAATTTATTTATCTTTCGATGATTATTCCGGGTCCTAAGGGTTCGCGAAAACAAATTGACATATTTCTCAGACCCTTGATAGATGAATTGAAAACATTATGGACTGAGGGAGCTGTCACTTATGATTTTCATCGGAAGCAAAACTTCAATTTAAAGGCCGCGGTCTTGTGGACAATCAATAATTTCCCGGCGTACGGCATGTTGTCTGGTTGGAGCACTCACGGCCGACTCTCTTTTTCCGTATTGTATGGAACACTCTAAATCAATCAGTCTTCAGAACGGACGAAAAATCTCATTCTTTGATTGTCATCGTCGATTCCTACCGGTTAATCATCAGTATCGAAGGAATCGTAATAAATTTACTAAGGGCAGAGTCGAAAGAGATGGGCCACCACCGATGTTGTCTGGTGAACAAATGTTAGCACGTGTTTCAGCACTTCCAGATATAGTATTTGGTCGTAATGAAAGAGTGTCAGATTTTGGCCAAACACATAACTGGGTGAAACAAAATATCTTTTAGGAATTGCCCTATTGGAGTTCATTATTGATTCGACATAATTTAGATGTCATGCACATTGAAAAAAATGTGTTTGATAATATTTTCAACACTTTGATGGATGTTTCCGGAAAAACTAAAGATAATGTCAAAGCCCGACATGATATGAAAATACTTTGTAAAAGACCAGAGTTGGAGTTACAAGAGGTCAACGGATGATATCTGAAACTGAAGGCCCTATATGTGTTAAATAAACAACAGATCAAAGATGTTTGTCAATGGATAAAAGAACTCAGATTACCCGATGGATATGCTTCAAACTTATCTCGATGTGTGAACGTCGATGATTGCAAAATATCAGGGATGAAGAGCCATGATTGTCATGTATCCATGCAGAGATTACTTCCGATCGTATTTCGAGATCTTCTACCTGATAATATTTGGGGTCCGTTGACTGAATTAAGTATGTTTTTTAGAAACATCTGTGAAAATGTCCTTCGAGTCGAAGATATGTCGACACTTGAAAATAATGTTGTTGAAATCATATGCAAGCTGGAGCAATTTTTCCCTCCTGCATTTTTTGACTCGATGGAGCATCTACCGGTACACTTGGCATACGAGGCACGAGTTGGTGGCCCCGTTCAATATCGGTGGATATACTTATTTGAAAGATACATGAATCGTCTGAAGAAAAAAGTAAAGAACCCGCAGTTGTTGAAGGATCAATATCTGAATCGTATATCATCCAAGAAATTTCAACATTCTGCTCATTTTACTTTGAATCGACAGTACAGACAAGATTTGATCGTCTTCCACGTAACGACGACGGGGGTGTTCGACATTTAGATAGACGTTTAAATATATTTTGTCACTCTGGTCGTGCTTTTGGTTCTCGTCCATCTCGACACTTAAGCGATGAAGAGTATCATTTGGCACACTTGTATGTATTACTCAATTGTCCAGAGATTGAACAATTCATTGAAATATTTGACATTGAGATGGTGCAAAAATACTCTATTCACAACGATGAAGAATTGGAGAGATTACGGAATCGTGATTTCCCTACTTGGATTCAGACTTACAGCAAAGATCACAGAGCTGAAATAGATGAAAGAATATTTGAGTTTGTTAGTGGACCGTCGCGACTTGTGTCGTGCTATAGCGGATATTTTGTTAATGGGTATAAATTTCACACGGTTGAATATTCATTTACAAAGAAGATGATGAATGATGGGGTTTGTGTGAAAGGGACAACCTATGTTGAATGTGATATGGATTTTTATGGACTAGTGGAAGAAGTGATAGAGTTGCACTACTTCGGCTTGAAATCAGTTATTCTATTTAGATGTCATTGGTTCGATACAAAAGAAAGGGGCATGAAAGTTCATCCAAAATACAAACTTGTTGAGGTTAATTACAAATCTAAATTGGCAGCAAATGAGCCTTTTATATTGGCATCACAAGCCGAACAAGTATATTACGCGAAGTATCCGGCTCGAAATAAAGATAGAGCAGATTGGCGTGTAGTCTGTAAGACAAAAGATAGAGGAAAAATTGATCCGATAGTAGGAGAAAATGAGCTGATACCTGATATGACATATGGTTTCTATCAAGAAGATGATCCTCCTGCTGTGGATCGTATTATTCCAATACTCGAGGATGCAGACACAACGTCAATTCAATTAGAAGTTGAATATGCTGATGATGACGATCATGAAATTAAGGAAGCTAGAGATGAAGAAGAGGAAGAAGAGGAAGAATTCGAAGACTATTATTCAGATGATGAGGAATAATTGTAAAGTATATATTTTATTGAATATATCTCTACTATTTATACAATAATCTGATTATATGTCTGTTCAATAGATATGTCTGGTCGTGGTTATTGACGCAGGAGAGCTTCAGAGTGTCCGATCGGTGAGACTCCTACACTTACTCATGCTGCTGATCCTCCTGTTGTTGATCCTCATGCCGATGATACTGCCGAGGCTAGTACATCCAGACGCGGGCGGCCACGCGGGCCGAACAGGTGGCAGCCTCCACCAGCCACAGAGTCACGTAGATTGATTAGCGTGATTTGGGAGCGGTAATATATCATGAATTATGAATCATTACAAATTCATTATATCATAATATAATATTAAAATTTATTTTTGTTGTGCAGGTTCGAGCAAGAAGAAGTGCCGAGGAGCATTTCTTCTACTATTCGACGATACATGCACGGGGCATAGCCTACGTGGTATCACGTGCCTAGCGAGCACATGGACATGTTATGGCGCGAGTTTGAGGCACGTATTATTATTTTTTTTACATGCATGATGATTAATATTTATACTGATATTATTATTTTGCAGGCTCGCTATACATGGGCCGAGGACCAAAGGCCCTTCATTTACGCTGCCTGGGAGGCTATTTCCCGGGCAAGGTACAACGGGCAGCTGGGGCAGGCTCGGTCCCAGGCGACGGCCCGAGCTGGGACCACTAACATCGCGGAGACTCGGGGATACGGCCCCGATTGGATTACTCCGGATATATGGGACCAGCTCGTGGGAATATGGTCGACGGATCGATGGCAGGAGGTTTCTCGGAATGCGGCTAGAAATCGCATGTCGGAGGGAGCAGCGCGTCACACCAGCGGCTCTGTTGCATTTGCAGTGCACGCGAACCGTATGGTAAGTATATCTTTCAATTATATATTTTATTTGTTACTATGTGTACTAATTAATGTATTTGTTTTGTAAATGTAGACGACGGTATCGGATGACGGGAGTGTCCAGCGACCCTCCCCGATGGCGGTGTTTGAGCGGACTCACCGTCGAGCACATGGGACGGGGGAGTACATGGACAACCGCACTGCATACATTATGGTAACTATATATTTGTTTAAATTATTCATTATATATTTATAATTTAAGTTTTATGATCAATATTAAACAAAAAATCAAACTCGAGTAGGAGACCTACAACCAAACGGTGGTGCAGCGCGGGGGTACCCCCGAGGACTTTGACGCAGCAACGTGGGTCGAAGCCGCAGGTGGCTGGGACCATGGCCGCGTATATGGCTTCGCAGATAGTGGTCATGCACGAGCCGTACTAGGGCCACTTGGGGCACCGACCCCTCCGGTCGCTGGTGAGCGGCCGTCCACCTCTAGATCCAGTTATGATCATAGTAGCAGAATAAGGACTCTAGAGGACACGGTCGCGCGTCAGACTGAGATAATGGAGCGCCAGAGTCAGATGATGGCGGATATACAAGCTATGCTACGCAACATGTCAGGTCATCCCGAAGCAGGCATCTCTTCGGCATCATCTAATCCATCGTCCTCAAGTCAGTCCACGCCGGTGTACACTCAAGCACTCCAGACCCCGCCATAAGATCCATCGTCATCGTGAGATTTTTTTATATTGACTTTGTTACTGAGATATTGGACTTGTTTAATTTATTTTGTTTGGATATTGATACTTCAATTTTGCATTTGAATAGTTTTTATATTATCGTGGATAATTATCAATATAAATATAATTGTTTTGATGTATATCTTGGTGTGTTTGTGATGTGTGAATGAATGTGTGTATGAGTGTATGGGTGTGTGAGTTATGTATCAGATAATGTATCAATGTATCAATGGAAATTTTAAATTTTAAATTTTTTCGTTACTAGGTTCACATCATCAGCAACGGCTTTCCCATGGCCGCCCGTGGGAAAGCCATTGCTAAAAGTGTATCGAAAGCCGTTGCTGATGACCTATAGTAACGGCTTAGCAACGGGATTTTACTAACGGCTTTGCTACGGACTCAGCGGTCGTTGCTATTAATGTTATCAGCAATGGCTCCGGGTCCGTGGCAAAACCGTTGCTGATAATATTTTTAGCAACGGCCCGAGCGGCCGTTCCAGATCCGTTGCTAAGTTATCAGCAACGCGATTTTCTGCCACGGCTCCATTGCAACGGCATTTTTCTAGTAGTGTTAGCGTTCTATCTATCCTTTCTGAAAATAAGGGTACCTATACGGACGCACATTCACAGGTTATTGATTTGGAAGTAAATGAATATGGTGATCCATGCTCCTGCTTGGAGGTAATCCTTCTGGCTTAGAAAAAATGGTAGAGTAAATGTCGAGCAGCTGTTTAATTTCTTTTTGCTCTGGCTCGGCTGTTTCTTGCTGAACAGTATTCAATTCTAAGTGGTAGAGTTCAGCGATTGCTTGAGTTCCACATAATCTTCTCAATGCATTGCCTTGTATGGGTTCCATCTAACTAGTTGATTCCCCTTTCCATACATGTTTGTGATCACCCAGATGGAATTCAAACGTTAGCTACCCGGGAAAAAGAGAGATGTCTCCTACGTTACCCGTAATATATGGAAGTATCGACGTAATTTCATAGAGTCATTCGGTCTGAATGCTACATGAAGAACATAAGCCAGATGACAGAACAGGGAGACCTAGGATGTAGAAGATCATAACATGAGTGATTCAGCAGATTTGGATTCCTATATATCCACTCACGTGGTACTTCATCATACGATTTATAGAAGATCCATCTGTCTAGATATCATCATATAATGATATCATCATATAATATACATCTAGAAAGCCGTATGCTTTGGAAGAAGCTTGTACAGTTTGGGAAGGGGTTTTTATTGATAAAAAAGAAGAATCTATTTCAATCGATATGCCCTTAGGCACGGCCATACATAACATAGAAATCACACTTGGAAAGGGTGGACAATTAGCTAGAGCAGCAGGTGCTGTAGCGAAACTGATAGCAAAAGAGGGTAAATCGGCCACATTAAGATTACCATCTGGGGAGGTCCGTTTGATATCCAAAAACTGCTTAGCAACAGTCGGACAAGTGGGTAATGTTGGGGTGAACCAAAAAAGTTTGGGTAGAGCCGGATCTAAGTGTTGGCTAGGTAAGCGTCCTGTAGTAAGAGGAGTAGTTATGAACCCTGTAGACCATCCCCATGGGGCGGTGAGGGGACAGCCCCAATTGGTAGAAAAAAAACCACAACCCCTTGGGGTTATCCTGCGCTTGGAAGAAGAAGTAGGAAAAGGAAAAAATATAGGCAACACATAAAATTTGGTTGTGATGGTAGTTCCTTGAATGGTCATCGAGAGGTGCTTGATCATCCCCTCACTTTGAATTCGGGCTCCATTCTCGACCATGACTCCAAAGTTTGGCGCTGGTTCAATCTGCAGACCCAAGTATTTGGCAACCCTTCCTTAGATGAAGTTATGTGTGCTCCCACCATCTAGCAGAATTTGCACACTACGGCCTCCAATTGAACCTCTAAATCTCAGAGTCATAGGTAGAGAGCAACATGATAAAGCGTTGAAAGAAATAAGAGACTGTTCAGTAGAGTCGACTTCACCGTCCTCAGGTGTGTTTTCTGAGCTCTTATGTACCATTTCTTCACTACCATCAAGAGGTTGCCCTTCATCCAACATGAACAGTTGAGGTGTCTTGCAGCGATGCCCCCATGTGAATTTATCATCGCAATAGTAACACAAGCCCTGCTCACGTCGCTTTTGGGCTTCTGCAAAAGAGAGTCGACGAGGACCCAGTCTGTGAGTTTTGGCTTGGCTACTGTTAAATGGACGATTCAATGGAGATGTCCCACATGTCATTTTATCCGCCAAGCTTTTCTGAACTGCTCCTGCAACCGGAGTTGGTAACAATGGCAAGTTCTTGTTTGATGTATAAGTAGTCAGAAACCTTTTTGTTGCCGTCAATTTAGCCTCGTATCGCTGTGCCATAGTGACCACCTCGTGCATTGTCGTAGGTTGGTGAGTCAGCAGTTTAGTCTTGATGTCGGGTCGCAGTCCAGATATGAAACAATTTATAAGGAAAGCTTCGGATAATTGTGTGGTTCTTAATGCCATCTCCTCAACCTTCCTTCATAGTCCTCCACCGTCGTTAGCTGAATCAATTTTGTAAGCTGACCCTCTGGCAACTCGAGATCTGTGGGTTCGAACCTTCGACAAATGGCCTCTACCAGATGACGTCATCCTGCTAATTGCTTGCGTCTCTGCATCGAACGAAACCAACATTTCGTTGTTCCTTCCATTCTAAACGACGCCATCATCACACGGTGTTGATCTTCCATGGCGTAAAAGTCAAAAAAATCATCGGCGGTGGCGATCCAATCCTCTGCGTTACTGCCATCGAAGATCGGCAGCTCGATCTGGGGTGGTTTCAGAGGAAAAGGGAATTCCTCGTCATCCCCCCGAATGCCTTTACCTTTGTAAGCATGTGCCATTTCGCTCGATCCAGTGATCTCATTCTTCGGTTTATTCAATTGAACCAACTGATTATTTAAAAGGGCGATTTGAGAAGTTACATTTTGTAGAAGATTTTGTTGTGTTTCCATTGATTGCCGGTGTAGCTCTAGGGTATGTTGTTGCGCCTCTAGGCTCGCCAGCAGTGTCCCCAAGATCTGATCATGGTGGCCGCTGGCATTATGAAGCGTCTTAAGCGACTCTGCTACTGCTTGTCCCCGAGTTTCCATTGCTTCTGATGAAGCAGACTCGAGTCAATGAAAGCACCAATTTGTTACGCGTTCGGAGAGTAGAAGAGAGAAGAAAGGGAACAGAGAGTAGATCTGGGAGATTAGAGAAGAAGAAGAGAGGAAGAAGGGTGGAGAGGAAATTGATATTTCATTTTATATCCTCGACTGATTACAATTCTTGTTTATATACCTCTCCATCTCATTTATTAACCAATACACGCATTACACATGGTCCACATTTACATTTCATAATCGTCGAACCGTTGTGGACGTCGCCGCTCGCGTCTTGCATGTCCAGCTGGCATTCCAAATTCCACGTCATTGATTTGACGCGCGTCTTCGCCAGCGTCTACTTCTCCGAGTGCTTTCGGTGTATGGCACGTGACATAGGCCATCACCTTAGAAAGAATCCTAGCAATGTTATTCTCAAGGCGGATAGACTTGAAATCTTATATACACAGTGGAATCTCCTTTTAGACTTGGGGCAGAGCATAATGATAGCCTTGTTGAGTCGATTTAGCACCTCAGGCTTGTCATAAATTTCACATAATATTTTGGTCAAATCAATGTGTATAGTATCCAAAAAGGGGAAGCCGTCAGGTGCAGGAACTTTGTAGGTACGCATGTCAAATAAGCGGTGGGGGATCCACTATGGGGGCAGTGGCCCCCACCAGAAAAAAAGAACTAGGACATTTGCTCCCATCGAGCCCCACTGTGCACTGTTTGATGCAGTGCTTCAAGTCCTGCCTTCTCTTTTCGTATGCTTCCATTTCCAGGTTTCCAAACCTTCGCATCTCAATTCTCAACATGCCTTCTATCTCTCAAATCTCAATAGTCAACACTCCACCTCCACGCCTTCTCGCTCTACTCGACATCTCCGCCCTCCTCGCTCTGCAGACTGCCGACAACCTACCATCTTCATCCACCTCCCGCAGTTCTGACTTTGGCGCCGTCGCGAGTCTTCCATCAAAGCAGACTAGCATCACAACACGGCACGTGTTCCTCCAGCCAGCGCCGGAGCGTGACTGCATCTTCCTCCCGAGACAATGCTGGCGCGTGACACGGCAACAACATCTCCCTCCCGCGCGACTCGCGCGTCGGCGTCTTCAGAGTCGCGCGAGACTGCTCACAAAGACAACGCAGTCACGCTGCATCTTCCTCCCGCGTGCAGTCCCGCGCGACATCATCACACTCCTGTGTGACTTGCGCGTCGAAGTCTTCAGAGTCGCGCGAGAAGGTAGCTCTGCACAACGATGGGTTCTTAGCACGGAAGCGCTTGGCTCGCAACTTGCAACAACATCTCCGTCCCGCGTGACTCGCGTGTCGACGTCTTCGGAATCGCACAAGACAGGGCGCAGCCGAGGGAGGTGGAGAAGGTAGCTTTGCAAAACTGTGTTTTCCTCGTGCGAGCAGTCCTGCGCGGACAATGCTGAGAGGGTGCCACCGCGCGTCTTCTTGACTTCCTCCCACAGTCCGGTGCGCTAACACGTATTTCTTCTGCACCGCACAACGCTGGTGCCCGCTAGTCTTCCTCCCGCACCGCACAATGCGGTTTGCGTGTGCGTCCAGCGACCAGCGTGTGCCACTCAGCCTGTGAGTCACCGTCACCAACTCACTGTGCGACGACGTGATGTGTATTTCTCGTGACTTGCTGAGAGCTGCTGGCTTGCTGCAACTCAGTTGTTGACTTTGCATTTCTCGCCTTCTCGAACCTCCCTCTCGCAAAGATGCAGATCGGCGGAGCCGCGGAGGCTGTTGACCGCGCGTCTGCCTTAGCCTTCCTCTCGCGAAGACACGCTGATCATTGCCCTTGCATCTCATTCTTCTTAGCTCCAACCTATACATTGTACGGTACTTCATCGCATTCTTACTAAAAAAAATTTTATGGAGTCGGGCTCCATAAAAATTTTATAAAATTCCTCCTACGAGTGAACATAAGATTTTTAATATTGAACCTATGATCATTAATATTGAACCTAAAGTGAAAATATTAGATTCACTCGGTTGCAACATAAGTTTACTTTTATTTTAGGTTCAGTATAAATTATACTTGGTTCAATGTTAGTAAACTTAGGTTCACTTATAGGAGGAGCTCCATAGAAGTTTTATTCAATTCTTACGTTGGTAAGCCTGATAATTTTAATTCATTCATTATTAGTTACTTCATGATTATCTATTATTTTAGTTTAATTTTCAGCGATTATTAATTTACTCAATATATATTTCTTGTTTAGTTTAATTATTATCATTAAGTTTTAAGATATATTGTAAAATTTGTGTGCTAATTTATCATATTATTTTACTTTTAAAAAATAATTATGGAAAAATACCTTAAAAGAAAGTCACTAAATGATGAATCTAGTTCCGAAAATGAAACACAATTACAATACAAAAAAAAAGGTATTTAGAAGTTTACTTAGAAAATCTTCATGTTGAGCTAAACGAATGAAAATATTTGAGTATCATCTTAATCAAATGGATGAAATTTGAAGAGCTTATCTTCAAAAGGGTCTGTTTCAACTAAGAGAGCATGACTTTTCAAAAATAAAATTTGGGAATTCATTTAGACGCTTTAATCCTGTCATGCCCCAAAATTGAGTCACGTGATCGGCTAGAGTGCAGTCAAGCACCCCGAAGCCTAAACCGACACACACATGCATTTTAAATATAAACATCTAAAAGCAAGATTATGTGACATAAATATAAAACAATCGTAACAACTTAATATCATGTGCAAACTCCACAAGACAGATACTCCAATAATAAATCTCAAATATGAGTATACAACTCTTAAAATGCACTAAATGTCATAACAACTAAGTTCTAACACTATTTGACTCAAAACGACTCGACTATGTCAACCAGTTCATGAGATCGCTATCAGAGTCCGCCACCATTAGCTGCGCCGTACCTCAGAATCATGCTCTGCAAAACAAACATAGAAATGAAAGAAATGAGTATAAACTCAGTAAGTGGTCTCCCAATCCTCACCAAGTAGAATCTAGTAATAGCATTATACATTATATCAAGTGAGTGCAGGTATCAATTTAATTATATACTAAATGTGCTCTTATTCCAATTAAGCACTCTTCTTTGTTTCACTGATCCAAGGAGGCCCTCTAGACTCAGTATCCACCTGACTCTCCCCTCAGACTCACTAGTCTAGGAAGATCCTCTAGAATCAGTACCCAACTGTATTTCTGCTCGGGTTCACTGGTCTAGGAAGACTCTATAGAACCAATACTCATTGTGCCTCTACTCGGGTTCACTGATCTAGGAATGTCCTCTAGAACCTGTACCCATTGTGCCTCTGCTCAAGTTCACTAGTCTAGGAAGGCCCTCTAGATTCAGTACCCACTCGCCTCTGCTCGGGTTCACTGGTCTAAGAATACCCTCTAGAACCAGTACCCACTCAGCTCTGCTCGGGTTCACTGGTCTAGGAAGGCCCTCTACAATCAGTACCCACTCGATCGGGAAGGCCCTCCGACCCATGATCGCTCGTACGCTGTGCGTACCACTCGGCCAATATGCAGCCCATAGTCATCTCGTGCATGAAGCACATCACTCGACCTTTCCGGCCCAATGTCATCTCATGCGCGGAGTGCACCACTCGGCCTAATAAGGCCCATAATACCTAATGCGCCATGCGCGCCACTCGGCCCAATATGGCCCAAATAATTACTCGAGGGCCATACCCTCATGGCAACACACCTAAAGTTCAGTTACCCCTGGTATCAAGCTAAAACTCCAATTATTTATAACGGAATAGGAACGTCATACCGAGCCCTCAAGCTGGCTCGATTAACATGCATTACGAAATTTCCAACCTACTGAAATCATCAATTTCCTATCCACACGTTACTGTTAAGGTCACCTAAGTATTTCCTATGTTTCCAAAACATACTTTACATGAAGATCGGTAGGTTACATCAATACTTTTCGCATTAAACTGCTTACCCAAACTGCTAAATCAATTCAGCATGAATTTGACTAAATTCCAGCACATCAAATTTCAGCTTCAATTATGTGTATCATTTCAGCATCATGTCAAATAAAATTTCAACATTAAATTACATGAAATTTCAGCTTCAAACATAAGAAATTTCAGCAACATTAACTACAAGATTTTAGCACAAAACTATGTGATTTCAACATCAAAATTTAGGAAATTCTGCATTATATATACTAAGGTAAATTTCTGCTTCTATACATCAATTTCAACATGAAATTTCAGCATCAATAACCTATAAATTTCAGCAATAATAAATCATGCAAATTCAATGTTAAAAATCAGTAACATAGTATTCATTTCAATGTATAACATCAACACTTATTTTTATCTAGCAAATCATCAATCATGTAATTCAGGTAAAACCTATTCCCCATAAGCACCTCCCCTTTAACATGATTTAATCCTTTGCTTTCCTCTTTCGCTAATCTACAACATGATTTAATCCAACAAGTCTTTACAAGCTTTCAACGATTCCACACAATCTTTTCATAAAAAGGGCGGCACAAGGAAGGAGGGTTGAAGAGGAGAAGGGAAATCCACTCACACGAAGAAGGAAGAATAGAAAGAAGACGAAAGCCTTGCGAAATTCGGCATCCAATCTCCGATTTCCTCCAAATTTGGCATTCGATCTCCTCCTCACCAAGCTTGCTCGTCGCCCTCTACAAGACATGACTCGGGTTCCGTGCGGCTCTAGCAACCGTACGGCGCCTCATTTTTTTATTTATTTTTTTTTCATTTAGCCGAATTGACCAAAACAGCCTTCTCTTACGTGATTCACCAAATCGGCCATATCTCACTCGATTCTAACCTAAATCCGGATCCGATTGAAGCGTCGAACTCCACTCGAGGCCTTCTTTAAACCCATGACACAAAAGAATTTACACAACTTATATTCAAAATTAGCAAATTTCTAAAGTATCCGGGTCTCACCTCAAGCTAGCCGCTAGTGCTCAATCCCGTGCGCACCATCTCGCGTCACGTGCAACTCGCTGAAACCAAAATACATAAAAATATTTTAGTGGGTATTACATATCCTAAATGGTTTAATGAGTTCAGTAATTGGTTAGAGTATAGTATATCTAAGGATGTAGTCTTCTCTTTATGTTGTTATCTTATAAGACCTGGAGCTAGAGAGCAAGATAGTGGTGATGCATTTGTTGTAGAAGGTTTTACGAATTGGAAAAGGAAAGAAAGAAAGATTAGCAATTCATGTTGGAGTGGGTCCTAATAGTATTCGATCACAATCAAGCAATGAAAAAATTTGTGAGGGATTAATGAATCAAAAACAACATATTGAATTTGTTATTTGTAAGCAATCTCATCAAATGGATAAGGAGTATCGAATTCACTTGACAACAGTGGTTGATTATATTCGATTTCTCCTATGTCAGGGATTGACATTTCGAGGACCTGATGAGTCAAAAGATTCAAATAATCAAGAAAATTTTCTTGAACTTATTCAATTCTTGCAAATCATAATGAAGAATTTGATCAAGTATTACAAAATTCTCGCGGGAATCTAAAATTGATAGCACCTGATATACAAAAAGATATTGTAAATTGTGCTGCTAGTGAGACAACTAAAGCAATAATCGATGATCTTGGTGGTGATTTCTTTGCTATTTTAATTGATGAATCATATGACATTTCAATTAAGGAGCAAATGTCACTTGTTTCACACTATGTTGACAAGAAAGGACATTAATTAGTTCAGCATTTTCTCGGTCTTGTTCAAATATCTAGTACCACCGTAATATCAATAAAAAATGTTTTAGAATCTTTATTTGCAAAATATCATTTAAGTATTTCAAGAATACACAGGCAAGTCTACGATGGTGCTAGTAATATGCAAGGTGAATTTCATAATCTCAAAAGTCTAATATTGAAAGAAAATAAGTGTCTATTATATTCATTGTTTTGTTCATCAATTACAATGAGCACTCGTAGCGATTGCATAAAAAACAAGTTAAAGTTTCTTCTCTTTTCACTTGGTTGCAAATTTAACAAATATGGTTGGAATTTCACCTAAGTGACAATAAATTCTTAGGGATAGTCAAACAAAAAAACTCGTAGAAGCATTAGAAAATGGTGAAATATCTACTGGGCATGAATTAAATCAATAAACAATCATTAAAAAAGTAGGAGATACTCGTTGGGGATTGTACTATTTAGCATTGTTAAGTTTGATCAATATGTTCTCTTCTGCTATGGATGTTTTTGAGATTATTGAAATCGATAATACCAATTTAGATCAAAGAGGTCAAGCACGTAATTTGTTAAGTGCAATGCAATCTTTTGAATTTATTTTCACTTTACATTTGATGAAGAATATTTTAAGAATTACTAATGAATTATCTGAAGCACTACAAAGAAAAGATCAAGACTTTGAGAATGCAATGTCATTTGTAAAAATATTTAAACAAAGAATGTAATTAATGAGAGATTAAGGATGAAACACTTTATTGGACGAAGTTTTTCTCTTTTGTAACAAACATGAGATTATCATCTCAAATAGAAATGATGTCTTTGTACTTCATAGACGACCAAGACCCAAAAATAGAAAAACACCTCAAATTTACAACTTCGGGAACTCAACAATAGATTATTTTATCAAGTGATTGATAGACAACTTCAGAAAACTCAACAATAGGTTCACAGAATTACTTGAGCTTGAGAGTTATATTTTAGATGTCCAAAAAATTATTTTATTTCATTTGGTAAATAAAAATTGATTCAGCTTGCAAAATTTTATCTGTCTTAATTTTTCATTATAGATCTTATAATTTTAGATAATCAACTTGAGAGTTATATTTTAGATGTTCGTTCAAATGATAATTTTTTAAACTTAAATAAGATTGTTGACCTTTATGTAAAATTAACTGAGATAAGAAAACATATAGTATGATCCTATTGTAAGACCAAGTGTGAGGAATGAGTTTCAAACCCCAAACATAAGTTACATAAGTTACATAAGCTCAAAAGTTAGTTTCAGTGCATAGAGTTCTTGCTTTTATAACAAGAAAAGAGAGCTACTGGACCCACATAACGCATAAGCAAAAACTACAAATGAATATCGTACTTCATTTATTTATTACACGAATTAAACATTCACATGTTCATTCTTCACAGCAATAATCTTCAACTTAGCCACCCAATTAATAATCTCCCACTGCATGTGTGTTTCATTGGACAAATAAGGATAGAATAACGGATGAATTTATATCTATTATTTGTTTAATATATAAATTAAACGAAAGTAGGATTAAAATAATATAAAATTAATATTATATTTAATATACACCAAATTAAAAAAATCTTATCTAATACTCGAATTTATCGTGTCATATCTTATTCTATCCAATATAACAAACTAATCACTAAAGCTTTGTTACTGTATCAAATAAACAAAAGATTTTAATTATACTTGTAGTAGTTTCCATTGTCCATGAGTGGATTCATTCCTCTAATGTAATTTCCGCATATGCTATCGTACACCTTTGTCATCACTATGTATGTATGTGGTTGGTCGATGCTTTTGAGTGGCGGCCGAGAGTATCCTCTTTTGTAGAGTTGATCGTCGAGAGATTAAGGTGTAGTAACTCGTCGTCCTTCTGAACTTATTTGTATTCGAGGTGTGTTCCGGTATCTCCTTTTGCATGAGGTAGACTTTCTACGGGGTCCTCCAAAATAAAAGTACTTCACTAGTATGCTTTCTTCGTATAATATCTAGGGAAACT
Organism: Canna indica; assembly: GCA_034359265.1. NCBI lineage: Eukaryota > Viridiplantae > Streptophyta > Magnoliopsida > Zingiberales > Cannaceae > Canna > Canna indica. Next base: position 54,576,623 of record CP136896.1, read on the forward strand.
TGATGAATCTATTCAAAACTATAGGCTGGTAACAAATATATCTCATCTTTTTTATTTAATCCTAATTTAACTTGAACTTTAGAATTTATATCAATTATATTCCATTATCAAATGCTTGTTAGTATAACTGTTATTGACCGACATGGCAACCTAGTCAACAACAAAATATTTTTTAAAATCTTATTAAGGTTTGTCATAGCAACAAATGCCAACATATATATACTAATGAAAAATTAAAAAAAAATAACCAACTCAATGTCAGATAGAAGGCAAAAAGAGGAGTTTTAGTTTTTTAAAAAAAAATTATTAGTATATGTTGGTATTTATTCACGTGGCAAATCTTAATAAAAAAATACATAAAAGAGGAGTTTTAGTTTTTTTTAAAAAAAATATTAGTATATGTTGGTATTTATTTATGTGGCAAATCTTAATATAAAAAATCATATTTTTTATGCTGACTAAACTATCACGTCAATAATTAACAATTATACTAACAAATATTTGACGATAAAATATAATTGGTATGACTTCGAAAGCATGTGATAGATTAAGTGTAAATAAAAAAATTGCAATACATTTGTTAATTGCTCCATAGTTTGGGATAATTCATCAAGTTTCCATATTTAAACATCTTCAATTAACCGTAAGAGAAACACTCAACAATTGAAAAATTTGACTGCAAACATAGAAATATCTACACTAAAATTACATGATCGAGACAATTGATGATTTCCTTGAAACCTACACAATCTTGATATCACAACAAAATTAGAATCAGATAGAAGCGACATAGCTTGTAAAGTTTCTCTCAAGAATACAAAGCTTGCAAAGAGCTCATAATATGTATTTGTAATGGAAGGTTTGACAGAGTGGAATATCTTAGGAACTATGTAATGTTCCTCTTCCACTTAGTTTCTTCATTCTTCAATCGTCAATGTGCGAAGCATGGTGAATGCAGATAAACCATTGCCCATTGATCCTCTCAAACACATTTGTTGCTACCTGTTTACCCCAACTGCTGCCTTTCGTCTTGACAACCTCCATACATGTTATGTACCCAACATCACCTCTCACATGAACCTCAACGTTCTTCAAGTCAATTTGAAGAGGAAACTCGTAATCAGCATTGCATACAATTTCCCAGCTTCCCATGACCATATCATAGCCAGATATCCTGCCTGCCCCTGGATGTACTACATAGACATGCTCTCCTTTAGCCCAGATTGAGTGCATAGCAGCAAGATCACCATTCTTGAAAGCATGGTAGAATCGGGCGTTGGCAGAAACCACAGCAGCCTTGCTGTCCTCAATGAGAAAACGAAGACGATCCCTGATCTTGGCAGCAAGGGCATAGTCTTCATCTTTGATGGCATCTTCTAGATTCTGTTGAAGTGTTTGCTCGTCCAAGATATTGTCTTCAGTGCTTGGATTTCCTTCAGTCTCTCCACTTACAACCCTAGCCAATCTCCACATATTGGAACTGGAGTTCTGAGGTTGAAGCACTGTAGAGACAATGTCATGACAACAAGAAAGACTGGAACTTTTGTTGAAGTATCAGTAGTTTCAAACTTATTGTTCAGCCCAATAAAACAGTGAAGAATCCTATTAACTAAAATGATATATACATCATTAGAAAATTTAACTTTTTTGTCATTTAGCTACTATTTTAGGACTTGAGACCACTATGCCAAGCCATCAGAAAATAAAAGGAACTTACGGCAAGGATGCAATTCACCATGCACTAAACTATATAGTCTATGGTTGAGTTAGATGCAGCTCCATGGTAATTGTTAATTTGTTAGGCTACATACAATAAAATCATACTGTTATATTATTTGATTTGTATAAGTAAAAATATTGAGTTGCATAGGTAAAAGTGCAGGAGTGTATTAATTCATGAAACCAATTTAAAGAAACATCAAATTTCCTAGTTAATAGGCATTTTTACCACTATGCCTATGCAGGCAATGCACTCAACAATTGTTAACCCCCAAGCAATAGCACATGTAACATGTTACTACTTTTAGGAAGGAGAATTAAAGATGAGAAACATGATTCTTATCTAAAAAATATGCATTATCTACAAATACTTCCTACTTCAGTAGAAGAGCTATGCCGTATTGTCACCCAGCAAATACGTTGCTTTCGTTTTGCTACCCAGCAAATGAATGGTATAAAAGTTCTGAAAATCCAGAATTTCAGAAAATAGCCTTGTTATCTATAGTTGTTCACAGCTCCCTTATCCTTTATCCTTTACATGAACAAGGTCAAAGCTCCCTTGATTGATGAGATCACAAAAACATATTACATCAGACCCCCCTTGGCTGGCCTTGATGAACCCTTAATCTCCTCTTTCTTTCCAGCCTTAACCTATTTAGCAGCATAAAGCAAATGAGCTAAAACGAGTTCAGCTCAAGCTCCTTTTGCATATAAACAGACCAAGAGGAGGTGGAAAGACATTTGAGTATGTTGAACTTAAGTTTGTTTTTTCGCTATAAAATTGAGCTCAAGCTTGCACTCAACTAAAATTTGGTGATCAGTCAAGCATGCGCAAAGTAAATCTCAGCTCAACTAAACTCCTCTATAGTTATGTTGGTTACTAATAATTTAAAATCCTATAAGCTTATTTATTTTGAGCTTAATTCAGTAGTGTGATTATTTATTAATTAATGTTGTTAGATACATTACTAAGTTCAGTCCCTATGGTTTTCAAATTTTGAATGGTGTCATCAAAACCCATTGTCATATTTTTCTCTTCACTTGCATTGTCAATTCTCTCGACAATCTGCATAACCAGTTACAGACCATTCCAAAATCCAAAGTCCTAACTATCACTTGTCATCACTAGATGACAAACCATGGCATCAAACAGTGTGAGTGATAAATTTTATAATGACTATGGAACCAAAATTGGCTTGAAGAAGTTGAGTAAGAGCAGATTACAGAATAGTTGATGTAGTTAAACTCTAGCTGTCCACATAACCAAACGATAAAAAGCTAATTATGGCCTTCTATTCGAGATGGAAGCAATCCGCGTGTGTTTGGATAGAAAGGGATCTAGAAAACAAGCTTCAGAACTTGGGGTTAGGAGATCTGTGTTCTTCCTCAAGAGTTAGCATGAGGGTCATCTCTCTAATGCCTAGGTAGAGGCTAGGGGACTAAACCCTTGGCCTTATAACACCACGTTATATAGGAAGATGGATCCTAGAAAGGTGTTGAGCTGACCATATTCTAATTGGGTTGGAGTCTAAATGGTGATAACATGGCCCTGCCATGATAGGTCTTGTCTAGTCACAATCGATCGAAATGGTTAAGTTGCTAGGTAGCTCACCTCTAGCTCAGCCCAAGATGATAAGGCCATACGGACCTTTGGCTACCACACGTTGTGTAGTGATTGGTGACATGTTGTGGCCCTCGAATGGACATGTCACCATCCAATTGGTGGGAAATCCATCCCATCAATGGCCATTGTTATTCTCAAGTTAAGTAAGAAGGACATTGTACCCAAACTTTCATCCTTGCAAATTTATATTCATATCAAAGATTTTCTTAGCTGAATTTTATAAACATAGTTATATTTATATATATTTGAGTTATAGCAGTATCAATGAATAGAAATATACTTCAAGTGATAAAGTGCTTTATATAAATGGTATTGATTGATTTTTTTTCTTTGTACATTTTGTTGAATCCTATTTCGCTTAGGGAACATATCCGATCCCAAACATTCAAATCCATATATTAAATTGCAGAAGCGTCACATATTCAGATATCGACATCCACTCAAAACAACAATCGTGGTAACGAGATATGATATTCATTTAACATTTATGTCCTGTGATTGGAAGTGTTTCATCAGTATGCATATCTGATCAACTTTCTCCCTTAATTGAGACGCACTATAATTAAGATGCACCGATCGTCATGCACTATTATGTCCAGATACGCTCTTATCATACTAACTTTAGCGCAAATAACAAATAGTTTTCGCCCCTTTCACGGATAACTAGATTCAAAATCAATTCCACAGAGCATCAATTGATTCGGAACAAAACCAGAAAAATTATAAAGAAAAGAAGCTGAGACACGCACCCGAGAGGCGGTGGCTGCCGCCGTCGACCCGTTTGGGTAGCGCGAAAAGGAGGCGGCCGCCAGCAGGAAGAAGAGGGGCGCAGCCACTGGAGCAGGCGGCGTAGGAACTTCCCGCATCCCTCCTGAATGGAGTGGCGGCGGCGGCGACCGATCCGGCCACCGTCGAAGCCATCGCTCTTACCGTTCTCTAGGCGAAAGCGAAGTCCAATGATAAGGTGTCGAATTGTCGATATGGAATACGGAGTCCGCCATTCTACGAGTTAGGTCGCAAATCTCGACTCGTTAATTGGATTTACCCGATTAGTAAACGATTCAATTCTGGTTCGTCAATTTGACCTAATTCAGCCCAATTGACACATCCCATGTGCAGGATGCGTATAAGAATGTTATTTTATCATTTTCTCTTAATAACTAACTAATCATTAACTGTTATTAAAAAAAATTAATAAATAACTAACTGATTAACTAATTGGAGAGCAAAAGTAGGAGAAACAATTGAGAAAATTATAAAAACTTTATGATTTATTAGCAAAAACTATAGGGAAAATGATAATTTTGGTCCCTAAATTTTTTGTCCAAATTGGTATTGGTCCTTACAAAAAAAATTCATCTATAATATTAGTTCTTGTTGTCAATTCAATATCAAACGCTGTTAAATTTATCTTATGTGTCAGACGAAAAATATACGTGACAAGTTGACGTGACAAGTCATTTCTAAAAATGACAAGTTTAGTCCTTATATTTTGGATCCAAATTGGTATTGGTATCTACACATTAAAAAATATGTGGGTATTAGTCCTTACATTTTTTTTTTCATTTATAACGTTAGTCTTTGTCGTCAATTCAACACCAAACGTTATTAAATTTATCCTACGTCTTAGACGGAATATACGTGTGGCAATTTGACATGACAAGTTATTTTTAATTGATTTTTTAAAAAAAACTCAAATCAACTCTGAAACGACGTTGTTTTACCCAAACATGTCATTTTTACGTAAAATTAAAACACAGACTCATCAACACTAACCACCTCTAAGACTCCCTGTTCTCACTTTCAACAACAACCACATGGTTAGTAATAGACTAAAAAATCACAAGGTTTGCAAAAAATTTACGTTCTACCCGTATTTTTAAATTTCATCTATAAATGCACAACTTTTACTTCCATTTATGTCATCTACCAAATCGTCACGCGCCGTCTCAACTTAGCTGGCGTGGAGGTAAACGACGTTTGATGGCCTAACAGCGTCATACATGGCAGGTAGTCCCAATTTTTTCCCCTCTCTCTTCTCTTCTTCCTTTCAACTACTGCCACTTTTTTTTTTAATTTCTTCTTCTTCACCACCACCACCTCCTGCTCTCCACCTCCACCTTCTTCTTCTTCTTCTTCTTCTTCTTCTTCTTCTTCTTCTTCTTCTTCACCACCACCACCTCCTCTTCCTCCTCCTTCTTCTTCTCCTCCTACTCCTCCTCCTCCCCATATAGCTAAGCACCATCCTCCTCATCCTGCAGCGCGGCGCTTCTACACAAAACCCTTCAAGAACAGCTCCTTCTTCGTCAAACAGTTCTTCATGCCGAAAACATGGGCGCAGCCTCGCTTCGCCCCGTTGCTCTACAGCATGTTCTTCTCCACATCATTCGCGGCGTCCTCTGTGAATTCACGGGCGAAAGCTGGGGATGCAACAGCGACGGGTGCGACATCCACAATTGGTTCCAGAACATGCATAGGAGGATCGCCACGTTGATGACGACGCCCACCAGCATCGCGGGCGCGACACTGACGAAGAACTTGACAAAGGAGATCCTACTCTGGACGGCGATCACGAGATTCTGGGGATTGCCGATGGGCGTCGCGCTAGAGTCGATATTGGAGCTGGAGGCAAGCGTGAGCATGAATGACTTGGCAGGGGAACTTGTGCAGGCGCGCGAGCTGGAGGACGAACTCGGTGAGCACAATACAAGTGATGTTGTTGGTGAAGAGCGTGCTGGAGAGGACAGAGACGAGGCAAACGCAGCAGAGCAGGTCGCAGCCGCCCTTGCTCTTCCAAGAGAGGAGGCGGCCTGTTGGCGAAATGGCCACACTAGAAGGGGGCGGGGGTGAATTGTGTGTTTACTAAATCGATTCGCGTAATTTCACTTTTAATCCTTTTTCTTAGATTAGTTAGGCATTTTGCAATTTGATGAATGAATGCGGAAGCGATAAATAATTAAGAAATTAATGCAAACAAGAAATCAACGCAAACATAGAATTTATAGTGGTTCGGCCCCAATGCCTACTCCACTACCTAAGCACCCCGCTTAGGATTTCCAAACTAGTTTTACTACATTAATCTGAGTTTCCCTTATACACGAGGACTTTTCATCAAAAAGTCTCACTCTCGACCTAAGGTACATCCACACCCAGAAGTCTCCGCCTTCTTGTCGAGAGCACTTATCCCACCTCAACCCTAAGGGACAACTAAACTAATCCTAGTAAACACTCAGTTTACACAAGTGGTTTTACACCTAACACCAGATAACCACTTTACACAACCAAGACCTAATCACAAGGTCTTCTACAAATCCAAAACAAATAAACGTTCAAATAACGGTAAAATACACAATGAAAAGAGCTAAATGATAAATACAATATTAACTACTCTTTTCAGGCTTTCAAAACCTCCAACTCGTCAAGTCGTTGAGCTTAAACAAAATCCCGAGTTGAGGAAGCAAACGGCGCTTGAAGAAGAACTCGTGGAAGTAGCAGAGCGCGCTTGATCAATCTTTGGAAGGCTTTGATCTTCCTTTTAATAGCTCAATAAAATCTGTAATAGAGAAGCATGAAAGCATGAAAAATGTTAAGTCACAAATTTTGCTATCTACTCATGTTTTCTCATATTTATACATCAAGACATCAAACATGAGATAGTGTAAGTCTATGAATCAAGTTAGGGCTTAAGATGAAAAAAAAAAAATTAAGGTATTTTGTTGACTTAGGTCAGCCTATACTTCAAATTTTCAAAAATCAAACTTTTAAGTTTATACATAAACCATAATTTCAATGAAAAATTTGATATCAATTTTTGGATGATGATTTTTGATACCAAATATAGAATGCTCATTTTGATATCAATTGTGGGATGAAAATTTTGATACCAATTATTGAATAGTCATTTGAAATGCATGTATCAAAGTTTGATCTCAAAATGAATTTAAAAGTCAAAGCTCATTTTTCATCTTATATTATTTTCAAATAAACAAATGGATCCTAGCTATCATCCAAAATATCAAAATCATTCCTAGAAATGATTTTACTCATTAAAATGTGTGAATGATATTAGAATTAGAATACAAATGGTGTACATGAGTTTTTTTTATTGAAGTTTTTGAAGAAAAATCAAAGTATAGAAAGATTGATATTTAAGGATGATATTTTGCATTTTGAAATCTAACTTCAAAAATTCATTGTAAATTTGATTCTTGATGAAATATTTTGAAATTTTTACTAAAGAAACTAGATTTTTCAATGAATGTATTGCTTCAAGAATCACCAAAAAAAGAATTTTCTAGATTTTACTAAAAATAACTGAAATTTGTACTAATTGAAGTTTGAAATTATATTTTTAAAATTTCCAGTTATTCTTAAAACTTCTTCAATTTTCATTCAAACTTTCATGACACCACATGATGGTCATGTAAAGAGTATATATCAAGTTTGAAATGAAAATTAAGTCATTAAGTCAAGATATCAAGTTTCATTCAAAATTCAACTAGTTTTAATGAAACTTGCTAAGTTTCAATCTTAACATTTACTCATGGTTTTTCAAATTTAGCCCTATGGATACCTAACATGAGTAAATCTAAACATGTTTCTCAAATATGGATCATGAATAAGACCTTTAAGTCAACTTGTTGACTTGGGTCAACAAGGTTCAAAAGAGGTTTTCATGAATTAACCTCAATTGTCATTTTATCCATATCCATAAGAATTTTCATTCTAAGTGCATGGAAACATGTCATACCTATTCCTAAACATGTTTATGAAGATTTGGACTTAAAATGAAATGACCAAGTCAATTGATACCAATTGTGGTTTGTTGACTTGAACCAAGCTTTTCAAGCTTAAGTTCCCTAAAGTGATATAGATATCACATTGTTCATCTAGACAAGAATTTTCAATTTTAACTTTCAAGACTTATGTGATATGTGTATCTAAACTTGTTTATCAAATTTTAACTTAAAATGAGGTCTCTAACAAGAATTTTAACCTAGTTCAAATTTCATTCAAGCAAGATATCATGAAATTGAGCTAAGTTAACAAAAAAAAATTTACTCATGAAGATTCAAATATTTATCATGCATAAACAATCATGAGCATAGAGAAATCATTTAAGTATGAATATTCAATTATTTTACAAAGATTTTTGCAAAATAAAATTCATACATTATTTCTTGAAAATTTGCCCAACTTTTTCATTTTCTTTTAGATAGCATATCCTTCCAATTCTTAACTTGCAAGTAGACTTCATTAGTATCATAATGAAATAATAAGACTACTAGCAAGCTAATATACTAAATAGCACAAGTTTTAATACAAAGTTTCATTTAAAACCTTAACCTATGCACTACTAAAAAAATGAGCATCAACAACAGCTTCAGTCGTTGCTGAGCCGTTGCTGAAAACCATCAGCAACGGCCTGCAACGGCCTGGCCCGTTGCAAAGTAGCCGTGGCAGAAAAGCGCGTTGCTAATAATTTAGCAACGGCGCTGCAATGGCCAATTGGGTCGTTGCTAATAATATTATCAGCAACGGCTTTGCCACAAACACCGGACCGTTGCTGATAACCTTATTAGTAACGGCCCGTGAGGCCGTGGCAAGGCCGTTTGTGAAAGACCGTTACTAAGTCATTGCTGATGTTATACAGCAATGACTTACAATACACTTTTAGTAACGACTTTTCCACGGACAACCGTGGGAAAGCCGTTGCTGATGACTAAAACCTGGAACAGAAAAAAATTAAAATTCCAAATTTCCATTAATACATTGATACAATCTGATACATAACTCACACACCCATACACACATCCATTCACACATCACAAATACACCCAGATATATATCAAAATAATTATACTTATATTTATAATTATCCACAATCGTATAAAAAGTATTCAAATGCAAAATTGAAGTATCAATATCCAAACAAAATAAAACTAAAATATATATAGTATCGAAGTAATAAAGTTAATATAATAAAAAAACAATAAAATCTCACAATGACGATGGAGGATGGTCTGCATCATATGGCGGAGTCTGGAGTGCCTGGGTGTACACCTGCGTGGACTGACTCGAGGACGATAGATCAGATGATGCTGCTCCGTGATGACTTGATAAGTTGCGTAGCATAACTTGCATATCTGTCATCATCTGACTCTGACGCTCCATCAACTCAGTCTGACGCGCGACCGTCTCCTCTAGTGTCCTTATCCTACTACTATGATCATCTCAGGACCTGGAGCTCGACGGTCGTTCACCAGCATGCGGAGGGGTCGGTTCCCCATGTGGCCCTAGCACGGCTCGCGCATGACCACTGTCTGCAAAACCATACACACGGCCGTGGTCCCAACCACATGCAGCATCGACCCATGCTGCTGCGTCAAAGTCCTCGGGGGTGCCTCCGCGCTGTATCACCGTCTGACTGTAGGTCTCCTACTCGAGTTTAATTTTTTGTTTAATATTTTTTATAAAACTTAAATTATAAACATATAATGAATAATTTAAACAAATATACTTACCATAATAAATGCAGCGCAGTTGTCGACGTACTCCCCCGTCCCATGCACTCGACGGTGTGTCCGCTCAAACACCGCCATCGGGGAGGGTCGCTGGACAGTCTCGTCGTCTACATTTACAAAACAAATACATTAATCAGTACACAGAGTAATAAATAAAATATAAAATTAAAATTAAGGTATACTTACCATACGGTTCGCGTGCACAGCAAATGCAACAGAGCCGCTAGTGTGACGCGCTCCTCCGCCCGACATGCGGTTTCTAGCCGCTGTCCTAGAAATCTCCTGCCATCGATCCGTCGACCATAATGCCACGAGCTGGTCCCATATATCTGGAGTAATCCAATCGGGATTGTATCCCCGAGTATCCGCGATGTTAGTGGTCCTAGCTCAGGCCATCGCTTGGGACCGGGCCTGCCCCAGTTGCCGTTGTACCTCGCACGAGAAATAGCCTCCCAGACAGCGTAAATGAAGGGCCTCTGGTCCTCGGCCCATGTAAAGCGAGCCTGCAAAATAATAATATCAGTACCAATATTAATCATCATGCATGTATTAAAAAAAATTAATACATGCCTCAAACTCGCGCCATAGCATGTCGACGTGCTCACTGGGCACGTGAGACCACGTGGGCCATGCCCCGTGCATGTATCGTCGAATAGTAGAAGAAATACTCCTTGGCACTTCTTCTTGATCGAACCTGCACAACAAAAATAAAATTTAATATTATATTATGATATAATGAATTTGTAATGATTCATAATTCATGATATATTACCTCTCCCCAATCATGCTAATGAATCTGCGTGACTTTGTGGCTGGTGGAGGATGCCACTTGTTCGGCCCGTGTGGCCATCTGCGTCTGGATGTACTAGCCTCAGCAGTATCATCGGCAGGAGAATCAGCAGTAGGAGGATCAACAGTAGGAGGATCAGCAGCATGAGTAAGTGCTGGAGTCTCACCAATCGAAGACTCTGAAGCTCTCCTACGACAATAACCACGACCAAACATATCTGTCGAATAGGTATATAATTAGATTATTATATATATATATTAGAGATATATTTAATATAATATATACTTTATAATTATTCCTCATCATCTGAGTACTAGTCTTCGGATTCTTCCTCTTCTTCATCTTCCTCATCCTCTTTATCTTCTTCATCTTCTTCATCAATTTCATGATCGTCATCATCAGCATATTCAACTTCTAATTGAATATCGTAAAATTCTGCAGCTTCTTTATTCAGCAATTCAATCTCTACCGTAATTTGTACTTCTGTGATATCAAATGCTGTAGTATTTGGTGGGACTGATGTCTGAGTAATTGGTCGATCAACATTATCATTCAGGTGGAATTGACCCCCAAGACTATCAAGTATCATAGTTCTATAGGGATTAGATTGACTGGATGAAGAAGCACCAGCAGAGGAAGATTCACCATATGCCTGAACGACAGGATTGCTCGACGTCCCGACTTCACGTGACTCCCCGTGACAAGTCCATAGAAAATATCTTGGTGCAAATCTTTTGTTATATAGATGCAGAGTGACAGTCTCCCGATCCAAAAATTGTTCATTCAAGCAAATGCGGCACAGACATCGGATTTTATCACCGACGCTAACGAATTTCCAATTCGAATAGGCAAAATTTAGGAAGTACGTTACGCCTAATCGAAAGTCATTCGTTAAAGCTCCACGATCAAGACATCGGTACATCCAACTTCGATCAGCCGACATGATTATGTCAATCAATGACAATTTCATTGGTTAATGTCTTTAGGTGAGATTGTCATATTTCATTCGGGATTTATGTTATTCATATTGCACTAAGTACTTCTTTTAATCGCTAATTTCATTCTAAATTTTGGTAGCATCTCCCTACAGTTCTCCGAATATGCATATCATCTGGGCACGTATCGAAGAACAAGAGAGATGCTGCCGAAATTTAGAATATGTTAACGGTTAAAAGAAAAAAATGTAAGTGCAATACAAATAACTATATTCCTAAATTGTCCAATCAGGGACAATTCAAGGATTGTACATCTTTAAAAGATCATCTACTTCTTTTACACGAACATACAACCCCCGAACGGATCTAAGTATTTGCTAAATCATATCCGACTCGTCGATGCGTACGTGAAACATATCAACTCGTTGGATGGATGATTATTTTCTAAATGTTTCGAGTCAGTTCGAGTCCATAGTGGACAATTCCGACATCAGTCCAAATTAGACGATTCCGGCGGGAGTCCGAATTTAACGATTCCGGCACGAATCCGAAGTGGATGATTTCGACGCAAGTCCGAAGTGGACGATTCTGGCGCGAGTCCACTGAGGACTACTCCAGACTAATTAATTAATATTAATCTACAACATTTTAACTAATTTAAATAATTAACCTACAATTATTAATCTAACTAAATTAATCTAAAAATTACTCTAAACTCTAACAATTAATCTAAAAATCATAACAATTAATCTAAACTCTAAAAATTAATCTAACAAATTAAATAATTAATTAAAATAATTAATCCAAACAATTAATTAAAAATTAAAAATATATATAAATAATATTATATAAGCATTTCCGGCGCCGGAGTTTGATGGACTCCGGCGCCGGCGTCCAGTGTTCGGACACTGCATAAACCACAGGCCGCTGGCCGTCGGTCGCCGGCTGGAACCCTATTTTAAGGGTTTCGGCCGACTCTAACAAGGGGGCAGAGGTCGAATGGGAGGCGGCGAGAAATACCTCGAATCGAACGGGAGGCAGAGGTCGGAATCGGAGGTCGGGGACGGGGCGGCGGCATCGGCAGCTCAGCGGCGGCGTCGGCAGCTCAGCGGTGGCATCGAAAGAGAGCAACGATGGCGGGCAGAGGAAAAGGAAGAAGGGGACGGGAGCGATCGCGTGCCCCATATAAACTTATCAGCAACGGCTCACTTAGTCGTTAGAAAGTTGTTGCTAATAAGTTAATCATCAGCAACGACTCACATGTCCGTTAGAACGCCGTTGCTGATAATTTAATCATCAGCAACGGCTCACTTGTCCATTAGAACGCCGTTGCAAATATAGCATATCTGCAACGGCTTGAGCGGTCGTTGTTGATGGTCGTTGCTGAAGAACCAATTTCTAGTAGTGATGCTATATAGTGGAGATTCATTTTTAAAGATGGATACCATGGTTTCAAAATGTATCTTAGAGATCCTAAGATGTAAAACATTCAAGAATAAGATCCCTTCCTATCTTAAACTAGTTTGGACTTAATGATAAGGTCTCTAATAATGAATATCAACCTAGAGCAAGTTTCATTTGATGAAATTTGCATAAGTGCTAGAATTTTACCTACTCATGAGAGAACAAGGATTTTACATGCAAATCTAATCATGAGTATAGAGACATGATTTAAGCCTAAACATTTAGGTATAACACTAAGATTTTATGGAAATCGAAGTTATACCTTAATCATGAAAGATTAGCCAAACTAATCTTTTTCTACCTAATTAGCCTTTCTAAAATGTTTATAACTTGCAAGTGTACTTCTTAAGTAGACAATGAAATTAAATCTACATGCAAGCTATCAAACTATATAGTGAAGAGAAAAATCAAGTATCATTTATCAAATTCAACTTGATCACTAAATAGCATGGATTCATTTTCAAAGAAGTTATTCGTGATAATACAATGAATCAAGAGATCTCAAAATATAAAATTTTGAAACATAAGATCTCCAACCATTCCTATTGGTTGAAAACCGAGAGCCACAAGTAGCCTACGATTTAAAACTGCAAGGTTGCTTAGGCCCATTACAGGCCACTTGGGTCTCCAAAGAGACCGAAAAATGAAGAATCAATAATGTTTTTGAAATTTTATCAAGAGCGGGCAAAACCAACTCAAAATAAACATGGTATCATAAACTTCAACTAAGGTAAAACAATGCAAGTTAGAAGATGATACCAGAATAGTTTTGATGCCAACTTTACCTAAGGCATCAATGTAGCTTGAAGTTGCAACCAAGGGAGGATTCATCATTCAAGTCCATGGTCAACTCCAACATATCATCAAGCCTTCACCCTTGTGTGGTAGGTCCCCCTACAATACAAGATGAGATCTTTGGTACCCAAATGACTTTGGATCCTTGGGGGTTAGATGGCCTAGTAATCCAAAGTGTCTTGACTACACTTAGATTTTTCTTGAATGCACAATCAAAAATAGCATGGCCAAAAATACCACAACAAAAACAATGTCCATTGAATTTCTTTTTATTTATGCTATGGACATTAGATCTATCATTTGAATGCTTGACATGTGAGACATGATGAGTGGAAGCATTCTTAAATGAGACATTCTTATTTTGAACATGAGGTTTAAATGTAGAATGCTTAGTATGAGAATGATGATGACCCTTAGCATTCTTTACATGAGCATTTTTATTTTTAGAGTTCTTAAATAAGACATTTTGCTTCTTAGAATTATAAGAGGAAGTATTAACTTTCCTACTCAAGGTCAACATCTCATTTTTCATATCATTCATGGATTTATGCAATGCATGTGATTGAGATTTTAATATGCAATTCTCTTTTTCTAAATTGTTATTCTTGAGCTTCAAGTCCTTAAGCTCAGGTTCTACATTATCATGGCATGAATCAAATGACCTAGATTTCAATTTTTTATTCTCTAGTTAGGATTCATGTAAATGAGAATTAAGCATTACATTTTCCTTTTTTAACTCTTTATTTTTCGTATCTTTCTTCACAAGCAAGGCATACATTTTCTTACATTCATCTACTAACTCATCATATGACATGTTATGAGAACTAGTAGAGCTAGCATCATCATTTTCATTAGCATGACTAGGTGAAGGAAAGTGTACCTCATAATTAGCAATTTTGAGGCTCACTTTGGAAGTGGCTTCATAGTCATGGGTAGAGGATGCTTCAAATGAGTGAGATGTGAAGGTGGAAGCACTTGACCTCTTCTTTGCCTTGTTCTTCATGAAAGGGCAATTTTTCCTTACATGTCCTTTCTCTTTGCATGCATGGCACACTACCTTTCTTTTTCGGCTCTTGGTGCTCCTATAACTGGAGACAGTATGCGCTTCAAAAACCATGTTAGTATTGGGTGGATGACAATTGTCATCACCCCCCTCATCAAATGTTTTGAGCTCTTCGGTTTTTGCATAATTATAAAGCATATTTAAAG
Source organism: Canna indica (assembly GCA_034359265.1). Classification (NCBI taxonomy): domain Eukaryota; kingdom Viridiplantae; phylum Streptophyta; class Magnoliopsida; order Zingiberales; family Cannaceae; genus Canna; species Canna indica. Next base: position 54,591,683 of record CP136896.1, read on the forward strand.
TAGTCCAAATATCGAAAGCGGAAGTGCAATGCATGATCTTTTTAAAAATCTTATCATCCAAAGAACAAAATAAGCAATTTGTAGCTTTAGCATTTAACTCAAACATGCTAATTTGTTCTTGGGTCCATGCATCCATTTTTTCCTTAGGTTCTATGTATTTTGATTTTACCATATTAAAAATACCTAAACCTTGAGTCTTTAAGAATGTATACATTCTTCCTTTCCAAAGACCAAAGTTTAATTCATCGAACCTAGAAGATCTAGACGCTGTCGACTCTAGAGTCATTTCAAAATCGAGACAATGTGTAGAAGAGATGGTGAAATCTCAAGCTACGAACCCGCTCTGATACCAATTGTTGGCGAAATGACCACACTAGAATGGGGTGAATGGTGTGTTTACTAAATCGATTCGCCTAATTTCACTTTTAATCCTTTTTCTTAGATTAGTTAGGTGATTTGCAATTTGATGAATGAATGCGGAAGCGATAAATAATTAAGCAATTAATGCAAACAAGAAATCAACGCAAACATATAATTTATAGTGGTTCGGCCCCAATGCCTACTCCACTACCTAAGCACCCCGCTTAGGATTTTCAAACTAGTTTTACTAGACTAATTTGAGTTTCCCTTATACACAAGGACTTTTCACCGGAAAGTCTCACTCTCGACCTAAGGTACTTCCACACCCGGAAGTCTTCGCCTTCTTGTCGAGATCACTTATCCCACCTCAGCCCTAAGGGACAACTAAACTAATCCTAGTAAACACTCATTTTACACAAGTGGCTTTACACCTAACACCAGGTAACCACTTTACACAACCAAGACCTAATCACAAGGTCTTCTACAAATCCAAAACAAATAAACGTTCAAATAACGGTAAAATACACAATGAAAAGAGCCAAATGACAAATATAATATTAACTACTCTTTTCAGGCTTTCAAAACCTCCAACTCGTCAATTCGTTGAGCTTAAACAAAATCCCGAGTTGAGGAAGCAAACGGCGCTTGAAGAAGAACTCGTGGAAGTAGCAGAGCGCGCTTGATCAATCTTTGGAAGGCTTTGATCTTCCTTTTAATAGCTCAATAAAATCTGTAATAGTGAAGGAAGAAGATCAAATGAATCATACATGGGTGTATTTATACCTAGGTGAAGAAACGACGTTCAATGGATAGAAAACTATCCGTTACAGGTCGCCGATTGAAGCGTCGATCGAAGCATCGGTCAACCGGTCATTCGACCGCTTCTGTTTACCCTGTGGTCGGTCGACCGATTGGTAGACCGCTAGACGCAGATCACGCGATCCGCGATCTTCGGTCGATCGACGCATTTGCATCTCTTGCTTATATGCAGGTCGGTCGATCGATTGGTCTACTACCAGCCTCGGCCCGATTCTTTCACCATTCGGTCGACCGACGCGATATTGCGTCGCGGGAATCAGCAGGTCGGTCGACCGACGGTCGGCCGCCTGAGCTACTGCCCGTTTTGGGCTTCCATCGGTCGACCGAAGTAGCTCTACCTTTTTACCTTCAGTCGGTCGATCGACCAGTCGACCGAACCTAGGTTGAATGTTATTTCTTCAGTCTATTTCTTTTGTGCTTTGTTTCCGGGTTTCGGCTTTCAACGAGCATCATCTTTGAGAGATTTTGACTTGATCTTTGGACTTGTCCAAGCAACTTTGGTGCACTCGTCGATCTTCGAGAAACTTCCACGATGAACCCGAGCGCGACGATCAATGTCCTTTCGATTTTGTGATTTCTCCGATTTATCCGATCGAGGACATCGAACGCTAGTCGATATGGAACCTGAAAGATGTTCTCAATGAAATCATTAGTTCCATGTTTGTTATCATCAAAATCATCAAGATCGAGATTAAGGCTAAGGTTGAAAACCTAAAGCCAACACGGCCTAGGTACTTGAACATCTCTGCCACGACATCATGTCTCCACACATGATGTGCAGCACGGATGACGAGCTCCCCCGCCATGGCCTACTTCAACATGAAGGGCTTCATCGTGCCGGCGGCAACCATGGCTGTGGAGGATGGTGCTCAGCCATATGGGGAGAAGAAGAAGAAGAAATTAAAAAAGGTGGCCCAAGTACTTGAACATCTCTGCCCTGACATTATGTCGCCACACATGATGTGCAGCATAGATGACGAGCTCCCCCCCCCCCCGGTGGCCTACTTCAGCATGAAGTGCTTCACCGTGCCTGCGGCGACCATGGCTGTGGAGGATGGTGCTAAGCCACATGGGGAAGAGGAGGTGGAGGAGAAGGAGGCGAGGTGCTCAGCCATATGGGGAGGGGGAGGTGGAGGAGAAGAAGGAGGTGGAGAAGAAGAAGAAGTTCACTGTGCCGGCGGCGACCATGGCTGTGGAGGATGGTGCTCAGCCATATGGGGAGGTGGTGGTGGTGGAGAAAAAGAAGAAGAAGAAATTAAAAAAAGGTGGCCCGGGTACTTGAACATCTCTGCCCCGACATCATGTCGCCACACATGATGTGCAGTGCAGATGACGAGCTCCCCCGCCACGGCCTACTTCAGCATGAAGTGCTTCACCATGCTGGCGGCGACCATGGCTGTAGAGGATGGTGCTCAACCATATGGGGAGGAGGAGGTGGAGGAGAAGGAGAAGAAGAAGAAGAAGTTCACTGTGCCGGTGGCGACCATGGCTGTGGAGGATATATGGTGCTCAGCCATATGGGGAGGAGAATGTGGAGAAGAAGAAGAAGAAGAAGAAGAAGAAGAAGAAGAAGAAGAAGAAGAAGAAGAAGAAGAAGAAGAAGAAGAAGAAGAAATTAGAAAAAGGTGGCAACAGTTGGAAGGAAGAAAAGAAGAGAGAGAGAGAAAAAAAAAAAGTGGGATTGACTGCCACGTATGATGTTGTTAGGCTACCAAATGTCATTTACCTCCACGTCAGCTAAGTTGAGACGGCGCATGACGATTTGGTAGATGGCATAAACGGAAGTAAAATATGTGCATTAACAGGCGAAATTTGAAAACACAGGTAGAACGTAAAATTTTTGCAAACCTTGTGATTTTTTAGTCTATTATCCCTTTTAGTTTTACGTAAAAAATAATGTCGTTTGGGTAAAACAATGGCGTTTCAGAGTTGATTGAGTTTTTAAAAATCAATTAAAAATAACTTGCAACGTAAAATTTCCACATATATTTCGTCTAACACGTAGGATGAATTTAATAATGTTTGGTGTTGAATTGACGATAAGGACTAACGTTATAGACAGAAAAAATTTGTAAGGACTAATACCCGTGTTTTTTTAATGTGTAGGTATCAATACCAATTTCAATCCAAAATGTAGGGACTAAATTTGTCATTTTTTAAATAACTTGCCACGTCAACTTGCCACATATATGTTTCGTCTGACACGTAAGATAAATTTAACATCATTCAATGTTCGATGTTGAATTGACGACAATGACTAATGTTATAGACGAAAATATTTTGTAAGGACCAATACCCAAGTTTTTAAAGTATAGGGACCAATACCAATTTGAGCCCAAAATGTATGGACCAAAATTGTCATTTTCCTAGAAGGATATTTGTCAAAAGCATAATTTTTTATAATATATCCAAATTACCCTTCAATCATGTACATTTATTTAATTATAATTATATTGATGGTTAGAAACTTTAATCAAAGTCTATAACAACTTATATATATGCATTTTATTATAGAGAAAATTTTAAATTTGACATTCTTATGAATAGGGATGAGCAACGGTTCGGTTTGATTAATTTATCAATTAACCGAAAAGATTTTTAAAAAAAATAACATAAAAGATTTGAAAAAAAAATTACATCTTCCAAGACTCAAACTCAAACAATTCCGTTGAATTTTTATTCCTCTAACCATCTTAGCAAAGTTCATTATCTATTTATTTTTAACTAACATGTGTTATATAGACAGTCGAATATAAAATAAATAATATCAACTACTATGATTCGAACCTGGGTAGTTCGGAGGATAAAAAGTACTCTTAACCACTAAGGCAAACAACATTATATGATAATATTATATATATATATATATATATATATATATATATATGGTTAATTCGGTAAATTAATCGAACTGTCGATTAATTTACCGAACCGAACCGAAAACCGAGATATTAAATTTTCTTTAATCGAAAATCGAACTGAAATTAATTCGGTAAATTCGATTCGATTAAATCAATTTCGGTTCAGTCGATTTCGATTCGGTCGATTTCGGTGAATCAGGGAATCCTGCTCACCCCTACTTATGAAATTAATAGACCTAACTATCAAAAATGAAAAGTTAATCGCAGTTATACCGGTAGTCAGGGACTTTTATGAAAAGTCCCTAATTGCTAGTATATATTTTACTGTATATGAAATTTTAAATTTTGCATATTTGTGATCTTAACAAATCTAAAAATTTAAAATATGATTTTAATTATAATTATATCGGCAGTTAGAAATTTTCACCATAGTCCATAACTGCAAATTATATAGTTATGATTAATATCTCATTTTAGGTTGTTAGGTCTACTAATTTCATAAGCATGTCAAATCTAAAATGTTCTATTACAATAAAATGTATATATAAGTTGTTATGGTCTTCCGTTAAAACTTTTAACTACGAATATAATTATAATTAAGTAAATAAATAGAATTTATGAACAATTTGGATATATTATATTAAAAAAAAACATTATGATTTAACAAAATATTTATGGCTTTTCCAATAAATCATAAAGTAATTTTAAGATTTTTCCAAAAAAATTTAAAAAGTTAAGTTCATAGTCAAAAATTATTTCGATACTTTTTCTAGAATATAAAGAGTTAACAATACATAAATATTGAAAGATAAATACTCCTCTGGAATAAAACAAAAAAGAAAAGAAATTGATATGTAAATTAAAAAGTGGGGAAGCTGCAGCGCCAAGTATGCAGAAACATTGTAATCTGTAGTAGCTAAAGCTTAGACCTCCCTTGCTAACCGTGATAGAGCTGAGTATATCCCAACAATTGCACTAATGATGCCCAGTCCAACAATTATGTAGCCCAAAACAACCTAATTTTTAGGTCAAACAAAAGAAACCCATGATAAGAATCACAGTTTCCAATTACTTCAATGAAAGGGACCAAATTTGACTACATTTTTTGAACAAGTAATCTCACAATACCTGCCACATTGCAGCTTTTGTCCTTGATATCTTTAAGAAGCACAGAGTTGGCATTATGATTGCCTGGAGAGAAGCTTAATGAGAGGTAATTCCATATCTTTCTAGCTGAACATGTAATATTTCTAGTAAAGTAGTAAACCAAATGGAACAAGAGAGAGAGATACCACAAGTAGACTGAGAAGTGAACCGGTCAATGCCATTACAAGACCTACAGTCATGTCAGTATAGCTTGAGGTTTATGTGGTTCAATTCAGCAACTAGATCGATCGACATTTTGGTGAAAATGCATGCATGAAATACTCACCAAAAAATGGCAGAACAAAAGCAATCAATACAGTGGACATGACAAGAGCAGTTCTTATCAGATTGCAACACCATAGTTTACTAGAAAGATCAGGAGGAAGCAGCTCCTCCAAACTCCTAGCTATTGGATTTATTAACAAAGCATACCTGTTTCCAGTTAAGGGTACAAGGAGGAAAAATAAATATACAGTAACAAAAAGAAAGCTGATATATGAGCCAAAAGGATATTTGGTGAAAGGATTGATCACCTGATGGCAAGCATATCACAACAATATTAAGAAATGAGAGAGAAATATAGAACCAAATAAATAAATAAATAACAACAACATCAGATACCGTTGTCCATATAGCAATTTTTGAGGCAAAAGTATCCTTTGGCAAGTTCAGTGTTATTTGAGACAATGTGCCGTCACCAAACATAAGATACCCAAGGGTGGCAAAAGATCCATACATTGCTATGCACAAAACAAAACTGTAATTTCCAAGATATTTGAGAAAACATGTTTCAGGAAACATTGTATAACGTATACAATAGCTTTGAATGAAGTTTGCAGTTATATATGTTAAGTACCTTATTAATAATGCTTTGTTGAATTTTGATGGATTGGACATTGACTGGTAAATGTTGGGAAACACTGCATGCCCAGAGAAGCAAAAGCCAAACACACCAATGGCGAATGGCAGCCCTCCCCAGTCCACAGTCTTACCAGTGTGATGGAACCCAGTTCCATCTACAGCACCAACAAAAATGACAGAGATGAAGATCACAACAGTGGCAATTACACCACCAGCTGCAAAATGAGACTGTAATCATTTATATATTCTTTAGTACAAAGTAATTATGACTGCATATGAACAGTAAAAAATCAAACCTGAAAGATAGGAGATGATTCTAAGGTCACGCAGCCAAACAGTTGGTAGGACAACTATCCCAGTAAATATACCAAATAAATGGACAGAATCAATATGAATCCCAGCCCAGTCAAAAGCAGCACCAGGAAAGATTTTAGTCAGATTATCACCTTCTAAAATTATAAATTCCACGCAATAAGACTGCATGCATCAGAAAATACATTATGTGATAAATTATTAAAAGTATACATGGATTCCCTAGGAATTATGTTTCACTCTTCTAGATCAAGATATGAATCACACTTACATATAGTTCTGTGTATAATACAACCTGCAACACAAATACAAAAGCGTTAGATAATCTTAGTTGAACAAGAAATGAAAGACAGTAAACAACAAATGCTACATCAATATTAGTGACAGTATAAACAAATATATGATTTTCCAAATAAGAAAAACTCACAGATATGAAAAGGCGTCCAAGTCTTCCAAAAGCAGCCTCTCCAATATCTGGGTAGCTAAAAATACCATCTTTACACTCGAGGCAATGCTTCATAAGAGTACCAGTATAATAACAAATGACTCCAAAAAGAGACAGCAATACCAAACCAGCCCAACCAGACTCTTTGAGAGCAAATGGAGTAGAAATAAGACCAACCCCTACCATTACATTAATTCCTGACCAAAAACAACCAAAAGAAATGCAATCAGATATATATAATGCATGGAACAAATTAAATGATAACAACTCAAGTTTACAAGATCAAGGAAATGAGCTTACCATTAAATACACTTTGCGTTACACTACATCCATAACCAAATCCTTCACCAGTATACTGCACTTGATAGGGGGCTGCTGACTTATTTGACATCAAAGCGATAGATTTCCGGATGCTTGAACCTTGAGCTCGAGATAGTCTACTAGACATAAGCGGCAGTTTTGCATCTGAATCTTGCATACTAAATTGACTGCGGAAATCAGAGCTAGAGCAAAGTGGCCCGAAGTAACCAAAGGCTGGTGATGCAGAAATAAGTGAATTGGTTGTTTCCCTGCACTCAAAAGAATGGCAACCATTAGAATATATCCACAATAATCAGCCATGCACAGATTTGATATTCTACATGTTGCTATTTGAGAGGCAAAAAGATCGAAGAGGTCAGGTTTAATAAGCAACGTGACCTAGGTTAGGTTATAATAAAGATCAAAGAGAGAGGTTAGGTTAAGTATCTCAATTTTACTAGCGTATATTTCTATAGCAGATGAACAAGATAAGAGATCGAATCAGTACATGAAGCTCTGCGGCCATTGCATTGATCCGCAAAACGAAGGTCGGTCTTCATCGCTATTCTCCCCTGCCGTCGTCTCGTCGTTGTCCCCAGTGGCACCGTCGTCGAATAAGAATATCTCTGATCTCTCCTTACTCGCCCGGTGAGCATAATTCTCCATTGAAAGAGGAGGAAACGATCGAGAGGTTGGATCGGTCTCAAACACAAAGACTAGTGGAAGAGAGGAGAAGAGCGTCGCGACGAAAGGAAAAGAAAGGAAGAGAAATGACGATGGATTCGATCGATCGCTTTATAATGAGGAACGAAGTTTGAATGCAAGAAAAGAGGACATCAATGAGGAAGACTTAGTCTGCAAATCTCAGCTATTTTAGGTCATGAAAACTCTCCTTAAGATTGACACTAAACTCTCAATTTTAATATGAAAATTTCAAGTCCTATTTATCTATTTATAAAAGCAAGATTCAGTAGCACTTTCTCAAAGAAAGTTCGCACACGTGATACTTTTGAGTTTTATTTAATTTTAATTATCGAAGTCTCTTTCTCATATTTAATTTTCAATTAATCTCTCTCTCTCTCTCTAGTTTATTTTTTATTTAATTTTAATTACCGAAAGAGACTTTCTCATTTTTAATTTTAATATTCTATTAATCTCTCACACACACATCTATTTTTTAATTTAATTTTAATATTTAATTTTCCATTAATCTTTCTTATTGAATTGAATTTTCTCTCTCTCTCGAGTATTTAATTTTACATTAATCTCTCTCTCATTTAACCGAAATATCTCTCTCACCCACATTTATTTTTTATTTAATTTTAATTACCGAAATCTCTCTCATATTTAATTTTTCATTAATCTATATCTCATTTATTTTTTATTTAAATTTAATTACCGAAATCCCTCTCATATTTAACTGTAATTTTCCATTAATCTCTCTCTATCTCTCTTTTTTATTTATTTTATTTTACTTTAATTACCTTAGACTCTCTCTCATATTTAATTTTCCATTAATTTCTCTCTCTTTGTCTCATTTATTTTTTATTTAATTTTAATTGCCGAAATCTCTGTCATATTTAATTTTCCATTAATCTCTCTCTCATTTTAATTACTAAAATCTCTCTCTCTCATATTTATTTTTTCCATTACTCTATCTCTCTAGATCTCTATCTCTCTCTCCTTTTAATTACCAAAATCTCTCTCATATTTAAATTTTCATTACTCTCTCTAGATCTCTATCTCTCATTTATCTTTTTATTTAATTTTAATTACCAAATTTTCTTCATCATTTTTATGCCTTATATAAATTCAGATCCAACTTGTTATCTACGAGCAATGCTCTATAAAAAGAGTATGCAAGTCGATCGTATGTTGTTTCGTTTAGATTACAATCTGACTTGATATTTAAAAGTTGTGTTATTACTGATAACCTAGTGCATTCATTACAATTTGTGTATATGGGTTCATTAGCAGCTTGTAACAACTCATAAAATTGTGTAGGCTCATTTTTTGGTAATTCAATTAGTATGATCAATGGTTGTCCTTCCATGACATTCACTACTCGAGTACCTGGTACAAGTGTCCTAGAAATCCAACTCAACATTATTATTGAAATTGAAATGTCAACCATGACTATCAAGATTTTAATTCTATACGGATTACTCGGATTCATTCTACAAGTGCAATGAGATTTATCATGTGTTAACACTCAACGTGTAAAATAATATTGCATTATTAAATAAAGTTCTCTTAAGATGTGAAGAGCTTTAATTATTTTTATTTTGAAAACCGTAGAAATTAATATTTTTAACATATGAAAATAGACAAAATAAAATTGTTCTAAATTTTGTTTTGTAAGCGAGATACAGTTGGGATTATGCCATTTAGATCCAAGTGGAGGACACCTGGGAGGCACACTCAGACACCAATTCCACTAGTATGAGTGTTTGAAGCTACATATTGGTATCAACACAACTCGCATCTTGTGGAGTATATTAGTGGGTAGTCGGAGACTACTTTGGTAAGTATTATTTGAATTCTTAAGCTCCATTAGAAATTATTTTAAACAATAAAGCAATGGAATGGTGATTATTAATGATTATTTTTATTTTGAATGCAACCTAGCTACGTAAAGATGGTCATGCAACGGGGATCTAGGAGATGCTGTGCGACATGAATTAGATGCAGACACATGGATGCAAGTCGTCAATAGAGAGCATTGCCAAGTCTATGCCTCTACGGTATAGGCACTATTGTCCATCCTAAGACTTTGTTTGTATTAGCACGACGCTATGCCTATAACTACACATCGGCCATGTGATCATCTAATGTGCGCACGTGAGATATAGGACTGTCCATTCGGTTCGAACCGAACCGAATCGAATTTGGTCAAATCGAAATTTTTTCTTTACCCAAACTCGAACCCGAACCCGAACCGAACATTTCCTAACCCGATTTAACCCGAATCGAAATAATTCGGTTCGGTTCGGTTTTCAACCCGAAAACCGAATTTTTAATTAATTTGATTAAAAATTAAAAATTAAAAATAATTATTTAATACTTATTTACTTAATTCAATTAAAAATTAAAAAAAAAATTTAATTAATTCGGTTTTCGGTTCGGGTCGGTTCCCGAATTCCGGGAACCGAATCCGAACCGAAATACAAATTTCGGTTCGGTTCGGGTCAAAGAACCGAACCTACAATGGTTGAAACCGAACCGAACCGAAAATTTCGGTTCGGTTTTTCGGTTCGGTTCGGTTTGAACCGAACAGTGGACAGCCCTAGTTTTCTACCTGTGGGGATTTCGCGAGTACTTTTTCTTACACGTTTATTATATGGGACATGTACGGGTATTATAGTACCCGTACCCGCGGGTACCCGTTACTCGCGAAAATTACTAAATTACAATATTATCCTCGGTACATATACTAAAAAAATTCTAACCTAATTCAATACTCATATACTTTATGTTTTGAAACCTTATGATGATATTACTATCAAAATATTGTGTGTTTATCAAAATAAAATTGTTATACTTGAAGTTATTATCAAAATACTTGAAGAGTTAAAGTGTTATTAAAATATTATAATTTATATTTTTTTAAAGTGTCGTGAGTACCCGCCAATACCCGTGAGTATCCGCCCCCCACGAGTAATTAAATGAGTATCCATTTTTGATATTCGCGGGGAATAAACGGATAGCAGGTATCCGTTTATTTCGCGGGACGGATAGCGGATAAGCACCCCCCTTATCCGTCCCGCTCCGTCGACATCCCTAGATATACACAAGAACTATACTTGTTGCATTGGAGACTTTTCAGCAAGATTTGAAGAATCAGGTGATGGAAGCTTTGAGGTATTTGGCTAGAATTAAAGGAAAGATAAAGCAAGTTAATTTTGAGGTATTTAGCAAATATCTATGGGTATAATTGCCAAGTAATGCTCCACCCCCTTCGTTTGACACAATAGTTACTTCATTGTTAGTAGATCCATCTTCATTGTCAATGCCAACTCAAATCCTCATTCAGCATCTACCAATGTTGCACACTGAGCCGCCATCACGGCCATTGCCATGAGAGGACACTTGGAAGCATGAGAGTTGGTTATGAATTTTATTATAATCGTTAATAGATATACAAGATGATTCAATCTAGAATAAGATAAAGACAATGGAGATAAAGTGGATCTCATATCTACTACTGTTATACCCGATCTAAGATTAATCACCCGGTGGAGGATAGCACTTAGGAGACCATGTAATACGAAAAAACACAACTCAAAAATAATCACAAGATTTATAGTGGAAGTAACAATGAATTCAACTTTATATCAATATATCAAGAAAAGTGAAATGAATAGTCAACCTATCAAGATTAAGGGGTAACCAAGATCATCTCATGTCACATCTAATCTACCAATAAAAGAAGTTCAACAATGAGTTTGTGTTAATGTAAAATAAACAAAAATCATCCGAAAGAATGAACGGCTCAGGTGTCTCCTCGTGAACTCTAGCTAACCAAGGACTCTCCTTCAAGCTAGTATACCTGTAGTCGGCGAAAAATTAAATAGAATATATTAATATATCAAAAAACGATTGATAATGACATCATTATGATATGATAATAATCAACTATACTACTGCAATGAACACCTGCAATGTCATGACTATTAACATTCACATCTATAAAACTAATATGATATATAACTATCAAAACTTCATGTTCATTAAACCTACATGTCAACATGAACCATAATAGCATAATAGAGAGAATAGATGGATAATTAGATTTCTCACCCACACTCTCACATCTTGAGAGGGACACCTTAATTAAGCCCGTTCTAGCAAGAGGTATGAGTACCCTATAGAGTAGCTCGTATCAGACCCATGGTTTAAAATCTCGGTACCAGTTTCGGTCACCGGCCGGTACCGGTATATACTGGTACCGTACCGTACCGACACACGGTACAGACCGGTATGAAAATGCATACCGGCCGTTTTTTTTTTTTTTTTCTTCGTGACATACCGTCCGGTATCGGTATGAGCCATATACCGCCCGGTATACACAATATATCCGATTTGTTCAAATACCGGATATATCGTATACCGGAAACCTAAAAAACCGATAAATACCGAACTTACCGTACCGTACCGACCGAGATTTTAAACCTTAATCAGACCTCAACATCACTCACTTGAAACCCAAGCATATATAATGATCACCAATATTTTCACCCATGCTCAACTGGTCCAAAAAAGATAATTTCCAGGAGCCAAAGCCCAGATTAAAATCATGCATCATGCTAATTAAATGCACACTTATCTTTTTCCAAAATATTCCTTTACAATCTTATAATATAGCATTAGAGACCATGTGTAAAAAGTAATATCCTCTTCCACGGACTAATACAAAGTAATTTTAACATTTTTTTAAAGATAAACTGCAATATTGAAGTACCTAAAAGTCTACAAGATTTACACATTTAATTTTCAACAAATATATGACTTCTTGATCAGTAAAATATGTCCTATATATTATTCATCTTAGTTCCAATTTCATCTAATTCTAAGTCCGAATCTTAATCGTTCTAAGATTGAAATAGGAACCAAAACTAAAATTAATATTGCTCTCAGAAATCTAACTATTAAGGCTGATAGTATAACTGAAACATATGCACGCCCTCGACGGGCCTGAAATAAGGAGGAACAACTAAGGTTATTAAGCTTTTCACCTCAATGAATGCTTGCCATCCGTGACAAAGCCGAGTATGTCCCAAGGGCAGCACCCATGATTCCTAGTGCAATGATAATGAAGCCCAAAACAACCTGAAATAGTAAAAAGTGAGCAGATCAACAAACAAAATGAGAAAGAACGAACAAAAGATTTAAAAGAAAAATCTATATTCTATAATTGGCATGCTGACTATGACAGCTCAATCAGTCTGATTAAACTGCAATGTATGCTCTTACAATCTTCAAGTTCTCCCTAGAGAGAAGTATTACACATGAGTAATGTAAATTCGAATCACCTGCCAAGCTTTAACTTTCTTCCTCGCTATCTTCAAGAAGCACAGAGTTGGCATTATGACCGACTGGAAAACATAACAGGTAATATTGCTCATATTCATGTACATCAAATAAAAAAAGTACATGTTTGTGTATCTATTTACAACTTTGTAATAAATAAAAATAATTCAAAAGAAGATGTATGTGTGCATCCTACTAAAAAAAATTGAAAAAAGCTGTATACCACAAGTAAACTTAGAAGTGAACCGATCAATGCCATCACAAGACCTGCAACCATGTCATAATGACTTTAAGTTAGTGTGCTCTTAAGAACAGATTGACATTTGAAAAATGTAAGCAAGTTGGATTAAAGGAGATGACTGATCAGACAACATACATGATCAAAGGAGTTATATGACCAAATATTGTAACTACACTATATGAGTCAATTACATTTTTAGTAAGAGATGTCCAAAATGCTTACCAAAAAATGGCAGGAGAAAAGCGATGAAAATAGTAGAAACGACTAGAACTGTTCTTAATAGATTGGAGCACCAGATATTATTGGCAAATTCCTGCGGAAATAACTCCTCCAAGCTCTTAGCTAATGGATTTATTAATAAAGCATATCTGTTTTTAGTTAAGGATAGGAGTCATAGGACAAAGGGAATAAACATTAATAGCTTGTGCAAAAGGAAAGCAATTATATTTCAAAAGGATATTTGGTGAATGGATTGATCACCTGATGGCAAACATATCAGCACAATGTTAAAAAATGATAGAGAAATAACACAAAGTTAGCAACAAGTTAAAAACTAGCAATTACCCTTGTCCATAAAGCGACTTGTGAGGCAAATGAGTGTTTTGGTAAGTTCAATGTTATTTGGGACAATGTGCCTTCACCAAACATCGAATATCCAATGGCAGCAAAAGAGCCATATATTATCCCGCATATAATGAAACTATTTCAGAGAAGTTGAAAAAAGTAGATTATAGGAAACAAAATAAAATTGTTTCTGAATAAGTTAATGAATCGCTATCTATGTCACATACCACACGAACAATGCTTTGTTAAACTTTGATGGATCCGACATTGATTGGTAAATATTGGGAAAGACTGCATGGCCAGCAAAGCAAAATCCATAGACGCCGATGGCAAATGGCAAGCCACTCCAATTCACAGCTTTACCAGTGTGATGGAACCCAATTCCATCCACGGCACCAACATAAATAACAGATACGAATATTAATATAGTAGCAATAACACCACCAGCTGCAAAAGAAATTTTGCTATAAATTTAATCCTGAATAGAAAGTCTTCCAGAGAAAATCCTCCTTACAAAGATGGATAGCCATTCAAACCTGAGAGGTAGGAGATGAATCTAAGGTCTCGCAGGCAGACAGTTGGTAGGACAATTACAGCAGTTAACACTCCAAAGAAATGAACGGAATCCATGTGAATCCCAGCCCAATCAAAAGCAACCCCAGGAAAGATTTTAGAAAGATTATCACCTTCTAAGGTAATAAATTCCACGCAACAAGACTGTATCATCAGATAACAGATTTGGTAAATTTTCAAAAATATCCATACTACATCCAAGTACATATAAATAGAGGAATTTACTATTCCAAGATAAGAATATGACTTATACTTACATATAGTTCTGCATACAATAGAACCTGCATGTCAAACGTAGCAACATCAGATGATCTTGGTTAACCATGTAATGAAAATGCAGCAAAGAATAATTGATCCCATTAACACAAGCTAATATTGAACTACTGATACAGCACCAATGCATATTTACCAGCAGTGTGGTATCCATCATGGATCCAGCATTGCATTGAACAAAGGGATGTTCTTAGCAATCCATGAGAATATCATAACCAATACAAGCACGTCCTCTCTCTCTCTATCTCTCTCTCATCCCCCACTACACTGCGGTAACGGACCGTGCAAACAGGGGAGTAATTTCTTGGGACTGATACACACTTCATAACCGTTCAGAAACAGCTTAAGCAAATCATTTGGTTATGATATATTTTCTTTGCTTAATTACTCAATTATCAGAAGTTAATGTCTACAAGCTGCTTCCCCTCAATATGGGACTAGATCTGGAACACAATAACACATCATAATGCATCCAATGATTTTATAAAGTTCTCATATTGATTATGAACTAATGTGAACGTTGTAAAGTTGGCGATGAATTTGGATGAAGACAAATTTAAGAAAAAAGACTCACAGAAAAGAAAACAAAGATGCATATTAGTTAGTTCATATCTTACTGGAAATAATTTAGTTCATTTACCAAGTTCTCCTACAAAGATTGAAGGAAAATGGAAGGTTATGTTGAATAGCATACTGAAAAATTTTCGTTCTTGTGAAGAATCAGCAAAAGTACTAATAATAGATTTGGACAATCATCATATACTTGAGTTGCTAAAAAAGTAAATGTTTACATAATAAATAAATAATGAGCACGTAAGCAACATAGTTCATGGCTCTTTTTTCTTTAAAGAAATAGCATCACTATTTGCAACATACAATGCAATAATTATTTTAGAGTAGTTCATACATTATAAGTCTACCACAAAATATTAGACCAAAATATTTTTCTCCTTTTTGCTTAATATATTATTTTTCCAGCCATAGATGAACACTCACAGATATGAAAAGGCGTCCAGGTCTTCCAAAAGCAGCTTCTCCAATATCTGGGTAGCTATAAATGCCTTCTCTACTCTCAAGACAGTGCCTTATCAGAATGCCAGTGTAACAACAAACAAGTGAAAAAAGAAGTAGCACTATCAAACTAGCCCAGCCGGCCTCTTTCACTGAAAACGGAGTAGAAATAAGACCAAACCCTACAATGACATTTACTCCTGTAAAGAAACAAAAACATAAAAGAAATATTTGTAAATTAGACAAATCATCATGAAATAAGATTCATATAGACATGACATGAACAACTACAACAACAACAGAGAGAATCAATAATCAATAGGGTTCCCCATAACAAGAATGACATTAGCACAATGATAAAATTGCAATATCTTGTTAAAACAAATGAGTTTACCATTAAAGATAGTTTGAGTTACACTGCACCCATGACGAACATATCCTTCTGCAGAATATTGCATCTGAGAGGAGGCTGACTTATCTGATATGGAAGCAAGAGACTTGGTCATGCTCTTAACTAATTCTTGATGCTGAGATTGTCTACTTGACAGAAGCGGTAATCTCGTATCTGAATCATGCCCACTAATTTGACTGTGAATATTTGTACTAGAGTGAAGAGGACCAAGGTAACCAAAGGCTGGTGATGCAGAAATTGTGAATGAATCAGTTGTTTCCCTGACAAAAGAATCAATCAATCAGAAACCACAATGATCAGCTACAACTTCATAGGTATTATGATATTGTGCACCAATATTTTAACGACAAAATATAGAGAGAAATCCATACATCAAACTGATACCATAACACAAAATTAAGTAGGTGTATCACTTTAAATCTCTGTATCCAATCCATGACAGGGTTCATTTATTCAACCTAAAAATAAGTGAAGAATAACACTGTTCATGGATGAAGGGCATGCAAGAACTGGAGCTAATGGCAAACCGGCCTTAAAAAAGGTGCTAATGGCAAACAGTTTCACTTCACCTTACACAATCGAACACCAAATTACACTGTAGAGCTCACACAATGTGATCGTGTTCATGTGAATCTAATGGGCCCCTCCCCGTCTTTTCCAAGAGAAAAAGAGATGGAACTATCCCTACTAATTAAGATGCATGTATATGATTCAGGAATATTCTGCTAGAACAACATGATTCAAGAAGCCACACTGCAAGCAAGCACTAAACAGAGGATCCACCACTGATGAAAGTTATCGAATACGTTTTCAATAGCGTATACTTTATCCAATAAAATAAATGTAAGAGATGGTATAATTACACGTAGCTCCGGGGCCACTGCCGGGAGTACATAGAAGCCGTCGGCTCATTCTCCTCCTCCGCCGTGCACCCTTCTCCCCTCTCTTCATCACTGCACTCTTCCTCTGTCGCCGCCTGTTCGAAGTCCCCATCGGCGCCGTCGACCTCCATGAAGAGCTCCACTTCCTCGTCCAACTGCCGAGCGGAATTCTCCATTGGAAGAGGAGGAACCAATCGATCGGATGGCTGCCAACGCAAACCCTAAAGGAGATGAGAGAGTGCAAGGCAAGGTCAATATTTGTATATTATTTACTTCTTTATTTGGATTTGAAATTTTGAATGATGCCTTCTTAAAAATATCATTGATATTTTCAGCAATTTAATAAATTGGAATATAAAAATTGAAAACTCTTAAATGCAATTTAATTAATACAATTTCGATAATAGTATAATAATAAAATGGAAAATAATAAATAAAATTATGGATGAAAATTTTCTATTTACATTCCATGTCTCACTGAATTATGGTCATGTGTTCATGAATTGAGAAGATAATGACAAAAAAATTTTATGAAATGATAATAATTCATATGGACTAATTTGCAAATGATAATAAGTCATAACACATGGCAGCAACTTATTGGATTATGAAATAAAGACAAAGTTTTATCCATTGTATATACATCAAAATGGCATTCTCCTGTTCACCGGTTCATTCTCTCATCCATATCTTTTATCCAAAGCAGAAGAATTTTCGCCGCTTCGTGACTGGATAAATTTTTTTATTAAATATTTTAATTAATATTGATAATGAAATTGATTACATGTTAATATGTAAAATGAATAAAATATAATTACCCATTGAGATACGAAAAATAAGATCGCTTATTAATAGAGATAAATATAAAAATTAGGAAAATTAGACTAAAAAATTATAAAATTTGTAAAATTTTAAAGTTTTACTCCTATTTTCAAATTTCGCACTAAACTAAGATTATGGGCTCCCCGTAAATGAAATGAAATATAAACGAATTCCTAAGAGGGTGGGCCCGCGATGAAGGAGATGCTGTCATGATTCTACTTCTTCTGTCGTCCCTCAATTGGAATAAAACTTGTATGAGCGGGCTGCTCATACGAGTTCATGTGAGCAGCTCGTTCATCTTCCGCCACATCAGCTCAGCACCAATCTCAATGCAATAAAAAAATTGCATTGAGTGCTTTTCAAATTTAGGGGATGAGATTTTGGTGCTGGACTGATCTGGCGGAAGCTGAGCGGGCTGCTCATGTAGACTCGTATGAGCAGTCCGCTCATACAAGTTTTATTCCCTCAACTGCTCTGTTCTTTCTCATCGGAAGCAGCGGGCTCTCGAAGTGGAACCCGAGCTCCAGGTACAAGTCGGTATGAGGCGGAGCGTGGCAAGGAGAGGGGGGGGGGTGGTGCGGAGCTCCAGCGTGTACTCTCACACTCTCTTCGTCCATTCCCCTTTCCCACACTGAATCGCTCACTGTCTCTCTCTCCTTTTCTCTGATTGATCCAAAGAAGAAACCAAAAGAGAAGGTGAAGATGGAGAAGACAACAACAGAGTGGATGAGGTTCGTACACCCAGACAAATCCTTCTTTTTAATCCTCTCAAACGTAGCCACACAGTCAAGAAGATGATTGACGATTATGTAGAAGAAAACTATTAAGTTAGTCATGCATGCATGAGATTGATCACGTGGAACCCAACGGGACGTAGTAGTATGAGTTGAGCGTGAGCTCCAGCGAATTCGACGGTAGCTACATGTAGGTGTCATCTGTGTTACCGCTGTAGAGCTGCTGCTCCTCGCCGCAGTAGAAGCTCGCCATGTTCTTGCTGAAGACATCGTTGCTGCCGATGTCCTTGGTGAGCAAGTGGGGAGAGAGTGGGTAGTATTCAGCGTCCTCTTCGTGAGGTCCTTCTTCTTCATTTTGGCAAGACGGCGTTAGTTAGAGAAGCTTAATCGATGAAGAAGAAAGGAATGTTGTCGGGTCACAACGTTCGAGCATACCAGGAGACAAGATGGCGGAGCACTTGCTGTTGGTGGCGGTGGTTATGTCGACGGTGAGCCGCTTCTCCTCCTGGTTATGTCGACGGCGGAGCACTTGTCGGCTTCGTGAGCGTCGTCGAGATCGTCGAGGACGACCCCTGCTGCAACCGGGACCTCGTCCACATCGTCTACAGCCTCTCCAAGGACCTCGGTGTGCCCGGGTTCCGTGTCGGCATTATCTACTCCTTCAACGGCGCGGTGGTGGCCTGCGCCCGCAGGATGTCCAGCTTCGGGCGGATCTCGACGCAAACGGAGCACCTGATCGCGTCGATGCTAGGAGACGACGGAAAAGCCGCAGTGCCCTTCTCTTCGTCCACCTCCAGGGGGTCACACTTGTAGATCCTTGCCAGCCGGCGGCGGAAGACCTTGGAGTAGAGGCTTATCAGCCCCATCGAGACCTTCTCCACCAGCACCATCAGCGACATCACTAAGCACAGCACCACGGTGGCCCCTGAGAAGCGGCACCACAAGCCACGCCCGCAACCCCGCCATGCCGCGCCTTTGGCGACCTCCGGTGACTCTACCAGCTCGTACAGTCGCAAAGGCACAGCAGCGAGTCAAACCGAAGAGCGATGAGATTGAGTCCGCAATAAAGCACAAGAGCAAGCAATAAATGCATTACCTTCTTCCATTGTAGGCTTGCAGCACAGTATACTGAGCGAGCAGAGGACTGATGAGCTTATGCTTGTAATTTTTTAAAAAGAAATACAATAATAAAAAATCAAAAGAAAAAAATAACGATAAGTGAAATAACTCAAAACAATTTATCTGCTAATTAAAAATAATCATAGTTGACGAAAGCATAATTGTGAAAAAAAAATATTGTACTTTTTGGTGGAGTTAAAATTTTATAAAATAATGTTTAACCAAAAAATACGAAATTGATTAGATATTAAAATATATAATGAATCAAATATAATTAAACATTATGATATGAATATAAAATTATATATTAAAAATTTAAATAAAAATCAATCTTATTGATCAAATTTAAATTCAACAACAACGATAATAAAATTTAATTAATATACTTAATAAAATATTATCAAATATTTAATAAAGGTTGATATAATTTTTCTAAATAATAAAAACAACGATAAACATAAATTAATAAAGAGAAATAACATTAAATATAAACACTCAAAATAACATGCTCATTAAATAAATGAAAAATCATAGATACAAAATTTTCAATTTTGATAAAGATTTAAAAAATGAAAGTAAAATAAGAAAAAATAAAATCAGGAAATGACTAAGAGATCATACTTTTTTGCATACTACTTGATTATATTATTAATTTCACTATAATATATAAAATAAAAATCCAACATAAATACTCAAACTAAATTAAAAATTAAATAAAAAAATTAAAATCAAATTAATGAAAAAATATTATTTACTTAGTATGGAGCAAATAATTAACAGAGAAATAAATGAAATATAAATTTTAAAAATAATCATTTGGAAAACATAAAATATATAATTATATATATTTAATTTGTTTTAGAATTTTGTATTAATTTTGGAAAATATGAAATACCAAACTAAAAAAAGTTACTGGAAAATTTTTAAAACTTGAACAATATTAGGATAATAAAATTAAAACGTTAGATGTTCAATAAATAGTAAAATATAAACAGATAATTTAATGATAATTAGTATATTATTAGTCAAGGTTTGAAATGTCCAACTCCTCACGTTTCACTTATCATACAATATTAATTAATTTTTCATATATCAGGTAGTATAATTGGTTTGATTTTGATTTTTTAATTTTTTTAATTTTTCAAAAAAGTGAAAGCTTAAATAGATCAAAAAAAATTAATTAAAAAACATGAAAATAATATCAAATTAATTAAAAATAATATTTATTCCATGTATAATAAATAATGAACTATATAAAAAACAAAAATAAAAGAAGAAAAAAAAAAGGTATAAATAACACTGTATAATTAACCTACTTTAATGTTTGAATTTCAAGACTTAAATGAATTTAGAGCAATTATTCAAAATCATAATTTGGGCAAAAAAAAAATTTAGATCCATAATATGGATCTCAATTTTTTCGGATTCATAACTAAATGGTCAAAGTTTCAAATTTGCCCTCCATTTCAAAATATGATTCTTATTTTATTAATTAAACACTTTATAAAAAAATTTAAGTGGTTCAAAATAAAATATTTTTATTATTATTCATAATATATATATTTTTACTAATTTATATTAATATATAGTAGATAAAAATTTATTTTTTTGGCTCATAATATTATTATTTTATTTTTGAAATATTTAAAATATTTTTCAAAAATCTTTAAATACTTAAATTATACCCTTGTTAAATAAAATGCAACCGGAATTAATTTTTTAAGAATCAATTGTTAATTATACACTTGTAGTATTTCTTTTAGTGTCTAAAAAATTTTTAGTTGTCAAAATTATAATTTTTTTATTTTTTTAGTGCAAAAGTCTTTAAGTGCATAAATTCATAAAATAATAATATTAGTAGTCACCAAAATAATTTTTTATGTACTATAATATTAATAGGTATTGCTGAAAAAATTATTATGAATAATAATAATAATAATATATTTTGAAATTGAGGGCAAAACTGAAACTTTGAACATTTAGTTATGGATTCAAAAAATCGAGATTCATCTTATGAATTTGAGAAAATCTCATGTCTAAATTATGAATTTGGATAATGCTCATCAATTTAATAGTTATAAAAGTAAATGTTTCGATGTTTAATCAATAATAAAATACAACAACATAACAATAATGATAAATAATATGATATATAAATATTGTATATATAATTATATAGTAAATGATTAATTACTGTATATATCCTAACTTTTATTCTCTCCCTCTAATATATCACATCTTTTTATTTGTATCTAATTGGGTCTCTAATTTTTATTTTATTTTAAATTTATCCCGTTGTTAACTACCCGTTAATTATTTCGTTTGAATGCTGACGTGGATTAGCAGTACACATCGGCATCCCAATCAGCATATCCACGTCAGCATGATGACTGTTATTATCTTATTATTAAGTGGGTTAATTATAAAATATATCATCACTTTTCATATTTTTCTCTAATCTATTATCACTTTTCAATTTTTCCAATTATATGCCCCAACTTTCGATATGTTTCAAATTTATCTCATCGTGATCCCAACGTCAAAACTATCGTCTGAATGCTGACTTGACATTGTTGATGTGGGTCAACAACCCACTCAACATTCTTATCAAGTTTTTACTTACTAATATTAAGCAAAGTTTTATTTGTAATTAACCCTACATATAAGCTTTGTTTGTAATTAACCCTAGATTAACCCTAGATGTAAGTATCGTCAGCAAAGCTATAATTTTTTTATTTTAAGCGAGTTAAAAAAATTAAAACTAGCTTTGTTGACTAGGCAATGCATATATCTAGGTTTAATCTATGGTTAATTACAAATAAAACTTTGCTTAATATTTATAATTAAAACTTGATAAGACTATTGACGGGGTTGTTGCCCCCCACGTTAGCATTGTCATGTCAGTATTTAGACGATAATTTTGACATTATGATCACACTGAGATAAATTTGAAACAAATCGAAAGTTGGGGTATATAATTGGAAAAATTGAAAAATGGGGATAGATTAGGAAAAAACATGAAAAGTGATGATATATTTTATAATTAATCAACTTAATAACAAAATAATAGCAGTCAGCATGCTGACTGGGATGCTGACGTGGACTGCTAATCCTAGTCAGCATTTCCACGTCAACATTCAAACAAAATAATTAACGGGTAGTTAACAGCGGGATAGATTTGAAACGAAATAAAAATTAGAGACTCTATTAGATACAAATGAAAAGATAGAATATATTAGGGAGAGAGAGTAAAAGTTGGGGTATATACCGTAATTAACAATTATTATTATATATATATAATTAAAAATTAATAAATTATATCGAACCGGTCGATAAACCGAAACCGATGGACTTTTTAAATCTCCAATCGAAACCAAAACCGAAAACCAATTTTTCCAAAAATATAAATCGAAACCG
Organism: Canna indica; assembly: GCA_034359265.1. Lineage (NCBI taxonomy): Eukaryota > Viridiplantae > Streptophyta > Magnoliopsida > Zingiberales > Cannaceae > Canna > Canna indica. The sequence goes on from CP136896.1 coordinate 54,614,864, forward strand.
AAAAAATTGGTTCGGTTAACCAGAAAAATCGATTCGGTTTTGAATCGGTTTTTCGGTTAACCGAAAACTCGATTTTTTTTATCACCCCTAACTAGTACTTTTAGGCCCGACCCGATTCGACCCAACAGCGCGGGCACTTCTGGACCTAATTCAAGCTATCAAATGGCTCCGCTCGAGGGTTCAACCTGATCGAACAAGGACATCTACGTCCTCCTTAATTACGAGAGATACACCATTACAAGCTCGACATCTCCGGAAGCAACCTCGACCCATTCTAAGCAATATCTCCGCGAGATTATTAGGCGGTGTCATTACCTCTCGATCCACCTATAATAAATATAGGCACAACACGCCTCAGGTAATCGAAGTTCTAATTTTCATTACCTCCACCTTGAATACCTATTGACTTGAGCGTCATAGTATATTTTGCAGGTCCCCCGCCGGAGTTGCACCTGCCTAGGAGAGACACCGAACCGGACCAGATTGCTCCGATCCTCGGGTAGGAACATTTGGCGCCCATCGTAGGGTCGAGTAAAATTTACTTGCCCCATAATGGTTGGAACCCGCAGACAGGTGACCATCGTCGCACGCCAACGGCAACGCCTCGGCGACAATGTTCACCCGCAATCTAGTGACGCTAAAATAGTAAGGAGCGACACTCCAACACCAACCAACCTCCCAACAGAAGCATCCAAGCGTCGAATAAACAACCTAGAGGCTGAGAACTAACGGTTAGCAGCCCAGGTTGAGATGTTGACATGGTCCCGGGAACAATCTTCGACCGACCAAGAGTGTCACCACTTGGATCATAAAGAAAGTAATCACTTGGAAAGAAGGAGATCGATTTTTGTCATTCGAGACGAAATTTCCAACACACCACACCGAGGGAGAGAGAAAGATTCCAAAGTCACAAAGGTCGCTACTCCCATTCCTGTCGACTCGGGACCCTTCGCTAAACACATCATGGCGACGTGCCTCCCACTCAAGTTTAGGTTGTTGACTACTCTTAAGCCCTATGATGGTATGGGCAACCCGACCATACACCTGACGATGTTCAGGTCCATGATGCTCCTCAACGGGGCGACTAATCTCGTCCTCTGCAGGGCTTTCCCGACCTTCTTGGAAAAAGCAGTGCTATTATGGTTCTCCTCCCATCCACCGAGATCTATACACTCTTTCGCGGAACTCTCCTGTGCCTTCACTAGTCGATTCTCCTCATCCCGGATCTACTCCAAGATGGAGGACGCCCCTCCACTACTCAATTAAAAAAGGTTTTATATGGTTTGAAGCAAGCTCCTAGAGCTTGGTATGAGAAGTTGTCAAAAATTTTGGTTGATCAAGGTTTTTGTATGGGTAAAACAGATGTTTCATTATTTATAAAGCACGATAGAAATGAGATCCTACATGTGCAAATCTATATGATGAACTAATTAAACACTTTGCAAGTGGTTAATTTGCTAAATGCATGCAAGATGAGTTCAAGACGAGTATGGTGGGAGAGTTAATCTTCATCCTTAGACTCCAAATAAAGCAAACCAAGAAAGGAACCTTCATAAGTCAAGCACAGTATGCTAAGGAGTTGATCAAGAAGTTTGGGATGCAAGATTGCAAGATTGCCCCAACTCTAATTAATGAGCACCTCAACAAAGCTTGACAAAGATGAAGATGGAGAAATGATTGATGATAAACGGTATTGAGGTATGATAGGTAGTTTACTTTACTTAACCGCAAGTAGACTGGATATAATGTTTAGCATTTGTCAATGTGTATGTTTTCAATCTTGTCCAAAAAAATCTCATTTTAGTGCCGTAAAACATATTTTGAGATATTTGAAAGGCACATACTATTGATTTTGGTATATGATTTTCGACTTCTTCTCATTTTGACTTGATTGGTTTTTCGGATGCGGATTTTGCGAGTTGTACGGTTGATAGAAAAAGTACTAGTATGTGTTGCCAATTCCTTGGTATTAGTCTTATGTTTTTGGTTCTCCAAGAAGCAAAACTCGATTTCACTCTCAACTACCGAAGCCGAATACATGGCTACGACTAGTTATTGTACTCAAATACTTTGGATGAAGCAAACACTATTAGACTATGATTTGAGCTCTTCTTGTGTTTCTATCTTTTGTGATAACACAAGTACTATTAATTTATTCAAAAATTCTATTTTTCATTCAAGAACCAAGCCATATAGATCTTAGGCATCATTTCCATAGAGATAATATTTTAAAGAAAAATATTTCTATTGAAGTTGTGCCTACCGATAGGCAACTTGAGGATATTTTCGCAAAACCCCTTAGTGATGAGATATTTTCAAACTTAAGAATGCAACTAAGCATTTATACTTACCCCGGAGTACGAAAAATGCATATATCATTCAAAAATAAAATTTCAATCTATCATCCTCACTTGTGTATATCCCTTGTAATGAGGCTTTGCAACTTATCAGTGTTTGCCTACTATAGGCATCCGTCGGTAGGAAGAATTATGTGTGTCTTGTCCATTTATAGTGCAAGTCTAGGATGCCTCACGGCAATGATGTCTCCTTGAATCTCACGGGGATATATCCGAAATGGGTCAAGGTTTATCCCGAAAATGTCAGACTTATTACTATCGAATCCTTGATAATTAATGAAGGATATGTGTCATACCTCAAAACCCGAGCATGACCGGCCAGAGTACTACATGTACCCCGAAGCCTAATCCAACCAAGATACCTATTAAACATAGAATCTGAAATAGTTCGTAAAAGAAACCAACTCTCGTGCAATAAACAAAACAGAGTAAAAAAATTTCCAAATCCATCAAGTAAACAGTCTAGTGCTTTTAAATGTTCAAGACTCTTCAAAAACAAACTAAGTAATCATAAATAAAGTTTTTGTCATTAAAATGCGGAAAACAAGTCTAGACACCAACTCATACGACTAAAACAAAAACATAAAAGACCCTACGAACTTGGGTATACATCCCCCGACCGCGACGTGTCACGAGATCCACTACTTCTATTGTCACCAGCCACGCTACTGCATCCCCGTACCTATTTGATCACACATAGGTGCTGAAAAGATACAACATATAAAGAGTAAATCCAACTAGGACTTAGTGAGTGGCAAAATCCTCTACAACCATATCCAATAATTCAAACCAACAGATATATATGATTGATAGATCAAAATATGCCTCATACGCAGGAGTAAATATGCCCAAGGAAGTCATCATACATACAAGAAATAAATACATCAAGTGTAACCATTCATCCACATAAGCAATAATTAATTTGAGCATATCTATAAGACCAGCAAGATATAAACATTATATATAAATCATCCAACCAACCATCCATACAAGCCACCCGAGTCGATCGTTAGTGTGGCAGTGCTGACGAGCTTCCCGGTCCAGGGATCCGTCGGTCCAATATCTAGGGACCCGTCGGTCCAATAATCTAGGGACCCGGCGGTACTACGAGTCGGGTGTTGATCACCTCTGTCTCAGCGTACTTCCCGCTCTTAATGTTGGCTTTAGGTTTTCAACCTTAGCCTTAATCTCGATTTTGATGGTTTTGATGATAACAAACATGGAACTAATGATTTCATTGAGAATATCCTCCAGGTTCCATATCGGTTAGCGCGCGACATCCACGATTGGAGAAATCGGATAAATCGACAAGGATGCTCGTCGGCGCTCGAGAATCTTCAAGAAAGGGAGTTTAGATTTAGGGTGTATAGATATGTTGTAATTCCTCATCAAATGCATAAGAACCCAAAAACCTATCCCGAACCCCAGATCATGAAATTTTGGGACCGCCCTGAAATTCACTAAGACTAGGGAGCTCCTTGGAGAGCTATATGACTTAGATAGTTTTTTTAGATAAAAAATGGCGGTAATTGTTTCTTGGGTCAAAACTAGATAACGAGGTATTTTTAAGGAATTTTTAGAAGCCTCTAGCATACCCATACTTGATCCGGAAAATTAGAAAAATTCTGTTTTACACTAGATCGCAAGAACTAGATTTTGATCCTTAGGGATTTTGATTTTTTAGATATTTTTATTGAACTCAAATGGGGTATAATCCTTATAACATTTATGTTTTAAAGTTATCATGTTATAAGTAGATGTAGTGGTGAAAACGGAAGCAGAAAACCCCCAAGCAAAGACCCAGTCTGCCCAGTCCATACCAATTTCGATCGACCGAATGGCGGCAGAAATAGACCGAAGCTGATGGTCGACCAATCGGTCGACCGACCTGCGAGCAGCCGCGACGCAAGACGGGTCGACCGAAGATCGCGGATTGTGATTCTTGCGTCAAGCGATCGACCCATCGGTCGACCGCCCACAGGGAGATGAGCAGCGGTCGAATGACCGGTCGATCGATACTTCGATCGATGCTTCGACCGACGATTTGTAACGGATAGTTTTCTATTCGTTGAACAGCCGTTTCTTCACAAGGGTATAAATATACCCTCATATGATTTTTTTAATCTTCTTCCTTGATTCCCACAGTGATTATTGAGCATCTAAAAGGAAGATTCAAGCCTTCCAAGTGATTGATTGAAGCGCGCCTATTCCTTTGTCGAGTTCATTCTTCAAGCGTCAACTGCGGGCTCAACTCAAGTTCTGATCAAGCTCATCCTTGACGAGTTGAAGGAGCCAAAGGCTTGCAAATGAGCTTTTGTTATTGGTTTATCCTTAAGCTCTTTTGATTGTAAATCTTTTTTGTTATTTAAAACTATTTTATTTGTGCGTGTGAAGACCAGGTGGTTGGTCTTGTGTGTGAAGTGGTATCCTTAGTATAGAATGAGTAAAGCCACTTGTGTAATTAAACGTAGTTGTTACTAGAATTAGTTTAGTTGTCCCTTAGGATTGAGGTGAGATAAGTGCTCTCGACAAGAAGGCGCAGACTTCCGAGTATGGAAGTACCTTAGGTCGAGAGTGAGACTTTCCGGTGAAAAATCCTCGTGTATAAGGGAAACTCAAATTAATCTAGTAAAACTAGTTTAGAAATCCTAAGCGGGGTGCTTAGATAGTAGAGTAGGCATTGGAGCCGAACCACTATAAATATCGTGTTTGCATTGCTTGATTGTTTTTATTGCTTTATCATCTTATCGCTTCCGCATTTAGTAATTGAATCGCAAATTGCCTAAACTAATCTAAAAATCGATCAAAAATGGATTTACGTTAATCAAATTAGTAAACACACTATTCACCCCCCCCCCTCTAGTGTAGGCCATTTCGCCCGTACTTGCCACCCGAGTCAATCGTCAGTGTGGCAGCTGACGAGCTTCCCGGTTCACATCCACAAATACATCCAGGTATTTTTAAATCAATCAACAATATATGTAAATATTAAATAAATATATAATATCATCGTGTCCGTAAACCTCGCTAGGGCCACTAGGGCCCTTGATATTCACATACAAACAGGCGCATGATCCAAGTAACAAATATCATGTAATTAAGAATCATTCCTAATAAGAGTTAGATTAACTAGTTTCATGAGCTCAACCATAAATAAGCAACACCAAACTTCTCTACAGAATTCAACATGCCATAACAATATAACATGCCAAATAATTCACAACCCTATGCAAGAATAATATTTAATTACTGTTCTATTTTCTATTCATAAGGCCGACGGCTTGGGTTTGGATTTTCCCTCATCTCTAATTATTGGCCTTAGGTGTTTATACAAGAATTTAAAAACATGCCAAGAAAAGCTTATGTTTCCATTTATAACAGCACGTGAGTAGGAACAGATTTCTACATGACAGATTATTTAGTACTTGTGGCCTTTAATTGATATACTAAATTAATAATTACCATTAAATGGCCGAACCACACAAAGTCCTCAAATAGGATAGCATTAATATACATCATAGTTCCACAGCATTGAGAATACTAAAATTATAGTACGACAATAGAGTGCTCCAACACTTAAATTTAAAAGTAGATATCATCTATTAATTTACTCTTCATGAAACACCACCCTAAAGATAAGTATCCTCCAGGTCTGCCACCTAACTCCCTTTTTCTTCAACTAAGAACCATGTTTTCTTTTTTTACCTGAGAAATTTCCATTACCAGCTAAGTCTATCCAGCATTAATTTAATATAGCCTTTCAAAGTTTCAATCCTATGAATCCTACAACCTACGGCTACAAGAGAAAGAAAGGCACCCTATGTTTTTTATTCCACAATTTCTACAGCAGCCATACCTTTTACATGTGGCGGCTGGAAAATAGAAATCAAATCTCATTCACATAAATAAATTAGTACAATCATGCATCCACAAGTCCAGCATGACTGCAAGTAGACAAAAGTCCTAAAGATGTGATTCCATCAGGGTTAACACCTTCATGCAACATCACATCAAGGATATTAATTGCTTTTGCTGCTAATTCATGGTAAGCCTAAGAAGATATCATTAAATACAAGGTCACCAAGTCATGTGTAGATATCAAAGAAAATGTTGTGGTGGCATCCTGGATAGTGGATACTGCCGCATTTTGCATATGCCTACCAAGAGCATTTCCAATCGAAACCCATGTTTCACTATATACCCGTGGACTTGTACAGCATTATTGGCAGCAGTCAATTTGGCACAAGAGCTAAGGATACTAGCAATTTTAAACCACCATTTTCTCGATCCTTCTTGGAGCATATTACCCAAAAATCCTCAAACCCTCCACCATGTTTTCCATAATAACCTACTATTATTGTATTCCCAGTAACAATCTTCCTAAAAGCCATTAAATCAAATACCAATCTTGAAGCAAGTGGATAGAAAATTTCAGCAAGCCCTTCTCCTAGGATGCTCGACCAGGCAAGGGAAAAATATCAAAAAGTGGGGTTCAAAATCCACGATAAGAATTTCTAGAAGAGGGGTGGCTGCTTAAATCATTGAACAAGGAAGGACGGAATAAAACCACTCATCGGCTTGAGGAAACAAGGATGAAGAATGATTTTAAGGTTCCTTGACGATCAACTCCGGCAGACTCGTGAAATCCGGCCCCAACTTGAGCCTTTCCCCTACAGCCGACGCCGCCCTCTTGATACATTAGGTGTTGTGCGGCGCCCCAGCCGTACAACCCAGATATATATAGATTTTTGGATTTAATTGATACTCCGAATTACTATTTTATCCTTCACTTATAACTCGACTAGTACAACCCGCTGTAAATCTATTTTAAATCTGATTCGAGTTTCGGTCGAACCGTTAAACTCGTCTCGGGGTCTATTCTCATCATGACATGTCAAATTAATTACAGAAATAATAAATATAGAATTTCTCTAAATTTTTCCTAAGTTAAAACTTACCAAATTTCACCTGAAAACTCCGTTAACCTGCTTAATTTAAATACACGCTTTTCTGCTATGAAACCAAAATAATTATAATCAAATTTTTGGTTATAACAATATGGGTGTCCTTCTGTGGTCGGGCTATGTGTAATTGGCTTGACTTGAGTCTTGTGCATGTGTGCGGGCATTATCGGGCCTGATTCGGCCAAGGCCCAATAGAGTTAGTCCAGTCCATAGCTCCGAGAATGGTTGGAGTTTGAGGACTTCGTGCCGAGCTATAGTAGTGTGTCGACTTTTGTATGTCTGCTAAGCTCTCCATCTATGCCGAGCTTCTGACCTTGGGCCAGTTTATGAGTATCTGCGTATTCCTCCCTTAGCCAAATTGCTGGAGTACGTAGGAGATCTCGGTGTGCGTTGATTTCGTCGCCCATCGACTCTTTGATTTCAGTTACCAATGTGGCGATTGCGGGGTGGAATGGGTGTCCTTTTGCGTGGCCGCCGCCTGCCCTGCCTTTAATTTTGCCAAGAGGGTAATTATGACTTGAAGATTTGGTTGTCTATTTTCAAGGCACTTGAGTACCTACCATTGGCTCACAGGCATGGCTCCGTTAGCGATGTTGGCCGAGGTTTTGTCCTTGCACTCAAGTATTCTCCATTTTTTTTTTGATGATAACACACCACATTTAATAGTGTCTTTTAGCATGATTATTTTAGGTTCAGAATCAATCATGCGCTACACATTCCCGATCGAAAAAGTCAACGTTTTATCGGAAGAAATTGGAAAGATGTAGCCCGATGCACCATCATCAATGGAAAGAGCGTATTTAGGTTTAGGATGTCTAGTCATGATGTATTTCCCTTGTTATAATATAATGCCTAGAAACCTCAAAACCCGATATCCAAAATTCGAGTCGAGAGTCGATCAAAAAATTAGTTATAATTATCGATCGATCCTCGGTTGATCCTCAGCCCTGGATCATCCGAAATACTACTAGAAATTCCAGAGTTGGCCGGAGATCGACCGAAAAGTCAAACGGCTATATTTCTAGCCCAAATTGTTTCAACGGCTCTATTTTTAGGATGATTACGAGTAATCAATGCCATTTCTAAAAATTTTCTTATTTAATTGTTTAAAACAAATTTAACAAAACATTTGACCACCACATCATAAAAGGTTAAATTTTCTATACAGGCATATGATAATCAAAGTTACTTGTAAGAGTATCTTTCTTTTAATCTAATTTACTTGAATTATTTTTAATCATTTCTTTTTTAATTCAAAACTAACGACCTGTAGTGCAAAGAAGGGAGAAAATTTTCCAAATATTGATTGAGAATGGAAACTTGAACTGAAGTTAAAGATTCAAGTGCATTCTCATTGCATTTGTTCACTTTTTTGGATCGAAGAAGATTTTACATTTGAGTTATTCTTTAAGGCACAATTAGTTAATTATTTTTATATTGTAATAACCCCTCGCATAGTCTCTTTGGAGACATCCGATAAAATTGAAATGATACATAGAAGAATTTACATGCCATGAATATCCCCTCACACCTAATTGGGGTTTTAGTATGACATATGGAGGACATGTGGGTGACAAAGTGCATTTTAATCAATATATAAGGTCTATGTGTTAATTATCCATTGCAGAAGTTTGAGATGTTAGCATCAAAGTCTAGTATTAGTAAGTTTTCAGTTGATCACTCTTAATAATACATTTTGATCAAGTTATGATTAATAGTGAATTTTGCATAAAAATCTTATTAGATTCGTGATCATTTCATAATCGAACTGATCGATCAAAATCAATGATTAATACAAGTATTCTTTTTCAAAAAAAAAAACTTTGAAACTTTTTCCATGATGAAAGTGGCATTTAGCTCACCAATGATCACAAGTATTCTTTTTCAAAAAAAAAAACTTTGAAACTTTTTCCATGATGAAAGTGGCATTTAGCTCACCAATCATATCGATTTTCACTCTAGTTGATATCGGTTCGTCGATTTTAGATTAATATGAATTTTGTATGAAATTAAAATATAAAACTCAAACTGGTTTCGACTGGATTCATGATCAGTTTATATTCAAAATTGGTTGGCCTCATTCAAATTTAAAAACACTAGTTTAAAATTGTCTGAGGGAGAACATGTAAAATGTTTTGAAGGGACAAAACAAGTAGTTGCCACATGACAAATGACCATTTCAATTTTCAAGAGATCAATTCTGAGTGACATGAAATGGGAATCTTTGTTTACATATTGATGGAATCAAGTCAATAAAGAATTAAACTTAGAATTTATCCATTTAATGGTCCTAAAACACAACAATATATTGAGAGGCCACTGTATTACAAACAAATTCTAAACTCCTATTAGCTAAATCAACCATGAAGGCCAAGACATAATACAATCCAAGTCGATGCTACAGAAATGAATTTGTACAATGAGCTGGAATCCAGTCAAAACACTGCCTTGTTGGCAACCCGTTGATGTGACAATAGAATATTATTTTTGTTCGCTGTTTTGATTACAATATACATTTTATAAGAAAAACCACAAAATAGTTACATATAGATCAAATTTAAGATCAAGAATTGAGAATTCACTTCTTGTTATTCACAAAGTATACATAAATACAGATATTGATAGAATTGGCATAAATTGCCATCATCCACACCCACACAAAGCAACTTGAATGGAGGAAGACATGCTTCAGGCAGCATATTCCTCTTCTTCCTCCTCGTCGTCCTCCTCATATTCAACAGCTGTCGCATCCTGGTATTGCTGGTACTCTGCAACCAAATCGTTCATATTGCTTTCTGCCTCGTTGAACTCCATCTCGTCCATTCCCTCACCCGTATACCAGTGCAGGAAAGCCTTTCTCCTGAACATAAGAGTGAATTGTTCACTGACCCGACCGAACATTTCTTGGATTGCAGTTGAGTTCCCGACAAATGTTGCTGACATTTTCAGCCCCTTTGGTGGGATGTCACACACACTAGATTTGACATTGTGGGGAATCCACTCCACGAAGTAGGAGGAATTTTTGTTTTGGACATTGATCATCTGTTCATCTACTTCCCTTGTGCTCATCTTTCCACGGAACATAGCTGAAGCAGTAAGATAACGCCCATGGCGTGGATCAGCAGCACACATCATGTTCTTAGCATCCCACATCTGTTGGGTCAGCTCAGGTACAGTGAGAGCACGGTACTGTTGTGAGCCTCTGGAAGTCAAGGGTGCAAACCCGACCATGAAAAAGTGGAGACGAGGAAAAGGAATCAAGTTGACCGCAAGTTTTCGGAGGTCAGAGTTAAGCTGACCAGGGAATCTTAAGCAGCATGTGACACCACTCATGGTGGATGATATGAGGTGATTAAGGTCACCAACTGTAGAAGGTTCAATGCAATAGTATCAAGTGCAAGAAAAGAGTTTCCAAGTGAACTAAACTAAGAGCAATAAGCCATATTGTATCAATGCAGATAGTTTGTTAACATTAGATGGAAAAAAGTACATATAGTACTCTAATAGTTGACCACAATATGAAATTTAAATCACCACAAACTTCAGGGAACTACAAGAAAAAGTCAACTTACAAGAAGGTGCAGTAAGTTTGAGAGTGCGGAAGCATATGTCATATAGAGCTTCATTGTCAAGGACCATACTTTCATCGGCATTCTCAACAAGTTGATGAACTGAAAGAGTAGCATTGTATGGCTCTACAACTGTGTCTGAGACCTTTGGTGATGGGAATACTGAAAAGGTCAGCATCATCCGATCTGGATATTCCTCTCTGATCTTTGAGATAAGAAGAGTACCCATGCCAGATCCAGTTCCACCTCCCAAGGAATGACATAACTGAAATCCTGCAAAGTTAGAGTTAGGTTAATTATTATGACAATCAATTGATATCAGCCAATCAATACGTGATCACACTCCTATAAACTGACTACAATATGAAATAAAAAATTACAAACTCAATGGACTCAAGAGCTTCTCCTGGCAATTGCCTAATTGGTTGTTTTTCAGCACATAACTAAAAACAGAATAAGCATTTTTGAAGTAATTAAGCAAAAGGAAAGACATGTTACAGCTGCTGCAATTGAAATGATCAGGAACGGAACCTAAATGTAAATATATAATCTCCTAGGGACTTACATATAAATTTACCTTTCCACTATTATATATACATGTGACTTTATAGGGGCTACTCAAAATATCTCTCTTTTCCATCACAATCCTCACATGGTATCTTCTAAAATACATTAATGATGGTGAAACTAGCAATTGCATAAATGGTCTGTGGTCACTATGAAAAGTATTCTCTAACAGCAGAATGTAATGCCCAAATGAAGATCCATTCGTTGCCGAAGTAATTCTGATTCTTATGATATTGTCATGTTAAAGATTCAAATTCCATGATGTTTTTCTTATTTTCTTTGAACCCATGTTTCCACACTACCCTGTCTATATCCACAATTGCAACAAAATATTGCTTCCCACATCTAAATCTTCAAGCATCAGATGTCTATGTATAGATATTATCGTTCTCCTTTGTCAAACCCCTCATTGCCTACAGCATGAAACAATAGCATATCAGAAAAAGAAAGTACCTCAAACAAATTGCCCTTTTCAATCCATTAGACATACCAAGCAACTAACCAGAATAACCTAAAATTTAGGATATATCTAAAATTTAGGAAATAGAACAAGAAATCCAATTTGGAGATAATTCCCTTTCGGAATTATGTTCTCTATGCAAAATTACTTTCCCTTTTCAAGCGAAATTGAGAAGGAAAGTAATAATTACAGACCTTGCAAGGAATCGCACTTCTCGACCTCGGCGCGGACAACGTCGAGCACCGCGTCGACAAGCTCGGCCCCCTCAGTGTAGTGGCCCTTGGCCCAGTTGTTTCCGGCGCCGGACTCGCCGTAGATGAAGTTGTCGGGGCGGAAGATGCGGCCGAAGGGCCCGCAGCGGACGGAGTCCATGGTGCCGGGCTCGAGGTCCACCAGCACAGCCCGCGGCACAAACCGCTCGCCGGTGGCCTCGTTGAAGTACACGCTGATGCGCTCGAGCTGGAGGTCAGAGTCGCCGGCGTACGCCCCAGTGCTAGTAACCCCGTGCTCATCGCAAATCACCTCCCAGAACTTGGAGCCGATCTGGTTCCCGCACTGCCCCGCCTGGAGGTGAAGGATCTCCCTCATCTTGTCGCGTTTGCGATGGCGCTGAAGGCAGAGAGGTAGGTTAGGGAGGAGTTCGCCGGAGGGAAGCCGTGGACAGTACGCTTGTCTTCTTGACCAAATCGTAGTCTTTGTGCTGACCGACTAATTAATTGTAGATTAAACCCTGAAAAAAGAATTATTATGTTACTTACATACGATAAAGAATGACAGCAAAATAAAGAAAGCAACAATGTCGTATATATATTTCAATAATCAACGGAAAATACTCGATCAAGAGAAGAAATTGAAGAACAGAAGAACTCACATACGATCGAAGGAATGCCATTATGCACAAACAAGAACGAGGAAGAGCAAGAGGAGAGCAAAATGAGTGGAGGGGAAGCAGAAGGCAAGCGAAGGGAGAGAAGGGGAGGAGGCGCTGCAGGAATTTTATTTATTAATCCACATGTGCTGGCGGCACACGGAAAGCAAACTGCAACATGATTAGTTTTGTATATTACTATTTCGGTCCTTCGCCAACCGTTTGATGGCACATGGACGGCGATGGATACATCTACTTCTTGGAGATATGGACAGCGCAAAAAAGTTGTTCACCTTTCGGCAACGCCGCTGACGTGTTGCGGTGTTGGGCTCAACCATCTGTACCGTCCGATTCCGCGTGAATTGATCTGATTGGCCCATTCTCCTGCAATGCTGTTCATGTGCGTGCACTTGATCCGAATACAACATGCATTGAAATAGCAATAAGTTGAGATGACAGAACAAATTAAAAGCCGATAGATTGTTGGGTACGAATTAAAATAAAATATAAATATAAATATATTTAGAATAAAAAAGAATAGAATATGAATAAATTAATATTTATTATTTATTTAATATATAAATTAAAATAAGATGAAAATAAAAAAATATTTATATTCAATATATATAAAATTTAAAAATATATATCTAATCATCTCTCATTTATTATTCAATTTAATTCTTTTTTATTTAACAAAATAAATATATCATAATAATTTAATTATTACACGTTTGATTATATTGTCGATCTACTCAATCCTTGATTGCAGTGCATTATATAATATATATGTCTTATAATACGTCTTATACGTATAATTTTATGTTCATCTACATCATATAATGAATATTTATAAAATATATTATTATTTTTAAAAAAACATATTTTATAAAGGTTTGCACATAAATAATATTAAGAAAAAATAATGAATTTAGGAAATTTTGATTTATATTCTTGCGTGCTTTGATTGATTGATTTTGCATTATTTTAATTTTCATAAACTGTTTTGAAAAAGACAATTCTAAAAAATATTTTTCATTATTGAAAAACTATTCTTTGAACTTAGGAATTTATTTTTTTTAAAATATAAAACTTCAAATTGAAAGGCCCATGTAGGTCCCTCTGCAATAAAGAATTATATAGGACCATCTTGAGTCTTGAGATATTTTTTTTCAAAAAAAAATCTAAAAGGGGTCCAACATTCTTTCTGATTTTTTTCTTAAAATAAATAAATAAATATGATCCCTTTAACTTGGTGAATGAAATGGAATAAGTTGATGAAAAGGGTCAAAAAATATTCATAGGAATGACAATTGAAACTGATTAATTGAATCGTAAAATTTAATTTTGAATAGTAAATTTATTTTAATCGATTTTGATTTCAATTAACCACAAATAAAACGGTTGACAGAATCGTTGACATCCCTAATCATCCCTTATCAAGATGGGTGGGTTGAACCATCAAACTCATTCTAACCATCACTAATAATATGGGTTGAATTTAGGTTTAGGTTGATTTTATAAACCAAATCAAATCCTAAAGTGGCTCAAGTCAACTTCAAGAGGGTTTATTCTATGATGGACTCGCACCTCAATATGTGTTTATTTTTTTTCATCTCTTCATAAACGAAAAGAAAAAAGTTGAAAAGAAATAGACACATCATGGGTTACGGGTCTAGTACCAATTATTTTTTACCTCCATATCCTCTCTTTCTTTCTTTGAAGTTTTTTTTTCCCACATTATTTATTCGTTAATGGTGTACATGGACCGTTTTTTATTTATTTTATACTACATTGATACGACCATTTAATACTTTCAAACACAACTTTTTTTCTTGAATTATGAGTTTGAATTTTTCATTTATATTAATTTTATCTTCCCAATACAATGCCAAATTATATATTTTTTATCTATATTAGCACATTATCATGAAATCCCCACCTTCTATTTAATAATTAAGATTTTTATTCAATTTTCACTAATTTTTCACAAAATTATAAATTTAGAATCGATTTTTTTTCTAATTAATTATAGACATCATAATTATTTTTCTAATTAATTATAGGCATTATATTATTCAAAACAGAGTCTACACCAACGTTTACATGAGAAGGTTCAATACAAAAATTTATTTGCATAAGAAATTATTAGCTAAATGACTATTGCAAAAAATATTAACTCGATACAAATCAGCATCAGCATCAGGTGGAATTATTTCATAGAACAGTTCCCTTGGGTCTTGAAATTTTAGCTAGCTGAGTTGGCTCTACAATGTCCAAGTAAGACTGACCATCCTCTCTAGAATTTGAAAGTTTCCACTTCATGCAGGTGCTTGCATTCTGATTTGTCTCCAGACCATACTCAATAGCATAACCATCCATAGTTTCCTTGGAATTCCAATATGGTTCATGTTCAGTTGAGATCGATAGACCTCTTTTAACCAAGTTGTAAGCCTTAGCAACCCAACTTGTAAAGTTGTAATATTATTTTCTGCTGCAATTGAAAGGATGTCAGCAGTTCAGAAATTTGATCACCATTTGACAATCAGAACAAAATGTGATGTTTTGCAGCTTTAGGCTCCTAATTTTTTCCACTGCTAACCAGATTGTCAGGGTTTCAGCATAAAGATGTGAGTAAGCCTATTTAAATTCTGTAATTTCAAATAGAATTTTGTCTTCATCCTCAATAGCTATGACTCCAAGAACAAATTGATAGACCAATTGAAGTGGTAGAATTATAACATAATACGGAGTTTCACTCTAGCTAACGAGTCACCCACTTGAAGTAGCTTACCATCACTTACTGAAGATTACTTACTTTCCTTCCCAAAGGCGGTGCTAGAATCTAGAGAAGTGTAGGGATGCAAAGAATTTCTAATTTTTAGGAGAGCTTTTTTTTCTCGCAGATGCATATTGGGAGACTGAATACAATTTGAAAGGCAGTTATCCTTCATTTGTACTCGAGGGCAACACAATGCTAAGGGAAGGAGTTGATACGAAGTGTGGTTGAAGCAAAAATATATAGGGCTGATAAGAGGGCTAAAACTGGTATAGATGGTATTAGGGGGTAGCAATTGAAATCGGTTCATCGTGGTTATATATTTGGTTCGATTTTGGTTACTAGTTCATGGATAATCGATAACCGAAATAAATAACCGAAATCGATTATATATTTCGGTTTCGATTATCGATTATCTGCAAATAACCATTATCCAAAACTACTATGATTAAATTTTTTAATAATTTTTGGATATTTCATAATCCAAATTTTTAATCGGTTATCTGTTTACTAACTGGTTATTCGTTTACTAACTGACTAACCAGTTAGTAAACAGATAATCGATTCTATCCGAACTGAACTAATCGGTTTTAGTTATCCGTCGGATAGCCAAAACATAGTCAATTTCGATTTCGGAAATGGTCTCGATTTTAGTTTCGGTAAGCAAGTTCTTAATTCGGTTTTGATTTCGGTTAACCACAAAAAAATGGTTAACCAAACTATTGTCACCCCTAGATCATATAGGGGGCGTTTGGTTATCCACAAGTGCAAAATGCTGCAACTCTAGTTGCAGCATTTAGACAATAAATTTATTTAGTTGACTGCAAAAGTATTTTACAGCATTTACTAATTGTAACTTGTATTTCTAATATCAATTGCAAGCCACAAATAGAATTGCAGCCCAAAAAGCCCGCAATACAAGATTGCGGGCTGCAAATGCAATAATATAAGTATTGAAAAATAATTAATTTTGGCGTCTTTAAGTCATCGGATGGAGATAGGATGAATATCAAAGTTGTAGGTTTTCACGCGCTGGACGTGATGGTAGTGTCAAATTTTAGATCTGGTACCGTTTGATAGATTTTTTAAATATATTTTTAGTATTATAACAAAAACTAAAATTATTAATTTATTTTGATAAATAATTAAATAATGTAAAACATATTTTACCTCATCCCGACACGGGTCACCACTTCGGGCTCGGGTCGATCTCGGGCTATAAGGCTGGGTCAGACCTACATCCCCTGGCCCGACAAGATAATGGGTGACCTGGTCATGATTTTATCGTGTTGGGCTATCAGACTAGGTCTGACAAATCGTGTCGGACCTAAGTTTTCAGCCAGACCCAAAAAAATTCGTGCCCGACCCGACCCGACCCGACCCAAAAAATATTCATGCCCAGTTTGGCCCAAAAAAATTCGTGCACGACCCAGTCCAGCCGGCCAGAAAAATTTCGTGCTCTGCCTGGCCCGACACCGACCCGACCCGACCCGGCCCAAAAAAAATCATGCTCGGCCCGGCCCAGATCGATAAAAATCGTGCCCCGCCCGGCCCGACACCAAAAATAATGAGTCGGCACGGTCCGACCCATTTAGCATGATACCACTAAAAAATATTTAAAATCGAGTTTAAACTCAATAATTAACAAATTTTAAACCCGCTAATACCAATCTAAAGTGTTTATCGGGCTATCGGGCAGGGCCGGCTGATAACACTTGGTCCGACCAGGCACGAAGAGGGATTGCCTTATCGGGTTGGCCCGATAACGGTCCAAACCCAATTTTTTCGTGCTGGGTCGGGTCGGGCTATTGGGCTGGGCCGAAAACCGCCACCCTTATATTAGATCGTGCCAAAATTACTAGACCTAGATACTAAGATGCAAGTTGCAAATGTAATTGCAACTTCCATTTACGGCCAACCAAACGCTTACAAATAGAAGTTGCAACTCTACTTACAGGCAACCAAACAGTAGGTTGCAAATTATATTCGCAAGCAATTACTTTTGCTTGCAAATACTTTTTGCAGCATTTGCAATTGCGAGCAACCAAACGCCCCCAAAGTGGAGTTGGGTGTTGGCTTTAGGTTTTCAACATTGGTCTTAATCTCGGTTTTGATGATAACAAACATGAGACTAATGATTTTATTGAGTATATCTTCAGGTTCCATATCAGTAGCGTTCGATGTCCTCAATCGGAAAAATCAGAGAAATTGATAAATCAGAAGGACATTGATCGTCGCGCTCGGGTTCGTCGCGGAAACTTCTCGAAGATCGACGAGTGCACCAAAGTCGCATCGGACGAGCTCAAAGATCACATGGAAAGCTCTCTAAGATGATGCTCGTTGAAAGCCGAAACTCGAAAGCGAAGCGCGAAAGAAAAAAGGCTGAAAAACAAATCTCAGCCTATGTTCGGTCGATCGGGCGGTCGACCGAATAGGGTAAGAAAAATGGCACCAGCCATTTCAGTCGATCGAACATTATCGAAAATAGACAGTGGGCACTTCGGTTGACCAATCGGTCGACCGACAGAGGCTGGTTTTGGGCAGTAGCCCTAGAGGTCGATCGATCGGTCGACCGGAGTAAAAAATCACGCAGCGCACGATCTTGGCGTCCCTGCGTCGATCGACCAATGGGTCGATCGGATTGAGGGAATGAACAGTCGCGTCTGGGCAGTCGATCGATCGGTCGATCGACCACAGACAGTATGCGGCGGTTGATGTGAGCGGTCGATTGGTCGGTCGACCAACCAATCGACCATCGGTCTGCAACGGTATAAATACACCCTCATATGATTCTTTTATTCTTCTTCTCCCTCTCTTACAGTTATTATTGAGCATTCTAAGGGAGATTTAAAGCCTTCCAAGGAGTAATCGCAGCACGCTCCGTTCCTCTGTTGAGTTCTTCTTCAAGCGTCATCTGCTACTCAACTCGGGCTTCAACCCAATCTCTACTACTTGGCGAGTTGGAGGTTTTGAAGGATTAAAAAGAGCTTTTAATCTTGTTTTGTATTGTAGCTCTTTTGATTGTATTTTATCTATTTATTTGAACTATTTTTTATTTGAGTCTGTGAAGACCTTGTGTTAGGTCTATTGTGTGGAAGTGGTATCCTTGGTGAAAAAAAGTAAAACCACTTGTGTAAACTTAGTGTTTACTAGAATTAGTTTAGTTATCCCTTAGGGTTGAGGTGGAAGAGTTCTCTCGATAAGAAGGCGGAGACTTCCGGGTGTGGAAGTACCTTAGGTCGAGAGTGCAACTCTTCAAGTGAAAAGTCCTCTGTGTAAGGGAAACACAAATTAATCTAGTAAAACTAGTTTGGAAATCCTAAGCGGGGTGCTTAGGTAGTGGAGTAGACATTGGGGCCGAACCACTATAAATCTTGTGTTTGCATTGCCTTATTGTTTGTTTTAATTGCTTAATTATTTATCGCTTCCGTATTCAATCATTAAATCACAAATTGCCTAAACAATCTAAGTAAACAATTAAATTAGAATTTAGGCTAATCAATTTAGTAAACACACTATTCACCCCCCTTTAGTGTCGCAATTTCGCTTTCAATTGGTATCAGAGCGGGTCGTAGATTGAGATTTCACCGTCTCCTCTAAATCTAGCCTCGATTCGAAAAAAATGGCACTAGAGAGTATAACATGTGCACTACCTAGGTTTGATGAAGAAAACTTTGGTGTTTGGAAGAGTAGGATGTATACCTTTCTTAAAACACAAGGTTTAGATTTATTGTGCATGCTAAAGAATGAGTATGTTGAGCCCATCATTGACTTAAATGATTGGACTCAAGAACAAGTTAGATTATTTGAATTAAATGCTAAAACAACGCATCTCGTATATTGCTCATTTTCAAATGAAAT
The DNA here is from genome assembly GCA_034359265.1 of Canna indica. NCBI lineage: Eukaryota > Viridiplantae > Streptophyta > Magnoliopsida > Zingiberales > Cannaceae > Canna > Canna indica. Next base: position 54,634,286 of record CP136896.1, read on the forward strand.
TTTTAAAAATGTTATGCATTGTTCTTCCGCTTTTGATATTTGGGCAACATTAAATATGTTATATAACTATGCTAAAACCGTAGAACTTAATACTTTTGTTGAGGGTGGTGATGACAATGGTCACCCCCCTAGTACTAACCTCGGTTTTGATGCCCAAAGCACTTCTAGCCAAAGTAGCACAAACAAGAATCGGAAAAGAAAACATAGGTGCTTCCTTTGCTAAGAGAAGGGACACAAGAAGAAAAATTGTCCACTCTTGAAGAAGAAATCCAAAAAGAAGTGTGCTTCTTCATCCACATCTCAATCAAGTGAAGCCTCTTCTAGACATAACGATAAAGCTACATCAAACGTTTGCCTCATGAGTCTTCGAGATGAGGTATATTCTTCATCTTCTAGTCATGTTCAAAATGTTAATGATAGTGATTCTAGTAGCTCTAAATTCCTTGACATGTCTTATAAAGAACTACTAGAAGAAAGCAAGAAAATGTATGCCATCCTTATAAAAAAGTACAAGGAAAATAAGAAATTGAAGAAAGAAAACTTAAATCTTAGTTCTCAATTGCATGAATGCAAATTAGAAAATGAGAAAATGAAATCTAGTTCTTTTAATTCTTGCCATGATGATATGAAACTTGAGATTAAGGATTTGAAACATATAAATGAAGAATTAGAAATTGAGAATGATGAGTTGTTAACTAAGATTTCAAAAATTAGAAATGAGAATGAAAACACAAAAAATAATGTGAATCTCAATGGTAAGGATTGTGTAAGTGATTCCAAATTTGAGCATGATATCTTGAAAAATGAAAATTACTTGTTGAAATATCAAATTCAAGCTTTACACAAATCCATCAATGACTTAAAAAATGATGTTGTTTTCTTGAGTAAGAAAACTAGTAACTTATCAAATGCTTCATCTCTTAGGAGTCCTAAAAATCAAAATGTCTCATTTAGGAAATCTCCAAACAAGAATGCTCATGCTCATAATATTTCACATGTTAAGCATTCTAACTTTAAACCTCAAGTCCATAGCAAAAACAAAAAGAAATTTAATGGACATTGTTTTTGTTGTGATATTTATGGGCATGTCATATATTATTGTGCTTTCAAAGTGAACCCTAGTGTTGTTAAGATACTTTGGGTACCTAAGCCCATTAACCCCCAAGGACCCAAAGCTATTTGGGTACCAAAGGTCTCATCTTCTATTATAGGGGGAGCCACCACACAAGGGTGAGATGAAGGTGGTTGATTGAAGTTGCTTGAGGATTCAAAAAGTGAACCATTTCAAAGTTGCAACTTCGAGTCATCTAGATGCCTATGGTAAAGTTGGCATCAAAAGCATTTTGGTATCATCTCCTTACTTTAGCTTATTTTATTTTAGTTGGAGATTATGATACATGTCTAATTTGAGTTGTTTTCCCCGCTCTTGTAAAAGAGTTCTTTTGAAAATAATTTTTGAGTTTTTGATCTTCGATCTCTTTGGAGACCTATGTGGCCTGTAATGAGTCTAAGCGACCTTACGGTTCTAAATCGTAGGCTAATTGTGGCTTTCGGTTTTTAACCAATATGAATGGTTGGACTGTTGGAGATCATGATTTTCATATTTATTATTTTTGCGATCTCTTAAAATTTGTTTTGATATGTCTTGATTTTATTAAAAATGAATATAGAACTATTTAGCAAAGTGAACTTTTATAATGATATTTGATGCTTCTCTTTGCTTTTTAGTTTGGTTAGCTTGCTAAGTAGTTATATTTTTCTCTAAAAATATTAGTGTAGCTTACTTGCAAGTTATAAGTATGTTAGGATGACTAATTAGAAAGAAAAAGATTAGTTTGGCTAAACCATCATGAATAGGGTAACCTTGGTAAATTCAAAATCTTAGTGTTATACCTCAATGCTTAGGTTTAAATTATGTCTTTATACTCATGATTACGATTGCATGTTAAAACCCATGAATTTTCATGAGTATGTAGAATATTAGCACTTAGGCAAATTTCATCCAATGAAACTTATTCTAGGTTGACACTTACCATAAGAGACATTCCTTTAAGACCAAACTAGTTAAACTTGTTTAGGGACCTTATTCCTCAAACGGTTCACATCTTAAGATCCCTTAGATTCATTTTGATATTATGATAAAATCTTTCATTTAAAATGAATCTCTACTATTTAGCATATGTTGAATTTTCTTTTAAATGAAACTTTGCATTGAACCTTGCTATGTAGTAAGTTAGCTTGTTAAGTTGACATATTATTTCATTATGATACTAATGAAGTCTACTTGCAAGTTAAGAATTGGAAGGATGTGTTATCTAAAAGAAAAATGAAAAAGTTGGGCAAATTTCTAAAAATAAGGTATGGATTTAATTTTGCAAAAATCTTTATAAATTATTGAATATGTATGCTTTAATGATGTCTCTACATACTCATGATTGATTATGCATGATGAATATAAAATTTCATGAGTAGGAAAATATTTTGATAACTTAGACAATCTTATGATATCTTGATTGAATGAAATTTGCTCTAGGTTAAAACTCATATTAGAGACCTCATTTTAAGTAAACACCAAATGAACATATTTAGATACACATATCACATAAGTCTAGGTATTTAAAATTAAAAAATTATGTCTAGATCAACAATGTGATATCTATATCACTTTAGAGGACTTAATCTTGAAAATATTTGACCCAAGTCAACAAATTGACTTGGACACTTCATTTTAAGTCCAAGACTTCATAAACATGTTCAGGAATAGGTATGACAAGTTTTCATGCACTTAGAGTGAAAAATTCATATGGATATGGACAAAATGACAATAGAGGTCAATTCATGCTTACCTCTTTTAGAACCAAGTTGACCCAAGTCAACCAATTGACTTAGTGGTCTCATTTATGATCCATATTTGAGAAACATATTTAGATTTAATCATGTTAGGTATCTATAGATTTAAATTTGAAAAATCATGAGTAAATGTTAAGATTGAAACTTAGCAAGTTTCATAAAAACTAGTTTAGTTTTGAATGAAACCATGCTAGGTTGATATCTTGACTTAAGGACATAATTTTTATTTCAAACTTGACATATACTCTTTACATGACCATCATATGGTGTCATAAAAATTTGAATAAAAATTGAAGAAGTTTTAAGAATAACTGAAAATTACAAAAATATCATTTCAACCTACAATTTGTATCAATTTCAGTTATTTCTAGAAAAATATAAAAAAATAATTTTTAGATGATTCTTGAAACTACACTTTCATTGAAAAATCTAGTATGTTGTGTAAAAATTTCAAAAATTTTCATCAAGAATCTAATTTATAATGGAATTTTGAAGTTGGATTTCGAAAACACAAAGTATCCCTATATGAAATATCAATCTTACCGATACTTTGATTTCTCTTCAAAAACTTCATATAAAAACTCATGTACACCATTTGAATTCCATTTCTAATATCACTCACACAATTTCATGAGTAAAATCATTTCTAGGAATGATTTTGATATTTTGGATAATAACTAGGATCCATTTGTTTACATGAAATCAATATAGGATGAAAAATGAACTTTGATTTTTAAATTTATTTTGAGTTCAAACTTGATACATGCATTTCAAATGATCATTCAATAATTGGTATCAAAATTTTCGTCCAAAAAAATTCGATTTCAAAAATATTTGTCAAAATATGATTTTGTATAAACTTAAAGCTTGATTTTTGAAAACTTGAAGTATAGGTTGACCTAAGTCAACAAAATAACTTAAAAACTTCATCTTAAGCCCAAACTTGATTCATGGACTTAGATTTCCTCATGTTTGATATCTAGATGCCTAAGTTTGAAAAAAAACATGAGTAAATAACAAAACATTGAGACTTAGCATTTTCATGTCTTTCATGCTTATTTCAAATGAAAACATGCTAAGTTCATATTTGATTAAATGACATTAGTTTCTCTTCAAACTTGATATACATATTTTACATGACTATATCTTTGCACTTTGAAAGTTTGAATGAAACTAAAAAATGTCATGAAAAAGATATGAGTACATTCATACTTGAATGCATACATGATTTGGTTTTGAATTGTATCTATCCTTCTTTTCTATCATGTATGATTTATTGTTTCATATCAAATATTGTTTTTCCATCCATTTGGTTGAGATTTTCATGTTTCATGAAAAATACTCCTTAGAGTCTCAACCTCATGAAAAAATATTTGTGTTTCATCCTTTTGACTAGAATGACCTTTCTTGTCCTTTTTGATTGATGTCAAAAAGGGGAGAAGAGTATAAGTAAAAATGAGAGAAAAGTATAAGAAAATATAGGAGAAAACTATAGGTAAAAGGGAGGAAAATATAAGAAATCCATGCATATAGATAGGGGGAGTTTAATGATATAGATATGCACGTTGATAGAGGGAGAAATCCCTTAGTTTGATATCCTTCTATGCTTTAAATGAATATATTTTCTTAAGGATGTTTGACATCATAAAAAAGGAGGAGATTGTTGGCTTTAGGTTTTCAACCTTGGTCTTAATCTCGGTTTTGATGATAACAAACATGAGACTAATGATTTCATTGAGTATATCTTCAGGTTCTATATCAGTAGCGTTCGATGTCCTCGATCAGAAAAATTGGAGAAATCGATAAATCGGAAGGACATTGATCATCGCGCTCGGGTTCGTCGCGAAAACTTCTCGAAGATCGATGAGTGCACCAAAGTCGCATCGGACAAGCTCAAAGATCACATGGAAAGCTCTCTGAGATGATGCTCATTGAAAGACGGAATCCGGAAACAAAGCGCAGAAGAAAATAGGCTGAAAAATAAATCTCAGCCTACGTTCGGTCGACCGAATAGGGTAAGAAAAATAGCACCAGCCATTTCGATCGATCGGTCGATCGATCGAACACTGTCGAAAATAGGGAGTGGGAACTTCGGTCGACCAGTCGGTCGACCGACAGAGGCTGGTTTTGGGTAGTAGCCCTAGCGGTCGACCGATCGGTCGACTGGAGTAAAAAATCGTGCAACGCGCGATCTGTAGGCGAAATGGCGACACTATAGGGGGGTGAATAGTGTGTTTACTATTCGATTTGCCTAAATTCACTTTTAATCATTTCTTGATTCGATTAGGCAAGATGCACTTATGCGATTTAAATGCGGAAGCAAAATAAAGCAATATAGCACAAACAATTTAAATCAACGCAAACACAATATTTATAGTGGTTCGGCCCCAATGCCTACTCCACTACCTAAGCACCCCGCTTAGGATTTCCAAACTAAGTTTTACTAGATTAATTAGTTTCCCTTACAACAAAGACTTTTCACCGGAAAGACTCGCTCTCCAACCGAAGGCACTTCCACACCCAGAATTATCCCGCCTTCCTACCGAGAGCTCTTTCCCACCTTAACCTAAGGGACAACTAGAATTAATCCTAGTAACAATTAAGTTTACACAAGTGGCTTTACTCTTATACCAAGAGACCACTTCACACACAGCAAGACCTAACACCCTAGGTCTTCACACAAACAAATCAAACAGTTAAAATAATAGTAAAATTATAATTGAAAAGAGCAAAAGGATAAACCAAGCATTAGTGCTCTTCTCAAGCCTTCAATGCCTCCAACTCGTCAAGATGAACTGCTCGATTTAATTCTCGAGTTGAGGAAGAACTTGCGCTTGAAGTGGAACTCGCTAGAGAAGCAGAGCGCATGTGATTACTCCTTGAAAGGCTTTATATCTCCCTTAGAATGCTCAATGATCACTGTAAGATTGGGAGAAGAAGATTAAATGAAGTATGAGATGGTATATTTATACCCTCGTGAAGCAACGACTGTTCAACGGGTAGAAAACTATCCGTTACAGACCGTCGGTCGAAGCGTCGGTCGAAGCATCGATCGACCGGTCATTCGACCGCTGAAACTTTCCCTGTGGTCGATCGACCCGTCGGTCTACCGACGCGATCTCGCATTGCGGCATTTAGCAGGTCGGTCGACCGACGGGTCGACCGCTGCTCTCTGTCCATTTTAGGCCTCTGTCGATCGACCAACCGATCGACCGAAGTAGCCAGAGGTCGACCGGCTGGTCGACCGACAAGGCTACTGCCTGTGGCCTTACCATATTCGGTCAATCGCCCGGTCGACCGAACATAGGCTGAGTTTGTTTTCTCAGCCGATTTTCTTTCGTGCTTTGTTTTCGGGTTCCGGCTTTCAACGAGCATCATCTTGGAGAGCTTTTGACTTGATCTTTAGACTCATCCAAGCGACTTGGGTGCACTCGTCGATCTTTGAGAAACTTCCACGACGAACTCGAGCATGACGATCAATGTCCTTTCTATTTCGCGATTTCTCCGATTTATCCGATCGAGGACATCGAACGCTAGTCGATATGGAACATGAAAGATATTCTCAATTAAATCATTAGTTCCATGTTTGTTATCATCAAAACCATCAAGATCGAGATTAAGGCTAAGGTTGAAAACCTAAAGCCAACACGATCTTGGCTTCCCTGCGTCGGTCGACCGATGGGTCGACCGGATTGAGGGAATGAACAGTCGTGTCTGGGCGGTTGACCCATCGGTCGACCGACCACAGATAGTATGCGGCGGTTGATGTGAGCGGTCGATCGGTCGATCGATCGACCAATCGACCAATGGTCTGCAACGGATAGTTTTCTATCCGTTGAGCAGTCATTTCTTCAGCAGGGTATAAATACACTCTCATATGATTCTTTTATTCTTCTTCTCCCTCTCTTACAGTTATCATTGAGTATTCTAAGGGAGATTTAAAGCCTTCCAAGGAGTAATCGCAGCGCACTTCGTTCCTCTATTGAGTTCTTCTTCAAGCGTCGTCTGCTCCTCAACTTGGGCTTCAACCCAATCTCTACTACTTGGCGAGTTGGAGGTTTTTGAAGGATTAAAAAGAGCTTTTAATCTTGTTTTATATTATAGCTCTTTTGATTGTATTTTATCTGTTTATTTGAACTATTTTTGATTTGAGTCTGTGAAGGCCTTGTGTTAGGTCTGTTGTGTGGAAGTGGTATCCTTGGTGAAAAGAAGTAAAACCACTTGTGTAAACTTAGTGTTTACTAGGATTAGTTTAGTTGTCCCTTAGGGTTGAGGTGGAAGAGTTCTCTCGATAAGAAGGCGGAGACTTTCGGGTGTGGAAGTACCTTAGGTCGAGAGTGCGACTCTTCAAGTGGAAAGTTCTATGTGTAAGGGAAACGAAAATTAATCTAGTAAAACTAGTTTGGAAATCCTAAGTGGGGTGCTTAGGTAGTGTTTGCATTGCCTTATTGTTTGTTTTAATTGCTTAATTATTTATCGCTTCTGCATTCAATCATTAAATAGCAAATTGCCTAAACAATCTAAGTAAACGATTAAATTAGAATTTAGGCTAATCAATTTAGTAAACACACTATTCACCTCCCTCTAGTGTCGCCATTTCGCTTTCATTGGGCTCAAGGTAGATGGGCTCAATAAATTGACAACTCAACCAAGCCTTTGAGAGAGGCATACTCATGGGAAATGGAAGGCTATGGGGCTGCCAAAGGACACTTGAAGCTAGAGGTGACAATGGGTCGTGCCAGGGCTGGCTCTAGCCCGGGCTCGGACAGGCCCATTGCTTGTCGGGTTGTGCCACGCTTAACCCGAGTAAAATCTAGCTCATGTCAAGCATGGCCCAGATTTCCAAAGGGGTGGCTCAGCCAACACGAGGATATCCCTTGGGGGCTCGAGCTGGCCCAACACCGAGCTACGCCTGGTGCGAGCGCTACCAATGCCAAGCCTAGCTTGACGTAGGCCGATGCCAAGCTAGGAGCTTGACGATACTAGGCTGGCACTCGCACAGGCCTGCGCAAGCGCCGACCTCTCGTGCCGAGCTCCGCAAGCATGCCATGCCTTGCGTGCCGGGCATGACCTGCATACCCAAGAGACGAGCCCATCCTATCCCTTGGGCACTGGCGTGCTAGGCCTGGTCTATGCCACTCATGGGCGGACCCAACCCATTGACACCACTACTTGAAGCAATTCAGCTAGGCATGTCTAGGGCTATAATAAGAGTTGTTTGATTCTGTTATGATTTATTTTGTCCTACATTGCTTTAAGGAATGATGTTGTTATGATTTGGGTAAGGAGGCAATTGTTGATCAAGGGTTTTAATTTTGGGCATATCTTTTATTTTGATGATAATAAATACAAATCTAGTAATTTGGTCAAATGTTTATTTTAGAATTAAGCATAATGAGCTTTTAAATTTTGCAATTGGAAATAAAGAAAATGAATGTAAAATAGTGTATCTCAACTTAGAGTAACTAAGTATTAACTTTTAGAGTTAGGACTTAGAAATAATGTTGTAACCTCTTGTGGGCCATGAATGATGATTTAAAATATCTTCCGAGCTTAAAAAAATCCTATTTTGATCGCAAAATACATGGAAATTCTGAAATTGAATATTTGGTGGAGAATAAGCTTTTTGGCCCAAGTTTGATTGACCAAACTTCAACCAGAGTTCAATCAACTAAGTAACAACTAGTTTTATAGTTGTTGTGGTGCCACCTAGAGGTGGCAATGGGCCGGGCCCGCCCATGGGCGGCATGGGCCCCGCCCGATTTTGGGTCGGGCCTGGCTCGGCACGGCTGTGCCCAGGAGATAGGCCGGGCTCGCCTCTTGGGCACGGCCTGCAGTCGGATCGTGCTCTGGGGGAGCATGGCGTAGGCCTGGCGCTCGCCAGGCCTAGGTCGACCCGAGCCAGACTTGGCTCGGGCCGACCGATAATGTTAAAAAAATTAATTTTTTCTATAAATACTCATCTTCTTCTTCATTTCTTCTATCTTCATCTTCAACTCTTTCTCTCAACTCTCAACTCTCAACTCTCAATTCTCAACTCTCAACTCTTTTACTCTCAACAATCTAAGTTCATTTACGATCATTCTCAACAACATTTTAAGTTCATCAAGGAGACAAGGATTCAAGATTGCTGTCAATTTTTTTAAATCTCTTAAATTTATTTCATTGATCAGTATAATATTTATATTTTTTATACTTTTAATTTTACTAATGGCAGATGGAGATTTTTCAAGTTTTACTCCATAAACTGGATCAAATATGTTAGAAGAAATGCCTCCTGCTACTCCTACCACTCAACAAAATCAAAACATAGAGATAAGTTCATCTATTAATTTATGTCCATCGGGTAGAAAAAAAATATGGTATGAGAATATTTTGAGAAAATTATTGAAGCTAATGACACCATAACAACAGCCCGGTGCAAAAAAATGTCAAAAAATTCTTTCGGCTTCAACAACAGGAGGAACTGGTCATCTATTACGTCATGCAAAGGGTCATGACAATAAGGTTGCACAAGCTCAATAAATTCTTAATTTATCTTCTTCTGATTTAACGGCTTTTTCGTATGATCATGATTTTCAACGTCGAGAACTTGCAAAATTAATTGTTTAAAGTGAATCTCCTTTTAGTTTTGTTAATCAACCAAGATTTTCTAGTTGGATTCAAAATACTTTACAACCAAAATATAAAAAAATTACTCGAAATACAATGAAAAGTGATGCTTTAAAATTATTTTTTATATATAGAGAAAATATAATGACTAATTTTCAAAATAATAAATCAAAAATTTCTTTAACATCTGATGTTTGGTCTAGTCAACGTACTACTAATCCTTAAATTTGTGTTACTGCGCATTGGATTGATGAAAATTTTATTTTACAAAAAAGAATAATTAGTTTTAAAGTTTTTGAGTATCCACACACTTCTGTTGCCATTTTTTCTGCTATTAAATTTGTAACATCTTTGATCTTTCTATAATATAAATGATAAAAAAAATTCAATTAGTTTTGATAATGCTAGTAATAATGATGTTGTTATTCCTCCCCTTATATAGTTATTTAAGCCAGTGTTAGATGATGAATTATTTCATGTTCGTTGTGTTTGTCATGTTCTTAATTTATGTGTACAAGATGGTTTAAAACTAGTAAATATACATGTAAAAAAAATATAGATGTTATTAGATATATGCGTTCTTCAAAAGCAAAAACACAAGAATTTAAAAAATTATGTCAATATTTTAATAAACTATTTAAAAAATTTAATGGTGATGTTGTTACTAGATGGAATTCAACATATCATATGCTTATGTCTACTACAAGATATCAAGAGATCCTTACAATATTTTACAATGAAAATATACTTGGTGATCCAATTAATGATAATGATTGATTAGTTGTTGGACATATTACTCAAATTTTAGAGCTTTTTAATAAAGCTATCGAACAACTTTCCGATGTTTATTATCCTACATGTAATTTAACTCTTTCACATATAGTTCATATTAGTGAAGTATTTTCTTCATGTAGACATCCTTTATTTGCATAAATTATTTCTTTAATGGAATCTAAATTTAAAAAGTATTGGTAAGATATACCTACTTTATTTTGTTTAGCAATATGTTTAGATCGTAGAATGAAAATTGATGGTTTAAATATGTTGTTAGATGATTATTATAAGAATATGAAATTAGATAATGTTGAAGAAGAAAAAATTAAAAATTTGAATTTATTGAATTTTATGTTTGTATTTTACGCTTCAAAATTTGGTGATACAATTACAAATAAGACAACATTTTCTTCTTCTAGATTAAGAGATGATAGTGAAAATAGTATTAATTCTCAACTTGGTCGTAGGATAAAAAAAACTAAATCTACTAATTTTATTGAATTTTATTTTTTTTTCTAGATCATAATCATTCTGATGAAATAGATGATAATGAGATTTTAGCATGGTGGAAAAAAATAAGAAAATGTGTATCCTATTATTTCCATCATGACACGTGATATACTAATTGTTCCTGTGTCTACAATAGCTTCCGAGTCTTGTTTTAGTGCATGAAATAGAATTCTCGACGAAAGAATGAGTCAAATGAGTGCAGAAACGGTTGATATGAGCATTTGCTTAAAAGACTGGTTGGATGCTGAGGATAGATTACAAGATAAGAGAGAACACGACACCATCATCGAGAGAGGAGGAAGCTCAAACAAGCGAAGCTGGTGCTGCTGGTCCAAGTACAAGTTAAATCACCGGAACGATAGGTGATTAAAAATGTAAAAAGAACTACGTAGACCTGATCCTTCTATAGTTAATCATTGGGGAGTACAAGTTTAGCTATAGAATGTACGTAGGCAATCTTTTACGGTGCAGTTTATTATAATATCAAAAAAAATTGTTTTATCATTGGATGAATATTTTTGTATTAAAGATAAATAAAAATTTAATTATAATTTATTTTAAAAAAAATCTTTTTATTAATTTGTACTGCGTTACAATGTTACATATAAAAAATATGTTAAAAAATATATAATAAAACTTAGTACAATGGTTAAGTTATCTCAAATAAAATTAAAGATCCAAGTTCAAAACACACCTTAACCATTAATTTTTAACATTAAATTTTAAACTTTTAAAAATTTAAAAATTTAAATTTTCGGGTCGGCCCGAGCCTGACTAGGTAGGCTCGGGCCCTGCTGGGCTTGCCCGCTGCAGTTTCGGGCCGTGCCGAGCACGGCCCGAAATGTGGCCAGGCCTGGGCCGGCCCAAGCACGGCCCATTGCCACCTCTAGTGCCACCTATCTATCGCATCTACCTGAGCACCTATATGTTGTCCTCAATCTATAGATGTTTGACTCTTAGCACCTTATTCAGCTACTTAAACTAGATTCATGAGCTTCCATTGAGTTTTAATTTTTTCATCCTCAAAGCAAACCGATTGTTACCTTATTCCTTGCCGAAGCCTTTCTAAGCTCATTGAATCATGATCTTGAGGCGACTAATGAATAGAAGACAATAAGGAGGAGTTTCAACTCTTTTTATCGTGTTTGTTAACTCTTGAACTATTTTTAGTTATTTTGTATTTGGTTTTTCTTGCTACTACGTTGGTTAGGTATAAGGGTGTGGGTGACATGCCTTATTTTTATTACTTATCTTGTTTTCCTTGTAACTAAGGTAGTGGCACCTATAGATTGAGGGGTAAGACCTTGTGTAGTCCCATTGAGAAGAACATGTTTTTTTTTAAATGAATTTTGATGTAAAATTCTTAGTGTTAAGCCAATATAGTAAATGTAAGCAATATTGTTAAACCACCGTCAATGGACTTGTTTGTGTTGCCTTTGTTATTTATATTTATCTAAATTAAATATCATTTTCACTATCTTCCTCATCATATTAGTTGTTAAATGTGATTAAAATATTAAATTGTAGGGAAAATCATACTTTTGGTCCTCATGGTTTACTTGAATTTTGATTTTAGTCCTCATAATTTCAAAATTTTAATTTTAGTCCCCACATTTTATTTTTATTTAAAATTTGGTCCCTACCGTCACATGAGGACTAAACGGAGCTGACGTGGATAACAGATGCTGATGGGACATTGCTGACGTGGACCTGCAAAGACCAACTTTGTAAACTATGAGAACTAAAATCAAAATTTTGTAAACTATAGGGACTAAACCAAAATTCAAGTAAACTATAGGGACCAAAATTATTATTTTTTTCTTAAAAAAATATAAAAAATCATAATTTTTTTAAATTTATTTATAAATAATTATAATATTTAAAAATATTAAATTTGAGCACACTACAGTAATTTACGTTAATTTGGATGTATTTAAACCAACGTCGTCATTAGGCATTGATTTTTATCCGTTAATTACCTTGATTTAGCGTGAATTTCGTAGTGGTTGTAGAATTCAAAAATTTGCTCTCCTCATCTGCTCATCTCTTCACCGATCACCTCCTCACCTCCATTTTGATTCTAAATTTGGCGCATTCAAAGCGGTTTAAATTAGATTTTGAACGTCAAGAAAATATTGATTTTCACTCTAATAAATGTCGGTTTCTCATGCATTTGCTGTAGTGGCAACACCATAATATAAAGTTATCGCTAAAAATTCGTAGGCATTATTAAGGGATATTCAGATATACAAAACATACTGTAAAATATTAATATATTCCATGTTCAATTAATGTGTTCAATGCAAGAATATAAAATCAAATATTTGTGTCTTAAATAAAAAATAAATTAATCTTACAAATATTAAACTAATTTTCTAAATATATAAATATGTCATCACACTTTTCAAAATAAAATTCAAAATAAATCACTTTAATCGGTAAAAAGTTTCCTCAATTTTAATATTTTTAAAATAGTTATTTATAAATAAATTAAAAAATATATATATCTTATAATTTTTTATATTTATTAGAAAAAATAATTACTTATATTTTGATTTTAGTCCCTATAGTTTACAAAATTTTGATTTTAGTCCTCATAGTTTACAAAATTTTAATTTTAATTTCTATAGTTTACAAAATTGATCCCTGCAGGCTCCACGTCAGCATTGTCCAGTCAGCACCGTTTAGACCTCATGTGACGGTAGGGACCAAATTCTAAACGAAAATAAAGTGTGGGGACTAAAACCAAAATTTTAAAATTATAAGAACTAAAATCAAAATTGGAGCAAACTGCGAAAACCAAAAGTATGATTTTTCCTAAATTGTATTCGTTCAAATAGACCTTTGATGGACAAATGGACCCTTAAAAGACAAATAGTGAGAACAAATCAGAGGAGGAAAAATGTATTAAATGAAAGAACAATATTTCTTCGTTTCTAAAATTTGTTATAACCAAGAGTTACATCTAGATTTTACAACAGGAATCAAATGTATTCACTTCCAGAAGAAAAGAAACTGATATACCAAATGTCGCACAAGATTATGAGATTAGACATGTAGATACGTTGGTTTCAATGGAGAACTTCATCCTCAATATCATACTTTACAAGGTGGTAGAAACTCATTCTTCAGTGAGCAGCTGCTACCATTCTAACAGGTTCAACTAATCATAAGGGTCTGCAGAGAAGTCAGGCTCATCTGGCTTCTGCAACTTTGGCATGCCCTTTAGCTTCTGAGCTCCCTTTCTAGTGGTCGCAGCAAATTTTGAAGCTAGAATAGTAACCCCAAGATTTTGCTTTGTTTGCGAACTAGATGTAGAATACTTGTTGACTTCATCTTCCTCCTGTGCTGCCTCATCAGGCACCTGCTCGTCTGTCCGGGAGTTAAATGACTCCCTCATGCTCAAATCCTTTGCTAGTTTTCTCCTCTTGTAGCGATGCCATGCTGCTTGAATGAAGCAGGCAGCCCATGTTCTCCAATGATGGGAATAGAAGCGAAAAGTGTGCTGCAGCTTTCTACTATGGAGTCGCCTAAACTGATTAGCAACAAACTTGAGGTCCTCTGCCCGTAATGCGAAGGCTTCAACTTCCACAAGTGCTCTTACAGTTCTAGTGGATGAAGGCAAGTTCACCATGGACTTCGGGAGAAGAGCCCATGAAAGCAGTTCCTCGCCGCAGAAATCACCAGGCCTCAATGTTATAGAATTGAAGAAACCTGTTCGGCCTCCATTTGTGGTAGAGCTCTCCAATCTGCCACGAATAATGAAAAGCATTTCTGTCACAGGGTCACCCTCTCGAACAATGTATGTGCCTTCTGTGCTTAGGGAGGACACAAGACGCTCACATATGGCATCTAGAAGTTGATCATCCATCTGTGAGAAGAAAGGGACCTACAATTTTGAATTGCCAAACAGGAAGCATTAGCAAAATCTAACAACTTGGTTGAATCTGCAGAAGTTATGTACATGTATAAACTACAAAAGGTCAACTGTATATGAGAAAAATGGTAACTCTAAATGTCAGCTAATATTATCTAAATGTCATTTATGTTGACAAAGCCAACAACAAGATTAAAGAACCAACAGAAGCACAGAAACAAGTTAAACAAAGAACTATGCCACGTGCGGAAGGTGAGGGGTGAGTCTCTTCCTCTAGCGCGAATGGTGCTTAAGCTACTCATGTTGATATTTTTGTTTGAATGAAATTTTTCGTCAAGATGTGGACGTGAAAATCTGACACAATTTTCTTTTTTCTTTAAAAATGAAAATAAAAATTTAACCTAGCCTACTTTACCAATATCACAAGAATCAAACATGGAGCAGGCAATAGCATGCCACAATGGATAACTCTGTTAAATGATATTGGAGATTCAAACTCCTGACATGTTTAAAGGCAAACAGGATTTCACAACCACACTAGGATACATCTTTACTTGTGCAGTTACAATGTATATTTTTATTTAGCAATGGGTATATAATGTTGCAAAAAACTAAACAACATTACCACTATGGAATCAGAGTCAGCTTAAAAGGTGTTTATTGCATAACTACATCTATAAGAAACATGTCAAAATGAATAGTATTTTATATCATCTCTCTTGCAAAGATATCTTGACTTCACTTTCTCTAAATATACTATTGAATCTCTTCAACTACGAAGGCTTTGATTGGGAGATTAATAATGTTTAAGAACATACTTAGGATATATTACTACCAAGTCCCGCAATTATTTTTGCAACAGGAGGTAATTCATTATTTGAATATGCATAGTGCATTTCTCTTTCCAACTGAGTGAAACTGCAATTTTATTTATTTATCATCTAAAACTTATATATTTTATATTGTATGCAAGTCAAAGTTGTTTTACAAGAACCACCAAGAAACCTGGACATTCACTTGGTACTGTTCATAACTAGATAGAAAAAGTGAGGCAGCTCTGTACCCGTCGAACAAGGTCCAAACACAGGTGCCGTTGAATATCTCGACGAAGATCTGCAGGTAAAGTCTGCAATATAGATTCTTCATCCACTCCACGTGTGGCAAGCCATTTATATTGAACAAATCGTCTAACTCTTTCCCGGAGCTCATGAGGAAGTTGGCGATGTCTCATCCACTCTTCTGTGTCTCTGCGCTTTAGTCTCCACTCTTCCAGTCTTACAGTGATAGATTGGAGGTATGTCTAAATTATGAGGAAAAGTTATTAAAGTTCACAGAGAAACAACAGGACAAACCCGTGCACCAGGAACGACGTAGATAAACTGTAAGTGACAGGTAAGAAACAAAGAGCCTCATAGATACCTGCATATTTCCAATCAAGTGTGCAAATAAAACTAGGCCAAGGATTGCAATTAGTATAGCAAACAATGTCTCTCCAATGAAAGTGCTTGTTGTCAAGGTCTGGCCGTAGGAACTGATAAGAGAAAGCAAAGATAATACCTTGTAAGATAGGCTGTTGATATAACTGATATATTAAACCATCTATATTTTCAGTAACGCACTACAGATTTCAAAAAATTTCTGAAATGTGGAAACTTAAATATATTAATATTTGCACTAAGAGAGCATGGAGAAGGATGGCCCTGATACTGAAGATAGTCTGATACTAAACTATTAAATAACTCCAAAAGTTGTGTATTTTCTGTAAGGCTGATAACATCTCTTCACAGGGA
This sequence comes from Canna indica, assembly GCA_034359265.1. Lineage (NCBI taxonomy): Eukaryota > Viridiplantae > Streptophyta > Magnoliopsida > Zingiberales > Cannaceae > Canna > Canna indica. The sequence continues at coordinate 54,650,699 of CP136896.1, forward strand.
TAAGTTATAGTATTAGTAGTATGATTATCCACTCTATAGTCTGTGAAGGATCCTAATCTAGATTCAAACAAGATAACTAGAAGGTCAGATTGAAGTTGAAACAAGTCATTTCAGGATGGACAAAGAGAAAGGAGAGAAAGAAAAATAATGTAAAATTAGCTAAGATAAATTAGAAAATCATGTTAACTTTTCCTTGATAAATTTAGAGAGTATAAGTTATATAATACCTGAGATTCTGTAAACCCCACCAGAGGCAATAAAAGTATTTCTTAATAAACTGTGTAGAGGGTGCTTCATTTGTTAGAGCAATCGCAAAAATACCATAGTTGAAAGTGATGTTATTATTAGGATCACAATTGCTGAAGACTTGTGTAGCATTAACCCAATTCTGGCGATCTGGTTGTCTTAAGTAATCACAATCTAAATATCTAGGTCTGCATGATGGTCCACTGGTTCCATTTTCCTTTCTGCATTCTGATTTCCAGCATGTTGTCTGTCGTTCAACTGACAATAAGTACCAAGAAGCTCCTAAAACCTGCAGTGCAGGATTGTATAAAAATTAGACTTAAAATAAACCAAATGACATATTAACAACAATAACAGGGCACAATGGGATTATTTCAGGGAAATCATATGTGACTTATTCCCCAAAATATATACAAGTCACTTACATGACTAGCAATCATATAAAGAAGTAGATTATATGCAGCACCAGCCCAAGCAGTCTTTGTGACAACACCATCAGCTTTAACAATTTGATAGCTTAAGGGAAATATGAGATACAGCCTTGGAATATATTGTACTAGAACAATCAGAGCAAGGGCATTGTTGTTATGATCAGCTCTTGTACCCTTAATAGCCAACCAAATTAGAATCTGCAGGGAATAAGATGTTTTCCATAATTAATTGTACAGGTGAAGAAAAAAAAATAACATGAGCAATTAAATAGAAAATTTGGTAACAAGAATAATCCTTTTTTAGAAAAGTGTCCAATCAATAAATATGCAAGGCTGCTGGAACCATAAACCAAATGCAGAGACTAGCTAAAGCATGACTAAAATGTAGGACCCCAAGACAAACATGTATAAGAGATATTACATACATATATAGCAGATCATGAAAGATCTGGAATCATTTGATAAGTGAAAGTAGAAACTAAAATTTGGAGAATGATTGACCACACTTTGATAACTCTTTTGCTTAGCCATAGTATAAATTCAATTTAGCTTCACCTATGAATTTTTTTTTCTTTGTATAAAGTATTAAAGTTTACTATCAAAGGTGACAAAACATTACTTGCTCTTCCATTTACAAACCCATTCATCCCAGCATACATTAAGACAACCAAATATGTTTCTTCTTCTTAACAAATGCATCTCTCCATTTCAGGACAATACTGACGCATCAAGGGTTTCATAGAATTGATAATAGAAAAACCTTTTTTGAATCTGACCTCTCCTTATTCCTTCCTGATACAAGCTTTGTATGCATGTCATGCTTAATGCATGTGTCTCGACATGCTTAATGCATGTGTCCCAACATTGTTATTTAGAAAATCATTGTTGTTTAACATGTGGACACTTGAAAGACATGAAAACCACAAATCAATTCGTGATATCAATTTTGAAAGAAATGTGAAGGCAAACCTGTGGTAGAGGAAGTGCAGCTGCTAGATCTATGACAAAGTCTGATTTCAAATATCTCCTAGCAATCTTTCTAGGGTCCATAACAAGCTCCCCTCGCCCAAAGACCCTTGAACTTGGAGCCACATATGCAGTCCGAAATTTTATCACAATATGTAGTATGTAAAATAGATCAGCAAGAGTCCGGAAAAAAGTAACAGCAATACTAACATTGTCATCCATCTTAATACATGTAGTATCACCCTTCTCAACTTTAGGCAAATAGAAGTATAATGGATCTATGAACAGAGCAACCAAACATGAGATCAGGAAAACACGATTCCATTTCAATACAGTCTCACTTCCTGGATCAAGTATATGAGTAGTCCAAGGCTTGTGGTCCTCAGCAAAAACAATGGACTTCCAGGTGCTAACACTACTAACTCTTTTAGGTGTATAACCACCAGGTTTCAAGCCTTGGTATGTGATTTTAGTTGGGTTTTGCTTCTCATCAGGATAGAACCTGCATATCCGAAGAACAAGTGATTAGAAGCCTTGGCAAAATTGCAATAGCATTGAAAGTTAGCAGAAGAGATAGGCTCTGCTCCACCCTGGGAAATCATTACAAAAAAACAATAAAGGCTGGAATCACTGATAAGTGAATGAAAAGAGAAGTTCCATTTGCTCCAAAATTTAGATACACTAAGAGAAAAAATGGCTTATAACATCAGAAACATGATATTATGTTTTTTTTCTCTTTTATTCATACTGATCCAAATTGAATGGTTCCCGATTCAAATCATGGGATTAATTAAGTTAAACTTTAAAACAAATCCATAACACCAAGAGAAAATTAGATTTTCATTCATTCGGTGTAGAACTCAAGATTGGTTTTGCTGGATCCAGATTCCTAAACAAAGTTTGACATCAAAATCACGTTTTTTGTTGCTCAAAACTCCTCAGAAACTAGAACAAAGATGGAGCATTTACTGACCTTACGGCTCTGTCCTTCTTGAGTTCCATCTCATCGTCCACCCTCTTCGAACCAAACATGGCTCCCAATTCGAATTCGGTTGCCAGAGATCTACAGAATACAACAGCAGCATTAACTGCCGTCCTCGGCAGTCACATCTCCCGCAGAGCTCGCGACAAACGGCACACCCAGAAGCGATCTGAACATATAAGACCAAATAAGAATCGCTTTCACTTCCTTTCGACCTCCGGAACCACCAAGGTAGAATCTTTCGACCGGTTCGGACCTAGGGAACAGTCAAAGAACGAATTTTCGAGTTCCCACTTCCGATCCAAAATCCGACGAGGAGCTCCGCGACGACGCAGGAAGCAAGCGGCGAGAAAGAGACGCGCGCGCACAAGCCTCCCCTGGTTTTGGCCGGAGGCGGGGGAAGAAACGAGACGATTAGGGCTCACCAATAGGAGGACTCTTTCTAGTTTAATCAACAGTTTCTACATTTTTAATTGCGTGTGTAAACCGAGCTCAGTGAAGGGCTGATGGAGGATCGGAAGGTCAAAGGTGGAAGGAGACAGCACGTTGCCTACCACTATCCCTCGAAAAATACGTTACGTACACAAAAGAGATGAACTCGAATAAACTACCTGATTATCAATTGACGAATTACTGGGTCCCACAATCACGGGCCAGTGCTCTCCCAATAACAGGATGGTGTATTGAACGATTACAGTTTGCAAAGTGGGATAAGAGTGCTATGTCAGTTATTATATGGTGAAGGAGGGTGCATCAAAAACGGCCCCAAGTTTTGGACCGGCGTGCTGGAAGGCGTCCACGTGGAAGACAGCAGTTTGTGCGTGGGGATTAGAAGGTGACTGCCGACGTGAAGTCCAGGTAAATTTGAAGCAGCAGACATCTTATTTCTCTTATTTCTATTTTCTCGGCTTTTTTCCTCTTGAAGATAGGACAAAAAGCTGAATAAATTATAAAGTGACGACCGTGATCTTTGCGGCAAGGTGTAACCATTCGAGTCAACACACGAAATGCAAACCCGACCACGCACCCATACGAAGTGGGAACTCATTGTGTGGGCCACTATGGGCTAATAAGGCGAGTATGATAATCGGGTGATTGCTAATCCGTAAGTTATAATTTAGCAAGTATTCGAGCCGACACACGATCCATCCAGCAAAGCAAGCCGATAAGTCAAACCCATTTGACGGGAACTCGGTGTGTATGTGGCCGTAGATAAATAATAGAGGTCGAAGATGTTCGTTGCGTCGTGTGAGTAGGATCTGTGAGTTAAGCAGCAATAATTAGTATTTTTTTAATATATAAATCAAATCATTACATAAAAAAAAAATAATACTTAAATATATTCGACGTTTTGAAATTTTTCTCGTCTTAATTCAATTATTTATTTTTTCAATAAAAAAAATTATATTAAGCTATTAGCACGTAGAAAAAAAATCATGATACAAAATATTATTTAGCTTAGAAGATTTGCAAGAACTCCAACAAATAAATTCCTTGAGCTCCCTTGCTCTATTTGCTATCTAATGAGCAATTTTATTGGCATATCTAGAGACATATATAAATTTTACATGATTAAAATTATTACAATAGTTCATAGTATCTTGAAACAACGAACCCAAGTTCCAAGGTGGCTGAGTGTTGGAATTGATTGCGTCAATTAATTGTTTACGGTCTGATTTGATAATGAAATGATTCATATTCCTGCCAGCAGCATATGAAACAACATGAAAGATAGTCATGGCCTCAGAGTAAATAGGCGAAATAGAACTAAAATAATAACTGAAAGCTAAGATACACTCGCCTTTAGAATCCCTGATAACAATGACAACACCTCCTTCATTATCCAAATAGGATCCATCACAGTTAAACTTATACCAATCAATCGGAGGGGGGGGGGCATTTCCAATCACAAGCAATAGAGACTGAATACATTATGCCCTCATGAGTGTAAGTATCTGAGAATTGACTTGTAAAAGTCAAAATACGAGTCATTGCCACCCTAATAGTAGGCCTCTCATTCCCATGCAAAATTAAATTTCTAAAATACCAGATAAACCAAATGGCATTGGTAACAATGGCCTTGGATTTCAGAGTTAAGTTTAAGCCAGAATTTCTCAAGAACCAGCTACCAAAATATCAATTTCATCTACAGGAAAAATCCAATTTTAAAAAATAGCTCAAAGCAGACCAAATTTCAGAGGCAAATTCACACTGAAAGAATAGATGATGAAGAGATTCAACAACAGAGTTACAAACAATACATGTATCATTTGTAGAAATACCAAAGGAAAACAACAGGATTTTTAAAGGAAACCTTTCATGGAAAAAATTTCTGGTAAAAAATTTAACTTTTGGAGAAGTTTTCAATTTCTAAATTTGAGACCACACAGGATTTAAACCAGTAGAGAGACAATCAGAGCATTTTAAAATCTATAAGCAGAGGATGAAGAGGCTATACCATTTTTATCTGGCATCCACATTACCCTATCCTCATCAGGCTGTATAAGCAACCCGATAGTTGTGATTTTTCCCCAAAGAGCACTGCCACACATAGTAAGACCAATAAAAGAAGACCATACATGATCATGCAATAAGTCATGCACCAGAGAATTCATATTAACAAGATTAATATTAAAGAAGGTGGGTTTGATAATAATCGGCATATCAAAAACCCAGGAATCATTAAGGAAAGAAATATTGTTGTCATTACCAATAATAGATTTAAAGTCAAACTTTAAATTATCAAAAACAAGAGATATAAGCTTCCAAGCAAAGGAACTATGAAAATGCCTATTATTGTTATGATTATTGAGAGGGGCATATTTATTTTTAACTAACTTAACCCACGGAGAGGGTGAGTTATTCAAGTAGCAACTAAGCCTCATTACTTGCAAAGAGATGAATTTAATTCTGAGATCTTGGATGTCAAGCCCTCCATGATCCTTAGGCAAAGTAAGGATCTCGCAACTAATAAGATGAAGACCTTTTTTATCAGGGGAATTATTCCAAAGGAAATTTCTAGTCCTGCTTTCTATTTCTTTACAAAGATCAGCATTGATCCAAGTAACAGATATTGTATGAACATGAATCGAATTTAAAACAAATTTTATGAGAACCAATTTGCTTGCTTGAGACAGCATGTTGGCTTTCCAATTATATAATCTAGAGTCAATATGAGTAAGCAAATGCTCATGAGTTTTGGGGGAGGTCTCCTAGGGGAGAGCATGACACCAATATATTTAAAGGGGAATGAACCCATTTTTATACCCAAGTTGCTACAAATGTTATTTCTAGCCAAGGGAGACAAATGCTTAGGGAAATAAATCTCAGATTTACTAAAGTTGATTTTTTTGACCAGTTAGTTTCTCATATTTGATAAAAATGTCTTTGACAGAACTAATGCTCTTGTGATTTGCCTTAAGAATGAGAATAATATCATCAACAAATATTAAATGAGAGATCGAAAAATTATTCAATTTAAAGGGGGTATAAGTACCCAAAGCAACAAAATCATTAATTAATTAGATTAGTTAGAACTTGAGCAACTAAAATATATAGGAAGGGGGATAAGGTGTCCCCCCTGCCTAATTCCTCTATTTGAGGAGAAAAATTTAGATAACTGGGAGTTAATCAAGCAAGTAAAATTGGGATTAGCAATGCAAGCATGGATCCAAGCAATAAAGTTATGAGGAAACTAATAGAGATTAAAAACTTTAAAAATAGCATCCCTACTTAGAAGGTCAAAGGCATTCATAAGATCAATCTTGATAATAATGTAAGGCTGCCTACTTTTAGAGTAATAGAAAGAGTGAATAAGTTCTTGCACGATTAAGATATTATCTTGAATGAGTCTACCTTTTACAAAGGCATACTGCTCATGACTAACAAGTAAGGGTAAACAAATTTAATTTTAATATATTTGCAAGTAATTTAGCAATAATGCGGTAAGAAATATTACAAAGAGTTATAGGTCAAAAATCTTCAACCATGCAAGGGTGCTTAACTTTAGGAATAAAAGTTAACATTGTTTGATTTCAACCCTCAGGTAAGCAAGATGAATGAAAAAATCTATTTAGCTCATTCATAAAAGTGGCAGAAATGATATTCCAGTAGAATTTATAAAATTCCACAGGGAAACCATCATACCCTGGGCTTTTACCATTACCTAAAGAATTTATAGTATTCTTAACCTCCAGCTCAATTCAATTATTTCATTTGTTCTAATTAATCATACACTAACACATTTATTTCAATTATATCTTATCATCTAACATGGAACAAATAATAATTTCTCATATTAAAATTTTATAAATTGAGAAATAACATTAGGATCCCACTTCTCTCTCTCGGTAGCAGCTTCTCAAGGATCGAGGAGGTGGAAGAGGAGGACTACACCAACCACATTGTTGTTTGGTTTATCCTTGACGATGGTGATTCTAATAGCAATAACGTCGGCAGTAATGATGACGACATTTATGTGGCTGATCTCTTACGAGGAGGGAAGCTCAGACAATCTGTAATGGGAAATAATTAATGGCAATTGTTCTCTTCTTCGACCTCTGTCACCTCCAGCACGTAGCTCACAACCAAAGAGTTCTCCTCCAATGCCATTCCAATTGGCTTCGCCTAGAACTACTATTTGCAAACAGTGCAAGTAATCGTCGAATTCAATCATTCAAGTTGTTTCGCAGCGCGTTCTCTAATGAGACAAGCTTGATTCATCTTCACTTGTCAATGTCGTCTAATCCTCATCACGTTCTTCGACCAATTTGTGTTGTCTCCTTGCTTCTTGTTGGCCTAAGATTTTCACCATTGGTCTCAATATAAATTTTGATGATGCAATGGACTAACACTTTGAGCCTGATCGGATTAGGCCCAAAAATGCCCATACTCATGAACCAAACTCAAACTAAGCCAAACGGTTTAGCCCGAGGGCTCCATCCAGCCATACAAGGACATTTGTGTCATCAATAATCACAAGGGATTCGTTATCACGAGCCCAACATCTCTGGAATTAGCCCCGACCCATTCCGAGCAACACCCCAACGAGATTATCGGGTGGCATTATCATCAATTCCTTTCTCATCCAGCAATATATACAGACACGACAAGCCTCAGGTAACATAGAGTCTAATTTTTATTACCTCCACCTCGATCACATCCTGACTTGAGCGTCGAGGTGCCTTTTGCAGCCCCCCCCCCTTCTAGATGCATCTGACTAGGAGACTTCGACTTCAGGCAAGAACATTTGACGCCCACCGTGGGTCCGAGTAAATCTTACATGCCTCATAATGATTGGTACCCAAAGTCAGGCGAACGCCGTTCCACACAGGCAACACCCTAGCGGCGAACAAATGACCTTGGGTAGAGAACCAGTGGTTAGCAGCCCAAGTTGAGATGTTGGTGCAGTCCCGAGAATAACACCTGATCGGTTACGAGCGCCGCCGCTCAGAGCATGAAGAAAGCAATCACTGGAGAGGAGGTGGTCAATTTTCGCCCTCCAAGACGAGAGCTCCTGCACGCTACTTGAGAAAGGAGAAAGACACAAGGTTACAAAGGTTACTACTCCTCTTCCCGTCGACTTGGGACCCTTCGCCGAACACATTATAGCGGCATGCCTTCCACCCAGATTCAGGCTGCCAACCACGTTGATGCCCTACGATGGCATTGTTGGCCTAAGATTTTCTACCTTAGTCTTAATCTCGGTTTTGATGATAATAAACATGGAACTAATATTTCATTGAGAAATCTTTCAGGTTCCAAGTCGGTTAGCGCACGACGTCCCCGATCGGAAAAATCGGCAAGGTCGCTCGTCGACGCTCGGGATTCTTCGAGAAGTTGAAGTTTAGGTCTAGGGTGTCTAGCATGTGTTGTAAATCTTCATGATGATCCATAAGAACCTAAAAACCAAACCCGAACTCCAAAACATGAAAAATCGACAAATTAGAAAATGACATTGGAATTCACTAAGCATGGGGAGCTCCTTGGAGGGCTATATGACCTAGATATTTTCTTGACACAAAAAATACTGATAATTGTTCCTTGGGTAAAAACTAGATAACGAGGTATTTTTGAGAAATTTTTAGAAGCCTTTAGCATACTCATATTTGACCCGGGAGATTAGAAAATTATCATTTTCCGGAAATTTGTACTAGACCTCAAAAACTAGATTTTGATTCTTAAGGATTTTGATTTTTTAGATATTTTTATTGAATCCAAATGATGGGTAATCCTTATATAATAATTATGTTTTAAAGTTATTAATGAGCAAACAAGCAAAAACTCAACCAAACCAAGCAGTGCAATCTGCCCAGTTTCGATTGACCGATCGGTCGACCGAATGCTGCCAAAAACTAGCAGTAGGCAAGTCGGTCCACCGAAGGGTGCCAGAAAATGGCAGTATGCCTTCAGTCGCTCACGGTCGGTCGACCGATGATCGACCGAACCTGCGATCGGACGGCGAAAACAGCTAGTTTCCTAGCCGTTGAGTTGGGTGTTTCATGTCAACTCTCCATGACTTATAAATAGAAATCTTAGCAAGCCTTCCACCCATCATCCAAGCTTCTATTGAGCCATCTTTGATCATCTTTAAAGATTTCTTGAGTCATTTTTTGCAAACCCTAGTTCTCATGATAAAAACTTGATTTTGCTTTCCAAGCTTTGATCGATTCATCATTGAGGCATCAAGAGGAACTAGGACTGTGAGTTAAGCAGCAATAATTCATCATTACCATAATTAATCATGAGAAGCATTGAGGAAACGTTAAATTAAATAATATTTTTATGATTAATATAACATAAATAATGTATAAAAATATGGAAATAAAATATTTTTTTTTTTAATTTTAGCAATCTCATGTAACAAAATAAAATATTAAACATCATTACTAAAATATTTAAACATTATAATTTCACCTTTACTAAATAAATAATAAATACAAAGTAATCACAATGTCTAATCACAAAATCATAACCAAAAGAATTTCATCACAAAGTAAACTTATAAAGTTTAGTTGATTCTTTAACAAATTACATGTTAGCTTGATCTAATCATTACCACGTCATCAACGTCGTCACAATCAATACCATCATCTTTTTCCTTATTACCACCGCCATCATCAGTGAAACTATAACCATCGAGAGAAAGATTCGCAACCTCAAGAATGTCAACATCATCGAAAGAGCCAAATTCATCACCTCCTATTATAGGTGAGCACGGGTCGGGACATCCCGGCTGGCCCAGCCCGACCCAAAAATTCAGGAAAAATTCTGTCCTAGTTCTAAATCGGGACGGGGCCGGAACAAATATATTTTTACCGATTAAAAATCAGGACGACATAAAAAAATTAGGATTGTCTCAGCCCGACCAGGTTTATGATATGAGTAATATAAATTATGTAATATTAATTTTTTGAGACATCGCAATACAATGCGTTATTAATTATTTAATGTAGATAATATTTTTATTTTGTAGGAAAAACAATATTAAAAAATTTGAAACATCCCGATCCTGTCCCAAAAAATTTGGGACATGACAAAATCGGGATGCTTCATATTCGAGATCGGAACCGGAACGCATATTTGTGTCCCAACTTAAAATCGAGATGGGACAGAGACATATCAAATCCTGACTCGTCCCTGGCCGAACTCACCCTAGCTACCTCCTATATCCCACATTTTAGTTTGCTCGATATAGTGTTCTAAACATCTTCTTGACAAGAGACGAAGATTGTCTAGTGCCACCAGCTTCCCTAGATAAAAACTTCAAGAATTCCTTTGCTTGTTAGGGATTGTCCAGTGCCACCATCTTCTAAGTGAACATTCCACCATCTTCATGAATTGACAATAAATTGAATACTTTATAATAAGCTATATAAGCAAAGTTGTCATCCCTATTCCCGAACACAAGCCTGAACTGATGTATCTTGGATATCACCTTAACATTTGCTCTTACTATATCCAGTGAAGAAGTACCCTATATCTAACTGATAGTGTTTCCTTTATCTAAGCTATTTACTAAGCAGTGTTATCACAAGGCGTTAGGCGCCTCAAGGCGCCAAGGTCCATTATTGCCCGAGGCACTAGGCGCTAGGCACTAGCCTAGGTGCTCACCCAAGTAAAGCGAGGCGCATATATATATAATATTATTCAATGATAAATTTATGAATAAAAATAGTAGCACAATAATAAAACTTAAAACACCAATTATCAAATATGAGTCATAACTTGTGAATTAAAATGTCTAAAATGACACTCTACAGTTCAAGACTTCAAGTCACAGTTCAGTTCAACAAAAATTAAACAAAACAAGAAAAGTAATATCTAGTTCAGTACTTCAATTCAATAAAAATTAAAGAAAACATGAAAAGTAAATATCTAGTCGTCAAATTCATCAACAAAATGAGCTTCATCATCATTATTTTCTCCTTCACTAGATTTATATTCATCAGCGTCAGATTCTTCTTCTTCATCAATGGTAGCAAAATTAATTTCTTCCTCACTAATTATTCTCCTTGAACTAGAAGCTTTGCTACTAGATAATCTCGCTTGTTGTCTATTATATGTTCTGAACTCTCCAGCACCCGTTGCTCTTGCTACAACCCCCATATCAAATTATCATCTTCGTGTACAAGCTCATCTTCTGCATTGTTAGCACTCATTTCTCCTACCAACCATTCATTAGAAGCATTAATATTATTCAATGAAATTGGATCAATAATGTTCCTTAGTTCATGTCGAACCTTGAGTGATTGATTGTACTTAATTTATACCAAATCTTGTAACTTTTGATGCTCCAATCTATTTCTTTTTTTGAATGAATCTGTTATATAAAATTATATCTAAGTTAGCTATACATAAAATGATAATTAGATATATGAAAGTTAAGTTATAATATTATACTCACATATTCAAATACACTTCAATTACGTTCATAACCCGTTGCACTACATGTTAAACTCAAAATCTTAATGGCTAAATCTTTTAAGTTTGGAGGTACACTGCCATATAAATCCTACAACTCAGCTACAAATTAATAAAATAATAAAATATTAATATGAAGAATTGTAAGATAAAATAATTCATTAAATCATAATGAAAACTTTTACATGGAGCTTTAGTAGCTTGTGAACAAATAGCCATTGAAATTCCAAAAAGTCCATCTGCCTTTTTTTACAAGGATAACTCATTCATTATCTTATCTTGAAGATCAATACTAGAGTCAATCTTGTAATGCACTCATACAAACCGTGAACAATTTCCAAATCTTTTTCAATCTCATCCGGATTTTTATAATAAAATTTGGGATTTAAATAATGTCCCACTACATGCAATGGATGATGAAGTTGACATTCCCATCTTTTATCAATGATTTCAAAAATCTCTCTATACTTTTGTTCATCATCACCAAATGATTTATGGATTGTTTCTTTGGCTTTATCCATCACTTCATAATTATATATCCCATTGTCGATTTCTTCTCATTATCAGCAAGTCGAAGAACTCTTACAAGAGGACCCATGGCTTTGAGTGTAAACACCACATGATTCCAAAACGAGGGCATCAAAATGACATCATTTGCTCTTTCCCCCTTAGCATCTTTGGCCCATTTACTTTTCACCCACTTTTCATAAGTGAACATATTTCTTAATTATATTGTGCTACTGTGAATGAAAACACTGTAATGTGAGAAATGTGGTAGCAAATCGGGTGACTCTATATCTAACCAGTTCTTTTTTACTTGTAAATTCCCTCATCATGTTGAGAACACCAGTATGATAGTAGATAAAACCAACAATATATATATATATATATAGCTCTTTCCAAAGTATTCTTCACATTATGTAGCTTTCCTATATCCTCCAACATCAGATCGATACAATGAGCTGCGCAAGGAGTACGTCCTTTTTTTTTTCTTTTTGCTTATAACAACTTTTCTAATCATGTGAAAGAGAATAAGTAAAGTATTTAGAATAAAATTGTAAGTCAACAATATGAAAATAAATAATTTATTTAAAAACAACAAAAAATTAGAAGAAAAAATTAAGCACATTACCGGCCAGCACATAATTGATTCCGTTGTCGGTGATGACTTATACAACATTATTCTCGCCAATTTTCTCCGCAAAATTATATATCAAGTAACTCAAATATTTTCTCTCTAGACTTCACAAAAGAAGATGCATCAATAGATTCCACAAACATTGTTCCTAAAGAATAATTCACCAAAAAATTGATAATGCTTATTTGCCTCTTATCCGTCCATGCATCTGACATAATAGAACACCCGTGCTTTGCCCATGCATCCTTGTGACCTTGCATTAGATCTTTGGTATACTCAAGTTCCTTTTTGAGTAATGGAGCTCTAAGCTCATGATAACTTGGAGGCTTTAAGTTTGGTCCATACCTTCCAATTGTTTCAATCATCCATTTGAAACTATCCAAATTTGTAGCATTAAAAGCTATTCCAGCTTGATAAAAGAAGCAATCTATATATTGAATTGCCCTAGCTCTCGCTTCTTTATCACAAGCGTCATGATGTTTGTCTGTCTTAATTTTCCTCCTTGCATATTTTTCTTTGGATCTTGATACAAAAACAAATCGATTGGCCTCTTCTTCGTTGATGACTTATTACTAGTCAAGGTTCTTTTCCTTTTTTGCAAATTCTTTTGGCTTGTTGAGTGAACTCTTCATCTTCATCTTGATCATCTGCGATAGGTGAATCGTCAAGATCGGGAATACACCCACAAGATTCATCCATTTGAGTTTTTTTCCTGTCATGTACTCCTTCAATTCTTGCTTTCACTTCAGGAGGACATTTTTTGCATGTTGTTGCATTTTTAAAATTGCCAACTCAATGTTGTTTTGCTCGATAAATCCAGCCTTTCGTAGTTTTCTAGCAAAACATACAGGTTACAGAATTAGGATCCTTAGAGTCCTTCAAATAGTTGTACTTCCAACCAGGATCCTTATTGTTATTTCTTGAAGCTTGAGATTCAACATTAGGTGTCGATCGAACTATCCATTAGTCTATAAAAAAGGATGAATTCAGTTCAACACTTCAAGTTATTCAACATGTTCAAATTCTGGACTTTGATGGTTTGATTTGTGTTTGATTCCGGCCAGAACTTGATTCCATGACAAAGTGAACAAGAGGACATTGAAGAAGTGTAAGCGGAATTGAAAAAGTGCAGGCGGAGGATTTTTGCCGAAAAACTCTTGTCAGTGCCGAACGAATTGAGGAAGTGAGCAGGCGTCGAGAGAGTCCACGAGTCATGCGTGAGTTGTGAGGAGTAAGGTTAACAATTGGATTTTTAACTAGGATCAATAGTCGGTTCCAGTGCTTTCAGATTTTTTTTTAACAAGCAATATATTAAATATTAGTTATCTACATGTAAGTTAAAAAAAAAAGTAACTTTGGCCCAATGGTGGGATCTTTTTTGGTTCACCAAGAGGGCTAGGGTTCAAACCCGTGTACATACTTTTTCTTCTTCTTTTTTTAAATCAAGTGCTGCTTGTAACATGAGGCGCCCCAGAGGAAAGCGTTGCCTGAGGCGGTGCTTCATCAAAGTCGCCTGCCTCAGGTGATATTGAGGCACCGAGGGCTCACCTTGCCTCGCCTTGGCGAGCGCCTTGGCGCCTTATGATAACACTGTTACTAAGAGTTATTGAATTATGAAGAATGCCATAGAAGGCATTCATTGATGAGCAATTGCTTGCAAAGATCCATTTTACACAATGCCGCCTTCTCCAAATACTATATCAATTGGAGGGTGTTCACACGTGGGATGACCGGATGATTATAGTTTATTATACCACCACTGTAGACTTATGTAGCTCAAGTAGCTCATCACGAAAGACTTTAGTTTCCATGTCTTGTATGGAACTCCCATCAGACTAGTTGACTGATTACTGGAGCCTTCTGAAATAGAACAACTTGTTGATGTTATTGTCAAGGAGCTTGATCAAGGCATTGATGCAGGAGTTATTTGGTGAGTCTCATCTCTTTATTCTCTTTATTTAGTTGGCAAACCTTCAATAGCTTACTTATACTGCATTTGACATCAGGAATGATATATCTAGAGAGGACAAGTCTGGAGCTCTGGGGAGTGCCCAACAAGGCATAATGGAGCTTACTGCCACTGTTTTCTATCAGGCATTGATATATATTACATGATCATTACCCATTCGTATATTTGAATTTCTTAATGATGTCAAATCTTTTACACTCTGTAACACTGGTTGACTTTTAGGCAAATATATGGTCAAAACCTCGCATAGTGAGAAACAGCTGAAGACGGAGCATGTTGCTGCTCAAGTTAAGGATGACCTCATGAAAGGTTCTTATTTCTGGTAACTTTTAAATTCATAGTTGTTAGCATTTTCCTTTATACACATCTCATATGTATTTTTATTTTTTGGGAATCGGAGATTGTTTTTAACTCTCATTTTGAGTACCTTGATCAATTTGAGATATCACTACAGATTGCATTTGATGGCTACTTGACTAAATGTATGCCTTTTGACTAAATGTTTCTGCTTCATACATTTTTGATGAATATAGAATGCCTTTTGTTATATTCTATCAGTAATTGTAAAAGTACCTAAAAATCTAGTTCTCTTTGTTTAAGTCTTACTGCATCAAATTTAATGTTGGCACACTACAAGAAAACAGGGTATTACCAACGGACCAAATCCGTCGGTAATACCCAAAAATCTGTCGGTAATATTGTTACCGACGGAGTGACTGTCGGTAAAATCCGTCGGTAAAAGGCTCCTCGGTAATACCGACGGATTTTAATTAATCTGTCGGTATTACCAACAGATATTTTATTTTGTTGGTAATACCAACGGATACATATATTCGTTGGTATTACCAACGAATATTTCTCCGCTGGTATTACCAACGGATATTTGTCCGTTGGTATTACCAACGAATATTTGTCCGTTGGTATTACCAATGGATATTTGTCCGTTGGTATTACCAACAAAATAAAATATCTATTGGTAATACCAACGAAAACCTATCTGTTGGTAATACCAACGTATTATCTGTCGGTAAATCCGTTGGAATTAGAATCTACCAATTGCTCATTATTGTGTACCTGATCAATCCTCAAATAATGAAATCACATATAAGATAATTTGATCACACGAAATCTGAAAAATAATTTTTGAATCATACATTAAAATCCACACACATAAGAAATCATTGTATATCAATAATTTCGAAATTACATTGTGTTATTCAAATATTTACAAAGTTTCAAAGTTTCAAATACATAAGATAAGTTTTTCCAAAAAGCTGATCCTTGCACTTCATCCTTTTACCTGCATGTAGAAACAAAAAAAATAATGAGGCAATGAAATGAGGAATACGATGTTTGTAACTCAATGCAAAATAATAAACTGACACTCTGAAGTTGTAAATAAAGTTTGTAACTCAATGAAATGAGAAATACCTAACAATGCAGCATGCTGAATTATATCAATAGCATGCTGAGAATTGACTCAGCATGCTAAATTCACAGCTGAGAATTGGAATTCACTCAGCATGCTTAGAATTCACAGCATCCTCTAAAGTTATAATCAAGTTCCTCATTGTGATGCACAGCATGCTGAGAATTCACTCAGCATGCTGAGAATTGCTGAGAATTCTCAGCAAGTTCCTCATTGTGATGCAGAGCATGCTGAGAATTCACTCAGCATGCTGTGAGAGCATGCTGAGAATTATTCTCAGCATGCTGAGAGAGCTGAGAGAGCTGAGATAGCATGCTGAATTCTCAGCATGCTGAGAATTCACTCAGCATGCTGAGAATTCCACAGCACACTCAACATGCTGAGAATTATTCTCAGCATGCTGAGAGAGTTGAGATAACATGCTGAATTCTCAGCATGCTGTGAGAGCATGCTGAGAATTCCACAGCACACTCAACATGCTGAGAATTATTCTCAGCATGCTGAGAATTATTCTCAGCATGCTGAGAATTCACTTAGCATGCTGTGAGAGCATGCTGAGAATTCCATAGCACACTCAACATGCTGAGAATTATTCTCAGCATGCTGAGAGAGCTGAGATAGCATGCTGAATTCTCAGCATGCTGTGAGAGCATGCTGAGGATTCCACAGCACACTCAACATGCTGAGAATTATTCTCAGCATGCTGAGAGAGCTGAGATAGCATGTTGAATTCTCAGCAAGCTGAGAATTCACTCAGCATGCTGTGAGAGCATGCTGGGAATTCCACAGCACACTCAACATGCTGAGAATTATTCTCAGCATGCTGAGAGCTGAGATAGCATGCTGAGAATTCACTAATCCAAGTTTATTCTAGGTCCCGACAGTAGCTCACCTCTTTCTTTATGTTAGACTCTCTTAGATTGGAACTTCACATATGTAATTACTTGTTCCTCATGCAGGCTTGGTAAAGATGGTGAGGGTTAGTGTTTTGAATGATGCTCTCAAGTGCATGTATAATGCCGAGAAGCGTGGCAAGTGGCAGGTTATGATTAGACCATCCTCTAAAGTTATAATCAAGTTCCTCATTGTGATGCACAACATGCTGAGAATTCACTCAGCATGCTGAGAATTGCTGAGAATTCTCAGCAAGTTCCTCATTGTGATGCAGAGCATGCTGAGAATTCACTAAGCATGCTGTGAGAGCATGCTGAGAATTCACTCAGCATGCTGTGAGAGCATGCTGAGAATTATTCTCAGCATGCTGAGAGAGCTGAGATAGCATGCTGAATTCTCAGCATGTTGAGAATTCACTCAGCATGCTGTGAGAGCATGCTGAGAGAGCTGAGATAGCATGCTGAATTCTCAGCATGCTGAGAATTCACTCAGCATGCTGTGAGAGCATGCTGAGAATTATTCTCAGCATGCTGAGAGAGCTGAGATAGCATGCTGAATTTAATTATTCTTAGCTTTTTTAGCAAATCCAAAAGCAAAACCAGTTACCAAGTATTGACAAGATAGATACTGATGTTTCATTATTTAATTATCTACATCAGAAGCAAAATTCACATGCTAAAACTAGGCCCATGGATATTACTTCTACTACTCTATTGAACCAAGACCTCCAGACCATAAACAAGTAGAAAAAAATAACAAATGGACAATGAAAAAAAAATAAGTGTTTCATTATTTACTGAACCTTAAGTCATCATATCATAGTATACAAAGGTTCACCGAATAACAATGATGTTGATATTCCTAAAGTTTACGAGAGACCTATTTACAAGAAGGAAACATGCCACTGCTTTTTTCCTTTAGGGCTAAACTTCCAATTGAAAGTGAGGTGAAAATAATTAGGTGGCATGTGAGGAGTGCCTGGGAGCCACTGGAGGAGAAGCCTTTGAGTACAGTGTACTCTTACTGATGCTACCTCACTTTCTTCCTCTTTTTTGAATTTTAACTTGGGCACAAATGCTATTCAGCTATTGCTCCTCCTACTGCTTGGTCAGCAGCTGCCTTTGTATATGTTAGAGTTTTTTTTCCATATAGTTGCTCTTTATGGGAAGCTTGGGATACAAGCCTTCTTACTCATGGTACTCTCCCACTGTTCAATACTCTTCAAAATATTTATAACAAGACTGGAATCTAATGGCTAATAAAGAAGCCAATGTACTTATCCAGTACTCCATCTATTCATTTTGGTGGAAGACCTTTCTTCAATGCAACTTGATCAGAGTTACAAAACTAAATTTAACTGAGCTCTGATGGTGGTGGAACAGCTCGTCCCTTTTTCTTCTGGCAGGAAAGGAAGTAAAAAACTAAGGTATATGGTTCAGAGTATTAACTCTGCCCAGTCTGCTATTTGGTCATCAACATATAACTTTGATTGATAGCAGCTAAAGTATGTGCTCCAATGAAGACTTTAGGACATGAAACTAGAATAATTATCAACCTATGGTATTGTAGAACAAAACAGGGTAAATGAACTGTTGGGGTTTCCTTGGACATCCTAATTCCAAGGGCATCTTCTCAACAATGTATCGTACTCTATAGGAAAGAGAGGTTATTAAAATGTGGAAGGTCAAATGCCCACTAAAAATGAGATTGCACATGTGGATTATACTTAAAAGGATAGGCTTGAGAGGCAGGACAAACACATGGAAAACACTCTTTGCTTCTTTTGCAGACAAGTTTTGAAAACTCAAACCCACCTTCTTCGAGATTGCACTAATATAATGGAGGGTTGGCACACGCTCACAAACCGATGTTGAGGCTTGCAGACAAGTTTTGAAAATTCAAATTGAACACTAAAATTAAACAATGCTTAACACCAGAAACCACATTGAGGCTTAACACTAGAAATCTGCAGATACCAAGTTAATACAAAGTAGTTTCAAAGCTGAAACATCAAAATAACCAAGACTAATGAAAGCTGCTGATACCAATAAAAGCTGAGACATTAAATCTGAAATAGATTGAAATTGATAATACTGTATGAACCAAAGCAATACATCAAAGCTACTGAACACTAATACTGATGTTATTAAAGATGAAACTGAACAATTCTAAGAATGTTGAGCTATTAAAGAAGTATTAAAGCTAAAACTGAACACTTATAATGCAGTTGAACTATTAAAGCAGTATTAAACTTACCAAATGAATGAGTCCATATGTCAATTTTGATATTGTTCCAACCAACCAGATGAAGGTCAGGATGATGCCCTATGAAAGAAAATGTTCTCAATCAGTATACATCTAATTAAAAGGATTAGACTTCAAAAAATCCTCGACTCTCAATCAATATTAATTCTTTTATGAGATTTAACCTGAAAACTATATTGAAATGGGGTCATTGTCCTCCTATCCAGGATGTATACCTGAGATTTTGGAATTAAAAATATCATTACCACACAAAAATATTGATCCAATATTTCCTGATGGTTCACTATGTTTGGATGAGGCAATAATTAAGATTAATCAAAACATAATTAATCAGAACATAGATAACCAGAACATAGTTAAACAACATAGTTAATCAGAACATAGCTAATGTATAAGGAAAAATAAACAAACCTGTACTGCCAAAAATAGTTGCAGTTGAGTTTATCAGAACATTGTTAACCAAAGATATGCGAGGATTGCAAAAAAATGTTCATGAAGCAAGGCGCCTACAGGAACATTCAAGAGTATCTTCTATTGCAGCATGCAGATATATTATAATAGACTTAAAAAGTAAGAAAATAATATGTTATAATATGAAAGTTAGCACTGCTAAATCAAACAACCAAATTGATGAATTCCAAATAAACACGAGTTTGAAACATTATATGTAGGAAGCAATGTTGACATAAGAGACAATATCTGACATAAGAGAGTTCATGCTATTGTGCTCCAGACATTATCTGACATAAGAGACGACAAGGTGATTGGCAAGTCTCTCAAAGCACTAGTTGGATATGCAATCAGAAGTAGCATATACATAATCTAATTTATTTAAAATGCACTCCTTTCTTTATAATTATCTGTTTAAAATTCACAAAGAAAACTTCTAGCAGTTTAGTGCTAGAAACCTACATTTAGTGCAGTTTTTAATTTTAAACTCCAAAATAGCAACAAATGCAAGGGATGGCTGACAGAAATTTTTAGCAGGTCTGGGTTAGTAGATTTTAATTTTTTGAATTGCTCAGCTGTGTGGTTTCCCAATGTATCTATCTATCAGACAGTAGAATGAGGGGAAGTTTGCGATGAACAAAGTAGCTCACCAACTAAACGTCAATTGGGCATAATGACTGCAGCTTCACTGACAAGCTACATGGATGCTTGTCTCTTCTCTTGTCTCATTTTTATGTTCTCATTTTTATGTACTGTCATCAATTCTGAACTGTTGGTGCCTTGTTTACCTGACCCAAGAAATAAAGAAAAGAATCCTCCCTTGACTGTGTAGTTAGATCTTTATAATGAGAGGGGAAAGTTCAATGAAGTTAAAGGTATAAGATCTACTATTTGGTATAATCAAATTTCTAACACCCTGGACCACAACATAAATTATGCACCCCCTCTGTTTAGATCAAGGATTTAGCCTAGACTAGGTTTATTTGATAGGGCTACAAAAGATATTTATAATTGTTATTCCAATATGGCATAAAGGTCTTATGTTGAAGATTATTGCTATGCAAAATCTAATGTTGGGTAACTATGTCTTTTCTCAAACAATTTTATTATCTTGTATACTGTACCAATTAATAGTGCTGCTATATTCACATCCCATGAATCAAATACATTTCCTGTGGCCTGTAGGCTTCAAGTCACTCAATTGACAAACTACTTATATATATATGCCTAGCTAGCTAACTAACAAGAGTAGGAATTATAGCAATGCTTGGATGCTAGGGGTGGGTGGTAATGTCAAGAGTAGGATTAATTTGTCTTAGGATAGAATTTGTGTATAAAATGATGCAGAGTAGAAATCAAATATATTACTGATTTTTTTCACCAAAAGTCACGACTAGTTCGACCATCATCATAAGCAAAAGAGGACGAGCTTAATGATTGATCAAATCAAATTGTAAGGTATTTAACAAAATTGAAGAATATGATTCTCATGACGAAAATTTGATAGCTATTATTGAAAGTTTAAGAATCTTGCTTTCTCAAGTATTCATATCAAGTATTTAACAATCTAGCAATGTATTAAACAGCTGATCAACAATCTACTGTTTACCGATGCTTGCTGTTAATCTAGCAATGTATTGTTGGAGCAATACATTGGAAGAGTATGTTTGTTAGTCTTCTATGTGTACTGTAGATCAATGGTGACTTGCACATTTAAAAGAGAGTTCTTTTTCTTTGTTTTATATATTAAAAAAATTAACTTCTATGTCTATCATTTAATAAGCTTACCATGGGATTCAAAAACCACAATGAAACTAGATTCTCAACCTACAGATTGTCTGAAGACTACAGACTCTGAATTTACTATTCAAGTCTTGCATTTAATAAGTTATAGAAATTCCTTAAAATGTACTTACATAGAACAGGAAATCATAAATATTAAAATTAGATTGGGATGACGCGTCCAACTCAAAAACCAAGGAATGAGAACCTTGGTGGTCTCATTCACTTTGATTAGAAATGCAAATGCACAGACTCTTGCATGACAGGGACACAGATATGGGCATTTATAATATAATGTGGTATGGGCAATGTAAATATAGCAATGCAGCAAACAATCTCAGGATGACTTGGGGATGATACTAGGCATGACAATCTTTGCTTCAATAAACACATGTGAATTTAATTTCTTCTGCTAACATCTTTCAATTTACACTCAATGACATCAGCATGCGAGCAGAATGAAGAATAGGAAATATCCTTAGAAGTTAGAAGAATAGGAAATACACTCAATGACATACATGTCATGCTTAGAAGTTAGAACCAAATACCCTTACAAATTGCAACACGAAGAATCGCAGAATGAAGAATAGGAAAGAGAATCGCAGAATGAAGAACAAATACCCTGACAAGAGCAACATAAGACCATTGCTATCAAGAGAAAATACCTTTACAAGAGCAGAATGAAGAATGAAGAGGCGCTCATAGATGGCATCAGCTATGAAGAATTGCTCATAGAATCGTAGAATGAAGAATCGAAGAATGAGGCGCTCATAGACCGCATCGACTGAAGATAGCAACAAAGATCGAAGAATCACAGAATGAATTATGGAGAAGGTGAAGCGACAAAGAAATCACAGACTGAATTGACGAAGAAATCGTAGTATCAGAGAAGAAATCATAGAAAAAGAAGAACCCCAAAAGAGAGAGAGGCAAACCTAGGCGGGTTCGTGGCAAGGGAGGTGTCACCTCTAAGGAGGCGAGCACCATCAGATTCGTCGCAAGGGGATGTATCAGCGTCGCGAGGCGAGGCGAGGCGTCGCAGGGGAGGCAAGGCATCGACGTCGGCATCGCGAGAAGGGGAAGGGTTCATCGGGGGAGAGGATCACAGGGGAGGCAAGGCATTGGCGTCGGCATCGCGAGAAGGGGAAGGGTTCATCGGGGCAGAGGATCACAGTGACGGGTTTAGAGACATGAGGAGTACTTTGTCGGCTGGGAATTGGGAAATAGGCGCGTTTGAGAATAAAAGAGCGTGGATTTTAGTTGAGTTAGAGGGGGGAAAATATTGAACGGCTAAAATAAAGGAGGGAAATAAAAAATAAATAAATTTATAAATTTGTAGGCTGAATTACCAACGGATTAATTATCCGTCGGTAATTTTGTTGGAAATAACAACAAAATAACTCTGTCGGTAATAGATCCGTCGGTGAAAGCCTGTTTTCTTGTAGTGGCAGATTGCAGAACAGGTAGAATTCTTCTCTTTTGAAACAAATGATCTCTCACAAATGACATTTGGTTACAGTAGGGATGACGTCGGCAAGTTTCTGCCTACATACATATCCAAGGGCATCCTTCAAAATGATCCTTTTGAGGTATGATTTCAGTGTAATATTTTTTACATCAACACAACCAACTATGACAGTGTTCCCTAGATTATCATATTTGCTAAATATGTTTGATACTTTAGGCTGCAAAAGAAATTGTACTTACTATTGCAATTCCTTGGACTTGAAATAGGATAAGACAGATTTGATCAGGTGGTATAATAAATCTTCAAATAGTTTTCCAGAAATAAATTTTGTATTTATGTTGAATAAATCTGTATTTATTGTTGCAATAGAGTTTTGGTAACTTTTATGCAATTAGAAGCTGTAATGATACACAATTGTAATGCACCTAAGTTTTACCTATCAACATGTAAAAGAAGGTAAAACGAGAGAATTCTCTTAGGGTCGGTTTGGATACATATCATTAAGGGAAAGGAAAAGGAAAGGAAAGGGAGGGGAGGAAAGAGAAATGAGGGGAAAAATTAATCATGTTTGAATATAGTTTAATAAGGGGAAGGAAAGGGAAAGGAATGGAAGGGAAGGGAAGAGAAAAATTAATCTTGTTTGTATGTACTTCATAAGGGGAAAAAGGAAATCTTTTATTTAATAGACAATTATACCATTTTATTTTTGTGTTATATATATGTTCTCTTTTTTTGCCATTTACATTCCTACAAATATTAGGATTTTTTTTTTGGCCGACTACAAATATTAGGATTAGGCAAAAGATACTATGAAGGGAAAAAATTGAGAATGAAAGAATTTTTTTGCCTTTGTATTCAATAGAGATGAGAAGAGGTCACTAGGGTTTAATAAAATCTTATATATGTATTAAAACAATAAGGGTACTTTTGTAAATTTGTTTTGGACGAATTTTTATAATTTTTTTCACCCATATTCAACCCTAAATCGGGGTTGAAAAAAAATTAGGATTTGAAAGGAAACCAAGATAAATAATTCCCCTCCATTAAAATTAGAAAATCAAATAAGAGAAAAAATTCTCCTCTGTTTCTTTCCTCTCCTTTAACCCCGATCCAAACAGGGTGTTAAGGTCATGGAAAGCAAAATTGGGTAACCTAGTACTGTATCTTCTGTTTCGAGTACCATCTTTCTAGTTGATGGTATATTTTTGCTCTTCTTTTTCTTATGTTGCTGTAGATAGTATAACAGTTTTGTTTTACAAACTTTCTCTAATAGTTATAAGGTTTATGTAATGAATGGACAGTGCTTGGTTACTATACAAAAAATTGATAAAAATGGACAGTGCTTGGTTCCTATACAAAAATTGATAATAATGATCGATTACTATACAAACTTTCTCTAATAATCTGAGGACATGATAATAGTGCTTGGTTACTGATAATAGGCTACTACTGAAGAAGAAGACATGAGAAGCTCACTCCCCTTGTTTCTTTGATGAACCATTTCTTAGAAGTGTAGAAATTGGGAGGGAGACTCCTTGAGAGAGGTAAGTTTGGGAAGCAAGTTCAGTATCTCTGTCATGAGCCAATTGTCATCTCAGCATGAAGCACAACAAATGCAGGAAACAAAGCATGCAACAACCACTTCCATATGTTGGAATCATCACTATGTTAGATGTCGGAAGAGGCATCCGAAAGCCGAAGATTGAGGGCGTAATGCTCTTCATGAGAAGCATCATTATCTATTTACTTTATTTTCTTATGCATCATTATCTATTTACTTTATTTCCTTTGATATTTTATTAATTGTTATCCATTAGAAACGTGAGATGTCAATCTCATGGGTGTCTGACCAATTCAATTCAAAAAGCCATGTACTATAAATCAGAAGCAAATTACATGAATGAGATATACATTGGTTTCTTACAATCTTTGTCTTTATTTCTTCTTATCTCTCTAACTCTCTATCTCTATCCCCCTATCTCTCTCTCTCTCTAGTTCGTGACCACCTATAGCAGGTCCCCTGCTTCCTGAACTCCATCATAGGGAAGAAGAAGACGCCAATCCTTACTTTCTTGCCGGCGGAGGCTCAAGGCAATAGTGACTGTCCCTCCCATTCTGGTTCTCCTCCATCGGCTGGGAATCAAATACCCTGGACAAGGTCCTGCACTCGGGGCGCAACAAAATTGGTATCAGAGCCGGTTCCAGCCATGGGAGAAGAGTTGCAACAAAAAATCATGTCCATGCTACAAAGCTTGCAAGAGGATTGTGCTCAACAGCGTCAAGAACGAGAGCAACTTGCAGCCAAAATAGAAAGCACATCAAAGGACTTGGAAGAAGTCTGGCTTGGGCAACGCTTCAACGAAGAATCAAGCAGTTGTCCTCCACATTTAGTCATGCAACCTGATGAAGGGCATAGAGGAGGATCGATGTTCATGGCCGATCGGAAACATGATGAAGACTCCATCTTAGGGCAACCTCCATGAGGGATGCCACTTCCACCACGACCACGTTTTGACTTCCCTCGTTTCGATGGTACCAGGGATCCAGCCACTTGGGTCTCATGTTGCGAATACTTCTTCCGCCACCATCAAATCTTAGAAGGGGAGAAGTTGCAGGTGGTTGCTTTTAATTTAGACGGGGAGGCTCAGTCGTGGTTCCGCTACTTTGAAGGCCGCCACCCTAAACTGACGTGGACTACCTTCTCCCGTTACCTCATCAGCCGCTTCGGTCGACCTGACCAGGGAGATGAATTTGGAGACATCTCTAAGCTCACTCAAAACAAGACAGTTGTCGATTACCAGAGGAACTTTGAGCAGCTCCTCCCTCATGCAAACCATCTACCGGAGTCGTATCTCACATCGATGTTTGTTAGTGGCCTCCAATCGCACATTCGTGTCCACGTGTAAGCACAACAACCCACCGACCTTCTTCGTGCAATGGGCTTGGCTCGGCTTTACGAGAAGCACTTTTCACCCTCCATAACCCAGCAACCACAATGTCCAGCCCTCCCACAGCCACATAGCGAGTCTTCCACAACAATCTCGTCTTCCCGCCAAAGACCATCTACCCGCACCCTCACAAGTGCAGAACTATCGCAGCGACGAGCACAAGGCCTTTGTTTTCATTGTGATGACAAATGGTCTCCATCTCACCATTGCAAGAAATTGTTCCTGCTATAAATATTGGAGGAGGAAGATGAACAACAACCAAGTATACAAGAGGAAGAAGAACCCCATCAACTCTCCTTGATGGTTGTTCATGGAATACAACAACTTCAAACAATGCAGCTTGTAGGACAGATTAAGGACACATCAGAAAGTGTTCTCTTAGATTCGGGTAGTACGTTGAATTTTATTAGTACTCACTTGAAGGACAAGATGCAACTCCACACAAGTGATGCCCACCATATTAAAGTGGCAATGGCTAATGGGACAAAGCTTCAAGGAACCAAGCTTGCCAAGCCATTAACCTTGTGGCTAGGAAATGAACAAGTGACAACTGAGTTCTTTGTGGTGCCATTGGGAGGATTCGATGTTATCCTCGGAGTACAATGGCTTCGGACGCTCGGCCCAATAACTTGGGACTTTGAGACTCGATCTATGCAGTTCACGGTAGGTGGACACACCATCCATCTTCATGGTTTAGGCTCACTTCTTCCGGGCGCACAACTTCAATCACTTCACCTTTGTTCGGACCAAGGCGCAACAAGCAAAATTTCAGCCATTATCCACAACTATTCTGATTTGTTTGCAAACCAAGGGGACTTCCTCTGATCCTTCATCGAGAGCATCACATCAGGTTGCTCCCACCTGCCACTCCAATTGTCGTTCGACCATATCGCTATCCGTTCCGGCAAGAAGATGAAATAGAACGACAATGCAAAGAGATGCTTGAGCAAGGGCTGATTCGACCCAGTTCCTCCCCCTATTCAACCCCCGTCCTGTTGGTCAGGAAAGCGGATGGGACATGGCGTTTCTGCATAGACTACTGCGCCCTCAATGCATCCACCGTCAAAGATAAATTTCTAATCCCAGTGATAGACAAGCTCTTGGGTGAGTTACATGGGGTCTCCATCTTTAACAAGCTAGATTTGCGGGCTGGTTATCACCAAATTCGGATGCATCCCGCAGACATTGAGAAGACGGCATTCCGAACTCACCATGGACACTATGAATTCCTGGTAATGCCTTTCGGACTTACTAACGCCCCTTCAACTTTTCAAGCCTTGATGAATGACCTCTTCCGACCATGGTTGCAGCGCTTCATTCTCATATATAGCAAAACGGAAGATGATCACATTCACCATCTCCAGAAGGTCTTCAATCTTCTCCGACAACATCAACTATTTGTCAAGAGGTCCAAGTGCACTTTTGCAGCCCCCTCTGTTAGCTATTTGGGACATGTAATTTTTGCCAAGGGAGTAGATACATATCCTGCAAAGATTCAAGCCGTTTCTGAGTGGCCCACTCCGAGTTCTGCAACCGAGCTTCATGGATTCCTGGGACTCGCTGGTTACTATAGGAAATTCATCAAACATTATGGCTCCATTGCAACCCCTTTAACAATGTTTTTAAAGAAGAACTCATTCAAGTGGTCCGAGATAGCCGATCAAGCATTCACCCAACTCAAGCATGCGCTAACTACAACACCGGTCTTAGCGCTGCCCGACTTCTCTAAGTCATTCCTCATTGAATGTGACGCGGCTGAGCAAGGAGTAGGGTCTGTCCTACAACAAGATGATCAACCCATTGCATACTTCAGTCAGTGCTTGACCGAGAGACATCGTAGTCTTCCAGCCTACGAAAGGGAATTGATAGGGCTCATCAAGGCAGTCCGCCACTGGACTCCTTACCTTTGGGGCACCACCTTTAAGGTACGAACCGACCACTATGCCCTTAAATTCTTACTTGACCAATGACTTGCAACAGGACCTTAACAACGCTGGACTTCAAAGTTGATGGGATTCGATTTTACCATCGAACATAAATCAGGGAAGAACAACCAAGCTGCTGATGCATTATCTCGAAGGGCCCAAGAAAATGGCAACTTGATGGCAATTTCGGCACCTTTACCAACATTCCTGGAGACATTACAAACTGACATAGCATGCCGTGATGAAATGAACACCAAAGCTAAAGAGATTACTGCACTCCCTCAGCCCTCGCTATGGACTGAATGGAACGGCCTCATCTTCTACAAAGCACATATCTACATCCCAGTCAGTCCCTCCCTCTGCCAAGAACTCATTGCTGCCATCCACAACACTACCCACGAAGGGTATCAACGTACACTATAGCGGCTGAAAATAGAATTTTGTTGGTCGGGTATGAAGGAGGACGTTCACCAATATGTGCAATCGTGTGTGACCTATCAGCGTAACAAAATAGAGCATCTCCATCCTGCCGGACTGCTCCATCCATTACCAATACCCATACAAGTGTGGGCTGATATTTCGATAGACTTTATTGATGGACCGCCACCTTCCTTTGGGAAAACTGTCATCATGGTGATCGTGGATAGGCTCTCCAAATATGGGCACTTTATAGCTCTCTCACACCCTTACTCTACATCAACGGTTGCACCGGCCTTCTTCGACAATGTAGTCAAACTTCATGGGCTGTCGGAGACTATAGTGAGCGACCGAGATGTTGTCTTTATAAGTGCCTTTTGGAAAGAAATATTTTATCTCAGTGGCACAACACTTTGCTTTAACTCCGCTTACCACCCTCAAAACGACGGGCAATCTGAAATTGTTAATCGGGGCTTACAAATGTATCTTTGTTGCTTCACAAGCGATCGCCCGAATCTTTGGGTTCGATGGTTACCATGGGCAGAATATTGTTATAATACCGCATTCCACACTACGCTAAAAACTTCACCTTTTGAAATAGTATATGGGTGTCCTCCCCCACGACTGATTCCTTACACAGCTGGGGCAGCCTGCTTGGAAGCGGTTGACATCGAACTCCAGAGAAGAGATCAAGCCATTGGCCTATTGAGGCAACACATCCTAGGTGCACAACAAATTATAAAACGTGCATATGATGTTAAACATAGAGACCCGCACTTCAACGTCGGCGACCAAGTTCTGTTAAAACTTCACCCCTACAGGCAACAATCAGTAAAACAAGGACGACATTCCAAGTTGGCACCAAAGTACTATGGTCCATTTAGAGTTCGGCGTCAAATCGGATCAGTGGCCTATGAGTTGGAGCTTCCTACCACAGCATGAATCCATCATGTATTTCATGTGTCCTTCCTCAAACCATTCAAGCAAGGATCTATGCCGATCGAGCCCACCCTACCGCCGGTTACTAATGAAGAACATCACCCTTATCCACAAGCTATACTTGAATCATGACGATGTAGCAACCGCTTGGAGTTGCTTGTCCATTGGCGAGGCTGGTCCCCTGCCGAAGCATCATGGGAATGCTACCAGGATTTTCGAACTCGCTTCCCAGCTTTCGAGCTTGAGGACAAGCTCGTTCATGAAGGGGAGGGTATTGTCATGAGCCAACTACCATCTCAGCATGAAGCACAACAAATGAAGGAAATAGAGCATGCAGCAGCCACATCCATACGTTGGAATCATCACTATGTTAGACGTGCGAAGAGGCATCCGGAAGCTGGAGATTGGGGGCGTAATGCTCTGCATGAGAAGCATCATTATCTATTTACTTTATTTCCTTTGACATCATTATCTATTTACTTTTGCATCATTATCTATTTACTTTATTTCCTTTGACATTTTATTAGTTGTTATCCATTAGAAACGTGAGATGTCAATCTCATGGGTGTTTGACCAATTCAATTAAAGAAGTCATGTAATATAAATCAGAAGCAGATTACATGAATGGGATATACATTGGTTTCTTACAATCTTTGTCTTTATTTCTTCCTATCTCTCTCTCTCTCTCTCTCTCTCTCTCTCTCTCTCTCTCTCTCTCTCTAGTTCGTGACCACCTACAGCAGGTCCCCTGCATCCTGAACTCCATCATAGGGAAGAAGAAGAAGCCACTCCTTACTTTCTTACCGATGGAGGCTCAAGGCAACAGTAACTGTCCCTCCCATTCTGGTTCTCCTCCAACGGCTGGGAATCAAAGACCCTGGACAAGGTCCCACTCGGGCCGCAACAATCTCCAGTTTCATATACATCATTACATCAATGAATTTTCATTAAGTGCAATAGTTCCCGACATTATCTTTGGCATGTATACTTTTTATTTTCTAAAACATATTATATGTGTAGACAAAGTAGCTAGTAAATTAAGTTAAGTTGTCTGATGGTTGTAGATGAAAACAATGTCTTGTGTCCTTGTTCTAAACCTCGGTTGTGATGAAAAAGTGTCTTATTGTTGCAGAAAATCTTGGTTGTGATTTATAAATACCTTTATTTGACTAAATGCATGAAAAAAAGATTTATATTGATTGTTAACAATGCGCTAAGTACAATAATCTTGTGACTTGCAGTTTGTTTCTTGAAAAACCAAATGAGAGTATTTGGCTTATCATTTGGACATTCATTGGAATTGTGTTAGGTTACTTAATAAGCATTTCCATTCCACAGTTAGCATCACCAAGGTAAACAATCAATGCTCTTTGTTATTTTGTTTTTTGATATTCAAATCTTATGCTCTAGATAATTAACAAATTAATTGCTAAAATTAAGTATTCAACTTAACAAATCATCCAAAATGAGATTTTGGTATCAAAGTCCTATGTTATATATGTTAGTTTTGGTAACATGATGTTGCTGAACTAATTTCTATAATGGTAACTTTTGTACTAGTACGTAATTGGTCATTATCTTTTGTTAATTTCTAGTAGTTTTTGCCTCTATTTGCTATGTTTTTTTAATAATATTTTAAAGTTGCAACTATGTGTTTATTGTCAAATGAAATCTATTGTTTTTAACTAGTGTGTTAGTCAAATGAAATGTGTTTAGTAATATTAGTTAATTGTTTTTAACTATTGTGTAATCTTTAATCTTAGGAAAAATACTTATACACTATAACATAACCGACCTATAGAGATACATAATTAGAGATAAATTAAATTTTTATTTCTAAATCTTCACATTTACAGACTAATATACACAAAATTTATTCTTAATTAGCCTCTAAAAATAGTTTTAGAGTCATATCAATTAAGTGACTCTGTTGTTGATATTTCTATAGCTTAGAATCAAATCGATTAAGTGACTATGTTGTTGTTATTTTTATAGATCTTTAGAGATTAATTAAGAGCAAATTTTGTATCTATTAGTCTCCAAATATGAAGATTTAAAAATAAAAATATAATTTGTCTCTAATTTGTATCTCTATATGTCAATTGTATTGTAGTGATATCTTGCTATTTAGGTTAGAAGGAATCTGAAGAGGCTTATGAAGGCAAGTTGAGCTCTTTCTTCATACATAATGTTTGTACGCTGAGCTCTTTCTTCATACATGATATTTATATGATCTTTTTTGTTAGACATGGGAATTACATGTAAAAATGCTAATTTCTCGTAATGCTAAACATGTGAATTGTATATAAAAATGTTGATTTTTATGATATGAGAGGTTGATTTTGTTATTTCTTGATTGACTTCTTTTAGTTCTAAGTTGAATTTTATTAGTTGTAATTTAATTAATTACTTATTTAACATATCCTTTACTTAGTGTTTATTTATTGGGATAAGGGCCATATTTGTTCTTAAAGTATTCGAAAAAGTATAAATTTGTCCTTAAACTTTTTTTTTTCAAAAATACCCTCGTCGTCCAAATTTTGGGCCCAAAATGTCATTACTTGTAACGGTTTGACAAGTCAGCAAACGATTTCTTACGTGGCAAGGATAAAGGTCATATTTGCCTCTAAAGTATTCGAAAATGTACAAATTTGCCCTTAAACTTTTTGTTTTTTGAAAAATACTCTCGACGTCTAAATTTTGGGCCAAAAATACCACTGCTTGTAATGATTTGATTAGGGATGGCAATTGAAACCGATTAACCGAACCGCAAAATTCGATTTTGGGTAGCGAATTTACGGTTCGGTTTCGGTTATGGTTAGTAAAATTCAAAAATCGTTTTAAATCAGTTCAGTTTCAGTTATCGGGTCGCGGATAATCGGTAACCGAAACCGATTATAAGTTTCAGTTTCGGTTACCGATTATCCGCGGTTAACCGGTAACCGAAACCGGTTACTATTTTATTATATATATTGATAATTCTGATACCCGCAACCCATTAACCAATTCTATTTATTCTAACCCTAACATCTTTAATCCCTAACCTAGTTTCTGCATCTCCTCACTTCTGTCGTCTCTCGTCCCCTACTCGATGCCAACTCCTCTTCCTCTCATCCCCTACTCGGCTCCTCTCCCTCTCGTGCCCGACTCGTCAAGTTATTTTGAAGATTGTTATAGAGTCTCATTGAGATGATTCCATCTTGTCCTCAAACCAACTGACTGCGCAATCTGTAGGAATCGTGGAGCTCGAAGAAACGATTCCATCTTTCGTGAAGGTAACTCTGATTGCTTATTCATGATTTCCTTCTTCTAAAAAGGAATCATCTCCTTGTAGTTTTTTTTCATATTTCTTCTATAGAAAAGGAGCTAGATTTCTGTAGATCTACAAATCACTACTAGAATTGTGGTCACCAGCGACGGTTGATACCGTGGCTGAACGTCGGTGATGCATATCACGGACAGTGTCAACTGTGGCAAAAAACCATCTCTGATGTGCGCGTATCAGATGTTTTGTGACGGCCGCGCACGACCGTCACACATAATCATCAGCGACAGCCTCGTGGACTGTCGCTGATTTAAAATCATCAGTGACGGCTCTAGGCGTTGTCACTGATACCAACACATCAGCCTCGACTCACAACCGTCGGTGATACTATTAGCAACCGTGATATTTGCTCTTACCGAGGCCATCAGCCATTTACGATAGGCTTTCAGCCACGGCTTAGTGACGGTTAACCGTGGGTAAACCGTGGCTAAAGATGTTATCCTGTAACTGAAAAAACAAAATTTTGTAAATTCTTGTATACAATGTTATATCGACTACAACCTATTTTCAATCACATATTACGATCAGAAAACATCATACACATGTATTTGAAAATAAACATACAAGTTTTACATAAATATCATCAATCTCAGCCTCAAACCGGAGGCAAACAATTATCAAAATATCATCTATATATCCAAGTATCAAAATATATCCAAGTATCAAAATATCATCTATATCAAGTATCAAAATATAAACAAAATACAATTAATCAAAATCTCACGACGACGGTGGCGGCGGTGGAGGCGGTGGAGTCGACAACGATTGGGTCGAGAGCGTCGATTGGGTCGAGGAGGACAACGACTGCGACATCATAGGTAGAAGGCCGGACTGAGACGCAATCTGAGTGAGGAGTGTATGCATGTTCTGGATCATCTGTCTTAACTCGTCATTCGACCGTCTCTGCTCTTGTATCTGCTCCTCTATCGTTAGCCTCTGCTCCTGCATCCTCTCCTCCATCGCGTGCCTTTGCTCCTCCATCACCTGTCTCTGTTGGGTGAGCTTCAACTCCATGTCCGCTATCCGACTCTAGTCCTGCGCTCGGGATGACGAGGGTCGCTCACCCGCAGTCGGAGGGGTCGGTGCCCCAAGTGGCCCGAGCACGACGCGTGCATGACCACTGTCTGCAAAGCCATAAACACGGTCGTGCTCCCAGCCACCTGCTGCCTCCACCCAAGCTCTTGCGTCGAACTCCTCCGGTGTCCCTCCACGCTCGATCACAGTCCTCGAATAAGTTTCCTACACATGTTTATATTTTAAATATATATAAACTATAAATAAAAATTGTGTAAATCAAATAGACACATATAAATACTTACCATTATATACGAGACTCTGCTATCAACGTAGTCCCCCGCTCCTCGTCGACGACGGTGGGTGCGCTCAAACACCTCCATCATCGACGGGCGTCGGACGGTGTCGTCCTCCGTCACGCGCGTCTTACATTAGAAAACAAATACATTAGTATCATTATACACAATATATAATTTAATTAAAAGTAAGAAAATTATACATATCATACGACGCTCATGCACCGCAAAAGATATGGAGCCACCAGTGTGGCGCGCCCCCATGTCATCGCCCCCCGGATATATGGTTTCTTGACGCAGTCCGGGAGACCTCCTGCCACTCAGGAATATCCCACCGCTCAACGAGCTGGTCCCACACAGGGCCAAGAATCCACTCGGGGGCGTGTCCCCGAGTCTGCCCTATCTGTGTGGCCCCCAGTCGTCTCATCACGGCCTGACGGGCCTGCTGAAGCAGCCCGTTATAGCGAGCACGGGCAACACGCTCCCATATAGCCTCCACAAAAGTGGTATGGTCCTCCGGCCATGTATAATGACCCTACATTTTTTTTTATCACCGATTAATATTTAACATTAACATTAATTTAATAAAAATACTTATCGTGAACTCCCGCCACAATAAATCTATATGCTCACGGGGCACGTGAGACCATGTAGGCCACGCCCCGTGCATAAACTTCCGGATCGTCCCCGCTATCGTGCGGGGGATGTCCTCCTGCTCAAATCTGCACCATATATAAATTCATATTATGATATTTTGAATTATAAAT
The DNA here is from genome assembly GCA_034359265.1 of Canna indica. Taxonomy (NCBI): domain Eukaryota; kingdom Viridiplantae; phylum Streptophyta; class Magnoliopsida; order Zingiberales; family Cannaceae; genus Canna; species Canna indica. The sequence goes on from CP136896.1 coordinate 54,685,272, forward strand.
AAATTATAAGAAATAATTAATGCATATACTTACCTTCTTCCATGCACAGTAACTGCTTTTGCACAGTTGTCCCTCGGGTGACGAAGGGAGAATTTTGTTAGACCCTCGTAGCCTACGTCTCGATGTCGACGGGCCTGGATCGGCTGAAGGGATGGTGGCTGGAGGTGGGGGGATGGTGACCATATCAGCTGGGGAAATAGTGGATGGATCAGGTGGGGGAATGGTGGCCGGACCAGGTGGGGGGATGGTGGCCGGAGGTGGGGGGATGGTGGTGGAAGACGAAGGATTAGTGGGTACAGGTGGGGCGGGTGGTAATCGTCGAGGGGCCCTACGAGGAAGGCCTCCTCGAGAACTGATATCTCGAACCATAGTTGAAAAAAATTAATATAATTAGATTATATATAATAGATATATTTAATAATTGAATATATACTTCACATTTACAATTATTTACCATCGTCATTATCATCATCCGTGTAATACTCTTCTTCTTGTTCTTCTATATATAAATCTTGAAATTCTTCTTCGTCTCCCTCATCTTCATTCTGTCCTTCCTCAAGTTCATTATCGTCTTCATCAACTTATTCTATTTCTAATTGAACTAACTATGTGTCATCATCCTCGAGTATTGGACTAACTCATTCCACTTCGGAAGGATCCTCTTCTTGATAGAAGTCATATGCTGGCTCATTATCTCCAATTATTTGGTCAATTTTTCCTATGGCTTTAGTCTTACAGACTACAAGCCAATCTGCCCTGTCTTTCATTCGAGACGAATACTACATATAATATACTTGTTCAGCTTGAGATGCCAATATAAATGGCCCATTTGAAGCCAATTTTGATTTGTAATTGACCTCGACCAGCTATTTATACTTTGGATGAACTCTCATGCCTCTATCGCTTGTATCGAACCAATGACATTTAAAAAGGGCAACTGATTTACATCCGAAAAACTATAATTCAATGACTTCTTCCAATAGTCCGTAAAAGTCAAAATCACATTCAGCATACGTTGTTCATTTGACGCAGACCCCGACATTCATAGTCTTTTTTGTAGATGAATATTCAAGTGTGTGAAATTTATATCCATTGACAAAATAACTATTATAACACTGTACAAGTCGTGCCGGTCCGCTAGCAAACTCAAAGATTTGATTATCTATATCGCCTCTGTGTTCTGTGCTGTAAGCTTGAACCCAATTAGGGAACTCACGATTCCATAATTTTTCTAATTCCTCATCGCTGTAAATTGAGTATCTTGTCACCATCTCAATGTAAAATTTTTCAATGAACTTCTCAATCTCTGGACAGTTTAGTAAAACGTACAAGTAGGCCAAATGGTACTCTTTATCGTTTAAGAATCGAGACGAACGAGAACCCAAAGCACGACCGGGGTAACAAAAGATATTTAAACAACCATCTGATGGTCCAGCTCCCCTGTCTGATGGTCGAGCTCCCCCGTCGTCGTTCCGTGGAAGACGATTAAGTCTTGTCTTGATGGTTGATTCAAAATAAAATAAGCAGAATGTTAAAATTTCTTGAATTATATATGCTTTTGATATGGACCCTTCAACTGCGGCGGTGTTCTTTACTTTTATCTTCAGACGATTCATGTATCTTTCAAATAAGTACATCCACCGGTATTGAACGGGGCCACCAACTCGTGCCTCGTATGCCAAATGTATCGGTAGATGCTCCATCGAGTCAAAAAATGTAGGAGGGAAAAACTGCTCCAGCTTCCATATGATTTCAACAATATTATTTTCAAGTGCTGTCATATCTTCGACTCGAAGTACATTTGCACAAATGTTTCTGAAAAACATACTTAACTCTATCAACGAATCCCAAATCTTATCATGTAGATGATCTTGAAACGCAACCCGGAAGCAATCTCTGCATGAATACATGACAATCGTGGCTCTTCATCCCCAATATTTTGCATTCATCAACGTTTACACATCGAGATAAGTTTGAGGCATATCCATCGGGTAATTTGAGTTCTTTGATCCATTGATACACATCTTTCATTTGTTGTTTATTTAACACATACGACGCCCTTGGCTTATGAAATCGTCCGTTGATCTCTTGCAACTCTAACGCATGCCTCGTACAAAGTATTTTTACATCATTGTGTACGATTCCGCGTGAGTCCAAAATGGACGATTCTAGCACGAGTCCACCAAGGACGATTTGACCACGAGTCCAAAGTGGACGATTCCGGCGCGAGTCCTTAGTGGACGATACCACACGACTAATTAATTAATATTAACCTAATTAACAATTAATTTCTAAAAATTAACAATAAATAATTAAAAAAAAACTAATCAAATTGTGATTAGGGTAATTAAACCCTAATCAAGCAGTAGCCGGCATAACTGCCGGCTACTGCTCATCGGCATTGGGACTGATGGTAATTGGCCCTAATGCGGCGCCAGTCGGGTTGAGGCCGGCGCTGAGATGAACGCAGGGTCGATGTCGGCGCAGAGAGGGCCGGCCGGGTCGACGCCGACGCGGAGAGGCAGCGCGGGGGGAAAGGGTGGCGGCGGCGCTGTGGGGATTTAACGGAGGAGGAGAGGAAGCGAGCATACCGGAAGGTTCACCGGCGGCGATTGACAGCGGCGGCAACAGGCAATGACTCCCCGGCAACTCGGCAACGACGAACGGCAGCGACAACAGCGAGTAGAGAAGGAAGAGGAAGAAAGAGGAAGGGTCGGGCGCGAACACAAATAAAAAGGATTTTCACCGACGGCACATTGGTCGTCGAAACACCGTGGATATGTAACTTTACTATCACCGACGGCTCGCAGAGCCATCGGTTAAGAGAGTTATATATTCACGCTGCATTTATGGCATTAAATAATAAGCGACGGTCGTAGCCAGCCGTAGCTAATGACTTCGCATATCATCGACGGCGTAGAGGAGCCGTCGCTACTAACCTATTTTATTTCGCGCGTCCGGTTACTCTCATCACCAACGGCTACGAGGCCCCTGCTGAACCGTGGCTACTAACCCATTTTAATTCGCGCGTCGTGCGCGCCATGATCTATGAGCGACGGCTTTGTGCGGCCATATGCGAGCCGCGGCTGATTTAGTTACATCAGTCACGGCCGACTGGGCCGACGCAAAGCTGTGACTTATTCTGACGGCTCTTCCAACCATCGCTGATCCCCGTTGCTGATGTGGTATATTCTAGTAGTGAATGTTGCAGACTTCTCTAAGCCACCTAAAAAGTTTTCTTATTGTGAGCAAGTTGGTATGCAACCTTATGATGATTCCTAATGAATGTTTTTTGTTTGGACTTCTACTCTATATTTTCTAGTTGAGGTACAAGATTTATCTTTTTTGGATCTGCAGCTGTTGCTTGCACTGGGGTCATCTGGTCTCGTTATAATACAGTTATAAAACACATATGTTTTGTTAAATTTCTTAATTGCCACAATCTGTAATGCACATTTATGCATTGTCAACACATGAAATGAGGGCAAAAATGAGTGTTTGTTGTAGTATGTAGTTAATGTTGCTCCTTCACTGTCAAAGTAGAACACCTTGAGAATTTTCGTACTTGTTATGCTATCACTCTGGATGTCTTTCTCTTCTTGATTATTGTTTTGATAGAGTGAATAAGAACATAATGTTGGTTATTCAAGATTAAAGCAGTTTACTTATAACAATTCCACAAACAAATTTGTTTAGATACTCAAGTTTCAGCATTAAGATAGTCACTGCTAATATTCTTTAGTTTTTATTAATATATTTATGTAGTATCTGTTATTCATCCAGTAATTGTATGAATTATTCCGCTGAGATACTTGGGGGTAAGTGATTCATCATCCAAAATGATCCTTTTCTTTTCTTTCCATTTTAAATGTGTTGTTTCACTTGTTAGATTACTGGTGCAGGCTACTTGGTACTCCAAGTCTCCGAACGAAGAAGTTTGGCTTGGAGTAGGCAAATTAGCCAATTGACATGAGTATCCTTAGTGGAAATCAAAGAGTCTGGCATCAGAAACAAATCTGCTCTCGGTGAGTAAAGATATTAGTTGTCTGTCATTTGGCAATTTAACTTATTATTTCTTATACAACTTTTGTAAAATAAAGGGGTCAAGTTTGAGCACACAAGTAAACTTATGAAGTGTTATCAAAGTTACCAAATATCCAAATGTATTGAGCTAAATTTGATACTAATTAGCATGAATTAGTTTGTATTAGAACTTAGAATATATTCTAGTATTAGTTTCTTTGGACCATTTTTTATCTTTTACTTTTATGCTTGCAGAAGATGTTGCAGTACGAGCCATCAAAGTGGATTTCAGCTAAGAAAGCTACGAACCACCCTTATTTCAATGATGTAAACAAGGCCTATTACTGAGTTGTCAATTTGTTGGTTTGTATAACCTTTTGAAGTTTTCCTGTTCAACAACTTGTAAATCAATTTGCATCAAGATATCCAGAGAATGATTTTTGAAATTATTGTTGTAGTATATGCTTATCAACTTTGAATATTCCAAAAAAATTTATCGGTTATTCGTTTATTAACCGAATACCGATTAGTAAATGGATAATCGGTTCTATCCGAACTGAATTAATCAGTTGCGGTTATCCGTGGATAACCGAAATCGAGCTGATTTCGGTTTCGGATATAAGTTTTTGAAATTGAACGATTTCGGTTTCGGTTAGCGGGTGTTTAGTTCGATTTCGGTTTCGGTTAACCACAAAAAATGCAGTTAACCGAACCGTTGTCATCCCTATGTTTGACAAGTCAATAAATAATTGCTTTCGTGACAAATAAAATAAGCCGCATTATCAAGTCACACTGGATTTTAAGCTGTCAATATGTAATACCCAATATATTCACAACTTAAATTAAATAATATTCCAACAACTTCTCGACGCTTCAAGGAGCAGTTTACCGAGATTCCCTTTCTCCCTCTCCATGTGTGTGCCTCTTCCTTTGGACGCCCAAGGGGGTGGGCGGCTGCTGCTATCAGCCACGCCCCCCTAAGGGATGATGTATAAATACTAAAACCTCAATCGCCAAAAGACCAAAGTGCCCTTTAACTTAAGTTGAGTCTAAAATAAGCCATAACTCAACCAATACAAGTCTGATTCGAGTTTCGCTTGAACCTCTGAATTCGTCTCAAACCAAGCAACTCATTTAAGGACCAATCAAAGTTAGATGAATAATTTCCTCGCGCGCAAATGTCAATCTTCAATTCAAGCCCTCCGGCGTTTCATCCGGACCATCCTGACATGCGATTAAATTATCCTGCTGAAATAATTAAATAAATATTTTAAAAAATTTCGATTATTACAAAGAAGTGGTGGGACGTGTTTTTGCAGCACCCCTTAATTGGCTAGTTTTTGTAGCCGGTTGGGTTACCTTATTTTTCTTTTCTTATTTTTCCTATCTTTTCATCTCGTTCAATTTGACGCGTGTATTAATGTCTTGTAACTAAAAACTAAAATATATACGAACTCTATATGTCGCCCCTAATTAATTTAGATTATGAATATATCGGGTATTACATGTTGGTAGCTTAAAATCCAGTGTTGCTTGATGATGTGGCTTACTTTATTTACCACGTAAGCAATTATTTGCTGACTTGTCAAACCGTTACAAGTAGTGTTATTTTTTGCCCAAATTTTGGACGGCGAGGGCATTTTTCAAAAAATAAAAAGTTTAAGGGCAATTTTGTACTTTTTTGAATACTTTTGGGGCAAATATGACCCAATATTTGAACGATGATGACATTTTTCAAAAAAAAAGTTTAAGGATAAATTTATATCTTTTCAAATACTTTAGGAGCAAATATGATCCTTATCCTTACCACGTAAGCAACTGTTTGTTGATTTGTCAAACCGTTACAAGCAGTGATATTTTTGGCCCAAAATTTGGACGACGAGTGCATTTTTGAAAAAAAAAAAAAGTTTAAAAATAAATTTATACATTTTCGAATACTTTAGGGGCAAATATGGCTCTTATCCCTTATTTATTTATATATAAATAGAAGTATGTATTTATATAAACTTATAAATATATAAAATATTTATATATAAATAAAATATACTAACATATAATATATTAATATATAATATATATTAATATTAATTCATATAATTAATTAAAATAATATTGTATATACATATATAATAAATTAAGCGAAATAAATAATTTATAATATTTTAAATTTTTTTTATAAATATCGACGCCCCACTAAGGCGCCGATATTTAATTAACCGACGCCCCAATTAGGGGCGCCAGTTAAAATTAACTGGCACTCTTATTAGGGAAACCTGTTAAGATTTAATTGGCACGCCCCTATTAGGGGCGCCAGTTAAAATTAAATTGGCGCCCCCAATAGGGGCGCCAATTAAAATTAATCTATCGTATTCATCATGCATCGATTATTATATTTTATATTCTTCTTTTTACCTCACAATCGACGCTTTTAGAATGATTAAAATTAATTTTTAGACCTCAAAAGGTCAGATTTCATTGTAATAAGCCGTTGATTTTGCTCTAATTTTTTTAGTGCACCTTGGAGGTGGGCAGTCAAATTTCTCCGTGTGATGATAATATAAAATTACTAATGCACCCCTTTGTAAATTAAAAAATACATTCTAAGAAAGTATAAAAATAATAGTAAATGGAAACAATAACTTACTATTTTTTACTTTAATTGAATTTTTATGGAACAAGTACAATAATTGCCTATTTTTTGTAATGCGCCTATAATATTTTTACAATTTTATGAAATGATTTTTAATTAAGTTTTGAAAGTAAAATTAATATTAACTATCATATGTGATTTTTGGAAAGATTTTCAATTTAACAATTGAATTTAATATTATATTGATATGAAAAATGATATATAATTTATATAATAGTTAACTAGTTCAGAAAATATTAAGGATATTGTGGTAAATGTATCAAAGTTTTTTTTTTCATCAGACATGATTTCAATATTAGCTTGGGATAAATTGTTCCGAGTTAAATAATTTTAGGATTATTTTTTCTAGAGAGAATTATATTGAGATAAATTATTGGGATGCCAAAGGAGCCTTAAGATTTACTATTTTTTATTCAGATTTTTGTTTACATTCTTGCTGGTTTGAATTTATACAGTCGATAAGTTATTGAATTAGTATTTGTGTTTTATTTCTTTTTGATGGTTTCTATCCTACTTTGACGTTTTATAACTATTTCTATTATCTGTCCAAATATTGTTAATTGATCTAAATCTGTGCTTTCATTTTGACTTCCAAGTTTGCTCGTTGATATTTGAAACATATTTGTTATGTTCTTGCAGGTATTTTAATATTTATAGTCATAAAAAAATTTCTTGCACACATCTTGTTATGATTAATATTGAGAGCCATAGTTGTAAATGACATGCGCACAAAGATACAAATGACTCTTGGAGTCATGGTGCAAGGTGCAAGATTACATCGCGCGTCATAACGAGGCGAGACGCAAAAATAAAATAAAATTATAAAATATATTTTGTACATAAAAATATATATATTTCTAAAATAAAATCACATAATTAATATCTAATTTAGCATCCAACTAAATAAAGATAATAAGTCAAAGTTGTTAAACAATAACTAAACAAGCAAACATCAAGTTCAACATCACTAAAAAAATAAGTCAACATCATGCAGAAAAATTTCAACATGCTGAAATCATGCAGTATATCAACATGTTGAAATTTTCTGCATGTAGCAGTATCAGCAAACAACGCGCAGAAAATTTTCAGCATAGTGAAATTTTCAGCATGCAAAATAGGAGGGAGGGCTGAAAATTTCAACATTCTAAAAAAAATAGGCCGAAATCCGTTGAAAGGAGAGAAGAGAAAACAAAAATACCTGAAATATACTGAAATCTTATGGAGAGGCCGCCGAAATCTGGTGGAGAGGCGCGCCGAAAGTTGAGACTCAAGGGAAGGGAAGAAAAAGAGGCTCCAGAAAGAAAAGGAGGCTCGCCGGAGGCGTCGGGAAGGATGCTCGCCGGAAAGAAAAGAAGAGAAAATTAAGTCAGGCGTCGGCGGTTGAAGAGGAAAAAAGAAGATGAAGATAAAATTTTCGGGTGCCCTAAGTTAACTTATGCCTCAGCGAGAGCATAAGAAGTCTTATCTTTTTAGGGCTCATTTGGTACATTGTATAGTACTAGCCTATATTGTACTATTATTATATAGTATTTGATGCAGACATGTACTAGCATGTATAATACTAGTTTGTATGGACTAGTCTGTATTGACTAACCCATATATAATATAATATGTAAGATATTATTGTAATATAATATAATATGATATATAATAATATACAATATAATATAATATTATATGTAATATATTATTATAATATAATATAATATAATAGATATTATATTATATTATATATTTTATCATTAAAAATATTTCATAAATTAAAATTATGTTTTAATATTTTTTATTTTTTTTATTTTTGATCGAAGGTAAAATAGATATCCAAAATATTGAAGATTCTAATGCAGACTAATGAAGAGCATTGAGAGTGTATTACTAATATAACTTATTAGGTACTATTTTTAGTGCAAGTATTAGTTAATACTCTTCCTAAATATTAAATAGTATTATTATAATACTACACAAGAGGCTTATACAGGATAAAAAATGAGACCTTAGTTCTTTCAATATGCTTCTTTAGATAATGAATCATATAACTATTACATACAAATAACATTGAAGTTATTCTTATGTGTTGTTTTAAGCTTTTAATTTCCACATATATTTACTTGATGCATCTATGATTTCATATGCATCCAAGTAACTAAAAATGATAAACAAGAGAGGCATTTGGTCGCAACCGTAGGCAAATTTAGAATCATTTGAAATTTCCAGCAAGTGAAGAACAACCACCATTATTGCTACAAGATTGTCCCTAAGACGAATCCATTGTTGACAGTCAATTCATGCACAACAAGTTTGCAGTGACCGACTCTTTCGAGGCCCCTCTTATTGTGGCAACTCCAATGGAAGTGAGTTCAATCAGTATATCAAGCAGGCGTCGACTTTAGAGGTTGTGCCGTTGTTGGAACTATTAAGTTTAGATTAATCCTCTACTTGACTACTTGGTTTGCATTATTTATTTTTTGGAAAATTTCATTTATTATATCGTCATATTGTATCGTGTAATGCACGTTTTAGGAATTCTTATTTTGAGAACCTGTTCTTGTTAGGGCTTTCTAGTTTGTTTTTTTGCTGCTAGGAACACTTGATTAATACATGTTATGTGATGTATTGAAATCCATTTTGATTCTTTACTTTCAAAAGGGGATTTAAATATTGATATTTGTCATAAAATTCACTCTTAGCTTGTTCTTTCTTTTTCTTTTCTTGGTGTGAAATCATCATCTTGCTTATGTTATCCTATCAAACCACATAACTAGTTTTAACGATATTCTTTTGAAGAAAACTGTACAAGGATTATAGCGTCTATGTAGAATAAGTTCTTATCCAGTATTGGAATCAATTTCGATCAAATAAAGATTTGCATAATTTGACTGCAATGAATTTATTACTATATCAATAATTTCACTTTTTTAATTATTAATTTATAGTTATTTTTCACTGAAACTAGCAATTTTTGGCTCGTCACGATAGCCACGTCCAGCTCGACATGATAAAATCGGGCTCGGGTCGATTCTTACCGTTCACGGGTCGTGATCGAGCCGGCTCGATAAGGGCCAAACAAAATATTGGGCCAGCCCGGGGCTATGCAGTATAGGCCCATCCCAACATGATAGCTCGATAAGAATTTTTATTCATTATCGATATATCGGGCCTGAATCGGCCCGATAGCCCAATTTGGGCTCGATAGTTTGGTTTCGATAGTCCGATTCGGGCCCGAAAGCACGATTCAGGACCGAATTCGGCCCGACAATACGATTCGATCCTGATAGCCTGATTCTAAATTTTTGTTATCGTGCTAACGGGTTGGACCAATCCGACAACACGGTTCAGGCCCGATAGCCCGATTCTAACTTTTTGTTATCGTTCTAACGGGCCGAGTCGATTCGACCTTTTTATTGTTTGTGTCGTGCCGAGCCGGGGACCCCTGGCCCAAAATTTTATCGGATCAAGCTGGGCACGATTTTGTTTGGGTCAGGCTAGGCCGGGCATGATTTTTGTTCGAGCCGGACTGAGCATGATTTTTGTTCGGGCTGGGCCAGCCCGATAACTCTGGCTCGACACGAATTGTCGGGTTTATCTTTCATGTTTTTTCTTCTTCTATTTTTTTAAAATATATGTTAGTTTTTTAAAGTTTGGTCATTAAAATTTATGTTTTTTATTTTAATTAATTTTTTAACAAGTTATTAAAAAATATAAATTTTAATAATAAAGAAAGTTAACTTGTTAAAAAAATTAACAAAAACAAAAACATATATTTTAATAACTAAACTTTTAAAAAAATTGACAATTTGTGTTGGGTCGGAGTTATCGGGTCTGCCAGACTTGACTCAAACAAAAATCGTGTCCAACCCGACCCATCCCAAATAAAAATCGTGTCTGACCCGATAAAAGTTCGAGGTCGGGGTCCCAAGCTCGGCACGACATGAACCGTAAACGGGCCGACCCGACCCGACCCGACCCGTTAAAACGATAACAAAAATCCAGAATTAGTCTATTGAGTCGGATCCAGGCCTGAATCACGCTATTGGCCTGAATCGAACTATCGTAATCGAATTATCGGGCTTAAATCGGGTTATCGGGCCGATTCAGGCTCGATAGCCCGATATTTTGATAATGAATAAAAATTCTTATCGGGTTATCAGGCCGTGTTGGGCCTACACTGCTTGGCTCCAATCCGGCCCGATAAGAATCGGGAGGGCCAGACTATCGGGTTCAGCCAAAAATTGCCGACTCTAGTAAAAGATAATTATACAAATTAGATAATTAAAAATATTTTTTTTTTTGATTTTATGAAAAATAAAATGGTATTTTTGATGATATTAAAATATTTTAAATTTATTATTCCTTCTTATTTCACCAACTTAACGAAATACAGATGTGAGAGATTTGATGAGATTTGAAGGCTTTAAAAATCCCTCCAAATCTTTCCCACTTCTTTTAAAATTAAAAATCAAACATATATAATTAGTCACTCCCACGTCCCTCTCTATTCCACTTTCCAAATAAGCCCTTTTAGTTTTCAAATCACGGGCGTTTCGGTCAGCCGCCGTTCCCATCTCCATTTCCCCGTTAGGTCTAAATTTATTCCCGCAGCCGGTCGTTCTATCTCCCTTTCAAATCTCTCTCTCTTTCGCCATGGGCGGATCTCAAAGCCGCGAGGGATTGGAGCTCTCCGATTCAGAGGAGGAGGAAGAAGAAGAAGTAGAAGAAGTGGAACAAAAAGAAGAAGAGGAGGAACGAGAGCGAAAAGATAGAGAAGCAGCGGCGTACAGATCTGGAGGAGCGCTAACGCCAACCTCCTCCCTCGACGAGGTCGATCGCAAGCTCCAAGCCCTCAAGCTCAAGTACTCCAGGGCCTCTCCTTCCTCGTCTCCCGCGTCCTTCCAGAAGCCTAACCCTAGAAACTCCATTAAGCTCTACCTCCACATCGGCGGGAACTCCCCCGCCGCTCGATGGGTCCTCTCCGACAAGATTGCATCCTACACCTTCATCCGGCCCTCGGAGTGTGAAGATTCTGATGGCGAGGAGAGCGCGTCGTCAGATTGGTTCCTGCAAATTGGCTCCAAGGTCCGCGCCAGGGTCGGGCCGGACCTTCAGCTCAAGTCCTTCCCTGACCAGCGCCGCGTTGATTTTGTGGCCGATGGGGTGTGGGCTATCAAGTTCCCCAACCCGGAGTTGTACCGGGAGTTCCAGACTCAGTATCAAAGTTGTCTGTTCGAGAATACCTATGGTTTTGAGGCCAATGAGGATAATAAGGTGAAGGTTTTCGGAAAGGATTTCATGGCGTGGGCGAGGCCAGATGCAGAGGAGGACAGTATTTGGGCAGATGCGGAGGAAAACTTTGAGAAGAGTCCTGGGCCAACGGACACGCCGACCAGGATAAATCAGGATTTGCTGCAGGAGTTCGAGGAGGAGGCCGATGAAGGTGGGATACAGAGCCTTGCACTTGGTGCACTGGACAACAGTTTCTTGGTCAGTAGCTCGGGAATTCAGGTTGTCAGGAACTTTAGCCATGGGGTTCATGGAAAGGGGGTTTCCGTGAAGATTTCTGGTAATGGAGGTCGATCTACTCCGTACTCCACCCCAAAGAAGGCGCTTTTGATGAGGGCTGAGACTAATATGTTGTTGATGAGTCCAGCACAAACTGGGAAACCCCATGCAAGTGGTGTTCATCAGCTGGATATTGAGACTGGGAAGGTAGTCACAGAGTGGAAGTTCGAGAAGGATGGGACTGATATTACTATGCGAGACATTACGAATGATAGCAAGGGTGCTCAGTTGGATCCATCAGAGTCAACCTTCTTGGGATTGGATGACAATAGGCTTTGCCGTTGGGATATGAGGGACCGCAGGGGTATAGTCCAGAACCTTGCAAACTCCATGGAGTCGCCAGTGCTGCAGTGGACACAAGGCCATCAGTTTTCTAGGGGTACGAATTTCCAATGCTTTGCTTCAACAGGAGATGGTTCTATTGTTGTGGGGTCTCTGGATGGGAAGATACGTCTATATTCAAAGAGTTCTATGAGGATGGCAAAGACTGCATTTCCTGGCCTTGGATCACCAGTTACTCATGTGGACGTCACTTTTGATGGAAAGTGGATACTAGGGACGACGGACACCTATTTAATCCTCATAAGCACTGTATTTAAGGACAAAGACGGAAAAGACAAGACTGGTTTTAGTGGGAGAATGGGGAATCGAATTGCTGCTCCAAGATTGTTGAAGCTTACTCCATTGGATTCTCATCTGGCTGGAGCTAACAGTAAATTCCATGGGGGGCAGTTCTCATGGGTAAGATTCATATCCTCTTCTTTCCTTACTGCACATTATACATGGGGCAAAATGCTACTTTTGCCTTTTCCATATTGTTGTACTTAGCGTAATTGAGTCGAATGAACTAAACTGGATTGCTTTGATTTATGCATTTGCTTGTGGAATATATGCCTCATAGCCTGTGCTTCTAGTGACATCCTAAATTCTGACCTATTAGAGATGTTTATTTCTTGTTGTTTAAACTAATCAGTTATTTAACCGATCTTTATGGAAAGGGATGCTTCAAAATATCTTTTAACATGGATATGAGTATATTGTAAACTAAGATTTTCATGGTTGCTTTTTTTCTCATAGGAGTTGGACGTAAACAAGCAACCTGTGACCATAATTTTCAAGTTCAACTTTGTGTTACCAGGCCCTTCATAAGTTTTTTGTTTGTGGCTTTGTGCCAAAATTTGTGAAAATGTTTTATCTTTTTCTCTCTGGAGGTTTTCAGCTTTATCTATCTTTTGAGTTTGTTATTTTCTTGGGTAATGATTTTGTTACTATCTAACTTTGCCTTTTAATCCTATTGCATCATTGTTTATCATTCCTCTATATCTTTTCATCCATATGAAGTTGCTGCATCACATTCAAATTTGCTTTTATACCATTTGAAAAGGAAACAAATTTCAAGATATATTATTGTATCAGATTTTAGTTTCACCAGCTTTATATGGAAGTGCAAATCTATTAGCTCTGGAACCGGTTTCATTTTTTCCTTGTGTTAGAAATTCGAGTATATTAGGTAAAATTTCTGAGTCATCTTTCTAATTGTTTTTGTATCAATTCGGCCTTGTTTGATATGGGATAAAATTATCTCATCCCATGGGAATATGGGATATTGGTTCAATGATTAATATCTCAGGTTTATTAGCTACAATTTTTTTCTGGCTAGTGGGATAAATCATCCCATCTGATGGGATATAAGGTGGGATGATGTGTCCCACGTTGGAGGTGGTCTGTCAAATCTCTCCATGCGATTACAATATAAAATAACTAATGCACCCCTATGTAAATTAAAAAAGACATTCTAAGAAAGGAATACGAATAATAGTCAATGGAAACAATAACTTACTGTTTTTTTTTACTTTAATTGAATTTTTATGGAACAAGTACAATAATTGCCTATTTTTTATAATGAGCCTATAATATTTTTACAATTTATGAAATGATTTTTAATTAAGTTTTGAAAGTAAAATTAATATTTAGTATTATATGTGATTTTCCCATCTAGTATGGGATTAAGGTTTAATTGTTCTTCTTCTTGTTGTATTCTATGTGATTTTTGGAAAGATTTTTAATTTAACAATTGTATTTTAATATTATATTTATTTGAAAAATGGTATATAATTTATATAATAGTTAACAAGTTCAGAAAATATTAAGGATATTTTGGTAGTTGTATCAAAGTTTTCTGTTTTCGTTCTTTTTTCATCTGACATGATTTCAATATTAGCTTGGGAAATTGTTCAGAGAAATAATCTTAGGATTAATTTTTCCAGAGTGAGTTATTTTGAGATAAATTATTGGGATACTAAAGGAGCCTTAAAATTTATGAGTTTTGTTTACATTCTTGCTGGTTTGAATTTATAAAGCTAGTAAATTATTGAATTAGTACTGGTGTCATATTTCTTGTTTGATGGTTTCTGCCCTAATTTGACGTTCTATAACTATTTCTATTATCCAACCAAATATTGTTAATTGATCTGAATTTGTGCTTTCATTTTGACTTCCAGGATAGGCGGATAGCTTATCTTTTCAGTTCTTTATGCTTATTCAGATAATGAATATATTCTCCTTCCTCCTCCTTTCTCCTTCACTAGTTGTATTTCTCAATTCTTATGATATAAATGCAAGTATTCTCTTTTTCAAAAAAATATATTGAAGTTATTATTAGGTGTTGTTTTAAACTTTTAATTTCCACATATATTTACTTGATGCATTTATGATTTCATATGAATCTAGGTAACTGAAAATGGTAAGCAAGAGAGGCATTTGGTCGCTACTGTAGGCAAATTTAGCATAATTTGGAATTTCCAGCAAGTGAAGAACAGCCATCACGACTGCTACAAGAACCAGCAAGGGCTGAAAAGCTGCTATTGCTACAAGGTTGTCCCTAAAGACGAATCCATTGTTGACAGTCGATTCATGCACGACAAGTTTGCAGTGACCGACTCTCCTGAGGCCCCTCTTGTTGTGGCAACTCCAATGAAAGTGAGCTCCATTAGTATATCAAGCAGACGTCGACTTTAGAGGTTGTGCTGTTGTTGGAACTACTAAGTTTAGATTAACCCTTTATTTGATTTGCATCATTGACTTTTTAGGGAATTTCATTTGTTATATTGTCATATCGTGTACTGCATGTTTTAGGAATGCTAATTTTGAGAACCTGCTGTTGTTTGGGCTTTCCTGTTTGCTTTCTGTTGCTAGGAACACTCGATTAATACATGTTATGTGATGTATTGAAATCCATTTTGATTCTTTACTTTCAAAGGGGATTTAAATATGGATATTTGTTATAAAATTTACTCTTAGTTCGTTTCTTTTTCTTTTTCTTTTCTTGGTGTGAAATCTTCTTGTTGTAGTGATCCTATCAAACCACATAACTAGTGTTAATGCTATTCTTTCGAAGAAAACTTGATATTGCAATGGAGTTATTACTTTATCAAAACAATTTTGCTTGTTTTGTTAGGTTAGAAAATAGGAATACAGATCAGGATGACAAATGGTGCTATAAGAATATACTTGGATACAAGTTGCTTTTTCTTAAAAAAAAAATAGGATGACAAATGATCAGACATTTGCATTTTTGTCTATTGTTTTATTTTCAGACTTTATTGCAAATTTTAGCACCTGAGCTTGACCCAAACTCAGCTTGGATTAGCTGAAACTCTTGGGTATGCAAATATGCTATTCTTAATTCTCAATATGAAGAATTAAGTGCCGACATGATTTTTTTTTTTTCTTTTCAAACTTGGTTTGAATCCCAGTTGTGCTGTTTTTTTTCTATCCGAATTTAATTAAAGGACACCTGAATCCTGTTTAAATGTGTAGAATAGTTTGGATATAAAAAAAAAACTCAATCCATTGACATTCTAAATTCATAATTTAATGACAAATGGTCTCTGGGAAGTGATTGGAGAAAAACACTTTAGCTATGAAGGAGTGACATTAACACGGAATACTGATGTTAACAATGTTTTAACTTCAGATGTGTATCATTTTGACAGTCAACCCGGAATTGAGTTTAAATTTAGTGTCATTTCACACTTACCATGAACTAAAGTGTACTGCTAATATGAAAAAAAAGCAGCACTAATGTGAAGGGCCCTATTTTGGGGGGAAATAAAAAGCAAGGGTAATGATGGGAAGACATTGATTTGGGGTGCTCTCATGTCAAAATTCCAAAAGGAAACAACCTAGTGTCAAAAGTGAAAATTAAGGCGTAGTTCTCTTCTTACTTCTATATGAAAAATTGAAACAAAAATATTTCTCTTATAAAGTATTTATTTAATTGGTGGAATTTCAAAGAAGATCAATTAATATTGTTATTTTAATTTGTCACCTTGATTTGCTACAAACTAAAAGTATTGATTTTGCATATGCATTTAAATCACCTACCTATGACTAGGGATGACAACTAAACCATATCCGTCTTATAATAATCATATTTGCACCATATGAATATTTTATTTGTTCCATTTTTTTGAAAGTTAAATATGAATTTAAAAATTAATATCTGCATCATCCAATTCGACTCAATATTCATCCTACACCAACATCGAAGTGCCGCTTATGTTGTCTTTCCCCAACGAAAAAGAGAATTTTTGTATTGTTGAAAGTGTGATTACATGCAATGCTTGTAGCTCAAACTCTTACCAATTTGATCAATTTGTGTTCATATAAGTCTTATCACTCCCTTTACAATAAAAAACACTATATATTAGTCATTTAATGTTTATTGATGCTATCTTGCTTGCATTTAGAGCAAACCAAAAAGTCTTAATGCTTTCAAGAAATTTTTTGATAGCTACCTTGTTTTAACTAGTCAAAGGTCAACTTTGTTAAATCTCAAGTATTTTTTTCAAGCATACTTCCTTTGCTATCATTAGAAGAATTTGTACTTCTTTAGATACTAAGCATGTTAATTTCCCTTTTAAGCATCTTGATGCTATGAGTGCCCCTAGGAGGTCTCCTCCCGTACCTATGATTATATTCATGATAAAATTAAATCTAAAATTGGTGTTTGGCATGCAAATCTTTTGTCTAATGCGGGTAGAACCTTTCTTGTTAACTTTATCTCACTCCATACATTATCTGTTTCTTGGATAAATAAGTCTTGTTAGGAGAAAATTGATCATATCATACGAAATTATTTTTGGAATAATAACATTGATAAGAAGAGTATGCATCTCATTAAATGGGATCTTGTGATCACCCATAAGGCCTCGGGCGGTGTTGGCATTCATAATATTTTTGACAAGACTCTTGCTATTGAAGCCAAAAGGATTGACTCTTATCTCAATTCAAATGGAAGTCTTTGGTTGCTATTAGTTCGATTGAAGTGTCCTAAATTGAATTTCAATAGTGCTATTATTCATGCTAATAGTTCTTGGTCTTGGAAATGATTTGTACATGCTTTTGAGGAACTTTCTCCTAGTTTTATTAAGTTGCTCGGCTATGGTATAAATACTTTCGTACAGAATGATCACCGGGTGTTGGATATGCCTCTTAGTTGTAAACCTACTTATTTGAATGTTGACTTAAAACTTATTTGGTCAAGTTATGTTGGAATCCATTAAAATGATAGGCCTACCTATTAATCATGATGAGGATTAATATGTCTCGATGAATGACTCGGGGGGGTGGCATTACCACCAAATTTGCCCATCTCTTTTTCTTAGAAGCCATGAATCAGAAATCCCTTCTACTCTTAGTTTTTCTTGGTTGTGCATGCAGAACTTGAAAACTGCCCTAAATATTAAGTTTTTTCTTTGGAAGCTACTACATTCCAAATTACCCACTAGGATGTGCTTGTCTCACTTTGGCATTTCATCTAACAACCCAACCGTATTGTTAGGGACTTTTCGATGCGCCCGAGCGATGACGAATCATGACGGATTATTTCCTACATATTTGTAAATATATTTTTGCGTCCATGTAATTTTGCCTTTATCTCTAGTTCGTACTTGTAAAACCTCTTGTGCAATCCCCGAGAGACCCATGGTACGAGTTGGATGCATTTCAAGTCCATTCGACACTTGGTGCGTGCGTTACGGTTTAGCGGAACACTTTGTGTGAATTCGTAATGGCCGTGGCCATGGAAAATCACCATGTCAGATGGCCACGATTTTGTCATGCTCCTCGTGCTTTTGGGAACCTTGGGGGTGACACTTGAGGGTTAGGGGTCTCATGTATAATGTAGGAGAGCGTTGGCAAACAAAGCGGTTGCCTTGGGCGGAGACGAACGAGTGGCCCATATAGGCATGCGACATGTCGTTCTTCGCCCAAGACAATTGCGGAGCTCGTCTTACACCCGATTTTATGTTTTCTTGCGTTCATAGTCCTGTAATGTTGTTTTTGCTTTATGCCTTCAAAAACCATTCAGCCAACATGGTCTTTTGGGAGCGTGGACATGAAATGCGAGGTTGGCACGTGGTCCAACGTATGCTCCGCGATGTTAAGTCGGGAAGCCCAATTTGGGACAGATTCGGGATTAAGGCTTATCCCTTGCACGGGATGCAAGGGTGCCGCACGGGTTCTTCCGCACAAAACAATTGGCCCGTGACAGTATGATCTTGGTGACTAAAATGTTTGCTTTAGCAACAAAGTAACTATTTTTTATTCGAGGGTCCTACTCGTTCTAACAAGGTTTTGATTAAATGGATTCAGCCGAAACCAAATGTCTTTAAAATTAACTATGATGGCTCCTTCCTCGCTAATGCATGTGGTATAGGAATTATAGTTAGAGACCACTTAGGTCATTGTTTGTCTATATACGCTCTCTATCAAATATCTAACATTGCATTGTGCATTGAATCCATGGCCATTAAGAAGGTTGAGGAATTTGCCGTTGATAATCAATTGCCTCCTTTTATTATTGAAACTAACTCAAAAACTTTGGTTGACATTTTGCACGAAGGCAATCGTGCACCTTGGCTCATCAACCTAATTGTCTCAGATATCATGAATTTCAAAAATGAAATGCTCACTAGGCAGCCAATCATGCACAATCTTGTAAATCTTCCTTCGTTTGGTCATTTATCAGATCGTCAGATTTATGCTTTATTTGGATTGTGAAATAGGGAGGGGTAGGGAGGGATGGAGAAGAAAAATGTTAATTATATTATATTTGGCTCTCAATTTTAAAAGGAGAGAAAGAGGTTTAGAAGCGTTAGAAATCCCTCCAAACCTCATCAAATTTCTAATATTTATTCCATCATTTTGGTGGAATGGGAAGGGATAAAAAAATTAGAATATATTAATGTTAATACCATTTTGACATCCATGAAATAAAAAATTCCTCCTATTTTTTGAATTATTTAATTTGTACACATTTTTTATTTTTTTATTTTAATATTTGTTGATAATTTTTTAAATTTGATTATTAAAATTTATATTTTTTGTTCTAATTAATTGTTTTTGATAAATGATTAAAAGATATAAACAAAGGAAAATGATCAATTTTGCCCCGAAGTATTAAAAAAGGTATAAAATTGCTCCGTAATTATATTTTGGATCAAAATTTCCCTTGTAATTACATAATTAGATCAAATTTACCATTTTTCTTAATGAAAGTCCACATCACCAAACGGAAGCCAACGTAGCAAGTGAAACTTGACCTCATAAGATGTCAGGTGAAAAATGACACGTGACAATTACGTAAACAAGAGCAATTTTGATCCAAAACATATTTAAAAAATAAATTTGCATATTTTTTGATACTTCAGCGGTACATTTAACTCTTTTCAATTAATTTTCATTTCACACGTACATGTACATGAAAGGCTAAAAAATTATTTTTCATTAAAATTATCCTCTTACCTCACTATTTAAAATTTCTACCCAAAAAAAAAAAAATATTATCCCACCCATATTTTAATTATCCTATCCAAACATAAAATTAACTACCCTTTCTCGTTCGTCCCTTCTTCATCCCTCCGATCGATGGGTCAAGGCTTTAGCTGTCTAATATAATAAATTAGTTGTTGTTTCTACCAACAAAAAATAGTGCTTAGAGAGTTAAGCTCAAACCAAGTTTAAATGACCGATGAAGTCCTAACAAAATTAGCGTTCAAATTATGACTTCATCTAATCTAATCGTATCATTCGCAACTTGAAAACCCTTTTATCAAAATAAAACTCCTTTCTCAAAGAAATCTTATTTTTTTCTCAATGTAAAGTCTTTTCTACATGTTGCCCCTTGAAAATGCATTCAATAACCAAAGTGAAACTAAAATTTAAGAGTTAAGATACTAAATTCAAATTTATAAAATTTAGAGACGAAAATAAAGCTTAAGTTAAACTGAAATAACTAAAATGGAGTTTTCTTTATTTTATAAGTACGGAAATGAACGCTGTTCATTGCACAGTAAAAAACTTGTTCGAGGTCATACACCTAAAATTCCCAGTTAAGATCAGTATAAATTGATTCATACACGACTGAGGAATTCAAGTAGTACGCAAAGGATTAAATATTCCGTTGGCATATGCATGTCAAAAATTGGTAAGTTGGTAACATACTTTTATCACAATGCTAAATACTATCTTGACCTATGAGTTCAGAAACTTGATTTGAAGATCTCCCGATATAGGAGGTATACAAGTCTAGTTATCAAAACAAGAATCCCGTGAATTAAAGTCAAATAACATATTTTCCTCCAAGATATAATTGAACAAACAAATTGTTGGAGGATTTAAACAGCAAAACTTTCGGGGAAGACAGGTACAATTTCTTTGTCCTACCAATTTGTACGTCCATTTAATATCCTGCAAGTAGAAAAAATAGTTTTGAATGCCAGCATTTGTAATTTACTTGAATGGTGTCATCTAGAAGTCCAAACTATCATATTTTGAATTCAAATCAAGTCAAATATCATTACTGGAAAAGAACCTAATATCTCGCTTTTGAGACCATTGGATTGAAGATCAGCCCTAGGCCCACCCACCGAACTAGTTCGACCCTGGTCACAACGACTAGCTTTCTAACCCTTGCAACTTTATTTGTCAAACCCATTACCTTTCAAACTCTATGGAAACTGTTGTTTTGCCTTCCTTAAGACTTTTTGAACACCCGAGACACATTTCTAAGAGGATGAGCTTGCTTTGGTCCATTCTTTGTGCAATCTCTCAAAAACCCTATATTGTAATCTTTTGAGCCATTCAACCCATGCGAAAGCCTTGAATCTTACAAGAATCATTATTAAAGGTCAGAAAAGAGCTGGGAGGATTTGAAGAGAGTTGAAAAGCATTATTTGCAATTTTTACTCCCTCTTTACTTGTTTTATTGTCTATTTTGTTATTTTCATGTAATTACCTTGTGAAAGCCTAGAGTTCAGGTCTTGTGTGCATGGTGGCCTAGATGTTGACATAATTCCATGTAAGTTTGCTAGTACAGGTTTGTTTGTCCTTGTCTTGAGGTGAAGGTTGCAAATCCTCTAAGACAAAAACACTACAATTCTTGTGTGTTAGCATCGGTCTAGTTGTGTTATTCTCTCGTTCTTATATAGTGATTTCCTTTAGTGCTTGAATTGTATTGATTGCCACTCAGCTACACTTAGGTTTGATAATTAGCATTTAGTTTCATATTTGCATAACATCCTATTTACCCCCTTCTATTGTGCTAAAACACGCAACAATGTATTGTGTGCTTGATGATTAAGAAACATTAGTATCAATATATTGTTATGACAGAAGTTTGCAGATTGGGCCAAGGAAAAAGGAAATAATTTAGTAAACATCAATGTTAATGTCATGAGAGTTGAGGCACGATAGAATCTTACTTCTACATGAATAATAAAATAATCTCACCTCAAATATCTATTAATACACGCA
This sequence comes from Canna indica, assembly GCA_034359265.1. Lineage (NCBI taxonomy): Eukaryota > Viridiplantae > Streptophyta > Magnoliopsida > Zingiberales > Cannaceae > Canna > Canna indica. The sequence continues at coordinate 54,707,320 of CP136896.1, forward strand.
AAAAGAAACATGTGCACCTTTTTTCCTAGGATTACTATGGGCTACCACCTAGGTGCCAAGGCTATTGGTTAGGCTTTGGCATAATTACATCATCTAGGACCCCATATGCAGTAATTACAAAATTATAATATAATACTGGAAAGTATATACCATCAAGAATGCCTGATTGACTTTACCTCAACAACATCTAACTCTATTGCTCTCAATAAATGTACTTGTTCCATGGAAAAATTTCAATTTCCAAGTAGCTAAGCCTTCCGATAAGCAAGGCCTGGATTGGCAGTGCACAAGGCTTGGTTATCCTTGCTTGGTGCAACAATGCAGTAATGCAAGGCTTAGCCTTGTGCATGATCCAGATTAAAAAGCCACAGAAAGACTTATATTGGCTCAATAAAATGAGACCGAATCTTAGCCCAGTACAAGATTAAATATTTCCATCTCATTTCTAGCAAGATTGTGAAAGATAAATGAGCGAGGCTGTCTTGCAGAAAAGGATGAAATCTAGTGTAAGCTTTTGTACTTCAGCTAAGCTACAGATCAGAAAGGACCCCATCCACTTTGAACATGCACCCATATAAACTCTAACTAAAGGAAACCAACTTAAATACACCAAAATACTCACAAACAATAGTTTTCTATGAGACTTCCACAAATAAAATCCATCTTGCACATTTAGGGCAGATTGATAGTGTTGAAACACAGTGATAATGTCAACAGACCGTATTCAATTTTTCTATAATCACTTCAACTTTCCACTTTCAGCATATCCAACACAATTATATCCTATACGTATTCATAAAATTACTTGGACCCATCAATATGAGCATCAATATTACTGATACCGAGAAATATTATGGTTTTTTAGGATTCTCATTCCAGCTTAAGACGAAACATTAGAACACATATGCAATTGGAAAAAAAGAGAAAAGGACTGCCATTTAAACTGAGGAACCAAAATCTCTAGACATCAAGACCACATCAATCACAATATATAATCTAAGTGGTTTGATGTAGCACGATTTCTCAATGTCTCGTTTACGATCTGAAAAAAGACATAGTCCACGCTGCATCAAAATCGATTGTTTCTTAAACTTAAATTATCAGAAGAAAGGGTTTAAGACCAAATTACCTAACCGGAACCCACGATGATATTGTTGATCGGGATGAAGATCAGCTTAACGAAGAACCCGACGAATCCCATAACCACGAATCCGATCGCCGTACGGACCGCCACCTTCGTGAACTCTGCAGTGCCGATCCGTTCAGATCCGTAGGAATCCAAGAGAAGAGGAACAAATTTGGGGCAAAAAAACAAATATCCAAGAGGAAGGGAGCAGCAGATCGAGAGAGAACTTACCCTTGCGGTCGGGCTTGTGGCACCTCTTGACGAGGCGGACGCTGTCCTTGGCGAACTCCCTCAAGGGATCGACGGCGGAGTCGAGGGCGTCCATTTCGATCGCGGATCGAAAAACCAAAAACGCAGATCGAGATCGAAGAAAGAGACGAGAGCAATTAACAAGACAAGGCGGCCACTCCATAATTAATAATAAAGATCCCTTTTTATCAGCACCGTCGGATATGGCATCGCTGCCTCAACGAATCAGCCAACGCATACATCAAGATGCGTGCATGCCTTTTTGCTATAAATCTCTCAAATATATTTAAATACTTTACTTACAAGTCATAAAAGTCATCATCACCTATTTTTATCGCAAAAACTCTTTATTTTCAATCATTACCGCGGAAAATGCTTTGAGATTGATAAATGAAATATATACATGTTTTCCAGTAATTTTTCGAATTCTAATCTTGGGACGGAAAATTTTCAAAATCGAATTTAAAATTTGAAAATTTTCAAAATTAAAATTGAATGGATCAAATATTTATTTTATTCATGTACCAAAGTCTCTAACCAATTAGAGACTTAAAAATTAAAAAATATAAAAAAAATTAAAAATATATATTTAATTTATAAAAAAAGAATTATAATAAAATTGAGATGTTAAAATCTAAAAAATATATTTTTCAAACCAGTCTATAAAACTAAATTTAAATTAAAAATTATAAAATATTTTGATGAAAAATATTTTTTTAAACCATAACACATCTTTTATATTAAAAAAAATATATTTCATTAATTAAAATTATGTTTTTGAATTATAAAATTATTATAGACTTGGGACAAAAATCTCTAATACATTAGAGACTTTCACCTAATGTCTATAAAATTAAACTTAAAATAAAAATATTTTCAAAGACTCTCGCACATCTTTTATATCACATATATATTTTTTATGAATTAAATTTTATTTTTTATAATTAAAAAATTATTATAAACAAAAGTCTCTAACTCATTAGAGACTTTTGTGCCGTCTATAATAATTTTATAATTTTTTTAAAAAATATTTGAATTCATGAAATAATTTTTTAATGATACAAAATATCTACTATGATCCAAAAAAATATTTTACATCAAAATATTTTATAATTTTTAATTTTAATTTTAATTTATAGATTTTGTGCAAAAATATTTAATGAATTAAAGAGTTTGAAAATATATTTTTTATACTTTAATATCTCATTTTTATCATAAAAAATATTTTATAATATATTTTAATATATTTTATTTAATTTTTTACAAAAATTTCTAATCGATTAGAGACTTTGGCCCAGGGATAAAATAAGTATCCAATCAACTAGATTTTAATTTTTAAGAATTTTGATTCCTAAAATCAAATTATGGGAATATGAATTTTTTAGTTCCAAAATCCGATTTTAGAAAATTGCTGAATATGTTTTACACTCTTTTTTGGTTATCGTTGCATTTCTTATAAATCTAGTAATTTAAAATATCTTTTAAGTTTTATAGTCTTAGGTATTTAAGAAATTTTCTTCTGTTTTTAGAAATTTCTCAATTGCAATTCTGTTTTTTTTTGGGAAATTCTAAAAATAATTCTTTTTATTCCGGGAATATGCTCTCTATCCTCTCTCTGTATATACACATCCATTTCCAAAGAAAATAAGGTAAGCTATGCGAATGCGTTTGCTTGATGAATGAATCATTAATTATAATATAATCCATTGTAAAGATAAGGGCATTGCTTCATCTTAATTCATATTAGATCAAATAAATTTGTTATTAATATATATTAATATTTAAAAAATAATATTATGCATAAATCACAAATAACTTGATATAAAAATAAATATTTTATAAATTACGAAAAACTCATCGGTATACAATATTTATAGTTTCTTTTTCAATATGATCTCCTGAATTATAAATTAAAATCTTTAAACTTTTCCTATTGGTTACCCTAGACACTGCGACATAAAATTGTCTATGAGTGAAGACAAGTTTTTTGAGAAAAGCGCCAACATTTGAAAGTGATTGGCCCTGACTTTTATTAATAATCATCGCATAAAAAATTATAATAGGAAATTATTTCCTTTGAAATTTAATTGGTAGTCTTGGATCTAATGATGTCAACGACATACGTGGAATGAATATTTTTTCTCCGCAATTAGTTTCAAAAATAATCTTGGCTCAATGACTCGGTTCCCAAGTCTTATTAACACCAATCGTGTTCCATTACATAATCCGACAGATTATGTGTCGATATTTCTTAGCAAAATAATAGGTTTATCAACTTTTAATGTTAAAGAATGATTAGGAACATCAGAACATTTGATGCATTTCAAGAGGTCTGGTTTGTGGATCTGATCCAACAAACTCCCTCCAAAATTTGATAAGCACGTAATATCTGAGCTCAAAAATATCGTTGACTCTTTTTGATTTAGATAAACCATATAGTCATTAATCATCTCAACCATATTCAGAGTGAGAGTTAATATAGCTCTTTGTTGCAAATAGTACAAATTATTGACATTTGTTATAAGATCATGATAAATTGCATCAACAATCGCAACAATAGGGTCACTTGCATCCAAAATTAAGTTATCATCTAGAATTCAGACTACCCCATAACCATCACCGAAATTAGCTATTTTTCCGTCACTGATCAATAATATTCAATCCGAAATTTTTTTCAAGTCATCTATATTGTCATCGAAGTTGTTGACAGTGAGTCACATATTTTTCGTTAGCTTCAAAACTTCATAGTCGTCCCATAAGTAAGACGAATTTAGTGATGCATTAATAATATCTTGTTTGCTTTCCTTAGAAATGACATGTAAAATGTGTCTGAAATCTCCCCCAAACTCTTTGAATTAAATACCCTCTTTTTTCTCTCTCCTCTAATTAAATATGATTTAATTAAATATTATTATCTCTCTACCTAAGGAAATGTATGAGCTTGTTATCAATGTATTTTTTAATGCTTTTGTATTGCTAAATATGAAAGAGTACAAACTTTGTCACTTGGTATAGTTCTTATCATGACACTTGGCATGACAAGAATGCTAAAGTACTTTCTTTTATATATACTAGTATAAGACCTGTGTGATGCGCGGCGATCTTAATTCACGTTAGATCTAATAAATTTGCTATTAATATATATCAATATTTGAAAAATAATATTGTGCATAAATCACAAATAACTTAATATAAAAATGAATGTTTTATAAATTACGAAAAACTTATTGGTATATAATATTTGTAGTTTCTTTTTCAATATGACATTTTGAATTACAAATCAAAATCTGTAAACTTTTCCTATTGGTTACCCTAGACACTGTGACATTAAGTTGTTCATGAGTGAAGACAAGTTTTATGAGAAAAACACTGACATTTGAAAGTGATCGGCCCTGACTTTTATTGATAGTCATCGCATAAGAAATCATAATAGGAAATTGACTCCTTTGAAATTTAACTGTCAATCTTGGATCTAATGGTGTCAACGACATATGTGGAATGAATATATTTTCTCTGCAATTAGTTTCAAAAATAATCTTGGCTTCAAGGACTCGGTTCCCAAGTCTTGTTAACGCCAATCGTGTTCCACTACATAATCTGGCAGATGGATCGATATTTCACAGCAAAATAATAAGAGTCTCAACTTTTAATGTCAAAGAATGATTAGAAAAACCAGAACATTTGATGCAGTTCAAAAAGTCTGGGGTGTGGATCTAATCCCACAAACTCCCTCCAGAATTTGACAAGCACGTGATATATGACACTACTAAAAAATGGGATATTTGTGACGGATGTTACCATCGCAGAACGGTCGCTAAAGACCTTCTGCGACCGCCAGAGTCAGTCGTAAAGAGCGGTAGCAAAAGACATCGTCGCAGAAAAACTACGACGGCAGAAGCAGCGATTGTAAATGAGAACATTATGCGACTGATGTGCGACGGTATACAGCGGTTGCTGACTGTGGTCGCGTAATATTTGCAACCTTCTTTGACCGTCGTAAATAATAAATAGACGACGGTAATGTGACCACTGTGTACCGTCGCAAATATTATATCAGCGACGGTTATGCGACTGCATTTGTCGTCGCATAACGGTCGCAATTGTAACTGCAACCGCTTTTGGCGACTAGTTCGATATACCTTTTGCAACGGCTGGCGATCGCAGAGCCGTCGCAAATGTGTATTTTTTTTTTAAAAATAATTTATAATAATATTTTTTAAAAAAATACCTGTTTACATTTAACATCAAATTATATCAGAATGTAATGCCACAACGAAAGAATATACAAGATATCAAATTATATCAAAATGCTGCCATAATGAGGGAATATTCAAGACGTGCATGAAATTATAATGGTTATACATATTTATATCAAAATGTAGTATTTACATCGTATCAAAATATGTTTACATCAAAATAAAAAATAAAGTACATCAATCATGAAGTACATCATGTGGCGGCGACGGATGCGACGAGGAGAGGGGCTGTGTCGGGACGACATCAGCTGGCGTCGCGTCGAATGACAGGGGAGGCGGAGGGGTCGGAGCACCAGGCATGGAAGAAGCAATACGTGTCATGTACTCCCTCATAGCAGCCACCTCACTGATGAGGCGTGCATGAGAAGGTTCTAAGGCTGCATGAGAAGCTTGTAATTCTGCGTTCGAAGCCTCTAAGACTGCAAATCGTTCCTGGCCCGCATGTGATGTTGATGGACCAGCGGTGGAAGAGGTGAAGGCAGACGACCCCACACCATGTGGCTGCAACAACGTCCGTGTGTGGGCTGTTGTGCCAATGCCTTATACACTACCGTGGTTGACTCCTGTAACCTGCATCCATGCGTCAACATCAAGCTGATGCTGCGCAGGATCACCTCCCCGCTGGGTCACCAACTCAGTATACGTGGCATTTAAAGATTGATTAATTAAATTAATTTTACATAATTGAACTAATATAATTTTTTAAAAATACAAACTTTATTAAATATTAACTTACCGGGATCGTCTCCAGCTTCTCGCTAATGAACTCACCCCGGCGAGGACCATGTCTATATCTATGTGTCTCCTCGAAGACCCTCAAAGGATCAGCCGGAATGAGCGTCCCCTGCAATAAAGTAAATATAATTAGTTTTTCTATAATAAATAATAAAAACTATTATTAAATTACTTACCATTATGGGATGGATCCACCGGTATGTCGAGCCACGGATCCCTCAACTAGAGTCATCCGGCTTCGGTGCGCCGTTCGGGAGACACCCTACCACTCTTCGGACGCCCAGATATCGCATAGTCGATCTCATACGTGGCTCGTTATCCAGTTAGGCCCATTTCCATTCAGCGCATCCATAGGCGTATCCCGATTACCGCCTACATTTGCCCGCGCCTCATCCCGCGCAAGGTGGAGGATATCATTGAAAAGCTTCTTATTGTAAGCTTCCCAAGCATCCTCCACCTGAACCTGAATGGCGGGATCCCATGTGTATCGGGCCTACAAAAAAATATATATTAATACAATCATTTTAAACCTTTCTACTGTAACAAAACATATTCGGATGGAGTAGAACATACAAAATACAAAAGAATACTAATATTTTGTCAGAAATCATCAACTCAATAAAACTCATATGTGCTGAGTACATGGATACAAAAGAATACTAATAGTTTGCTTCTGTTTGCATCATATAACGTTCCTCATCTTTATCCTCAAAAGGAAACTATAGCAAGCCTGAACAAATTTTAAAGCGAGGAAGGAACTTGAAGAAACTATAGTTCAATTGGAAGAAAAACTAAGTGAACAGAAGGCAAGGGAATTCTCTCTTAATTCTCTTGTTGAAAATCTTAAAGCAGAGTTGTCTGAGAAATCTCTTATGCAAGCACAAATTTGAAGTCAAAGAATTGCTTTAGAAGTTAAAATCTCTTGAAGAACCATTGGCAATTTACAGGGAACAGGCAGTTGAAGCTAGTGAACGTGTCATCTTACTTGAGGCTGAGTTGGGAGCAAATGCAATGAAGCTGGTTACCGTTGAAAATATTGTTGAGGAGCTAAAGCAAAAGAACTTAGATACCAATCTAAGATGCAAAAATTCACTTGCTGAAAATGAGGTGTTGGCTGCATCAAACTCAAAGCTCAAGGAAGAGCTGGTAGCTCATCAGCATAAAATTAATGAGCGTAATGAGTTGATAAAATCCATCCATGATGAGAAGGAAGCTGCTGTTGAGCAACTTGCCTCCCATACAGGGACCATTGCAAAGTTGACTGATCAACAGTCAAGAGGCTTGGAGCTCCACTTTGCAACTGAATCTCTTCTCAAAGAAAATGAAGCTGAACATCATGGTGCGGGCGACATCATCCTGCTCAAATCTACAACTTAAGTATAATAACATTGTAAGTAACAATTAATTATTAATAATTATAATAAATAAATTAGTTTACTTACTTTAAACCATTCAGCGATATCCGCCGACGCTGGTAGGACGATGAAGGTGCATCACCCCCCCCCATTAGGGCCACGAGGCCTACGACGACCTCGAGCTGGTGGTGGTACAGCATCTACCATGGCTGGTGCAGGTGGTGGTGCTGTCGCGGGAGGCGGCGGCGGCGGCGACCGAGGTAAACCTGTGCGATAAACCCTAGAACGAGCACGCGACATCTACATATATAAATGTTGATTAGTGATGTCAACCAATAATATAATATAAATTAATAGAAAAAGATGATATATATATATATATATATTACACATTAATCATCGATATCATCAGAATAATAATCGATTGAGTTGTTTTCTTCTTCACAACTATTCTCATCTTCCGCATCATCTGGTTCAACATCAACACTTTCTTCAGCCAGACCTTGTGCAACGACTAAATTTTCATCTTCAAGTGTTTGACCCACAACTTCAACTATTAGAGAATCATCCTCTTGATAAAAATTACCTAATACAAATCTTGTAGTATCATTATCCTCTGTCATTGGATCAATCCTCAATCATGCCTTAGTCTTACACACTGCCCGCCATTCCGATCTATCTCTTCGTCTGCCTGGATATTTTGCATAATATACTTATTGTGCTTGTGATGCTAAAATAAAAGGCTCGTTCGACGCTAACTTTGATTTGAAATTAACATCAACAAGCTTATACTTTGGATGAATTTATCTCCCTCGAGATGATGTGCCAAACCAGTGACATTTGAATATCACTATTTTTTTGCACCCAACATATTGAAGCTCAAGTACTTCCTCAAGCAGTGCGTAGAAATCACAATCACAATCAATCCAAGTGGAGCCTTTGACACAAAGACCGATATTCATTGTCTTCTTCATGGTTGAGTACTCCTTTGTATAAAATTTATATCCATTCACAAAGTATCCATTATAGCATAAGACTAGTCGTGACGGTCCACATGCTAACTCGAGTAATTTGTTGTCTATTTCTTGAATATGTTCACTCGACCAAGTTTTGAACCAATTTAGAAATTTTGTGCTACATTTATCTTGTAATTCTTCCTCAGATATATTCGGTGTTTGTGTACGAATTTTCATGTCAAATTTTTGAATGAAAGGATCAACCTTGGGGCAATTCATCAGTACATATAATTGTGCAAGATGGTACTCATCTTCAGTTAAATATCTCGGTGGACGTGAGCCCAAATCACGACCAGAAAAACAAAATATTGGTAGACAATCTACAGCGTTCACATTTTCTCCACCATCATTTCGGGGAAGACGAGTCAACCTTGTGTGCACATTGGACTTGAAATAGAAATAACAAAAAGTTGATATCTCTTGAATTATATAAGCTTCACTTATTGAACCTTCTACTGCAGCTGTATTTTTTATTTTCCTTTTTAACCTCTGCATATACCTCTCGAATAAATACATCTATCGATATTGAACCGGACCACCAACTCTTGCCTCGTATGCTAAGTGAACCGGTAGATACTCCATCGAATCAAAAAATCTAGGTGGAAATATCTGCTCTAATTTGCAAAGAATTTCTACAATATTTTTTCTAGCTTTTCCATATCTTCGATACGAAGGGCATTGACGTAGATATCTCTGAAGAATAAACTAAGCTCGGTTAACGAATCCCAAATTTTGTCTGGTAAAATATCGCGGAATGCAATAAGGAATAGTCTCTGCATGAACACATGACAATCATGACTTTTCATTCCTGATATTTTACCTTCGTCTACATTGACGCATCAAGCTAAATTAGATGCATAGCCATCTGGTAATTTGAGATCTTTTATCCACTGGCAAATATCTTTTTGTTGTTGCTTACTGAGAACATAAGAGGTTTTTGGTTTCACTTGTTTGCCGTTCACCTCCTGTAGATCTAAATCTGGACGTTTGCAATATACTTTTAAGTCCATTCTTGCCTTCACATTATTTTTATTTTTCCTGCAAAACCCATCACTGTATTAAAAATGTTCTCAAACACATTCTTTTCAATGTGCATCACATCCAAATTGTGCCGAACTAGTAATGAGATCCAGTAAGATAGTTCCCAGAATATATTTTTTTGACCCAATTGTGTCTTTCTCCGAAACCACTAATTATGTCAACCTCTCCGAATGTGATATCCGGTAACACAGAAACCCAAGATAACATTTGATTATCAGACAAAAGCGGAGGTGGTCCATCTTTTTCCACTCCGCCCCTGATGAATTTATCTCTATTTCTCCAGTATGGATGATCAAGTGGAAAAAATTGACGATGACAGTCAAAGTATGAAATCTTTCGTTCATGTCGAAGACTGAATGCTTTTGTTCGTTCCATACAATACGGACAACCAAGCCTCCCGTGTGTCCTCCAACCAGACAACATAGCATATGCCGGGAAGTCACTAATTGTCCACAACAATTCAGCCCTTAAGTTGAAATTTCTTTTTTGATGAATATCATAAGTGATGACTCCGTCGTTCCACAAGTTCTTTAAATAGTCAATTAACGGTTGAAGGAACACATCCAATTCTTTTCTTGGTCCCCTTGGTCCTGGGATTACCATACTAAAAAATATGAAATCATCTTTCATGCACATCGACGACGACAAATTGTAGACTGTGAGGAGCAACGGCCAAACAGAATATGAAGTGGATGATTGACCGAATGGATTGAACCCATCAGTACATAACCTTAGTCTGACATTTCTAGGATCACTTGCAAATGATGGATAACATCGATCAAGATGTTTCCATGCTTCACTATCAGACGGGTGAGTCATAACATTCAAATCACGACTCTTAGCAAGCCATATCATATGTTGGGCTATTTTTTAAGACATGAACAACCGCTTCAATCTAGGAATTATTGGGAAATACCGAAGAACCTTAAACGGTATATCTTTCTGCCTACTCGAAGATTTCTCTTTGTACCATGGATGTTCACATGTTGGACACTGGGTCAAGTCTACGTATTCACTGTAATAGAGAATGCAGTTGTTTTGACATGCATGAATTTTCTGATACCCTAGACCAAGTCTCTATCATCTTTTTCCTCTTATAGAAATTGTCCTCCAGTTTGTTATCTTTAGGCAACGCTTTGTGAAACAGCTCGGAAAATCAATTATATGCTATCCCAGTTACGTTGCAGTCAGACTTAATGTTTAACATTTGAGTCATTATTGACAACTTTGAATATTCATCACAGCCTTCATACAATGGTTCATCTGCAGCTTTCAGTAAATCATAAAATTGTGCTGCTTCTGGATTTGATAACTCTATTTGAATTTCTGGTTCTACTTGTGGCTCGCACTCTATATCCATTGTCACTTCAGTACTTGACGACTGACCTCCTAATTCTGTGTGAGGCATTGACATCCTTTGGAATTCACGATCGCCTAGAGCATCCAAGACCATCTTTCGATACGGCTGCTCAACGGATGTTGTATGAGTTGCGGATGAAGATCCAATATTAGACGACTGACCTCCTAATTCATACGATGACATGCCTATGAATGACTCCCCGTGTGAAATCCATCGATAGTAACGATTCATGAAACCATTTATGTATAGGTGCAATGTCACTGCCTATCGGTCTAGAAAAACAAGTTGACACACCGACGACACGGACATCTGATTTTGTCAACACTGACAAATTGCAGATTTGAATATGCGAAGTTCAAAAATTCCTGAACACCTCTCTTGAATTCTTCAAGTAAACCTTCACGGTACATCCAACTACGATCTTCCGTCATGATTCTGTACGTGATATATCACAATAATTACTTCTTTAGAAATATTCATAGGCGGGGTGGTCCTATTCAATTCGGGAATCAAATTATTCTACTTGCATTTAAATATTCTTTTTAACATTCAATTTCAATCGAAATTTTGGCAGTATTTCCCTACAGTTCTCCAAGTATGCATATCATCTGGGCGCATACTTGGAGAATAAGGGATATCTGCTAGAATTTCAAATTGAAATGAATGTTAAAAAATATATTTAATTGCAAGTAAAATAATTTTGATCCCAAATTGTCCGATTAAGGATAATTCAAAAATCGTAAAGAATCTATAAGTTTTGTACTTCTTATAGATGACGATACGATCTTTGAACGGGTCTAAGGTATTGTAAAAATTTTTATGATCCAATGGTTGATAAGTTCGTGTCACTTTATCAACTCGTGAATCATAATATTATTTTCAATTTCAATTCTAAAATTATACGAACAAATTTAAATATTCACCGTAGCTATATCAAACCATTAATGTTCATTAAAGAAATAATTTAGCATCAACTTGTTAATTTATTGACATAAACAAAATTGCAACTTAAATTGCAATTTGTTAAGTTATAGCTATCATGCAGTTTAACTGCCAATTAAAATTGCATATTAATTAATTAATTAAAGTAAGTAAGTTGTTATTGTACTAAAATGAAAATACACATGATTTAGCAACCTACATAGGCATTGTAATCCCTTAACAGTATTAACCTGTGTAGAGCAACGAATTTTTCTCACAATAGATGCTTACCTATCTCTACTATTTAATTTTTCTCTACACTTTATAAAACTGGTAGAGACATGAATAACTAACATGAAAGTAAATAAAATATGTTAGAAGAATGATGATATATTAGGAAATTGAGTTGCCAACATGAATTCTGAACCAAGTAAAATTAAGCATTCAGATAGAAAAATGTATACCTTGCATATTCGAAGTTTACAAGTGTTTCTCTTCCAACCCTGCATAAATTTAATAAAATTTATTAAAACTAACATAAAGAAGAAGAAGAAAAAAACTAATGCATATTTATTTTCTTCAAATATGAATTCTGATCCAGCACACTTTTTCTACTAAGAAACTAATGCATATTTGTTTTCTTTAAACATTTCTAATTGAAAACTTTCATCATTAAGCAACTTGTCTGATAGATAAGAGGTTCATTGAAGGATTACCAATTTACTCATCATCTAATTAACATATGAGTAGCTAAAAGTCTCATGAAGTAACAGCTCAAGAATGAAACCATAAATGATGTGACTTCCACATAAATGATGTGTGACAATATTACTAAAATTTTACACTGTTAAATTTTATTTTTCAAAATAAAAGGAAAAGAAAAAAAACCCAAATGAACATAGAAACAATCAATATTACCAAATGATGTGTGACTTCCACTAATATACTACTTTATACACTCTTGGATCCAATCAACTTCATAGTATAGTTGAAATTTGATTGAGTTTTTGAATATCTACTTAAACATAGAAACAACAAGGCTCATGAGCTCAAAAAAGTCGTTGACTCTTTTTGATTTAGAGAAATCATAGAGTCATTAATCGTCTCAACTATATTTAGAGTGAGACCTAATATAACTCTTTGTTGCAAATATTACAAATTATTGGTACTTGTTATAAGTTTAAGATAAATTGCATCAACAATCGCAGCAATATGGTCACTTGTATTCAAAATTAAGTTATCATATGGAATTTAGACTATTCCATAACCATCACCAGGATCAGCTATCACTACTAGAAAAATGGGCATCAGCAACGGCCGAGCCGTTGCAATAGCGCCGTGACAGAAAGTCGCGTTGCTGATGACTTAGCAACGGATCAGCAACGGCCGCTCGGGCCGTCGCTAAAAATATTATCAGCGACGGTTTTGCCACAGACCCGCAGCCGTTGCTGATAACATTAATAGCAACGGCCACGAGTCCGTAGCAACGCCGTTAGTAAAACCCCGTCGCTAAGCCGTTGCTGTAGGTCATCAGCAACGACTTTCGATACACTTTTAGCAACGGCTTTCCCACGGACGGCCGTGGGAAAGCCGTTGCAGATGATGTTCACCTGTAAACAGAAAAATTTACAATTTTTAATTTCCATTGATACATTGATACATTATCTGATACATAACTCACACACCCATACCCTCATACACACATTCATTCACACATCACAAACACACCAAGATATACATCAAAAAAATTATATTTATATTGATAATTATCCACGATAGTATAAAAACAATTCAAATGCAAAATTGAAGTATCAATATCCAAACAAAATAAGTTAAACAAGTTCAATATCTCAGTAACAAGTTCAATATCCAAACAAAAAATCTCACGATGACGATGGAGGATGGTCTGGATCATATGGCGGGGTCTGGAGTGCTTGAGTGTACACCAGCGTGGACTGACTCGAGGACGATGGATTAGATGATGCTGAAGAGATGCCTGCTGCGGGATGACCTGACATGTTGCGTAGCATAGCATGCATCTCCTCCATCATCTGACTCTGACGCGCGACCGTCTCCTCTAGAGTCCTTATTCTGCTACTATGATCATAACTGGATCTAGAGGTGGACGGCCGCTCACCAGCGACCGGAGGGGTCGGTGCCCCAAGTGGCCCTAGCACGGCTCGCGCATGACCACTATCTGCGAAGCCATATACGCGGCCATGGTCCCAGCCACCTGCGGCCTCGACCCACGATGCTGCGTCAAAGTCCTCGGGGGTACCCCCGCGCTGTACCACCGTCTGGCTGTAGGTCTCCTACTCGAGTTTGATTTTTTGTTTAATATTTATCATAAAACTTAAATTATAAATATATAATGAATAACTTAAACAAATATATAATTACCATAATGTATGCAGCGCGGTTGTGGATGTACTCCCCCGTCCCATGTGCTCGACGGTGAGTCCGCTCAAACACCGCCATCGGGGAGGGTCGCTGGACACTCCCGTCATCCGACACCGTCGTCTACATTTACAAAACAAATACATTAATTAGTACACATAATAACAAATAAAATATATAATTAAACGATATACTTACCATACGGTTTGCGTGCACTGCAAATGCAACAGAGCCGCTGGTGTGACGCGCTGCTCCCCCCGACATGCGATTTCTAGCCGCATTCCGAGAAACCTCCTGCCATCGATCCGTCGACCATATCCCCACGAGCTGGTCCCATATATCCGGAGTAATCCAACCGGGGCCGTATCCCCGAGTCTCCGCGATGTTAGTGGTCCCAACTCGGGCCATCGCTTGGGACCGAGCCTGCCCCAGCTGCCCGTTGTACCTTGCCCGGGAAATAGACTCCCAGGCAGCGTAAATGAAGGGCCTCTAGTCCTCGGCCCATGTATAGCGAGCCTGCAAAATAATAATATCAGTACCAATATTAATATATCATCATGCATGTAAAAAAAAAATAATACGTGCCTCAAACTCGCGCCATAACATGACGACGTGCTCGCTAGGCACGTGAGACCACGTAGGCCATGCCCCGTGCATGTATCGTCGAATAGTAGAAGAAATTCTCCTCGACACTTCTTCTTGCTCGAACCTGCACAACAAAAATAAATTTTAATATTATATTATGATATAATGAATTTGTAATGATTCATAATTCATGATATATTACCGCTCCCCAATCAAGCTAATCAATCTACGTGACTCTGTGGCTGGTGGAGGCTGCCACCTGTTCGGACCGCGTGGCCGCCTGCGTCTGGATGTACTAGCCTCGGCAGTATCATCCTCATGAGGATCAGCAACAGGAGGATCAGCATCATGAGTAAGTGCTGGAGTCTCACCGATCGGAGACTCCGAAGCTCTCCTGCGTCGATAACCACGACCAGACATATCTGTCGAACATACATATAATCAGATTATTGTATAAATAGTAGAGATATATTTAATAAAATATATACTTTGCAATTATTCCTCATCATCTGAATAATAGTCTTCGAATTCTTCTTCTTCCTCCTCTTCTTCCTCTTCTTCATCTTCTTCATCTCCAGCTTCCTCAATTTCATGATCGTCATCATCAGCATATTCAACTTCTAATTGAATTGACGTTGTGTCTGCATCCTCGAGTATTGGAATAATACGATCCACAGCAGAAAGATCATCTTCTTGATAGAAACCAGGAGGATCATTTTCTCCTACTATCGGATCAATTTTTCCTCTACCTTTTGTCTTACAGACTACACGCCAATCCGCTCTATCTTTATTTCAAGCCGGATACTTCGCGTAATATACTTGTTCGGCTTGTGATGCCAATATAAAAGGCTCATTTGCTGCCAATTTCGATTTATAATTAACCTCAACAAGTTTGTATTTTGGATGAACTTTCATGCCCCTTTCTGTTGTATCGAACCAATGACATCTAAATACGATCACCGATTTCAAGCCGAAGTAGTGCAACTCTATCACTTCTTCCACCAGTCCATAAAAATCCATATCACATTCAACATAGGTTGTCCCTTTCACGCAGACCCCAGCATTCATCGTCTTCTTTGCAAATGAATATTCAACCGTGTGAAATTTATACCCGTTAACAAAATATCCGCTATAGCACGACACAAGTCGCGACGGTCCACTAACAAACTCAAATATTCTTTCATCTATTTCAGCTCTGTGATCTTTGCTGTAAGTCTGAATCCAAGTAGGAAAATCACGATTCCGTAATCTCTCCAATTCTTGATCGTTGTGAATAGAGTATTTTTGCACCATCTCAATGTCAAATATTTCAATGAATTGTTCAATCTCTGGACAATTGAGTAATACATACAAGTGTGTCAAATGATACTCTTCATCGCTTAAGTGTCGAGATGGACGAGAACCAAAAGCACGACCAGAGTGACAAAATATATTTAAACGTCCATCTGAATGTCGAACACCCCCGTCGTCGTTACGTGGAAGACCATCAAATCTTGTCTGTACTGTCGATTCAAAGTAAAATGAGCAGAATGTTGAAATTTCTTGGATGATATACTATTCAGATATTGATCCTTCAACAGCTGCGGTGTTCTTTACTTTTTTCTTCAGACGATTCATGTATCTTTCAAATAAGTACATCCAACGATATTGAACGGGGCCACCAACTCGTGCCTCGTATGCCAAGTGTATCGGTAGATGCTCCATCGAGTCAAAAAATGCAGGAGGGAAAAATTGCTCCAGCTTGCATATGATTTCAACAATATTTTTTTCAAGTGTTGACATATCTTCGACTCGAAGGACATTTGCACAGATGCTTCTAAAAAACATACTTAATTCAGTCAACGGACCCCAAATATTATCAGGTAGAAGATCTCGAAATGCGATCGGAAGTAATCTCTGCATGAATTCATGACAATCATGGCTCTTCATCCCTGATATTTTGCAATCATCGACGTTCACACATCGAGATAAGTTTGAAGCATATCCATCGGGTAATCTGAGTTCTTTTACCCATTGACAAACATCTTTGATCTGTTGTTTATTTAACACATATAGGGCCTTCGGTTTCAGATATCGTCCGTTGACCTCTTGTAACTCCAACTCTGGTCTTTTACAAAGTATTTTCTGATCATGTCGGGCTTTGACATTATCTTTAGTTTTTCCAGAAATATCCATCAAAGTGTTGAAAATATTATCAAACACATTTTTTTCAATGTGCATGACATCTAAATTATGTCGAATCAATAATGAACTCCAATAGGGCAATTCCCAAAAGATACTTTTTTTCACCCAGATGTGTGTTTGGCCAAAACCTGACACTCTTTCATTGCGACCAAATACTATATCTGGAAGTGCTGAAACACGTGCTAACATTTGTTCACCAGACAACATCGGTGGTGGCCCATCTCTTTCGACTCTGCCCTTAGTAAATTTATTACGATTCCTTCGATACTGGTGATTAACCGGTAGGAATCGACGATGACAATCAAAGAATGAGATTTTTCGTCCGTTCTGAAGACTGATTGATTTAGAGTGTTCCATACAATACGGGCAAGAGAGTCGGCCGTGAGTGCTCCAACCCGACAACATGCCGTACGCGGGGAAATCATTGATTGTCCACAAGACCGCGGCCTTTAAATTGAAGTTTTGCTTCCGATGACAATCATAAGTGACAGCTCCCTCAGTCCACAATGTTTTCAATTCATCTATCAAGGGTCTGAGAAATATGTCAATTTCTTTTCGCGGACCCTTAGGACCCGGAATAATCATCGAAAGATAAATAAATTCATCTTTCATGCACATTGACGGTGGCAAATTATAAACTGTCAGCAGCACTGGTCAAACTGAATAAGGAGTTGCAGAATGTCCAAACGGATTAAAACCATCTGTGCACAATCCCAATCTGATATTTCTAGTATCCCTAGCAAATGAAGGATAACATGTATCCAAATGTTTCCATGCTTCACTGTCAGATGGATGAGTCATTACTGTATCATCACGACTTCTTGCATGCCAACTCATGTAGGGGGCTGTCTTTTCCGACATGAATAATCTTTGAAGCCTCGGTGTTAGTGGAAAATACCGAAGCACCTTAAACGGGATATTTTTCTGTCGGACCGATTTCTTCTCCTTGTAACGAGGGTGTTGACATACAGGGCATTTATCCAACTGCACATTTTCTTTATAATATAAAATGCAGTTATTTTGGCACGCGTGTATTTTTTCGTACCCAAGCCCCAATTTTCTCATTAGCTTTTTAGTCTTATAAAAAGTAGGCTCAAACTTGTTATCAGTAGGCAGCATTCCATTAATCAATCCAGCAATCCGATCATACGCAACTCCGCTGATATTACAATCGGCCTTGATGTTTAAGAGCTGTGTCATTGCTGAAAACCTAGTGTATTTAGGACAATTCTCATACAAAGGTTCATCGGCAGCTTTCAACATCTCGTAAAATTCTGCAGCTTCTTTATTCGGTAATTCAATCTCTACCGCAGCCCCTACTTCTGTGATATCAACCGCTGTAGTATCTGGTGGGACTGATGTCTGAAGAACTGGCCGATCAACATTATCATTCAGGCGGAATTGACCCCCAAGACTATCAAGTATCATAGTTCTATAGGGATTACATTGACTGGATGAAGAAGCACCAGCAGAGGAAGATTCACCATATGTCTGAACGACAGGATTGCTCGACGTCCCGACTTCGCGTGACTCCCCGTGACAAGTCCATAGAAAATATCTTGGTGCAAATCCTTTGGTATATAGATGCAGAGTGACAGTCTCCCGATCCAAATATCGTCCATTTGAACAAATGCGGCACGGACATCGGATTTGATCACCCATGCTAACGAAATTCCGATTCGAATAGGCAAAATTTAGGAAGTACGTTACGCCTAATCGAAACTCATTCGTTAAAGCTCCACGATCAAGACGTCGGTACATCCAACTTCGATCAACCGACATGATTCTGTCAATCAATGACAATTTCTCTGGTTAATGTCTTTAGGTGAGATTGTCCTATTCCATTCGGGATTTATGTTATTCGTACTGCACTTACGTTTTTATTTTAACTGTTAACTAATTATTCTAAATTTCGGCAGCATCTCCCTACAGTTCTCCGAATACGCATATCATCTGGGCGCGTATCGGAGAACAAGAGAGATGTTGCCGAAATTTAGAATAATTAGTTAACAGTTAAAATAAAAACGTAAGTGCAGTACAAATAACTATATTTCCAAATTGTCCAATCAGGGACAATTCAAGAATTGTACGTCGTATAAAAGATCGATCATCTACTTCTTTTACACGAACATACAATCCCCGAACGGATCTAAGGTTTTGCTAAATCATATCCGACTCGTCGATGCGTACGCGAAACATATCAACTCGTCGGATGGATGATTATTTTCTAAATGTTTCGAGACAATTCGAGTCCATATTGGACGATTTCGGCGCGCGTCCGAAGTGGACGATTCCGGCGCGCGTCCGAAGTGGACGATTCCGGCGCGCGTCCGAAGCTAGTGGACGATTCCGGCGCGAGTCCGAATTGGATGATTCCGGCGCGCGTCCGAAGTGGACGATTCCGGCGCGAGTCCGAATTGGACGATTCCGGCGCGCGTCCGAAGTGGACGATTCCGGCGCGAGTCCGAATTGGACGATTCCGGCGCGCGTCCGAAGTGGATAATTCCGAAATTAATCTAAACCCTAAAAATTATTCTAAAAAATTAATTAATTAATCTAAATAATTAATTAACAATTAAAAAACTATTAAAAACAATAATAAAATAATATTAAACTACAAATTCCGGCGCCGGAGTTAGGTGGACTCCGGCGCCGGCGTACACTGGCCGGACACACTGTCCGGCCAATGTACAAGGTCCGGCGCCGGCCATCGGCCGACCGCCGGCCGAAACCCTATTTTTAGGGTTTCGGTCAGAATTTCTATCGGAATGTGTCGGAGGGCAACGGGAAGAGACGACAGTCGGAGGGCACATACCTGACAGCGTCGGCAGCAGCGGGAGGCGTCGTCGGCGTCCGCAGCGGCGGCGAGAGGAAGGAGAGGAGGCGGCGGCGGCAGCAGCGGGAGGAAGAAGGGGGGCGGGCGCGATCTGCGACCTATATAAACTTATCAGCAACGGCTCACTCGCCTGTTAGAAAGCCGTTGCTAATAAGTTATCATCAGCAACGGCTCACTTATCCGTTAGCAAGCCGTTGCTGATAATTAAAATATCAGCAACGGCTCGCCTTTCCGTCAGAAAGCCGTTGCTGATAATTAAAATAATCTGCAACGGCTCGGGTTTCCGTTAGAACGCCGTTGCAGATACAAATATCTGCAACGGCTCGGGCGACCGTAAGAATGCTGTTGCAAATAGCAACGGCTTGAGCGGCCGTTGCTGATAGTCGTTGCTGAAGACCAAGTTTCTAGTAGTGTATCTTTCCGTCACCGATTGATAATATCCAATCCGAAAAACTTTCCGAATCATCTGTATTGTCATCGGAGTTGTTTACAGTGAGACACATATTTTTCGTTAGTTTTAAAACTTCATAATCGTCCCATAAGTAAGACGAATTAAGTGCCGCATTAACAATATAATGTCTACTTTCCTTAGGAATGACATGTAAAATTTGTCTGAAGTCTTCTCCAAATACTACAGTCTTACCTCCAAAAGGATGATCATTGTTGTTTGAATTCTTAAAACGCATAACATCACGCAATGTTCTATCAATCGTTTTAAAACAATATCTAAAATTAAGAGAATTAGACTATTAGATTTGTATTTAATGAAATTTAATAAATATATAAATTAAATATATAACTAAATAATACCTATTCATCATTGGAGCTTCGTCCCAAATAATTAAATTTGTTCTCACAAAAAAATCAGCCAATGGAGAACCTTGTTTAATATTGCAAGTTGAATCCTCATCAAGATTAAGAGAGACCGCAAATCGAGAATGCACTATTCTTCCACTAGGTAATAGTAAAGATGCTATTCCATTGGACGCAACTATTAAAACAATTTCCCCTTCGGATCGAAGTGCAGATGCAAGAGTTTTCCAAATAAATATTTTCGGTTCCACCATAGCCGTAGACAAAAAAATATCTTCATTTTTTCTTTTAACAACATCCAATATTTTATCATAAACTTGTATCTGTTCTGAAGTTAGGCGTTGAATTTGTTCTTGATTTTCCTCTCTCAATCTCCTCCGATTGTAGCACGACTCCTGAGCAATCAAGTGATTGTTAATGTTTGTAGATGATCGAGATGATTTTGGCATTGTAGCAAAGTCATCCAAACTTTTATCACATTCTTTTAGAATTAAATCAATTTTCTCTAAATAATCATCTTTGAGTTCATCATCAGTAATGACAACATCTAAAATTCAAAAATATATAAATTTAATATATTAATTGGTAATAAAAAAAATAACAATAAATATATATAACAAAATATAGCTTTCATACCTTCCGTTTGTAACACTTGCTTTATCAAATAAGGTATATCTTTAGTTAATAATTTCCAAGTCTTCCCCAAACGAATTTTGGTCTAAACATCGAGTTCGATAATAATAATGTAGCAAATAATTTTTTAAGAAAAAAACCTGATCCCTATGTACTTGCTTCTTTAATTGCTTCTACATATTATTTGTCATCGTCAATCAACCCTAAATTATAGCATGCATCTCTGAAAGTTGGATAAACTTTACCATTGACTGTTCTAATATCATCGAAAGACGTTGTACCCCTGACCACGTCCAGTAGAATTCTCAAATAGTATAACTCACCCATTCCTGGGAGAACAATGAATATTCTTCCACTCGAAATTGAGTCCAACATCTAATGTCTTGCTTCCATGTAAACAACAAAGGAAATTCAACATATGTTAAACTTCTTGCCTCTGGGAAATATTCGTTAGCTTTGAACCAAGCTAAAAATTGAGACTCATTAATTATTGGTCGATTTATCACTTCAGATATTGGATCGCCATCATTGAAAATTACAGTCTGTTCATTTGGAAGATGAAACGACAATCGTTGCACAAATAAATATTTGTAATGAATGTCGAAACTAAAAATTCTCCATATTGCTTCATAGGGAGAGATATACTGGCAATCATAAAATATTTTGATATTATCAACAAGAGCTTGATTTTTTTCTTTTAATATCATCCAATATTGTATCATAAACTTGTCTATGTTCCGAAGTTAGGTGTTGAACTTCTTTATTTTCCTATGTCAATCTTCTCTGATTGTAGCGTGACTCCCCAATAATTAAGCGATTGTTAATGTTTGTAGATGCTCCTAGAAGATGATTTTAACATTGTAGGAAAGCCATTCAAACTCTTGCCACATGCTCGTAGAATTAAATTAATTTTCTTCAAACAATCATCTTTGAGTTCATAATTAGTAATGACAACATCTGAAATTAAAAAATATATAAATTAAATATATTAATTGGTAAGAAAAAATAATACACCATGAAACATACTATA
This sequence comes from Canna indica, assembly GCA_034359265.1. NCBI lineage: Eukaryota > Viridiplantae > Streptophyta > Magnoliopsida > Zingiberales > Cannaceae > Canna > Canna indica. Next base: position 54,729,857 of record CP136896.1, read on the forward strand.
TATATATATAACAGAGATATAGCTTTCGTACATTCTGTTGTAACACTTGTTTTATCAAATAAGGTATATCTTCATTTAATAATTTTCAAGTATCCTCCCAAACGAATTTTAGTCTAGACATCGAGTTTGACAATAACAATATAGCAAACAATTTTCTAAGAAAAAAATATGATTCTCGTGCACTTGCTTCTTTAATTGCATCTACATAATTTTTGTCATCGTCAATCAACCCTAAAGTATAGCATGTATATGTGAAAGTTGGATAAACTTTACCATTGATAGTTCTAATATCCTCGAAAGATGTGGACCCCTGACCACGTTCAATAAAATTCTCAAATAGTATAACTCACTCATTCTTGAGGGAACAAATTAAGAATATTCTTCATATCGAAAATTGTCTTGTCTCTTTTCGAGTCCAACGTCTAATGTCTTATTTTCATGCAAACAACAAAGGAAATTCAACACATGTTAAGCTTATTGCCTTTGAGAAATATTTGTTGGCTTTGAACCAAGCTAAAAATTGAGAATCATTAATTGTTGATCGATTTTCCACTTCAGATATTGAATCGTCATCATTAAAAACTATAGTGTGTTTATTTAGAAAATGAAACGACAACCGTTGCACAGATGGATATTTGTAATGAATGTCGAAATTGAAAATTCTCTAGATCACTTCACACGATGAGATATACCTGCAATCATAAAATATTTTGATCTCATCAATAGGTGCATGTATTTCAGACTGTGATGCTGAGTCAACAAATGTGGCAGTGACACGATCATGACCTTTATTCACATATTTGAAAAGATATTTAATTGATCTTGATTTATTACAACATTCGACATTAACAAATCCATGTGCAGCACCACATGGGCCATGTATCATTAAATCCATGACCGATTCATAGCAATGAGGATTAGTCGATTTCGAAGAGACACTCGCTGACCCTTTTGGTGGTTTTTAAATTTGTCTTTTTTCTTCTCCAGATTCTTCTAGGATCGCCCTTGGTATGCTACCTCTCTACTTTCAATGTTATTTGGAATTTGTATGAGAGAATTTAAAGAAATGGATATATGGTGATAGATATAGAGTTAAAGAGACGAGATATTGGAATTTGATCTGCTACATCTACACCTATATATTGTGTATATATTAACAAATATTTAACTAAAATTTAAAATAAATTAAACAATACAATAAATAGATAATTAATTAATTATTTTGTATTTTTATAAAATAATAATTTTATGATAGTTTAATAATATTTTCATAAGATATATATTATCTATGATATATATAGGCAACATCTTGTATGTTTCCTAGAGGTCTGAGATTCAAATCCTAGTATGATCACCTATTGTGACTTTCTATCTTTGTAAAAATATATATATTGATAGAGACATAGTCGTATTTCTTACGATCCGTATTTTGATGAAATAATATTTTATGATATTTTAATAATATATTTTTTAAAAAAATAGATTTGTTTGATAATTTATTAGTATTTTCTAAGATATATTGTGTAGACATAAAAAATAATAAAATAAAATATTACACATTTTAATAAATCTAATAAAGAGAAACATGGTTAAATTATTTGTATTTTCTATAAAATAATATATTTCTAAAAAAATTTAATCATGTTATCATAAGATATATTATGAATAAGAAGAAGCTAAAATATATTCACGTTTGATAGTGTATACCAATAAAATTTTCATAATTAAATCATTCTTATTTTTATAAAATAATATATTTTAAAATCAAATTTAATTTTGATATAAAAAATACAACATAAATAATGTTATAAATTCAATTTTTTAATAAATCCAATTTTTTATGCTTAGTTGTTATATGAGTAGTTGAGAATTTATTTTTATGATTAATATATGTTTTAAGTATTTATTACTATATGTAATTATATTTTGATAAAATAATATTTTTATCATAATTTATTAAAAAATTACTATATGTACGTAATTTACTGGACTAAATGTTACTATATGTAATCGTATCAAAATAAAATAATATTTTTATCAGCTTTATTAATTGCTCCCTACAGTTGTTTCTTAAATTTTAACCTCTCTTTTGATATTTAATTTTTAAACAATGTACTCTTAACCAAGTCTGCTGTTATTTTTGAATTTATTTTTATTTTTTTCAAAAAAAATTATTTCTCCATTTTAATTAAATACCCTTTTTTCCCTCTCCTCTAATTAATTGTGATTTAATTAAATATCATCATCTCTCTACCTAAGAAAATATATGAGTTTGTTACTAATGCACTATTTAATATTTTTGTATTATTAAATATTAAGAGTATAAATTGCCATTTGGCATAGTTTTTATCATGACATTGATAAGAAGGCTAAATTGCTTATATATATGAATGATTTTTTAACTTTGAAGGGTTTCACATTTGGAGATGGCCATAAATTCCAATTTTAAGGGTCTTTGAATATGTAAGGGTGACTTGGATAATCAATTCTTAATCTCAATTTAGCATCAGACGCTGAAAAGAAGCCACTTACTATTAAAAAGCTTAAGATAAGTTAGATTTGGGTAATAACAAACTTAGAACTTCATTGGCGCTGTTTTTTTTTTTTCTTATTAAAGAAAATGTAATGGATGCATTACATTTGACCCATTAAACCTTACAAAATTACAGTTAGATCTTGTAACTTGATATATATATATATATATATAATAATGCAAAGTCATCTGGTGAATAACCGAAAGAAATCTATTTTTGTTAAAATCTTTGGTAAATACCTTTGTAATTGCTACTTAGGTTAAACAATGAGAATGCAAATTATTTCTTACTCCAATTTTTCTTCAATAAAGTGATGATCAAGCTTAATGTATTTAGTTTGGTCATGTTGATAGGGTCCTTCTGGACACAAATAGAGCTTAGATAAAAGATTTTTTAACCACAATAACTCATATACTCTTTCATATAGGATATTTTGCTTTAGCACTAAAACAATTTACAACTTCCTACCATGTAATTAAATTCCCTCCAACAAATATGCAATAGCTAGATATGGAACAACAATCATACAATGCACTTACCCAACAACATTTATATATCCTTCCATTCTTAAATTACCTTGTCTAAAGAATAGCAAGCCACGACCAGGACAATGATTTTAACGAGACATAATCATGCATAGGCCGAGCGCCCTGATGGGTGGAACTTAATGTACTATCAATTTCTATTCATTCAATAATATTGTCTTCCCTTTTCCATGTCTACTTGTGTCCAAATAAATTACAGTTGTCTCATAGCACATGACGAAAGAATTCTTACGATCTTGCGATAGGAACACCACCCTACGACGATAGCAACTTCCATCTTGCATGGTGCATATATCCTTCTTGACCTCATGCATGGTCTTGCCTTACGCTCCCCAGTAGCTCAGCTTGACCCCAAGCGTGATCCTCAACCTAAATACGATCTCCGACTTTAAATGAGACCGGGTCCGGCTCTAAGTGAGTTCGGAACTTACTTACGGCCTTAGCACCCCTGAAGACCTCCCTCAACCACGACGTTCTGAGAGTCCTCCTCAACCTTAAATGCAACTTTGACTCTAAATGAGATCGGTTCGTTCTAGATGAGCGTGACCCCAGATGCATTTCTACCTTACGCTCGCTAAGAGCTTGACTTAACACCAAGCATGGTCCTTGGCCCTAAATGCGGCCTCTGACTCTAAATGAGCTCAGAACTTACTTACGACCTCAGCACCCTTGAAGACCTCCTTAGCCTTGGCGTTCTCATAATCCTCATCGGTCCTAAATGCAACCTCTGGCTCTAAATGAGATTGGATACCTCTAAATGAGCGCAATCGCAGGCACGATCATGCCTTATGCTCCTCACGAGCTCCGCTTGACCCCAAGCATGGTCCTTGACCCAAAATGCGTCATCCGGCTCTAAATGAGACTGGCTCCAGTTCTAAATGAGCTCGGAACTTACTTACGACCTTAATGCCCTTGAAGAACTCCTCAACTCGGCGTTCTTCTATGTTGGGATGGGAAGAAGAACCACAATGGAAAAAGTGATTTAAAAATTCAAAATATCCCTAAACCAATGATCAACTTTAGCAATCTTTAAGGAATTCAATCAACGAGTAGAAGGAGAAGATTTAGCTTATACTATGGATGTTATGGCTGCTCCTATCCCCGTTTCAAGACGCACACACGCACGTCCTCCAAGGAAAGTCCACACCAAGCGCCTCGCAACAAGGGGGCAACAAACACGGAGACTCGTTGTGGCTCAACGGAGAGGCAATCTCAACCCTGAAACGCACCAAGGTGAAGCCGACCCTTTCACCAAGAATCGAGCACCAAAAGGGAGGAAGAGAGGATGAGAAAACCACGAAACAAGGAGGGAGATGAAGGAATACCTCATTGTCCTTCTTGGACTCCTCCAAGAAGATGAAGTAGATGACACACCCAAGATGAAGAGACTTTCAATTGGCTTCACAAAATCGGAGAAGGAAGATTTAGATGGCCGACCACCCAAGGAGATGTAGATGAGTTCTTGGAGCTTTTCTTTTCAAGAAGTCTCTCAAGAATGCAATCCTAAACCTTCTCCAAGATGAGTAACAAATTTGCTTAACCCCCTTGAAGGATGTTAGACCATCTATTTATAAGGGGCATAAGTTGCCACCTAAGTAGACCCCCCTCCCTCTTTTTAAATTCTCTTCCTGGAATTTAAAATTTTGAGGTTTGCCTCCAAAACAATAATTTATATTTAATGAATTTATAAATAATTCAAAATTAATTAAATTCAACTAAATATAAACTTTAATTTATCTCTACAAATTAAATTCTTATCGATTATGATTTATCATGTGTCAATCCCTACGATTTAAGGATGCCCTACAAATTAGGGTTATCGAGGAACTCTTTTCTCGCTTATTCGTTCCTATAGGAAATATCTTTCCTACCATGTCCGTAAGCGAGATCTGTGATCGTGATGCAGCATGTCCATCCTAGTAGACATATAGTGCCGTATACAGACTTTATCTCATAAGATTCGTTACGAGGTTAGCATGTTGTGTGTGACCCATACCCATTGGGCTCCACACTAAGTCAGCAATGAGTTGTGCATAACGGAGAGTTGGATCCGATAGAACGACTTCTATTCGAATCTTATGAGCCACCACTAAAACCTCTTTAGTGTGGTCGTGAGAGACTCCACTCACAAGTCAAGATTGACGTCTAGCAACGTGTCATGACTACCTGAATAGTGTGAGGTTCAATTTACAAGAGATAGAACGTCCTTCAGCGATTAGTTACCGTGCAACTAAGTCACTCGATTACAATATCCCGAAGTCGGCTAGGGTATGAAAGAAGTGTCAAACCCTAATACCGATTCATATGTATTCCACCCGCCAAGATGTCGTCTCAATATTGAAATGTCAGAAACATCTTCCTGACTTTAATGTCTACTCTGACCATATATTCCCGAGTCGACACTTGTAGGGACACATAGGACATTATCTTCTCTCACTAGGAGTAACTGTATCCATGTTGGTTGCTCACCTACCTTCATGAATGCTTTCCCATGCCAGTAATACCCGACACATTACGCTAGGGTCACGTAGGAATAGAACCAAAGCAATGAGTTGTCACTCACAACGTAACCATGACAACCTTAGGTCCAAGGACTGTTTGCACCTACTGTCACCCGAGGGACATCCTATTGACACTCATGTAAGGATTTCATTCTGTGTTCCTCGTGTAGGTCCGTTCAGTGAACTCATTCCCTAATGAGCACCTGCACTTGTACATTAATGACGGCTCATAGGTAAGGCATGTACCAAGTGCACCAGTCTATCCGAAATCATCAATCCCCTAATTAGTGATCCTACGACTGGGAATATTTAGAAAATGGACATCGGCTCTAAGTTTAGGGTTGTCTTACGCTCCCCAAGCGAGCTCGGCTTGACCCCAAGCGTGCTCCTCGGCCCTAAATGCGGCCTATGCATCCATCTCTAAATGAGTTCGGAATCTACTCACGACCTTAGCGCCCTTGAAGGCCTCCTCAACCTCGACGTTCTCGGAGTCCTCCTCGGCTCTAAATGAGTCATCTAGCTCTAAATGAGACTGGCTCCAACTCTAAATGTGCTCAACATTTACTTACAGCCTTAGCACCCTTGAAGACCTCCTTAGCATCGACGTTCTCAGTGTCCTCCTCAGCCCTAAATGCGACCTCCGGCTCTAAATGAGATCGACTCCAGCTCTAAATGATCTCGGAGTTTACTTACAACCTAAGCGCCCTTTCAAACAACCTCGATATCCTTAGCGACCTCCTTAACCTCGACGCCCTCAACATTCGAAGACCCTCAGCCCTACGAACAACTACCGAAAAGTAACCCCAGCCCTAAACTTGCCTTTGACATGGATCTGGGTTCAACTTAAACACCTAAAAAATGGTTGCCAACTAGCTGACATTAGCCAAAAAAGCGCCAACGCTCCTAAGCTCGGGCAACTACCGACTAGAGCAAAGCGGCCCTAAGTGTCATATCAAACTCTAGAGGTGTTAACCGAATAGGTAACGTCAAATCCTGCCAAACACTTGGCTCACAGCAAGAAAAACACCATAGCAGTGGAACATATAAACACAAATGTCGCATACAAGCAAAAATAAATACATTCACAAACAGTTACAAGCCCATAAGGGGTAATTGTTGACCCACAAAGGGTGAATATTCTGTTATTACAACAATATTCATAACATTTTTCTAGTCCTACCAATTCTGTTGCCAATGAGAATAGAGGAACTGAAGCCCAACCGGCGAAGTTACTTCTTCCTTCTGACACTATTTTAGCTCATCATGATGTTAGTAACTGTGAGCAGCAAAATGAGGGCGATTGAATCATTGAATAAGAAGAAGATGCCTGCATGGATCATGAAGTGTTTCCCAATCCGAAAGATGAACTCAGGGTCCTCCTCGGCGTCGAAGTCCCTTTCCTCGGGGGAGTAACACTCGAAGGCCTACTCGTCCCCTGTTCGGGACAACATCACATGGTTACACAACTTTGCAATACTCCTTTGGTTACTCATCGCTGATCTTTCCTTCTTTATTTGCTCGTGAGCCCAGTGGTGCGAGTCCACGACAATCCCTGACTTGCTCGCTACCAACTCAAGGCTAACGACTTTCTTCCCCATCAAACCGATGAAACAATGGACCTAAACAGACGAGGGGTGAGTCAATACCCACCTAAGACTGACCTTAACAAAACAGAAGTAAGGAGACCAGGTCAAAGACCCTCACCGGAAACGGTCGGGAACGAGCGGGACGATGAACTAAATGACAATGTCGCTGACGAAGATCACGATAGCAAGAACAAGGAGATATAGTGATTTGTAGCACTCCCGACTCCATACCAGTAGTTAGAACACAATGGAACTTGAAATAAAGGGAGAGAGGGAGTTTTAAAGACCCATGAAGAGGCAACCTCCTCATCGAACAACCTATGTTCACACTCCGTTGACAGAACAACCTGGCCGGTCGTCCCATCGACGACAAATATCCAAACACCTAAAAAATGAACGACCAAATCTGCAGGCCATGATTACTCAAAATCGGAATTAAATGCTAGAAAAGCATGCACCGATGGGATGCGGACACGTGGAAAAGATATCCTTTCCCCCTTGTGACCGTCATACTGAGCATAGAAATCGAATAGTCGCAAAATGATAAAACCAATATATGTTGAGCTCTCCTATCTCAACGATTTGACTAAGGACATAACTCAACACATGCTCACATACCAACTCGAGGCCAAAAGCTCGACTAAGATCAGATACTCAGCACATATAAAGATCTCGGCAAACAAAAATAGGTTGGCACACTATTAGAGCTCGGCATGAAATCCTCAAACTCCGACCAAGCTCGGGGGCTGTGAACTAGAGTGGCTCCCTGAGCTCAGTTGGACCAGTCCTGGAAGCACCCTAACTCATGAACTAGACCCATATCGAACTAGCTACAATTTAGTCTGAGGGCTCCAGCCGACCAAACAAGAGTATTAACATATTAAATTTATCACCAGGGATTTAGCAGTAATAAATCTGCAATTCAGGGGATAAAAATAGATCTATTCAAGGCATATTCTCGCGAAATTCCGAGAGACATCCTCGTCGAGTACCCAGACTCGACTCATAAAATAAACACGACGAGGAACGAGGTATACTCTCTGTTTCATTTCCACACACCACATCTGGAATCCTCTCCCACTTGAGCATTAGAGTGTCTTTGCAGGTCGCCACCGGAGCCACACTAAACTAGGAGACGCGGATGCTTGCAGCACCCCCGACTTCAGGCAATAATATAATTATAATTATATTGGTCGTTAGGGATTTCGATTATAGTCCATAATAGTTTATATATGCATATTATTGCATAGAAAATTTGAGATTTGACATGCTTATGAAATTAGTAGACTTTTTTTTTTCAAAGAAAGCGAGTTCCACACAAGGTAAGAAATTCATACAAAGGAGACCCTACTAAGGTTCGAATCTCAAACCTCTAGGCAACTTTAAGATATTGCCTAGTCACAGTTGGCGAAATTTTAGATTTGACATTCTTATGAAATTAGTAGACTTAACAACATAAAATGAGATGTTAATCATAGTTATATTGTTAGTTAGTAACTTTGGTGAAAATCTCTAATTGCTAACATAATTATAATTAATATCGTATTTTAGATTTTTAAATTTGTTAAGATCACAAATATGTGAAATTTAAAGTGATTAAGGACTTTTCACCAAAGTCCCTAACTGTCAATATAAATGTGATTAACATTTTATTTTAAGTTGTGATATCTATTAATTTCAAGCATATCAAATTTAATTATTTTTTTCTACAATAAGATGCATATAAAATTCATTAAAGATTTTGATCAAAGTCCCTAACGAACTGCCAATATAATTATAATTAAATAAATGAATAAAATCGAGGAATAATTTGAGTATATTGTACAAAAATTATGATTTGACAAATATCATAAAATATTTATGATTTTCTCAAATTTCTCAATGATATATCAATGTGATATGTAATTGAAATATTTAACAAAAAATTATCATTGCTCTTTTCTTATAAATTCTAAACTTAAAATATCACATTTCTATTAGTTTGATAAATTGAACCAAATTAATTTTTAAAAAATTAAATTTAACCAAATTAAATCAAGTGAGTTTCCTTATAAATTAAATTAAATTGAAGAACTCACTTCAAAGGAAATTAAAATTGAAGTCAAATTAAACTAAATTATTTTAAGCATGGACTTAGATTGAGTTGAACTAACACATTGAATTATTTTTTCTTAAATTTTTATAAATAAAACATATATTTAATATTATAAAATAAAATTAATTGAGTAAAAGTGAATTTAGATTATTAAATAAAAAAATTATTATAATTGAAAATAATTTTTACTATAAATTAATTTATATCAAATCAAAGAGTTTAAATCAAAGTACAATCAAGTAAATTGTTCGTTAAATTTTTATATCAATTTAATTTGTATAAATATAATATTTGAATCCCTTATAGAAATTTCTGAATCTGCCACGGACTATCCCATTCCATCTATTTGCCATTCCTTCGTTATCTTGATACTCAATTGATTATTATTTTACTCGATGAAGTTTATCTTGGCAGTTTTTGCGTTCACATTAAAAAAGACACCAAAAGTCGCAATTGACACTGATTTCTAATGAATACAATAAGATTGTTCCTTCGAGTCCTGCGGATGACATCAAATTCATGAAAACGATTAAGCTTACATTCAAAGTTCTCATCGCAGAGAACGTCATTTTAATACATCGTGACAGATGCCAGAAATAATGGACACCAGTACACAAGCAGAAAGCGAAATAAATGTGAAGGGAAGCAATAGTTTTTGTCCATATGTGAATATTAAAAGGTAGAGTTAGACATGACATATCAGAAACTTTGTCGCCTTTTTACCCAGTTTTCAACCCATCCCCTTCACGACGACTTTTACTTTTTATCGGATATAAAATGCAAAGAAAATGCAGTTCATTTTTTTAAAAAATAATTAAGTTAAATATCATGATCAACAAGCATCAAACTATTTACTTGATCAAAACCCAACTCCAAATCCAAGAGTATTCATAATAGGCACAGAGGATTAACTAACTATGTTGCTTTCTCACAGTGAATTTTACTTTCATCCGATACAAAAATGCAAAGGAAATGCAGTTCATCACAAAATGAAATATATGAAGTTAAATATCATGATCAACAAGCATCAAAATATTTACTTGATCAAAATCCAACTCCAAATCCAAGAGTATTCATAATAGGCACAGAGGATTAACTATGCTGCTTTCTCACCGAGATTTCAACCCATGTCATGCACAGTGATTTTTACTTTCATCAGATACAAAATGCAAAGAAAATGCAGTTCATCACAAAAATGAAATATATGAAGTTAAATATCATGATCAACAAGCATCAAAATATTTACTTGATCAAAGTCCAAATCCAAGAGAATTCATAGTAGGCAGAGAGATTTACTTAACTACGATTTAAATATTAAGTCTTTTAATATAATACATGAGCAGTGTAAGTCTTTCGATCTGTTCTATTTCTGAGTAATTTACACAACTAGAAGTAGAAACCACAAAATCAAGCCGAGATCCAGATAATATTAATTAATCGATAGCAGCAGTAAGCATGGACGAGAAGAGCAAACCAGATTCTTTGTCGATCATCTTCTTTATTTATTGATTGATCCATTTCAGTGGTTTCCATCTCAATATAAAGCCTTAAACTTTGACAGCAGCAGCGTCGGGCAAAACAGTGTAGTTGGTGTGTCCCCAATCCAATCCATGGCTCTTTCTGCATTCGTAATAGAACACCGTGTACACGGCCATGCTGTACATCTCCCACAGCGCGGTCGCCGCCGCCACGATGAGCCAGAGTTTCATCTGCTCCTCCGGCGCCGGCGGCGCCGGCGGATCCGGGGACGGCGTAGCCGTTCCCGGCGCCACCATAGCGGCGGCGAAAGTGACATAGATCGCCAACTGAACCGCCTTCAGGATCAGAGTCAGCAGCGTCCCTCTCTTCTTGTTCCCTATGAAGAGCTCCACCGACCACGAGAGCGCGCCGATTCCCCAGGTCTCCTCAACGGTGGTGATGACGAGGCTCATCGCCCACCGCGTCGATAGGTACAGGTACAAGAGAACCGCGGCGGCGCTCAAGCCGACGCCGCAGCCGTCGGCGGCGTTAGGTTCGTCGGAGGCCAGCATGACGGCGCCGACGACGATCAACGACAAGAGCGCGAGGCCGAGGGTGAGGAGCACGACGTAGAGGCGGGTGACGAGGGTCTGATACCAGCGGCGGGCGACCCGGAGGAGCAGCTGCCGCGGGGATAAGCTCCGGGCGGAATAGGCCATGGCGAAGGTGTACACGGTGGCGACCATGAGGAGCAGGGAGGCGAAGAAGAAGAGGGAGGCGACGAGGGAGGTTAGGCGGGCGATATCGCGGAGGTCCTTGCCGATCTCGGTGATGACGTTTGGGGGTTCGGGGCTGCGAGGGTTCTTGAAGAGTGGGTAGAGCTTGGCGACGAGGTCGAGGACGACGGGAGAGATGTTGTAGGCGGAGAGGAAGAGGAGGGAGGAGGCGAGGAGGGTGAGGAGGAGGAGGGGGAGGATGAGACCCCCGGCCATGGCTGGGAGCTGGAGAGCTCGCCATAGGATCTGGAGGATGCCGAGGGGATCGGAGGAGGGTGCCGCCATGGTGGAAGCCATGAAGCAGAGGAGAGGAACGCTGCTTGCTCTTGACTTGAGATGGTGCGGATGTGGGGGTTAGACAATAAGGTGGGTGTGTGTGGCGAGTACAAGGTTGCGAATAGTCACGGGAGGTAGGGGCGAGTGAATTGAGATATTTTGTATTTTTTATAATATTTAGATTTTATTTTACATGAAATCTATTTTTAAATTTTAAAATCGAACTCTACCCTATTATAAGGTAAAATCGAATCTTATCCAAAATAATAGGTTCTGATTTTAATTTTGGGTATCTCGTTGAAATTTGTAAATTAATAATTTTCAGAATAGAGGTTTCAAAATAAATTTCAATAGATTTCAATATAGGTTCGGAATAGACTTCAACATGTGCTAAAATAGATTTCAACAAATTTTAAAATAAATTTTAACAAATTTCAGAATAGATTCCAATATGGAATATGTACTCTGGAACTTGAACAAATTTTCAATTTTGAGTATCTCGTTGAAATTTGTAAATGAATAATTTTCAGAATAGAGGTTTCAAAATAGGTTTCAATATAGGTTCCGAAATAGACTTCAACATGTGCTAAAATAGATTTCAACAAATTTTAAAATAAATTTTAACAAATTTTAGAATAGATTCCAACATGGAATATGTACTCGGGAACTTGAACAAATTTCAGGAGACATATTCCGATTTTAGATATTTTGTGTGTTGGATTCAAAATTAAAATCGATTTTAATTAATTTTTTAATTTTTTATCTCAAAATTTACCTGAATTTAATTCAAATATATTCGAAATATATTCGATCTAATAGGTTTTAACATGTTGGTCTATCCGGTGCTCATGCATACAGTAACGGATGGTGCGGAGGATAGATTGAATTATTCGATTATTGTTGATATTCAAGATTCCAAGGTGCGAATGGGCCACACTTGCACCTACTAGATGCATCTGATGGCATTGATGGGGAGGGAGCATGAGTTTGTTTGATGAACAATCATGATCAGGGTGAAGGCGGTGAAAATGAATGAGCACCGATCTGCTTTTAAGATTTAGTAATTCGGATTCCATTGCATTTTAATTTATTTTTATTTCAATTTTCATCGGATTCCATTGAGTTTGCAATGAACCTTATCTAATATGAAATTTAAATCCTTCGAAGGAACTTTTCTTGGAGAGATAACAATGCTTAAAGGCGCGTTTGTTTGCGAAAATATTTTTTGACTTTTCGTTAGATGAAAATCAAAATGAATTTTCAAATTTTGAAATTTTGGTTTCGATTTTTTTGTTTGGCGAAAACACGTTTGTTTGATATATTCAAATTTTATGTTTCGCAAAATAAAATCAGCGAAAATTTATTTGTTTTGTGTTGATTTCGTTGATAATTTTGGGGATGAAAATTGAAACTGTATTTATTTATCAAACATAATTTTAATTTCAGTTTATTAAGTTATACTATTTTATTAATTATAAATTTTAATTTGAAATCATTAACTTAAAATTTAAAAAATATATGGATAATATTAATTAGTTGATAAATATATTGTGAATATTATTTATTTAAGATATAAAAATTATTAAAATATATTTTACTATATTTTTTTATTTATAAATAATTTAAAATAATATTTGTAAATAATAATAATAAATTAATTAATTAAGTTACTTATCAACTAAATATTAATAATATTTGTAATTAATTAATTAATTAATTAATTAATATTATTAATTAATTATCATGCATTAATTATCAATTAAATATCAACTAAATATGAGCTACGTATCAACTAATATAAACTCGTATTTTTTTACTTATTTAACTAACCAAACTTAATAATAGTTGAAATTATTGATGTAGTAGTTTTCATGAAGTTATAGTTATAAAGTTACATTTAATTAATACATAGATAGAGTTACATAGAATTATATGAGTTGAATATAAAATTATTATACACACATGATAATATTAATACAAGATTGATCTATTGATCTAGTGGCTGACATTTTGATAAAATGATGCTCAATCTTCCATTAACATTCTTGTGCTTATAATTTAAATTCATAAGTGTAACAAGTTGAGAGTTGAGACGAGGTACACAACTAGAATGGATAGAGTTGTTGCTTTGAGATCAGGGGATAAGCTATAAACTATACATATAGTATAAAATTAATTGGATAAGTATATATTAATTAGTCCACATTCTTTTTTATTACTCTACACTAAAGAAAGCTGAAATTGATGCTATTGTTGTCGAGATAGAGGCAGAGAAAGCGGCAGCTGAAGCAGCAAATATATTTTTATTAACTATCGATGATATTTTTTAAGTATCAAATACAATGACATATTTTTGTTAACTTAGATTGTAACATGGTAATAATGATCAATGACATACAAAATTTTTTAAGTATCAAATACAATAACATATTTTTATTAACTTAGATTGTAATTTGGTAACACTGACCAATAGCATACAAGATTTTTTAAGTATCAAATACAATAACATATTTTTATTAACATAGATTGTAACTTGATAACACTGATCAATGACATACAAGATTTTTTAAGTATCAAATACAATAATATATTTTTTCATACACTGAACAAGTTACTGCATCCGCCTGAGGTTGATGAGTTGGAAGTTGGCAATCGGAAAACATCGGCCGGGATCAAGCATTGTTACATTACTTTTTTTTTCATACACTCACCGATAAGCATTGGATAATATATACAACCCAACAGCCAAGCACCATCAACAATATTGTTGTCAATTTTGACGGTAAAAATATAGGACAATGAAGGAAAATACGTATCACCATTAATTGGTGATCGCCTCCAATTTATAGTCCACCAAAGTAAAGTTTGGCCATTATCTTAAAACAACCAAAGTATAAAGCACAACCACACATTTATATAACCACAACCAAACAATGAAACAACCACACATTTATATAAGCACAACCAAATAATGAAACAACCACGCATTTATATAAGTACAACCAAACAATAAAATATAAGCATAACCACACATTTATATAAGCGCAATCAAACAATGAAATATAAGCACAATCACGCATTTATATAAAACCATAACTGATAATGGACAACATTACTTTACGACCTTATGAGGAAAGTGCGCATAACCATTATTTGATTATCGCCTCCAATTCCTCGTCGATATAAAACTAAAGTTAATCAAATAATAAGATAAAATAGTCAAATTATATTAGTAGTCCAATAAAGTATTTAGATTTACATCATTATTGCTATCTAACCTATTTTTTTAAAAAAATAATTGCAATGAAAATAAGTACTATCAACCCCTTGCAATTTATGTCAAGGAGCTTGTCCATTTTTGCCTCAAGTGAAAAGAGGTCCCTACTTCTTTGGTTCACTTCTTCTTCCTCATCGCGTATTGTCGTTGCAATGGGAGTGATCCATCGAAAGAATTGACAACTGTGAATGTCAATTTTGCCTCTATTTATGCAAGCTGCATATAATCGGCCGGGATTTTTCTCACTTTCACTTATCTGTACCGCGGCTCGCAAATCGCAAAAACATTCTCTGTTTTGATATCTCAAATATATTTCGCTTATTCAGGATGAAGAAGCTGCCATACTATTTAATGAAACTAAAATTAGTATATTGTTGGTAACATACACTATCAAAAATAAATCTAAGTAGCAATTAAAAGTCTATTACAAGTCCAAGACATATAATTATATTTACATGTTTAAATCTAATTAAAATATGGAAGGGCAATCAGCGTCGATGTGCCCAAAGCTGATTTGCAATCCCTTCCCAAATGTCATGCATAATATTTTGAGTTGAAGAAGATTCACCTACTGATAATTCAATAGGGGGTGAAGATGGTTCTTGATCATCAATAATAACTTCTTCATTGTTCCAAATATTGATTAATTCATCCGAATTACGATATTTAATAATGAAGTTATGAATTGTACAACACACCAATACGATATTATTTTGTCTTGCTAGCGGGTAATTTGACATCATCTTTAATATCGGAAAACGTGCTTTCAATAGTCCAAAACATCGTTCGATTACGTTCCGAACGGAGGAATGTCGTTGATTGAATAATTCTCTTTTTGTTGAGGGGCCTCGCCTACGATAATCTGATCTATGGTACCTTTCACAACGATAAGGTGCCAAAAATCTAGATACATTCGGATATCCCGCATCAACCACGTAGAATTCATCTAACATAAGGTAAGAAAAATTTATATTAAAACCAAATCAACACTAAGGAAGTGATTACGTTGAGTTAAATTTACCTCCTATTGGCATAGGAAAATATGAGTTAGGAGAATAAATAGTGTGGCTGAAAATACGCGCGTCATTCGCGCTTCCCTCCCAACCACTCTTTACGTAGGTGAATAGCATGTTGTGAGTGCATGCTGCCATTACATTTTGTGTAATGGTTCCTTTACGGCCCCGATATAAAGATACCTTATTTACGGGAACAGATGCCGATATATGTGTCCCGTCTATCGCCCCTTTGTAATTCTACAAAAGGATTGTTCAAATGTTAGACAAATCCTATGGAATTATACATAAGGACTATGAAATGATTTTACCTTTAAATAAGGGAACCACCTAGGATGCCCTTCAATTTCAGGTTGAACAGTTCGAGATTCTCGGGGTTTGATAATTTCTGTCCCCAACCTAAGAACTGCTGCAAGTGTCAACTTGAACCACTTGTGACACGTTTGAGTGGAGTGTTGATAGCGCTCCGCAACCACTCTCACTCGTTCATTATGACAAAGTGTATATAAAAACATTGCAACTGCTTCCTCCACAAATATATTTTGGTCTTCTAAGCCAAGTCTCCTAAGATCGGTGCATAATCTAAGGAATAGACTTGGCTCCATACGCAAATTCTCGTAGCATCGTACAGGACTATGTATTAACTCCTGCACATAGTCTGCACCTCTTAAAATTGAAGTGCGCACTGCTCTTCTTGGGGTTGGATTTTCTAATTCATCTAACTTATCCAATATATCCAACATGAGTAATAATACCAAGTCATCGAAAATTTCTTCATCGCTATAAAATGTATGTGGAGGTTGATGACTCATTCTACGATAATTAAAAACTAAGTAAAAAATAATGCATGAAAACATAAAATAAACAAATTAGAAATAAATTGTTCAGTTCAATTCATAACCAAAGCATGAAAAAAATAAAATAAAGTATTCTTACACACATTGTTCAATCCGACATCATAAAAAATAAAATAAAGTGTCACCCATGCAAACTTTGCATCCATTTCTTGAGTTGTTCGTCATTCAATGACATAACAAGTGGTCGAGCATCTGGGTGCTCAACCAAGTAAGTCATTGTCTTAAACAAGTGGGCTTCAGGTAGCCCTTCCACACTAGTAATGCTTCCAACACAGTTTGGGACGCTATATGAATCCGGGGGTGATATGCACACTGAAGCTGCATCACTTCGACGGGCTGCATAGTGATTTGAAATAAGTTCATACAGCTTTTTCTTCTCCTGTTCTAGAGTTGATCTCACCGATGATTTACCTCTTTTGTTGCCGCGTGAGGAAATAGATGGACGTCTATCTACCTCCTCAATACTATCATCATCTTCCTCCACTAAGGGCTCCTTCTCACGTACATCTGAATTCAAATATTCCTTCTCTAACATACGCTCTTCATCCGAATTCATTGGGGGTTGTGTTGATGATCGGGCCATTCCACCTGTTGCGGATTGATTTTAAAATATCAATTCTATCAAATTATAATGTGGTGGTGGCTCGTTCTTAAAGGGTTTGAAATAGCTTTTTGTCGTTCATTTCTGCGCACGAAAAAATATATTCTCAAACCAACTAACTTAACCCCATTGATTAAATACAAAACAACATACCGATGAGTTCCACACCGTTTCATCGGCATCAATCTTTCCCGTGTCAGGATTCCATGTGATCCCAGTGTGGTTAATCAACTCTTGGAAATGCTTATATAAGCGAAGAAGCCGTATTTTTTTGGACTTACATTTCTTCACCCCGTAATTAGTCCCACACTTCTCCTCCAATTTTTTACTATATCTTCCCATACAGTCTTATCAAAATTGAGATTGCCTAATTCACCTTGTCTATTATGCAAGAGGTACAAAAATTCTTCTGTGACATTCTTTGGCCAGAACTCTGACTTTTCCCTCGGATTCCGATGGCCACCAATATGAAATATACTAACAGCATATACTAACAGTAAGCAATATTGAACATATATTGATAGTGAAATAGTAATAGAGCATAATGTAGCATAATAGGTACAACACAATATACTAACCAGTTCTAAGAATAGATGAATAAAATATAGCATGATTTAATAAAACCATTCTTCAAAGCATGAACACAATCAAACCAGAAACATAGCTAATGAAACTCTATACATTTAATAACAGTGATAAGAGATTGCAATATAAACAGTGATAACAGTGAACAAGTAATAAACATGCAATAATTGATACAAAAATCGAAGTCAAGCAATAATCGAAGGCATGCAACATATTACAGAAACATGCAACAATATATCTACTAACAGATTGCATGATTAGTAGTGAACAAGCAATAACCGAAGTCAAGCAACATATTATAGAAACATGCAACATATTACAAAATAATGACTAAGTTCAACCGTATGCAAAATGAAGCATAGATGGAAACCTTTGCAATGAACAAGGAATAACCGAATTAAATATTGATATAGTTCAGTAGAGTGGAACAAACAGATGAAAAGATAACTGATTAATAAATGAATTCATAAATGAAATAGATGAACTCATTAACAAACAAATAGATGAACTCATATTAACAGTAGATGAACTCATAAATATTAACAAATAGATGAACTCATATTAACAGTAGATGAACTCATTAACCATCAAAGCAACCCATTAATAAACAAATATTAACAGTAGATGAACTCATAAATGAATTAATAAATAGTAAGAAGAATACATGAACATATAGATAGCTGATATGATATAGCAAGCAAAGTGATAACAGAACAATACATGAAAATATATTTGTAAGCTACTGATAACAACAGTGATATACTAACCATAAGCAGTATAAACAAGTTGAACAACATATACTAACCATAAGCAATATAAACAAGTTGAACAACATATAAAACAGTTACATAAATATACTAACCATAAGCAACATCATGCAGGATATCAAATAGTAAGATAACATTAACAATGAACAAAACAGAACCTCAAAGTATATTGATAAGTCCAAACTGATAAGATAAAAGAACATCAAAGTAACACATGCAAACTGATAAGAGAACATCAAAGTAATTGATATGTTCAATAAAATAAGAACCTAGTGGAAACACAATGTACAACATCGATATACAATATTTTATATGTAATCAAGAACTCATGAACAAAATAAGTAAAAACTCTAAAATTTGAACCTAATGGAAACACAATGTACAACATCGATCAAGAACCTTTGAAAAGACACCATCTTGATCAAAAACCGAGTGTAAACAGTGTGTATAACAGGGATACTTAACTCTAGAGTAGAAATAAGCATAATCAAACCCATAAATAGGAACCCTAAAAAATAAACCCTAGATCAAGAAAATGTTGAAAATACACTATCTCGACAAAAACAATGTATATACTAACATTATATACTAAAAATGAAGCAATATAAAAATGAATGAAGTGCATACTATTCCATAAAAGCATACTAACAGTAGATGAGTGAAGCAACACAATGCGAAATGGAGAAGCCAAGAGAATAATCGGGAGACAAACCAATATATATACTAACAAATAATTGATAACATAACAAGATGAAAACATATATGGAATAGATGAGCAATACAGAACAATGAATCAGGAAAGCAATGGAACTGATAACAGCTAACAGTAGATGAACTCAAAGTAACACATGAAATAGATGAAATCATATTAACAGTAGATGAAATCATTAACAAATAAATATGATACATGATTGAACATAGAATATACAGATATGATAATAGAACGGTACATGAACATTAGCCAAAACCCTAGATTGAACACATGAATCAATAATAGGATGAACTCATTAACAAATAAATAGATGAACTCATATTAACAGTTAATGAACTCGTGCTAACAGTAGATGAACTCATTAACAAACAAATAGATGAACTCATATTAACAGTGGATGAAATCATTAACAAATAAATATGATACATGATTGAACATAGAATATACATGAACAGAACAGTACATGAACACTAGCCAAAATCCTAGATTTGGCCAAGAATGAAAGCATATCAGCCAAACCCTAGAGTCGAACAACATAGATAACACATTGAACATAGATAATAGTAGATGTCATAAATTAAAAATATTGAAGAATAGAAAATCCTAGAGCCGAACACATGAATCAATAACAGGATGATATAGCTAGCAAATAATTGATAACAGAATAGGATGAAAACAAATATGGAATAGATGAACAATACAGAATAATGAATCAGGAAAGCAATGAAACTGATAACAACTAACAGTAGATGAACTCAAAGTAACACATGAAATAGATGAAAAGATAACTGATACAACTTGTTTACTATACTGATTGAACATCAAAGTAACAAGTCAAGCATGAAAACAATAGATAAACTAATACTAATTTATTGTCTGTCATACTAAGATCCAAGCAAAATGAAGTCATGATCAACTCAAAGTAGATAAACTAATAAAAGAATTAATCCATCTATATTACTAAATAACCAGATATTAGAATGCAGTATTAACATATCCATGCAAGTAACAAATAATTGTCTGAATTCAGTAATAGAAAATAGTAGATAAACAAGTCAAGCATGAATGCGGTAACAAAAAACCAGAACAATATAACAACAACAAGTATACTTAGGATGAAACCCTAGATCCGAGAACAATAGCAAGCCAACTTAGGGCGAAACCCTAGATACGAGGAACAATAGCAAGTATACAGGGTGAAACCCTAGATCCGAGTAATAATAGCAAGTATACTTAGGGTGAAATCCTAGATCCGAGGAACAATAGCAAGTATACTTAGGGCAAAACCCTAGATCCGAGGAACAATAGCAAGTATACAAGGTGAAACCCTAGATCCGAGGAACAATAGCAAGTATACTTAGGGCGAAACCCTAGATAACACTGCAGATAAAATAGACCAAAACCCTAGATAACATCTGATGAAAACCTTGCGTGAAAAGTTCATACATAGCAACAACCGAAGAAGAAGAGAGGGTCGTCGGGCCAGATCTAACCGAGAAGAGAAGCCGAGGTCGTCGAGCCAAATCTAGCCGAGAAGAAGACAAAGGGGGGATCGTTGGGCCATATCTGGCGGAGAAGAAGAAGAGGAAGGGTAGAAAGTACCTCGCGAGGAGATCTGGTGATGAGGAAGGGAAGAAGACACAGGATCGTCGGGTCAGATCTAGTTGTCACTGAGGGCAATTTTTTTCGCCAGAGGTGGTCGAACGAACGCGGGGATAAGATGTCGAGGACGAGTGGTCGAATGCGTGGTTTTGTTCGTTTTCACGAAACGGGCGAAAGAGTTGCACTTATTTACAAGTATGCCACCGCCCGTTTCGAATTATTTTCGTGAAAACCTGAATTCTACTCGGAGTAGAATTCAGGCTTCATGTATAAAACCCAGTTTCGCGAAACCAAACCCGAGACTAGCTGCCAAACATGATTTCAACAGCCGATTTCGATTTCAGGCAAAACGAAAACCCGAAACCGAGTGTAACAAACATGGCCTAAATATTTGGTAGGGAAAAAACCCACTTCATTTCAAATCTTTTGCAAATATTAGTCTAAGTAGCCATTAAAATCGGTTAACTGCGGTTAGACCTTATTTATTTCATGGTAGAGCATAATTTATCATGGTATGGTATAGTTTAATTTTATGTTTGAAAAGACTTCTAATAAATGATCATGGTATGATATGGTAATCTCATGGTTTGAAAAATATAAATTTTGGCCAAGTTTTTAAATCATGAATTTGGTAGTTTCTCATGATTTCATGAAAATTTATTTGTAAAATATCATCAATCAAAATTTATAATTTCTCTTATGTCCTTTATATACCCATATCAGATTAGACTTTTATTTATTATTTTTGATCGGCTTAGCCAAGACTCTATTCTTCTCCGTATCTACTATCATTTAACCATATCATACCATACCATCATTTCAAATAAGATAATATTTTTTACAATATCATACCATATAATACCTTACCATACCATACATTACTAAATCATGCTTCACCTCATCCAAACAAGGCTTAAAATTCGATTTCAGTTAGTAAATTTATGGGGCTCGATTTCGATTAGAGAATATGAAAAATTGATTAAATTCGATATAGTAAATTTTCTAACCGGTTATCCGTTTACTAACCGGTTAAATGGATACTAATAGGTTACTGGTTAGTAAATGGATAACCTGTTGAATCCAAACCGAGCTAATCGATTTCAGCTCCAGATACTATTTTTTGAAATTGAACAGTTTCAGTTTTGGTTAGCGGGTTCCTAAATCGGTTTCGACTTCGGTTAACCATAAAAAAAGTAATTAACCGAACTGTTGCCATCCCTAGCTAACAATAATATAAAGGGATAAGAGTCATATTTTTCCCTAAAGTATTCAAAAAGGTACAAATATACCCTTAAACTTTTATTTTTTTCAAAAATGCCCTCTCCGTCCAAATTTTGGACCAAAAATGCCCCTCGTTGTAACATTTTGACAAATCAGCAAATGGTTGCTTACGTGGCAAGGATAAGGATCATATTTGCCCCTAAAGTATTTGAAAAGGTACAAATTTACTTTTAATTTTTTTTTAAAAAAATACCCCCGTCGTCCAAATTTGAGGCCATATTTGCCCTTAGAGTATTCGAAAAGGTACAAATTTGCCCTTGAGCTTCTTTTAAAAGAAAAGATACACTCGTTGTCCAAATTTGGAGTCATATTTGCCCCTAGAGTATTTGAAAATATACAAATTTGCCCTTAATTTTTTTAAAAAATACCCTCGCCATCCAAATTTAGGGTCATATTTATCCCTAAAGTATTTAAAAATATACAAATTTGCCCTTAATTTTTTTTTGAAAAATACCTCACCGTCTAAATTTTGGGCCAAAGATACCACTGCTTGTAACAATTCTTAGCAAAATAATTGGGCACGTAAGCAACCGTTTGTTGACTTGTCAAATCGTTACAAGTAGTGGTATCTTTGGTTCAAAATTTGGACGGTGAGGTATTTTTCAAAAAAAAAGGGCAAATTTATACATTTTCGAATACTTTAGGGACAAATATGGCCCCAAATTTGGATGGCGATGATATTTTTTTTATAAAAAAATTAAGGGTAAATTTGTACTTTTTCGAATACTTTAGGGGCAAATATGACCTCAAATTTGGACAACGAGCATATTTTTTTTAAAAAAAAATTCAAAGGCAAATTTGTACATTTTCAAATACTTTAGGGGCAAATATGACCCCAAATTTGGACGACGTGAGTATTTATTTTAAAAAAAGTTCAATGGCAAATTTGTATATTTTCGAATACTTTAGGGGCAAATATGACCCTTATCCTTGCCACGTAAGCAATCGTTTGCTAACTTATCAAACCGTTACAAAGAGAAGCATTTTTGTTCAAAATTTGGACGACGAGAGTATTTTTGAAAAAAATGAAAGTTTAAGGACATATTGAACCTTTTTTAATATTTTAGGGACAAATATGACTCTTATCCCTAATATAAAGGTAAGGGGACAAATGATCCTCTTGCCTAATACCACGTGAAAAATTAAAATGAGCAAAGTACATGCATTAATATTATAATTAAAATTTGCAATATCAATACAGGCTTTAACCTAGTTAATAAACTTCAGTTAAAATTCGATAGAGATATAGTATTATAATAGAACTGAATAAATGACTTTCTCCAAATCAATTGTGATAATAATATATAAGAGTTTTTACTCTTAGATATACGAGTCATGTGCAGTTAGGATATTATTAGGGATTGACCTTCCAAAAATAAGTGCATAATGATTTTTTGAAATCAAACTATCAATAATCCTATTAGCTAAAGTCTAATTTGTTAAAATCCTATAGGAGATATTGTACCATGCAATAGGCCTATAATTCTTGATACTATGGGGGTTATTTTTTTTAGGAATGAAAATTAAATTTGTTTGATTCTAATTAGAAGGTAAGATCTTATAAACATAAAAGAACTTAGAAGCGACAATCATAAAAGAAAAAATGATAGTCCAATATTTTTTAAAAAATTCACTAAGTGAAACCATCTAGTCTAGCCTAGGGCTTTACCAGAGCCAATGAATTTATTAATCTTACAATACCATAAACGCTAATTAAATTAGCAATAATAGATTCATGTAACTCATTACCCAACTTACCTAAATCAGGCAACACATAATTATGAAAACTATCATAATATCATTATCGTGGACATACCAGAGGTTCTTATTGAAAGAAACAAAAGCATTCTTAATGTCTTCAGTATTATTAATAAAACAATCACCTTGTTTAATAGCATAAATTGAATTCCTTCTCTTTTTAAACATAACAAGATAGAAAAAAATATTTGGTATATTTTTCACCATCTTTAATCATTCTATTTTTAACAAGGACACGCTAATTCTAATTTATTTGAGCATTAAGATCCACTACTATAAAATAGTTAAATTGATATGAGTATCAGTGATGGCCGACATAGTCGTCGCTAATGACTACGGCTTACCTACGATCGCAGGAGCTATCGTTAATTATATACAATCTGAGATGGTTGTGCGATGGTTGATACAACTGTTGCCTATTACACAAAGATGTGCGACAGTTCAGCGATAGCCGCTCGAAGCCATTGCTGCTAGGTAGATGGTGCGGGCACGACGTCAAATTTAAAAACTTATCAGTGACGGCTGTGTCGACTGTCGCAAATAGGTTTCTTTTTATCTCACCCCGCGACTGCGCCCTCCCCTTCCGTATTCCTCTTCTTGTCTCTTTTTCTTCTCCGCGCCGCTACCGATTTCCGCTTTCGATTATCGCCGATGTTCGCCGCTCACCATCGACGTCTCCCCCTGCCCAAGTACGCCATCCCTCCCCCTTCCCCTCTCCTATCTCAGTTGGGGTCGAAACCAAGTTTCAGCCCCAACAACACTGACGCAAATTTTAAAAAAATATTTTTTTGTTTAATTTGATGTACAACGTTGATTGTAGATTAAATATGTTATTTTTTTATTAAATGTTTATTAAATGTATAGTGTTTGATTAATTTAATTTAATTTTGATTAAATTAGGGTTTAATTAATCTATTATAATTAATTAAATTAATTATATAGCTATAATTAAATTAAAATTGAAATTTATGTATACTTATAATTATATATATAATTGAAATTAAAATTAATTGACATCGTGGACACCATCGCCAGCGTTGGCGGGCCGACGATTTATATACTATCTTATTTTCATATCAAGTCGGGATCCTTCATCTTTAGGAATATATACACATATTTTGCACCCAAAGACTCATATGTTATCATAAAAAACATCTTTAGCTGACCATACTATTTTTGACACTTCACGCTGCAAAGGAAGATATAGTTATTACCAATTAAGCACATGTACAATTGTACTCAAAGCTTCACCATAAAAGGATTTTGATAATCCAGCTTATGACAAGCACTGACTCTTTAAACCAATATTATATTCATCCTTTCAACCAAGTCATTTAACTGTTAAGTCATTCTTTGGTCTCTATAATAAGCATCAAATGATCATACATACTCACCATCATAAAATACATTTATGCTTCTTCTCGATTTCTCTCTCAATTGAAATCTAAAATTGCTTAACTATACATAACACTTGGTATTCAATCTTTAATGTGTAAAGACACATTTTCTTCGAGTGATCATCGTAAATGTCATAAAGTGGATAGAGTCGTCAACTATTCTCGTCTTTATAGGACCAAACACATAGGAATGCACTACATCAACTATCTCTTGCTTCGTTGAAGGTGGATGACACTTGAAATAAATATTGTTTTGTTTCCGACAAGACAATGAGCACACTTTTGCAAATTAATGTGCACTCTTAAGACCAAACAACACAATTTTCTTTGCTAACATAATCATCTCTTTCTCATCCATATGACATTATCTCTTACGTTATAACTTGGTTACATCAACTAACTCTACAGCATTAACAACATCCCTGAAAACTTTTGTTTGAGTTACGAGAAGTGTAAAGTCTTTAGTATCTTTTGCCACAACTATAGAACCCTTAGTGAGTTTCCAATTATCACGTGAAAACATATTGTCATAGTTTTCTTCGCATTGCTTACCAATGGAAAATAAGTTCAATTGGATGTTTGGAACATATTTCACATTTTTTAGAATTAGTCTAGTATCGTTGGAAGTCTCCAAGGAAACATCTTTAACACGAGCACATTTTACAACACCATGAGCCATTCTCACATCACCAAAATCACTAGGGTCATGTTTGCTTTGCAGGATATGATTTGAATAGGATATGATTTAAGATGGATAAAAGTGGGATAGAAATCCAAGAGGATTTCTTAAAATCTTATCTTATGTTTGTTTTGACATAGAATAAGAAGCATGGATAGGATATGAAAATTCATATCCTGTGGATTTGGGCTCTAAACCCACCCCCTCCCTAGGATTTCTAAATCAGGCCAACGATGGATTTGGGCCAAAATAAATTCACCCAATATCCGGCCCGATTCATATCCATTGCTGCAGCAAATAATGGATTGAATTTTAAAATTCAATCCACCTCCTTAATCCATCAAAGCAAACGAGGCCTAGGAGTATAGGATGTAAAAAATCCCTATGGACAAAAGCACCACTATCAATCACCCAACTAGTTTCATTATCTACAAAATTCACAATGTCATACTCCTAGACCATCACTCTTTTTCTTCTTCTTTTTTCACCCCTGTCTTTATTAGTTTTCTATCATTGTTCTCCACTATCAACTTTCAACAAAATTCCTTTGTGTCCATTTATATCACAATGACAACACTCAACATTTTTATACCTACCTTTGGACTTGCTCCTACTTTGATATCTAATTTGTGGACCTTTGGCTCTTGTTTTTCCCCTTAAACATAGTAATAAAACATATGATTGTGAAGAAGAACCTTGTCATTTTCTTCTCATTTCTTCGTTCAAAACACTGCTATTGGCAAGATTCATAGATATTATTCTATTTGTAGCAATAATGATGTTCTAAAAGTTCTCCACAATTCTGGCAAAGAGCCAAGAAGCAATGACCCCTTAATTTTTTCATCAAACATGATACCCATGATAGATAACATATTCATAATTTCTTAGAAATTGTTGAAGTGATCTATCATCAGAGTCCATGACTATATTCCAAAGCCAACTTTTGCTTTATCAAAACATCTCATTGTTCCCAATTTTTTGAGCATATAACTGCTCAAACTTCACCTCTAGATTTCAAGCATGTGTTTATCCACTAATATGATTCAACATATTATAATTTACCCATTGCCTATTATATTCATACACCTGTCTATGCAACGAAGACCATTCTTTATATGTTTTATCATTAGGCATCTTGGTAGCAAAAACTAGTTGACGAATTTTTTTGACATAAAGTCGATCTTCCATTTTTCCATTTCTAAAAGTATAATTAGAATCATTTGAAGTTACCATTCTACTTATATTAGCTTCCATTGTACACCACAAGACAATACCATAAATGAACCTCACTCGAATACTAGTGTGAAGGGAAGAGCATCAATTAACAATTCAATCGCCAATGATAATCGCTAGAAATAATAAATCTTTCCACTTGTGAGAACTGATTAAGAAACAATCAAATAAATCAAATAATAATAAATCAAAGCAAATAAGTCACAAATCAAGATCACCGAATTTAACATGAAAAAACCTCTCTTAATGTAAGAGTAAAAAATTAAGAGATGGTAAAAACTCCACTATATCCAATTAACCGATGTACAAAAGAGTATCTAGTCACAAGCACTACATACATCTATCCAACTTTTCGCAATATCAAATAGTCACCCACAAGAGGCCAAAATTGTCAAAAAGATGAACAACCAAGAAATGCTAAGAAAGACATCACCAAAACTTCAACCCACTGTTTAAGAATTTTTTAGACAAAGCTATGGAGCTTCAAATGCAAATTTGGTCGTCCAACTTGAAGAACAATGAGTGAAGAACATTCTTTTGGACCGGGAGGCAAGACTCATATTCTTAGGGAAAATGCTTAGTGAGTTGGGACTCTCTTACCTGTGGTCTCGGCATCCTTGATTTACCCTATAACAACTTCACCAGGTTAGGCAAGTGGATCGAGAAGCTGTAGGCGAAATGACAACACTAGAGGGGGGTGAATATATAATGTATTTACTAAATCAATTAGCCTAAATTCGATTTTAGTTGTTTCTCTTAAACTAATTAGGCGAATTATAATTTTACGATTGGATGCGGAAGCAATAAATGATAAAGCAATAAATGCACACAAGTTATCAATGCAAACACGAAAATTTATAGTGGTTCGATCTCAATGCCTACTCCACTACCTAAGTACCCCGCTTAGGATTTTCAAACTAGTTTAACTAGATTAAATCAGTTTCCCTTACACAGAGGACTTTGATTCGAAGAGTCTCACTCTCGACCTAAGGCACTTCCACACTCGGAAGTCTCCGCCTTCTTATCGAGAGCACTCTTCCACCTCAACCCTAAGGGACAACTCACTTAATCTTAGGAAACTATGTTTACACAAGTGGCTTTACTCCTTCTACACCGAGGATACCACTTCCACAACAAGACCTAACAGCCTAGGTCTTACACACGCACAAATCAAACAAAAATAGTTTCAAATAATCGTTAAAAATACAAGTGAAAAGAGCTTAAAATAAAACCAAGAATTCGTGCTCTTTTTCTAGCCTTGAAACCTCCAACTCTCCAGAAGATGAATATGAAGTTGAAGCAGAGTTGAGGAGCATACGACGCTTGAAGAAGAACTCGACGAAAGAGCATAGCGCACTGCAATCGATCTTTGGAAGGCTCAAAAACTTCCTTTTAATTGCTCAATAAAGTCTGTAGAAGTCAAGGAAGAAGTTTAGAGAGGTTAGATAAATGATATTTATAGTCTCTCAAGGAAACGGCAGCTCAACGGATAGAAAACTATCCGTTGTAGATGCTCGATCGACCGACCGATCGATCGCCTGAACGACCATTGCCTTCCTTTCTGTGTGCGGTCGATCGATGGGTCGACCGCCCAGATGCAAGACTTCGTTCCCACAATTCGGTCGACCGACGCAGGGGAAGTAGAGACGCGCGATCGCGCGATCCTCAATCCGGTCGACCTCTCGAGGTACTGCCTCTATTTGGCCTCTGTCGGTCGACCGACCGATCGACCGAAGTAGCCACTGCCAGTTTTTGGTAGTGTTCGGTCGACCGACCGGTCGATCGAATTGGCTACTGCCAATTTCTTACACTCTTCGTCGACCGACCAGTGGACCGAACAAGGGCTGATATTGATTTTTCAACCATTTTTCTTGCGCGCTTCATTTTCGGGTTTTGACTTTCAACGAGCATTAACTTGGAGAGCTTTTCATCTGATCTTTGGACTCGTCCAATGCGACTTTGGTGCACTCGTCGAGATTCGAGAAATTTCCACGACGAACCCGAGCGCGACTATTAGTGTCCTTCCGATTTTTTGATTTCTTTCGATATTTTCGATCGAGGACATCAAACGCTAATTGATATGGAACCTGAAAGATTTCTCGACGAAATATTAGTTTCATGTTTGTTATCATCAAAACCGGGATTAAGAGATTAAGACCAAGGTTGAAAATCTAAAACCAACAATCTCCCCCTTTTTGATGATGACAAACATCCATAAGAAAATATATTCATTAAAACATATATGATATCAACAAAGGGATTTCTCCCCCTATCAACATGCATATCAATGAAAATAAACTCCCCCTATCTATATGCATGGATCTCCTATATTTTCCTCCCATTTACCTATAATTTTCTCCCCCATTATCTTATATTTTTCTCCCCTTTTATCCTATACTTTTCTCCCCCTTTTGACATCAATCAAAAAGGGCAAGAAAGGTCAATCTAGTCAATGGGATGAAACACACACACACACACACACACACACACACACACATATATATATATTGTAGTTGAGATTCTAAAGATTATTTTTCATGAAACATGAAAATCTCAACCAAAGGGATGGAAAACAAATAATTAATATGAAACTTAAATCATACATGAAAAAAAAATAGATAGAATTCAAAATCAAATCATGTATGCTCTCATATCTTTTTCATAATATTTTTAGATTTCATTCAAACTCTCAAAATATTAAGATATGGTCATTTAAATTATGTATACCAAGTTTTGAGTGAAACTAATGTCATTAGATCCAAATATAAACTTAGCACGTTTTCATTTGAAATAAGCATGAAAACATAAAAATGCTAAGTATCAAAATTTGCTATCTACTCATGTTTTTCTCATATTTAGGCATTTAGACATCAAACATGAGAGAACGTAAGTCTATGAATCAAGTTTGGACTTAAGATGAAATTTCTAAGTCATTTTGTTGACTTAGGTCAACCTATACTTCAAGATTTGAAATACCAATTGTTGGATGAAATTTTTTTTGATACCAATTATTGAATGATCATTTGAAATGCATGTATCAAGTTTGAACTCAAAATGAATTTTCTAAGTTCATTTTTCATCCTATGTTATTTTCAATGAAAAAATAAATATTTTTAGTTATCATTCAAATTATCAAAATCATTCCTATGAATGATTTTACTCAAGCAATGATGTGAATGATATTAGAAATGAAATAAAATAGTATGCATGAGTTTTTTTTGAAGTTTTTGAAGAAAAATTAAAGTATCGGAAAGATTAATATTTCAAGAATGATGATACTTTGTGTTTTCGAAATCTAACTTCAAAATTCCATTTTAAATCAGATTCTTGATGAAACTTTTCAAAAATTTTACTGAAGAACCTAGATTTTTCAGTGAGGGTGCAGTTTCAAGAATCAATTAAAAATGAGTTTTTTATATTTCTATAGAAATAACTGAAATTGCATACTAATTGTTGATTGAAATTTCATTTTTGTAATTTTCAGTTATTTTCAAAACGTGTTCGATATTCATTCAAACTTTTATGACACCATAAAGTGATCATGTAAAGAGTGAATGTCAAGTTTGAAATAAAAATTATGTTCTTAAGTCAATATATCAACCTAGCATGGTTTCTTTCAAAACTAAACTAGTTATCATGAAACTTGCTAAGTTACAATCTTATCATTTACTCATGATTTTTTAAACTTGAGCATATGGATACCTAACATGAGTAAATCTAAACATGTTCCTCAAATATGAATTGAAATTGAGACCTTTAAGTCAACTCGTTGACTTGGGTCAACTTGGTTCAAGAGAGGTAAGCATGAATTGGCCTCTTTGTCATTTTATCTATATCCATATGAATTTTTCACTTTAAATGCTTGGAAACATGTCATATATATTCCTAAATATGTTTATGAATATTGGACTTAAAATCAAGTCACCAAGTCGATTTATTGACTTGGGTCAAACTTTTCAAGCTTAAGTCCTCTAATATGATCCAATTATCACATTTTTCATCTACACGTGAATTTTCATGATTAAATATCTTGAATCATATCATGTGTGTATCTAAACATGTGCATTAGGTGTTTACTCAAAATGAGGTCTCTAATAAGAAATTTCAAACTAGCCCAATTTCATTCAATATTAATATCATGAAATTTGTCTAGTTATCATGAAATTGTCTACTCATGAAAATTCAAAAATTTATCATTCGAAATCAATCATGAGTATAGAGACATCATTAAACATGGATATTCAATTATTAAACTAAGATTTTTACAAAATTAAATTCATACCTTAGTCTTTAGAGATTTTGCCAAACTTGTCATTTACTTTTCAATTATCTTCATGATAGTATATCCTTCCAATGTTTATCACTTTCTTAACTTGCAAGTAGGCTTCATTAGTATCAAAATAAAATTATATGCCAACTAGCAAGCTAACATATTAAATAGCAAAGGTTTAGTGCAAAGTTTCGTTTTTTTAAAAAAATCAACCTATGCTAGATAGTAAAGATTCATTTTAAGGAGGTTAACATGATATCAAAATGAATCTAAGGGATCTTAATATGTGAAACATTTGAGAAATAAGGTCTCTAATAGTAAGTATCAACCTAGAGCAAGCTAGTTTCATTTAATAAAATTTGCCTAAGTGCTAAGATTTTACCTACTCATGAAAATTCAAGAGTTTACCATGCAATTCTAATCATGAGTATTGAGACATTATTTAAGCTTAAGCATTGAGGTATACCATTAAGATTTGAATTTATCAAAGTTATACCTTATTCATGATTATTTAGCCAAACTAATCTTTATTATTCTAATAAGCCTTCCATTTACAATAACTTGCAAGTATACTTTATTAATAGAAAATGAAATCAAATTTAGATGCAAGCTATCAAACTAAATAGCGAAGTGAAAAACCAAGTATCATTTTCCAAATTCAACTTCACTAAATAGCATGGATTCATTTTCATATAAATTATTCATGATAACAAAATGAATCAAGAGATCTCAAAATATGAAATTTTAAAAAATAAGATCTCCAACCCTTCCTATTGGTTGAAAACCGAAAGCCACAATTAGCCTACGATTTAAAATCGCAAGGTCGCATGAGCCCATTACATGCTACATAGGTCTCAGAAGAGACCGAAGATCAAAAAATCAAAAATCATTTGAAATATATTAAGAGAGTGGAAAATCAATCAATTTTAAGCATGTATCATGAACTCCAATTATTAATGGATCAATTAAAGTTGAGAGATGATACCAAAACTTTTTAGATGTCAACTTTCATTTTCATAGGCATCTAGGTGGGAATCTTGAAGTTGCAACCATGTAAGGATCTTTTATTGAATTCTTGGTCAACTTCAACACATCACTTTCCCTTATCCTTGTGTGGTAGCTCCCCCTACAAAAAAAGATGAGATCTTTGGTACCCAAATGACTTTGGGTCCTTGGGGATTAGATGGCCTAGGAATCCAAAGTGTCTTAGCAACACTTGAATTTCTTTTAAATGCACATTCATGAATAGCATGACCATATATACCACAACAAAAACAATTTTCATGAAACTTTTTCTTTTGGACATTTGGTTTAAAGGAAGAATGCTTGACAAGAGAATGATGATGAACCTTAGCATTCTTTACATGAGCATTTTTATTCCTAGGATTTCTAAAGGATGGAGCATGTGATAAATTACTAGTTTTCTTACTCAAGAAAACAACCTCATTTTTTAAGTCATTGATGGATTTGTGTAAAGCTTGTATTTGAGATTTCAACAAGCAATTTTCATTTTTCAAAATATCATGCTCAAATTTGAAATCACTTGTACAATCCTTACCATTGATATTCACATTATTTTTTGTGTTTAATTTCATTCTCATTTCTAATTTTTGAAATCTTAGTTAACAACTCATCATTCTCAATTTCTAATTCTTCATTTCTATGTTTCAAGTCCTTAATTTCAAGTTTTAAGGCATCATGGCAAGAATCAAAAGGGCTAGTATTCAATTTTTCATTTTCTAATTCATGCACATGAGAGCTAAGCCTTAAATTTTCCTTCTTTAATTTCCTATTTTCCCTGTTCTTTTTTATGAGCAATTCATATATTTTTCTACATTCACCAACTAGCTCAACATAAGACATGTTAAATGAGCTTGAATTGCTAGAGTCACTATTATGACAAGAAGCGAAAGACTTTACCTCATCGTCAAGACCCATGAGGCACAATTTTGAGGTGGCTTCATTGTCACCACATGAGGAGGCTCCACTTGATTCCGAAGTGAAATTGGAGACCTTCTTCTCCTTCTTGGATTTCTTTTTCATCAAGGGACAATTTTTCTTAATATGTCCCTTCTCTTGGCAAAGGAAGCATTTGACTTTTCTTTTCCTGCTTTTAAGCGTGCTTCTTTGATCGGAAATGCTATGGGCACCACAAGAGACGTTAGTAGCGGATGGATGACCATTGTCATCACCACGTTCAACATAAGTAGTAATCTCTTCGATTTTTGCAACATCATATAACATGTTTAATGTTGCCCAAATATCAAATACAGCTGCTATTAGGTAAGGTACAAAATATGGAATACATAGCATCTCCATTATATTGAAACATTTTTTTGTCATGTTCACTCCAATTATGCATGTCAACCTTAGGTTCAATGTATTCTAATTTAATCATGTTATAAACATCAAAACCTCTAGTCTTTAAGTAGGTATACATTCTAGACTTCCAAAGACCAAAGTTAGATTCATCGAACCTAGGAGATGAAGACGCTACCGACTCTAGAGCCATTTCAAGATCGAGACTAGATGTAGAGGAGACGGTGAAATCTCAATCTACGACCCGCTCTGATACCAAATGTAGGCGAAATGGAATCACTAGAGGGGGATGAATAGTGTGTTTACTAAATCAATTAGCCTAAATTCAATTTTAGTCGTTTCTCTTAAACTAATTAGGCGAATTATAATTTTACGATTGGATGCGGAAGCAATAAATGGTAAAGCAATAAATGCACACAAGTTATCAATGCAAACACGAAAATTTATAGTGGTTCGGCCCCAATGTCTACTCCACTACCTAAGCACTCCGCTTAGAATTTTCAAACTAGTTTAACTAGATTAAATCGGTTTCCCTTATACAGAGGACTTTGACTCGAAGAGTCTTACTCTCGACCTAAGGCACTTCCACACCTGGAAGTCTCTGCCTTCTTATCGAGAGAACTCTTCCACCTCAACCCTAAGGGACAACTCACTTAATCCTAGGAAACTATCTTTACACAAGTGGTTTTACTCCTTCTACACCGAGGATACCACTTCCACAACAAGACCTAATAGCCTAGGTCTTCCACACGCACACACAAATCAAACAAAAATAGTTTCAAATAATCGTTAAAAATACAAGTGAAAAGAGCTTAAAATAAAACCAAGAATTTGTTCTCTTTTCCAAGCCTTGAAACCTCCAACTCACCAGAAGATGAATCTGAAGTCGAAGCAGAGTTGAGGAGCAGACGACGCCTGAAGAAGAACTCGACGGAAGAGCAGAGCGCGCTGCAATCGATCTTTGGAAGGCTCAAAAACTTCCCTTTAATTGCTCAATAAAGTCTGTAGAAGTTAAGAAAGAAGTTTAGAGAGGTTAGATGAATGATATTTATAGCCTCTCAAGGAAACGACAGCTCAATGGATAGAAAACTATTCATTGCAGACGCTCGGTTGATTGGTCAGTCGACCGACCGATCGACCACCCGAACGACCGCTGCCTTCCTCTCTATGTGCGGTCGATCGACGGGTCAATCGCCCAGACGCAAGACTTTGTTCCCGCAATCTGGTCGACCCATCGGTCGACCGACGCAGGGGAAGCAGAGACGCGCAATCGTGCGATCCTCAATCCGATCGACCTATCGGTCAACCGCTCGAGGTACTGCCTCTATTTGGCCTCTGTCGGTTGACCGAAGTAGCCACTGCCAGTTTTTGGCAGTGTTCGATCGACCGAATTGGCTACTGCCAATTTCTTACACTCTTCGGTCGATCGACCGGTGGACCGAACAAAGGTTGATATTGATTTTTCAACCGTTTTTCTTGCGCGCTTTATTTTCGGGTTCCGGGTTTCAACGAGCATCAACTTGGAGAGCTTTTCATCTGATCTTTGGACTCATCCAATGCGACTTTGGTGCACTCGTCGAGCTTCGAGAAATTTCTGCGACAAACCCTAGCACAACTATCAGTGTCTTTCTGATTTTCTGATTTTTTTGATATTTTAGATCGAGAACATCGAACGCTAATCGATATGGAACCTGAAAGATTTCTTGACGAAATATTAATTCTATGTTTGTCATCATCAAAATCGACATTAAGAGATTAAGACCAAGGTTGAAAACCTAAAGCCAACAGAAGCTTCTGCAGCCGGGCGGAATGCCTTGGTGTGACATTATTTCAACTCTCTATCCTCAATTGTTGCACTTAAATATTGGAGATCGCCAGAGTCTTTCACCTATTTGGAAAAGCATCAGCAATTTGATGGATATTTTTGAGGTCTCGCTTACCTTTACTGCAGGGGAGGGATCTTCCTTTCGACTGTGGCACGACCGGTGGCTCTTTGGGGAGCGTTTGCGGGACATACACCTGCTTCTTTTCCTAGTTGCTTGCAATCCGGATGTATCAATTGATGAAGCAAAATCTAGAGGGCCCTCGAGAACCGTCACTGGGTGGAACATACATTTGAGGCACCTCGTCCCCACCGAGTCACTTCACAATTTGGTTGATGATTTGGCTCCAATAGTGTCTTCTCCACAAAATCCTTCTATAGACTCTTGACTTTTAAGGGGCTTGTGGATCCTAGGGTCAAGTTCTTATGGCAGAAGGGATGCACGACGGCTATTTCTATCCATAATTGGCTTGTCAAAAAGCAACACTTATTAACTAAGGGCGGACTGATCATCCGTAATATAAATGCAAGTCACATCTTCCTGTCCTCTCTACAACACTCAGGCTGAATCACATGGCCATACCTTCAGTGGTCGCTCTTACACCCGTGATGGTTGGTTGCTGTTTTTGAGGCTCACCTGTACTTCTTTTTTATTCCTGGGGCTTAAGCCTTGGGAGGGAAATGCCTCGGGGAGTACTCGAAGTCTACTCAAGCTCTTTCGATTGGTAATGTTATGGAGATCCAAGATTTGGCATGAGAAAAATTTGAGGATATTCGAAGGCAGCTGTAAATCTCACTCTGAGCTAGCATCTGAGGCTACCGTATTGTTATACCTTCTTCCTTAATGGTGTTTGTACGCCTTGGTGGTCTAGTGAGGTTGTATGTGACCTGGCCTGCTGTTGTTGTTGTTGTTCTTTCTTACTTTGGTTTCTTCTTTCTTCTCCCTCCTCACTTATATTCCTTTCACATCTCTTGAAATGAATATAAGTTTCTTTGTTAAAAAAAAATGAACAAAGAACCTTTATCTAAAATTTTAGCTCAATCGAAAAAGATTTCACAATCATCCGCTTGATGAAAATTGTTCAGATGAAAAATCCCTCGCAAATTTTGCAAACTTCCCCTCTTTTTTTTCTTAACTCCACTGTCCACACTTTTCCTCTTTGGCAGCCACAAAATAGAGTAATCCCAAGAAAATATGGGCTTAGGCCTCTGCATGGGAGAACCCAACCCAACACTTAGTTTACTACTTTTCTTAAAGTCTATGATAACTTAAAAGATTACACTTTTACATGCATCCTCTCTTCTGGGGAAATCCTCACGGTGGCTTGTTATAATTAAAGATGGATTGATTTGATGTGCATGCCTAACTTGCTGGTGGAAACAGACTCCATAATGGAGGTTGACTACATCAATGGCATCTACCCAATTGTATGGTGTGCCAAAAGTCTGCAGAACTAATATTGTTAATAAATTTGGAAATATCAAGATTTCCTACATCGCTAGACAGATTAACTAAGGGACAAGAGCCATATTTATCTCTAAAATATTCGAAAATATATAAATTTATCCTTAAACTTTTTTTTTTCAAAAATATCCTCGCCGTCCAAATTTTGAGTGAAAAATATCACTGCTTGTAATGGTTTGACAAGTCAGCAAACGATTGCTTACGTGGCAAGGATAAGAGTCATATTTGTCCCTAAAGTTTTCGAAAATGTATAAATTTATCCTTAATTTTTTTTTTTTGAAAAATACCATCGTCGTTCAAATTTTAGATCATATTTGCCTCTAAAGTATTAAAAAAATGTATAAATTTGCCATTGAACTTTTTATGTTTTGAAAAATGCACTCGTCGTCCAAATTTTAGGTCTAAAATCCCTCGCGTCCCTAGGGATATATGAGGTATAAATACTAAAATCCCAATTGTCAAATGATCAAAGTGCCCCTTAACTTAAGTTGAGTCTAAAACATGTCATAACTCAACCAATATAAGTATGATTCGAGTTTCGCTCGAACCTCCGGATTTGTCTCGAACCAAGTAACCCATCTAAGAACTAATCAAACTTAGATGAATTAATTTCCTCTCACGCAAAGGCCAATCTTCAATTCAAGCCCTCTTACGTTTCATCCGGTCCATCCTGACGTGCAATTAAATTATTCCGCTGAAATTATTAAATAAGCATTTTAATTTTTTTTAGGTATTACAAAGAAGTGGTGGGACGTGTTTTTGCATCACCCTTTTACCTACTAGTTTTTGTAGTCGATTGGGCTACTTTATTTTTATTTTCTTATTTTTCCTATCTTTTCAGCTTATTCAATTTGACTCATGTTTTAATGGCTTGCAACTAAAAGCTAGGATATATACAAACTCTATATGTCATCCCTAATTAATTTAGGTTGTGAATATATTTGGTATTACATGTTGGCAGCTTAAAATTCAGTGTGGCTTGATGATGTGGCTTATTTTATTTGTCACACAAATAATTATTTGCTGACTTGTCAAACCGTTACAAGTAGTGGTATTTTTGGCTCAAAATTTGGACGGCAAGGGCATTTTTCAAAAAATAAAAAGTTTAAGGATAAATTTGTATCTTTTCGAATACTTTAGGGGCAAACATGGCCCAAAATTTGAACGACGATGACATTTTTCAAAAAAAAAAGTTTAAGAGCAAATTTATATCTTTTCGAATACTTTAGGGACAAATATGATCCTTATCATTGCCACGTAAACAATCGTTTGCTGACTTGTCAAACTGTTACATGCAGTGACATTTTAGTTTAAGGGCGTTAATTAATAAAGCTAGTAGATTGATCATCACCCATTTGGACATATTTTTGAAGCTCTTCTTTCTGCATGCTACTATTGTATATACTAAGTGAGTTTTTGCTAATTAACAAAGATAATGTTTCTGGAAATGAACTAGGACCAAATCGACCCAATAGCCCGCTAACGAATCGGCCTGATTCAGCCCGATATCATGAATCAGACCCAATTAGGCTCGATAACATTATGAGATGAGAGTTGCCATTGTACTTGATTTAAGGTTCATTATATATCATTATATAGAATTATATTTTGATCTTCGATTAGCTACGTCTTATTCAAATTACTAAACCTTAATCAAGTATAAATTTAAAATTTTATTTGAAATGTGAACCGAATAGGTTGGAGTTCAAAAAATTATATCTATTTAATAAATCTTATAGGGCTATCGGGCCGAGCTGGCCCGATAGCACCTGGCCCAACCCGACACGATAACGATTCATGTCCGGCTTGATAAGGGTCGGCCCGAGCACGATTTTATCATGTTGGGTCTATGTCAAGCTATCCGACTGAGCCAAAAATTACTAAGGGGCTGTTTGGTTGCCTGCAAGTCCACTTGCAGGCAACTCATTTGCAGCATTTGGCTCAATTGCTTGTTTGGTTGCCTGCAATTGAGCCAAATGCTGCAACACTAGCTTACATCCTGCATTTACAGCCTGCAAAACCAGTTGCAGGCCCAAAGGCCTGCAACACTAGCTTACATCCTGCAAGGGCACGGTTAACGCCCTGACTCTCCCCGCTCGCGCGACGCAGCCCGAAGAAGACTTCTCTCCGACTCCAGCCCTCGCGCGACGCAGCCCGAAGAAGACTTCTCTCCGACTCCAGCCCTCGCGCGACGCAGCCCGACTTCTTCCCCTCCCCGTCGAGTGACGCTTGCCAGCCCCTGACTTCTTCCCCGAGCCGTCGACTCTCGCCGTCGTGCGACGCCTGCCTGCAGCCCCCGAACACTCTCCTTCTGCTCTATCGTCGACTCTCACCATTCATCCCTCCCCTTCCCACTCTTCAGTGAGGCTGTGAGTGATCCCTGAACTCCTTATGCAACTTCTTGTTTGCCTTTTCTTTGATTTTGTTTAAGAACCAGGTCGCATTGCTGTTAGCTCGCTTTCTCTTTCACTTTTTCTTCTTGTGGAAAATCTTCTCTTTCGTAAGTTTTGTCTGAGTTTTTTATTATTTAGCTTTCATT
The DNA here is from genome assembly GCA_034359265.1 of Canna indica. Lineage (NCBI taxonomy): Eukaryota > Viridiplantae > Streptophyta > Magnoliopsida > Zingiberales > Cannaceae > Canna > Canna indica. Next base: position 54,769,805 of record CP136896.1, read on the forward strand.
TCAAGTGTTTGTTTAGATTTGTCCATGGCTGCTGCTATAGATATCTACAGTATGCATGCAATTGTCTCTGAAAACTCTTTGGATGAGGAGCTCATGACAGCACTCGAGCCTTTTATGAGGCCTGATGCAACTTCCAGCCTCTCTCCCTCATCCTCTCCAACCTGCATCACCACCAACTCATTGCTCTAAGATCAATGTTTGGATACTGTGACAATGCAGTTGAACTTAAATTTGAGGTTGATGCCTCTGCCACATTTGAATCATGTAACATAGAGAGTCAGCAAGGAAATAAAAATATGTCTTTGTTACTTGTCCATCCTTTTGTTCAATCAGAACCAACATATCTGTACAGTGACTCAATTTCTTGCATGCTTCTGTGACAATGAAGTGACTGTGAAATGGCTGTTCAATGTATTTGTTCCACCTTCCACCTTCCATGGTGCTGTTGACTTCTTTGTTCCCGTTTTTTGATTTCTTTTGCTTAGTTTGTGCTTAATTGGAGAACTCGATTTCTGCTGTTTATTTGATGTAGTGTGAATGGCTGAGGCAGTTTGCTAAACCCTATTTGTTTTACTTGCTGGTTTTGATGTCGATTTCTTTTGTCTGAGAGAATATTAAGAAAAAATGATTCTTTAAGGTCTTCCTTTTAGTTTTTTATGCAAGAACAGATTTTTTAGGTAAAAATAGATTATGATTATACCCTTAATTTCTAGATGTTGTTATTTAACATTCCAGATATCAAATGCTAAGATCTTGTTGAACATGCATCTCTACCTGACTGAGAATTAGAATTTAATGGACTATTTCCTAATTGGACTACAATATAAGCATATCATTTTCTATCTTCTAGACTAAGCATATCCATTCTGATGATCATTTTGTTCTTTACAATTTTAAAGAGACGATTATATATATATGTCATGGGCTCATGGCCAATAGAGTTTCTGTAGAATTGGTTTCCATACTTCTTTGACATGTTAAGGAAGTAACTTTTAGTGGCATATAAAATCTTTTCTTGTTGTTTTTAATCTTTTCTATGCCATGTTATATGAAATCTATTGTGTAAAAGTAAGAAAGGCCAAGCAACAATCCCATTCATAACATGTTAAGGAATTGTCTTTCTCAATCTGCTCTCTTGGGACTCTTGCCAATTTGCATCTTCCAGTTGCTAATCTCTATTGATTCAGCACACTTGTCAGCTATGTTCAGCTATGTTTGATGATCTTATTATCTCTGGTTCTAGCATTCTGGTCACTTTTTGCTTCTGGTATGAAGTCACTTTTTGCTTCTGTGACAATGACATTATCACTTACTATTCACAATTTCAAATGAAAATTTTTCATAGGTTTGGGGTAGGAACAGTCATGCTCTCTTGATATAATAATTTGGCAAGCAGTGATTAACTGCTAATAACCAAGGATATAAGTCCAATAATATGAGCAGAATTTGGAAAAGTTAATTGAAACAAAAGGTAAAGAGAAGCTTAGTTGAGTAACATAAGATATCTTGATCATTGCTACTATCATTTACCTAGAAAATTTGGGACCCGAAGTAACTTAGACAAGGAACTCCGACCATGGGCGTAAACTTCCACCCTGGTTCCTTGCTCAAACGGCTCATTCTCAATAAATCTGGGTGTTGCAGCTGCTGCAGCTGCTCACGGTCCTCTGGGTGTTCATCTCGCCTCTTGAAAGGAAGGTTTTGAATGCCAAGAGCTAACTTCTTTGACACAGATCTTGGTGACTGCTTTGATATGAATGAGTGTTTAATATGTCTATTTTGTTATTCATATTGTCTCAGATATTTTTTGTTATTTTATTTCATTTGGTCTCATATTCTTTGTTATTCATGTTTAATTATATAATCCTGAAATCAATATACTATTTTATTTTATTTTGTTTATTAGATGACGAATGAAAAATCCCTACCATTGGATATTGTGAAGCTTGCGGGGTTGCTAGGACTATATGCATATTTGATATTACAACGATATAAAAGAAGAAGGATTTCTCAGAATTTATATGTTCCACGTATTCATATAAACATACAAAGACATGAATATTTATCGAGGTTATACTATGGTTCCGATACTAGTAGCATTAGCATGATACGAATGAAGAGAGTTACATTTTTCAAGTTGTGTGATTGCTTAAGGGAAAGAAATTTATTGCATGACACTCTTAATGTTACATTAGAGGAACAAGTAGCAATGTTTTTGCATATCGTCGGACATAATGTAAGAAATAGGGTGGTGGGACATAATTTTATGCGTTCTGGAGAGACAGTTAGTCGATATTTCAATGAAGTACTACGTGCTATTGGCGAACTTCGTCGGGAGCTCATTAGGCGCCCTTCACTCAATACCCATTCTCGGATCACATCGAGTAGTAGATTCATGTCATACTTTAAGGTGAACAAATTAGTCAAATTATTTTTTTAGTTTTATAATTAAGTGAAACTATATATAGTTACTTGTGTTTTGTGTTTAACATGTAGGATTGTATTGGTGCTTTAGATGGTACTCATGTTCATGCTTCTGTACCAATAGAACATGTAGCGGCCTTTAGAGGGAGAAAGCCTTACCCGACTCAGAATGTACTTGCCGTTGTTGACTTTGATTTGAAATTTACATATGTTCTTGCTGGGTGGGAAGGATCTGCACATGATGCTCTCATATTACGAGATGCATTAGAAAGACCACATGGTTTGCGTGTTCCTGAAGGTAAATAATTATGTTTTTATATAATACATTCAATTATTTATATTAAGCCAAAATTAATATCTTTACTTATAATATAGGAAAATTTTATTTGGTGGATGCGGGATATGCCACTCGACCAGGCTTTATTGCACCATATCGTGGTGTAAAATATCACCTTAAAGAATGGTCCTCCCGTAGTCCTTCAAATGCCAAGGAATTGTTCAACCTTCGACATTCTTCTCTTCGAACTTCTATCGAGCGTGCGTTTGGTTCACTAAAAAATCGCTTCAAGATTCTTACGTCAAGGCCTTTCTTTCCATATCCAACCCAAGTGGACCTTGTCATCGCTTGTTGTATTTTGCATAATTGGATAATGTCAAATGGTGGTGATGATTTGATTCCCGATGAAGAACAATGGATTGCAAGTAATATCATTATAAGTACGAGCCAACGTGTACAACGTGAAGAATCTAGAGAGTGGATGACGATACGAGATAATATTGCAACTCAAATGTGGGATGATCATATTTTATAAGTTTAGTTAGTTGTTAGATTTACTTTGGTTTGTTCATTTAAAATGATTACTACCATGTATTTGGAATGATATCTACTTGTTTGAAATGAAGCTACTAAATATGTAATTGGAATCATTTGAAATGATATCTACTTTTTTTTGTCTATTTGAAATGATATCTACTTGTTTGTTCATTTGAAATGATTTGTTTACTTTTTCTACTTATTTGGAATAATTGGAAAATGATTATTTACTAATAATTGTGTTGTTTCTTTTTTATTATTCAATCAAATTAGTCAATGGAAAATAGTCAAAGCAATCAAGCTTGTAGTTCCCATGGTAAAAAGACATACAATTTTAAGTGGAAATCAAGAGAATCTGCAGTATTGTTGGATTGTTTGGTAGAGCAAGTACAATCAGGAGATCGATTTGAAAAAGGTTTCAAAGACTCACAAATATCTGAAGTTGTGAAGATCCTTAATGAGAAGATGGGCATTCAAGTTACAAACAATAATGTCTACAATCATTTACGAGGATGGAGAAACAAATGGTCACAAATTGTTAAGTTGAAAGAGAAGAGTGGAATGAGTTGGGATGAAAATGAAAAAAGGATAGTCATGGGTAGAGATGAGTATCTCAGCTATATAAAGGTAAGTTATGTTATATTTATGAGATGTTATATTGTTTTAGTTATCTACTAATAAAATTTTGTGTATTTTTGCTGAAACAGAATCATCCTAAAGATGCTGCATTGATCAACAAGCCTATTAATTTTTACGATCAAATGTCTATCATCTTTGGAGGGTCTCCAGCCACAGGAAGATGGAGTAAAGATGATAATGATAGTTTGGGAGCGCCAGAATCTGAAGATAACGTTGAATTTGCAAATCCTGAAGTTAATGTCCATACTAATGATGTTTCAATTGATTCAATTCCTGCACAAGCGCATTCAACTCAAGGAGCTTCTTCAAGTTCGGGAAAAACAAAAAAGAAATCATCAAAGCGGCATAGGGAAAATGAAGAAGATATTATGACGATGGTAGCAAATAATATTAAGGAACTTGCAGTGGCGATTAAAGAATACAATGAGCCAGAGATTTCCATAGATGGGTTGTATGAAGCTGTTATGTCAATACCTGGATTTGATGAGAGTCAGCTTTGTCGTGCCTATCGTATGCTTGCCGGTTCATCAACAAGAGAGGCAAGAGCTTTCATGATTGCATCTACTCATCACCGTTACTTCTGGATTCGTGACATGTTAAACATGTGATTTTGATATTAACTTATCATCTTTAAAAAACTTTGATATGAACTTGTAAGACTTTGATATGAACTTTGGAATTTATGTTGTTAAGGACTTTGATATGAACTTTGGGATTTATGCTAAAGACTTTGATATGAATCCATTGTTAGACTTTTATGAACTTTTGTGAATTCAAACTTTGATATGAATTCAAACTTTGATATGAACTTGTAAGACTTTGATATGAACTTTGGAATTTATGTTGTTAAGGACTTTGATATGAACTTTGGAATTTATGCTAAAGACTTTGATATGAATTCATTGTTAGACTTTTATGAACTTTTGTGAATTCAAACTTTGATATGAATTCAAACTTTGATATGAACTTGTAAGACTTTGATATGAACTTTGGAATTTATGTTGTTAAGGACTTTGATATGAACTTTGGGATTTATGCTAAAGACTTTGATATGAATTCATTGTTAGACTTTTATGAACTTTTGTGAATTCAAACTTTGATATGAATTCAAACTTTGATATGAACTTGTAAGACTTTGATATGAACTTTGGAATTTATGTTGTTAAGGACTTTGATATGAACTTTGGGATTTATGCTAAAGACTTTGATATGAATTCATTGTTAGACTTTTGTGAATTTATTGTTAAAGACTTTTTTTATATTTATGTTTTTTATTTTTTTATTCAAAATGTTACTTTAATATTTAGATATAGTCCTTTGTAGGTCTTATTTTTAATATTAATTTATTATTTTTCAAAATATTAATGCAAGTTGCAATTTCTATTTGCGGCCAACCAAACACACGCAAAAAAAAGTTGCAAGTCGCAAGTCGCAAGTGTAGTTGCAATCTCCATTTGCGGTCAACCAAACGCCTGCAAATAGAAGTTGCAGCTCTACTTGCGGGCAACCAAACGCTAGGCTGCAAAATCTATTTGCGGGCATTTGCTTTTGCATGCAAATAGATTTTGCAGCGTTTGCACTTGCGGGCAACCAAACGCCCCCTAAGTCTACTCAACTTTCTAGGGCACGCCTGTGTCTAATCCCCTCATTGCCATATCGTGAATTCCTCTTCCACCCAATCCCCTTGGTGCTCCTCTCTCAACCTCCATTTGACACTTCGTCTAAGTTATTTTGGACTCCTCTTCAACCATTTTATTGTTTTTATTATATATTAATATTTGTATTATATATTATATTTTCAGTTATTATTGCCCATTATGATTAGTTCACAAAATAATAACATGTTATTTTGTTTTTTTAATAAATATGTGAGTATATAGTTAACACTTATATGTACTTCTGTCGATTTACTACTTTTCATATTATTTATGCTCTATTCATGACGCAAATAAAACAAAAAAATGATCATTTATCTATCGGTGTTCCATTCCGAATGTAAATCGAATGATTAATTCTTATATATCATTTTCCTTATTTATTTTATTTTATTTATTTATATTCCTCCTATTTCATTCCGCAAACCAAATAGCGCATAAAGCGTTATCAAATGCATCATCTCATTGAAAATGATGGGAACAAAAGTTAATTTAAAACTTATGCAATCTTAGATACCAATTCTTACCCTTGGGACTGCATCCTTATTAATTTCTTTTTACCATTTATGAAAATATCATAGTCCTCTTGATCCTCTCAAATTTGATGCAACTCTTTTATACAAGGATGTTAAACTATGTTGAGCATATTACATGTGTAGTGTTAAATCATTTATGGGATAAACATGATAACATATTGAAAATGTAAATCAAAATATAAATAATCATTCTGAAGGGATTTTTCTGCAAAGGAGTGATGTTGTATTTTCCAATAGCTAGGGATGTTTCTGTATACCTACACCAACTCAGTAATTTGAATCATATCTTACTAGGAAAAATCCCTTGACTTTTATCATTCTGAAGTCCTCTACATTACATGTCTTGCAATTCTAGCCAAAAAGGACAACTTGATTAATTAATTCAGTAATTGTTTTATTACTGTTAACAAAGAATAGATAATTGAATCACATGCTATGCAAGCTAGACTTTGTTGTCTTATTATTTGCCCTATTCTTTAACCTACAATTATGCTAGTAATTAAAAGTAAGCACATTTAGAAATCAGGCTATGAAGAGTCCACAGCTTGAGATTAGCTTTTGAATTCATTCATGTGTATGCATTCATGCTTTGAATGCTTAAAGTATAATGTAGAGGACTTCAGAATGCTTAAAGAACAAAATCTCAGATGCAAAAGAAACAAAGTGCCTGCATACCATTTAAGCCACAGAAAAAAAAAACCCCCAGCATTTGACACAAAACAGCTTGAAAAAATGGAGAAAGAAGACAAATTTGAATGCAAAAACAATTAACTAAGAAGAGGTAAGGGAAACCTAGGTTTAGTTTTTGAGGGATGACCACCAACTTCAATTTCACCACCAAAGCTCAAGTTCTCATTTCTCTTGTGAGTCTTAGCATGTAATTGTCAAAGCAGTTCCAATTAAAGAAGGCATCCAAGTATCCAACCACAACCACTCATGAGTCACAAGTTGCTCAAAGCCCCAACAGATCACACTTAATGCATTAACTACAACAGTCTGTCACAAGCCATGCTTGGCTTGAAAACCTCTGCCACCTTAGCAGATGTATGATGGTGAAAGAAGACCAAACACCACAAGAAAAGAGGTGCAAAGTGAGCATAAAACAGTGTAAGCATCTCATGAACACAATGATAAGTTTTTTTTCCCCTTCTTTTCACAATGAAGTCAAACTTTTTGGTTTTTGATGAAGAAAGGGGTGACAGTGACAAAATTAATTACTAGAGATGAGGAAGATAAGCATTAATTTGCAGCATTTGAATTTAAGAGGAAACTGTTGCATCTTTTCCCCCTAATTTAGTAAAGAACCAGTATTTAGTTGCAAGTTAACCATCAATTCTCAGCTTCTAGCTTTGTTTGTGCTGATTGAAGATGAATTTTTTCATGCATTCAGTGAAATCAAGCAATGTATTAGAATAAAATGATGATATTAGAACAAAAATAGTACTTTTAAGTATATATACACAATAAACAGAAGCACTATTTACTTCCTGATACACATCAGTTTTAGCCTAATCCACCAATTTCTTATATGCAAGAGGAAATCTTTCAAAGGCTATATCTAAAATCTTTTAGTTTTTTTAGTTGGGTTCTTCCTGAACATCTCCCATGAATTCTTTTTAGGATGTAAGAATGTTGAAATCACAAATAAACGCAAACAAAAAAAACCATTAACTTGATATCAGAGATGACTACCCACCTTGTTTTGCCTTCCTACCAGCCAAAGCAATGTTCTTCTTGCAAATGAAGGTGCCTCATCAAGCCCAGACCCTAAGCTGTAGTTAGAGCTTCCTACCTCCACATCCATATCTACTTCACTGGAACTCTTCTCCCATGTGGAAACATTGAATTCAGAAGCAGTAGCAGCAGGACTAGCATTGCTCTTCAGCTTCGATTCATCGCTTGCTGCGCGATGCAGTGGCAACCTGAAAGAGAAGGCCCTTCTCGAAGAATCACCAGCCATGGACTTGTCCTTCTTGGCCTGAAGCCAAATCTTGGAAACTGAGAAGCTCTCGTTCATATGTGGATTGCTATTGATCCTTGCACTATAGAAATCCCCTCTGTTTTCTGTGGCTTTTGATGTATCAAATCCTTTAAACCCTTCCCTTCTTGACTGGCAATCACATTCAGACATCGCGACCCGGTGGGCGAGCTTCTTGTTTCTTGGCTTCTTTGGTGGTTTGATGGGAACCTGGAGCAAGGAGTTCTCATCCATCACATACTCATAAGACCCCATGGAGAAGCACCTCCTCTGATCCAAATTGCCATTTGTAGAACTAGTGCCTTCGCCAACAGCTCCACCAGCATCGACGTTCCTAAACTTGCCGAGCTTGACGGCCACTACCTTTGCTTCTAAGTCCTCCGGAGCAGCTGCTATCGCTTCAACCGGCTTTTCAGCGATGGAAGGCCTAGAGTCGTCGTCATCGTCTCCAAGTGAACCAAGAATGGCATTGGGCAAAGGGTCTCTCCTCCCAGAAGCAGCCTCTCTCGAGGCCTCGCTTCCCGAATCAAGAACAAGCACCATGGGACTACAGCTACTGGGGGGAGAGAAGTCGGGGAGGAGGCTTCTCCTGCAAAGGGGGCAGGTGGAGTGGGACAAAAGCCAAGTATCGATGCACTCGAGATGGAAGGCGTGGCTGCACTTCGGGAGCAGCCTGAGCTTGTCGTCCGCCTCAAACTCACAGAGGCACACGGCGCAGTCGAATGGGTCCTTGAGGCCAATGATGGCCTTGTAGAGGAAGACAGGGAGGGTGTCGATGAAGGACTGGTCCACCCCTGCGTCATGGAGATGGAACAGCTGCTGAAGCTGGCCTTGGAGTGCTGTCACATTGTCCATGGTCTCGTGCTCCCTGTTAATGGGTCTCAGGAGAAATCTCACAAGCAGGTGGAGAACGCCAGAGATGAAGAAGATGATGGCTAGTATGACAATTATGAGAAGAACACTAGGGCTTATCCTGTTCTCAAAATTAATAACAGGAGATGATGAAAGAGGAGGACGGGGTGATGGAAGTGAGACTGGAGGAGAAGACAAGCCCTCTCTGATGCTTTCATGGAAGCTCCAATCCATGCTGACTTTGTTAAAGCATAAATATTGACAAACATGAAGAAACTAGAAGGTACAGAGTTAAAGAATCACCATGCTCAAAATTCTCATCTTTCCTAGGATTGTTTGATCTGCAGAGGAAGGAGAAGGGGGAGAATTTGCAGCTGAAGAAGGTGGGAGATGAGGAACCTTAATAAGGGGAGAGTTTAATGGGGGTGACAGCTGATGGGGTCAGATAATAATCAATTGATTACAAGGGAGGGAAGGAAGGTGAGATCAAATTGTAATAATCAAAGACCCCAGCTGGGAGAAGGGAATTGAATAGTGTGAATAAATGTAAAGAAAGGACTGCAAAGCCTAATGGTCATAAGATATGTGATTAGGGTATGGAAGGAGGTGAAGTGTCTTCAAATCCAGAGCTTCTCCCTCCTGTTTGACTTTCTATGCAGCTCTTGCAGCAGGCTCAATGCCCCCATTAAATTCCTGCACCATGCAAGCGGCATAGAATAATAAGTGCTGTTGTGTTAGTGCCTCCTGCTTAACTCTTTTGCTGTGTTACTTGCATGCACAACTCACCATGGACTGAGCTTCATGCTCCTGCCATTGTTGTCTTTTGTGTTTCTCTTCTGTTGGTGTGGCATCATGCTTCTGTTTTCATCGATGTTTTTGAATTTGGTTCAAGCTCTAATTCAGGGTTAAAGGGTGATTTTTATTTTGGAACTATTGAAAATATTGAGGTAAAAATACATTTGAACTTTATTTTGATCGATTTTTACTCTTAGATAAATGAAAATTGACGAAAAATATTTTTATTTTTGGATAAAATACCCAGCTGACAAACGACACGACACTAACGACATCCAATCACAAACCGACACGTAGGACGTGATGTCACACTTCCTCTTCCAATCAGCAATAAATAATAAAAGTGATTAAAGATGATTTTTGTCCTCGAACTATTGGAAATAGGATAAAAATTCTCCTAAACTTTTTTTGATCGATTTTTACTCTTAGACAAACGAAAACTATTGAAAAATGCTCTTATTTTGGACGGAATACTCAGCTGGCAAACGACACTAACGACGTCCAATCACAAGCCGACACGTAGGATGCTAGATGATACTCTCTCTCCCAATCAGTAATAAAAAAAAACTAAATTACATTTCTAACATGGTAAAAAAAAAATTAAAAAAAGAATATGCCTCTGATTTTTGTCCAAAATAAAGGTACTTTTCAACCGTTTTCGTTTGTCTAAGGATAAAAATTGATCAAAACAAAGTTTAGAAGCATTTTTATCTCATTTCCAATAGTTCAAGGGCAAAGATCGCCCTTAACCCTAGAATTAATTCTCAGTTCAATTTCTATCGAATTTTATTGATCTTTTAAGCAAATTATCTTCTAAAATAAGATTTACTCGTCGTCAAAATCTAATTTAAATAGTAAGAAAAAAAAGATCAAGATTTACGTGAGTAAACACATTCATATAATATGTCAACGGTGGGTAGCACAGTTGGTGACAATATATTATATATTATCTAAAGATCTAGGATTCGGTCCCTAGTATAGTCACCTATTGTAATTTTTTATCTTTGTTAAAAAAAAAAAACACATTCACATGATATAATAAAATTAACAAGCCATAACAGGTACTGATGTTTTGTTATCACAAATGTTATGATTATTACCGAATGAGCTTCTGGGGATCCACGTGTTCTGTCGGTGCTCCCACAATTTAATATTTAATTATATTATAATACTTCATTGGGCCATCAATTTTTTTTAGGAACCTTCATTTATATTCCTTCTCCTCCATCAGATCAATTTACTACTTCTTTTCTTGTCATAATGAACCCTCACCAACTTTGAAGACTAAGGAAGGACAAAATATCTTGCACTATGTAAGGTGATTAATTGATGGAGTTAGGTTTTCCATAAATCTCCGGACAGCAAATGCTGGTTCATGACACAGCAATTATTTGATTTTAGTATATAGAATTGATGTTTGAATAAACTCGTTAAAATATGAATAATTTAGTATGTATAAATAATAATAAATAGTTCAAATATAAAATGTTTCTTCAAATTCTTTGACATTAAAAATTTAAAGTACTTTTTACTTGTTCAGAAATTATATATGTTGTTCTTTTGTAGTTAGATCCTTGTCTTGAAAGAAATTCAAAGATGAGTGTGAAACTGACTGGTAAAAGCAAATCTACCTGCTTTAACTTAACTCAGCTGCATCATGTGCGCATAAAAAAAGGAGGTTAAGGTATCTTTATGGATCACAAGATAAAGATCCCTTTAATTTAATTACTTGGATATTTTGTATCCATATCACTCTAAAATTGATAAATCTTCCAATCCATATGGTTCCTTTGTTACAGTGGATTAAATATGATAGAAGAGATAATAAATAAAGGAAAATATTCATAGATACTTTTTATCTGATGTATACAGGATATAACACTAATTTTATGTTCTTATATTCCTTTTTTTTTAATTCGGGCCCCAAGGAATTAAAATATATCCATTATTCCTATCATCCTTTATAAAGCAAACATGTCTGTATTTTTTTAAAATCAATTCTTATTCAGAAAATTCCTAAATAAAATATGAATAGGAATTTCCCATATTCGAATTTTAGAAATAAAAAATTCTCAAATTCAGATATGAAGATGAGTAATTCCCAGATTCAAAATTGAGTGGATCCAATACCCATTTGGTTCTTGGCCAAAGTCTCTAATCAGACTTTGGTTAAAAATATAAAAAAATATAAAAAATAATTTTAATTTTTATAAAAAATAGGTATAATAGAAATGATGTGTTAGATTCTAAAAAATATATTTTCAAACTCTCCAATGATATAGAAAGGATGTGTTAGAGTCTAAAAAATATTTTTTAAAACTCTCTAAATTTTTAGAGAGTTTTGTCCAAAGTCTATAAATCCAAATTTAAATTTAAAATTATAAAATATTTTTGATATTATAGACTTTGGGCAAAAGTCTATAAAACTAATTTTTAATTATGATGTTAGTGAAATATTTTTTGTTCAAAATATTTTGATAGACTCTAGCACATCTTGTATATCATATATATTTTTTTGTGAATTAAATTTTATTTTTTATAATTATAAAGTCTCTAACTCATTAGAGACTTTTGTGCAAAGTCTGTAATAGCTTCATAAATTTTTTTAAAAAATATTTGAATTCATAAAATAATTTTTTTTAATAATAAAAAAGAGGTATTATGATCTAGAAAAATATTTTACATCAAAATATTTCATAATCTTTAATTTAAATTTAAATTTATAGATTTTGTACAAGTCTTTAATATATTAGAGAGTTTGATAAATACATTTTTTATTCTCTAATATCTTATTTTTATCATAAAAAATATTTTATAAATTAAAATTTTTTAATATTTTTTTTAATTTTTTGCCAAAGTCTCTAACCGGGACTTTGGCTAGGGGCAAAATGGGTATTGGATTAACTCAATTCCGGATCTGGGACTTACCCATCTTCATATCCGAATTTGGGAATTTCTCATTCCCAAAATTTGGATCTGGAAAATTGCTAAAATATGAATGTTCAAAATTCTCTGAAAGCGAATATGATCTTCGAAATTTTCGAAACTATAACCAAAATTAAAAAATCTCCAATATACCTTTGTATTGAAACTTTGAAATGTTTCACTTGAAACTCTTGAAAGTGATCATTTAATCATGAAATATATCCTAAAATTCTAAAAAAAAATCATAAAAAATCTAAATTAGTGAATCAAAATTCTTGACTATTTTTTTTGAAATCTAATATGCATATTCATGGTCGAAAAGTGAAACTCTTGAAATCGTTTCAACAGTTTCACTTTTTGATCATGAAAATGCATCATAAAATTTCAAAAAAAAAATCGTCAAAAAATTTCATTCATTAATTTAGTATTTTGTGATTTTTGAAAATTTTAGAATGCATATTCATGGTCAAAAAGTAAAACTGTCAAATCAATTTCAATAGTTTTAGTGAAACTTAAAAGTGGTCAAATGACCATGAAAATATATTCTAAAATTCTCAAAAGTAAAAAATAAAAAAAATTAGTGAATGAAACTCGTTGGTGATTTTTTTTAAAAAAAATAGAATATATTTTCATGATCAAAAAGTGAAACTGTTGAAATGGTTTCAATAGTTTCAGTTTTTGACCATGAAAATGCATCCTAATTTTTTTTAAAAAAAATCGTTAATTTTTTTAAATATTTTTTGAATTTTAGGATATATTTTCATGATTAAAATCATCACTTTCAAGAATTTCAAGTGACATATTTCAAAATTTCAATACAAGAGTATATTGGGGGTTTTTTGAATTTGGTTATGGTTTCAAAAATTTTGAAGATCATATTCGGTTTTGGAAAATTTTGAAAATTCATATTCTGATTTAGAAAAATTTCTGAAAAGATATTATATGTACTTCTCAATTATAACTAAATTTTATTGTGCATTTTCTAACCCTTGGAAATGACCAAAAATATCTCTGATTATGTTTGGAAAATTAGAAATTAATATAATTGTAAAATACTTTTCACTTAATTACATCCTCATGCTCTACTTCTTTAAGTTATCATCATCATCATCATTATTGTTGTCTTCTTGTGATCGACCATCTTCTTGTGATCGACCAGCAAAAAGCAATAGCCTCTAGACGTTAAAGTCGCAATTGCCTTAGAGACATTTTCCTACCGATAATACCATCAATATTCCCCTCCCATGTTGTTGTCATCGTCTCTCATTATCTCCATCGCTCTCTTTGTTCTCATTATGATCATTGTTCTAGTATCCATCTATCTCAAACTTTCCAACCCATTTAACATGACATTCTCCTGATCAAACTCCTAATATCCCTTTATGTCATTGCGAAATTAGGATTTAGAGTTGGTAGGATTTGATTGTCATTTATCAAATTGCATGATAAATTGAATAAAAATTTGAACAAGATTGATAATCTACATGTCAACTTATAGTATGCTAAGTACATATTAAAAGTTAGTGCCTAGAATATTTTGATTTAGTTCTTAGGAAAGGAAGAGCTTAATTCCAAGAAAGCCTCCAAGGAGAAAGGACAATTCTCAAGTCAAAGTATTGTTTAAGAGAAAAAAAAGGGAAGGAATTCATATCTCCAATGCTAGTGTCACCTTCCAAACTTTTGTACAATAATCCAAGACCTCAAATGAAGAAATCATTTCAATAACTTAAATTACTCACCATGGTTTTCTTTCCTTGTTTCATTACTCTCACGCTCCTTCCTCATTGTCTCTGATAAGAGCTCCATGCCACCTTCCTCCTCAGTGCCCTTTGACCTCCCTGCTTCACTCCTTCCCTGTCCACCCTCCTTTGGCCCCCTCCACCCCTTCGATTTTCAAGTTAAGTGCAAATGACAAATTTCAATTTCTCAATTCAAGTAAAAGCAATATACATCAAGTAAGCACACAAAGTAAATAATTCAATGTTAATAAATAATTTATAGTGATTTATCTTCTAACTAAATCTACATCAATCGCCTAAACTTTCTACATAGGATTTTCACAAATCCACTACATCAAGAATGCCTCCTCCCAAAAATTTTACAAACAAAGGTTACCACCTCTCCCCGAGAGAACCTCCAACATATTAAGTTTTGATACTTAACCTAATAACACAAGAGGATTTATGTCTCTACACCGAGATAACCACTCAAACTAGACCCAAGTCCTAGGTCTACAATCAAGCTTTATAAGCAATATACAAACAAAAATACACAACAAATGGAACAATAATTAAAAAATAAGTACTTAGCTCCAAGCACAATCCCTAAACTCATCTTCATGCCTTTGATGATGAATCATTCAAGGTGTAAGACTCAAACAAGAGAATGGACTTCAAAGCTAAGGGCCTATTTGGTTAGCAAACAATGTTTGTTTTCATGGTTTCGATTTCAGTGACACTAAAACTACTTACCAAAATGTGTTTGGTTCTGCGTTTTCATGAAATCGGATCGAAATCAAAATGAAAATGAAGCTAGTTTTCTTAATAAAACTAAAAATACAAGAATACAGTGGCAAACTTATTATTATTAATATATATTTTTAAAAAAATAAATTAATTCATAAATAAATCAAATTATATCTAATTTATAAAAATTAATATAGAAATCATCATTTTCAACTCAATCTATTATCTTAAATTGACAAATTAATTAAACCAATTTATATCTAATTCACTCAAACCTAGTTTTTTAAATAACTCAATTTTATTAAAGACAATCTATTTATAATTTAACCAAAACTAATTTATCTTAGTTATTTGTAGTCTAAATTATAGTGTTGAATAATAATTTCTCTTACTTTTATCAATATGTGACTTTCTTCTACAATAATATATGAAATATTTTATATGAATTAGTTTAATATTTAATCAAAATTAGATTACTATTAAAGATGTTTAATGAAAATTAATATTATTTTCTATAATCAAATTAGTATTCACTGATTTTAAAACTAACTAAATTTGATATTGTTTTCGTTAACCAAACTTATTTTCGAAAAACTGAAAACTAAAGATCGAAACCAGATTTTCGAAACCAAATTTTCATTTTCATTGAAACTAAACTAGAAAATAGTTTTCGCTAATCAAACATCACCTAAGGTTTCTCGAGTAATGACTCAATAAAGGCATAGAAAACTTTATAAGATTGCTCAATAGGGTTCTCTTAGTAAATTCTAAATTTTCTTTGCAAAATACGTGTAAAATAGGTAGAACAATATTGGAAATTCATGCATTTAGTTGCGTGGAATCTTTTCAATCCCAATATTGATACTCTTTTGTCCTTATTGAAATTATTTTTTCAAGTGATTGTTGTCGTCAAAAAGGAGGAGATTGTTGGCCTAAGATTTTTAACATTGGTCTCAATCTTGATTTTGATGATAATAAAATCGTAACTAATGTTCAATCCTCAATAATAGCTCTCTATTGCGCTCTATCGTCTGTCTTTGATCCTCAATAACAACTATCTATTGCGCGAGCTCTGCCTCCAAGGCTGGCAATCTCCCCTGGTCCTCTGTCCGAGATATAAAGGATCGCTGACCAGGGGGTGCCCCGAGTGGCCCCAAGATAGCTCGTGCATGGCCACTATCACCGTATACACGGTGGTGGTCCCAACCACCCGCGACATCGACCCATGCTACTGGGTCAAAGTCACCCTATAATAACCCTCCACGTTGGGTCATAATCCTCGTGTAAGTTTCCTACATGTATATAAATTATAAATAAATTGCGTAAAAACAAATTGCATGTACCACGATGATGGCGGCCATTTTGTCGACGTAATCCCTCATCCCGTGTAGTCAGCGATGAGTGTTGTCAAAGACCTCCATCGGCGATGGGTGGTGGGCAGTGTCATCCTCCTCGATCTGTGTCTAAATTTAGAGAACAACATTAGTTAATAAAATCTTAATATATAATTAAATTAATTTGTAATATAATCTTATCATGCGATGCCCATGAACGACAAACAACACAGAAGTCAGAGTGATGTACCCTCGAGCCCTCCTCCCCGGACGTACGATTTCTAGTCGTAGTCTAGGAGACCTCCTGCCACTTCTCGAATGACCAATATGCTCAATGAGCTGGTCCCACATATCCACGGGTATCCACTCAGGGTCGTGTCCCCGAGTATGTGAAATGTGTGGCACCTAGCTGTCTCATCGTAGTGGCGCGAGCCTAGTTCAGTTGCCTGTTGAAGCGAGCATTGTCAGTCGCCTCCCACGCATTGTCCATGAAAGGCGCATGGTCCTTTGCCCACATGTAGCGCACCTATAAAATAAAAGAATAATATTAGTACATAGGTTTATAATGATAATTAATTTAAAATTATATTATACGTACTTCAAACTCATGCAACAATAAGTCCATATGACTCCGGAGCACATGCAGCCACCTAGGCCATGCCCCAAGCATGAATCACCGGATAGTCCCGGCGATAGTCCTTGGGACCTCCTCCTACTCAAACGTGCAAAAAAAAGAAGAAGAACAAACATATATTATTATATATTGAAATATATATAATCAATTATTAATAAATAATACATTATCTCTCGCCGTGCACTGTAATAAGTCTACACGGCTGCCCCTCGAGCGGTGGATGTGCGTATCGATTAGGCCCGTGTGACCTACGTTGTAATCGATAGGACTGACATCGATGGACCATCGTCCGGTAGCTGGAGGAGTGAGAACAACAACTAGAGGAGGTGGGATGGGGACGGTGGCCGGAGGCGAGGGGATAGTGGCTGTATGCGTGGTGACTGGGGCAACATTAGTGGACGAGGTGGTGACGACGTCGGTCGAGGTGCTGGCGACGAGTGGTAATTGTCTAAGTTTGTGCACAAACGCTCCTCGCAGCATAGCTGTCGAAGAAATATATAATTAAATAATATGTAATAAAAAATAAATATACAATCGATTAAATAGTATTCATTTACGAATATTACATTTTTTTTCTTCATTGACATTGTCATCACCCGATTAAAGTCTTCTTCTTGTTCTTCTTCGTCTTCTTCCAAATCTCCTTCTACTACTTCTTCTTCTTCTTTGCCATTTTCTCCTTCTTTTACTTCGTTATCATTGTCAACCACATATTCTACTTCTAATTAAGGAAGTACATTGTTGTCATCATCGTCAAGTATTGGACTAACTCGATGCACTTCGGGAGGATCATCTTCTTGTAGAAGTCATCCGTCAAATAATGTATCGGCTCATTTTCCCGAAATACTAGATAAATTCTTCCTCTTGCTTTAGTCTTACAGACTAGCACTAATCTTCTCTATCTTTCTTTTGAGATGAATATTGAGTATAATATACTTGTTGGGCTTGTGATGCTAATATAGAAGGCTCATTTGAACCCAATTTTGATTTATAATTGACCTCAACAAGTTTATACTTTGGGTGAATTCTCATGCCCTTATCGCTTATATCGATCCAATGACATTTAAAAGAGGCAACTAATTTGCACATGAAGAAGTGCAATTCTAACCCTTATTCCAATAGTCCATAAAAATCAATATCACATTCAACATATATTATCCCTTTTATGCAAACCCTAGTATTCATTGTCTTCTTAATTTGTGAATGAATATTCAACCATGTGAAATTTATACATGTTTTTGCTTGAAGTCGGGGTGATGCGGTCCGGCATGTGATCTTTTGATAACCCTTTTTTGAAAAATGACCTTTTTGGGGGGCTTACGCCTTGCACACGGAAGATTGGAGTGTCTGAATCACGACTCTTATATATTGTGTTATGATCGCATCATATTGATAAAAAGTCCATAAAACAATTTGAAATGAAAATCAAGAAACAATTTCTGGTCATAAAAATGGAAACGCATGAATTGCGCAAGAAGTTCTTTCGGTTAAAACGCCGTGCGACTCGGACGACATAAGACTATTTTTTTATGCCAAAAATCTTGCCGATTGGATGTTCCTACCCCACCATGCCTAGCCCTTTATTCGAATGTATCAACCAAATTTGTGGATTTTTTCGGTGTTTGATTCGTACCAAAATTGATTTGTTGGGTTATTTTGATTCCCATTTTTTTCTCAGATGATATCAAAAGGTTTTGCAGTCATTGTGGAAGTTCCATTCTCGCTACAATTAGTATCTTCCCTTAAAGAAAAAGAAATGCCAAAATCTCATAATTTCTAATCTATTCATTCAATGTTTTCTTTTTTAGATGAGAAATTCTCGCATTTAAATGATCTGTCAAATATACTAATACCTCATCCCGTCATATGGAAATCTTGGTCCAAACCCTTCGATCTTATGGGTGAGAATTCTCCGACATCTAGTTCGATTCCTTCTCACTGGTTAGTTTAAGAGTTTGAGCATTCCGAACTAGGTGAGCTATTAGCTTAGTGTGACGCAGCTGCGGCCACCATTATGATTGAGTCACTTGAGTTCTTTGCTGCTGTAGAACGAAATTCCCAAGAGCACATTCTGCCTCTTGTAGGAAATGGTAAAAAGAATTCAATGTGACAATTGGTGAGAAGCAACATGCATGAGTGAATTTTCATTCTCCCCCTATGACGTATATGCTTATTCCTGCATGTGTATAAGTTCTCTTAATGGTTTTCATTCTATAGACCGGAATGGTTGGGGTGTGCAGGATCACTCCTGATAGATTCACCGATCTAAGTGTGGTATTTAAATTCCTATAGGATTTGAGCAACATCCTTAGAACGCTCAGAATATTAGGATCTAGGCACGTGGCCGTAAGGTGTCGAATCTATTTGTAAATAATTTCTCTGAAAGGAGTGTGTGTGGCATTATCAGTCTTTACTATTGGAGCTCTTTGCCTAGTTCGAATCGTAACATAGAAAGCACTACTTCCGGCTTGAATGATGTAGTTGCTTGTACTTTTCTTTATCAACTATTTGCGGGACCATCAAAAAGTCATCAAATCAGACTGATGCGGTTGATAATAGCTGTTAGGATTAGAGTCACTCCTTGGCCTAGAGGCTGAGCAAACTTATGGTTAACCTCAATTTCTTTCTGTGTCCTGTCTACTAGATGAAACTAACTTTGCCTTCTATCTCCTCATTGGATAGTCCCAAAAACCCACATGGCCATCCTTCTTCGTAACAGGGACTATGTTAGCAAGCCAATCTGAATATTTAGAGAGCATTCGAAACCTAACATTATACTCATTTTATTGCCTCGTGTCATAGCCCAGGTTTTATCACTATGAAAGAGCAAGATCCGTTATGAGTTAATCGCGGAATCAGAGACCGCAATCACTTTGAAATAAATCATTCGCTTCTCCCCCATGCATGAATTATTCATCCCTAAGCTGAATAAGCCAGGGAAGCTCAAGCCCAAATGCCTGCCAAGAAAGAATTGTTATGGATGTAATATCCCCAATATGGAATTCCATGTTCGCTGACATCTTTCGTTAGTGCTCTCACGGGTTCATGAAAGGGTGCGAGACTCAACGCAAGTCGAAAGTAGGAGGTAGTCCCAGCGGATATCGTCAGTTGCTTTAACAAAATCCCCCCTTCGAGTTAGGGGGGCTCTTGAACACTTAGATACATCGATGATACTCATCTTCTTATTCTTTTTTGGAATTTCGGATTATGGACATATTTGATAGAGATGATGAGTTACTTAGCGTCTTCATCTAGAAATGGATGGAGATTTCGTAGTACCTACGTTGGTGTACGGAGGTTGGTCGAAGCTTTGGACCTCCTATCTGGTTTGCTCGAGTAGTACTGACTGGCTTTGTAGACCTCGCCTTGTTGAGAAATCGACAGGTAGGGTTGAAAAGAGCTTTGTTAGTGCTTTTGACCATCTCAATAGGATAGTTAAAATGATTTTTCGTTCTCACTAGAAGGTAGAGCAGTTATGTTTTCTTAGTCAGTCTCCTTTAGCAAGAGACTAAAGACTACAAAAAAAAATCTTCCTACCATCACGAAGGATTCGATAAAGAGATGGCACACTTATCCTCCTTTCCTGATGCTTCAAAGTCGAATGCCACTACTGCTACATACAGGAGAAGATAGATTTTTTTCTTGATGACAGATCTTCAACAAGGATGGGGTCATCGCAAAGAAGACGAGCTAGAGGTGAGTGAGCCTACGACCACCAATTGCAGCAGACTTGGACTAATTGAATTGCTTGAAGTGAAGACCAATGAACAAAAGGCTTTACACAACAATATGCTGCTACCAGAGATGCAACTGAGGTTGAGTTGTCTTCTATGAATCTTCCATATCCGAATCTCAATTACAGCTGCTCTTCAGAAGCAAGAGTCTCTATTGAGGAAAGAAAGGGGAAGTGAAGGACGATGGCAAGTCCCAATTTTAGCAGACGCAACTCCAGTGACTTTCGTCCGCAATCGACCTCAACTATTTCGTATAGAAAGTTGAGTGGATCAGCCGCTTGTGCATAAGCGAAATTATCAGACTGCGGGGAGGCAGGTTCGGTTTATGCAATAGGGAGCAGAGCAGGTAGGTCTTCGGAACGCCACACTTTTTGAGCTTTCCCGCTCGCTTTCTGACACTGCCCTTTACCCGAGCACTGTCACGCAGTCGGTCAAGTACATGCTTTCCTATAGTGTTTACGAAGTAGTATATCTAGGACTTATGAGAACTGACAACAACTAGGCAACCACAGGAATTCTCGTAGTTAATTGAGTTAAGGGAGGACTATTTGTGGGGGTCGTGGAAAAATTGGGTTCGATTCCCGTTATACGCGATGTGATGAAAAAGATAGATTCAACGAGATATGCCATGCCTGCATTAAGATTTAAAGCATGCCGTCTACTTCTAGGAAATGTTCGGAATAGAGAACTTTCTCTAATACAACGCCGCATTCTCCGAAGATTGAGGAACAAGAGGAGATCCATTAAAAGAAATATTTATCTGAGAGAAAATCTAAATAGTAACATTAAATCACAAACCACACGAAAGTTGCCCCTTTATTATGGGGATTTACCCATAAGGGAGATGCATAGAGGAAGAGAACGAACTTCATATATCCCTTTTCTACTCAATCAAGAAAGAAACAAGATCAGACGTGATTCCGGTTCATCTCCATTTTAGTGACACTCTTCCTCAAGCAAGGCAGTCGATAAGTCATCGAAGGGTTTGTGTGAATAATGGACTGGTAAGCATTACTCATTTGAAAGTTTCCCACGGGGATCTAATATCTTTTCAAGAAAATGACGCGAGAACCTGCGGTGAAGAAATCCAAATAAGGAGATCTTTCTATATCGACATATCAGTTGGAAAAATAATAGGCAAATTCCTTCTGGTTAGAATGTGGAGAAGAACCAAAACAAAATGGTTTAGTCTACTCAAAACTCAGAGTGGGTGTCGCCTACTACTAAAATCCTGATTTTTGCAAGAGTTGTGTTCTTCTATGCAAGAAGAAGACTTAGAAAGAACAAAGAAGTTCGGATCCGCAAAAGTATGCTTCTACCTACATATTATTCGGAGGTAAATCATAGAACACCAAAAGTTGTAGTATCTTATGGACCTAACATAGGTCACACCCCCCTCATGACATAAGATTAAAAGATCCAAACCTTCCTCTTCGGAGCGAAAATGGGCGTGGCCAAAACATATAAGAAAAGATCGGCGTAGTCGCTCATAGGGACATCTCTATCCGGATAGAGGATAGTCTAGATCAGTTTATAGATAGATCTCTCTATATAGATAGGTATCCCCATAGATAGAGATAAAGATAGGGATCCCTATATGGTTTATATATTATTTGAATTCCACACTATTTGAAAAAAGTGCACTTTTTGACTACTACTATTTCTTATACAACAAGCAAGGAAATGTCTATTTTTCCATTTTTGCGGAATTGGTCGGAGCGTAGACAAGCGAGCAGAGCCTAGGAAAGATGTCAGACCGTCATAGAGCAGTTGACTAGCAGTATTAGACAGTTGGCCTGAGAGAAGGCAGTCTCTCTCGGGAAACGTGGCCTAATTTCTCTTCTTTCTTTTCACATCGGCAACTCAAGCACCGTCTACTCTCACACCAATTACGAAAGCACCAGATGAAATAGCAATTTTCCCTTCTCCTAGTGCAAGAAGTTTTTGCACAATAAATCATGATTCAATTCCATCTGCATCCAGACTCCGAATAACCTATGAGTGAGCCGAGCGAGAACCATGAGCTATTATTCTCCTAAACCACCTTCAGATGAAGGAACTGAGAGTCATCCTTAAGGACATCATGAAGGCTGTTGAATGAGTTTGGGGAGAAGAGCTCCAATTCTCTACCATGACTCAATTTTTTGTCTGTTAACGATGTTTGATGGAATGAAAGCGAGAGTGAGGAGCAAGTCGATCAATCTCGTAAGTCAATCTCGCATCCAATGACGCACACGTTCATAATCTCTACCGTCTAGGTGGGTATCTCATTGTGTAGGGGTGCTTTGTGCCCTTGATTTATCACTATATCAGATTTCGAAGACTTTTCCCTTTCGTTTCCACTTCGTATGCTGCGTAAAGACATAGCACATACAGACTTTACCATGAGACCACTCTCTACTTGATTTATTAGATAATACATTCTATGGTAAAAAGGGGCAGCCTGGACTAAAAGCGACTCCAGTAATCTACTACTTTTATTTTGAGCGCCTAATTTGACTTTGAAACATGTTGCCACCAATGAAAAAGGTGTTCTTCGTACCAATACCCTACTACTTTTGATACAAAGATTTTTTAAAAAGAAAGGTTGTCCTTCCGAAGGAAAAAAAAAAAGGTTTATCGTAGTGAATTGAGGATTTTCCTTCACATCTATTTTGATCCTTTTTTGACTTTTTTTTAGTCTTGCAAACAAAAGAAAAGTCAGTCAGGGAGGAAAGAGCGTCAAGGCATGAAGTAGGGAGGGTCCGAAGGAGGCTTGTCTTAAATATTCTCTTTGTCTTCTAAGCTTGGAAGCCTCATCTCTTTCTTAGATCCCGAGCAGGGATCCTATGGAATAGGAAATGCACCTGCATCTCAGGAGAAGCTTTGGCATTAGGTTTTTTGGTCGAACTTCAACTTTTCAGAAATCGAACTCGAAAGAGAGGAAGGGAAGAGAGAGAGAAGTCACTTTCCCCACTTAGTGAGACTATAAAAGAAAAAGAGTTCTCCCTTGGTCTAGGCGGATCAAGGGCCCAGCTAACGAACATAACCATATATCATATATGTTGAATGGATTTTCGGAGCATCAACATGTGGAATATAAGCAATTTCTTGGCACAGAGTCAATCTTATCGACGCGACTGATTGAGAACCATAAATAATCCTTTCCTTGTAGCTAAGATGTCATTCCCTTTCACATGTCGAATCGAGGATCGAGGCCGACCTAACTTTCTTTCTTTTTTTCAAATGCATGACCCCTCTTCAAAAGAGGAGTCCTTATTCGGGTAAGCAACCGTACCGCACAGTGAGGACCTCCGCTTCCACATACACAAGTCAATCCCTCCTAGTATATATCTTACCACATCAGCTCATTCGAATCAAGATAGATCTTGGGACACTCCTTGGCACAGGGGGTACGAGCCAGTTCAAGTGAAAGTAGCGAGGTTTGGAAGGGAAGAAAGGAAGATAGTAGCTATAAAGTCAAAGTATTAGAAGTTCATGTATCCTGCTTAAGGGCTCCAGGTCTCGTATTATAGGGGAAATGAATTGAAAATAGAAAAGTCTGGTTAGATCATCGTCTGATGAGTCTAAGTAAAAATACCTTTATTTACCCTAGAAGTCAAGCACCTGTGAAAGCTCTAGTTGGAAAGCCAGAAAGAAAGAACTTTTTGACCCTCTAAAAGGTATTCCAGACTCGTATGTGGATGTGGAGGAAATGACTTGATGCCGGTAGTAATCCTAGGGTTAGGAAAGCCTATTCTCAACCAAGAGGATTGTAAGCAAGGGTCGATTCCACTGAGGTCATTGAAAGACTAAGCTAAGAAAGCCTCAGAAACAATCAAGTCCTTTTCAAATAAGAGTTCAAGTTTCAAGGTCGAAAGCAATAAAGTACACGCTTAGGGCATCAGCAAGGGCAAGGGCAAGGTCTAGTTACTCTCCTTTTCTGTCATGTTAATAAAGCCAATATTCAACTACAACTTTCACGAGATTTAGATTTGCAAAAACATGTGTTACACACTATAGTGCTAAATTATCTTCGCACCAGTTGTATGCCTGGAAAGCGTGTTCGAAAGCCAAAAAAAAAGTCAGCCGGTTAGATATCCAGAGTAAGGTATTCAATCACTCGTGCGTTGCTCTCCCTCCGGTTTGAAGCCTTAGATTACAGTTTCCCTACTAAACGAAAATCAAGGACATTTTTTGAAGTGTGGAGAGTGACTATACCTTGTCTAGTGTCGAGAAAGTGGATTTTCAAGTTCAAGTTCGATAGTCCTATTTTCCAAAAAAATGTGAAATCTTGTCAAAAAAGGAAAATACAACTAGAGACATTCAATACACCATCAAGTACGAAAAAGATCACATCCAATACTAGGTATGATGAACAACTCTATTTTCTAATAGCTAGGAAGTTCCCACGTCGCTATTGCTAAATCCAGTGGCACCGTCAGTCTTGGTATAAAGTTCCAAATGTCAAAAAAGGTCTTCATTTCACCTTTCTTCTAATGCCTTTTGCCGTGAAAAAGGTTCCTTAATAAAGAAGGGAGGGCTTGTTTGGGAAAGTCAAGTTAGTGAAAGTTTGATAAGCTAGCTCTTTCCTGATGGTTAACTCCTGGCCCTATCGAGCATAAATTGTTCACGTTTCAAGCAAGACGGCAATTTCAAGTCCACTCCAGTCTCAAGTTGAAGCCAATCCTTTAGCCAAAAAGTCTCGTAATCCACCCCGAAACCAAATAAAATAGGGTGGAAAAGCGAGGTTCAAGCATCAAGTAAGGTAGTGAAGCGAATTCCAAGGTTTGTGTCAAGTCCTTATGTACCGTACCTTGAAAGAGAGTTTCTAGCCATTATTCGGGGAAGGGCAACATGTTGTGCTAGTTCCAGCTTACATATGAAAGTCAAGTCTACCCGATTGACGGTATGAAAGTCCATTACTCACTAGGGGCATGGGAAGGTATGATATTCCACTTCCAAAATTCCAATTGCCAGTGCATGATGTCTAGGGCTAAGGTGTGTTATGCGTGGTTCCAGATTCAAAAGAAA
The DNA here is from genome assembly GCA_034359265.1 of Canna indica. NCBI lineage: Eukaryota > Viridiplantae > Streptophyta > Magnoliopsida > Zingiberales > Cannaceae > Canna > Canna indica. The sequence goes on from CP136896.1 coordinate 54,795,603, forward strand.
AGTCTCAATCAGAAAGAGAAACCTCGTTTTCGAATATGAATATTATAGAAAGTGATAGGACAACTCGATTTGAAAATTGTGTATTTGATTAGTATTAACAAGGGTTAGGCCTAGGCCCTGTTATAAGGAAGTACGTCAGGATGAATAATGCTTTCTCGAGAAGAGGATGGTATACGATCAGGTTTGATTTGAGAACAAAACAAGAGTTAGAAAGAGTGGTGATTCATCCTTCCCAGTCCATGTTCGAGTTCAAGGGCAGAGAATCTAGGCAGGAAAAGTCAGGTGTGATAACCACTTCCTCGATTAGAGTTTGGTGGGAATGGAATGGACTTGGTTGGTTTAGTCGCAAGTTAGTAGCAATAGGCCAATCCGGGAAAGGCGTCAAAGGAGTTCAATAGAGTGATAAGTGGTACTCGCTTGAAAGAAGCCTGTATGCTCAAAGGTTGACCAATATATGGCGAGTGTTTCGAAGCCCCTTTCTTGCAGTTCTAAACAATCAATGACCAGACGATGAAGGACCAACGACGATCTATGAGGAGGAGCTTTCATTGAAGTAACCAACTGTAGAAGGAGAAAAAAATATGCAGAATAAGCTTTGAACAACATTGGAGCCATTTTTCTCAGTGACCGGAATTGAAAAGTCTACTTCAACAATTGCGAAAAAATTTGCGTCGACGAGTGACGCTCTTAGTCTACAACAGCTAGTGGACCCAAATTGCACGTTGACGGGTGAAGCCATTGGTCCACAACCGCCAGTGCTGGGGCCCTCGACGAATAGCGGGTCAAACCGATTATCTTCTTGGGGAGGGGGGGGGGGTGACGGGATGTCCACCTTAATCGCCTCTTCGACATTGAGCGACTATGCGAACTATGTATATCAACAAATAACATGGGGGCGGATTCACTTCTGGCCAAAATGTCAACGGGATAGGGGCTCCTGTGCCAGACCCAAACGTTGCCTCCACCTCTAGGGTGGCTCAAGAGAATCATTTTCGACCCCAAACCAGCAGCAAAGGGGAAGTTGCCCCTTGCATCCAACCCCCACCCCTCACTCCTCACGCTTACAAGCCTAACCTCCACTCCATTATCTGTAGGGCCTTCTCAATACCGGGCATAAATGAAGCGTACCTTCTGCCCTAGTTGATAATATTTTATCCCGCTTTGATTTAGATAACACAACTCCAGAATTTTTGGAGAAGTTATTGAAGCATCTCGAATGTATTACCCAATATGGCATCAAACAAAGTCCCCGGGCATGATTTGATAAGCTAAGCAAAATAGCCTCTGACATTGGACTTAAAGAATGCAAGTCTGACCACTATGTATTAAGGCATACCTCTACTGGGAGTGTGGTTCTAGCGGTCTATGTGGATGATATCATACTCACTGGCAGTGATTGTGAAGGAATTGACATAATTGAAGCTCATTTAAAAAATCACTTTGTGATAAAAAATCAACGGTGCAGTGGTTGTTTGTAAAATTTCAAAAAAAAAATATTTTTAAATTTACCTCCATTATCACTTCTAATTTTTAAAATCAAAATTCATTTTTCATTTATGACTCTCCTAGCAAATTTTTTAAAGAAATCAAAATTTTTATTTTTCTTAGCTAGGAAGAAAATTCATGTAAATCTAGAAAAATCATCAATCAAAACATAGCAACAGAGTTTACCACCTAGACTGGCAACATCACAAGGGCCAAAGAGGTCCATATGTACAAGTTCGAGTGTTCTAGATATGGTAACTTGATTTACACTATGAAAGGAAGACTTAACTTGTTTACCATATTGATTGACATGCATCACAAAGTCTATCTTTTTCAAATTTTATCTTGGGTATTCCTTTAACTAAGTCATTTTTAGTTATTTCTTGGATGAGGCTCAAGCTATATGACTATCCCAACATCTATAAGAGTGGGTCTTCCAATTACTATTGCCACTACTAGAATATACCACATCAGCCACAGGAATCACCGACGGCCGCCTCGGCCGTCAGAATCATTCACGACTTTTCGACGGTCGTATCGACCGTGGCTGATGTAACTGAATCAGCCGCGGTTCGCATACGACCGCCTAGAGCCATCGCTCATGGTTGATGGCGTGCACGGGGCGTGAAATAAAATAAGTTATTAGCCACGGCTTAGCGGGGGCACCAGGGCCGTTGGTGACATGAATAAGTCATTAGCCACGGCTAGAAGCAGCTGTCACTTATTAATTAATAGCGCGAACGCAGCACGAAAACTAAAACACCCTAAATCGACGGCTTATAAAGGGTCAGCCATCAGTGATATTAAAATTATGAATCCACGGGTTTCCAACGACTGATGAGCCATGGGTGAAAATACTTTTTATTTGCGTTCGCGCTCGATCCTTCCTCTTTCCCCCGCTCTCTTCTCTCTCCACCGTTGCCGACCGATTTGTCACTGCCGATCGTCACCGCGACGCCTGCTATCTCACCCTCGCCGTGCCGCCTGCTCCCTCGCCCTCACCGCCCCCTCTCCCCCTCGATCACCCTCACCCGCGCGCGCCGCCGTTGGCCGGCTTGCTCCCTCAACCTCGCCGCCGATCCCTCTCCCCTCTCTGCGGCCACCAAGTACGTTCAATCCCCCTCCCCTCTCCGGTCCGATGCCGGCCTATATATATATATATATATATATATATATATATATATATATATATAATTGATTAGTGTTAATTACTGTTATTAGTGATTAATTAGATTTATTTACTGTTAATTACTGTTAATTACTATTATTAGAGATTAATTAGTTTTCAATTAGATTTAATTACTGTTAATTAGTTCTTAATTAGATTTAATTAGGGTAGAATAAATGTTAGGGTTAATTTTAGTTGGGTGTAATTATAATTATGAAATCGTCAACTTTGGACTCGCGCCGGAATCGTCCATAATGGATGGACTTGCGCGCACCGGAATCGTTCACTTTATACTCTCAACCAAATCGTCCACGGTGGAGTCGCACCGGAATCAAGATGAGTTGTATGTTTATGTAAACGAAGTAAATGATCTTTTATACGACGTACAACCTTTGAATTGTCCCTAATTGGACAATTTGGGAACATAGTTATTTATATTGCACTTAGTTTATTTCTTTTAGTCATTATTCATTTTTAAATTTTGGCTTGTATCTCCTTTCTTCTCCGATACGCGCCCAGATGATGTGCGTATTCGGAGAACTGTAGGAATATGCTGCCGAAATTTAGAATGAAGTTAATGACTAAAAGAAATACTAAGTGCAATATGAATAACTTGAATCCCGAATCGAATATGACCATCTCACCTAAAGATATTGTCCACTTTTTGACAGAACATGTTGGGCGATCGAAGTTGGATGTACTAACGAATTCATCGTGAAGCTATAATCGACGAATTCATCGTGGAGCTAGCTATAGTGGAGCTATAATAGACGATTATATTAATCTATTATATATAATCTAATTATATTAATTTTTTACAGCTATGGTTCGAGATATCAGTTCTCGAGGAAGCATTCCTCATAGGACCCCCCGACGATTACCACCTGCCCCACCTGTACCCATTAATCCTTCGCCTTCCACCACCATCCCCCCACCTCAAGCCACCATCCCTTTAGCCGATCCAAGCCCGTCAACATCGAGACGTAGGCCACGAGGGCCTAACAGAATTCTCCCTCCGTCACCCGAGGGACAATTGCGTAGAGCAGTTAGTGTGTGCGGAAGAAGGTAAGTATATGGATTAATTATTTCTTATAATTTATTTATAATTCAAAATATCATAATATGAATTTATATTTGGTGCAGATTTGAGCAGGAGGACGTCCCCCGCACAATAGCGGGGACGATCCAAAAGTTTATGCACGAGGCGTGGCCTACATAGTCTCACGTGCCCCGTGAGCATATGAATTTATTGTGGCGAGAGTTCACGGTAAGTATATATTAAATTAATATTAATGTTAAATATTCATCAGTAATAATAAATTTTTTTTGCAGGGTCATTATACATGGCCGAAGGACTAGACCACTTTTGTGGAGGCTGCATGGGAGTGTGTTGCCCGCACTCGCTATAACGGGTTGCTTCAGCAAGCCCTTCAGACCGTGATGAGATGGCTGAGGGCCACACAGATAGGGCAGACTCGGGGACATGCCCCCAAGTGAATTCCTGGCCCTGTGTGGGACCAGCTCATTGAGCGGTGGGACACACTTGAGTGGCAGGAGGTCTCCTGGACTGCGTCGAGAAACCACATGTCCGGGGGGGACGACACGGGCGCGCGCCACACTGGTGGCTCCATCTCTTTTGCTGTTCATGAGCATCATATGGTATGTATAATTTAATTATTTTTAATTAAATTATATATTGTGTATATTGATACTAATGTATTTTTTTTCTAATGTAAGATGCGCGTGACGGAGGACGGCACCGTCCAACGCCCGTCGATGAAGGAAGTGTTTGAGCGCACCCACCGTCGTCGACGAGGAGCGGGGGACTACGTTGATAGCAGAGCCTCGTATATAATGGTAAGTATTTATATATGTCTATAATTTGATTTACGCAATTTTTATTTATAGTTTATATATATTTACAATAGAAACACGTGTAGGAAACTTACACGATGACTGTGATCGAGCGTGGAGGGACACCGAAGGAGTCGACGCAAGAGCTTGGGTGGAGGCCGCAGGTGGCTGGGAGCACGACCGTGTTTATGACTTTGCAAACAATAGTCATGCACGCGTCGTGCTTGGGCCACTTGGGGCACCGACCCCTCCGACTGCGGGTGAGCGGCCCTCGACATCCCGAGCGTATGATCAGAGCCGGATAGCGGCCATGGAGTCAGAGCTCACCCAACGGAGACAAGCGATGGAGGAGCAAAGGCAAGCGATGGAGGGGCAGAGGCTGGCGATGGAGGAGCAGAGGTTGGAGATGCAGGAGCGGAGACTGGCGAATGACGAGTTGAGACAAATGATCTAGAACATGCAGACACTTCTCACTCAGATTGCATCTCACTCTGGCCTTCTACCGATGATGTCGCAGCCATCATCCTCCTCGACCCAATCGACGCTCCCAACCCAGTCGTTGTCGACTCCACCGCCTCCACCGCAGCGGCAAGATTTTGATTAATTGTATTTTGTTTATATTTTGATACTTGGTTGTATATAGACGATATTTTGATAATTGTTTGCCTCCGGTTTGAGGCTGAGATTGATGATATTTATATAAAACTTGTATGTTTGGTTTGAAATGCATGTGTATGATGTTTTCTGATTGTAATATGTGATTGAAAAAAGTTTGTAGTCGATATATCATTGTATACATGAATTTATAAGTTTTTTAGTTTTTTCAATTACATGATACACCTTTAGCCACGGCTTACCCATGATTCACCGTCACTAAGCCGTGGCTGAAAGCTTATCATAAATGACGGATGGTCTGTGCAGCACCAAATATCACGATTTCTAATAGTATCACCGACGGGACTGGACCGTGGCTGATGGTTGGTATCAGTGATAGCTCCTGGAGCCGTCACTGATGTTTTTTAATCAGCGACAATGCACGCGGTTGTCGCTGATGATTACGTATGACGGCCACGCTCGGCCGTCACAACTTATTTGAGACGCGCTTGTCAATGATGACTTTTTGCCACGGTTTGCGCCGTCCATGATATTTATCACCGATGGTTCAGCCACGATTTGAGCCATCGACGATAACAATAATTCTAGTGGACTAATCAAGGAGATGCACTGATGAGTCAAATGGGACATACATCTATTCTAGGGAGAGAGTGGTGAATGGTAGATAGACCTCGTGGGATATTCAGTCTGGCGAAGAAGAAGATGATCACCAAAGATCGGTTCTTCTGAATGTCTGAAAATGACACTCTGACGCTCAAGTAAGAAGAAATTGTAGGTGAGGGTAATAGAAATTGGAATCTAGATGCACTTTATGTTGGTAAAATGACCTACACTAGAGGGGGGTGAATAGTATGTTCGCTAAACTTAAGCCTAAATTCTGTTTTAATCCTTTTCTTAAATTACTTAGGCAAAACATAATATGAGTTAATTACATGCGGAAGCAAATGATAAGCAATATAGTGGTTCGGCCACAATGCCTACTCCATTACCTAAGCACCGTGCTTAGGATTTCATACACAAATTTACTAAGTTGAGAGTTTCTTACAATCACTCCGAAGATAATTCCATACCCGGAAGTCTCCGCCTTCACACCGAGTGAATTTTCCCACCTCAAATCCTAATGAGCACTCCTAACCTAGCCTACACAAGTGGATTTATACCTCTACACCAAGGTGACCACCAAACTACAATGATACCAGGGAGGTACAAAATAGATACTAACAATAGAGAAAAAAATCAGTACACACGCAAAGGTAGTTGATGCTCACCACTTAAAGGCAAAAACCAAAAGAGATACAGATGCAAATAACTCACCACTCTAAAGATGCATATCAGATCACATCATCTCTTTAGAGATACAGTGTTAATATAAGTTCACCACTCACAAGGAGATACAAAAATTACCAGTCACAAGGAGATACAGAACTGAGAAGAAGCCCCAAAAATAGGCCAAGTCAAAAGACTCGCTGATATAAACTCTCCAAGCCAAAAAAAGTGCCAAATACATGGCTGAAGTGATCTATATATACTTGGAACATCCCTCCAAGTCTAGGAATAATCTGGCATGATAAGATCAAGGCTAAAATAAATGCCTTTGATAGAAAATTAGATAAATAATAAGTAATATTCATTTTTTTGCCTATTGGGGAACTAAACAGACACTTAGACATTTAGAAAACAAGAACAGTAAATCTGTATAGTAAATTTTGCCAGTTTGGGAATTGAACCAACACTTAGAAAACAGAAACAATAAGTGCATTTAAAATGATCATAACTTCTTGCACACTTATCCAAATCATGCATGGTTGGACAATCTAGAAAGATCATATCAGCATCCAGAACTTCACCCAATTGCCCTGCTAATCCAATTTCAAATAGCCCAATATCCCTATCTGAAGACACTCCTGTGTCATGGTCCCCCGATTTGAAAAGACTCATCCTCGGGTCATAGGTACTATCATCACCATAAAAAGGAGATAAGTCAGCCACATTGAAATTGTCAAAAATCTCCAAATGTTTTGGAAGCTCAATCTTGTAGGCATTCTCCAATTCTCTTTAGAACTTTAAAAGGACCATCAACTCTAGGTTTTAGCTTAGCAAACTTTCCATGTGGAAATCTTCCCTTGCTAGGATGCACCCAAACCATATCACCTTCTTTAAATTATGCATACTTCATATGCTTATTGGCTTGAGCTTGATACTTCTGATTCTACTTTTCAATCTTCTCATGAACCTCTTTATGTAACTTCTTGATCTGCTTAGCTCTCTCTTTAGCATCCCCACTGAAATTTTGGCTAATAGGGAGAGGAATCAAATCCAATGGACTCAATGGATTCTGACCATACACAATCTGAAAAGGACTCTAACTAGTTTTTCGATATGATATCTGAACGAAGGCTTGGTCTTTGGAATGCTATGATTTCTAGTAGGGGTGACAAAAAAAAAAACGATTTTTGGTTAACTGAAAAATTGGTCCAAAAACGAATCGATTTTTTTGGTTTTGGTTTATATTTCTGGAAAAATTAGTTTTCGATTTCGATTTCGGTCCAAGATGTAAAAAGTCCACCGGTTTCGGTTAACCGACCGGTTGGATACAATGTATTACTTTTTAATTATATATATAATAATGATTTATAAATTATAAAAAAATAAAAAATATATCAAATGATTTATAAATTATAAAAAATTACAGAACATTATAAAAAATTATAAATAGTTATTAAAAAGTTATTAAAAATTATTAGAAAATTATAAAATATATAAAAATAAAAAAATATTTTTAAAATAAAAAAATTAGTTTTTACAACACATTATCTTGTTTCAACTTCCAAGTGGTTTTTCTTTTTTTTTTTCTTTTTTCTCAATGTGAATTCGGTATTTGTTTGGATTTTTTTCTATATGTGATTTGCATAATATTATTATGTTTGTAGGTTTAAAAATTTTATTGGTTAACTAAAAATTATCGATTAACCGAATCGAAATAATGGTTAACCAAATTTAATGGACCGGTTAACCGGTCCATGCTCACCCCTAATTTCTGGCTATGCACAAAATGGGCTTGATGAAGAAGCGTTGAAACTCTTCATCGAGATGGAGGTGGTTGTAGGACTAATTCCAAATGAAACTACTATGGCAAGCGTCCTTCCTGCTTGCGTGCGTTCTGATGATTTCCACAACAAAAAGATATACATGGGTATGTGCTGAAAAAGGGGATGGAAGGTGATAAATTTGTGCAGAATGCACTGATGGATATGTACTCGAGGATCGGGAAGATTGAAATCTCGCAAAAGATCTTTGCTAGAATGGCCGATAGAGATATCGTATCTTAGAACACTATAATCACTGGCTACATTGTCTTTGGGTGTTACTCTGAGGCATTCCATCTAATGAATGAGATGCAGGGAAATGGGAATTTGAGTGGTGAGGGAATCCAAGAGGAATCTTGTATTACAAACCAAATAACATCATTCTCATTACTATTCTCCTTGCTTGTTGTCACCTGGAATGTGCTCATTATGGCATATAGGATGAATGGGCAGGGCGAGGATCCAATTGAGCTTTTTGAGTTAATGCTAGCTAGAGGTGAAGTGAAGCCTTTCGGTCCTTGTGGCGCCGCCGCCCAACTGGTTCCTTGACATGATTAACCCATGGCCAGTGGCACCATCGTCGCCCTCTACATCACTGCCCCCGTACTCGCTCGCTCATTGAGAAAGTGGAGGACCTAGTATCTCGAGCTTTTGACTACAAGTGCTTACGTGATTTTTTGTAAATCCATATCAGCACTTGAATATAATAATTAATCCTATAAACTAATAAGTAGTGCTGACGTGGCATACAAGATATCTTTTATTGTTTCTGATACAAATAGCACTGCCATGTCAATGTTGAAACGGTTAAATAAACAGATGGTTAATGTTGAGATAGAAATTGAAATAAAATTAAAGTTGAAATATAGAATTGATTCAAATAAAAAGTTGGGTCATAATTGGAAAAACACCCAAAGTTAGGGATATACCATGTAATTAACCCAACATTAAAATACACAAGTAATAGAGAGCAAATAATAAACAATACAAACTTAGCTCTCAAATAATGAATCTTAGCTCCTCTTGATGCCTTGATGATGAATCAAATCAAGCTTGAAGGCAAACACAAGAACGACAAGATAGAAGGCTAGGGTTTGATCAAAAGTGTCCTAATGAAAGTTTAGGAATGATCAAAGATGGCTTAAGAATAATTTCTCTAACAGAGGAAGGCCGGGAGGAACATTATATATAGAACTATGAAGTGGGCTCGGGTGAAACACTACACAACGGCTCAAAAAAGAGTCGTTATCGACCGCTAGACGATCGGTCGGTCGATCAAACCATCGACCGGATTATGAAATCCTATTTTATGTTAATAACTTTAAAATATAAATGTTATATAAGAATTACCCCTCATTTGAATTCAATAAAGATATCTAAAAAACAAAATCCTTTAGAATTAAAATCTAACTTTTGGGGTCTAGTAAAATTTACGAAAATTGAAAATTTTATAATCTCCTGGGTCAAATATGGATAGGTTAAAAATTTCCAAAAATTTCTTTAAAATAGGCCGTTAACTTGTTTCTACATAAGAAAAAATTCCCGAGACTTTGGGTGCCAAGAAAATATCTAGGTCATATAGCTTTCCAAGGAGCTCCCTAGGCTTAGAAAATTTTCGGGTCATTTTTTGATTTTTTGGGTTTTCATGTTTTGGAGTTCGGGTTTTGATTTTTGGGTTTTAGATCATAAAAGAGGATTGCACAATCATTCTAGACACCCTAAACATAAACTCCATCTTCCTGAAGAATCCCGAGCGACGACGAACATCCTTGCCGCTTTCTCCAATTTTTATGATCGGGGACGTTATGCGCTAACCGACTTGGAAGAAAAAAATGTTTCTTCATGAAAATATTAGTTTCATGTTTGTTATCATCAAAACTGAGATTAAGATCAAGGTTGAAAATCTTACGCCAACACATAGTGAGCATTGTGTCTGTATATAGTGCAAGGTGAGGAATGTTTGACGATAATACCTCTCGGTAATCTCATAGGGATATGCTCATAATGGGTCAAGACGGATCCCGGAGATGTCGGGTACATAGTTGATCAATCCCTTGTATTTAATGAGGACGTAACTGTCCTTACATGGCCGGGTTAAGCTGCCAGGCTAAGTCGTGTCTGGCTTGACTTGAGTTTGGTTTATGAATGCGGGCGCTTCTAGGCCTAATCTGGCTGGGCTCAAAGTGCTAGTCCAGTTCAGAGCCCCCGAGCTTGACCAGAGTCCAAGGACTTCGTGCCGAGATCAAGTAGTATGTGGGCCTTTGATCTCGGCCTGGTGGACATCGATTGGATTCCTTGGCTAATGTGCTGAGCAGGAGACCTTGACGAGAGAGAGAGAGAGAGAGAGAGAGAGAGAGAGAGAGAGAGAGAGAGAGAGAGACTTTTGTGTGCCCGCAGCCTACGCAGTTATTAATCCAAACAGGAAGCAATTATGACCACAGATTCGATCGTCGAATTCCAAGGTACATGAGTGCCCATTGTTGACTGATAGGCGTGGCCTCGTTAGTTGAGAAGGTGGCGATATCGAATTCTGAGCCTATAAAAGCCCCTTCCATCTTTATCTTCTGTATGTATGAGTCTTGCCATGGAATGAGAGGTATTGAAGATTTACGTTCCTCTGGGGATCATCGTTGGGCTGGTAATGAGTAGATCAAAGATCGTCGTGGGTTCATACCGCTGGGCTTAAGGGAAGTGTAGGAGGCGAGGGGCCAATCGTGGCGATCAAGATGGCAAGGGACCCATGGACGGCGGCGCACCACAGAGATTATACCATGGGTGCCTCCTTCACCGCGAACTAGTGAGGGGTGATGCGTAGTTTTGCTTTTAGAAGCTCTTGGCCTACTCGTGCCTCCTCCTTTTTGTCAACAATAGTTCTAGGCCTCTTCGGGTTGGGCCTACTATTGAAGTTGATGGTGCCAACTTGGGGTTCTTATTCATTGACCACGACTTCTTGGTTAGTTTAGTGGTGATCCTCCCCTTTTCCGAGAAGTTATCAGATGCGATCGTGGAGGGGTATATTTTTCTTCATTGTCTTATCTACTTCTTGATGGTAGTTCTCCACTATTGTTATGATTGGAATGCTTTTCTTCCCGTAGTTGTTTTGTATTTCTATGACTTGTTCCTCTGTTTGTAAATCGTCCCTTTGCGTGTTTGTAAATGTATACTTCCTTTTCACGAGGCTTTATGAATAAAAACACATTCCTGCTTTCATTTTGATTGTGTTGTCTATCTTTGTTTGGTTGTTTGACCTTTTTCTAGCCGATATGTTTAGCAGTGCCGATGTTGTATTTTCGAAGTTGAACATGGGGTTCCTGTCAAGAATAGAGTTAAGGTAGGGTTACCTGTTTGATAGTTGTCGGGGTTCCTTTCGAAGATATTCGAATTCGAGAGAGGAGGTGTTGAGGCCGGGAGTTGTGGCGTTGAGGCCGAGGACCCGACTGATGCAAATTGAGCTCGAGTCGTTGAGCGTGTGGGAGCTCGAGGGTAGCGCTGAGGCGGGGGACTTGACTGGTGAAAACCAAGATCGGATCATTGAGGGCGTGAGGCCCGAGGGCGATGCTGAGGGCGGGGACTAGACTGATGAAAATCGAGCTCGGATCGTTGAGGGAGCTTCCCTTCCCCGGTTGGCTTTCTTTGAGTTCGATCTTTCGTAGAACCAGATCTTCCTCTTTGAAGTTTCTCGGATTGACATGTTTGTTGTATTTTCGAGCTATTCTGACTTTATGGCGTCTTCCCTAATTTTGACAAGCTCTCGTTCATCCTCAATGATGTCGAGCTCAGCCCGACGGATTTCTGAATTATTTTATTTCTTTAAGGTTGTCATGCGAAGGCTGGACTCTGCGATCTTGATGGAGATCATAGCTTTTGCTCCATAGACGAGTATATTTTATTAAAAACGCGCTAGAATTAGTGATAACATTACAAGTTTTATTATTATTTTTTGACAATTTATAAATGAAATTAATAAAAAAACAATTAATTTAACTGCTGTAGTTCAGATATCAACTATTGGTAATTAATGAGATCAAACTGGAAAAATAAAAATAATTACTCTAAATTTATAACTATTTTTACTATATATATATAATTAATTTAAAAATATAAATACTCTCTCTCTCTCTCTCTCTCTCTCTCTCTCTCTCTCTCTCTCTCTATATATCTTTCTCTCTCCCTTTCTTATCTTCTTGTTGTAAGTTATTTTTTCCCCAGTCTTTCATCTCCTTTTCTTTCCATCTTTTCTATTTATCTATATATCTTTTAATGATCAATTCGTCCTCAATCGGTATGTCGTTGCGTCGTTCCTCTGTCCTTCCATAAAAATAGGCTAAAAAATATTCCATGTTCTTATTGTAAGCGCTGATTGCTTTTCCATTATTCTTAGCTTGCGAAGTACCCCGGAAAGCGTCGTCTTTGGGCTGAATCCGATCTGGAATCAGACCCGGACGACAAAAGATGGAGACGTGGTATATGTTCTCCAGGTGAATCCTCCGACTGATGGGAGATTTGCTGTTCTTTCTTGTTTCTTCCTAAAAAGAAAAGATTTTTTACGATGAAAAGGATTCTTTTGTTCCTTTCCCTCTTCTAATTCCCAAATCTATTATGAGTTCTGAAGGAGATCTGCTTGTGCGTAGTAATTCTCCTCCTTTATTGACAAATGGTTCATCTGGAAATGATGGATCGAAATGTTCTTCTTCTTGCTTGTGCATAAATGTTGGGATATTTCTATCAGAGTTCACCTTTTGAGGTTGAGGAAGGGACTTTTCCGGCAAAGGAGGAATTTTCCCGTGAATTTTTTGTGTTTGTTGTTGGTTCCCGGGGATTATGGGATTTCTAAGTATCATGGGGAACTCCTTCGGGTGCTCCGCATCAGGGGAACGGCTGGTTTCGGCGGCGAGAGATGGAGACCTTCAGGAGGCCAAAGCCCTCTTGGAGTACAATCCTCGGCTTGCCCGGTACTCGACCTTTGGTGTTCGGAATTCGCCCCTTCATTACTCTGCAGCCCAGGGCCATCATGAGGTAACTTGCTTCCTGCTCTTGTTCAAATTGATATCTCGATTAGAATTTATTTGTCAATCAATAAATTCAGGAAAGCTCATTTCGCAAATTGATATTCAGATCGTGTCTCTTTTGATTGAATCTGGAGTCGACATTAATTTGAGGAATATACGAGGGCAGGTAAAAAACTATGATCCTTGATTTTTTTAAAAGAAAGGATTGCTTGTATTTATCAAGAGGAATGAGAAATACAAGAGGGTAATAGTAGAGGAAACCAGAAAAATTTAAAGGAAAACAACCGCTAAACTGATTATTCTTATTGTATATAGTAGGCAGTTGTGAAATTAAATATCCTCCCTTCTTTTTCCATATGTAGTGTTTTCCTGAGAAGTGAATGTTAAAAGTTCCTTTTTAATCATTAGCTAGATCTTGAAATCATAGCTAATGTTCATATTTTCTTCATGGAGGAATTTTTAGAATTTACAATTGAGTATTGTTTCAGACCGCATTGATGCAAGCATGTCAGTACGGTCACTGGGAGGTTGTTCAGACTCTAATGATTTACAAAGCTAATGTAAGTTTCCTTCCTATTTTTCCTATTTCCTAATATGCTTTTCAATTTGCCCATCCTCAAAATAATTCTTAGTTACATTTGAAAATTGTGCCATAGGTTCATAGAACAGATTATCTCAATGGTGGAACAGCTCTCCACTTTGCAGCTCTAAATGGTCATGCACGTTGTATTCGTCTTCTACTTGCTGACTATGTTCCTAGTATAACTGAATTTTGGAATTTGATGCGGGAAAACTCATGTGAATCTTCCATTCCAGACTTTGACAAGAGGTAAATTCTTTTCCTCATCAATTTTCTATTTTCTTGAGGAAAATTATATCCTCCTACTTGCATTTGGCAGTGCCTTGTCTAAGTTAGTTAACCAAAAGGCAGATGGAGGCATCACTGCGCTTCATATGGCAGCGCTAAATGGTCATGCAGAGACTGTGCACTTACTAGTAGACTTGGGTGCTTCTGTTTCTGAGGCCACTGTGGAAGATGGGTCGACAATTGATCTAATAGGTTAGCTTCTCTAGTTTACTCACTACATTTCTTATTCATTTTCTTGTTAGGATTATGTTCTTCATCATTTCTTGGTTTGAGACTACATACTGCAGCTTTGTACATTATCAATTAATATTTAGTTGTTTCTTTGACAATCAAGTTATTTGGGTTATGCTTTATATGAGTTAACAGACATCTTCAAATGGTCTGAATTATGGGCATTGTTTTCATGAACTAATCATTTCAGCCAAATTCTAGTAAAGTGAAATGGTGATGATCTAGGTTTATAAAATTGAGTCTTCAGTTAATATGGTGTTATGTTATTAATTGATTTTTCTCCTTGTAAAATGCCACTAAGTCATTAACACCTTGTTTTGATGAGGTGCAGCATGATTTGGTAATGTATGGTATGGCATGGTACTATAATTACTTACTTTTATCTTGTTTGGGAAGATGGTACGATATGGTATGGTTAAATGGCAGCAGCTACGGAGAAGAACGACGTCTTGGCTGGGCCGATGAAGAATGATAACAAAAAGCCTAATATGATATGGATAAATAAAGGTCATAAGATAAATTTATAAAATTTGATTCATTGAAAGTATTTTAGAAATAAATTTCATGGTTTATTAAACCATGAGAAACCACCAAATCCATGGTTTAAAAAATTGGCCAAAATCCATGGTTTTCAAACAATGGGATTACCACCATAAACCATGACCATCCCTTGGAAGCATGGTTTAAAATACCGTACTGGGCGGTACGGTTGGTATTTACCGGTTTTTCAAATATACAAGATACCCGGTGTAGGGCGGTACCGAGTATCTCGGTTAATACCGCCCGGTATGGGCGGTATGGGCTGGATTTAAGGCTGTTTGGGGTCCATATAAAGATCCCAAACACCTTATTTCACCTCTCATCTCCCAAACTCTCAAATCCCTCAAATTTCTCTCAATCTTTCTCATACTCTCTCTCTAATCTCTATTTTCTCAATTTCCACGTCGAAACTTTGCTGAAATGACGCCGAAATCTCAAGTCGACCCGCATGGCAGCATGGTGTTCAGTTGGAGAAGCCTAATCACTGGCAATGCATCCACTGTAATATGATATCTGATGCAGTCGAGTCTGCGAGCCAACTAGAAGACACAGACAACCAAGCATTTAAGAGGGACATAAGCCTTGCTCCCTTGGACTCTCAACGAATACGACAAGCAAGACGACAATGCGTGTCTAACTCTTCATCTTCCCAATCAAAGGGAAAGAAGGCAGCACCTTTACCTTCAAAGGCAAAAGGCAAAACCAAAGCCAAAGCCAAAGGAAAATGACCAATTGATCATTTGGATGCGATTGCAGAAGTGGAAGAGGACGAAGAAGACGAGCCCTCGGTTCATAGCAATAGCAGTACAAAAGATGGAGGAGATGATGATGATGGAGCTGGGGGAGAAGACACCATCGTGCCATCAACACCGGTACTTGCCTATATGTGGACGAATGAGCAATACTTCGACCACACCACCCAAGATGAGGATCACGGTGCTAGAATCGGAGGAGCAACTTGGGTGTATGAGGAGAGAGGCTGGTGTCAAGTAGGTGGACCGACAACTTTGCAAGATTACCATCACGATATGATGAGTAGCTTGCAAGAGGTTTCTGAATCAATCTACTATGTATCCAATACCTACTCAACTGATGATGGCATAATGGATACCAAGGCATGATGGCATGAGATCATTTCCAAATATGGGCATTGGAGACTTACGGTGTTAGTCGTGTATGTCCCCAGGATATGTACGAGTACGACGGATGTCATTCGTCCGTATTTTAAACATTGTATTAATATATTTAACATTTGAATCTTAAATTTAAGTATTTATTGATCAATTATGTGTTATTGGAGTTATTTTTAACAGCAAATTTTTTTTTTTTTCACTGGCCGGTATGCCTTTTGTGTACCGGCCCGTACCGACGGTATGGTATGGTACCGGCACATACCGGTACCGGTCACTGACCGAGATCGGTACCAATTCCGGTATTTTTAAACCATGCTTGGAAGTCTTCCCAAACAAGAGATTGAAAATATTATACCATGTAAAATCATACCTTATCACGAAACAAACAAGGGGTAAGAGGGAGATTCAAGAGTTCTATTTTTCAATTGCGGTAGATCAGACATATCATTAGCATATACCTAGAAAAGAAAGTGATTAATTCCCTTCAGAAGTGTTAGATTTTGTGGAACTAGTGAGATATATGTGGAATAGAATTATAGAATGTTTCAGATCAAATTTTTGCAGAGACAGTTGTTATTCCAGATAAGCAGACTCATTTACAAGGAATCGTCCTCTCTTTGTGCATTGATTATTCTAGGTGTTTATTAATTGCTAGAGGGAGGCATCATGTGGAGCAACGTTAACGTTATATCATTGGTTGCTTTAATCCCAGTATGTTAGGCACAACTACTTCACTTATGAATTCATCACTTCCAAATAACTAAGAAAAATGTTCTTGATTTTCTTGCTTTACATTTCTTTCTGCAAGAGATTTCTATATTGTGCAATGTGCTTCGATTTATCTGCGGTGCCAATTCTCCACTTATCTTGCTAACTATCTTGGATCATATTTTTCAACTTTATCTAGCAATCAAAAGTATCTAATTTAGCAAAAAGAAAAAAGATTTTGTTCAGTTGCAAGCCAGAGAGATAAATATTATTAATTAACATTTTGTTTTCTGAAATCAGCACCTTTTAGTTTAAATAACTTTTTTATTGCAATTGGTAGGTGCTGGAAGCACACCCCTTCATTATGCTGCTTGCGGTGGAAATGCAGTTTGTTGCCAAGTAAGTTGGTTTCAATCCATTTGGTTTCTTATCTTGTATGGTAACTAATACGCTCACTCATTACATATGGGAATTCAGATTCTTATTGCTAAAGGAGCAAGCTTGAATGCTGAAAATGCTAATGGGTATGTTTTTGATTTCTGTATTTACTCTAGAATCTCTATTTAATAGGTCTTGCAGTCTGTAAACTAACTACATGCTTTATTCCAATCAAATCATGACTGAAAGTGAAATAGATGGATAACATTGTTTTGAGGAATCTATCAACCCCAACCTAAGGTGATGTTTCATTGAGCTGTTTTGTGTGAGTGTTGGGGAGGTGGGGGGGGGGGGTGTCAGTTGAGAAAAAAAACACCAGTTATTCAAGGTAGCTGATGGCTAACAATTGGCTATGAGTCTATCCTTCAAAGATACTTGTTTAGGTAAATATGGTGTTTGATTATGTTAAATTTTATTGGTTGATTGTTTTTCCTAAAAGTTTAAGCTGTTGGGAATAGAGACCCAATCTATTCATTTATATATTTTTACACTCCCTCGTGCATGGGAAAATCAATTGGATTAAATTGGCCTAAGCCCAACAAGTGGATTGACTTAACTAATGGGGGGTAATTGGTAGGATATCAATTAGGATCTTCTGCACTCATACCCTATTAAGTATAGTACGGACTATCTTTTCAAAAAGCTTAAGTTGTTAATCTATTCATTTATATTCAACATATTCAGATTTTCTTTTCAAATCTGCTTGGTTATTTTGCTACTTGGCCAGCATTAGTATAGGATGGTTGGGACTTGGGATAGCCGATAGGACTCTCACAGCCATCGCAGAATTTTGTAAGATCTTTTTGAGTATAGATGTTAACCTTTTCATTACATGATTGTGTCATCATTGAAGATCTTTTGAGGATGGTATTTTCATCACCTGGGTACTTTGAAGTGCAAAAGTGGAGTAAGAGAATGGCCAAGGTGCACCTATCACATTAAACCTTGATGTGGTGGAAAGTAGTCTATGATTATTACATTATCCTAAACTGATTTAGCTAAATAATTGTGCATAGGGCGATAGAATTAATCTAGAAACTAGAAAATTGTACATGTTCCTAGGAAGGGCTGGAATTGGAATATATGGTATTTAAGAGGAGAATGAACATAGTTTGTTTGAGAGGAACTAGGGTGGCAGAAATACTAGAGAGGATGAATGTAATTTTTGCTGGTACCATAATATTGGCAGTTTGTTGACAGCAAAAGCAAGTCATTCAAAATACTGAAACTTTCAAATAACTTTTACCAGCTATTAAGGTCATACGATTGCAATTCATACCTATCTTTTGGGGATCCTTCAGTGCTAATGGATGAAATAAGATCTTGTTGAATGTCTAAATATGCTTCACCTTGTCGCCTTCCCTCCTTTCTCTTTACTTCTGTTTTTTGTTGGCTCAATTTGATTTTTTTTTGGGTCAAGTGTAAGCAATACATAGTCTCATAATTTGCTACTTTGCTCAACAGTTGGACTCCTTTAATGGTAGCCCGCTCATGGCATAGAAATTCTCTAGAGGGCATTTTAAGTAAACAACCAAATGGCCACATGAAGATTCTTCCCTCTCCATATATATCGCTTCCTCTTATGAGCATCATGAGGATTGCAAGGTAACTTATTTCTTGTATATATTTTGTATTTGGATATTCGACAATACTTAACTAGTGGTTTATGCTTGTTTCTTTCAATATTGATGATGCCCTCAAACTTTATAACTGCCAGTTACCTATGTCTCCTGCAGAGAATTTGGTTGGCGAAGCACAATTGAACCTTCTACATGTGTTGATCCATGTGTTGTTTGCTTGGAAAGGAGATGCACAGTAGCTGCGGAAGGTACATTCTGTAACTTGCATAGTTTGCGCATTGCTGCTTCTCAGCTCCAAGCATCCATTAACCAAGATAGAAAAAGACAATTTTGTTTGAATTTTTTAATAATAATTCAGTGCTTTTGGTGAATCCTATTATTTGCTAATATTGACATATTGATTGTAAGTTGTTTGTAGTTTTATTATTACAATTAACCTTGTTGAGTTCATCTAGGTCCATACACAAATAATTTGTTTACAATTGCAGATACCTATCATTCAAATGATACAAATTTACCATATGAATATGGCTTACTTTTTCCACTTTATCTAAGATTCAGAACAATCTTTTTTTAGTCATAAATTGTACTTTAAGTTGTTTCTGCTTGTTAGTAATACTTGAGCAATTAGGTTTTGCAATGAACACATGTCACAATTGCCTGCTATTAACCAAAATCAAATCAACCATGAGTGTCGAATCTTATTCTTCGCATCTGATCAACACCAAGAATTAGAAATGGTACAGCAGTCCAAATCTACGCATACCAAAAATCACCAAGTCTCTTCTCCTGTGTAAATCTATGGACACTGATTCTAGAAAAACTACCATTTCAGGTTGTAATCATGAATTCTGCACCAGATGTGCTCTTTACCTATGCTCCACAAACAGCACGTCAATTGTGCTGCCAGGTCCGCCAGGATCAATACCTTGCCCCTTGTGCCGGCATGCTATCGTCTCATTTATCAAGATTCCAGGGGTTAGTCCGATCAGGGAGCTGCCAAGAACAAGCTTATCCTTATCTCTGTGCACCACATGCCCAGCTGTGGATGGATCTGATTCTACAGATACAATGGCTCTTCAGCTCTGCAAGCCGGACTTCCATTGCACACGGGTCCCGCCCTTGGGTTCCTCTTCATTCAGGTCATTAAGCTGCCAAAGGTTTCCCTCCATGAAGCTCAATTCTACTTTCTGCATGGGAGTTCCTGAGACAAGCCCATGCCTAGTAAGATGCGCAAGGTCAGGATCCAGCTTAAGCCGGTCAGCTTCTCAAGGGGAGAGCAGCAGCAGATCATGTCTTTTCTCCTTCAACCACATTGCTGCTAATGCTGAAAGCAGTTGAATTTGTCTATATTTGGTTCCCCGTGATATTGCTCCACCTATTCTTTCATTTTCTTCAATGAGAATTGTGTGCATGATCTGAAGTGCCAATGAACTTGTGGCTTTATGCTTTTACCATGGTTCTGTAAATAGGGAATCATGTACTTTTGCAGTGCTGTATATTGTGTTTGCTTGTTTGTTTGTGCCTTGTTTCTTTCATAGTTCTCATTGTAATGGAAACATACTCGGCTGTATGTAGTCAAACAAAACCCAGATCTTTCCAACCATCTATATCCATTCCATCTTGTGTGTTTTTTCTTGCAGTGTCTTGATTATAGATTCATATATTATGTCCTCCTTGATCACAAGATATCATCAGCATTAGAAACCCACAAGATTGCAAAGACCATTCAGAAACCAGTTGGTGTAGTTGGAAAACTTAGCAATGCACTCACTTCTACAAGATCTTTCCCAATGTAAACTACAGATGAACAAAACCTATCAACAACCAGTACATACTTCATTAAAGTTGGCAGATTGACCACTTGGAAAGCAATGAATAACATGACCCACCTGCACTCGCTTGCTTGCCCACTATACAAAATTAAAGATCAACCTGTCAACTAGGTCCAGGAGACTTCTCCAGTTGCCACTCCCAACAAAGTGTGCATGTTAGTGTAATAAAGTAGAGATGAACGGATCCGGGTATTCTGTATTTTTTGTGATATTTTTCGTGATACTCTGTTCTTATCCTGTATAGGATTGATTCTTAGGTTTTGAAATTGAACCCTACCCTGTTGGAATCTGGAATTTGAAATCGGACCTTATCCACAGGTTTCGATTTCAGGTACCGTATTGGAATTTATTCATTTACATGTTCCAAAATATATTCCATAACAGATTCTAGAATAGGTTCCAGAACAGATTCCAACAGGTTCCAGTACAAGTTCTAAAATAAGTTTCAGAATAGGTTTCAAAATAAGTTCCATTAATGTACCTTGTTGGAACATGTACCCTGGAACCTGTAAATGAACAGGTTCAGGGTACATGTTCCGGGTACCGATTTCGGTTCCGATTCCGAGTACCCAATGTGTTGGAGCTGGAACTGGAATCAGTTTTAACCGCTTCCTTAATTTTTTATTCCGGACCTTATCTGAATTTAATTCGGGTCTACATGAAATCTACTCGATCGAATAGGTTCCAACTGATTCCGGATTTACCTGATACCCATGCACACCCCTATAATAAAGTTTGCATAGGGCACGAGGCTAATAATTGTTTTCCACGTGGCCAAGCGAACTGATCTTTTCCATGGCTATTTATTCTCTCCAGTACCTATTCCTATATCCCATTATTAGTTAAATTGCATGGCTGGGTCATCAGCCAAGAGAGCTCTAGCAATTCCCTTGAGAAGATGTAGAAGAGGCAGAGTTCAGCTGAGGGAGAAGAAGCTTAGGAGGCTTAAGAAGATGATTCCTGGATGTAGTCAAGATATTGAGGTGGATGAACTGCTACAGAGAACAGTTGAGTATATTTACTTTTTAGAGATGCAGGTGATTGTTCTTAGGAGAGCATCAAACCTTGATGGTGCCTCTGGCTTTAGTTTCTTGTAAGCTTTGTATGTTTCTGTTCTTTGCAAATATAGTTTTATATCTATAATGGTTTTCATACAGAATTCCTTTTATTTCCATATTTTTATGGTGAATTTGATACACACGAAATGTTTGAAAAATAAAATTCCTATTTACATATTTTTTATTTTAATAAGATTACAAGACTTAAATCAAATAAATTATTTTTACATATTTTTTTACTTGTCATTCTCAAAATATTTTTTTTAATTTATCAATGACTAAAATATAAAATTAATAAATTAACAAAGGCTTAAATGAAAAGTATATTCTTTTACTAAATAATATTTACGTAATGTTAATTTATTATTTTGAAAACATGTATTTTCTTTTATTTATGAAGCTAGCACCATAATATGATATTTGTAAATAAAAGGATAAAAATGTAAAATACATTATTTTTACTAATTTACTTAATTAAAATTATTATTTTAAAATATTTATTTGTATTGATAAAGTACCAAAATATAAAATCTATAAAAATATAGGATTTAGATAATAATATATTTCTTTCAAAGAAAATTCCTACCTCTTATGGTATAAAAATATAATTATTCAATGAAAAAATTGATATATTTACTACGTGCCAATTAATAATTTCATCTCAACTTTTTATTTACACATAATTTATCTTAAATTTTCGAATTCATATCAATTATATTTCACCGTAATATGTCTGTTACTTGCTAACCTGACTAGGCTAATTATTAAGGGAGCATTTGTTACAACACAATCTATCCATATTATTAGAAATCTTGATTTAAAATACTTGAGCCCAATATATTAACATGTTTGGTAGGGGTGAGCAAACTTCACTGATTCACCAAAATCGAACCGAAACCGACCGAACCGAAACCGATTTAATCGAACCGAATTAACTGAATTAATTTCGGTTCGATTTTCGGTTAAAGAAATTTTTGGGTTCGGTTTTCGGTTCGGTTCGGTAAATTAACCGACGGTTCGGTTAATTTACCGAATTAACCGAATATATATGTATATATATATGTATATGTATATGTATATATATATATATATATATAATAACAGATATATTAGATCTTGGCATTTGTCTTGGTGGTTAAGTGTTAGGGTTAGTTTTCTGCCGCCGGGTTCGAATCCCATGTTGTGCAATAATATTTATTTAACATTTGATATATATATAATAAGTGTTAGTTATATATAAATTGATAGTAATGTTTGCTAAGATGGTTAGAAGGGTAAAAATTAAAGTCTACTTCTCCATTGGGCTGAGTTCGAGTACACATGCATTCTTTGAATTTTTTTTTTTAATCTTTTCGGTTAACCGAACCAAATTAACCGAACCGAACCGAAAATTCGGTTAACCGAACCGAATTAACCGAATTTTTTCGGTTCGGTAAATGGTTAAATTTTTTTCTTTGGTTCGGTTCGGTTAACCGAATTTTCGGTTCGGTTTTTAACCGAACCGAACCGATGCTCACCCCTAATGTTTGGTTTGGCCAGATTACCTGCAAACCACATTGCTTTTGTAATTCATATTTTCACCAAACTAACAATGTTGATAAGCTACATGAAAGGTGTATAAGTGTATTATCAACTAAGTGAGTATTTTCTTTTATGTTTTTTTAAACAAAAATACCTCCAAACTCCATCATTCTCTAAAACAAATCCTAAATGATTGTTTCTCCTAGGGGTGAGTTCGAGCCGGGACGGGTCGGGATTTGGTATGTCTCGGTCTCATCCTAATTTTGAGTCGGGACACAAATATGCATCTCGGTCCTGGTCTCAGTCCCGAATATGAAACATCCCGATTTTATCTCGTCCTGAATTTTATAGGACGGGACCGAGACGTTCCGAATTTGTTAGTATTATTTTTCCTACAAAATAAAAATATTATCTACATTAAATAATTAATAGTGTATTGTATTACTTTGTCCCAAAAAATTAATATTACTTATATAATAAACTGGGTCGGACCGAGACAATCCTGATTTTTTTATGTCATCCCGATCCCGTTTCGGTTTTTAACAGGCTAGGCCGGACCGAGACGTCCCGACCCGTGCTCACCCCTAATTTCTCCATCTTTCTTCCTCAAACCTCCAGACTCCATCGTCTCCCTCACCATCTCTAAATTGTTCTCCATCACCATATCCCCCCTCCTCATCATTTGCATATATATTTCATGATAATTTTATTGTTGTACCAAATATGGAAATATGGACAGCCAATATGGTTACCTGCTCGTACCAAACACTACAATGTAATATTATCGATAATTTAAAATGTGGTTGTCTATATTAATTGGTGGTAATATGAATTGTCTGAAAATTTGTTTAGCAATCCACCAAACGTTAGCAAATTTCAAAAAGAAAAAGAAAAAAGAAAATTAACTTAGTATATCTGGTAGACGAGGGGAAGGAGGGTTAGGTTTTATTTTTTGAATTTTTCTTATTAGTATATGCTAATATTTTTTCACACGATAAATCTTAATTAAAATAATATATTTTTGATATTGATTAAACTGTCGCATCAATAATCGACAGTTACACAACAGACATATGATGTGGAATACAATTAATATGAATTTGAAAGTTATAGATTAAGTATAAATAAAAAAAGTAGAATATATTGCTAATTAGTCCATAGTTTAGGATAAATTGATTAATTTTTTCTTATTAAAAATATGTGCTATAACATATACAAGTGACTATCACATAATAATTATATTATTTACAACAAATGCATTTGAACTTGTCATTGAACAAGAAAAAGTAGAGGATCATGTTCTAATCCTTGTCAAATCTAAATTCAATCTAAAAAAATTAATTTGATGTAGAATATATGTTTAGAATTTAAATAGTTAGGCGCTTTACCTTTCATCTCTTTTAATTTAATAATTATTCGTGTCATCCTTGTATTTTCACTAATCACTCCCAAAACATAGATGACTCCTTAGATTAGTTTAATACCTTTATCCGTAAATGACAGGTTAGCAAGCCACATAATTTATGTTACTAAAATATATTATTTATCACAAATTAACTTTGGTTGACCATAAGTATAATAAAGTACCTTAATTAAATAAAATATGCTAAAGAAAATATAATCAGCTAACTTAAAATATGGAAGTAATCTAATTTAACTTTTTGAAATATAAAATTGCATATTTATATCTATGAAACTCTATTTATATACTTGCAAATATATAAATTTAACTCAAGTATTATATATAGATGTTACCATTTATTAATAGACATGGTAAATTTCAGTCCAATCTGATAGCCCGGTACAAGCCTGACACGATATATTTGAGCTAATCCTTATCGTGTTGGACCACTAACGGGTGGGCCTGTTAAGATCCGCACAATTAACGGATTGTGTCGAGCTAGGTGATGTAGGTCCGACACAATCCGATATTTTTTTAAAAAAAATACTCGATAATTAGGGCTATCGTGTTGAATCAGGCCGATGTATTATATGATGTGGTCGTCTTTTTCTTTTGTTATCGTACTACCGGGCCGTGTCGGACGGCTCGTGTATTTTGCGTGTCGTGATGGGGGTCTCAAGCTCAAAGTTTTACTTGGCCAAGACGTGCCAACCATTATTTTTATTCGTATTGTGCTGGCTCGCTCGTTAGCCCGGCCCAGCACGATTTGTTACCGTTAGGTAATTTTAATAATTGATGTATATAAAACCATAATTGTGCTCAAAGATCAATATTTCACTCTCCTGATTGCTCTTTTCCAATATATTATATTTTCTTAATTACTTTCCTCCATTTAAAATTAATTTTTATGTATATTTATTGTTGCAATTAATCGATATATTAATCAGTAAACATAATTGTAAATTTATTATATATTTTTTCTAGTAACATTTAATTTATTATATTTAGGAGTTTGATTGCCTGCAAGTGCAAACGTTGGAACTCTACTTGCAGCAAATAGACAAATCAATTTGTTTGATTAACTATAAAAATCTATTGCAGCATTTAGTATTTACAAATTGTGTTTCTAATATCATTTGTAGGCTGCAAAAATAATTACTGTCCTAAAAGCCCGCAATACAAGATTGTCGATTGCAAATACAATAATTTAAATATTTAAAAATAATTAATTTGGACGACTTAAAGTCGTCGAATGAAGATGAGATAAATACCAAAGTTGTAGACTTTTACATGTTGAATGCAATTGTAGTGTCAAATTTTAGATATGATGTCGTTTGATTTTTTTTATATATTTTTCGGTATTATACAATAATTATACATTATTCATTTATTTTGATAAATAATTAAACAATATAAAATAATATTATACTTAACTAAATGATGATTTAAAATATAAAATAATATTATTCTGGATCGAATCGATTTTGTTGTAGACAATGAATTATTATTTGATAAAATGATATATTTATCATTTTGCCTCTATTAGCTTGTTATTGTTTCTAAATTCTGTTGAACTCATATTGCACTTGACAATTCGTGCCTGTTAGCACGATAAAAAAAATCAAAATCAAACTATAGAACCCAAAATCGAGCCATTGAAACCAGACCATCAAAGCCCAAATCGAGCTATCGAACCAATTTCAGACCATTTCTTAAAAAATTGCCTAACCAAACAAACAACATAGTATAACATTATTTTTTAAATATAATCTTTTGTTTTATATACAAGTTTATTATCGCGACCAAAAAAATTTCGCGATAGAGAACCTTGATATCGATAATATCATTTCGCGATCGATATATCGTTTCGCGATCGATATATCGTTTCGCGATCGATATATCGATCGCGTCGCGATATATCGACAATATAATATTATATATATATATAATAGCATTGGAAGTCATTAGACTCATTACTTATGATATTGCACGTAGCAAAGTAGCAAACATAATTGTCATGAATCATAAAATATAGCAAAGTAGCAAACATAGAATATACAAAAATCCAATTCACATAGCATGAACAATAAACATCAAGTAGCTAAAGTCATCACAATCACCAAATCTCCAATAGTCCAATCTAAAAAAGATTATCAAAATCATCTTCAATGTCTTCATTAGGGGTATTATCCATTGGAGGAGTAGTTGGTTTGAGCCCAAAATCATCTTCAATGTCTTCATCATCATTTGGAAATATCTCTTCTTCTCCTTCATCACTTGAATTTTCATCCACCAATCTTGAAATAGAAGTAGAAGTAGAACCACGATGATGTCGATTATAAGTGACAAGCTCATTAACTCCACGCCTCCTTGGAAAATTACGACCCTCAAGGGCATTTGAAGCACCAATGGCTTCATCAACAAGCTCAAAAGGAATTCTATCATCCTCTTCATCATCATTGTTGAACCACGCATTTGTCCCCCAATCAAAATCGTCAAGTACTAGTGGATCATAGTTTTTGCCACATTCACAAACTTTTTGAAATCTCGTGGCAATCTTTCGATTGTATTGGACATACACCAAATCATTCAATCTTTGGTGCAATAATCTATTTCTTTTCTTGGTGTGAATCTATACAAAAGAAAAGTAATTAAATAAAAATAATAAGTAATAACTACTAAGAAAGTACTAAAAAAGCATAAAATACTTAATTACTTACAGATTCAAAAGTGCTCCAATTTCGTTCACACCCGGAGGACGAACAACAAAGACTAACAATGCGCTTTGCAAACTTTGAAAACTCGGGAGTACGTCCACCGAAGGATTTCCACCATTCAACTAACATTAAAAATATAAAATATTAAAATTCAAAAATATGTAAAGACAATAAATATTAATAAATAAAATAATACATAATATACTTACGAGGAATCCTATTTGAGCGCTCTCTAATCACTATCTCTCTTGCAAAAGGTCCTCGATCTTCATCATACATATCGGCATCTAGAAGTATCTTGGACCGCATTGTATCATCCAACACTAATTTCTCAAGTACATCATTGAAGTCTTCACGTAGTTTCCCCGAGTACACGACATCATTTTTCTTGATGTCAAAATACTTGCCCGGATTGAGAAATAGAGAGCCGCACCATATAATGGTGTTTCCATTTGACGCTCCCATCGACTTTCAATGATATCAATGATTTTCTTGCACAATGTGGATTTGTGGGCCAAGACTTGTTTGATCCTCCTCTCAGCTTCACCCATTGCCGCGGCTAATTCCGTCATAGCGGGTTTTTCATCACCATCCGCTATTCTCAAAACCACAAGTAGAGGCTGTGATGCTCTAATGCAATCTTCAACTGCCTCCCAAAATTTAACCGCATGGATTAATTCATAAAATTTTTTTTCCGCTTCGGTCTTGCACAATTTTGAATCAAACCAATCTTGACTTACAAACAATCGCTGCAACTCTTGTTTAAATTTCCTCAAACATGACAATATTAGAAATGCAGTCGCAAATCTAGTAGCCCCGGGTCTAACAAGATCATGTCCGTTAGTGTGCTCCCTCATCGCATCAAGAAGGCGACCATGTCTATAAATGAATGTGGTCAATGATCTTGCTCTTGCGATTGTAGGCTTGAATTCTTTCATTTTTCCCACATCTTCCAACATAAGGTCCAAGCAATGTGCGGCACAAGGGGTCCAAAACAGTGTAGGCAACCTTTGCTCCAACAATCTCTCCGCTGCCTTATAGTTGGCGCCATTATCTGTGATAACTTGAACAACATTACTTGGGCCAATTTCTTCAATCTTGGTCTCAAGTAAGTCAGCCAACATCTGAGCATCATGACATTGACTTGAAGCATCAACAGAGCCAAGAAAAATAGTCCCTTACGGACTATTTACAAGAAAATTTATCAACTGTCTCCCACTTCTGTCTGTCCACCCATCTGACATAAGAGTACATCCATCTCTTTCTCAAACCTCTTCATGTTTGCGCTTTAAATCTTCTGTTTGTTCTTTTGCCTTTTTCAATAAAGGAACCCGCAACTCATGATATGTGGGTGGTTTGTAGCCCGATCCAATTTGTGCTATGCCTTCAACCATCAACTCATAGCTTCTTGAGTTTGCCGCATTGAAAGGAATGACATTCTCATAAAAGAAGTTGGCTATATACATGTTAACTTTTTCAATAGTCTCTTTTGTCTTCAAAGACCTTTTAATGGTCTGTTGGCTAGGACCTTTGGAGTGTCTTTCATCCACAATTTTTTCTGGAGTTCTCTGTAGCAATCCACCAATCTTGGTTTGTGATGTGGATTGTGAGTGTGACACTTGTGACATTGCTGCAAACTGAATAGCAACCTCTTTTTTTTTTCTTCTTGTAAATTGTTCCCGAGCTTGGCATGAAGTTGGAAGCTGTAGAATGGTCTACTGGTGCCACTGCTTCTTGTTCATCATCCAAACTGAATGGTGTCTTCCTCTTAGAAGCAAGGGCATCATGCATTTCTCTCATTATCAGCGTTGTGATTTTATCATATTTTTTCACGTCTCCATAACCACTCGCCAAATGTTGTTTAAGTCTTGTGATTCCCCCGTTCAATTGGTTGCCACAAAGTGAACATGCAATCAATTGTCTTTTGTTTAAATCCGGCCAATATCCATATCTCCAACCAATATCCTTCGAGTTCGGTTTCCGTTTAGGATCTTTAGAAGGATCATAAGGCGTTTCACCAGAATTTCCCTCCATAATTTACTGCACAATATAAACAATATTGCACACAAATACACAATACAAAATGATCACAGCTAAACAATATTTTCACATAACATCTAAGCTGTTGTTCTGTGAAATCAAACCAGAACAGCTAAGCTGTTCTGGATATTGATTCAATGATTCCAGAACAGCAAGAACAGCTTTAAGTTGTTCTTGCTGTTCTTGAATCAAGAACAGCTTTAAGAACAAGCTGTTCTTGATTCGAGAACAACAACTGTTCTTGATTCGAGAACAGCTTTAAGAACAAGCTGTTCTTGATTCGAGAACAGCAACTGTTCTTGAATCAAGAACAACTTGTTCTTGATTGGTTGCAGCTGCTACTTCGGGAAAAAAAAAGAATGGGCGGAAATGTCACAACTCACAAGAATAAAAAATGGCGGAAATGCCGACTCGCCGAGCTGTGGAGAAAAGATCGTCGAAACATACCTGGCCGGAAAATAGAAAAGCGTCGCCGGAGAAGTGAGGTGCCGACGGGATGCGAGGAAGCTTCCGAGAGAGTCGCCGACGGGATGCGAGGGAGGAAGAAGATTGAAGAAGATACAGGCGCCGATCGAGCAGGGTGGGTTTAAGTTTGGTTTTTTTAAAAAAAAATCAATAATTTAGATATCCTTATCACTAAGTTGGATGAAAAAAATCGCAAAAAAGACCCTTGGCCCAGCAGTGGAACCTTTCCAGTCCACCATGCGGGCCAAGATTCGAATCCTGTGTTTTTTTTTTCTTTTCTTGTACCGCCTATCTCGTCAGGATCTCGTCCAATTGGACGAGATCCAGACGAGATATATGATATCTCGATATCGCCTGTATCGTCCAGACGATACAGGCAAACCGACCGAGACACCGCTATCTATCTCGTCGCTATCTCGACGAGATGATAACCCTGTTTATATATATATGATTTGTACTAGTACGACCAATTTAGGATCATTTCTTAAAAATTTGCCTAATACAATTAACCCTATAAGTTTCACATAAAACAATACAGCAAAATCTGCAACATTTGAAATAAAAATTACAAAACATAAAGTGTATGATAAAGCTCCTCAAATTCATGATAAAACCAATGGTTTCCAACAATATGGTATTAGTTTTACAATATCGTTAATATTCACTAAATTAAATTTTATGTTATTGATTATTTTTTTGAAAAAGAAAAATCATCTTCAAAGCTAACACAATAAGATCATAAATAATATTAGAAAATAAAGATTAAAAAATTAGTAAATGACAATTATAACCATAGTAACTATTTAGACTCAGATCTCTAACAACATTGTTTATAATGCTGAGACTATATATTAGTTAACCAGATATTTTTTTTAAAAAAAGCAACCATAATAGAGATGCAACAATCCATGAACAAACATCTGGGCATTAGAGTTCATCCTCTTATTAACACACAATAATCAAGCATCATGAGCAGATGCAATCTTGCATTGATCCAAGACAAATTTTCAATCAAATGGAAACTACCAAGTTTAGAACAGCGTAACAAGACATGGCAAACAGCAAGTCTTCTCCCCGATTACAGGGGACCTGGAAAAGTGCCACTCTCCCTTTGCTCATTCCATTTCTCAACCTGGATTAGGATGGAAAATGAACACAAACAATTTAATAAGATGAGGAGAGGACCTAAAAAACCCTAACTAGAAACAAAACTAATCTACATATGTTAACTAGTCCCAGCAAATCCTCAGACGGCTCGTTAAAATGACAGTCCTAGAAAAAGAAAAGTGGACGCACAGCTTGTTGGATCCGTGGGAGAGTACAATTAGTTGGCAACGTAGGAAGCAAAAGGAATATAAATTACCCATTCCCCTGGACAGAGAGATCGATAGTATTTGGCAAACTTTTGACAATCACCAACCTCATCGCCTTTAGCAGCTACACACCTACACTAAAAAAAACGCATAAAGTATTGCAGCACAATATGTTAACTATGCATTAATGTAACACATTAGTTTAGTGAATCATACCTGTGATATTCTATGTAGCGAGTGAAGCAATGTCTGGTTTGATTTGTAGTGGGAAACCGGAAGTCAGCTGGTGCTGTTTTCAACTCAATCTAACACAAGAAGAAAATTGTACCTGGGATTAGCATCAATTTCTGTCATAATAGAACCAACCCATTGAAAACTGATACTAATAGACATCTACAAGATAATGACTAATAAGGCATATATGCCAATGGTTTAACTAAAATTAATGAAGCATATAATTGATAACATTTACAACAAAAGGAGGACAAGTGTGTAATCTCATTTGTCGAAAAGTTAAAATATTAGTCTGAAACTTGTGGGGTAGAAATTTTAGTTGAAACAGCATATCTTCCTACATGGCTGAAACAGTGAATGCAAGATACCATCATTTATTTTAAGCTCAGAGTGAAACAATGAAGTGCAAGATACCATCATTTAATTTTCAGACAAGGGAAGTATTAATCCACCCTACTATTATATTTTTTACTAATTGTTGGTTATATACATAGTATATCCCAATAATACCCATTTTCTAAAGCTCACCTAATCAAATACCTGGCATACCTACTGTATAAATTGTTCTGGGCCATCAAGAAACAAATGCAACTGACAAGAACACTCCTGTTTTTTCAGAGACATACGATGTCAATTGTCAAGTCAAAAAGCTGCCTCAACTAGCATTATTCCTTTCAAAGGAATGAAACAATTTTACAGCTTTAGATAGATTGACATACTATATTACATTATTACCCACAACTTGTCATATTGGAAAGGGAAAGTAGAATATGAGCAAAAAAAATATGAACTAATAAAAAGGGCCAAAATTAACCAGTATCACATTTCAAAAGGACTTATTGGCATGCCCGTGCATAACACCACTTAAATAGCTAAATCAACTAGATCGGCTGATCAACAATAATCAGGAAATTTCTTAGCATAAAGGTATACCTAGCAGACTATCAGAATTCAACATACGTCAAAAATAAATAGGAGTTGTACAGATTTAAGCTTTAGATGAATCAACTAATCAACCAGCTCAATCCACAAACCAATATATTACTTGGGAAATCTACTAAAATGGAAGTCCACCTAGCAGAACTATAAGATAAGATAAATAAACAATGTGCTGGTGCACAATTTAGATACTCTATTACTCAACTTTTAGGTAAATCAGCTTAATCCAAGGACCAATACTAGTGAGGAAATTTCTTGACATGGAAGTTTACCTATCAGAGTTATCAGATTTAAGAATACATCTAGAATAAATAAGAGGTGATGGAAACATTAGATCTTTTACTCGCAAATCATTGTTCACTTATCTGCTTGATCCAGAGATAACGCTAAATGACAAAAGCTTGGTCATAAAGAAATGCTACAGTAATCAACAATGACATAAAATTCAATGTGCGTTTCTCTGTATATGCTAAGAATAGCTAAACTTAATTGTCCCTTTACAATGTCTCTCTATAGATATCAGGGAAAGAGATATAATATAGGACTAAACTAGTAAGAAACGGAAAAGACCAAGACTCTACAGATACATATCAAGTATTATCAACACGCATAACATATATATGGATCCCATTTATGGGGCTACATTCGTTTCAAGTGTTAATCCGATGATCATGCAAAACACTATAATGCGAGCATCACACGCCAAACATATTTCAAAGCACAGGCACTCTTTTTTATGAGTTGAATGTGATAGATTTTAAACAAAGATAATTCTATGACAAAGAAGGATTGATTCTAATAGATGCAACGACAACCATCACCGTAAAAAATTCTGAGATAATCCACATAAAGTTCAACCCAAGCCATTACCAATAAGAGAAGTAACCCTAGCATCAACAGTATACAAAATTAATTTCTAAAGAACTAGATGTTCTTGATCTGATAGATATCCGAGAGTAAAAATAGTCGGCAAATCAAGATGAACCAATCAAAAGAAGAGCAAAAGGATCCACAAGGGCATCCAAACGCCAGCACGACCGATCTATGATTCGAATCACAAATTCTCGATTTTCACCGAGAGAAAAGGGATGAGCGATTAGAAGGATAGGTGAGCGCTTATTACCTCCGCCATCGGAAGATCCCCAAAGCCGATCACCTCCACGAACGCTACTTCGTCAAAATGTTTGGGCCGCGAGACGACGCAGCGCCTAAATAAGGGGCAGGGTCGGGAGTCGGGCGTCGACTTCTATGACACGGCCATTGCGAGATCAGGACCGCAAATCAAGATGCAGCACGAATCTCAACGAGAGGAAGCGTCTGAACTGTATTGGAAGTTAGAACTTGGAACAAAAGGATCTCGAAGGCTTTTTGTCGTTTTGGGCTGGTTTGCTGATATCGGCCGATACGTTATATTGGCCCGTGTTTCATAATTTGGACAAATCGATTAATTTTCTTCTAAAATAGAAATAATATTTATTTATAAACGCCCTATATTCAAATTTTCAAAGAAGTCGAATATGGTAAGATGAATTAAAAAGCGGTATATAGAACCTCCTCCAATTATGTTTTCCCACCTTATTGTTATTTTAAAATTTAATAATACAGTAATTAACAACTATATATGTTCATTACAAGGTACTACTCTTGTGCCCATCTGCCATTTTTGGATGATGTTCTAAGATTTTTAATCTTGATCTTAATTTCGGTTTGATGATAACAAATATGAAATTAATATTTTATTGAAAAATTCTTTCAGGTTCCAAGTCAGTTAGCGCACGACGTCCGCGATTGAAAAAATCGAAGAAATTGGCAAGGACGCTCGTCGACGCTCAGGATTCTTCAGGAAGTTAAAGTTTAGGTCTAGGGTGTCTAGCTTATGTTGTAAATCCTCATGATGATGCATAAGAATCCAAAAACTAAACCCGAATCCCAGAATATGAAAAATTAGAAAATGCCTTGAAGTTCACTAAGCCTAGGGAGCTCCTTAGAGGGCTATATAACCTAGATATTTTCTTGACACCAAAAGTGCCGATAATTATTTCTTAGGTAAAAACTAGATAAAGAGATATTTTGAATGATTTTTTGGAAGCCTTTAGTCTACCCATATTTGATTTGGAAAATTATAATTTTTTTTGTTTTCAAAAATTTGTACTAGACCCCAAAAGTTAGATTTTGATTCTTAAGGATTTTAATTTTTAAAATATTTTTATTGAATCCAAATAGGGGTTAATCCTTATATAACATTTATTAACTTTAAGTTAATAACTTTAAAACATAAATGTTATATAAGTAGACTTAGCAAAGACCGAAACCAAAAATGAACAAACACTACTAGAAAAATGTTCTTCGGCAACAACTGCTCAAGCCGTTGCAATTTCTAACGTGTTCTTATGGTCGCTCGGACCGTTGCAGATGTGATGTATCTGCAACGGCTTTGTTACGGCCACTCGAGCCGTTGCAGATATATTATTACATTAGCAACGACTTAGTTACGGCTACGACATCCCTCACTCTTGAGCCGGTCGTTGCAGATATAAAATACTTATTCGAAACGACGTTCTAATGGACGAGTGTGCCGTTACTGATGATGTTACTTATTAGCAACGACTTTCTAATGGACGAGTGAGCGGTTGCTGATAAGTTTATATAGGTCGACCGATCGCGCCCGCCCCTTCCTCCTTCTTCTTCCTCTTCCTGCTGCTGCTGCCGCCGCCGCCGAACTCCGCCTGCTGCCTGTCGTCGTCGCCCGCGGTCCTCGATCGCCGAAGCCACTCGCCGCCGATGCTCGACGTCGTCGCTTGCTCTAGGTAAGTCGCACGCCAACCCCTCTCTATTTACTATAGAACCGGCCGGAGCATTGTCTAGTGTCCGACAAATGTCGGACACTGGACTCTGGCGCCGGAAATAAGGTTTTTTTTAAACCTTATATTTTTTAATTAAATTAATTAAATATAAAATTTGATAAATTTACATGTTTAGATTAATTAAATCTTAGATGTTTAGATTAATTAAATGTTTATGTTAATTTAGATGTTTATATTAGATTAGATTAATTTAGATTAATGTTAATATTTAAATTAATTTAGATTAATTTTATTGTTAATCTTTATATTTAGATTAATTAGAATCGTCCACTTCGGACTCGTGCCGGAATCGTCCACTTTGGACTCGCGTCGGAATTGTCCACTATGGACTTGAACCGACTCGAAATATTTAGAAAATAATCATCCATCCAACGAGTTGATACATTTCACATAAGCATCGATGTGTTGGATACGATTTAGCAAAATCTTAGATCCGTTCGGGGGTTGTATGTTCGTGTAAAAGAAATAGATGATCTTTTATACGACGTACAACCCTTGAATTGTCCCTGATTGGACTTAGATTTTTCTTTTAACCGTTAACTAATTAATTCTTAAATTTTGGCTATTGTGTCTCTCTTGTTCTCTGATACGCGCCCAGATGATATGCGTATTCGGAGAACTGTAGGGTGATGCTATCAAAATTTAGAATGAAGTTAGCGGTTAAAAGAAATACTTAGTGCAATATGAATAACATGAATCCTGAATGGAATAGGACCATCTCACCTAAAGGCATTAACTGAAAAAATTGTCATTGATTGACAGAATCATGTTGGACGATCGAAGTTGATGTACCGACGTCTTGATCGTGGAGCTTTAACGAATGTGTTTGGATTAGGCATAACTTACTTCCTAAATTTTGCCTATTCGAATCGGAAATTCGTTAGCGTCGGTGATAAAATCCGATGTTTGTGCCGCATTTGCTTGAATGGACGATTTTTGGATCGGGAAACTGTCACGCTGCATCTATATAGCAAAGGATTTGTACCAAGATATTTTTTATAGACTTGTCACGGGAAGTCACGTGAAGTCGGGACGTCGAGCAATCCTGTCGTTCAGACACATGGTGAATCTTCCTCTGCAGGTGTTTCTTCATCCGGTCCATCTAATCCCTATAAAACTATGATACTTGATAGTCTTGGGGTCAATTCCACCTGAATGATAATGTCGATCGGCCGATTACTAAGACGTCAGTGCCACTAGATACTACAGGTGTTGATATCACCAAAGTACAAACTGTGGTAGAGATTGAATTATCGAATAAAGAAGCTGCAGAATTTTACGAGATATTGAAAGCTGCCGATGAACCTTTGTATGAGAATTGTCCTAAATACACTAGGTTTTCGGCAATGATGCAACTCCTAAACATCAAGGCCGATTGTAATATCGGCGGGGTTGCGTTTGATCGGATTGTATGATTGATTAATGGAATGCTGCCTACTGATAACAAGTTTGAGCCAACTTTTTATAAGACTAAAAAGTTGATGAGAAAATTAGGGCTTGGGTACGAAAAAATACACGCATGCCAAAAATAACTATATTTTATATTATAAAAAAATATTCAGTTGGATAAATGCCCTGTATGTCAACATCCTTGTTACAAGGAGAAGAAATCGGTTCGATAGAAAAATATCTCGTTTAAGGTGCTTCGGTATTTGCAGGTGATTGGGACCACGGTCGCGTATATGGCTTTTGGATAGTGGTCATGCTCGAGCCGTGCTAGGGCCACTTGGGGCACCGACCCCTCCGGTCGCTGGTGAGCGGCCGTCCACCTCCAGGACTTGTTATGATCAGACTAGCAGGATAAGGACACTGGAGGAGACGATCGCATGTTAGAGTGAGATGATGGAGCGTCAGAGTCAGATGATGACGGAGATCCATGCTATGCTACGCAACATCTTAGCTCATACCGGAGCAGGCATCCCTTCGGCATCATCAGATCCATCGTCCTCGAGTCAGTCCTCGCCGGTGTACACCCAAGCATTTCAGACCCCGCCATATTATGATCCAGACCTTCCTCCACCGTCGTCGTGAGATTTATTATTTTGTTTAGATATTGACTTTGTTACTTGGATACTATACTTGATTGACTTGTTTTGTTTGGATATTGATACAATAGTTTTGAATTTGAATAGTTTTTATATGATTTTGGATAATTATAAAAATAAGTATAATTGTTTTGATTTATATCTGGGTGTATCTGTGATGTGTATGTGAATGGATGTGTGTATGGGTGTGTGAGTTATATATCAGGTTAAAAGTATCAATGTATTAATGGAAATTAGAAATTTTAATACTTTTCAGTTACAGGTTAACATCATCAGCAACGGCTTTCCCACGGCTGTCCGTGGGAAAGCCGTTACTGAAAGTGTATCGTATTTTTTGGGCCACAACCTCAAAGCCGTTGCTGACGAACTACAACAACGGCTTAGCAACGGACTTTCGCTAACGGCCTTGCCACGGCCACTGTGTCGTTGCTGATGTACGTATCTACAACGGCCCAGCAGCTGTGGCAGAACCGTTGCTAATAATGTTATTAGCAACGGCCGCAACGGTCGTTGTTAATCCATTGCTAAGTTATCAACAATGCAATTTTCGGCCACGACTACGTTGCAACAGGGCGGGCTATTGCAAGCCGTTGCTGATGTCTTTCAGCAACGACTCAGCAACGGATGGAGCTATTGTTGATGCTCGTTATTCCAGTAGTGAAACAAAGCAAAAAACTCAGTCATGCCCAGATTCGGTCGATCGACTGGTCAACCAGTTGAAGAAGAAATCGGGCAGAAGGTATTTCGATCGACCGACTGATGCCCAGAATGGGCAGAATGCCTTCGGTCGCTTGGTCGATCGACCGACGATCGATCGGACCTACGACCAGCAGTCGGTAATGGGCAAAAATCTGCCCGTTGAGAAGAGGGGAGCTCTCTATTCTCTTCATGGCTTATAAATAGGAAGTCATGAGAGCCTTCCTCCATGATGTTGATCACTTCTAACTTCATTGATCCATCTTTTGATCAATTCTAAGCACTCATTGAGTCAATCTTGTGAAAACCCTAGCTTGAACCTTTCATCTCTTTGATTGAGCCTTTACTTTATTGCTTCATCATCAAAGGCATCAAGAGGAAGCTAGAAATCTTATTGTGGAGCTAAGTATTTTATTATTTGATTTATTGCTCCATTTAGTATTGTACTTTCTTGTTATTTCATTGTATTTGACTTTGTGTAAACCTAGAGTGCTAGGTTGATTGAGTTGGTGGTTGCCTTAGTGTTAAGGCTTAAATCCACCGTTTTAAACTTAGTTTGTTAGGATTAGTTTAGTTATCCTTAGGTTGAGATGGGAGAGTGATCTTGGTAGGAAGGCGGGATACTTCCAGGTGTAGAAGTGCATTCGATTTGAGAGCGGAGACTTTCCGGTGTAAAGTTCTCATTGTAAGGAAACTAATTAATCTAGTTAAACTATTTTTGAAATCCTAAGCGGGGTGCTTAAGTAGTGGAGTAGGCATTGGGGCCGAATCACTATAAATCATTGTGTTAGCATTGATATTTTGTGTGTTAATTGCTTTATCATTAATTGTTTCTACATTTAGTCGTTTAATTGTGAATTGTCTAAGTAATTTAAGAAAACATTTAAAATTGAATTTAGACAAATATATTTAGTTAACATACTATTCACCTTCATCTAGTGTGGCCATTTCACCAACAGATGACATTGTCACGAGCTGCACGTACCGCACACGTGGTCATTTTAATTACCGGACTTAATTTTATTTTACCATTTTATGCTTTTTTAATTATATTATCAATATCTAACTTAATATTTATCTTTTCCTATATAATTAATATTCTCACCAAATTATTTCTACATAGATATTTCTTTTGATTGTGCAAGTCAAACATTGGAGTTTGATTTCTTTCCGCACTTGAAGAGAATGAACCATCACTCTAAATTATTGGTGTCAATTAAATCGTTTGTAAACATATTATGTCTTTCAGTGTAGCATCAAAAGTAGACATTTAAGTTTTCAAGAATGAATTTGAGAAAAATCTAAAATTCATATTCAAGATGAAATCAACCCTTATTACCTACCGTATTCATATATATTTTTTTAAAAATCATACTTTTAGTTCCCGTAATTTACTCGGATTTTAGTTTTACTCTCCATAATTTAAAAATTTTAGTTTTAATCACCACACTATATTTTCGTTTAGAGTTGGTACATGTCATCACTTGAGGCATAAATGTCATTTTACGAAGCTGACATGACTAGAGATTGCTAATTGGACATTGTTGATGTGGACAAGTTAAATGTCAATCTTTTAAAATATACTAAAAGTGTGATGATTAATATTAAAATTCGAGTAAATTATGAGGACTAAAAGTATAATTTTCCCTATATTTGGAGAAGAATGGTCGCGAAGAAATTTTTTTGTAACTTTTCAAAATCCGACCTGTCGAATTCGTACCAACTACAGTCCTCCACTCTACCAACTGAGCTAAGGTCAACGTGTCAAGTGTCAGAGAATTAAACTTTATAAGAGCATTGTATGTATCTAATATTCGTATACATACTTTGGAGACTGTGAAGTTATTTCGTATCATATCATAAAAATTGATTCATGCTTCACAAGCAATTTTAGTGCAATTATTCGGACACAAGCTTCACAAGCAATTTTAGGCTTCGCATGCTTCATATGAGGACTAAAACCAAAATCCAAGTAAATTATGATGACTAAAAGTATGATTTTCCTTTTTTTTGTCCTCATACTTCACCGGACACAAGGGTGGTGGTGATGGGGTTACACCCACCATTTTACTTGCGAACCACAAGTCGACACATGCCTTGCCCCCTTGGTCAAGTCCACAAGAAAATAACAAAATGAAATTACGGGAGATGATCCGTTTTGGATAAGCGCTTTAAAAAACTAGCCCCCATGTAATGTTAACAAAAAAATTACCATATTTTGCCTTGAGTGGACCAAAAAGCCCTTCCGCTGTGCCGATCCCCATTAGTTGAGTTCATCCTGCATATTGGTCTCTCCCGTTGCTTTAGGGTTATCAATCCCGCCATTTCAAAATTAAAAAAAAAAATCAGACCCCTCTTCCATCTCTTTCACATTCTTTAGTTTATCAGTCATCTTACTATTTCAATTGTTTTTGGTTTAAGAAAAAGTCTCATTGTTGTTTCATCGCCAACCAATCATCGACCAATCTCCTGAAACAACCGTCGATTTTCCGCATAAGTGGACCAAATGTCATCAATGTTTGTTTCGTGTTGCCATCTCGTAACACTTGCTGTTGGTTTTGCTATTGGTTTTGTTGTTGGTTTTTTCTTGGTCGTGTTTTTTCTGAATCGAGGATTTGTTGGTTTCCAGGATCTGTTGTGTCTTTGATGTCCTCAACAGGGTGTAAGATTATTTCTGGGATATACCGTCGTGTCCTAGGTTGTTCTTCCTTTCTTTTATGGGGTTGTAGGCGGGAACATCCCGTCCACGAGAAATGAGTTTCGAGGGTTTAATTTCTCTTTGATTGCTACGGGGCGTAAAGTTGTATCTAAGATGTTTGTTTGTAATACCCGTGTTAAATTAGTTATTCAATTCTTTTCTATGGGAAAGTCGGGTTGGACGTTGGAGGACGCTATTAGAGGTATGGCCCTAGTGTGCAGAATATTTATTTGGTTGATGGTTGATTTGGAATTTAGGTCTAGGTTGAGCTCGAGTCAAGTTCAGGGGATCAATCGGAACTCGATTCGATCGAGTTTAGATGTGGTTTGGGCTCACTTAAGTCTTGGGGGAAATATGATAAATTGTTAAAAATATATATGTTTGGGAGAGGAGACGATACGACTCTAAGAGGAGCCACACGCCTCTTTTAGAAAACAAGACTTTGGAGGGATTGATCGAAGATCGGCTCGTCATCATCGGAGATTGTCACCGCGGACTCCATCTTTAACTTCTCCTTCATCCTGTGAGTGGTTTTTATTATGGTTTTTTTCTTTGTCTTCTCGTCATTTTTGTGTACCTTCGTTCAATGACAACATAAGAGGGAGAGGGGTTGCATGAGGTATAACCGGCGAAGCCGGATGGGTGGAAATTATTTGAGGCGGTCCCAGGCTGTCAGAGGTTATTGCACTATTGCCAGCGACGTTGGACCCGGCGTGGCAGCCGCGCTGCTATCCTCGTCGTGGTAGCAGCCATGACTGCTACAAGGGAAGCTATCTTGGCTCTTCCGGCCTAGAGCCGGTGCCTCGCCAGTGCTGGGACTGTGAGAGAGGCCAGCGGGGGTGATCACCGGCGGCCAGAAGGGCCGCCCATCATGGACCCGGGATGAGTAGGGGAGATAGGCAGGCATTGGAGGCACAAAGATGAGAGAGAAGTGTATTAGATTTTATAAATTAGCTAATTAAAATGGAGAGTTATTGTAGGAAATGGGTTGGTATGTATAAATTAGGGTTAGTTGTTGTATATATCTCAACTTTTACTTTCTCTCCCTAATATATTCCAACTTTTCATTTGAATCAAATGTGGTCTCTAACTTTGATTTCATTTCTAATCTATCTCGCGATTAAACTCCCGTCAATTGTCTCGTTAGAATGCTGACATAGACATGCTCACTAGGATCAACAGTCCACGTCAGCATTCAACTTAACCCTCTATGCCTGCCCTAACATATTTAATCGTCATTTTCCCTCGACCCTCATCATCCCCGATATCCCGCCTCTCAGTTGATCCCACGCTCGCCGGTGTTTTGTTGTCGACGGTGTTTTGTTGTCGACGGTGTTTTGCTATCACCAGTGTGTTGATGTCGCCAGTCGATCATTTCAGCGTTGTTGGCCGCTTGCCCTAAATCCAGGCGGCAACCTTGAGTTCATCAACACCACATCAACGAAGCTCGCGGTTTGTCCAACTCCTCTCCATCAAGGTCAGTAAACCTAGTTTTTGTACAATTTGGATATAATGAGTGAAAATTAGGGTTTTTGTCCGTCCAATTCAAAAAACCCTAGTTTTTATGTTTTATTGAAATTTCTTTGACCGACATCATTAAATTTGGGATTTATACTAAAATTTCTTCAAGTTTAATCATATAAAGATTCAAAAGTTACCAATCATAAAGTTAGTCCACTGTTAATCAAGTTTCGGCATCTAATGATAGTTATATTGTTAATCATATAAAGATTCAACTGTTACTAATCATACTGTTACTAATCAAGTTTAATCATTTTTTCCTTCTTGTATGTGCAACATACAATGGCATCAAGATCAGTAGGAACCGAAATTGATGAAGTATCCATGACCTCGACAATGTCCCAATCTTTATGTTACCACAATATTGCCACTTTCTCCAACCGGACATTATTTATCATCTTCGGATGACTCAGCAACACTTGCATGTTCTTGAATCAACCCAACTGAATGTCCTTGATCTACCTCTATAATCGCATTGCTCACACTTTCTATTGCAACTCTTTGTACAATAATTTGTACAACATGTTCTACATGTTCTCCAGTGTGAACATCATTGTCGTCTTAACTGCTACTAAGATTTACATGTATATATAAATAAATAATAGAAAAATAACTAAAAGATGATATTTGAACTATAAAAGAGGATAAAATAACTAATACAAGATATAACTGTATTTACCGGTGACGGCGCTGATGATGGATCTCTTTGTAGAGGTAGAATGGTAGTCCTACGTCGATTTGAACGACGGACCATTTCTACAATTTTGGATTTTTTAAGTGAAAATCAAATCAAATGTAAGTAAACCCTAGATTTAGACATTATTTCTAGGGTTCAGGTCCAGAGATATTAGTGGAAATAAAAGTGATGGAGAGAACCATTATCACCTTGGGAGAGAAGATCACAAACTCTGTTCTTGGTGCAACTCAATTTCGCCGAGTAGAAATCGAATTAGAGAAGCGACAAAAAACTGATGGAGAATATACCACTGAGCATAAATCATCGGGATGACATCTGAAGCCACTGATGCTGACTGCAGGCGATGAGGATGGATTGGTTTTGTTGATGTAGTGCTTAAGCCAACTCAATGTCGCCGCGGAATTAGGGCACACAATAACAAATATATACAAATAAAAGCTAAGATAACAAATAAGGAAGGGATATATACTTACCGACGATAGCAACACACAGGCAACAGAGTAGCGTGGGAGCAACCGGGGATGACGTGAGCAGCTTGTCAGGGATGACGAGGGTCGGGGAAGGGAAAGAAAAAGGAAAGAGTAAAAAGGGCACACAATTTTTGAAGGGGGCAGATGAAGGATTTTTGTCGGGTGAAAGAAAATGACAACATAGAGGGTTAAGTTGAATGTTGACATGGACTGTTGATCCCAGTCAGCATGTCCACGTCAACATTCTAACGGGACAATTGACGGGAGTTTAACCGCGGGATAGATTAGAAATGAAATCAAAGTTAGAGACCTCATTTGATTCAAATGAAAAGTTGGGATATATTAGGGAGAGAGAGAGAGTAAAAGTTGGGATATATACAATAATTAATCCTATAAATTATTGTAATATTTGGTGAAATAGCTAGGCTTTTTAAGCTTAGAATTGAAATCGAATTGTTGGAAGACTTAGAGACGTTGGATGAGGTTAATGTATATATGAAAGTTATAGGTTTTTACGTTCTGAACACGATGGTGGTGTCCAATTTTTGATCGGGGGTCATTTGATAAGTCTTTTGTATATATATTTTTCCAGTATTAGATGAGATGAATATACAGATTTGACTAGTCTTGATGTAGGAAAGCCCCAACAAAGGGTCGAACCTCATAGAATGAATATATGTGGAAATTTTGGATAATTTCTATACCTATTGCATGCTTTACTTGATCGGTATGTGTTTGAGATAGATAGGGATTTGGAGCCGGTGGTTTTTTTAGGCACTGAATTACTCATGAATTGATACTATTTGATGTGGAGATGGTTCCTTGTTGATAGGGACTAAAGTAGAGCAGACTAGGGTAGTCTCTAAACCTTTAGGGGTCGGCGGCTTGTGGTAAGGGAATAACCTTATTAAATTTTTATTTTTGACGTACACTTATGTATGATGGGTTTTGATAGCTTGGTAAATAAAATGAGACTCCTTACTAGGGGTACTTGGCTAGAACCTCTACTTGGATGGTTAAGAGCTGAATGGTTCAAAAGGTGAAGGTTCATTTCCAACTTAAGATGAACCTAGATTTTGGTGTAGGGGAAGGGGTTGGAACTCGAAAATTTTGGTATGTCTCAAACATAGGATAGAGAGGACTGGTTTCAAGATGATTTAGAGGTAAATTATATTGCTAAGTGTCATGTAATTTACTTCATTTTATAGTTAAAAAAAAACTTCATTTTTTTATAGTTGTTGTACTTGATTATAATGCTTATATTTATGCTAAAATTTTGTTATGAAATGCTAGAAGTAACCCGCTGAAAATCC
Organism: Canna indica; assembly: GCA_034359265.1. NCBI lineage: Eukaryota > Viridiplantae > Streptophyta > Magnoliopsida > Zingiberales > Cannaceae > Canna > Canna indica. The sequence goes on from CP136896.1 coordinate 54,840,146, forward strand.
ATGATTCCTTCGTTACTATTGTAGTTGTAAATTGTGCATGATACTTTAGAGTGTAGTTGTGGGACACTTTAGAAGAGGGATATTTCAGCTTAGTAAGGACCGTGTATGGCTGAAATTTCGGCTAGAGCAGGCGGCTCTAGGTGGCTGAAATTCTCGGGTTAAGAGGACTACACCTCTCGCAGAAAATTAAACTATATTGTACACATTTCTAAGGTGATTTACGATATATTTCTTGTGGGTTTTAACGCGTAGTGAAGCGTCAATAAAATTTTATTGTACACTAATCAGTGATGGCCCACGTGGCCCTCTCTACACTATTGCTGATTATTTTTTTCATTTTCACGCCGCGTGCATGCCATCGACTCATACGCGATAGCCCTAGCAGCTCTAAGGGAGTCGTCGCTACTTAGTTAATAAATCAGCAACAACCCACGAGGCCTTCTCTACGCCGTCGCTGATTAGTGTTTTATTTTTGCACCGCGTGCGCCATCGGCTCATACGCGACGGCCCATAGCGGTCGTAAGTGAGCCGTCACAATTGTTGTTATATTTTCCACAACCTTAGCGGTCGTAAGTAAGTTGTGGCTCTTACCGACGGCTTCGTCGTCCGTCAGTGATAGTCATCAGTGAAAGTCACAATTTTAGTAGTGCGCACACCGAGAGAAACATCCCAGAACATACCGAGACATCCCAAAACATCTCAGAACATCCTGGTACGAGAAAAACATCTCGCCCAAAACCTCATTTGCACATCATTTTCAACACTTTGTGATTTTAATTAATAGTTTTTTGATTGATTTCAGTGGGCTGAGGAATGTTCAACTTTACCTTGCATACATGAGTCGTTGGGTCGATGGTATTACAAAGGTGGTGATAGTTTTGTGATTTTAATTAATAGTTTTGTGATGTTTGCATTCGGAAGGTCCTCTGGAAAAAAAGAAACTGAAGGAAGCAAAATTATACATGTCCAGATCGATGGTGACATTATGCTGGCAATGTATCAACACTCGTAGGAAACAAGAGACGAGACAAAGAGGAGCTGAGATGTTGGCACCAATATGAGCACGAAACAAGAGAGAAGACAAAAAAGACTAAATATTTTTATGTTTAATAATATATTTTCACTGAAACAGAATATTATTCAATATTTATTAATTTATTAAATTAGTATACAATGGCATTTATGATAAACAGAGGAAAAGTTGATTTTGAATAAGCAATTTTTCAAAATCGAATTTTGAAAGAGAAAAATTCTCAGATTCGAATTTTAGGGATCAAAATTCTCAAAATCGAAACCTAGTGGATTGGATACTCATTTTACCCTTGGGCCAAAGTCTCTAAGTCAAAAATTAAAAAAAAATATTAAAAAATAATTTAAATTTATAAAATATTTTTTATGATAAAAATGAGATATTAGAATATAAAAAATATATTTTCAAACTCTATAATTCATTAAAGACTTTTGCACAAAGTCTATAAATTTAAGTTTAAATTAAAAATTATGAAATATTTTGATGTAAAATATTTTTTTGGATCATAGTACATCTTTTGTAACATTAAAAAATTATTTCATAAATTAAAATATTTTAAAAAAAAAATTATAAAACCATTGTAGACTTTGCCCAAAAGTCCCTAATGAGTTAGAGACTTTTGTTTATAATAATTTTTAATTATAAAAAATAAAATTTAATTCACAAAAAATATATATGTGATATAAAAGATGTGCTAGAGTCTATCAAAATATTTTGAACAAAAAATATTTAAATATTTTTGTTTTAAATTTAATTTTATAGACTTTTGGCGAAAATATCTAATGTATTAGAGACTTTTGTCCATAGTCTATAATAGTTTTATAATTTAGAAAAAAATAATTTTAATTAATGAAATATCTTTTAAAAAATACAAAAAATGTGTTGTAATTAAAAAAAATATTTTTTATTAAAATATTTCATAATTTAAATTTAAATTTAGTTTTATACATTTTGTGCAAAAATCTCTAGTGAATTAAAGAGTTTGAAAATATATTTTTTAGACTCTATCATCTCAGTTTTATTATAATTTTTTTTATAAATTAAAATTATTTTTTTAAAATTTATATATATATATATATATATATATAATTTTTTAACCAAAGTCCAATTTAATTGGTTAGACACTACTGGAATAATGAGCATCAGCAACAGCTTTAGCCATTGATGAGCCATTGCCGAAAACCATCAGCAACGATGTGCAAAGGCTTCGCCCGTTGCAACAGAGCCGTGGCAGAAAAACGCGTTGCTAATAATTTAGCAACGGATCGACAACGACTGCTCGGGTCGTTGGTAATAATTTAGCAACGGATCGGCAACAGCTGCTCGGGTCGTTGCTAATAATACTATCAGCAACGATTTTGCCACGGACCCGGTTCCGTTGCTGATAACAATTATTAGCAACGGTCCGCGTGTCCGTAGCAACGCCGTTAGTGAAAGACCGTTGCTAAGCCGTTGCTGTAGGTCTTCAACAATGACTTTCGATACACTTTTAGTAATGGCTCCCACGGACAGCCGTGGGAAAGCCGTTGCTGATTACTAGATACTGATACCGAAAAAACTTCAAAATTCCAAATTTCCATTAATACATTGATACATTATCTGATACATAACTCACACACCTATACACTCATACACACATCCATTCACACATCACAAATACACCCAGATATATATATATATCAAAACAATTATACTTATATTTATAATGATCCACAATCGAATAAAAACTATTCAAATGCAAAATTTAAGTATCAATATCCAAACAATATCGAAGTAACAAAGTCAATATAATAATAATAATAAAAATCTCACGATGACGATGGAGGATGGTCTGGATCATATGGCGGAGTCTGGAGTGCCTGGGTGTACACCGGCGTGGACTGACTCAAGGACGATGGATCAGATGATGCTGCTCCGGGATGATCTGACAAGTTGCGTAGCATAACTTGCATATCCGCCATCATCTGACTCTAACGCTCCATCAACTCAGTCTGACGCGCGACCGTCTCCTCCAGTGTCCTTATCCTGCTACTATGATCATCTCTGGACCTGGAGGTCGACAGCCGCTCACCAGCATGCGGAGGGGTAGGTGCCCCAAGTGGCCCGAGCACGGCTCGCGCATGACCACTATCTGCAAAACCATACACACGGCCGTGGTCCCAGCCACCTGCAGCATCGACCCACGCTGCTGCATCAAAGTTCTCGGGGGTGCCTCCGCGCTGTATCACCGTCTGACTGTAGGTTTCCTACTCGAGTTTAATTTTTTGTTTAATATTTTTCATAAAACTTAAATTATAAATATATAATGAATAATTTAAACAAATATATTTACCATAATAAATGCAGCGCGATTGTCGACGTACTCTCCCGTCCCGTGCACTTGACGGTGTGTCCGCTCAAACACCGCAATCGGGGAGGGTCGTTGGACAGTCCCGTCGTCCAACACCGTCGTCTACATTTATATAACAAATACATTAATTAGTACACAGAGTAACAAATAAAATATAAAATTAAAATTAAGGTATACTTACCATACGGTTCACGTGCATAGCAAATGCAACAGAGCCGCCAGTATGACACGCTCCTCCCCCCGACATGCGGTTTCTAGCCATAGTCCACGAAACCTCCTGCCATCGATCCGTCGGCAACATCACCACAAGCTGGTCCCATATATTGGACGTAATCCAATCGGGGCCGTATCCCCGAGTCTCCGCGATGTTAGTGGTCCCAGCTCGGGCCATCGCCTAGGACCGGGCCTGCCCCAGCTGCCCGTTGTACCTCACCCGGGAAATAGCCTCCCAGGCAGCGTAAATGAAGGACATCTGGTCCTCAGCCCATGTATAGCGAGCCTGCAAAATAATAATATAAGTACCAATATTAATCATCATGCATGTATAAAAAAAAAAAATACGTGCCTCAAACTCGCGCCATAATATGTCGACGTGCTCACTAGGCACGTGAGACCACGTGGGCCATGCCCCGTGCATGTATCGTCGAATGGTAGAAGAAATGCTCCTTGACACTTCTTCTTGGTCGAACCTACACAACAAAAATAAAATTTAATATTATATTATGATATAATGAATTTGTAATGATTCATAATTCATGATATATTATCGCTCCCCAATCACGCAAATGAATCTACGTGACTCTGCAGCTGGTGGAGGCTGCCACCTGTTCGGCCCGCGTGGCCGCCTGCGTCTGGATGTACTAGCCTCAGTAGTATCATCGGCAGGAGGATCAACAACAGGAGAATCAGCAGCATGAGTAAGTGTTGGAGTCTCACCGATCGGAGACTCCGAAGCTCTCTTGCGACTATAACCACGATCAAACATATCTGTCGAATAGACATATAATTAGATTATTATATATATAGTAGAGATATATTTAATATAAGATATACTTTACAGTTATTCCTCATCATCTGAGTAATAGTCTTCGAATTCTTCCTCTTCTTTCTCTTCTTCATCTTCTTCATCTCCAGCTTCCTCAATTTCATGATCGTCATCATTAGCATATTCAAATTCTAATTGAATTGACGCTATGTCTGCATCCTCGAGTATTTGAATAATACGATCTACAACAGGAGGATCATCTTTTTGATAGAAACCATCTGTCACATCAGGTATCGGCTCATTTTCTCCTGCTATCGAATAAATTTTTCCTCTTCCTTTAGTCCTACAGACTACAGGCCAATCTGCTCTATCTTTATTTCGAGCCGGATACTTCGCGTAATATACTTGTTCGGCTTGTGATGCCAATATAAAAGGCTCATTTGCTGCCAATTTCGATTTGTAATTAACCTCAACAAGTTTGTATTTTGGATGAACTTTCATGCCCCTTTCTGTTGTATCGAACCAATGACATCTAAATAGGATCACTGATTTTAAGCCGAAGTAGTGCAATTATATCACTTCTTCCACTTGTCCATAAAAATACATATCACATTCAACATAGGTTGTCTCTTTCACGCAGACCCCGACATTCATCGTCTTCTTTGTAAATGCATATTCCACCGTGTCAAATTTGTATCCGTTAACAAAATATCTATTATAACAGGACACTAGTCGCGACGGTCCACTAACAAACTCAAATATTCTTTCATCTATTTCAGCTCGGTGATCTTTGCTGTAAGTTTGAATCCATGTAGGGAAATCACGATTCTGTAATCTCTCCAATTCTTGATCGTTGTGAATAGAGTATTTTTGCATCATCTCAATGTCAAATATTTCAATGAATTGTTCAATCTCTGGACAATTGAGTAATAGATACAAGTGTGCCAAATGATACTCTTCCTCGCTTAAGTGTCGAGATGGACGAGAACCAAAAGCACGACCAAAGTGAAAAAATATATCTAAACGTCCATCTGAATATCGAACTCCCTCGTCGTCGTTACGTGGAAGACGATCAAATCTTGTCTGTACTGTCGATTCAAAGTAAAATGAGCAGAATGTTGAAATTTCTTGGATGATATACGATTCAGATATTGATCCTTCAACAGCTGCGGTGTTCTTTACTTTTTTCCTCAGACAATTCATTTATCTTTCAAATAAGTACATCCACCAGTATTGAACGGGGCCACCAACTCGTGCCTCGTATGCCAAGTGTATCGGTAGATGCTCCATCGAGTCAAAAAATGCAGGAGGGAAAAACTGCTCTAACTTGCATATGATTTCAATAATATTATTTTCAAGTGCTGACATATCTTCGACTCAAAGGACATTTGCACAAATATTTCTAAAAAACATACTTAATTCAGTCAACGGACCCCAAATATTATCAGGTAGAAGATCTCGGAATGCGATCGGAAGCAATCTCTGCATGAATACAGGACAATCATGGCTCTTCATCCCTGAAATTTTGCAATCATCGACGTTCACACATCGAGATAGGTTTGAAGCATATCCATCGGGTAATCTGAGTTCTTTTATCCATTGACAAACATCTTTGATCTGTTATTTATTTAACACATACGGAGCCTTCGGTTTTAGATATCGTCTGTTGACCTCTTGTAACTCCAACTCTGGTCTCTTACAAAGTATTTTCAGATCATGTCGGGCTTTGACATTATCTTTAGTTTTTCCAAAAACATCCATCAAAATGTTGAAAATATTATCAAACACATTTTTTTCAATGTGCATGACATCTAAATTATGTCGAATTAGTAATGAACTCCAATAGGGCAATTCCAAAAAGATACTTTTTTTCACCCAGTTATGTGTTTGACCAAAGCCTGACACTCTTTCATTCTGACCAAATACTATCTCTGGAAGTGCTGAAACACGTGCTAACATTTGTTCACCAGACAACATCGGTGGTGGCCCATCTCTTTCGACTTTGCCCTTAGTAAATTTATTACGATTCCTTCGATACTGATGGTTAGCCGGTAGGAATCGACGATGACAATCAAAGAATGAGATTTTTCGTCCGTTCTGAAGACTGATTGATTTAGAGTGTTCCATACAATACGGACAAGAGAGTCGGTCGTGAGTGCTCCAACCAGACAACATACCGTATGCCGGGAAATCATTGATTGACCACAAGATTGCGGCCCTTAAATTGAACTTTTGCTTCCGATGACAATCATAAGTGACAGCTCCCTCAGTCCACAATGTTTTCAATTCATCTATCAAGGGTTTGAGAAACACATCAATTTTTTTTCGCGGACCCTTAGGACCCGGAATAATCATCGAAAGATAAATAAATTCATCTTTCATACACATTGACGGTGGCAAATTATAAACTGTCAGCAGCACTGGCCAAACTGAATAAGGAGTTGCAGAATGTCGAAACGAATTAAAATCATCTGTGCACAATCCCAATCTGATATTTCTAGTATCCCTAGAAAATGAAGGATAATATGTATTCAAATATTTCCATGCTTCACTGTTGGATGGATGAGTCATTATTGTATAATCACGACTTCTTGCACGTCAACTCATGTAGGGGGGCGTCTTTTCCGACATGAATAATCTTTGAAGCCTCGGTGTTAGTGGAAAATATCGAAGCACCTTAAACGAGATATTTTTCTGTCGGACCGATTTCTTCTCCTTGTAACGAGGATGTTGACATACATGGCATTTATCCAACTGCACATTTTCTTTATAATATAAAATGCAGTTATTTTGGCACGCGTGTATTTTTTCGTACCCAAGTCTGAATTTTCTCATCAGCTTTTTAGTTTTATAAAAAATTGGCTCAAACTTGTTATCAGTAGGCAGCATTCAATTAATCAATCCTGCAATTCGATCATACGCAGCCCCGCTGATATTACAATCGGCATTGATGTTTAGGAGCTGTGTCATTGCTGAAAACCTAGTGTATTTACGACAATTCTCATACAAAGGTTCATCGACAGCTTTCAACATCTCGTAAAATTCTGCAGCTTCTTTATTTGGCAATTCAATCTCTACCGTAGTTTATACTTCTGTGATATCAACCATTATAGTATCTGGTGGGACTGATGTCTGGGTAACTGGCTGATCAACATTGTCATTCAGGTGGAATTGACCCCCAAGACTATCAAGTATCATAGTTCTATAGGAATTTGATTGACTGGATGAAGAAGCACCAACAGAGAAAGATTCACCTTATGTCTGAACGACATGATTGCTCGACGTCCCACTTCACGTGACTCCTAGTGACAAGTCCATAGAAAATATCTTGGTGCAAATCCTTTGCTATATAGATGCAGAGTGACAGTCTCCCGATCCAAAAATCGTCCATTGAAGCAAATGTGACACAGACATTGGATTTTATCACCGACGATAACGAATTTCCGATTCGAATATGCGAATTTTAGGAAGTACATTACACCTAATCGAAACTCATTCGTTAAAGCTCCACGATCAAGACGTCGATACATCCAACTTCGATCAGCCGACATGATTATGTCAATCAATAACAATTTCTTTGGTTAACGCCTTTAGGTGAGATTGTCCTATTCCATTCGGGATTTATCTTATTCATATTGCACTAAGTATTTCTTTTAACCGCTAACTTCATTCTAAATTTCGGCAGCATCTCCCTACAGTTCTCCGAATACGCATATCATCTGGGCGCGTATCGGAGAACAAGAGAGATGCTGCCGAAATTTAGAATAAGTTAACGGTTAAAAAAAAATGTAAGTGCAATACAAATAACTATATTTCCAAATTGTCCAATCAGGGATAATTCAAGGATTGTATGTCGTATAAAAGATCATCTACTTCTTTTACATGAACATACAACCCCCGAATGGATCTAAGGTTTTGCTAAATCATATCCGACTCGTCGATGCGTACGTGAAACATATCAACTCGTCGGATGGATGATTATTTTTTAAATGTTTCGAGTCAGTTCGAGTCCATAGTGAACAATTCCGACACGAGTCCAAGTTAGACGATTACAGCGCGAGTCCGAAGTGGATGATTCCGGCACAAGTCCGAAGTGGACGATTCCAGCGCGAGTCCACTAAGGACAACTCCGGACTAATTAACATTTTAAATAATTAATTAATATTAATCTACAACATTTTAACTAATTTAAATAATTAACCTATCATTATTAAATATTAATCTAAAAATTAATCTAAACTCTAATAATTAATCTAAATCATAACAATTAATCTAAACCCTAAAAATTAATCTAACAAATTAAATAATTAATTAAATAATTAATCTAAACAATTAATTAACAATTAAATAATTAAATAAAAAATAAAAAAATGGCATTTTCAGCGCTGGAGTCCGGTGGACTCCGACGTCGGCGTCCAATGTCCGGACACTGTACGAGGTTTCGACGGCGACCATCGGTCGTCCGCCGCCAGCCGAAACCCTATTTCAAGGGTTTCGGTCGGATTATACCTATGAATCAACGGGGAAGGCGGGGCGGCGAGAAATACCTGGAATCGAAAGAGGTGCAGCGGTAGTAGAGGACGGGCGGCGGTGTTGGCAGTGGCGTCGAAAGAGGTGCAGCGGTAGTAGAGGAAGATGAAGAAGGAGAAGGAAAGGGCAGGCGTGCAACGTGCCCTATATAAACTTATCAGCAACAGCTCACTCGTCCGTTAGAAAGCCGTTGCTGATAAGTTTATTATCAGCAACGGCTAACATATCCGTTAGAAAGCCGTTGCTAAGGTAATTAATATCTGCATCGGCTCACAAGTCCGTTAGAACGCCGTTGCAGATGTAGCATATCTGCAATTGCTTGAGCGGCCGTTGCTGATAGCCGTTGCTGAAGACCCAATTTCTAGTAGTGAGAAACTTTGGTCCATAGGTAAAATGGGTATCAAATCTACTAGGTTCTAATTTTAGAAATTTTGATCCTAAAATTTGGATATGAGAATTTCTCTCTTATAAAATTCGGTTTTGAGAAAATCTTGATTTCGAATTTAGCAAAAACTTTTTCAAATTTCTAGATGAAATAAGTTTTGTTCAATTGCTTAAAATAAATCAAGTTTGCATGATTGCTTTTCAACCATCTTTGTGTACAGTGTTGTAGTTAAAATTAACCAAGATAAAAAATAAATCTAAGTTAAGAATTATGATCACATTAAAGTGAAAAGAAAACGAAAAAAATAAATTTTTACAAGTTTAATAGCCATTACGACGCCTTGGCTTCTTCTCCTGCTTCTGCTGCCAACGCTATGTCGCCACTTCTGGGGCTGTAGCCGTAGTAAGAGAGGTACCACCTGACGAACTTCTTCAGCCCGGACTCCAAGTTGGTCGTCGGCATGTACCCTAGCTCGGCGCGAGCAAAACTGATGTTGGCATGTGTGAAGGGCACATCTCCATTGCCCGGCATGTCCACCACGTTTATTTTCGCCTTCACCTTGAGGTTGCTCTCCAGGATTCTCACCAGCGTCGGCACCGTCACCGGCGACGTGTTCCCCAGGTTGAAGATGCGGTACTGGGCGGGGCCACGCTTCCGTCCGCCGCTGCCGGTGCTCTTCTCCGCGGTGTCGAGGGAAGCGATGCACCCCTTCACGATGTCGTCGATGAAGGTGAAATCGCGGGCGAGGTCAACGTGGTTCTTGCCGCGGTAGACGGTGATGGGCTTCCCCTGGAGGATGTTGCGGGTGAAGGAGAAGTAGGCCATGTCGGGGCGCCCCCAGGGCCCGTAGACGGTGAAGAACCGGAGCCCGGTGATGGAGAGGCCGTAGATGTGGTTGTACGTGTGGGTGATCTCCTCGCCGGCCTTCTTTGTCGCCGCGTAGAGTGACGCCGGACGGTCGGTTCGGTCCAGCTCCGAGAAGGGCACCTTCTCGTTGAGGCCGTACACCGACGAGGACGACGCCCACACGATCGCCGGCTGCGGGTCCGCCGACTTGCACGCCTCGAGCAGGGTCACGAGGCCGGCGATGTTGCTGTGCACGTACGACGCCGGGTTCTCGATGGCGTAGCGGACGCCGGCCTGCGCTGCGAGGTGCATCACGTGGGTGAAGGGCACGACGTCGAAGAGCTTCGCGAGGAGGCGGGCGTCGTTGATGTCGCCCTCCACGACGAACACGCTGTGGGAGGCGAGCAACGCCTTGCGGGCCTTCTTCAGCGAGGGGTCGTAGTAGTTGTTGAAGTTATCCAGCCCGACAACGCCGTCGCCGCGCTTGTGAAGCGCGAGGGAGACGTGCGTGCCGACGAAGCCGGCGGCGCCGGTGAGGAGCACTGACATGCCGCCAGGGCGGCGGGGGGTGGCGGACGCCCGGATTTGCTTCTCCCAGTGCATGCCGCCCCAGGAGGCATTGAAGTAGCCGGAGGAGGTGTCGACGAAGCTCTGGAAGCTGAGATAAGAAGCCGTGAGGGCTATCAGGAAGAGCGCCCAGAGGAACATGGTGCTGGTGGAGGCGAAGCATTTGTGGAACTGGCGATTGATGGTGTGCGCGCGCTCGATCTTCACCTTTCCCGGCGTCGATGGGAACAACTCATCTTCCATCATTCTCATCTTCTCCTTTTCTCTTCTTTGTTCCGTCGTACCGAGTGGATGAAATCAAGCAAACGATGGAGAAAAACGGCAGCAGGGCGGCGAACGTTGTTGAGTTATTTTGCAGCTGCCACCTTCTCGGAGACGGGCGTCGTCGAAGAGTGGAGATATAAATAGGAGAGGGCGTGGGAAGCACGTGAGCGTGTGGGGACACCCATGTTGACGGGGACGTTGGTGATGTTATCTTGTAAAAGTTGACTTTGTAGACTATATTAAGTAGCGAGTCAACGAAGGAAGGAATAATAATAGCACGGCTATTTATGTGGAGAGCGAGGAAGAGGGCCCACCGTTGACCGCATCTGTTGGTGGAGCACTCTTCTCTTCTCACCAACTGATATTGGCATATTGCTGGCCTCGGTACGTGGCAAGGCCGACGACGATTCTCCACGAGAGGCGGAGGTAGGGCCGGAGCAAGAATAGGGTGGGGCAAAACAAGTCTAATTAATTCGAGCCGAATTGGATCAAATTTACAGTTCAAATTAATGAATAAATTACGAAATAATTGAGTTCAAATTAATGAATAAATTATGAAATAATTGAGTTCAATTCATGAAACTTGAGCTTATATATCATTTAAAATAAATTGATACACCTGATGCTCGACACAATCTGATTTCGATTGGTTTGGCTTCGCAGGATATGGATTGAGATACTAGGTTTTGGTCGAACCCAATTCAATTTGGGTCAATCGAATTTTTAGAATATAAATTTATTGCTTATATACTTAGACGAATGCGGCTCTAGATACTGCCCATCCCCAACTATAGCAGCAAAATGTGCCCTCCACTAATCTCTAACCTGATCAATCTGGTTAAAGGTGATCATATTTATCTTTTCCTCCTCGATGTCCTCACTATATTTAAGTGCCTTAAAATATTCTCTACTCTAGCCAGTCATCTTCTAACTTAAGTGTCTTAAAAATATCATCTACTCTAGCCAGTCATCTCCTAGCCACGGTAGAATATGAAATATCATCAAAGCTACCGAAATGCTCTTGGCCAAGCTGTTATAACTTTACCAGGAGAGACTCTCACGACTCTGCTCTAATGGTGACTCCCTCTGGTCCCGACAAGCATCACATACTATGATTGTTCATGTCTTAGGATCGGAGTAGTCTGGTCCGGTTCGGTGTCTCTCCTGGACATGTGCAACTCCAACAGTAGGAGGACCTACAAAAGATACTCTGACACTCAAGTTAGTAGGACTCCTAGGTGGAGGCAATGAAAATGGAACTTAGGATACCTGAGACGTGTCGTGTCTGTATTTATTGCATGTGGAGGTGATGACGCCACCCGACAATCTCGCAGGAATATTGCTCAGAATGAGTCGAGGCTGATCACAGAGATAGCAGGCCAGTAATGACGTACCTCTCGTGATAAGAAAAGACGTGGAAGTCCTTGTATGACTGGGTGGAGCCCCTGGGCAGAGCCATTCGGTCTGGCTCGAGTCAGGTTCAAGAGTATAGTCGGGTGGTGCCCCGGCCTCGGGCGGAGCCGTCTGATCTTGGTCTGATTTGGATTTGTAATATCCTATATATTTAATTATATCATTTTCCTTTATTGTTGTATTTGCGAGCCTAGTGGACTAGATCGAGGTCGAGCCGAGTCAACTCATGGTCCAGTGCGAGTTTGCGAACTCGGGTAAGTAAGAATATGAGTTATGTAATTTTGCTTGTGTAGATTAATTTATTTAATCTTTTTATGTTGTGTATGCACAAGTGTTTAATTATGTGGCATGTGCATGTGCATTGTGTTTATATTATTTATGGATGCTTATGTGGTGAATAGAATTAATTAAGTTAACTTAAGTTAGCGGGTTTGGGTTCGGCTTGAGGCGGATGCGGATTGGATAAAGGGTTAGAATGATTAGGGTTGAGGAGGGAGTATAAAACTCCCTCCCCTTAGCTTGTGGCTCTCTATTTGGAGCCACACAATATTTTGAGAAGAGGAGCCAAGCCGATAGCCAAGCTGCCCCTCTCCTCTCTCGCCTTGGAGCTGTCGCCATCAAGAGCCGAGCCGCCCAAGGCTCCATCCCTTCTCCTTCCTCTCCTTCTTCCTCCCCTTTGGAGCCGAGCCGAGCGGAGCCAACCAAGCCAGCCCCTCTCTCTCTTCCTCTCTCCTCAAGCTAGCGGCTTGAGGTGAGCAGCCGCCCCCTCTCTTCCTCTTCTTGAGTTGAGCCGGATTCGAGGGCCATCATCCGGGATTGCTTCTAATCATCTTTCCAAATTAGGTGAGTGGTTTTACCCTCCTTTCGGGATTTCTTCGAGTTTCTTGAAGTCGTTCTTGGAGGCTTGATGTTATTGATTTGTTTTCGATGATCTCTCGGATTCGTGTCGTTCTTTTTGTGTGCCGTGTTTGAGGAGACCCTAAACCCTTCCCTATGGGGTTCAGCAGCCCTAGGACGGTCCTAGGGGTACTCGGCCAAGGGTGGAGCAAGGATTCCCTCAAGGTGTTCGATGAAATGCCTAAGTGAGGGATCTTGATTATCTTGTAGTTTATATCTAAAATTGATGATTAAAATGAGTTCTTATATGTTCAAACATGTTTAGTATTTAATCTGTGATTTTTTGGAGAAAATCATATTTTGTGAAAATTAGGATCTTGATATTGATGTCATTAAGGTTTTTGCAAGACGGTTTCTTGATTTAAATACTTGATCTTAAATGTTGTTCTTGATTAAAGATGATGGTAGTGTTTGATAATCTTGTTTAAAAATATGATTTTTGTAAGAATTATCTAAATTTTATAATTCTGATATGTTGGTGAATTAAGGATTTAATTTCTGTGAATTTTCGAATTTATTTTCATGACATGCTGAAAAATCAATGTTGCTGGAATTTCATGCTGGGATGATGAATCGGTGCTATTTTTGTAATGCATGTTGTGGTGTTTTTATTTCTTTGAACATAGCCGTGTAACCTATCGATTCGACCAGAAAATATAATTTGGAAACACAGGACATACTCTGGAGATCAGATTCGGATTAGATACATTAGTTTCGTGCAGAAAAGTAAGCTAAAACAAAACCCTAATTGTGGTGAACTAAATTTTAATTGCATAATTAAAATTAGGTAAAAGGGTCAACATAATCTATTATAAACCAACATGAGAAGTTTATGCATGAAATAAAATCACACGAATTTATGACATTACAGATCTAGGGGTTGGGGTCGGGTATTAGAGTGTTGATACACTTTCCAATAGGAAAAACCCATGAGACACCGTAGTAAAGACTTGACTTAGGTCATGGTACGTCATATCTTTATGAATGGCGGAGAGGCTCGTCGAGGAGCCGGATTGCGGGCTAGGACCGGGAGGTTGGATGACTAATTCCCAGCATGCAGAACAAGTTCAGAGGGTCTTTCCCGATTGTTCTGGTTTGGCCTCGTGGGATAAGTTCGAAGGGCCTACCCGATTATCCCCGAGATGGTTTTAAGGAATAAGTTCGGAGGACCTTTTCTGATTATTCCTGTGATATCTTTTAAGAGTAAGCTCGGAGGGCTTACTCGATTACTCTTATGATATCTTAAAGGGGCAACTTCGGATGGGCGAATCTCGATTGTCCCTACGCGTCTCGTGGAGCAAGTTCGGATGGCCTTTTCCGATTGCTTCCGAGTTTATTTATACTAAGATAAGTTCGCAGGGCCTTCCCGATTATCCTAGTATGTGTTGTTGCCTTAGGGCATGGTAGGCTCAGGCCTATTGTTCTTCACCATTTGGGTGTTGGCTGCCTTCGGGCAAGAGGTGGCCAGATGGCCTGTTAGCTGGTCACTTTCTTGTGACCTTTTCTTACTTGAGTCAGGAGTGTTACCTTATGCATCTTATCAGTGATGTTTGTTTTTGTGTGGGTTGGTAGAACTGCTCAATGAGTTCTTTGAACTCATCCATTGTCGTTGTTTTGTTTTGCAGAGTCTGATCGGTGAGGTGGCTGGAGCACTTGGCGCAGCTCGAGGGCAGAGGAGCCACATGGTCTGATAGCAATCATAGTTAGGGATCGTAGTCGAGTCTGTAGTAGTTTGTCATGCACTGTTGTTTTGGTATTTGGAGTTGTAGTCCCATAGGGGCATTCATGTTTTTATTTAGTCTTTTATTTGTTAAAAGAACTGTGGCTCTTCGATTTATTTATTTCCGCACTTGAGCTATTTATTAAAGACTTTGATGTTTTGAAATAAAAATATATTTTGATTCTTTTTATTAATAAAAGCTGTTGTTTATTCCGCTATTTTTATGAGTTGGCATGTGCATGGGTTAGGTTGCAGGGTATAGGCACGTATACACTAGTCGGTCACGTGACCCTGAACTTGGGGCGTGACAGGATTGTGGGCGTGGTTGGGTCTAATCCGATCGGGCCCAATAGTTTTAGTCCAGTCCACAACCCCTGAGCTTGATCGGAGTATGGAGGATTACGTGTCGAGCTCTAAGTAGAATTAACTTCCCGACTTCGGTTTTTCTATGGCTTTGAGGAATTTCTAGAAATATTTTACCGTACTATGTCTGGCTATCGTAAAGGTCGAGTTGTGTTGAGTGACTATAGAGGCTGAGCTGGAGCAAGCGACCGTAGAGGCCGAGTTGGAAAATTGTTAAAGACAAATTTCATAAGAGAAATCAAATTTACCGTTACTTACGGTCAAAACGCCCTTGAAGACATGGGCCCTGTTAGTAGTGTGCCCTAGGCCAATGGAATAGTATTATCTTTGTAATTTTTCTTTTGTTTAAATGGAACATTTACTTTGTCTTGTTATTCATTATAAGTATGTTTGATTTGATAAAAGATTTTATGAATAGTTGACTCCGCTTAATGGTCATCAAGTAGGAGACTTGATAGTAAAACCCTAAGGCAGTTGAAATCATATTCTAAATAATCCCTAGTCGATTATTATCTTGGAACGATAATGAATGAAGACTAGTATGCAGTCTGACTGACATGTGTTTACTGGTCATGGATATGTGATATCAAAGTCAGATCATAGACACATGTTAGAGAACATGGTGCTGGACAGACCCATTGTGAGATTACTACGTTGATTATATCATTAGTATCTCATAATGATAGTGATACGTGAGTCCTCCGACCTGATGTCACCATAGATTCCTACATGAGGAATTATGTATTTTGACCTAGTCTAACATCACCTTTAACCGGATGGTAATAAGGACTACAATGGACATGGAATGAATGTCACACCCCAAATCCGGTATGACCGGCCAGGGTACGTCACATACCCCGAAGCCTAACCCAACTCAAACACAACACAACCACAATAATATGAACAGTGAATATATATAATTTTCTTTAAAGAAAAGAGTAGACATGACATACTGAACCCAACCAAACCAAAGGTTATAAAGGAATACACTGAACAAATTATTTAAAAGAGTTCAAATAGGTAATCAAACTCCTAAGATAAAGAAAATGCGGAAACAATGACCCGAGTCCACATGACTGAGCAACTCAAAAGAAAGCAAAAAAGGACTCGGGTATCCCCTCGACCACAACATGTCATGAGACCCGCTGTCTCGCCGCCACCAGCCGCGCTACTGAACCTCGGTACCTCTCTCAGGTGCTGAAAAAAACATCAGAAAATGAGGGGTAACTCCACTAGGACTTAGTGAGCAAATCAGTCCTAAATTCACCAAGTTAATCATTATGCATAAACAATAAATAGCAGCTATAAAGCATAAGTAACAATGATAAAGATAATCATTAGTAATCATCAACTACTCTATGCATGATATAGCATCCATCAACAATATATAAATATCCACAATAATCATAGTAGGGTAAATGCAACATCTCAATCACATGCATGCTCACCGGACCTGTCGGTCCCATATAGCCACATAGGGTAGGTAGACGGTGTGACCACCGAACTACCACCCAGCTCAGTGTCGTCTCATTGGGCATGCCCTCCCCTCACCGACACTGGCTCTTCCAATCTGTCTCATTAGGGCATACGCTCCCCTCACCGGTCAGATCTCTAGATTGTCTCTTTGGGGTATGATCTCCCCTCACTAGTCGGACTTCTAGAATAAGGCCAGCACTGTCTCTTTGGGGCATACCCTCCCCTCACCAGCGAGGTTTTCGGGAAATGCAACAAGCACATCACAATGCAACATTGATGAGTGTCGAATCCATCAAAAATAAATTCCTACTTCTTGAGATTTTATAGTTGTGACAAGTAGGGACAAATCCACAGAGACTAGTTAGTTTAAATTCTTTCAAAACTAAAAATTAAAAGAAAAGAAAAAAGGGGGTTTTGATTAGATGCAAGAAGATGTAATTAAAAATAATAATTCAAAGCAGTAATTAAAATTACAGAAAAATCAATGAGAGAAAAGTCTAGCTAAAGGTACGTTCTCGATTTCGGTTTGTATGATTGATCATAGACACAAAGAATGAGTTCGCTTATTACTAGCAAATCGGTTTGGTCGTAGACAAACGCTAAGAACCGTGATCTTCTTTAAATCTATGGTTAATCCAAACAAGCGCTGCGATTAAACCCATATTGATTAGTATTCCTAGAGACACTATATGAAACTACCAATAGCTAAAGTTCTTGGGATCATCGATTTTAATAGACTATGTGAATTGAACAGCAATCTCACATATCAAACTAATTCAAGAATTCCCTTAGTATGGATTGAACAGCAATCTTGACTAATTGCCTCTAAATCCGGCATGGAATAGTCATACCGAAAGGCAAACTATTGTCCTAATAACCCGATAATAGACCAACAATTAAAAGGGATCAATAGATAAATTATTGCAGGAAATAAATGAATACTAGAAAGCAAAAGAAAAATTAAGCACAGAAATATCTCACAATTCGAGTAGAACCGAAACGTCAAACGTCCTTTAGCTAGATAGGAGAGAATTAGCAACGTATCGCAAAGACAAACATCTCTTTAAAATATTTCTGCTCAATTGAAAACTTAATTCTAAACTGAAATTAAAAGGCTAAAACAAAGTATAAAAACTAAAGCTAAAAATTGGAGGCCTGTTCATTACAACTTTTCTCCTCTTATAAGAGAATTCCAAACCTAACTAGAATAGAAAATAAAAATCAAATCAACCCTACATAGTAATAAACTAACAACCAAATATCTTGGTTTAATGCTTTAGACACAAAAGGGGAGTCTAAATTCGTATGGGAAGTTGGAAATAAATTTCCATCCCTGAAATTGATAATTTCTGATTCTGTCACATGTATCTTCGCTAAGGCGTGGGCACATCTAAGGCATGGAGACTAGGTCCAACTTTTTTTCCAATTTCTAGCTTCCAAAAATGTGCAAGGATGCTTCTTTTTTATTTTTTTCCATACTTTGTTGCCTAAATATTAAACATAACAATAACCACATATTAGGTAGAATTTAATTCAAATTTAGCATGAAAATAAGCAACTTAAGATGAAAAATATACGTGTCATCAAATCTCCTCACACTTAAACGGTGCTTGTCCTCAAGCATAACTCAAACCGAACAATCACTCTCTTTAAAATTCATCTTACCTTATCGCAGCCCGCATCATAAAGTCTCAATAACCCAAACTAAAAGACAATAGTAAGTTAACTTTTCACAATGAAATCTCATTACTCCACATATATAGATTCATAACTACCTAGATGCACATTCAGGGTACAAGATGCAAAGGCTAAAAAGTTTTAAGCACACATGCAAATTTTTAAAAAAAAATCATCGCACAGAAGTAACATCTACCAAGCAATGCCATAAGTCGAAAAAAATAAAAGACTTAACTTATTGACTGAGCACCTTTTATTTTCCTAGATCATTGCTCAACCTTTTGACGCGGGGACATACATTGGTGATGCCTGCACTCGGTTACTCGGTTGGCCCCGAATCTAAGTTCCTTGTCTTGAATGTCATACAACCTTTTGACGCGAGGACATACATTGGTTTCAGAAAAATTTCAGCAAGTCATACAACCTTTTGGCCCCAAATCTATGCTACAAAATTTCAGCATTAAAAGTTCAATTCTCATGCAAATTGATTTCAGAAAAATCATATTTGAACAAAAACAAGTATCATGTAAAATAGACCTCTCCCCACACTTAAAATCCACATTGTCCCTAATGTGATTCAAAATAATTTCAAAGCAAAATAAGAACAGATAGAAAAAACAAGAACTTCCCTGAACATTAGAGGAGGGGTGGAGGCCACTTGCTACTGCCTTGGGTTTTAGGCGTGGTCATGCCTAAAATTTTAAGTCTGCCTTTTAAATTTTGTCTCTTTTTTCTTTTAGAATTCTCAAAGCTCTACCATTGGTATTGAATTCACCCTTTACCAAAAGATAATTGGAAGAAATTAAAATCAGAAGTAAAATAAAAATAAAAATAGATCTAAAGAAATTGAAAAGAAAATTATGCAAAAGTTTGATTCTTCAAAATTTGAATGCTTGCTTTTGTCCATTATGCTTGCTTTTGTTTTCTGTTGAAATTGTTGTGTACTAATTGCAAGTGATTTAATAATTTCTTCAAGAGATGTACCTGAATTTGAAGGGTATTGTTGTGACGGCCAGGTTGTTAGGTTGGAATTTCTGGAAATTTGATGATTGCGCTCCATAGCTGAAATTTGAATGATCCCTCCATCCTAGGTTGTAAGTGTTCGAATAAGGATCGTATCTCCTTTGTGGAAGACTAGGAAATCCTCCAATAGCATTGATATATTTTTCAGTATCATCTTGGAGTGTAGGACACATATCGGTAGGATGACCAGCGTGAGTACAAATTCCGCAAACTTTAGTCTGTGATGTGTTTCCTGCAACCAAATTCTGGACCTTAGTAGTTAGATGAAAAAATTTAGATTCAAAGGGGGATACATTTACCTCATTTACCCCTCTTGGAGGTTCTTGCCGAAACCCAAATTGTTGTGAATTGGCAGCCATGATGGAGATCAATTCCCTAGCGGCTTGAGGAGTTTTGTTCACTATAGCCCCATCACTTGCTGCATCCATCATCCTCCTTTCCATGGGTAGCAAACCTTCATAAAAATATTGGATTAGTAATTGTTCAGAAATACCATGTTGGGGGCAGCTTACACATAACCGTTTGAATCTTTTCTAATATTCATGTAGGGTCTCTGTGTCTTTTTATTTAACTCCGCAGATTTCCCTCCTAATTCCAGCGGCTCGTGAAGTTGGAAAGAATTTGTCCAAGAATAGCCTTAGCAAATCTGTCCATGCGTTGATTAATCCAGGAGGAAGGTAGAACAACCACTCTTTGGTTGCATCTGCTAAGTAAAAAGGGAAGGCTCGCAGTTTGATTTGCTCATCGGATATCCCGTGTGGTTTCATTGTTGAGCATACAACGTGGAATTCCTTCAAGTGCTTGTGAGGGTCTTCATTTGTCAAGTCCTCGAAAAATAGGCAAGAGATGTATTAGTCCAGATTTTAATTCAAAGTTTACCTCTGATTCTGGGTAAGTGATGCATAATGATGGTTGGTTAAAAGGTGTAGTAGTTAGTTCGCGCAAAGTCAAATTGTTCTCAGCCATCCCTACTTTTATTTCTGCTTCTATTTAGGCGTGCCCACGTCTCATCTGCTGTTGAAGATGAGGGTGCTGAAACGTGTTTACCTCGCTGTTGGGTCGCCTTTCTAAGACTTCTAGCAGTCTTCTCAATCTCAGGATCGTATATGAGTTCTCATGTGCGATCAGATCTGACCATCAATGTTAAGACGTGCCGACGTCTAACCTGTTTGGAATTTTCCTGCACAGTCAAAACTGGTTAACAAAAGAATTAAAACTGATTATTACCAGTCCCCGGCAACGGCGCCAAAATTTGATGAGTGTCGAATCCACCAAAAATAAATTCCTACTTCTTGAGATTTTGTAGTCGTGACAAGTAGGGTCGAATCCACAAAGACTGGTTAGTTTTAAATTCTTTCAAAACTAAAAATTAAAAGAAAGGAAAAAAGGAGGGGTTTTGATTAGATGCAAGAAGATGTAAATAAAAATTGTAATTAAAAGCAGTAATTAAAATTGAGGAGAAATCAATGAGAGAAAAACCTAGCTAAAGGTACGTTCTCGATTTTGGTTCGTAGGATTAATCATAGACACAAAGGATGAGTTTCTTTATTTCTAGCAAATCGGTTTGATCGTAGACAAGCGCTAAAAACCGTGATCTTCTTTAGATCTATGGTTAATCCAAATAAGTGTTGCGATTAAACCCTTATTGATTAGTATTTCTAGAGACACTCTATGGAACTATTAATAGCTAAAGTTCTTGGGATCACCAATTTTAATAGACTATGTGAATTGAACAACAATCTCACAAATCAAATTAATTCAAGAATTTCCTTAGTATGGATTGAACAACAACCTCGACTAATTGTCTCTAAATCCGGCATGGAACAACCATACCAAAAGGCAAACTATTGTCCTAATAATCCGATAACAGACCAACTATTAAAAGGGATCAATAGATAAATTATTGCAGGAAATAAACGAATACTAGAAAGCAAAAGAGAAATTAAGCACAGAGAGATCTCACAATCCGAGTAGAACCGTAACGTCGAACGTCCTTTAGCTAGATAGGAGAGAATTAGCCACACATCACAAACACAAATATCTCTTTAAAATATTTCTGCTCAATTGAAAATTTAATTCTAAACTGAAATTAAAAGGCTAAAACAAAGCATAAAAACTAAAGCTAAACACTGGAGCCTTGTTCATTATAACTTTTCTCCTCTTATAGGAGAATTCCAAACCTAACAAGAACATAAAATAAAAATCAAATCAACCCTACATAGTAATAAACTAACAACCAAATATCTTGGTTTAATATTTTAGACATAAAAGGAGAGTCCAAATTCGTATGGGAAGCTGAAAATAAATTCCATCCCTGAAATTGGTAATTTCTAATTTTGCCACATGTATCTTCACTAAGACGTGGGCACATCTAAGGCATGGCGACCATGTCCAGCTTTCTTTCTAATTTCCAGCTTCCAAAAACGTGCAAGGAGGCTTCTTTTTTATTTCTTTTCATACTTTATTGCCTAAATATTAAACATAACAATAACTACATATTAGGAAGTATTTAATTCGAATTTAGCATGAAAATAAGCAACTTAAGATGAAAAATATACATGTCATCAAACATCGCTTAACTACCCTATATAGTTTAAGCCCGACCTAGCAACCCTAGTCGTGTACCCTAAGGTCGACCTACCTCCTCTACCTGAGTACCCTAGGGACAAAGAGGGTTCGCCCCCCCTTGGGTTCCCTAAGGGTCGGCTCACCCGAGTGTCGTCCTAGGGTTCTAGTGTCTTTAGGGTCCTTAATTCTCTATTTGTATGTCTCTATAATTACATAATGTGTAGAAGTAATTAATTCAAGGTACCCTAAAGTATGTTTCATAGGTGTAAAAATCATATTTTTATTTTCCTAAAATCTGCACCTAGGAGGCCGACCACCCTAGGGCTCCTAAAGAGAAGGGGGCGGCACACCCTAAACCCTACCCTAAAACTACCTTCTTCAACAAGATGCAAGAATCTTTAACAACCACCATCACGATTCAAGAATTCATCAAGAAAACTCAAAGAGGAATGGGCAGCACAGCAAGAAGAGGGGCGACGATTCGCCCAAAATTCGATCCGAGAACAACACGACAACGATAAAAAAACCCTAAAGCCGAATCTCCAATACGATACGAGAAAAACAAATCAAAAATCATTGAAAACCCCATGGCATAGGGGCAACTATAAATACCCGCCTATGGCTTAGACAAGATATGCGATCATCTCCTAAAAGTCTACCAACCTCTTGCTAGGAAACCTACCTCCTTTTAAAGGAAGCTGAGCTCCCTTTTGTAGCAGCTGACATCCACCAAACAGAGTGAGAGAGGGACAGAAGAGTGTGAAAGGTGTTCCTTGCTCGTCAAGATCGGAAGGTGTTCCGGTTGAGCCGAGCTAGCACTTGGGAGCCTGTTGGATGAATGTCCACACTAGAAGGGGGGTTGAATAGTGTGTATCTACTTTTATAATTAATCATTTTTTTTTTGTTTTAATCAACTCAACTACCCGATTCAAGTTTATTGATTCTTAATACGACTAGATGCAATTACAATTATATTGAACACAAGCAAGAATCAAATATAGCAAATAAGGTAGCAATGCAAATACGAAATATATAGTGGTTCAGTCAACACTGCCTACTCCACTACCTTGGTTCCTCACCAAGGATTTCTAACTAACTCATTTAAAGATAATGTGTTTCCCTTTGAATACAAATGTAGACTCACTTCTCAACCCTTTGAGAATGCCTCAACCTTATTCATCTAGGCAAAACACAAGACTACAAAGGTAACCCTAAGATGTTTACCCTAGCACACCTAGCAAGCTAACAAGGAAACTGTTGGCTTAAGGTTTTCAACCTTGGTCTTAATCTCGATTTTGATGATAACAAACATGGAACTAATGTTTTATTGAGAAATCTTTTAGGTTCCGTATCGGTTAGCGCACGACGTCTGCGATTGGAAAAATCGGAGAAATTGGAAAATCGGAAGGACGTTGGTCGACGCGCTCGAACTCTTCAAGAAGTTAGAGTTTTGGTTTATGGTGTCTAGATATGTTGTATATCCTCTTAATGATGCAAAAAACCCTAAAACTCGGAAACCGCCCTGAAATCCACTAAGCCTAGAGAGCTCCTTGGAGGGCTATATGACCTAGACATTATCTTGACATAAAAAATGGCGATAATTGTTCCTTGGGTAGAAACTAGATAACAAGGTATGTTTAAGTATTTTTTGGAAGCCTTTAGCCTACCCATACTTGACCCGGGAAGTTAGAAAATTTTCGTTTTCTAAAAAATTGTACTAGACCCCAAAAACTAGATTTTGATTCTTAAGGATTTTGATTTTTTAGATATTTTTATTGAATTCAAATGGGGGTAATCCTTATATAACATTTATGTTTTAAAGTTATTGGCTTAAAGTTAATAAATGTTATATAAGTAGGCTTAGCGAAGACGGAACCAAAACAAACAAAGAAAACCAAACAAACTAGCAGTCTGCCCAGTTTTTGGTCGACCGAATGTTGTTAAAAATAGGCAGTAGCTGCTTCGGTTGACAGATCAGTCGATCGGATTGAGGATCGTTGAATCGCGTCTCTGGCTTTAGGCTTCGGTCGACCAGATCGCGGATGAGAAGAATCGTGCCTCATTCGGTCGACCCATCGGTTGACCGGACAGAGCGATTAATCCACAGAAAGCCAACGGTCGCTCGAGCGGTCGATCGGTCAATCGACCGATGATCGATCGACAAGCGACTGAACGACGGAAACGACTAGTTTTTCGCCCGTTGATGCGTTGTTTTCGTTGCAGGGTTATAAATACCAAAACCCAGCCTTCCTTAAACAACTTTTTGATCACTCCTAACCTCCTTGAGCCATCCTTTGATCAATTCTAAGTTTTCATTGAGTTAATCCCGCAAAAACCCTAGCTTTGATATCTCATCCCTTTGATTGAGCCTTGACTTCATTGATTCACCATCAAAGGCATCAAGAGGAAGCTAGGAAACTTTGTGTGGAGCTAAGTACTTCATTGTTTGATTTATTGCTCCATTTATTATTGTATTTTCTTGTTTATTTCTTTGTACTTGAATTTGTAAGAAGACCTAGTGTCAAGTCTTAGATCTAAGTGGTTACCTGAGTATAGAAGGTGTAAAGCCACTTGTGTAAACGTAGTTTACTAGGATTAGTTGAGTTGTCCCTTAGGGTTGAGGTGGAAGAGTGCTTTCGGTAAGAGGGCAGAGACTTCCGGGGTGTGGAAGTGCCTTAGATTGAGAGTGAGACTCTTCGAGTCAAAGTCCTCTGTGTAAAGGAATCGATTTAATCTAGCAAACTTAGTTTGGAAATCCTAAGCGGGGTGCTTAGGTAGTGGAGTAGGCATTGGGGCCGAACCACTATAAATATCCGTGTTAGCATTATTTTCTTTGCATTTCTTATTGCTTACAATTTATATCTTACTTCCGCATCTAATCGATAAATTATGATTTTCCTAAGTAATCTAATAAATATTTAAAATCAAAATTAGACAAATAAATTTAGTTAACACACTATTCACCCCCCCCCCCTCTAGTGTGTCATTTCACCCAACAGAAACCTAGTTTAATAACAAGGAAAATAACAACAAATGAGCTAAGAATCAAACCACACAAGTGAGCTCCTTTGCAAAGCCTCCAACTCGTCAAGATGTAGAGCTCGAAGTGAAGCCGAAGTTGAGGCGAAAAGAATGCTTCGAGTACATGAAAGATCGTTGAAACTTGCGTGATAAAATCCACTTGGGAAGGCTAAACACTCTAGGAGATCTTCAATGAATGGTTAAGAGGCTTTTAGAGGGCTGGTGAGGGGTATTTATAACCCCTTACTCGGCAGCTCCACCCAACGAGCATTTTTCTGCCCGTTGGGGACGCCCGATCGCTTGTCGATCGGTCGCCGATCGACCGAAGATATTTTGCTAGTTTTGGGCATCTAGCGGTCGACCGAATAGCCTTCTGCCAATTTTTGGCTTCATTCGGTCGACCGACTGATCGACCAAACTTCGGCTAAGACTATTTCTTCGAGTTTTGTTCTTGCACGCTTCGCTTCCAGGTTTCGTTATCAAGTTTTGACTTGGATAATATTACAATTAGACTTGGGATATATTCCTAGAGACATATTACATGAATTCTATTTCTAACAGATTTTCTACTCGATCGACGACGGAGCCATTTTTGCCAATTTTTGGTATTTCTCCAAATGAAGTTCGCGCGCGTATCGAAGCCTCAACCTGAACTCACACACTTGATAAATTCATTAGAATAAGTTTGTTATCGTCAAATTCAAGATGGTGAGCAAGGTTGAAAACCTTAGGCCAACAGAGCCGCCCAGTTCATCGCGTTCGTCTGTATGCTTACCGTAGAGGGTATTCGTCGCTTGGCAGTACCTTGGATCCGGAGCAAGATCGTGATTTTGGAATCGCAAAGCACAAGACGAAATTCGGTCTTCAAAGGTATAACTCTTGACATAGTATCGATTTAACCGAGATGCATGATTTTATTCCGTTGCGTGTACAATTTTGTTACTTGCTCGGTCTTCAATGACCCAACAAGCCCCGCACCTTCAATGACCCGAAGCGCGCTCCTTGCGAGTTCGATATTCACTGTGTCTGATCCTCAGCCTCAGTGCCACTAGCTACTTACGGCCTTAGCACCCTTCAAGACATGCACTACTAGAAAAATGGGCATCAGCAACGGCTGATGCCGTTGCTGAAGAGCATCAGCAATGGCCGGAGCCGTTGCAATGGAGCCGTGGCAGAAAATCGCGTTGCTGATAACTTAGCAACGGCCGCTCGGGCCGTTGCTAAAAATATTATCAGCAACGGTTTTGCCACGGACCCGGAGCCATTACGGAAAACATTAATAGCAACCACCGCTGAGTCCGTAGCAACGTCGTTAGTAAAATCCCATCGCTAAGCCGTTGTTGTAGGTCATTAGCAACGACTTTCGATAAATTTTTAGCAACGGCTTTCCCACGGACGGCCGTGGGAAAGCCGTTGCTGATGATGTGAACCTGGTAACGAAAAAATTTAAAATTTAAAATTTCCATTGATACATTGATACATTATCTGATACATAACTCACACACCCATACACTCATACACACATTCATTCACACATCACAAATACACCAAGATATACATCAAAACAATTATATTTATATTGATAATTATCCACAATAGTATAAAAACTATTCAAATACAAAATTGAAGTATCAATATCCAAACAAAATAAATTAAACAAGTCCAATATCTCAGTAACAAAGTCAATATAAAAAAATCTCACGATGACGATGGAGGATGGTCTGGATCATATGGCGGGGTCTGGAGTGCTTGAGTGTACACCAGCGTGGACTGACTCGAGGACGATGGATTAGATGATGCTGAAGAGATGCCTGCTGCGGGATGACCTGACATGTTGCGTAGCATAGCATGCATCTCCTCCATCATCTGACTCTGACGCGCGACCGTCTCCTCTAGAGTCCTTATTCTGCTACTATGATCATAACTGGATCTAGAGGTGGACGGCCGCTCACCAGCGACCGGAGGGGTCGGTGCCCCAAGTGGCCCTAGCACGGCTCGCGCATGACCACTATCTGCGAAGCCATATACGCGGCCATGGTCCCAGCCACCTGCGGCCTCGACCCACGATGCTGCGTCAAAGTCCTCGGGGGTACCCCCGCGCTGTACCACCGTCTGGCTGTAGGTCTCCTACTCGAGTTTGATTTTTTGTTTAATATTTATCATAAAACTTAAATTATAAATATATAATGAATAACTTAAACAAATATATAATTACCATAATGTATGCAGCGCGGTTGTGGATGTACTCCCCCGTCCCATGTGCTCGACGGTGAGTCCGCTCAAACACCGCCATCGGGGAGGGTCGCTGGACACTCCCGTCATCCGACACCGTCGTCTACATTTACAAAATAAATACATTAATTAGTACACATAGTAACAAATAAAATATATAATTAAAAGGTATACTTACCATATGGTTCGCGTGCACTGCAAATGCAATAGAGCCGCCGGTGTGACGCGCTGCTCTCCCGACATGCGATTTCTAGCCGCATTCCGAGAAACCTTCTGCCATCGATTCCGTCGACCATATTCCCACAAGCTGGTCCCATATATCCGGAGTAATCCAATCGGGGCCGTATCCTCGAGTCTCCGCGATGTTAGTGGTCCCAGCTCGTGCCATTGCCTGGGACCGAGCTTGCCCCAGCTGCCCGTTGTACCTCGCACGGGAAATAGCCTCCCAGGCAGCGTAAATGAATGGCCTCTGGTCCTCGGCCCATGTAAAGCGAGCCTGTAAAATAATAATATCAGTACCAATATTAATCATCATGCATGTATAAAAAAAAATACGTGCCTCAAACTCGCGCCATAATATGTCGACGTGCTCACTAGGCACGTGAGACCACGTGGGCCATGCCCCGTGCATGTATCGTCGAATAGTAGAAGAAATGCTCATTGGCACTTCTTCTTGCTCGAACCTGCACAACAAAAATAAATTTTAATATTATATTATGATATAATGAATTTATAATGATTCATAATTCATGATATATTACCGCTCCCCAATCACGCTAATAAATCTACGTGACTCTATGGCTGGTGGAGGCTGCCACCTGTTCGGCCCGCGTGGCCGCCTGCGTCTAGATGTACTAGCCTCAGCAGTATCATCGGCAGGAGGATCAACAACAGGAGAATCAGCAGCATGAGTAAGTGCTGGAGTCTCACCGATCGGAGACTCCGAAGCTCTCCTGCGACGATAACCACGACCAGACATATCTGTCGAATAGACATATAATCAGATTATTATATATATAGTAGAGATATATTTAATAAAATATATACTTTACAATTATTCATCATCATCTGAATAATAGTCTTCGATTTCTTCCTCTTCTTCCTCTTCTTCCTCTTCTTCATCTCCAACTTCCTCAATTTCATGATCGTCATCATCAGCATATTCAACTTCTAATTGAATTGACGTTGTGTCTGCATCCTCGAGTATTGGAATAATACGATCTACAGCAGGAGGATCATCTTCTTGATAGAAACCATGTGTCATATCAGGTATCAGCTCATTTTCTCCTACTATCGGATCAATTTTTCCTCTACCTTTTGTCTTACAGACTACACGCCAATCTGCTCTATCTTTATTTCGAGCCGGATACTTCGCGTAATATACTTGTTCGGCTTGTGATGCCAATATAAAAGGCTCATTTGCTGTCAATTTCGATTTGTAATTAACCTCAATAAGTTTGTATTTTTGATGAACTTTCATGCCCCTTTCTGTTGTATCGAACCAATGACATCTAAATAGGATCACTGATTTTAAGCCGAAGTAGTGCAACTCTATCACTTCTTCCACCAGTCCATAAAAATCCATATCACATTCAACATAGGTTATCCCTTTCACGCAGACCCCATCATTCATCGTATTCTTTGTAAATGCATATTCAACCGTGTGAAATTTATACCCATTAACAAAATATCCGCTATAGCACGACACAAGTCGCGACGGTCCACTAACAAACTCAAATATTCTTTCATCTATTTCAGCTCTGTGATCTTTGTTGTAAGTCTGAATCCAAGTAGGGAAATCACGATTCCGTAATCTCTCCAATTCTTGATCGTTGTGAATAGAGTATTTTTGCACCATCTCAATGTCAAATATTTCAATGAATTGTACAATCTCTGGACAATTGAGTAATACATATTTTAACCGCTAACTTTATTCTAAATTTCGGCAGCATCTCCCTTCAGTTCTCCGAATACGCATATCATCTGGGCGCGTATCGGAGAACAAGAGAGATGTTGCCGAAATTTAGAATAATTAGTTAATAGTTAAAATAAGAACGTAAGTGCAGTACAAATAACTATATTCCCAAATTGTCCAATCAGGGATAATTCAAGAATTGTACGTCGTATAAAAGATCATCTACTTCTTTTACACGGACATACAATCCCCGAACGGATCTAAGGTTTTGCTAAATCATATCCGACTCGTCGATGCGTACGTGAAACATATCAACTCGTCGGATGGATGATTATTTTCTAAATGTTTCGAGACAGTTCGAGTCCATATTGGACAATTCTGACACGAGTCCAAATTCGACGATTTCGGCAAGAGTCCGAAGTGGACGATTTCGGCGCGCGTCCGAAGTGGACGATTTCATTCGCGTCCGAAGTGGACAATTCTGAAATTAATCTAAACCCTAAAAATTAATCTAAAACCTAATAATTAATCTAACAAATTAAACAATTAATCTAAATAATTAATTAACATATATAAAAAAAATTAACAAAATATAAATATGCAATTTCCGGCGCCGGAGTCCAGTGGACTCCGGCGCCGGCGTACAGCGTCCGGACAGAATGTCCGGACACTGTAAAAGCTCCGGCGGCGGCCATCGGCCGACCGCCGCCGGCCGCAACGGGGAGAGACGGTCGGACAGCGATGATTACCTGAAATCGGCGGTCGAGGACGGACGGCAGCGTCGGCAGCGGCAGCTCGGCGTCGTCGGCGTCGACAGCGGCGGCGAGAGGCGGGAGGAGGAGGCGGCGGCGGCAGCAGCGGGAGGAAGAAGGGTCGGGCGCGATCTGCGACCTATATAAACTTATCAGCAACGGTTCACTCGCCCGTTAGAAAGCCGTTGCTAATAATTTATCATCAGCAACGGCTCACTTGTCCGTTAGAAAGCCGTTTTTGATAATTAAAATTATCAGCAACGGCTCGCGTGTCCGTTAGAAAGCCGTTGTAGATATAGCATATCTGCAACGGCTTGAGCGGCCGTAAGAATGCCGTTGCAAATAGCAACGACTTGAGCGGCCGTTGCTTATAGCCATTGCTGAAGACTCAATTTCTAGTAGTGATGGGCCCCGCACCCTTAACAACCCGAAGCGCGCTCCTCGTGAGCTCGGTATTCATTGAGTTTGGTCCTTGGCCTCAGTCATCATCATCTCCGAGCATCACGCCCTCAACAACCCAAAGCACGCTCCTCGCAAGTTCGATTTTCGCCGAGTCTGGTCCTCGGCTCTCGCGCCACTACTCTCGGTTTTAGTGCCTCCACTTCTGAACTCGAACAACTTCAAGGGGAGTCGACAACTGCTAAACATGTAACCTTAGCCTTAACTCCATTTTTGGCAAGAATCTAGCCTCAACCTGAAAGTTAATTCGCCCGCAACATCGGCATCGGACGCATACAAAGAACGGCTCCACACTCCACACTCGACTCTGATAGAGTCAGTCAACCATTCAACATCGGTGACGTACAACATATAGGCTAAGAGAAGGTCGGAAAACTCAATAAAAAGGCAAAAGACATAAGAAAGAGTCAGCACAGAAAGGAATATGCAAATATATTCATGAAGCCCACGAAGAGGAGGCATACATTCATAGACCCATAAATTAAAGAACAATCTGTGGGGTTGAAAATAACTATTGGAGGCACAACAAAGAAACAAGTTACTAAAATATAAAAATAACTATTGGAGGAAAAATAATCCGATAATACAACAGTGGCAATGACACCTCTCCAAACACAGTCATATCTAATGTCTTCCGAAGGAAGTAGGTTGAGGAGTTCAAGACAAAGGCCCTACCACCAGTAGTTCTACAAAACCTGGCTGAGCAGGTCAGGAAGTTTCGATGGCGGAGTGGGGGAGGACAATGTAGAGAAGGAAGGTGAAGAGTCGCAGGCGCCCAAGAAAGAGCAGTTTAATTAAGCCCCACTGTTCGGACCTACCTGCTACGAGCCTCCCCTTGTCTCCTTCATAAGCCCAGCGTGCGAACCCACGGTAATATCTGATCTACTCACTGTCATTCCAAGGCTGATTTTCCGAGGGAACGAAGATTCACAGCACCTCCCACTCCATGCCAAAAACTCATACATGCATGAAAAAGAAGAGACAATGGATTTTTGTA
The DNA here is from genome assembly GCA_034359265.1 of Canna indica. Classification (NCBI taxonomy): domain Eukaryota; kingdom Viridiplantae; phylum Streptophyta; class Magnoliopsida; order Zingiberales; family Cannaceae; genus Canna; species Canna indica. The sequence continues at coordinate 54,871,616 of CP136896.1, forward strand.
GACCAGGGAAGGGTCGCCCCCTAATGGTCGTTGGCCACTACTCTACTAACGGATCAGCCAACCGGCGGCAAGCACTCAAGTGCCTTGGAAACTGACAACCAGGTCTTCAATCATAATTACCCTCCTATCTGAATTAAGAGCTGGACAGGTGGTGGGCACACGAAAAGGTGCTCTTTCTTCCACATGATAGTTACTTTTATGGCAAAAGTCGAAGAGTTGCGGAGCGATGAAACCAATGCATACTGAGGTCTCCTACCCTAGCACATTAGCCAAGGAAAGAACCTGACAGATGTTCATATATCAGACCGCGCGAAGTCAAAAGTTGGCGCACTACTAGAGCTCGGCACGAAGTCTTAGACTCCGACTAAGCTCGGGGGCTGTGGACTGGACTAACACTTTGGGCCCGACTAGTTAGGCTCAGAAGTGCCCACTTGCATGAACTAGACTCAAGACAAGTCAAACGCTACTTAGCCCGGGGGCTCCACTCGGCCATACAGGGACACTCACGTCCTCATTAATTATCAGGAATTCATCAATAATGAATTTGACATCTCCGATATTAGTCTCGACCCATTCTAAGCATATCCCCGCGAGATTCAAAGAGGCATCATCATTCGAGATATTCCTTATCATGCACTATATACAGATACGACGCATTTGATCGTTTGAATTTTTTTCTTACTTGAGCGTGAGAGTATCTCTGCAGGTCCCCTGTCGAAGTTGCACCGGACCAAGAGACGCATATGTAGGGCCGCATCACCTCGACTTCAGATAAGAATACTAATCAACTAGAAACAAAATGAATTATATATATATAGTGATAAATAATTTCCATGATAATTAATTCGAAATCACGAGGAATATATACGATTGGGTGCACGCATGTGCAGCTGTGTCATATCAGTGGAATAATTTCTAAAATCCAGGAGACGACCACCGTAAACGGACAACCTATTTCACTTGCCCGAATCAACATATATGAAGAAGCAATACGGACTGACATATATATGCATGGAATTATTGATTGCTTTTTCCATTTCTTCTCTACTTTGGGATTTGGATGGAGTGCTTGTTTTCTTCCATGCATAATAGGTTGATTCTTAAATTTATTAACATTTGGTTTTGGTAATTATTTGAATAGTTGAAAACCCACTTGCTACATCGGGTTCGATTGTATTCCAACCATGCAAGTGATGTTGGGTTTGTCTAGTTAGGCTCAATTCGGTTATATCTAGTTGAGTTAATTTGAATTTGATTTAATTGGATCAAATCTTCTAGTTACGCAGTCGAGTAGAATAATCTCAATTTGAGTTAATTTAGTCGTCGAGTCAGTTTGATCAATTCTAACCCTGCATGACGAGGCTAGATCATATCGAGTTAGCTTGGTTTGGTAGGATTAAATTGGATCAAGTTGGTCAGATCATGATTGAGTTAGGTTAACTTGAGAGACAATTAAAACTGATTAGTCATTATTAGAGTGGGGCATCGATCAGGTCGGGTCAAAACTCGAACCTGGATAAGGAGACTCCAGCACCCCTCAATCTTATCCAAATAAGAATTACGGATCTTACCCGATTAACCCGAATAAAATCGAACATTGACCATATATAATAACTCTAATTCTCTTTTTAAAAATCAACATTTATCATTTGTGACTCTAGTGATATGTTTCATAAATTAACCATTTTATCAAATAGTTTAAATTACGATATTACTTAATATTTCTAATATAATAAAATATAATAAAATCAAATTGTACATAAAATTTAACATTATTACTTAATATATTTTTTAATGAATTTCAAGTCGGGCCGGTATATCAAGGTTTTTACCTGACCCGAACTAACACAGATTAGGGGTATAAACTCCTCTAAAAAGTCAGACCCGAACGGGCACGGATTAGGGGTATAAACTCCTCAAAAAATCATACTTGACCCGAATTACCCAAACAATCCATCCCGAATTGAATTTCCAAGTCGATTTTTTTTTTCGAGTTTTTCAGGTCGATTCGAATTTTGCTCACCCCTAACCACGATTAACCAAACTGTAAAAATCTAATTTTCGATAGTAAATTTGTGGTTCGATTTCGATTAGAGAATATTAAATCGATTAAATTTGATTCGATTTCGATTATCGATTCACGGATAATCGAATAATCGAAATTGAGCTAATTTTGATTTCGAATACTAATTCTTGGAACCGAATGATTTTAATTGAATTAGCGAGTTCTTAATTCGATTTAGATTAGCCACGAAAAATAGAAATGAGATTAAATGAACGGTTGCCACCGCTACTCCCACTCATGCCAAAGTAATTCCAATTTAATTACCCTTTGGTTGTTCTGTTCTACTTGTTGCATCTGCACTGCTTACTAGTTAGTGCTTACGTACCCTAAATAAATCAAAATAAATATGTATACTGACATGGCAACTTTTTCACCTTGTTTCCATCAGTCTCACAATGATCGAGCTCCGGGCAGGTAAAGCCAGCCACCAGCTGCCTGAATCAATCACCCTGTACTTCCCCTCTTGATTTCATCCAAAGGGTAAAAAAAGATGACCATGCACCATCAATTGCACTTGTGACCACAGCATTGGCATTTGTAAAAAGCTCAGCCCTCACAATCACAAGAAAGCAAGAACACACACCCCCCTCCCCCTCTTTTCCTTTCCTTTATTATATCTTTCATCTTTCACCAAATTAATTGTTAATTTCCATCTAATAAAATATATATACACACACGCAACACAGCAAGAACACCACCAGTGATTGATTAGTGATTACAAACTTTTCCAATTAGAACACTGAACACCATCTCATTCACATGATCAAGCAAAAGAAGAACCAAAATCCAGCAGGATTTGGTAACAAAAACAAAAAAGAACAGAATTACTAAGCTGATTGAGCCGCTTATGCCAATATCACACCACCCTTTCTTAATTTCTACATCACACAAACCTCAGAGCAACGGACTTCGCTGCGAAATCTTCGTCTTCATCGTCAGCGGCCTCTTCCTCAGCCATGAATGACTTCCGCCAACCTTCCCTTCCCTTAAAGCAGCAGAAGAACACCACTGCCTTGGCCGGTGTTCAATTTAATGCACACTGGGTGTGGTGGAGTGGAGACGCTGCGGGATATTAATGGTTTCGTCCTTCGGTCCTTCTCCTAGCTTCCTGCACTTGCCATTTCTCCATGTAAAAGACAACGCCGAAAGCTTCTTCAATTCCACTCCCGACCCTGCGATAGTTTACTTACATGGAAAGGCTCTCCTGCCGACCGAAATGACCGTAATGCCCTCCTCGTGCTCGATGAGAAGAACATTTGTTCTCCTCGTCAGTCGTCACACCATTGAAGGGTAGGTAGGCCGAGCAGTAATTGGCCTCATTTAATTCCTGAAGCAAAGCAGCAGTACAAATTCCACATATATATAGTGAGAGAGAGAGAGAGACGATGCAGCTGCCTGCGGAGTACAGTTGGCAGCACGAGGGGAGGCCACGTGGATGCATGCGGCCCTGAGAGAGAGAGAGGAAGACGACCACGAGATCTCCGCCCCACGTCGGGGGACCATCGACGAGCAGTGGTCATCTCGTGGTGCGCTCGCTCGCTCGAGCTAATTAAATGGGCGCAGCAGAGTTGTCGCGGTAAGCAGGGCAGGAGCAGAACAACGTCGGGCTCGGAGAAATAAATGTGCAGCCAAAAAGAGGAAGGAGGAGAGCTTCGATGTTTGGGCGGGGAGAAGACAGGACGACGCCATTGCCTGAAACAAGGAGAGGAAGAGGGAAGGAGGCCGGATATGGAATGTTTTGAGAAAAAGCCAAGCTGCTGTGTCATCAGCTCCGAGATGAGATGAGAGAGAGAGGTTCTGAATCCAATGAAATTTAAATTTGGTCCGTCGCTTTCTATGAGATCTCGTGAGATCTACTTCTACGTTTGAAAACGTTTCCTTGTTCGAACTCTTGTTCATCGTCATCATCATTGCGTGCGTCTCTGATGCGAGCAGAAGTAGTAGCTGCAGAGGCTAACAACACCAGCTGAGGAGTGTACTCATCAGTGTTTGCAAACCTTCACTTCTCTTCTTCTTCTGATGGCTTGTAGTTGTAGTAGTCCATCAATCTTTGCTCTGTCTGCAGTATAAAAAACACAGAATGATTTGATATTTTTTTAGAACAGAATAAAATCATTTGCAAATATTATGATAATGATTCTATAAATTTAGAGTAGAATTGATTATAATTGTGGGGTTCGAGCTTGTGGTCCTTGAGAGTTGAGAGAGTCACTATGTCTTGTCTTAACATCTTTGACTGCATTGATGTGGTCCAATGGATCCATTTTTTTCTTTATATAGTATTAAAAATCTGAAAAATATAAAAATAGAGAGAAACAAATATACAAAAAATATATTAAATTCAAGATAGAAATAATAACGTAAAATCAGAAAGTTTAGATCAGCTCCTTTGGATATGATTAAGGTTTAATTTTTAATTGAAATAAAAAAATTCGTAAGTAAATATTTTAGAATTCGAAATTTAACAAATGTAAATGATTATCTAGGCAGAAACTAGATCTCTTCCATTATGCACTAAAATAGATGTATTCACATCCCATTTAGATATTGTAAGATCTTACGTGAATATTTCACATTTTTTGTGGGCATCATCACTCTTTGGTGGTGTTTGGTACATTGTTTGATAATAATATTATAATGATAATTCACATTACGACGAGTTAGATTGTCACCTTTAAATTACTGGTAATATAATATTATTCGATTTGATATTTCGATCAACATAGATGACAATCTAATTTTATATTTTTTAACTTCACAACAAATTACAAGAAATTATTGTCAAAATTTAATTTGGTTGTGGCTTGCATAGAAAAAAATGTATGAAAGAGAAGAACAATGTTGGAATTTAGGATTACCATTGGGTGATGATCCACATATCCACCTCCCATGATGACTATCTAAATTAGTAAATCTAAATTATCGGTAAAGTACCCGAACCAAACATGATAACGTGTGGACTCCGAGAATTTAAAAGTCATATTATCAACAATGTAGATAGATTGTTGCATACCAAACACCCCTTAGGATTTCCAATGATATTTGATGAGACAATCAATTTGCTATGAAATCTTTTCAAATTTCCTTAATAATTTATGTTGGCCAAGGTTTCACCCTCATGCTCAAGTATTCTCATAAAATATTTTGATGATAGCAAACCATATTTAACAATGTTTTCAAGCATAAATATATCGAATTCGAAGTCGACTTGCACGAAGCATCCTTGATCAGAAACTCAACACGTTATCGGAAAAATTGAAAGGATGTGGACTAACGCGTGAACGTTAACTAAAAGAGTGTTTATAGATTTAGGGTGTACGTCTAGTCTTATTGTATATCATTCATTATGATGGTTGGAAACCTCAAAATCCAAAATCTGAACCCGAAGTTGAGAGTCGACTTAAAAATTAGAAATCGGTTAGATTTTTTATTATTGGTCGAAAAGTCCAATGACTTTTTCTTAAGTCATTTCAATCAGTTGGACCCGAGCCTTACATTATTTTTTTCTCTATATAAACTTCATACTAGCCTTCCCTAACACTCCTTGAACACCTTGAGACATTATATGAATCCTTCTAAGAAGCATCAACGAGGGGATTAGGAACCTATTTTGAGAGCTAAATTGTAATTGTTTAAATTATTACTTCCATTTTTAATGTATCTAATCTTTCTCTCTCAGATCTTTCATGAGCTCCACATAATGGCCTCATATTATGAATCACTGGCAAGATGTCAATATACAATTGGCTCAATGTGCTACTGACTACTATTTTCTGCAAAGACAATACAATATCCCACCTACTACACATCAAGTATCCACAAATAACAAGTAATTGAAATATTTTACTAAAAAATATTGTACAACACAACTATGCCCTAATTGCCAAAGGGTGCTGGAAAACCTCATCAAGTTTCAAGCTCCTTGGAAAAGCATATATAATTGTGCATAGTCTTAGTTAGATTAGAATTATTATCAAGGGTTGCCCTTACAATAAAAGTATTCCTAACAAACTATATATGGGCTTGATATGAATGATTGTAATATCTTGTGTGAGGATAAACCTAAGACTTCCAATGATCCTCTTTTCAAATGCCCATTTGCTATACAAAATTGGAGAAAACCCTATACAAAAGGTTATCATCCAAGAGTAATCCTTTAGTATAGACAAAACCCTTCTGTGATGGGGCTAGCATCGTAGTTTCATCATCCACAAATTCTACTATCAACTGACCAACCTCTTATGCAATGAATTGTTGTTTGTAGAAATTGTCGTAAAGTTGTATCAAATTAGTAACAGATCGGCCTTCTTAATGAATCGACCAGATTATTCAAAATAGAGGGTAATTTGGGTACTTGGCAAAAATAACTTATAATTTTGCCAAATACCCAAATGTGTTTCTATGATTTTGCAAATATGATTAGATTATTTATGATTTTCTCAAATTTTTCTAAAATTAATTTGAGGGATCCAAATCCGAACTTATTAGGCATGTTTTTTATCACAGCATTTACTTTTTGCTTTCCTCCTCCGAATAAATCCTTCTATATATTTATATATGTCATGTGTGCTGTGTGCACAGGTGGATAGAAAAGACAAAAAAGGAAATATGAAGTTAAATATATTTTAGTTATTTTAAAAATGAACCAAAGTTCATTGTTCAAATTACAACTCAGTTAGAAATTTGATTTATCTTTTAATTAAAAATAAAAATTAATAAATCAAGTTTGACTAAAATTAAATTAAAATTAAATGAAATCAAGCTGATTCATAAAAAATCTGTCTTATTCTTTTTGGTTGGCTAAAAAACCCAATCAATTTTTATTGATTGACTGAATTACATATCTTGTCTCTTTTTGAATCTTAGTTCAAATATTTTCATGGAGATTACCGGTTTGGTTCGAATGCTAAAACCATGCTAACAAAGTTCAAATCTTAGAATGCCGAGTGATCATATTAATTTGAAAATTGTAGATGATATATACCTCGTATCAATCACGGCTCTGGTTGGTTTTTGCTAGAATATGCTAGAATATGCTTTTGTTGGTTTTTGCAATTTTGCTCAGGTTTTCAGTCACGGCTCTGGTCCCTGTCAACTGGAGGGAAACTGGTATGAGATTTATCTTCTTTTGCCAAGTAGGAAATCTATCTTTTTTTTCCTTTTTTTTACCCACGCAAGTTTTAGATAGTGCTTGGAAATGGAATGCAGAACAAGGGAATCACCTCATTCCTCATTTGGTCTTTACCAATTTCGTCAACGTGGACCACGTAAAGGAACCACAACACAAACAAAGGAGACTAGGCTGCAAAGCTGCAACTCCTGCCTTTTTCTCTTTACTTTTGTGATATTTTTCTTCTCTTTTTTTTTTATTAAAAAAACAATAAGTTGTGATGAGTATGCTAACATTTGATTTAACAGAAAATAATATCTGAAAAGAAACTTAAAAGAGCAAATAAGTGATCATAAAATAAGAAAATAGAAACTGATAGTACAAGTATCATGCAACTCCTACCTTTTGACTAGGAATCTATTAATCGAGCACTAATGATGTGTGTGAAGCCAACATTTGGCTAATAAAGATCACCTTCAAAGGATGCAAAGGTTTCATTGATAGCAAGATACTGGTTAAAGATAGATTATTATCAGATCATAGACATCTTTCATATGTTTTAATATCATGCCCATCATCTACATCACAAACTGGTTACTGGTAGATCATTATCAGATCATATACAACCCAAACATCATCCACGCCATAAGAGTTTTCCACGCAACATGATCAAAAGAGCATATGTATAGAACTTGTTTATATAAGAAATAGCAGATGCATCACATCTTGATATTGGTCTCATCAAGTTCTGCTATCAGATCAGAACTCTCTGTCTGGAAAGATGAGGGGTGCGACAAGGGACCAGATGAAGAGAGCTGCTGTTGCCCACCCCGTGACAATCCTTACCCAGACTGAGGGCCAACCAACATCAACGAGCTTTCCACTTTCACCAACTGAGGTCGACCAACCAGTCAGAAGCATTGCTGAGTACATGCTCGCAAGAGAGAATATAAGATGGAAGAAGGTATACGAATAGGAGACTGGCTTTGCTTCATCCTTCTTCTCGTCTTTTTGTTCGTCTAACTTGTCAAACGGTAGCAATGGTTTCTCGGATCCTACAATGTATTCATAATTAGAGCCAAGCACCACAGAAAACAGAGCATACTTTGCTTAGGCACTTGGAAATTGAGAACTGACCAGAACGAGGTGAGCTTGGTGTAGAGACAAATGTTGTGGAGGAGCCAGCACGGACGGCAGAGTAGACAACAGAGAGCACAGTGGTAAACAAGCCCAAGGTAAGACTTCCAGTTGAAACAGCTTTTGAGTGGTTGTGAAGACCATTGCACTCGTAATCCCTTGGTTCACTAGAAAGCCCACTATAACAGAGGTAAGTGCAGTAAACTGAAATAACTGATGCTGGCAATAAGCTGCCATTTACCTGCACACAACAATGAAAATGCTTGAGACAGCACGTTCTGTCTTCAAACTTATGAAGAGTGAGCAATGATTGTAGAAATTCCAACTGCTTAATATAACTTCCAGCAAAAGAGCACCATATTAACATGTTTCTAAGACACCAGAAGATAAACTCATAAATATAAAATCGATTAGAATATTGCACGAAGTGCCAAAGAAAGAACAAAATTTGGTAAAGGTTTTGTGGGAATGTAGTGCTCCATCAATGAGAAAATGTGAACAAATATTCCTGTATGAAGTGGTTTAGAAAAGAGAATCCCTCAACCAGATATGCATATCATGGAAGATTAATCAATCACCATAGGTATAATTTGGCAAATCTGAAAGTGGCAAAGTCTGATAACTTTTATTCATATACAAAAATTTGTATATTGTAATACTGTATTTATCACGATTAATGATCTATGGGAAATATTGAAATGAAGTTTCAACCTATCTTGATGTTATATCAAAGCTGGATTGAACACCCAGCATACATAGTAACTGGCATTCATGATGCTGCCACATCTATTAGGCTCAAAAGTTTGAAATTTTGTACTAGAATCAAGTATACTACACTATAGTATGTTTGTTTTTTTGGATAAAGGAGGATACAATAAGGGATGGATTTTAATCTCTTGATTGTTTGATGCTTGGCTTAGAAGAAAATAAGATTATAAGAATATATAATTGATGATAAATCCGGTGTACACCAGATAAAAAATTCTTATTCAACTATCACCCTAATTTTTTATTCTATAATATCCTATTCTATCCTATTCTATTCTATCCAAAGAAACAAACAGATCATAGATGAATAAATGAATTTAGGAACAGAAATTAAAACAGTTAATCTCATGAAAGCATTTCCAAATAGATCAAAAGTATTCACTACAAACATCAGCAAGAAATTAGAGGGAAAAAATTAAATAAAAAATAACTATGATATCCCACCATGTATTAGAAAGATAAAGGAAAAAAAAATGTTTCATACAACCACCAGCATTAATTTGTGGGCCAGGTGCTGAGATGTGCTAACAATATATGCATAAAAGGCAACCAAATATGTTAAGTATTGATCAGTTAAAGCAGTATAAAAGGTTGAATGATCAGATGCAACTTAAAAGTGTAAAACAACACAAAATTTCCCAAAATAGAATAGTAGTGAAGTTTTACTATTTCTTAAAGCATCAAAGGTGGAAAAGTTGTTTTATTGCCAAACTCAACAACATTAGAACTATGGAAAGAGTTGGCAATTTTATCCAGATATGCTGAGTAAAAACCACATCCGGATGTGATGCGTCACATCCGATCCATATCCACACCATAAAAATGGATATGGATGCGGATTTTAATTTGACCACACAAATGCAGATTCGATGTGGATTTGGGGTACATTGGCACTCATAGTTTTAAATGGCGCGCCATGGTGCGGGGCACACACAGGCGCAGGCCCCCACACCATTTTTCCCCGAGGCGCGTGCTATATGCGCCACACTCAGGATGCCCTAAGTTAACTTAGGGCACCCGAAATTTTTAAACATGTCTTCTTTTTTCCCCAGCCATCAACCAACCTCTCCTCTCTTCTTTCTTCTCTTCTTCTTTCCGGCGAGCATCATTTCCGACGCCTTTGGCGAGCCTCTCCGCCGGATTCCGGCGCCTCTCCACTAGATTTCAACCTCTCCATCAGATTCCAGCGAGCCTCTCCACCAGATTTCAGCTATTTTTGTTTTCTCTTCTCTCTTTTCTCCTTTCAGCAAATTTCAGCCTTTTTTTTTTAATTTTCAGCCCTCCCTCTATTCTACATGCTGAAATTTTTCTGCATGCTAAAACTGCCGCATGCTGAAATTTTTTTGCATGTCTGCTGATACTGCTGCATGCTGAAATTTTCAGCATGCTATCTGCTCCAGCTGCATGCTGAAATTTTCTACATATTGAATTGCTGATACTGCATGATTTCAGCATGCTGAAATTTTTCAGTTCCTCTTGTTTTTTTTTTCTCATCTTTCAGTCTAGTTTAATGATGTTGGCTTGTTTTTTTAATGATGTTGAACTTGATGTTTGCTTGTTTAGTTGTTCTTTAACAACTTTGACTTATTATCTTTATTTAATTGGATGCTAAATTAGATGTTAATTAGGTGATTTTATTTTAGAAATATATATTTTTATGTACAAAATATATTTTATTTTTACGCCTTGCCTCATTATAGCGCGCGCCATAACCTTGCGCCTTTGTGCGCCTTTGTGCGCCTTGCGCCATTTACAACTATGTTGGCACTACATCTAATTCTCATCCGCACCACATAATATATAGTTACAGTAGTACAGTAGACAGTAGTACCCCAATAAGTTATATATAATATATATTATACATTTAGGTACTTATATAGGCTTTTGATAGTGTTAAGTGATTGACGCATATAATATTTATTTAATAGTGTTTTTATTATTTTTACTGATTTTTATAAAGGTTTTTATAGGTTTTATTAAATTAATTTATTTAAAATGTGGTGCAAATGCAGATGCGGTGCAAATATAGATATGTGGATGCAGATATGAAATGTCGTGGGGATGCAGATAATGTAATATCCGCGCCATATCGAATCCACTATCATTCCTAACTATGGAAGAAGTATCTCTTCTAGAATTAATCTCAAAATGAATATAATTTACTTAATTAAGTCATTCAGTATGACATAGTAAAATCATACCTTTGGATGCAATGCAACTGTAGCAAAAACAAAAACGAGAATCAATGTCAGAACAATAAAAAAGGTGTTGAGTCCACAGTCATGTCCAGATGGAGTAAACCAGTGAAAGAGAAGCCCTGTAAAGGAAAATGTTGCCACATAGCAAACCAGCGAGACAATTAACAAAGCCATGTACCTACAATGCAAACCTCAATGTTGTTAAAAATATGATTCTGATTATTCTATAGTCAAAATTAATGAAGAAGCACCAGATTAGAAAAGAAAGGAGATAATTACACACCAGAAATGTTCATCCTTTGAAACCCAATTTTCATTCCAAGCATGTACAAAATCTAGCAAGAGAATGACCTGAACAAGAAGAAACAATCCTGAACCGAACTTCGATATCGATTCTGCAATAAAATACAACATCAGTGTTAAAGAACATTTGTAGCATACCATACTAAAAGAAGGTCAGTATTGTATCTCATATGTAGATACATACAGAAAATTGGCCTGTAAAAGAAAGAATGAACAGGGAATCAAGTAAAAGAGTAGAGCATCCAATGACCAAGACATCCATGCACAATTTCAGACAAAAACCCAAAAGAAAATAATAGGAGAATTCTACTTATTATAAAAATAGAATGGTGGAATCTGGAATATTTTAATATTACACAAGGCATAAAGGAAAATACTTTCCATGTTTACATAAGCCATAAGGTGTAGAAAGAAAATAAACCAACATGAATCCCTTTGGGTTTAGTGATGAACAAATGTTCAGGTTGGATTGATTGCATTTAAAGATGCCCTGTATTGAACACAATTCGAAAACCCAGACTAGGCCAACCAAAAAAATAAAACTGGACCATCAATCAATCTATTCTACTAATTGGACAAGGTAAGCAGTTAAACCAGCCTGAGTTTGTAAAAGTTAGACAATTTTTTGGCTGGACCAAAAAAACTGGCTGATCAAATAATATTCATTTAATCATATTTGGATTTATCCAAACAAGTTTGAATAATCTTAGCTCAAATTAAATTCAAGTTGAGTTTAGTTAGCATAATTAACATGCTTACAGGTGCATGCTTCATTATGTGGAAGCCCAACTCCCACTAATAAGATTAGCATAAGGTATTTCAAAACTTTTTGAAACTACCAAGGTTAGTACTAGTTCACCTCACATGCATAAGAATCAAAAGGCAACATGCATATACTGCCTATAAACTAGCAATTTGGCACTACATTTCATCTTCTTCACTTTGGTCATCTTTCAGCTTTTTCTAGAGAACTAAGTAAATAAATAAATAAAAGTTGCAATAAATATAATATTCATCTTTGTTTAATTAATAAATATTTTCCAATAGTTTTTCTAAAAAAATAAACATTGTCTTTTTCTTGTTCTCTTTACACTAAAGTTTACTCTTTCTTGTTATAGGACAGTAGGACACTACGAAACCAAATTGGTTGCATATGAGATGTGTATTACTCAAAGAAGCATTACTTACAGTAATCGATATAAAGAATATTTAACAATTTAAAAGAGTTTTTGGAATTTCTAAAATTGCTTTACATATTTTTCATATATATAATCATTTAAAAATGTTTCTAAATAAAAACTTGTTTTCAGGCTAATCGATCAGCTAGTCTGACAATAAACCCGTGAATTAAAGCTCAATCGGTACCATGATTTTAAATACCATACCGGGCGGTACGATCGGTATTTACCAGTTTTTGAAAAAACCGATATACGAGATACCCGGTATGGGGCGATACCAGGTATCTCGGTAAATACCGCCCATACCGAGCAGTATTTGATGTCATACCAGGCAATACCGCCCGGTATGACCCAACGGCTCTTTTAAGAGCCGTTGGTTACTGTAGCAGAACGGTCCAAAACAGCTATATAGCCGTTTGGGACCTGATTTGACTTGTTTTGTGATCTATATAAACCCCCAAAACATACATTTCACCCCCACTCACCCATCTACTCATCTAAACTCTCTAAACTCTCAATCTCTCTCAATCTTTCTCAAACTCTCTCTCTAATCTCTTTTTTCTTAATTTCCACGCCGAAATTCTGCTGAAATGACGTCGAAATCTCAAGCCGACCCCGCATGGCAGCACGGTGTTCGGTTGGAGAAGGCTAACCACTAGCAATGCATCCACTGTAATATGATTTGTCGTGGTGGAGGCGTCACTCGATTGAAGGCCCACTTGGTCGGGTGACGTCGTCAAATGCACCAAAGCACCGCCGGAAGTCCGACAAATGTTCAAGAAGGTGCAGCGTCTTAAGAATGCAGCTCAACAAGCCGAGTTCAACCGACGAGCTACCCAAGAAGTCGTTGGTGGCCATTACGAGGATCGGGGTGGCGGTGACGACGAGGATCCGGAACTTAAAGCCGACATCCGAGGTTCATTGGAGCACGCTGCATTCGAACGAGATCGGATGTACTATCCCGAATCTCATTTTGAGTTTGGCGGCGGCAGTGGAGGCAACGAGGGCACAAGCATCGCCGGCTCGACTTCGACTAACGGATCAATGGACCGAAGTGGTTCAATTCCCTCCGGTCCTCATATTGGCTGGAGTTCTAGCATGAGGGTACCTCAAAGCAGAGGAGGCATTCGTGGATTCTTCACAAACCTCGGAGCAAGTGGTAGGAAAACTAATGTTGATGTTTCTGATCTTGATCCTAGGGCATTTCCTCCTCCATCAGCAAAGCAACCGCGTATAGACGATGCTTGGGGCAAAACGAAAAAGTGGGAGTTGGGGAGAGCCATCTCCAAATGGTTCCACTTCAGTCGGATTCCCGCAAATGCAGCCAACAATCCATACTATCGAACCATGGTATCTACCATCCAAAAGGTAGGCCCAGGTATTGCCCCTCCAACTCCCTATGAAATTTTAGGTCCTTACCTTGATTATTTACATAAGGTAATTTATTAATTTTTAAATAATTTTACAGTATTTATTTATTAATTAGTTTATCATAAATAATTAATAATGATATTTTCATATTTTAGGTGAAATTCTTCGACCGGGAGCGACTCGTTTTGCAACCAACTTTATCGCATTAAGGTCACTCCTGTTGGCGAAATGGCGACACTGAGGGGGGGGGTGAATAGTATGTGTACTAAAGAATTCGCCTAAATTCAATTTTAATCGTTTACTTAGATAAATTAGGCGATTTGCGATTCGATGAATGAATGCGGAAGCGATAAATATTTAGGCAATTAAAACAAGCAATCAATCAATGCAAACACAGGAATTTATAGTGGTTCGGCCCCAATGCCTACTCCACTACCTAAGCACACCCCGCTTAGGATTTCCAAACTAAGTTTTACTAGATTAATTAGTTTCCCTAACAACAAAGACTTTTCACCGAAAAGTGTATGCTCTCCAATCGAAGAACACTTCCACACCCGGAAGTATCCCGCCTTCCTACCGAGAGCACTTTCCCACCTTAACCTAAGGGACAACTAGTATTAATCCTAGTAACAACTAAGTTTACACACTCAAGTGGCTTTACACCTTGCAAGGTAACCACTTACTCACCAAGACCTAACAAAGGTCTTTGCAAACCCAAATCAAAACAAAAGTTCAAATATCAGTAAAATACACAATGAAAAGAGCTAAATGATAAATACAATATTAACTACTCTTTTCAGGCCTTCAAAACCTCCAACACGTGAAGTCGTTAAGCTTGAACAAAATCCCGAGTTGAGGAAGTAAACGGCGCTTGAAGAAGAACTCGTAGAAGTAGCAGAGCGCGCTTGATCAATCTTTGGAAGGCTTTGATCTTCGTTTTAATGGCTCAATAAAATATGTAATAGAGAGGAGAAGAAGAATAAATGAAGTATCAGATGGTGTATTTATACCCTCGCGAAGAAACGGCTGTTCAACGGATAGAAAACTATCTGTTACAGACCGCTGGTCGAAGCGCCGGTCGAAGCATCGGTCGACAGGTCATTCGACCGCTGCAATTATCCCTGTGGTCGGTCAATCGACTGGTCGACCGCCAGACGCAAATCAATTGATCCGCGATCTTCGGTCGACCGACGCGGTATTGCGTCGCGGCTCATATGCAAGTCGGTCGATCGGTTAGTCGACTGCCAGCCTCGGCCTCAATCCAGCCTCTATCGGTCGACCGACTGGTCGACCGAAGCACCCATTGCCTGTTTTCGACAGTGTTCGATCGACCAACCGGTCGACCGAAATGGCTGGCTCCTTCTTCTTACCCCTATTCGGTCGACCGCTCGATCGACCGAACATAGGCTGAATTGAGTTTCCAGCCTTGATTTTTTCGCGCTTTGTTTCCGGGTTCCGGCTTTCACTTGGAGAGCTTTTGACTTTATCTTTGGACTCGTCCAAGCGACTTTGGTGCACTCGTCGATCTTCGAGAGACTTCCGCGACGAACCCGAGCGCGACGATCAATGTCCTTCCGATTTTGCAATTTCTCTGATTTATCCGATCGAGGACATTGATCACTAGTCGATATGGAACCTGAAACATATTCTCAATGAAATTATTAGTTTCATGTTTGTTATCATCAAAACCATCAAGGCCGAGATTAAGGTTAAGGTTGAAACCTTAAAGCCAACAACTCCAACAAAAAAAGGTGGCCCTTAGAACCATGTTTACAAGTGAGGAATGGACTTCATCAAGATATGCCGGAAAAACCGATGGAAAACAAACAGAGAAGTACATCCTCAACACGCGCTTCTGGGATTGCATCGCAGAAATAATCATCGTCGTGGAACCTTTGTACAAGGTTCTACGACAGGTGGATATGAAAAAGACACCTCAAATGGGCCATCTCTACCACTATATCCACCAAGCACAAAAAGAAATCAAGAGGGTTATGATTTCTCCTGCCAAGTATGAGCACTTCATCGAAATTATCTCCCGAAAATGGGATAATCAAATGGGTTGTGACATATACATCGCAGGTATTTTTATTTAATATTCGGAAATTATTTAAATTTAGTTCATTATGCTTAATTTACTTATTCGTTATGTTTAATTTTTTATAGGGTATTATTTAAATCTCGCATACCAATACAAATATGATCTTGGAATGATCGATAGTTTGTTATATCCCCTCCGCAAGGTCATACGGCGAATGTCGGGATCACACCGAGAAGCTGCACAAGCTCTCAATGAATCAAAATGGTTCCGAGATGCAACTGGCAATTTTAGAGATTCATTTGCAATCTTCATTCGAAATACTATGATACAGGTAGATAGAATTTTTTTTGCCAATTTATTTATCAAAGATAAAATCCCGTTACTAATATTAATTTTAAATTTGTTGCGGTCGAATGGTGGTTGCAATTTAGAACCGAAACTCCAACTCTTCGAAAGATTGCAACACGCATCCTCTCGCAAACCACATGATCAAGTGGATGCGAGAGGAATTGGTCGACCTTCGCCTTGATTCATTCGAAGCCGCGCAACCGCCTTTCGTACGCTCGATTAGAGAAGCTCGTATATGTTCATTACAGCAAGCGACTTCGAATGCGGGCGTTACAAAACAAAGATAGAGATATTCCACATGTAGATCCGTTCGATGTTGAGTTCGTCCAAGGCGATGCGGACCCAATAATTGATTGGTGGAGTGCAAGGGAGACTGACCCGCCTCTTCTTGATGAACCAGGCGAACCACCTCGGCCTTCAATTATATCTGATGTTGTTGAGTCTGAGAGCCAACCAGAAGACACAGACAACCAAGCTCTTGAGAGGGACATGACCCTTGCTCCCTTGGACTCTCAACGAGTTTGACAAGTAAAACGATGATCCACGTCTGACTCTCCATCTTCACAATCAAAGGGAAAGAAGAAGGCAGCACATTCACCTTCAAAGGCGAAAGGCAAAGGCAAAGGCAAAGGCAAAGGGAAACAACTAATTGATCCTTTGGACGCGATTGTAGAAGCGGAAGAGGACGAAGAAGACGAGCCCTCAGTTCATAGCAGTAGCAGCACAGAAGACGGAGGAGATGATGATGATGATGATGATGATGATGATGATGATGATGATGATGATGATGATGGAGTTGGGGAGAAGACATTGTCGGGCCATCAGCACCAGCACCTATCGATCTGTGGACGAATGAGCAATACTTCGACCACTGCAACCAAGATCAGGATCACGGTGCTAGAACCGGAGGAACAACTCGGGTGTACGAGAAGAGAGGCTAGCGTCGACGAGGTGGACCGACAGTTTTGCAAGATTACCACCATGATATGATGAGTAGCTTGCAAGAAGTTTTTGAATCAACCTACTCTGTATCAAGTACCTACTCAACTGATGATACATGGACTAGTTCTTGGACTGCCAACAAAGAAATACTGATGGGTATGTGGTATAATGGATACCAAGGCATGATGGCATGGGATCATTTCCAGATATGGGCATTGGAGACTTACGGTGTCAACCTTAGTCGTGTATGTCCCCAAGATATGTACGAGTACGACAGACGTCATTTGTTCGCATTTTAAACATTGTATTCATGTATTTGACATTTGAATCTTAAATTTAAGTATTTCTTGATCAATTATGTGTTATTGGAGTTATTTTTAACAGGAAAAACAAAAAAAAAGTTTTTGTCCGATATGCATTTTTCGTACCAGCCCATACCGTGTGTCGGTACGGTACGGTACGGTACCGGTATGTACCGGTACCGATATTTTAAACCATGACCAGTACCATGGTCAATTCGGCTCCAAAGATTATGGTATTAAATAAGTTGCTGCATAGCAACATCCATTTTTATTTCTGCATCACTTACTACAAAGAGAAACATATGGAAGCTTACAGATGGAAGAAAGAACCATCTTTGGTTGATTAAAGATCTAGGGGATTAATTGAGATGATGAGACTGGAAACAAATAACATGATCAGAAATCAACATGGTTTCACATATTGCAAAGGACGGTCATAATCATCAAATCTCCCAATAGAAGAGTCATGAATCAAGAGATTGAGATTTGCTACGGTGTGTTTTCCCCTTTTTCTTCTAGCCATCTTGCAATATATCCAAAGACCACTTCCAGCAGAATAAGGAGGCTTCCTTCATAACCTAATCCACCCAAATCTGATTTGTGCATGAATATTCTTGCTTGTATATGTTTTTCCTATTTTCTATTTTCTTGCAAATTGGGTTTTCATCTTATCCTTCCTCCTTTTGGTTTTATTTTTTCCTTTTTACTTTTACATTTGCTCTTTTCACATCTCAATTTCCCCAACCCTCAAGCCCTATTGGTTGGCCGTTGGCCTACATCAGAAATGCAACAAAATGAAGTAGTTGTATTTGGAATTGATCTACATCTTATAGATGATGCAAAACAACATGGAAAAAGTATATGCAACATTTGTAATTATTTATGGAAAAAGTATATACTCCTTAGTTAGTTGTATTATGTCTAGTTACTAAGACATGGGTAATAAACACGATGAAAAACTTAACCGACGTCCATCCTGAACTATTACCATTTGAATTCATATATCCTTCATCATTGTGTCGCCATCAGTTCTTGATTAATCATCATACTTGATGATTAGTTATCTACCAGTACTCCATCGTAGAAACTTCTCAACTATTAAGCATCACCAAGGAACATCTATTGGTTTTCTAATGTACGTTGAAACAAGTATCTAATATTTCATTCACTATCATATTTATTATCCATGGACAGAAGTTTTTGGCAATGCTGCATAAATCATTTGATTTCCTGGTAATTCAAAAGGCCTGAAAATCATATCAAAACTATTTGAAATTACTCACAAAAGTCACTTTGCACATTTTTCTATAAAATTTGATAGAGAAATGAATCATGTAATCGTCTGCAGCTGTGACACAATATAACAACCTTAATTAAGAGTTGGAGCTCTGAGATTTCGACTAACAACATGTATAGATAAAGCAATAAGAAACTAAACCCTATCCTGACAAAACTGCTTTCTTATATTAATTTAACTAAACTTAAACCAAGCAGAGAAATCAATTGAATCCTCTGAATCCTCACCGTAGAAGCTGACAATGCCATTGGGGACGAAGAACATAAGAAGGACCACGATGCACCAGCAAACAATCTTCGCCATCCAACCACCGTGGTGCAGCTGATCGCGCGGATCCTTCTGATTCTTGATACCAATCATTAGAACAGCAAAGATCGTGAAAAACAAGAAATTCCCCAGGCTGACACGGAGCACGGCGTCGGTCTCGAACCACTCCCTATCGGGCGTCTTGTGGAAGTGATTAATCCCTGCAATAAACCATCATAAGGTCAAATTGTTCCCAAAATTGGACCTAACAAACAATAAAACGCACAGTATCTAACCCAAATTGGGCTTAGAGAGGGAGAAATCGTCCGGATTCGAGGAATAAAGGAGGGAAGGACAAGGGCTTACACGGAAGGGACTCCATGAGGGGAGCAGCGACCTCGCGGAGGATCCATGATACGACGAGGGAGAGGGCGAAGAGACCGCAATAAGCGATACGGGCGGAGCGGCGGCTGATGCTGCCGGCAACCGAGCGGCACGCTTCGCAGGCGCAGGCCGCGCAGCAAGAAGCGAGGCACGAAGCCGCCCACATGTCTTCTTCTTCTTGTTGCTCGAATCGATCGAGAGAGAACTCCTAATTGCACAAGACTTGACGAACCCTGGACTCCTAGAGGATGGAAGAGGACGAGAGTTTCCTTTCCCTGGTGGGAAGAACTTTTTCTGCGAATTGGTCTTTTCTGGCTGCGCGTATTATTAGACGCGCAAATGACCAAGTTTGTTGAAATTGGGCTGACCGGCCCATAACTTCCAGTCCGAACACATAAGATGGACCGGGCTAGCCATGGCCACACTTGGTCAATTTTTGTATATTATATTTTTCAAAATAAATTATTTTTAATATTTTAATAATAGACATCATATTTTTGAAAAAAATATAATGAATATATAAAGTAAATAAATAATAATTTTAGAATTAATTGTTCAATTTATCTTTTACTAATACTCTAAAAATAATGTTTATGCTAGCTAGACCTGTATAATTCTCATGCATTGATTTAAAAATATACAGCAGAATAGATTTATATAAATAAAGCATAATATTTTTGATATTTGCATTATTGTAATTGTAGACTGAGAAGATAATTGAATCAAATTATAAATTTTGTGTACATAATCGAGGCAAAATCGATTTGAATGCAATTGAATTGAGAATTTGTCAAAAATTTAAGATATATTTAGCTAATATAACTTGCTGAATAATAATGAGTTCATTACAATCAGATCCACCTACGAATTTGTAGCTCAGACTACAGCAAACCACCTATTTTTCGATGTCAAAACAAACTAACATTTCGACGCCAACAGTAGTAAAAAATGACATACTAACGCCAGCAAAAGTGACGAAAACGAGTGCAATATGACGAGAGCCGGAATGAATATTTCGACGTCTGAACAGACGTCGAAATGTTTGACATATCGACGCCTGCAGATAGGCATCAACAGGCATCAATTTTTTAAAAAAACACATTAAAATATTATATATCGGCACCTATTAGAGGCACCGATATGCAAAAAAAAAATTAAAAAAAAATAAAGCCGAGGAAAACGAATTCCTCGACAGGGCTCTGTACGCGGTATTCTCGAATACCGCGTACATCACACGGTGGGGCGATTTTTGCTCCGCTTGATTTCCGCCACGTGGCGGAAATTGGACGGGCGTGGTGCCGACCCGCTTGATTTCCTCCATGTGACGGAAATCGAACCATCGAAAAATATTTTAATTAAGAAAATATTTTGAAAAAAAAATAAATGAATACCAGGTAAAAAAATTGTACTAACCTTTATATAAATTCTGGAATATGAAAATTTTCAATAACATGAAAAAAGATGAAGAAAAATTAGACGAAGAAAAAATATATGAGAAAGAATAAAGACTGATGAAAGAAAAGAAAGATAGGAAGAAAAAGGGAAAGAAGAAGTATTTAAAGGAGAGAAGATGTGGAAAAAAAATTAAAATTAAAAAAAATAGAGGCGGGAAATCTCCATCCTCGATTTCACTTGGGCAAAGTCCCTTGGCGAGCTCGCCGAGGGGCGCGGGCTCGTGCGCTTGCTAACTCGCGCGGGCAGTCGCGGAAGTGGCTCGTGCGCCCGCTAACCCGCCCGGGCGGACGTGGGCACGGGCTCACGCGGCCGCGCAAGCGACGTGGGTGAACGCTGGCGCGGGCTCGCATGCCCACGAGCCCGCGCCATATCAGTTTTGGCGCTAAACTTGGGGCCGAAATGTTTCGACGCCTGCGCGCAGCAGGCGTCGAAAATTTTTCAACGCATGTTGCTAGCATCGAAATTTTTAATTTTAGATTTTTTTTTAAAAAAAAAACATTTCGACGTCGTTTAAAGACGTCGAAATTTTCCCGACAAAACTCTCAAGTTTTGTTGTAGTGTCAAAACTTAAATACCAAAAAGTTCACTCTACCTAAGTGGGCTATAGTTTGGAAAGTTTAGGTTACACATAGAGTTAAAACTTTTGCCCAGAAAATGTCAATATATGTAGCATTCGATGTTGCCCAGAAAATGCTCTTATATGCATTTGATGTTGATCCTTCATGCATGTCCAGGGAGTACAGTGGAGATTGCATGTCAATAAAATTTGTGTATATTAATTTTTAAATGTGAAGATTTAAAAATAAAATTTTAATTTATTTTTAATTTTGTGTCTCTGTAATTCAACTGTGATGCATTGAGACTTTATTTCTAATTGCCAATTAACTAATAGATCTTTATAAAACCAAATATTGTCCTCATAATCATTCTGTGCATACCAATCAATCTGAATGAAACTTTGACTCGTTTAACTAAATTTTAGTGAAGCTTAAACTTCAGTCGAGCTTGAAAAAAAATATAAAGTTCAACTCAGCTCATTTAAATTTCTCTTATTATGAGCTCATTTGCTTTAATTGTTAAACAAATCCCATAAGAGATCAAACCTTTTTATTAGAAATTAAACCAAACAATCCAATAATCATAAGTGCCAAGTTCATTAATTTTTATTATGCTGGCAATGGTAGAAGAATCTTTATATATGAACAGAAAATGAATCACTATTTTGCTCAGTCATCTCCTTAAAAGATGAAAAAGAAAAGAAAAATGTTTCATCTTTTTCCACTATTAATTAACTCTCCTTTCTCGGTTGTCTTCCTCAATTGCAGTCAACTTATAATCCTCGTGTATATTATATATTTATACTATATATCAAGCTCACACTCCATCAATGGCGAAATAAAATTGCCCAGGTCCCCAAAAATGGAGTCTTCTTCCTCAGTGCACTCAAAGTATGTCTGTATGTAATCTGGGAAACTGCACTGAGGCGGCTTATCATCACAAGTGACCGTGGTTGCTGATGATGACGATGAGCTGCTGCTGCTGCTCTCCGATGAAGTCTTCTCCAGCATTTCCTTGAACTTCGATGACTGCAGCAAGAGTCCAAGTGCAGATGATCCGGTGGCTTTTGAATCAGTAAACTGTGCCATCTCCGTCGTCATGTTCTCCTCGTTCTGCTTCAAGCTTTGCACCAAATCCTGCGCTGCAACGTGGGAGGTGTTTGGATCAGCACCAAGCAGTCCCTCGTGGTCCGGTCTGAGCCACTTGATGTACCGGCTGAGGTCGAAGTTGGTGACCGCGTTGAGGCCGCGGTACTCGATCGCCGCTATGTCGTACGCGGTCGCTGCCTCTTCTTGCGTCGCTGAGAATAATAAGAGAACGGATATGGTTAAATGAATATTCATATCCATTCTTTCTTCATTCTTGTTCACTCGTTCATACATTTTTCATGGGCGGTCTACCTATAGAAGTTGCACTTGAATACTAAGTATCCATAAACTGAACAAAACTGAACTAATCATGTAATTGCAATCAAACATTAATTGAGTTTGGCATTTACATGTACTGTGCTGTGTTAGCATGAAAGTAGACAATGAAGAAGGAAGGAATTGATAGGGATGGGTATGATGGGGAAGGCTGCAGAAAGTAAATTGAAGAAGTTAATGTGGGGGTGGCAAATTGGTGGATGGTGAGAATTAGAGGCTGGTTGAGAGTTGGCGGTTGGTGTTAATGGGTTTTACTTGCAATTATGAAAGACTTTCAATGATGTGCGTGAAAAAGGGAAATAATTTTGCAAGGTGGGTAAGCTGCTCCATCTACCAAATGCTGCTAAATTTATGTGTCAGCATTGCTTGCAGTACTTGTATGCTAGGATTCATTCACACTTTGTTTTTGTGCCAGGTGTGTCTTAAATTGATCAAGTTTAGGTTTGACCTAGTCCAAGAAAAAATATATTCATTTATTATTTATTCTCCTCTGAAAATCAAGAAAGAAAGAAAAAAAAAGCATTTTTCCCAAAAATATTATGAGAAAATTACCATATGTTCCAAGATAGAGATACTTATTTCCGAATACTCGACCGATTCGGGCTTCCCATCGCCCATTGTGGTGGTGTCTGCGAGTTCAGAAAAAAATTGTGGAACAACAAAGAGAAAAAATTTAATAAAAAATTAGACAGAGCTAAATAGCGGGAAAATCCACATGTGGCCGGGTTCAAATATTTGTTTTAGTAGGCAATTTTTATCTATCTATATATATATATAAGGAGTCAACAAAACAAAATCCCATTTAAGAAAAACTCAATCCAAAAGTCCAACTTAATGAAAATATACTAAGAAAAAAAATAATATATATATATATATATATATATATATATATATACCTTGCTACTCCTCTGTATTTAGAGACCCCTCTTGAAAATCCACTGCTTTTCCTACAGAATTAACTCAAGAGAAAAGTGATTCAACCATGTTATCCTTTATATATATATATATATATATTTCCTATGTCATTTTCATCATTAATTTATCTTGAAGTACCTTCTCAAGGATCCAATGTATTCTTCCCTGGACTGGTTCTCCATTTCCATGAGCTCTTCTTGGTATTTTGATATCTACAATTAATCAGAGCCATGAGTATACAAAAGTATCAGAGTGAAGCAGCAAAACAAGATGAAATCGCAAGAATTGGAAGGCAGGAAACTGAGTTGCAGTAGTACAGGAAAATTGAGAATGGTTTCAGGGCCCCAATACTTCAATGCTGCCAAATCGTACGCATGAGCTGCTGCTTCTTCATCGTCATAAGCTCCTGCATTGGATCGCATATCAGCGAATCAAAACATACATATTGATGAATGAGAATGTTTATGAATAGTGTAATCAACTCATCTCACCAAGATAAACTGCATCGCCGATCCATGCATGCATCCAGCCACCAGAAGGTCCAGAACATAAAGCAGAAAGGAAGCAAGAACAAATTAGAGCTAACTATAAATCTGCATTCCTGCAGATAAATTCGTATGCAGTGAGCTCATGATGATTAATTAATTAATAACCTTGTTTTCCTTTCTTGTTCTGGGTCTCGTTCCAGCAGTTCTTGTCCCATAAATGCGCCTCGTATCGCCCAGTCCATCGATGCCTAAATTATCCATGCTTTTAGTAGAGAAGAAGAAGAAGAACAACAACAACAACAAGAGTAGCAAGAAGAAGAACCTGGTGACGCCGCGGAAGATGGAGCTGCGTTGAGAGGGGGAATCGCGGGGGACGCTTTTTCTGGTTCGCTTGGTCTTGGTCTTCATGGCGACGGCGTTGATGTTGCTGGAGTTGTTTTGGCTCTTCCCCATGGCGGATTTAGGAGATGGGGGAGAGTCGGGAACAGGAGAAGGGGTTAATAAAGGGAGAGGTGTGGGAAACATAGTTGAGAAGCCGGCTGCTTTGTCGGTCTCTCGCGCTGGAGTCGGCCGTCCATTGTCGCTTGTAGATTTGTATTCATGAAGCAGGCTCTCAATTTTGTGTGTTGGGTTCGTTCGGAAAATATACTGCATTAATTGGGTGGGGGGTTAGACTTTTCATCCACCATATGGACCGAACCATTTCTAATGTTCACCTTATGGCTGAATCAGATGTGTTCCCAAACCTGGACCGGACCGGCCAGTCTGACCGGTTTGGCAGGGAACCGGCAACAACAATGGCTCCGGTTTGCATCAAAATCTAGACCCGACAATATTCTGCCCGGCCCAATAAAATTGGGTTCGGGCTGACTCTTATCATGCCCGAGTTGTTATCGGCTCAACCCGATAAGGCCCGAACCCTTTAACGTGCCGAGCTGGGCCAAGTGCTATCGGGTCAGCTCGACACGAGCTCGATAAATAATATTTAGGGTCGGGTATTAACAAGGTTTATTAAATCCAAATCTAATTTTATTGGGCCGGGTCGAGCACGGTATTATTTTCTCTTTTTCGTGTGTATCGGGCTAAATGGGTCGGGCCGACCCGTTATTGTTCGTGATGTGCCGGGTCGGTGATTCTAGGCTTGAATATTTATCGGGTCAGGCACAAATTTTTTATGGTTGAGCCGGCTTGATAACTTCAGGCCGACACGAATTGCCAAGCCTATTAAAGTCTGATGCTTTCAAAATATCAAATTTAGATAAACTCAAAAGAAATCCAAAAATCAATTTGTGATTATAGTATCTCTATTTTGTCTCAAAAAAGAATTTGTGAGAGATTGTGTTAGTTAATATAGATGAGTATGCTCCCATCTATTTCATCTTAATCATTTTAGGCTAAATTACACTGATCTCTTATCTATTTATTCAGGTGATACTCACATCCATTGTAGCTAACGATGTTAAACGGAGTCCGTTAGTAATGCGATTTTTTTCTTATGCTCCTCTGTAAATTTATTGTTTGTTTACATTTTCTAAAGAAAAATATATTTAAAAATATGTATTAAATAATTAAATAAATATTTTAAAAATAAATATGTGAGAGAAATTATTTTATTATTTAATATTTTTCACGAAATTAATGTTAGTTGAATGTAAAAATTAAAATATTAAATATTCATGAGGTAAAAATATAAGGGAATAAGAGTTAAATGACATAAGGGTATCTCTGTTATTTAAAATAAGTAAAAAATAGTAAATATTTTAAAAATATTATTAGTAAGCATGTGCATTGCATATGACAAACACTTCACTAATAATTTTGATTAGTATGAAAAATTTGTGTAATATTTTACAAAATTAGAAGATTATAAGATAAAATTATAAATATAAGGGATGTAAATATAATTTTACTGAACCTCGAAAAGTTTAATGTAATTTATGATTTATCCATCATCTTAATTTACCTCGGCGAAAAAAAAATTGATATGCAAATTAGTCCTTAATCGCCTCCCTTTGATGATTGTGGTTGGCTCCACATTTGAAAATAAATTAAAGATAAAAGTAGATAATATATTTATATCTTAGAAATAGTGATATATATTTCAAAATATCATAAACTAAAAAAATCATATTATAATTATTTTTATCAAATATCAAATATTAGTTTTATTTTAATTTAATGTTCATAAAAAAAATTTGGTATAAATATATTAGGGTAATATATTTGTATTTATTTAGGATAATATTAATTAAATTGAAATAATGTTATTATATATTAAAGTATTTAATATGCGATTGACGGATCGCCTCAGAATAGAATCTTCCGTACGCTTGGTTTTGTGTTTCTAGTATGTCCGATCGACCTGTGTGATCTAATGCTTGAGTCATATTGCTCAATCTTCATGCCATTTGGCACTTCCTAATTAGTTGATGCATGGTCTTGACTTTTGAGTACAGAAAACAAGTCAAACACAACGCTAACTACATAATAAGAGGTTAAAAGTGCTTAAGCTTAGAATGATTGCTTTCATGAACACTAATATGCGACTCCTAGTATAATGAAATTCATGTGCGATTAAACATGGGTGAGCAAAATTCCTCTATTTACCGAAATCGAATCGAAATCGATCGAATCGAAACCGATTTAATCGAATCGAATTTATCGAATTAATTTCGGTTCGGTTTTCGATTTAAAAAAATTTTGGATTTCGATTTTTGATTCGATTCGATAAATTAATCGATGATTCGATTATATATATATATATATAATAACAGTTATATCATATATTGCTATTGCCGTGGTGGTTAAGTGTAATGTTAAGTCTCATGTCCGCTGAAGTTGAAATCTTAGTGTTGTGTTATATTATTTATTTTACCTTCGATTATATATATAATATGTGTTAGTTATAAATAAATTGATAATGCAATTTGTTAAGATGATTAGAGGGGTATAAAATTAAGGTTTCTTTGCCTATTTGCTTGGGTTCAACTCATAGCACATGTATTTTATTTTTTTTAAATGGTTATTTTTTTTAATCTTTTCGGTTAACCGAACCAAATTAATCGAATCAAACCAAAAATTTGGTTAACTGAAACGAATTAACTAGGGGTGAGCAAGATTCCCCAATTCATTGAAATCGAACCGAAATCGATCGAACCGAACCTGAAACCAATCGAACCAAATTTTTTCGGTTCGGTTTTCGGTTAATTTTTTTTGGGATTTTAGTTTTCAGTTCAATTCGGTGAATTTACCGAAAAAAATTGATTTTAACCGAATTAATCAGAAAAATGACCATTTTACCCCTAACCATTCACTTAATTACCTATGTATCCCCAAACCAGTAAACCCAACAAATACCCAATAACCTGACCCACTTACCTGTTGTCCCGCTCGCGCTGCGCCCGACCTAAAACCCTAACACCCCTGATTGACGACTCGATCTCGAGATTTGGCATCGGCATTCGCCATTTGGCGACTCGGCACTCGCTCGCCCCCCCCCCCCCAAATCGCCAGCGTGAACGCCTGCGAGGCAGACGCGAACGCGCACCCCAGCCCATTGAAGGCTGCAGCGGCGAATCCGCGATCCCCTTCGTCTTGCCTCCAGGCGGTGAGGGCGGCCGAGGAGGAGGGGAGGCAATCAAGGGATTCCAGTCGGCAATAGCGACATGGGGCATGGAGGAAGAGGAGGAGGCGGAAGCTGCAACGGGCCAACGACGGCGAGACGGCGTCAGCGGGCGCCATGGAAAGCTACACACGAAGAAGAAAAAGAGTTCGGTTGGTTAACCGAACCGAACCAAAACTTTTCGGTTAATTCGATCGGTTAATTCGATCGGTTAACCGAAAGTTTTGGTTCGGAAAATGGTTAACACATTTTATGTTAAATTGGTTTGGTTAACTGATCGGTTAGTTCGGTTAATTTACCGAACCGACCGATGCACACCCCTAGAATTAATCGAATTTTTTAGTTCGGTAAAGGGTTAAAATATTTCTTTTGGTTCGGTTCAGTTAACCGATAATTCGGTTCGGTTATTAATCGAACCGAACCGATGCTCACCCCTACGATTAAAGATGCTTTCAAAATTGAACCGGATCTATTCTATGGTCAACCGGTGAAACTCAGTTTGATAACCTATCTGGGTGACACTAACCAAATACTTTTTTTTAGTAAAATTCATTAATTTATATACACTAAAATAATAAATATTATCAAATATTTATAAAGTATAACAAAACATCACTATAAGAAAGTTCATGCACTAACTTTTAGAAATTGGCGACCAAGTCTAGTGGCGATGGCAATTGATCATGAGACTATAATGAAGATGGGTATGATAACGATGAAGTCCTCGTGCCAAAAAGGAGGTGGAATATCACTTAACAACTACGTAGATATACATGCTAAGTAACTCAAAACTTGAGTCATTTGATCCTTCAATTATATATTGCTAAGAAGTTTATTACGCAGCAAGACGTTCTTGTGTTCTATCAAATGTGTGTGAGGTAGATGGTCCCATAGCTAATGTGGAGGTAGAGTGCATGGTTTCGTGCAAAGTCACAAAGCCCTAACATGGGCGATAGTCCCATACCATATATAGACCGGGCGTGCTTGCTATCGCTCACCTGTGTTTACGTGTTAGCATCTAACTCATGCTACGTAGGATCTCCTCCTCATTATGTGACCATCTTTGTATATGTTGCCTTTAAAATAAAATTAGTTAGTAACAACGGGTATTTTAATGTATTAAATGTTCAAAATAATTTCTAATGCAGCTTAAGAATTTAAAAATACTTATTAAAGTGGTCTCCGACCGTTCACTAATATACTTCCTATGATAACAATCATGTTGACGTCGTTGTGTAGCTTCAAACACCTATAGTGGTGTAGTAGGTGTAAGTACACCCTACTCATTTCGCATCCCCTCAATGAAATTATATAGTATTATATTTCAATAG
This sequence comes from Canna indica, assembly GCA_034359265.1. Lineage (NCBI taxonomy): Eukaryota > Viridiplantae > Streptophyta > Magnoliopsida > Zingiberales > Cannaceae > Canna > Canna indica. The sequence continues at coordinate 54,901,099 of CP136896.1, forward strand.
TAAAGGGATTTATTGAATTAAAATAATAATATGTACCAACTGACGCTCATAACTCGTGAAAGGAATGAACCCACCAGTATGTTGAGTTACATATCCCTTGATCAGTGTCATCCTATTTTTATAAGCCATTCAAGATGTCTCCTGCCACTTGGTGGAGGCCTATATGCTGACCAACTGGTCTCGTATATCTATTGACATCTATGTGGGTTCATACCCCTTTGCCAAAAGAATATGTGTATCTCAATTCTCGGCTATTTTCTCCTTTGTCTCCTATCGGGCCCAATGCAGAACATCCTTGACTTGAATAATTTCTTCAAATGTGACTCTCCTAACTATCCACCACCTTGATCTGAATAGTATGACCCAAAGTTTACCTCGCTTACAAATGGAAAGTTAGTTTAAGACAAACAATTCAATTATTGATCAAAGTGAAAAAGAAAGAATATATTATGCCACAAACTCCTCCTACAAGGTTTGAGAACTACTCCAACATGTGGGCCCACAATTATCACGATATTGTAAAAATCTCTTAATGATAATAGTGATGGCTCGAGCCACATCATCTTGCTCAAACCTATAACACAAATATTAAACAATTTAGTCTTACTTATGTCCATTTAATGTAATTTGTAGTCTTAGGTAGGGGTGCAAGTGAGCCAACTGCTTCTGAGCTACTCGGGATCGAATCAATGAAAATTCGAACTCGACTCGATCTTTTCAAGCTTGAGCAAGCTCGAGCCAAGCTTTACATATATATGAGCTCGAGCTCGAGCTAACCAATACTTGGCTCAAGGAGCTAGCGAGCCTAATTGAACTTTACATGTGAGCTTAAGATCGAGCTCATTCACGAACTCAATTAAGCTCGAAAGAATTTGAGCCCACATAGTTTGATCTTGAGCCGAGCTTATTCACGATCTCACTCAATCTTGAAAAAGTAAATGAGCATAATTGAGCCAGGCTCGAGTTGCTCGAGTATAGTCCGTGTTGCTCGACTATAGCTCGAGTTGAGAGATCAAAGCTTGAGCTCGAGTCGAGTTAGAACTCGAGCACGACATTTTTTAAATGAGTCAAGCCGAGCTTGCATGTACTCGAGCTTGATTAAAGCCCTAATCTTAGGTCATTTAAGGTGGGAGAAGGATGAGTTAATTAGGCTTGTGCGGCATACATCTCCCCTTGCCATTGTTGTAGTCTGTGCATCAACTAGTGCAAGTAGGGGTGAGCATCGGTTCGGTTCGGTTAATAATCGAACCGAATCATCGATTAATCGAACTGAATCATCGATTAATCGAACTGAACCAAAAGAAATCTTTTAACTGTTTACCGAACCGAAAAAAATTGATTAATTCGGTTCGGTTAACCGAAAAGATTAATAATATAAAAAAAATTTAAAAAAAAAGAGCCAAGCCGAGCTTGCATGTACTCGAGCTCAGCTCGGCTTGATTAAAGCCCTAGTCTTAGGTCATTTAAGGTGGGAGAAGGATGAGTTAATTAGGCTTGTGCGGCCTACATCTCCCCTAGCCATTGTTGTAGTTTGTGCATCAACTAGTGCAAGTAGGGGTGAGCATCGATTCGGTTCGGTTAATAATCGAATCGAATCGAATCATCGATTAATCGAACCGAACCAAAAGAAATCTTTTAACCATTTACCGAACCGAAAAGATTAATAATATAATTTTTTAAAAAAAAAACACATTTGCTAAGACTCAAACCCAGGCAAGTAGACAACCAAACTCTAACTTCATACCTCTCTAACCATCTTAACAAACTCAATTATCAATTTATTTTTAACTAACCCATATTATATATATATTCGAATATAAAATAAATAATATTACACATACACTAGGATTCAAACCTAGGCGGGCATGAGGCTTAAAATTATACTTAACCACCAAGGCAAATACCAATATATGATATAACTTTTATTCAATATATATTCGGTTAATTCGGTAAATTAACCAAACCGAACCGAAAACCAAAATTCAAATTTTTTAACCAAAAATCGAACCAAAACTAATTCGGTTCGATTAAATCGATTTTGGTTCAATCGGTTTCGGTTCAATTTCGATGAATCGAGAAATTCTGCTCACCCCTAAGTGCAAGAGGTGGTGTGGTAGTAGATGTGTAAGTGTTGATGTGGTAATTGGTACTGTAGGCAGTGTTGTAGGTGGTGCAACCTTGATTATGGTGTGGCGCCTGGTGCAACAACTTATGTAGCGGTTGGTATCGTGAATGTTGAGATGACTAGTGGTAGAGAGGGTGGTGTGGTGGTAGCAACGACAATTGGACTGATAGAGTTGTTGGAGGTGGTACCTTGATTGACTATATCTAGGACAGTATTAGGGAGTCCTTAACATCGTATCTGGACTAGACTAGCACTTTGAGCCTGATCGGATTAGGCCCAAAAGTGCCCACACTCATGAACTAGACTCAAGTCAAGCCAGACATGACCTAGTCCAGAGGCTCCACCCGGTCATACAAGGACACTTGCATCATCATTAGTTATTCATCAATTAAGAACCCAACATCTTTGGCATCATCCTTGACCCATTCTGATCACATCCCTACGAGATTACCAGGAGGCATTGTCACCAGATATCCCTCAACCTGCGCTATATACAAACATGACACCCCCAAGTACATCTAGATTCCAATTTCTATTACCCTCACCTGAAACTTTTTCTGACTTGAGCGTCAGAGTATCTTTTGCAGGTTCCCCAGCTGGAGTCGCACCTGATCAGGAGACGCGTCAGGTCGCATCACCCCGACTTTAGGCAAGAATATTTGACACCCACCGTGGGATCGAGTAAATCTTACACGCCACGTAATGGTTGGTACCCGGAGTCAACCAAACGTCGCTGCACATAGGCGACATCCTAGCATCAGTCTTCCCCCTCTACTTGAAAATGCTGAAACGGTGAGGAGTGATGCTCTAGTACCCGCCAACCTTTCACCAAAAGAATCTCAACATCTGGTCAACGACCTTCAGGTTGAGAACTAACAGTTAGCATCCCATGTCGAGACGTTGAGGCGGTCTCTAGAACAACTCCCAACTGAGCACGAGCACCACCGCTCAAACGTGATGAAGACAACCACTTGGAGAGATCCGAAAGGACAACCTCTATCCTTTACGGATGAGGTCTTCCGCACACATCATCAAAGAGAAAAGGAGGACACCATGGTCATGGAGACCGCCCCTCCACCAACCATCAACTTGGATGTTTTTCATCAAGCATGGACACTTCGTTGACCAAATCGTTCTGACAAAACCCAAAGATATAGTCGAGTTTCGAGAAAATATCATATGTCACATGGAGATGAAAGAACTTCGAGAGGCCAGAAAGGCCGACATGCAGACTACCAAAGATGATGCCAAGGACCGAAAGCCCAAAAAGTCTAATAGAAGGGGTGAGGACCAAGATCGCCACGAGCGGGATCACGACGGGAGAGGAAGGTCGCCTTCCGATCTAGCTCCAGATTCGGCGAATACATCCCACTGAACACCAGGAGATGGACTGCCCTCAAGGATATTTGCCTCTTGCAACTGCTCAAGCTACTCAACAACACGGGGAGATTGAAACACCATCTAATGTCGACAAGAGCAAGAAGTGCAAGTTCCATCACACCCACGAGCACACCACCAAGGAATGTGTGATGCTCAGAGATCAAATCTAGAGCTTAAACAAAGAAGGCTGCCTCAATCGCTACGTCAGCCACAGACGAAGCCAAAGCAGGGACCGTCAAGATCATGGCTCCCAGCGTTGAAGTTCGAGCAGAATGCCACCGCGTGGCACAACAGGCAACTACGACGGCCGCAGAGGCAATCAGTCGAGCATCAAAATCCGTAGAGTCATCGACTATATCGCGGGAGGATTCACTAGACGAGGCGAGACAAGCTTAGCTCGAAAGAAGTCGCTTCGAGCCATCATGACGGTCGGCGGTGCAACTCGCCCGCAGAGGTTCATTTTCAGAACCTCGGTAATATCATTCTATGAATCTGATTTCTAAGGAATTGATAAAAATTTACATGACCTTGTTGTCATTTCTGTGATTGCTAGTGATTTCCTTATTAGAAAAGTCCTGGTAGATCAAGGAAGACCAGCTGATATCCTGTTGTACTCAATGTTTGGGAAGATGCACATCGATGAGACCTCACTCCTCCCTTATCACGGAGACCTCATCAACTTTTCGGGAGAATGAGTCAATGTTTGAGGCTACCTTTGGCTGAAAATGGTGTTTGGCTCCTCGCTGAAGACGAAGTCAATGGCCATGCAACACCTTGTCGTCCAGTGCCCCAGTCCTTATCGCATGATCTTAGGCCGACTATCGCTAATAGAATGGGGGTCGTCGTATCGACTCCCCACTTAGCAATCAAATTCCCCATCTCAGAGACAAAAGTAGAAGTGATCCACGCACACTAGAAAGAAGCTCACATATGCAACAATGAATGCCTAAAGCTAAGGCCAGCCTAGTCGGAAGAAATGTCCACTACTAGAAAAATGGGCATCAGCAACGGCTGATGCCGTTGCTGAGCCGTTCCTGAAGAGCATCAGCAACGGCCGAGCCATTGCAATAGAGCCGTGACAGAAAGTCGCGTTGCTGATGACTTAGCAACGGATCAGCAACGGCCGCTCGGGCCGTCGCTCAAAATATTATCAGCAACGGCCAGTCTGGCCGTCGCTAAAAACATTATCAGCGACGGTTTTGCCACAGACCCGGAGCCGTTGCTGATAACATTAATAGCAACGGCCACGAGTCCGTAGCAACGCCATTAGTAAACCCCCGTCGCTAAGCCGTTGCTGTAGGTCATCAGCAACGACTTTCGATACACTTTTAGCAACGGCTTTCCCACGGACAGCCGTGGGAAAGCCGTTGCTGATGACTTCCACCTGGGGACAGAAATATTTAAAATTTCTAATTTTCATTGATACATTGATACATTATCTGATACACAACTCACACACCCATACTCTCATACACACATTCATTCACACATCACAAACACACCAAGATATACATCAAAACAATTATATTTCTATTGATAATTATCCACGATAGTATAAAAACAATTCAAATGCAAAATTGAAGTATCAATATCCAAACAAAATAAGTTAAACAAGTTCAATATCTCAGTAACAAGTTCAATATCCAAACAAAAAATCTCACGATGACGATGGAGGATGGTCTGGATGATATGGCGGGGTCTGGAGTGCTTGAGTGTACACCGGCGTGGACTGACTCGAGGACGATGGATTAGATGATGCCGAAGAGATGCCTGCTGCGGGATGACCTGACATGTTGCGTAGCATAGCATGCATCTCCTCCATCATCTGACTCTGACGCGCGACCGTCTTCTCTAGAGTCCTTATTCTGCTACTATGATCATAACTAGATCTAGAGGTGGACGGTCGCTCACCAGCGACCGGAGGGGTTGGTGCCCCAAGTGGCCCTAGCACGGCTCGCGCATGACCACTATCTGCGAAGACATATACGCGGCCATGGTCCCAGCCACCTGCGGCCTCGACCCACGATGCTGCGTCAAAGTCCTCGGGGGTACCCCCGCGCTGCACCGCCGTCTGGCTGTAGGTCTCCTACTCGAGTTTGATTTTTTGTTTAATATTTATCATAAAACTTAAATTATAAATATATAATGAATAACTTAAACAAATATAAAATTACCATAATGTATGCAGCGCGGTTGTGGATGTACTCCCCCGTCCCATGTGCTCAACGGTGAGTCCGCTCAAACACCGCCATCGGGGAGGGTCGATGGACACTCCCGTCATCCGACACCGTCGTCTACATTTACAAAACAAATACATTAATTAGTACACATAATAACAAATAAAATATATAACTAAATGATATACTTACCATACGCTTTGCGTGCACTGCAAATGCAACAGAGCCGCCGGTGTGACGCGCTGCTCCCCCCGACATGCGATTTCTAGCCGCATTCCGAGAAACCTCCTGCCATCGATCCGTCGACCATATCCCCACGAGCTGGTCCCATATATTCGGAGTAATCCAACCGGGGCCGTATCCCCGAGTCTCCGCGATGTTAGTGGTCCCAGCTCGGGCCATCGCTTGGGATCGAGCCTGCCCCAGCTGCCCGTTGTACCTTGCCCGAGAAATAGACTCCCAGGCAGCGTAAATGAAGGGCCTCTGGTCCTCGGCCCATGTATAGCGAGCCTGCAAAATAATAATATCAGTACCAATATTAATATATCATCATGCATGTAAAAAAAATAAATAATATGTGCCTCAAACTCGCGCCATAACATGTCGACGTGCTCGCTAGGCACGTGAGACCACGTAGGCCATGCCCCGTGCATGTATCGTCGAATAGTAGAAGAAATGCTCCTCGGCACTTCTTCTTGCTCGAACCTGCACAACAAAAATAAATTTTAATATTATATTATGATATAATGAATTTGTAATGATTCATAATTCATGATATATTACCGCTCCCCAATCACTCTAATCAATCTACGTGACTCTGTGGCTGGTGGAGGCTGCCACCTGTTCGGCCCGCGTGACCGCCTGCGTCTGGATGTACTAGCCTCAGCAGTATCATCCTCATGAGGATCAGCAACAGGAGGATTAGCAGCATGAGTAAGTGCTGGAGTCTCACCAATCGGAGACTCCGAAGCTCTCCTGCGTCGATAACCACGACCAGACATATCTGTCGAACATACATATAATCAGATTATTGTATAAATAGTAGAGATATATTTTATAAAATATATACTTTACAATTATTCCTCGTCATCTGAATAATAGTCTTCGAATTCTTCTTCTTCTTCCTCTTCTTCATCTTCTTCATCTCCAGCTTCCTCAATTTCATGATCGTCATCATCAGCATATTCAACTTCTAATTGAATTGACGTTGTGTCTGCATCCTCGAGTATTGGAATAATACGATCCACAGCAGGAAGATCATCTTCTTGATAGAAACCAGGAGGATCATTTTCTCCTACTATCGGATCAATTTTTCCTCTACCTTTTGTCTTACAGACTACACGCCAATCCGCTCTATCTTTATTTCGAGCCGGATACTTCGCGTAATATACTTGTTCGGCTTGTGATGCCAATATAAAAGGCTCATTTGCTGCCAATTTCGATTTGTAATTAACCTCAACAAGTTTGTATTTTGGATGAACTTTCATGCCCCTTTCTGTTGTATCGAACCAATGACATCTAAATAGGATCACTGATTTCAAGCCGAAGTAGTGCAACTCTATCACTTCTTCCACCAGTCCATAAAAATCCATATCACATTCAACATAGGTTGTCCCTTTCACGCAGACCCCAGCATTCATCGTCTTCTTTGCAAATGAATATTCAACCGTGTGAAATTTATACCCGTTAACAAAATATCCGCTATAGCACGACACAAGTCGCGACGGTCCACTAACAAACTCAAATATTCTTTCATCTATTTCAGCTCTGTGATCTTTGCTGTAAGTCTGAATCCAAGTAGGGAAATCACGATTCCGTAATCTCTCCAATTCTTGATCGTTGTGAATAGAGTATTTTTGCACCATCTCAATGTCAAATATTTCAATGAATTGTTCAATCTCTGGACAATTGAGTAATACATACAAGTGTGCCAAATGATACTCTTCATCGCTTAAGTGTCGAGATGGACGAGAACAAAAAGCACGACCAGAGTGACAAAATATATTTAAACGTCCATCTGAATGTCGAACACCCCCGTCGTCGTTACGTGGAAGACGATCAAATCTTGTCTGTACTGTCGATTCAAAGTAAAATGAGCAGAATGTTGAAATTTCTTGGATGATATACGATTCAGATATTGATCCTTCAACAGCTGCGGTGTTCTTTACTTTTTTCTTCAGACGATTCATGTATCTTTCAAATAAGTACATCCAACGATATTGAACGGGGCCACCAACCCGTGCCTCGTATGCCAAGTGTATCGGTATTCAGACGATTTTTTTTTTACCCAGTTATGTGTTTGGCCAAAACCTGACACTCTTTCATTACGATCAAATACTATATCGGGAAGTGCTGAAACACGTGCTAACATTTGTTCACCAAACAACATCGGTGGTGGCCCATCTCTTTCGACTCTGCCCTTAATAAATTTATTACGATTCCTTCGATACTGGTGATTAACCGGTAGGAATCGACGATGACAATCAAAGAATGAGATTTTTCGTCCGTTCTGAAGACTGATTGATTTAGAGTGTTCCATACAATACGGACAAGAGAGTCGGCCGTGAGTGCTCCAACCCGACAACATGCCGTACGCCGGGAAATCATTGATTGTCCACAAGACCGCGGCCTTTAAATTGAAGTTTTGCTTCCGATGACAATCATAAGTGACAGCTCCCTCAGTCCACAATGTTTTCAATTCATCTATCAAGGGTCTGAGAAATATGTCAATTTCTTTTCGCGGACCCTTAGGACCCGGAATAATCATCGAAAGATAAATAAATTCATCTTTCATGCACATTGACGGTGGCAAATTATAAATTGTCAGCAGCACTGGCCAAACTGAATAAAGAGTTGCAAAATGTCCAAACGGATTAAAACCATCTGTGCACAATCCCAATCTGATATTTCTAGTATCCCTAGCAAATGAAGGATAACATGTATCCAAATGTTTCCATGCTTCACTGTCAGATGGATGAGTCATTACTGTATCATCACGACTTCTTGCATGCCAACTCATGTAGGGGGCTGTCTTTTCCGACATGAATAACCTTTGAAGCCTCGGTGTTAGTGGAAAATACCGAAGCACCTTAAACGGGATATTTTTCTGTCGGACCGATTTCTTCTCCTTGTAACGAGGGTGTTGACATACAGGGCATTTATCCAACTACATATTTTCTTTATAATATAAAATGCAGTTATTTTGGCACGCGTGTATTTTTTCGTACCAAGCCCCAATTTTCTCATTAACTTTTTAGTCTTATAAAAAGTTGGCTCAAACTTGTTATCAGTAGGCAGCATTCCATTAATCAATCCAGCAATCCGATCATACGCAACTCCGCTGATATTACAATCGGCCTTGATGTTTAAGAGCTGTGTCATTGCTGAAAACCTAGTGTATTTAGGACAATTCTCATACAAAGGTTCATCGGCAGCTTTCAACATCTCGTAAAATTCTGCAGCTTCTTTATTCGGTAATTCAATCTCTACCGCAGCCCCTACTTCTGTGATATCAACCGCTGTAGTATCTGGTGGGACTGATGTCTGAAGAACTGGCCGATCAACATTATCATTCAGGCGGAATTGACCCCCAAGACTATCAAGTATCATAGTTCTATAGGGATTACATTGACCGGATGAAGAAGCACCAGCAGAGGAAGATTCACCATATGTCTGAACGACAGGATTGCTCGACGTCCCGACTTCGCGTGACTCCCAGTGACAAGTCCATAGAAAATATCTTGGTGCAAATCCTTTGCTATATAGATGCAGAGTGACAGTCTCCCGATCCAAAAATCGTCCATTTGAACAAATGCGGCACGAACATCGGATTTGATCACCCATGCTAACGAAATTCTGATTCGAATAGGCGAAATTTAGGAAGTACGTTACGCCTAATCGAAACTCATTCGTTAAAGCTCCACGATCAAGACGTCGGTACATCCAACTTCGATCAGCCGACATGATTCTGTCAATCAATGACAATTTCTTTGGTTAATGTCTTTAGGTGAGATTGTCCTATTCCATTCGGGATTTATGTTATTCGTACTGCACTTACGTTTTTATTTTAACTGTTAACTAATTATTCTAAATTTCGACAGCATCTCCCTACAGTTCTCCGAATACGCATATCATCTGGGCGCGTATCGGAGAACAAGAGAGATGTTGCCGAAATTTAGAATAATTAGTTAACAGTTAAAATAAAAATGTAAGTGCAGTACAAATAACTATATTCCCAAATTGTCCAATCAGGGACAATTCAAGAATTGTACGTCGTATAAAAGATCATCTACTTCTTTTACACGAACATACAATTCCCGAACGGATCTAAGGTTTTGCTAAATCATATCTGATCGTCGATGCGTACGTGAAACATATCAACTCGTCGGAGGATGATTATTTTCTAAATGTTTCGAGACAGTTCGAGTCCATATTGGACGATTTCGGCGCGCGTCCGAAGTGGACGATTCCGACGCGAGTCCGAAGTGGACGATTCCGGCGCGAGTCCGAATTGGACGATTCCGGCGCGCGTCCGAAGTGGACGATTCCGGCGCGAGTCCGAATTGGACGATACCGGCGCGCGTCCGAAGTGGACGATTCCGGCGCGCGTCCGAAATTAATCTAAACCCTAATAATTAATCTAACAAATTAAACAATTAATCTAAACAATTAATTAACAATTATAAAATAATTAATTAATAATTATAAAATAATATAAACTATATATATAAATTATAAATTCCGGCGCCGGAGTCCACCCTCCGGCGCCGGCGTACAGTGGCCGGACACACTGTCCGGCCACTGCAGAAGGTCCGACGGCGGCCATCGGCCAACCGCCGCCGGCCGAAACCCTCGAAATAGGGTTTCGGTCGGGTGATTCCCGCCGGCCGCAGGGAAGAGACATACCTGAACAAGTCGGCAGCAGCGGTCGGCGTCGTCGGCAGCAGCGGTCGGCGTCGTCGGCAGCAGCTGCAGCGGCGGCGAGTGGCGTCGGCAGCAGCGGCGGCGGCAGCAGCGGGAGGAAGAAGGGTCGGGCGCGAGAGCGTGCCCTATATAAACTTATCAGCAACGGCTGACTCGACCGTTAGAAAGCCGTTGCTGATAAGTTATCATCAGCAACGGCTCACTTATCCGTTAGCAAGCCGTTGCTGAAAATTAAAAAATCAGCAACGGCTCGCCTTTCCGTCCGAAAGCCGTTGCTGATAATTAAAATAATCAGCAACGGCTCGGTTTTCCGTTAGAACGCCGTTGCAGATACAGATTTCTGCAACGGCTCGGGCGGCCGTAAGAATGCCATTGCAAATAGCAATGGCTTGAGCGGCCGTCGCTGATAGCCGTTGCTGAAGACGAAGTTTCTAGTAGTGGTCGGGTACCTCATCCCAACCACCAGTCTCAGTTCTTCAAACAAAACAACAACCCATAATTTCCAAATTAGATCCCAGAGGAGATGTCCAAGAGCGGCCCCAGCCTGCCGATGATATGGAACATGTACAAGTCGAGGCCTCCCCCTAACATATAACTTACATGGGAGCTCACCCCCCTGCCGAACTCAAAGCTTAACTCGACACTCTACTCAAAGACAACATTGACCTCTTTGCATGGACGCTAGTCGAGATGCCAAGAATAGACCCTTGAGTCATCTGCCACAGGCTCGCTAACGACCCATTGGTCAGCACAGAAAAAAAGAAAGCTTGGGGCTGAATGCCAACAATCAACTTTCGAAGAAACTGAAAAGTTATTGAAAGCATGTTTTATTAGTAAAATCAAATTCACCACATGACTTGTAAATATTGTGATGGTAAAAAAACACTCAGGGAAATGACGGATGTGCGTCGACTTTACCGACCTCAACAAGGCATGCCCGAAAGATTCCTACCCACTGCCAAGAATAGACAAGTTCATCGACGACTCCTCAGGATACTAGTACATGACATTCATGGATGCTTAATCAGGCTACAATCAAATCCGAATGCATCAGGAAGATGATGAGAAAACAACCTTCATTGCCGAGCATTCCAATTTCTACTACAAGGTAATGTCCTTTGGGCTCAAGAATGTAGGGGGCATGTACCAATGCCTGGTGAACAAGATCTTCGAACAACAGATCGACCGAAATATGGAGGTGTATGTGGACGACATGGTCGCAAAGACACCGGCCACCCGAGACCACTACAGCAATCTCATCGAGATCTTCAACTAACTGCACTACAATATGAGACTAAACCTAGAGAGGTGTGCCTTCGGAGTCCACTGCGGCGAATTCCTATATGAGGGGCATAAGGGGTAAGAGGAGGGTTGAATGGGGTGGAAGGAAGATGACAGTGAATAACTCGATGTCGTGCGACAAGTGCTGCTTGACAGCAGAACAAGCAAGAGAGTGCGAGAGAGAAAATGAAATAGTAGAGAGGAAAAAGTGGACGATTAATGATTTAGAGTTAAAATTTGATATCACTAACGGCTCTGCGATGATGCATAGTCGTTGCATAACCGTCGCTACGTCATCTCATATAACATAATGCGATGGTAATTTTCTACTGTCGCAACACTATCGCATCAACAACGGCCAACCCTTCGTCACAGATAACTCGTCGCTGATGATATGATTTCTAGTTGTGAACTTAATTGCCTCGACAAATCAATTGATCAACAATCAATTTGTCCAACCAGACCAGCCATGAGCTCAACCAATTTGGCTAAATTTACAAGATTAGTACTCATGGATACTTACATTATTTTTCTATAATAGTTTAAGCATTTGCCAAAATCAATAACCCTAATATATAAACTTAACAGCCTAACACCAACCATAATCATGGCTACTTAAACACAGTGTTTATGTATATGTCCACAATGAAATTTCTCCCAGTTGAGGACAGCCATTCTAAACAAAAAAATCTTTAGTTGTCAACTTGCTAATGGACATTAATTAAGTAGATGGGATTTTGTCCAAAGGTGGGTGAAGCTAAAATATACAAGTCCTCAAATAAGATGATATAACTGAAATATATGTACAAAGTGAACATGCATGATGACCAAATGGAAGCATTGGAGGACACTAATGCAAGTATCATCTCCAAAAGATGGAATTAGTTTATCTACCAAATTACTTGTTCACAAGAAAAGAAATGGCCTTTTTTGCTGCAATATTTTTAGAAGTACATTAATTATGCAAAAAAAAGAAACAGTATGGTTGAGTGATCCTGATCTAACTTTAAGCAATCCAATCTAAGCAATATTCAATTCACTTATTTTCCATTGAACTAATTAACTCTACCCTGAAAGAATTGGAACAAGCAAAAATTCATCAAATAATTATTTTTTTGACCTAGTTGGTCTCTGAAAACAATGCAAAAAGTAGTATTTATTCACAAAATTTAATTTTTTGTGAATAAATTACTCTCTAACACTTGTACCAAATTAATGTCCAAATATTATAATATTATCTTTTTTTCATTGTATGGTTTATCTTTTTTGTTGACAAATTCAACCAAGAATAATTAAAAAACAAATAAATTATTTATGGGCCTTTTTGTCTTTTTGGTGAAAATTTTCATAACTGTATATTGAGCATTGGTTTGATAGCTTCCATTTGGTCTTATGTGTTTGACTGCATCCAAAGGCTTAGTTGGTAAATAAATATAAACATGTAATGGTAGATGAGTAGATGGCCTATTCAAGAATAAAATAATAGTAATTCTTATTTATGTCCCTAGTAAATTAACTTTGATGATATTAATTATTATGTGAAGGAACATTAATATTATGATTAGTATTACCAATTCAAAGACGTTTCTTTAATTAGATAGTACTTAGTTGGATGAAATAGATGAGAAATTAAATAATACTCCTTATGCCTCTACTCATTCTCTTGTTTGGTTGTAATTTATAGACAATGAATAGGTGGACCATAAAAAATATTATTACTCATGCATGGAGAATACTATTCCTTACCTCAACCCAAGGAATAGTATTTCATATTTATTCATTATGATATTTTTCTATATTGTCCTTCAATATTTATAATATTACATAAGAATATAAAAACTAAATTATTAAATTAATTTTAATAATTTCATATTTGAAATAGATAATTATTATTTTATTATATTTAATAATTATTTTTTGAATATTTAATTTTTATGAAAATAAAATAAAAAATAGTTTTTTATTATTTTAAATGAATAAATTATTTTACATTAATCTATATTTTTATTATGTTGTTATTAATTAAAATAAATTATAATATAATTTATTAAATTTTTAGAAAAACATTTTGGTTATTTTCTTATATTGTCATTCAATATTTATAATAATAATATAAAAAGTAAATTGTTAAATTAATTTAATAATTACATATCTTAAATAAATAATCATAATAATTTTTATTAAATAATATTTTAATAATTATTTTTTGAAGATTTAATTATTTTTTATGAAAATAAAATATATAATATTATTTTTTTATTTTAAATTAATAAATTATTTTACATTTATTATGTTGTTATTAATTAAGAATAAATTATAATATAATTTATTATATTTTTAGAAGAATATTTTAGTTATTTTCTTTTTAATTCATTGTCTATCTTTACGTTAAGTAAATAAAGTAAATATATTCAATTTTATTAAGAAAAATATTTTGATTATTTGACTTTTTATTTCTTATCTATTTTTTATGCTAATCAAATAAATTAATTTTATTCTTGACCTATTTACAATATCAACCAAACAAGATAATATTATTCCTTGTCTATTTCAGTACTCATCTATTTTATTTCTTATCTATTCTTTATGAATTCACCCATCCAACCAAACGCACCATTAGTGTTAGCATAATTCATATTTTTAAAGACTAATCCTTCTGAATATAAATAGGAAAAATTAATTAAAAGATTATAGATTAGTTCTTATTTTACAAAAAATAAAATAATTACTATTTTATTGATTTTAAGATAAGCAGAACCTTTGAGGTCTTTAACAAAGATGGAGGTCGATTTGGCACAAATAACAAAATTAAATATCGAATTATTACATGCTTGTTTGAATTCACTGATGTCCCCAAAAGTACTATGAATTTGTTAGTGAGTTGGCAAATTCTCGTTGATTATCTCCGCCAAGAACTTCAAGTCAGATTCGAGGATAACATTGTTATATTCATTCTTCTGCACCACAAACGATAAACTATAGCATTAATATTAATTAATTAATTTTATATCTAATTAAAAAAATTATCAATAACTTAATTAAATCTTATAAATATGTTACAATCATATCAACAAACAATAATTTTGTAAACTAACTACAAATAAAATATGTGAATTAATTTCTTCTTCTAAGATCATATTAATTTTTATGAATTATTTCATATGAATTAATTTATTATTTAATTAAAAATCAAATTACTACTAAAATTGTTCAAGAAAAATCAATATTATTTTGTATAATCAAATAAATATTCACTAGTTTCAACCAACCAAAACTGATATTGTTTTCATTAATCAAACACGTTTTCAAAAAACTGAAAACTATAAACCAAAACTAAGTTTTCGGAATCAAGTTTTCAATTTCACTAAAATCAAATTAGAAAATAGTTTTTGCTAACCAAACATCACCTAAGTACGTGT
The DNA here is from genome assembly GCA_034359265.1 of Canna indica. Lineage (NCBI taxonomy): Eukaryota > Viridiplantae > Streptophyta > Magnoliopsida > Zingiberales > Cannaceae > Canna > Canna indica. The sequence continues at coordinate 54,916,404 of CP136896.1, forward strand.
ACATAATCTAGGTTCTACAACCATACACATGATAATATGCAATGACCGAAACTCCCTACAACTCGACTACAACACATACATGTCACGAGACTCGTCGCCCGAGCTTGCAACCCCTAGTCGCGCTGCATGGTATGTCTGTACCTCTACTAGTAAGGATTTTCAAAAGAAACATGAAGAAAGTGGTGAGTTCTAATGAACTCAGTGAGTGGCTCGCACCGAGCCCTCGCTAAACAAAATCATATTAATTAAATAATGTAAAATTGCCCCTAGCGAACCATCCTATGATAGATATATATATATATCCAAGTAAACCATAAAAAACATTAACGCAATGTCCATGCACACCTCTCGTGCACGCTCACGCACGCACCCACACCGGCCAATCTCGGCCAATACAATATTCATAAATCATGCAATAATAAATACACAAGCACACAAGCCGGGGATGATGTTAGTAAAAGCCCTCTAACTCATACCCATTACACCATCGGGTAGGGTGCTAGGAAGGCCCTCTAGTGCTGCTGCCCTCTCTTGTTGGGAAGGCCCTCCGACATGTCTAAACGCTAGGAAAGCCCTCCAGCAAGTCTCCACCAGGTAGGGTGCTAGGAAGGCCCTCTAGCACATACTCATCCATGGGACAGACAACCTAGGAAGGCCCTCTAGAGTTGCTGCCCTCTCTTGTCGGGAAAGCCCTCCGACATGTATCAACGCTAGGAAAGCCCTCTAATGAGTCTCTACCATTAGGAATACCCTCTAACGACATCATAGGCACACGCCATTTTTGGTGCAACAACATTGAAAAAAATATAAATTTTACCATATCGTGTACAAGTCACAACATCTAAGTGAGTATGCAATTATCACCCGAATTCATATAATTCCAACACTATATGGGTACCTCAAGATGTAAAAACCAGCACACATTAAATACTCAAAAACAAAGATTTTGAGCATACAACACAACCATTTCGTCCAACGCACTTTCAACCACCATCATAGCTTAATTCGACTATTACCTCGAGTAAGTTCAGCAAATAATTTAGCCATCCATGCATCAATAGAATGCATGTCCGGTTGACTTATTCAAGTACCGAAATCAATATAAGTCTACACACATAATCTGAAATATGAAAGCAGGTAGTAATTCAGTGTATATTAAATCTACCATAACGGCAAGATACGAGCATCAAAACAATTTCATTGCTCAAGTGAAAACTAGGCAAGCACCTAACACTTAGCCAAATTCCTCTACTGCTTAAAAATTAATCGTTCTACTTTTGCTACATCTACCAAACCATTGGTTTTAAATGAAATGACTATAAAACTCACATAATATCAAGTATGAATATCATACAACCTAACCACAAAATTTCATATCATTTCGACGACTGATCGACCACGAAACGGCGTGTCGAACTGGCTATCTTGAAAATTTTCAATTTAAGTTGTTGTCTTAGAAAATTCATAACTAAATCAATTTTTATTCTTTTTCCTTCAAACTAGATTTGGTTGTTCACATACCCCCACTATGACTTCCCAAAATTTTACTACCATTGGACAAGGTTTCATTCCCTGAATATTGTATCAAATTTTTAACTTGTTACAATTTCTGTTATATGCATAAATAGACAGTTTTAGATAGCCTTCAAAATAAATTTATAAACCCAGTCTACTCAACTCAAAATTTGCTGAAATTTGGTGTGGAAGCTACTCTAGCATCCTACAATCTTACCCCAAGAGTTTGCACTAAAAGGATGACTTCTCAGTCTCTGAACTAAGTGTCCATTTTGCATAAAAATATAATTCCGGACAATTTTCTGCACTTCAAATCTACCTCCTCTCGACCACCAAACAAACACAACCAAAATACTATTTTATCTTGTTTTAAAACCAATCTTAGCAAACATCATTCACACCATAACAACGGTAAATAAATTAGAAATTACAGCAATTACAACTAGCATCTCATAGCGAACCTTAATTTATACGTGAACTCTTAAGGAATGGTCTCACTTTACACCCAACCTTTAAAACGTGCAATAACACACCAAAATCAAAAATAAATTAGATTAATTCTCATATACAAGCCGCCGGTCATCCCTAGAGTGTTAGGGACTACTCAAAGATGCTCCCAACCGGTCCCTACTGACAAGGGATCGTTTCAACTATGAATAATACCCATACAAATAAAGTTTAGCGTTTCAAAGCATGATATAAACCAAATTCCAGTATCTAACACCTTGGAAAGCCGTCGGCCCCTAGTTTGTAGAGCTTCCCTATGTAAACCCTATAAATCAAGGACCAATCCTCTTAAAAAATATTCGATAATGGGTAGAAATCAATTTACAGCCATAGGGAAAAACATTTCAAGGGCAACCATCCTCTTTCTCTACAAGCCGCTCACCCTAATTTTAGAGGACCACCCTTCCATAGGGCTGCCATCAACCAATCCCTTAAACAAACATCAAGTTTACTTCTTCAAAATACCGAAATCAAGAATTATCATCTAATTAAACACAAGGAATCAAAAAATTCAAAAATCATACTTTCCTTGCAAGGTTCGGCCATAGCATGAATACTCTCATATAATGGACTAGGCAAAGGATCCACTCACCAGAAGAAGGGGAAAACAATGTAGAAGAAGACCCTAAAGTTTCGCGACGATCGGCTTCGGCAATCTCGAGAACTCCGGCCAACAAACTTGTGCCCTCTCCTTCTCTCGCATGGGGTATGCGTGCGGCTCCTGTTTGGAGCCGTACGACATCCCAAGTATAATTTTTCAAAATTACAATTCTGTCTCTCCTAACTTAAGTGAACCAAAACTCGATCTATACTCGTCTGAATCATGTTCCGTTCGAACCTACGGACTCGGCTCGAACCCAACCTTCCATCACGACTTAAATAAAATAATTTTCCTCGCGCATAAAGGTCATATCACTAATCGCGTCCTCCGACGATTTCTCGATCCGCTCCGATGCGCATCCCAACTTTCTCACTGAAGCCAAAATAAATTAATTAATTTTTAATTTTTAATTTTTCATGAGTATTACAATAGACATGTTGGTCACATGGCTTCGTGGCTAAATCAACATCCAAATGGCATGAAACTTAAGTGATGATTAATTAATATGATATGCAGACATACTAGATGTGTAATTCATGTAGAGAATTAATCGAGAATTAAAGGATTTGCATGCGCAAAAAAAGGTTATCTAAATATGTTTTTAAACTCCAAAATTTTGACTAAATATTGGGGAATTCTGTTTTAACCCCTATTTAAGGGTTGTCTTCATATGATATTTATGCACATTATATCATGGTCTTGAACATATATTTTTGTGTTTGAGATGAGTAGCTGGCTTTATGTTGTGTAGCATCATGTGTTATATGAATTTATTTGCATATTATATTAATCTGCTCCACACTTTATGTGAATGATGTTACGTGACTCCATCCAGTGACGGGGTGAGTTATCCCGAAGAGACGGCTCTGGAGGCTCATCCGGTGACGGGGGATGCCCTGAAGAAACAACACTGGGTTGATATATGATTTCGATCGGTGACAGGATATGCCCCAAAGAGATGGCTCTGAAAACCCATCCAGTGATGGGGGATGCCCCGAAGAGACGTTGTTGGGTATTGATTTTGACTAGTGACGGAGAGTGCCCCGAAGAAACGACTTTGAAGCCCATCTAGTGACGAGAAATACTCCGAAGAGACAGACTGGGCAAGGTGGTACGTCGGGAGACCACACTGACTACCTACCTTATTTGGATGGTTGGAATTTTTTTTTTATACTTAAAATGTCGCACTTTCATATATAATTTATTTATAAATTGGGTCTTTTAAAGTAATTTCCCCATGTAATTGATCTCATTGAATCATTTAAAAAAAAATTATCTCTTGTTTTACGTGTGTTCTTCTTCTCTCTCCTTATTCTCACTTATAATTCATTTATATACAAATTAGGGTTAATTGACATATCTAGTCCAAACTATGATTTTTTTTACGAATCTAGCTCGTTCTTTAATTCGTACCAATTATATCCTGAACTATCGAATTGATATTAATTCTAGTCCGACGTTAGATGTCCGTCAATTAATACCATTATTATGTGCTGACATGGCATCTCAGTCAACATATTAAAAAATATTTTTTTATTAATGACTTTGCCACGTCAGCATTTAGTTATCTATTTTTTAAAATAAAAAAAATTATTTGTAATTTATCCTCATATTATTTTTCAAAAACATCCTAACCAAATCTTACCCTAATCCCTAATCTAACCAGGTCTCCGCCGGCCCCTTGGCCCTCCGCATGCTGACCCCTGGTGCTCCTCCAGCGCCCTCCTCGGCGATGGCGTCCTCCTACAGACCGACGGTTTCCGCTCCGACGTACCATCGGTCGTCCGCTAGCGCCGCCGCCGACAGGACCCATACGCAGCGGTCATCGGAGCAGGGGGTGAAATAGTTGATCTTGCGGGAGCTGGAGCGGAAATGAAGAGCCGCCATCTGACTGAGAAGGAGTGCTCCATCTGATGCCTTGAGGAGGGAGAGGAAGGATAATTGGATCTGATCTTCGATGGCGGAGGCGACCGGGACGAAGACGAACAAACAGGATAAGAAGGGGAAGAAGGGCGGCAGAAAAGGCAGAAGGCTCCTCCTTGATCGTTTCGAGGTAGGGAAGCTCCTCGGCGTCGGCACCTTTGCCAAGGTCTACGTCGCCCGCAACGTTCAAAACCTGGTGTTGGTGTCCACGCCGGAGCTCGCCCGCGAGGTCCTCCACGTGCAGGGCGTCGAGTTCGGCTCGCGCACCCGCAATGTGGTGCTCGACATCTTCACCGACAAGGGCCAGGACATGGTGTTCACCGTCTACGGTGACCACTGGCGCAAGATGCGGCCGATCATGACAGTGCCCTTCTTCACCAACAAGGTGGTGCAGCAGAACCAGGAGGGGTGGGAGGAGGAGGCGCAGCTGGTGGTGGAGGAGCTGAAGAGGAACCCCAAGGTGGCCACCGAGGGGATGATCATCCGGCAGCGGCTGCAGCTCATGATGTACAACAACATGTACCGCATCATGTTTGACAAAAGGTGAAGGCCATCAACTTTGAGCGCAGCCGACTGTCGCAGAGCTTCGAATACAACTATGGCGAATTCATCCTTGTCTTGAGGCCATTCTTGAGGAAGTACCTTAACAAGCGCAAGGAGGTCAAGGACCGCAGGCTGCACCTCTTCTACGAGCACTTCGTTGTGAGAGGAAGTCAGTAATTTGCTGAGTCAAATAGTTTCTTCTTCTTCTTCTTAGATTTAAGAATTGGCAAGATTATTTATTTTTAATTTAATGGTTAACAACAGGAAGATGATGGAGGAGAAGGGATAAAAAATGGAGCTCAAGTACGACATCAAAAATGGAATATGATGGTATTTTTCCACTTCATATTTCCCTCGATTGAGTTGATTGAGCCGGCTGGTTTAATCGGAACCTCCGAACCGGTAACCTGGCTTCAAGACCTTCTCCTTTGATCATAAACACACATGCACACTACAACACATCGTTGGAATTCTGACGGCAGTGAATTCGTCGAAAACGCATGTCAAATAACTTCCGCTTAAATTTAAATATTGACGTCTATGCAGGCGTCAATATTTACATTTCGACGACGCGTACGGTCGAAACGAGACGTCAGTATTCAAAACGAGTCGTTATGCTTAGCATATTGACGCCTCCACAGACGTCAATATAGCGTTTTCTTGTTTTTTTTAAATAAATTTTACTCGTAATAAATAATTAATATATTAATTAGCTAATTAATTTAAAATTAATTAAATTAGCATCAAAATTCATAATTTTATTTAATTAGAACAGTAATACAAAATTGGATTAAAACAATACTTTGTAATTTTATTTACAAATAAAATTAAATAATTTAATCTTCATCGTCCATTTCCTCCTGCTCCTCCTCGTCTTCTTGTTCTTCCTCGTCGTCTTCTCTATACGGATCAACATCTCTATCTATACATTTATATCAATTATAAGCATATAAATTTAAATATTATTAATTAAAATATTCAGTATGACAATATATAAATTACTTACAGTTTAAAATGGATCTTTACTTGTACCTTCTCCGAGATTAGCCGGCGGTATTTCATGAGGAAGACTTTCAGGAACATATAATCGATCCTGTTAAAAAACATATTTAATTAATTACAATGCTAAAAATATCAACTACAAATAAATTAAATAAATACATACATAATCAATTGGCGAGGAAAACATATTAGCTTGATTAATAATTGGATTTAGTCCCTGTGACGATGAATTATTAAATTGTTGTTGAAACCACATCTGCTCCATTCTGTTCAGTCTTTGCTGAACCTCCCTCATCTCAGCATCATGTTTTTGCTGCATTTCTTTCATTGCAGCCTTTTGTTGCCGTCGAAGCTCGTCATATGTTGCATCGTGGGAAGATGCAACAAAAGATTATCGATGATGTTCATAAAATTGACTTGGTGTGACTCCAATCCCTTGTAGGCGAACTCGAGAATGATGTTCGGGACCAAATATTTCCCGATATATTTGGTTCTCGAGTTGAACTCGCTCTGTTGTTGGATTAGTCTCAAGTCGTTCATTAAGTGTTTGTTCGGCGGTGGCCTACATTTCAAAAAATAGATTATAAATTTTAAAAATATTAATTTAATTCATTCGTAGATGTGTTATACCATAAATTGAGCAGCTTCTTCGCGTACATATCATCGTCCACTTCTACGAAGATGTGTTGTTCTATACACTTCAAGCTCACTGGGCTCTCTATCATGTGCACGCCGCTTCACACAATATAAATAAAAATTAATTATTTAAAAGATATTAAAAATAAAAACAAATAAATTATAAATTATTTACTAAACTACTTACAAAATCAGCACATCTTTGAATGTAAGGGGTCGCACCGCTAGTATGTATGCAATCTTGAGTTGCACTTCTTGCCCTTCGACCCCGTTCAGATGCAGCCTGTCATATTTAATTATAATTATAAAATAAATATTGCAAGTATCAAAATATAAATTCTTACCTGACTAGCCGAAGAATGTCAATAGTCGACCATTCTTATCCATAATTCTCTACTAACATTTCGTGGTCGACGTGTAAGATTTTCCTCTTTTGACTCTTCAATTTTAAAATATTTTTTTTTAATATAAGTTTATAATTTTTAAATTTTCTGTCGAAGGCTACCATAGTAGTGTGAAAAATACGATCTCTGTTCTGAGTAGGGATCAAAAAATATCTCTGCATTTATAAATGATATTAGTTTGACCCCAAAATATATATTTAATATATAATTTCACACAACTAAATAATGCAATCTAACATAAATTCATAACATATCAATAATTGCTCCCATAATCCATTCTTATATATGGAAGAAATTTGATTCCAAGGGTCAGGCGTCAATGGTAAGAATGTAGAATCACGCACTAGTAACCCCATAAAACGTGAGTATAATCTATGGCCGCCATCATGACTTTGACCCCAATCAGAAAAATTGACCATAATTAACTGGTCGGGATTAAGTGTATACACAGAAGAAGCTGTAAAATGTGGAGACCCTTCATGTTGCATTTGTGTTGTAGTATCTGTTTTTAAATTACATCAGAAAACATTAATATAAATTTGATTAAATAAATAATATTCACATGTATGATGATATAAAAACTAACTCCAAATGTAGAAAGGTCTATGAATTCGTCCTTGTGACGACCCATGACGATCACTCTCGGGGCTAAGCTCACCCTCCTCGCGGGTCTCAGCATCTGAATCAATTATTCTTGATCTTGACATCCTGTATAATAACATAATATTATATATTGATAAATACATAAAGATTAACAAATTATATAAATAATATTGATAAATAATAAGTCATTTACCGATATCATATAAATCTCTAGGATATACATTTATGACATGCGACCACTCATTATTCTTCGGATCTGACTTGTAAAATACTTGTTTTGCTTGTGATGAAAACACATACGGGTCATCTTTTAAAAATGCACCGGTATGAAATAATCGAGAAAGATTAACTAATGTGAATCCATTCTCATCCACTCGTAAACCTCGTGAATTTCTTATATCAACCCATTCAACACGAAAAAGAACTACCTTGAATACCCCACGATAGTCCAATTCAATTACATCTGTTATGACATGCGCAGCTTTGGAGACGACGCTGTGGTCGATCGAGTGGGGCATCGCGGAGCTAGTGAACAACCCAGTCATCCAACGCAAGCTTCGGGTGGAGCTGGACGCCGTCCTTGGCCGCGACCAGCTGGCAGAGCCAGACCTCCAAAGACTCCCCTACCTGAACGCCGTCGTGAAGGAGACCCTCCGCTACCGCATGGCGATCCCCCTCCTCGTCCCCCACATGAACGTCCACGACGCCAACCTCGCTGGCTTTGACATCCCCACATGAATGTCTGGTGGTTGCCCAACAACCCCGCCGACAGGAAGAACCCCGAGGAGTTCCACCCGGAGCGGTTCCTCGAGGAGGAGGCCAAGATGGAGGCCAACGGCAACGACTTCCGCTTCCCCCCCTTCGACGTCGGAGCGGAAACCGCCGGTCTGCAGGAGGACGCCGTCGCTGACGAAGGCGCCGGAGGAGCACCAGGGGTCGGCGTGCGAAGGGCCGAGGGGCCGACGGAGACTTGGTTGAACATGATGACGATGTTGAGGAGCGTGAGCGCCATGAGTATAGCCACGACATTTTACTCGGGTATTAGATTAGGGATTAGGGCAGGATTTGATTAGATTTTTTAAAAAAATAATATTTTAATAAATTACGTGGCAATTGAGGATAAGTTATAAATAATTTTTTATTTTAAAAAATAGATAACTAAACGCCGACATGGCAAAGTGATTAATAAAAAATATTTTTTAATATGTTGAGTTAGATGTCATATCAATACCTAACGGTGGCATTAACGGACATCTGACGTCGGACTAGAATTAATATTAATCTGATAGTTCGGGATGTAATTGATATAAATTAAAGATCGAGTTAAATTTGTAAAAAGTATCATAATTTGAGATAGATACATCAATTAATCTTGCAAATTACAGAGACTACCTAATATCCCATCCTAATTAATGCTAACTATTAATGTCTAACCTAAAATAATTGGAATTCTATTTTTTTCCAAATCTTATTTTTTTTTATTTTTCATAAATTATCATTATCCTTCTCGTTATTATTCAAGTAAAACTTTAAAAAGTAACAGGGGAGCCGTGCCAGTGTGAGCTATTCTAGATGTTGAGCTTGGACCTTTAAGTGTTTTACTTAGCGGTGAGTTCGAGTCAGGACGGACCGAGATTTGGTATGTCTCGACCTCATCTCGATTTTGAGTCAGAACGTAAATATGCATTTCGGTTCCGGTCCCAGATATGAAGCATCTTGATTTTGTCCGGTCCCAAATTTTTTATGACGGGACTATGACGTCTCGAATATGCTAATATTGTTTTCCCTACAAAATAAAAATAACATCTATATTAAAAAATTAATAATGTATTAGATTTCGGTGTCCCAAAAATTAATATTACTTATATTATAAATCGGACCGGGACGGGACAATCCTAATTTTTTATACCGTCCTAGTCTCGTCCCGATTTTTAATCGGGGCAAACATATTTGTCCCGGTCCCGTCTCGATTTTGAACTGGGACGGGATTTTTCCCAAATTTTCGAGTCGGGCTGAACCGGGACATCCCGACCATGCTCACCCCTAGTTTTACTGGTGCAATTATTTTTGTCTACTTAAATAAAGTTGCTTCTCTTTTGTGAATAAAAAAAAAAAGTAAGAATAAGCCGCAATATTTTTTTTAACCCGATGAAGCGATTATTTCAAATTACTATAATTTCACTTGAAGCAAAGAAGTTCTCAACGTAGTTCTTCATACCTTACATTACATACTTGACAATCTTTTATGGTATGTTTGCTTCATTAAATAGGATTGAATTGAATTGAATAATAAATGAGGAAGGATTGAATATGAAATTTTTAAATTCGGTGTACTTTGAATATAAATATCAATTTTATACTTTTTTATTCTCACAAACAACGAATATTCTATTCTTCCTTTTTCTATGAAGCAAATATTCCCTTCCAGATTTGGTTCAAGTTACTGTGAAATATGTATAGTCTATTCATCATTATTATCTCTTGGACCTGTGGACCTGATTTGGTTGGATTTAGTTCTCACCGCTAGGGGTGAGCATCGGTCGATTCGGTTAATTAACCAAACCGAACTTTTGATTAATCGAACTGAATTGAAAATTTTTTGTTAACCGTTTATCGAACCGAAAAAAATTGGTTAATTCGGTTCGGTTCAGTTAATTTATCAAATTTACCGAAAAGAAATGATGAAAAAAAATAAATAGTAAGGTTCAAACTCTATTCAATGATATAAAGATATAACACCTTAACCATAAAAGCAAATCATATTTCTGATGTAAGTATTACTATGGTAAAAAATTACCTATCTTAACCACTATGACAACCCACATCATATGTATATAAATTTATTTTATATAATATATATTAAGATTCGGTTAATTCGATAATTAACCGAACCAATCGGTTAATTTACCGAACCAAATCGAAAACCGAAAACTTAAATTTTTTTAACCATTAACCGAATTGAAAATTATTCGAAAAATTTAGTTCGGTTAATTCAGTTTTGATTCGGTCGATTAATCGATAAATTTTGCTCACCCCTACTCACCGTCAACTATTTGATTGATATAGTTCATCTATGCTCGGGAACATGCTTTTGTTAATGTGTATATATTACCCGATGAAATGTCTAAGGTTGCTCTCCAACATTCTTTATATTTCAATTGTTTCCCTACTTTTTCAGTACAAAAACAAGTGCAACTGACGAAGACTTTTATATCTTGAAAAAGAAATAAAGCATACACATTATTACTTTATTAGTTCCGATGATCAGTGCATCAGACATGGCACATACAAATTACAAAGAACATAATTAGTACTTAGTAAGAAATACCAGATTTATAATTTCATCTAAACCAACATTCTCCAACAGCATTCACAGTTTCACTACAGGTCTCGCCGTCATAGTAAATTACAAGTCAAAGCTTCAAGCTTTATCGTGGAAGTTATTAAAGATAAGCAGCGTATAAACGATATCAATCCATGATCAAAGGAAGCCTGGCCAAACTATAAACTTAAAGTTGAGTAGAAGACTGAATGCATGCAAAGTAATTTTATGAAATGAAGAATATGATCATGCAACATTCATGCATGCCAAACTATGAGACAAATTTAGAGGAGATTCATAAAAGATAATTGTCAGCAAATATTGTGCCAACAAAATTGTTCTTGACAAACAATGATCCTTAAATTCTTCAAGACTTAGCATTTGATAACTTCAGAGTTCAGACAAATGTTTTAGTGAAAATAAAATTCCACCTCATTTTCTCAACAAAATGGTTGCAATGTTCAATGAAGGACTCCACGAATGCAATTCGATTGATCATATGCAAAACAATAGCTTTAGAAGAAAACTGGAAGCAAAACAGAACAATGTCCGGTCCACTTACCAATGTCAGATAAACATTTTGTGCCTGAATTATACAAAAGTCTATTCTAGCAAAGTTCAGGAAGATCAGACCACCTCTACATGAAGTAACAGGATACAAGGTTTTGACAAGCCTATAATTATCTCACAACTAGAGCATTCTACACAGCACTTATTTTTAGCCATTACCAGCTAACAAGCTGGATGATCTTTGGTACTTCTCATGATGAATATGAAGGTTATTGAACAAAAAAACAACTTATAATTAAAGTTGACAACTGACCGAAACCTGAAAATTAAATAAGAAGATGGAGGGAAACCCAAAAGTCCAAAAACAACTGCACGTAACTTAAACCACTGCTGGTCTAATTAGCTTCGTGTGCTCTAGTTATCAACATTTTAGATTCCATGGTATTTCTCCCTCTTTGATGTGCTAGACTTGCAAAATCTTCAAGAGGCGGAATTGTAAAAAAGAAATGCAATTTTCTCTTTCAGAGAAAAGTTTGGTTCTAAGAGTGATCCATCTCATCATCAAATTTACTTGATCCTACTTGGACCATGTTCTGAGTTGCCCTCAACTCACAACCTCAACAACATCAGCTTCACCATCACTGTAGTCAGCCCAACACTTTTGCTTATCTACAGACCTTGCTGCTTCCAGAACTTTATTTTCTGGTAGAAGTTCTTCAGAAATAGTTCCTGAAGGGGTATCCTGGTCAGCATTGAGATTAGCATCTTTACCTTCTTGCTTGGATTCTTCAGCCACAGAATGCAGATTATCGTCTGTCAGTTCCTCAACAACTTCACTAATACCGTCATTTCCTACAGTACAAGCTTCATTACTTTGAGAGGCATCAGAAGGAAGTGGTGTTGGTGATTCCACCAAACTATCTGGTGACGGAGGGAAATCTTGAGGGGAGAGTGGAATACTATTTGGCGATGCTTGTGAACCATTTGGGGATACTGGATTGTTATTTGCCATCCAAGTTTGGCCAGGAACAAATTCAGCAGCATTAGGATTCATTATTCTTGGACTGAACGAATTACCATCAGGAGAAGTCAGATCACCATTCTGAAATGCCAGCTTGTTACGCTGACTACGATAACCTGAGCGATTATAACCACCAGCAATCCTTGGACCATAGGGTACCCTGGATGTAGCAGACTGGTGTGGATGCTTACGAACAGGAAGTGTTACCATTGGAGGTATATTTACAGGTGGTGGTAAAATTCCTCCATGATCTTTGAAGGTTGGCATTGCAACTGACGTAAATACTGGTATTGTTGATGGATTGAATGGAGGTGCAGCAGCAGATAATTTGCTGCTATGCTCTTTAGTTATTTCATTAGCTTCATTCTTTTCATCTTTCCTTGGCAAAGGCTCACTTTCGCATCCACTTGATACCTGTTCCTGCATCTCATCACCTACATTGCTCACTTCATCAGTGGAAGCAGAGGCATCACTTTCTTGCATGGCAATAGTTCCATCTGAAGCAGATGAACCTGATTCTGATTCCTTCTCCGTGGATTTTAATGTTTCATAAGATTCTTTCACTACAGGAGCTTCCTCTTTACCTATTATTTCTGAAGTTCTCTTGGGTTCTGATGGCATCACATCTGATTCCAGAGTGATAAAACCTTTAGGATTAGAAACAGCTTCTTTTTCCTCTATGACAGAACTTCCCACTTCTGAAGATGCTTCTGCCACGATAGAGTTTGTTTTTTCCTGGTTTTCTCCCTCCACCATAGGGGCCTTGAGTTCCACAGGAGAAGTTATGAGCTTTCTTTTATCAGGCTTCTGTACCCTTTTCTTGTCTTCAGGATCATCTGTAGTTTGTTCTCCCACAGTTGGTCCTTTAGTGGCCATTTCGTTATAAACTTCATTATCCTGGTCCTCTGAATCTCTTTCCTTTGCTACTTTATCTTCTACGATTTTCATGACAGTTCCTGGAGGAGCCAATGCTACTTCTTTGTATGATAAGGTTTTTTTGGTTGATGGACTAGTGATTGCAATTGATGGTGAAACTAGCTTGGTAGCTGCAACTGTGGAGGCAGGACTTGCAGACGCGGACTTATTGCCAAAAGACTTTTCCATGTCATTTATCACTGGAGAAGTAGCGATGCTTGATTTCTGATTGTAGCTAGAGTTCTTTACCGACTTCTTTGAAGCTGGACTTGTGGCTGCAGTAGAAATAGCATCATTTGGTGGTGTTCCTGGGGAGATGCTGGAAGAAGATCTAGTTCGATATCGTGGATTTTCTACATTGTTCAATGCATTTGTACTGATTTTCGCCAAACTCGGTCTTCTTGATAGAGATTTGCGGTTTGAGAGAGACCGCCCCTTGGGGACAGCTTCTTGCCATCCTTCTTCAGCCATGTCTTCTTCTGCAACATTGTCCTCTAGATTTGATTGGGAAACATGAATGATAGTGATATTGGGCTTCTCATCTTTAGGCTCCATGGGCTGTATGTACGAGTTGTTTTCCTTATCATTAGTTGACATCCATGGGTAATCCTGCTTTGCAATGTCAACCTTCTCATCATCCATTTCAACAGTTTCTAATTGGTTTTGACCATTTCTGCCTTTCATCTGTGAAGCGAACAAGAGAAGCATACTAAATATATATTGAGAAGAATACACGTGTAGATACTTGCTTTTAACAATACCTAATCAGTACCTTTGCACGGGCTTGCTTCTTTTGAATTTCTCTTAACTTGAGCTCTTCATCTGGGTTGATATAATCCAAAAGGTCTGAAACACTGTTTTAAATAGACACAAGCGCAATAGAAGTCAGAGAACCAGTTCCATTGCAGAGAATCATGAATTGGACAGCAAAGTCAGAAATAACTAGGTTTGCAGCTTTTGCAGAACATTTTCACACTTATTTATAAGCTGAATTTTAAAAAAGCCTAAGATATAATTAGTTCTGAAACTAATTACAATAACGCATGCAGACAATCACCAAATTCACCAGCAAACTGCAAGAATGAGGTTTATCATAACTTCTGACTAGCTCAAGTCCAACTTATTTGTTTGATATTTTTCTCCTAACTAGGATGGCTTATCATGTTGTTCCTATTAGTGCTGATTTTACCTCAGATGGCCCTTGCTGGCAATAGATGCATCAGGCTTTGGAGTACCATTTCGTGCAGCTTCCTGTTGCTCGAGAGCTTTCGACTCAAAATACTCAAGCCATGCAGCAGCATCCTGCATTATATGTTTGAAAAATTTTCTTAGTTTTCAAAATTTGAATAGAATGAGATTGTCAAACAACCAATTAAATAGTCAAAACTATAATGTGTATCTCTATAATATGCTCACCTGTGTTCTGAGATCTTCTGATCCAAGCTTTGCTTGAAGTATGCGTAGAGTAGTTTGTTCATGCTGGACACTTAGAGAATAAGCTTCCATCAAAGAGAGAGCAATTGCAATAGCATGATAACTGGCCGCAGTCTGTGAGACAAATATAAGATCAATTTCATCACCATCAAGTAGTAAGCAATTTCATGTCTAAGCATCTAGAGAATCTGAAACCCTTAATATACAAGAACATAAAAAACATCTTCTATGGCAACTATGGTTGCATACCTGTATATGATCAGCTCCAAGAAGTCTTTGGTTGCATTTCAGTGCCTCGTGCAGGTATCTAAGAGCAACATGCACATTACCTAACCCTTCTTCCATCATTGCGACATTGATGTATGTTGCAGCAGTGTTAGGATGTGAAGGGCCACAAGTCAAGTGTAGCAAGTACAATGCACGATTAACATACCTGTGAGAACCAATACACACTAGAGTTATGTTATCCCTAGTTGGAAAAAAAGGGAACATAACAAATAGCATCTATTTCATGGCACAAATTGCTGATTCATGACACATCCTATAATGAAAGTATCCACAGCATTACAATTTTATACACCCTAACTAGTAAGTTGTATTAGGTTCCTATTGAGATGAAGGACATGGACTTGAATTTTCAGTCATGTTGTTAAGGTCAGTATGTAACTTGTTCACCGGCAACTGAATTGTAACATCTGCATTAAGAATGTTTGGGAAGTGACACAACTTCATAATACTACCAGAACTAAGAGCCTGGGATACTCTTGATTATAACCTCAGTTCCATTAATGAATGTTATCAACACAAAGTAAATAAATTTAGATTCAAAAGCCCAACTTCTGGTCTTGTGCTTTATCCTTTGGGCCATTGCGAATTAAGTATTCAGGATTACTTATCAGATACTGCCAATTGCAAAAAGTATTCTCCTAAGTCCTAACTAATTATCGTAGGCAAAGGTCACAAGCTGCAAGTGCACATGGGCATGATGTCAAACCAAGAAGCCTAGGCATGCCATGAATCTAGTTGTGTCACATGTTGAACTGCAATTACTAAATTGTTAAAGGAACAAAGAAAACATGAAACAATATGCATGATGAATAAGGCGTGCTGAACAGTTTTCTCCTGAAATAGAGGAACTAGACAATGCATGAAAAATACGAGTATTGGTTTAAAAAGACAGTACTTACTTCAATGCCAGTTCTGTATGTTGAAGACGATAGTAGAAAACAGCTAGGTCACCATAGCTTTTCATTGTATCTGGATGATCAAGACCTAGTTCCCTCTCATTGATATCCAAAGCCTTCTGTTGATAGATGGTTGCCTGAGAAGAAAAAAGAGACAGCGTATGTCAACAGGAACTGTCAGGTTCTCATCCCAATATTTGCAGAAATCGCTTTTGTGAAGAAGCAACCTAGTTTAACCACATTTTCTCAACAAAAAAAAAACAAAAAAAAAAACTAGTTTAACCACTTAAAATGTGTTATCTTCTATGTGAAAGAATTTCTAGTTGTATTATTTTCAAAGCACAATAGTTCCTTTTCTCCTTGGTAGAACTCATTGTTAGCCTTGACCAATGGACCTTCATTATATGTTCCTGACAAATAATGTCATTTTACACTTTTGGATAAGGAGACAGTTGCCTGAGAAAAAAAAGAGACAGCATATGTCAACAGTAACTGTGAGGTTTTGAGTTCTCATCCCAATATTTGCAGAAATCGCTTTTGTGAAGAAGCAACCTAGTTTAACCACTTTTTCTCAAAAAAACAAAACAAAACCTAGTTTAACCGCTTAAAATGTGTTCTCTTCTATGTGAAAGAATTTCTAGTTGTATTATTTCCAAAGCACAATAGTTCATTGTTCTCCTTGGTAGAACTCATTGTTAGCCTTGACCAGTGGACCTTCACTATATGTTCCTGACAAATAATGTCACTTAATCTTTTGGATAAGGAGAGCTAAGATATGACTGTAGAATACTAAGAATGCTAACTTCTCTTACATTTAATAGGTGATGTGGATGACTAAGTAGACATAACTTATCATAACTCCAGTGGCAAAATTTCCATAACATGGAGTGGTTTCTTTCTCTCAAGTGAATTTGAGGTCATTGGTGATGTAGCATTTGTAGTTTTCCTCTTTTTTTTGTTTTCATTTTACCTATGTGTGACGTGTCCATGTGTCATGGTTGACTATGTAACTCAACCATGTGGTCAAGCCAAGCTAGCAAGCTAACGACAAAATAGTAAGACAATTGACAGATGGCTTTGATTGTTACAAATATGAAAGTTTGTATATAAATTAGTTATAAATGAAAGTTTGATATTTGTCACAAACTCCAAAGTTCAAGATATATTCAGCAAAAATGCATTGGTTAAACATGCTTGTATTTGTCTAAAGTAATTTCTAGTGGAAAGTACCTTCCCAATTTGATTAAAACAACAAAGGTTATAAATGAATTGTCTTAGAAATAATCAGTACAAACAACAACAAAGAACGCATTAGCATGGCAAATTCCATTGTAAATTTAGTCATTGGAGAAAGGGTTCTCGTTATCATGTCAACCAGCCAATGCCAACGTATATCATAGCAGCATATCATGTACTGAAAACATTTATTCATAGGCTAGTCAATCAATTTCCCTGTTCAGCATCTTCACTTTTATATCATTCCTCTTTACACAATATGACAATGCTCTATAATTCTTCTTTTCAGCCATCAGCCAACCAAAGGCTTCCAGTCATTCAAAGCTTCTAATTGACATCCTCAGAATAAATACAGAAACAGACTTGCAGAAAATATTGCTGCCAAATCTTGAATTCAGACAATAGTAAAATCGGAAAGCAAACTCAACCTTTCTAAATCTCACATTCTACACTTCAACTCTGTAATTGTTGACTTTTAACATCTATAAATCAGAAAGCAAATCCGTTCAGTTCTCAGGATGAAGATTTCTTATCAGATAACATCAATCACATAAGCCACTTTCTCAGTCAAAATCATCAAAAGCATCCCATACAGTCATACCCAAATCCTTACCAACTATAGATCTTAATGAACACTAACCATGCAGTCTTTTCTTGTAACCATGATGAATATAAATCCAGGAATAATATAATTGAAGCAGTTCCTATGCATTACAAATAAAAATTCTAAGACAATAATTGAAACTGAACTATAAATGTAGAGTAAGTAACACCATCAAATTTCTTGAACTGCTTCAAGGCATGTACCTGATTGAAATCACCAGTATGGTAGAGAACTACAGCCAAAAGGCTGTATGCACCTGCTGTCATTCTGTGGTATGGGCCACATACTGCAACTAGTTTTGCTAGTGCCTAAAATAATAATAATAATAAATGGATTAACTGAGAAGAATGACTTTGTGACCAAGAAATCATGGTAAAAAATAATGAAATTTATGATCTTGTACCTTGGTCCCATAATTAACAGCATCCTCTAGTTTTCCCTTGTCCAAGGAAGTCTTAGATGATTCCAGTAAAGTGCGTCCATCAGCTGATGAGCAAGCAACATGCTGCAGCAATACAAAGTCAATGGAGTCACCTATGAAAAATTAGCTGAAGTTAATTCCTAGAATGTAAATGCTTCCTTACTTTGTATACGGGAACCATGCTGATGATATCCGACTTCCTAAAAGGATGCGGAGTTTCAAAATCATAGTCTCTAGGAACTAGCTCAAGTCCTACCTGCAGCAGTAAAAAGCATAATTGTTTTATGACCGATTATTAAAAAACATTGATCAAAGCAAAAAATAAGTCAAACAATAGCATTAAAACAATGGTAAAGGAACACAACCTTGTGGCAAAGACCGCGTAGAATTGCATACTTCCTCAAGTCATCGCAGTCATCATCTTTCAATCTCCACCCAAATCTCTTTAATAAAAAACTTCCTAACCACTTCTGCTTGAGTTCATTGTCATCTACTAAGATAATATCTGTATTATCTGCTGGTAATGATCCAAGCAAAAGATTAAAACAACAGGCCACTGTCCCAGCCATGTTAGTCATATCACCAACTGCTGCAATAACAGCTTGAAGTATATGCTTATATGCTCGAACTATCATCTCATGCACACAAAGAGACTGCACATGAGGGAGCTTGTCTGCAAGTTCAACCTGTTCAGAATACCAACCAAATAGCAGAAAAGAAAAGGCTTTAGAAAGTTACTCTTTCACCATGCAGCAGTTTGGATTTTTTCGTAGACTAAAAAAAATCATTAACTTACCACACGTCCTAGGGAACACATCTGCAAACCCCTGGTATGCATAAAGTCTGTCAATGTTCTTCCATCAACAGGAGAAAGTTCAAGTGAACCAAAGTCTGCTACCTGAAAGAAAATTGCAGGAAAACAAATAATAAACAACCTCAGAAGGATCCAATCCACATAGAAGAAGAATTAGGCAATTTAGCTGCATACCAACTTTGGCAAGGCAACATCCTGATAATATCTCTGCGCCATCTCGATCAACTCATCTTGTGACTGACACAAAAAGCATTAAGGAGTCAAGAATATAGATTTAATGATCAAATATACAATATAGAGTCATAAAGCACATATTCGTGGAGCCAATATCTTGCAGAAATAAAGATCTTGCCTCAAGACATACAATTCAGATTACAGTTCAAACCAGCCAATTGCAGAATGAAAATGACTGCAGATAAAGGATTCTAAATGGTAGAAGAATTATGTGTTCAATGCAAGAAAATACAAGAGATTAATAAATCATGGTGGAGACAAAACCTTAGCATGGAGGCCAGTTTCAGATTCTTTGAGGCGTAGGTATGCTGCTTCAGGAAGCAATTTGTGCAATGCCATTTCCTTATCTTCCTTATATTTAGCATCATCTGTAAGATGTGCCTTGCTCAAGTCCGTTTCAGCACCAGCAGAGTTTTCCTTTCCAGAATCAGTTTTACCACCATTATCATGTATCTTCTTCTTACGCTGTTTCAGCTGACCAAATTGTTTCCCAAGGCCTTTAACTGTTGTTTCAACTATACTGTCATCACACTTCTTGGACTCAGTTTTCCCCGATGATTGGTTTTGTAAATGTTGCACCCAGCAAGCTCCTAGCTCCCATCTAATAGACATTTTACATTCTGCAGCTTCTTCTTCTAACTTCATTAGACTATCCCCTAATACTTTCCGGACCAAAGACCTGAAGGAATGCAAATCCTCGGAATCTGCAGAGTGTGACTTATGGGTTCCACAGGATGAGATGGACTTGTGTAAAAGCATCCTCAAGCTGAAAGGTATAAAGAAAAGCTTATGCTATTTTTCTCTAAATAGAAATAATAATTATTTTATAGTCAGATGGCTTAAAACTTATATTTGGCAGACTATGCTAACATAAGAGCATTGCTGCCATTCAGAAACATTTATACCAAGCTCATCCTCTCCACTAGTTACCTGTTAACATTCATAGAGTTGCTACCTCCATCAGGCTGCTCTTCAATATCAATGTCCTGTTCTGTCACAGTACTTTCTTGCAAACCAGCTTCAACTGGAACTTTGACAACAGCTGTATAACCACAATGTCTAACTACCACCACACCCAAAGTGGCAGTATCCTGCACAGTAATCATGCTTTCAGATATTATCAACCCAAGAAAGTTTAACTACGATAAGGATTAATGATAAGTTCAGAAATAAAAGTATTGGTTACATGAATAGTTGCACTCTCATCAGCAGTGATTCCTTTCAGTAAATTTTGTTGAGAAAGGTCATTGGAAGACTTTCCTGGAGTTTGAATTCCATCTAATTTAACATCCAATTTAGCACTTGCATCAGCTATGTCTTTTGTAACTGTGATTCTTAAATCCCCTACTTGCTCATCATGTAAAATTGCAGAAAAGGATCCATTTGATGCTTCATTTGAGCACTCATGCTTCATAACTAGTTGTTGAATAGCCTCAACAGCTTTAACAACAGCCACATCAACAAATAAGCTATGAACAAGGAAGGCCTTCCGATCACGGATCTGTCTCTCTTCAGGTGTTTTACAAGGCATCGCTGCAAGGATTGCAAATTCCTTCGCCCATGGCCTCTGGTCATGCTTCCCATCTCGCCCATGGCCTCCACCATTTCCACCCCAAGTTTCATCCTCCATAGGAAGAGTAGGAAATACTGACGGCAAATCTGCAGCTACTGGAGGAACTACCCAAGTGTTTGCTCTAAATCCATAAGGAAGGTTTCCAAACTGAAACAATGTAAAAGGAATTTTTTTAAAGCTCTAACCAGCCAAAACCGGCAGATGCTTTTTTGATGCTCAATTCTAGAGAAGCATCATCTTAAAAATAAAAGATAAAATAAAACCTACTAAGTTAAATAGATAACAAGATGAAAAAATGCAAATCCAGCATTATTTCTGAACTATTGACATTTCTTCTTTTCGAGAGCTTATCCTCGATGGTTTATGGAACAAGGCATCATCTAACTTATTCATTGGGCATAAGTTACATATGAAAAGGTACAATTATGTTAAAATGATACAGTACAAAAACATACACTTGTCAAATATTTGTTTTGTTGCCACATTGGACCAGAAGAAATAGAACTAGAGTATAGGAAACTTCAGTCTGAAAAGAATGGATTGTAATTTACTAATTAAATTTTCAGTTCTTCTCCATTTTGTGACAGATTTTATTACTCTGCCTTCACATAATCTAGACTATTCCAATGTTTATACCTAACGAAACCAACCAACAAACATTTCCATGACAAGTTTCAAAACCATATACAGGCTTATTTAAACATCAAGAATACAAGATAATATATCAGAGCTTTAAAGAATAACTGACTGAAATTAAAGTCAGTACAAGATGCCCACCTTATTGTGCTCAATAAAAGCTTTCATCAGGGACTTGTAGGCCTATACATACAATCAACTTTTGATCAAGATGCAAACTAGATATAATAAGAGGCAAAGGAGACACTGATAACATAGAATAGGAGCAAAAACTTTATGAATTCTCACACTATCGAAAGCCCGACTAATTTGCTGCAACAAGCCAACTAATGAATGACTTAGAAGCGCCCGTTTCCCAGCTGGGTAGAACCCATTTCGAGATGCCACCACGGTCACAAGTTTCCCGTTGCAAATCTTCACCTGCCCAGTGACAGAAACCTTCAGATCAAGTTGGCTAAAGTAGTAAAGCAGAACTTGTGTTTTGCACTACCAATTTCTACTATAGAACCTAAGTCTATACGGAAACGAAAACGCACATCAATCTGGAAGAAGTCATCCACCCTTTTGTCGTCCACGAATGGTCGCGAAGACCTCCTTATGTCTGGAACAAATTACAGAGAAGTATTTTTAATCACGATCGATATTTCATACGAGAAAACTATTCCGACGAAAACATTCCAGTACAAAAGAGTAAAAGATACCAACATTGAAGAGGTGAAGCAAGGTGGGAGAAGGAGAAGAAGTCGTAAAACTGGCCAAGCTTGGGCGGAGGGTACATGGGTTCGTCCTTGTACGCCGAGTCAGCGGAAGCGGCGGTTGGTGAATCAGCCTTCTTGCTCCCGGCCTTGGTCTTAGGGCTGGTTTCAGCAGCGTCGTCTTTGGACGCCTCGACCGCCTTTGCGGTGTCCCCCTTCCCGCCGCCTCCTGCGGGAGGGGAAGCTGCAGATCCGGCATTCCTCGCAGGGGAAGTGCCGAAGGCGGTGGTGCAGGCGACGATGTCGAGCAGGCGGCGGATCTGGGCGATGGCGAGCTCCTCCGTGTACTCCTCTAAGAACAGAGACGATATTTATTTGCTTAGAATAAATTAACTAAAAAATAACTAATTTTCTTGAATCAGTTAGTCCAATCAGAAGTTTACAAGAACCAGATGAGATTGTAAATATCATTTTTTTGTTTATTTTTAATTAATATATTAAATTATACATATTTTAAGTAAAAAAACTTTATAAATAGAAGAATTTGCGCATTAAGAAAAGCATTATAAATAATGATCATATCCTTATTGACAAAAATATCCTAATCATCTAAATACAAAAAGTTGATATATTTTGTTATTTATGATATACTTGTTTGTAGGAGTGTGCATGGATACCGAGTAGGCTCATAATCGATTGGAACCAATTTGATTGGATAGATTTCAGATAGACCTGAATTAAATTTGAGTAGGGTCCAAGACAAAAATTTAGAAACCGATTAAAATCGGTTTCGGTTCTGTGTCCAACATATCGGGTATTCGAAACCAGAACCGAAATCTGTACTCGAAATTTATACTCTGGAACTTGTTCATTTACATATTTCAAGGTACAGGTTCCAGAATAAGTTTCAATATGATACTCCGAAACTTGTACCCTGGAACCTGTATATGAACATGTTCCAACAAGGTACTCGGAACTAGGGGCGGAGCTACTATAGCAGGATGGGGGGCGGAACTACCTGCCCCCCATCCAATTTTTATTTTTTTTCTTATACATATATATCATTTGACGATTTTGCCCTCCTAAATTTTAAAAATTACCCTCATATCCTCAAATTTCATTTAATCTTTCTTTTCTTTCCCGATACGTAACCCCGCGTCTCGTCCCCTCCCCATCTCCTTGAATCCCCTGATACGTAACCCTCGACCCTCGACCATCGTCCCCTCCGCGGCTCCGCCGATCGCTCCCCAAATCCCAATCCCCATCTCCGTTGATCGACGATCGTCCCCTCCCCATCTCCTTGCCGTCCGCGACTCCGCGTCCGTCGGCACCGACTCGCCTCGCCTGAAGAGCCGGCTACCATCCGCAACTCCACGTCCGCCCACTCGCCTCGCCTGAAGAGCCAGCTGTCATCCGGCCCATCCGCGACTCCGCATCTGCCGGTGCCCACTCGCCTCGCCTGAAGAGCCGGCTACCGTCCGCGACTCCGCGTCGTGAACTCGTCTCCGCCTCTCCGACATCCCGCACTCCCGCGTCTGGTATCTCCCTAGTCGGTTGACTGTTGTCCTGTAAGGCCGTGACTCCCGTCAACGCCGTCGACCACTCGGCAGTCGGCACTCGTCCGGACTCCGGAGGTATTGACTATTGAGGATTTCACGGCAGTGGCGGAGGTAAGGATTACATTTAATTTTAATTTTAATTCATGTTTGATTAAAATTCATGTTTAAGATTCATGTTTAATTTTAATTTTAATGTCAATTAATTTTAATATCAATTGATTAATGTGATATATCCAACACCAACAGGTATATCACATTAATTTTATGTCAATTGATTCATTTTAAATTGAGTTGTAGTTTAATTTTCATGTTTCATTTAATTTCATATTTAATTTTAATTTGATTCCATATTTTACTAATTTATTTAATTGTTTGATTGTTTGATTAAATTTTATTTGATTGTTTGATTGCTTGAGTTGATTTCATTGTTTGACTGCTTGATTCTAATTAATTTTTATTTAGTACATATGGAGAATTATTTTTTTAAAAAAATTATGCCCAGAGGTGGATCATCGTCTTCGGCTAACAAAGAAGTAAATGCGAAAGTTGAAGAAGAGAATCATAGCTAAAAAAGACTGTATGGCGTTGATTTAGCAAATCTTCCAGCAGACCCAAGGTTACGTCATCCAATTAGTTATTATCATCCCAACATTCAAGATGATGTTCGAAGAGCATATTTGCAAAGAAAACCTTGTCAACCTCGTGGTCATGAGTTTCCCCAAACATTGCAAGGCAAACTTCGGAGAAAGTTTTGTGAATCTTGGTTTGATCAATATCCTAATTAGTTAGAATACAACATAAAGAAAGATGCAGCTTATTGCTTATGTTGCTATTTGTTTAAATCAGAGAGTAACAAGGATGCTTTTGTCGTAGATGGATTTAGAAATTAGAAAAAGAAGAAGAAAATAGATTCACATGTTGGTGGTCCAAATAGTTTGCACAATCAGGCTTTGAGTAAATGTGAGGCACTTTTGAATCAACGCCAACATCTCAGAACAATTATAGAGAAGCAAACAAAACAAGCTCGAAGTGACTACCGAGTTCATTTGCTTGCATCTATTGAAACTTGTCGTCTTCTTTTAAGACAAGGTTTGACATTTCGTGGTCATCATGAATCCATTGATTCAGACAACCGAGGAAATTTTTTAGAAGTCTTGAAGTTTTTAAGTGATCACAATGCAGATATTGGGAGAGTCACTCTAGATAATAGTCATGGGAATGTTAAATTGACATCTCCAGATACCCAACGTGATATTGTACGTGCTTGTGCAATTGCGACTTTTAAAGTAATTGTTCAAGAGCTTGGTGATTCATTATTCTCTATCTTAGTAGATGAAGCTCGAGATATAGCACTTAAAGAGCAAATGGCTGTTGTTATTCGATTTGTGGACAAGCTTGGACAAGTGGTGGAGAGACTCTTGGGTATTGTCCATATTGCTGACACGAGTGCTTCATCACTTAAAACAGAGATTGATGTACTATTCTCCACAAATAACCTGAGCATATCAAGATTACATGGCCAAGGCTATGATGAGGCAAGTAATATGTCAGGTAAATTTAATGGTCTCAAATCTTTGATTCTAAGTGAGAATAGTTGTGCATATTATGTTCATTGCTTTGCACATCAAATTCAATTAGCATTTGTAGCTGTGGCTAAAAATCATGATATGATTTCTGAGTTCTTTCTGTTACTCTCAATGGTTGTGAATTTTATTGGAGGCTCAGGTAAACGCTATGAAATTCTTTTAGAGTATCAATCAATGAGACTTTTAGAAGGAATTGAAAGTGATGAAATCAAGACTGGATCAGGACAGAATCAAATGTCCACTCTTAAACGAGCTAGTGATACTAGATGGAGTTCATTTTTCAGTACTGTTGTTAGCTTGATTAAGCTATTTTCTGCTGTTATTGATGTGCTTGAATTTGTTCGAGAAAATGGAAATCGAGAACAAAGATGTGAAGCATTACTTTTGTTAAAGGGACTACAATATCTTGATACCGCATTCTCTCTTCATTTGATGAAACATGTTTTAGGAATCACCCATGAGTTGTCACAGGCTTTGCAAAAAAAAGATCAAGATATTGTGAATGCAGTGCAAGCAGTGCAAATAGCCAAACAACGATTACAAAAATTTAGAGACGGTGGATGGGATAATTTATTGTAAGAGATTGCTTTGTTCTGTA
The DNA here is from genome assembly GCA_034359265.1 of Canna indica. NCBI lineage: Eukaryota > Viridiplantae > Streptophyta > Magnoliopsida > Zingiberales > Cannaceae > Canna > Canna indica. Next base: position 54,942,480 of record CP136896.1, read on the forward strand.
GCAAGATGAATATAAATGTTCCTAATATGAATGATATATATGTGAGTGTGGGACGTCCTCGACGCAATGTTGAAAGAAACACCAACTTGCATCGTTATAAAATTGAGATTTTCTATACTATCATTGATATACAGCTTCAAGAAATTAACAGTCGCTTCAATGAGGTGAACACGGAATTACTTCTATGTGTTGCATGCTTGAGTCCAATCGATGCATTCTCCTCTTTTAATAAAAGAAAATTGCTTCGTCTTGCTGAATTTTATCCTATTGAATTCTCATCAATTGAGATTGATCTTCTTGATAATCAATTGAAATCTTATATCATTGATATGACATCTCATCAATGATTTTTGAATCTTTCTGGACTGACTGATCTTGCTACACAGATGGTGAAGTATAAGAAGCATAGACTGTATTCATTGGTATATAGGCTTATCACTTTAGCCTTAATTTTACCTATTACTACTACTACAGTTGAGCGTACATTTTTTGCTATGAAGATTGTGAAGAATCGATTGCACAACAGTATGTATGGGAGATCAGTTCTTGTCTGATTATTTGATTACATTTGTTGAAAAGAATATTTTCAATGCAATAGACAATGAAACCATTATACAATGTTATCAACATATGAAAACTCGTAGAGAAGTATTGTAATTTTTTTATGTTTAAGACTTTAAGTTATATTCTATGCTTTGCATTATGTCTATAATAACTTTTATATATGATGTGATGAATTATCTTTTTGTAAAAAATACTTATTTTTTTATGTACAATATCGTTGGTAATTTGGTATTTGTTCATTTGAGAGTCTGCCCCTCTCCAATTTAATTTCTTGCTCCACTAGTGTTCGAAACCGAAATCGAAATCGAAATCTGTGATTCCAGGTTCTAACAGGGTAGGATTCGATTCCAAAACTTAAAAATTGATCCTATACATAATAATGTTCGAATATCATAAAAAATATAAGATATTCGGACCCGCTCACCCCTACTCATCCCTACTTGTTTGTAGTTTAATGTATTTTCTCTCCTAGTATGTAAACCAATCATAAAAATTAGTACTTTATTTAAATATTTAAAAGATCATTTATTTTAGCGGAAGCATTAATTATCATGTCGATACATCATTAAATGAACGGTGACGATCGATATGATTTATACATTAAATGCGGATGTGTTGTCCCACGTCACCTACTCCTACAGTCCTACAGATGTGGATGTGTCGTGCGCCCAAAAGAAATCACGTAAATACTAAAAAAGAGCAATTGAAGTTACCTTCGGTGATGCTGACGTGGCAGGGTTTGAGCGACACGATGTCCACCGTGTCCTTCAGCCGGCTTCCTCGTACCTGCCATCGAGCACAACGCTTCAACAATTTCTTCTTGCCCAGTCAGATACCCGAGAGCTCAGCGGGTCCCGCTTATAAAAATATTTTGGTAAATTATCTTGGTCAAAGCGCTCAAACGAACTTTCACCGTCCAATCCTTATCGGATGGCCAGTGTTATTACCTCGTGGGAGAGAGAAAAGTTGGTGAGGTGGCAAGTCTCAACGTGTACGGCCAGCAGCTTGCGAACGTCGAGTATCCTGTCCGTCGATATGCCCTGCAGGAGAGGGACCAAACACCCGGTTAGATCGACTGACGAGGCCAGACGACCTCATCGCGCGCGCCCGCCCGCACGAATCTCAACGCGAGTTCCGCTAATTAAAAGGCAAAAACTAATTCGCAAATAAAAATAACCGCTGACGATTTAATTTAATTATGACGTCACGAAACCTTGAGCGTGAGCTGCGTGTAATCCGGTGTCTCAACATTGATATCCAACACCGTCGGCAGAACTGCATCCAATTCCCAGACTCAAATCCTTAGATGGAGAAAAGAGAGATTGATGTGAAGAGGGAGGAAAGCAAAAGTAGGATTCACCTTTCTCTTCCTTCTTCTTCTTGTCCCCTTTAACTTTGTGAGGCTTGGCCTTCCCAGCCTTGGGCGCCATGTCTACTTCTCCTTCCTCTGCTTCCTTTCTCTTGTTCTCCTCCTTCTTCTTAAGATTACAAATCCAATGCTATTAGGTTTCTTATCCGCAGCTAGCAGCGCTCCATGTTAAGGCTCGCCGGCAATGGGAATCAGGACTCAAGAGAAGAAAAGAGAGCAAGGTACGAGCTGTACATAAAAATGGCGCAGGGGAATGTCTAGGAAAGAGTGAAAGCAAAGAGACGCAAAAGAAAAAGAGGGAGAGAGGGAGAGATGAGGAGAAACAAGGAAGAAGGATTTGGTAGGTGGAGAGGGAGAGTATACGGAAGACAGAGATGAGGAGAGCAGATAGAGGAGGATAAGGTCTTATGGTGTCCGCTCGCAGTGGAGGTTTAAGCTTGGCGTTGTGAGGGACAGGGAGAAGGGAGAGGCGAGACGGGGTTGGAGGAGGAGCTTGTGTGTGGATTTGGGGTCTCTCATTCTATGGCCAAGACTTGCTCTATCACCAAATCTCTCACTTTCAATCCATATCCTCAATCTCTGCCTTCTCGTGCCCTCCACTTTTCACCATTTTTATCCCCTCTTTTTCTCTTGACTGATTGCATACATGTAGATAACTTGTTGCTTGGAGTCTTCTGATTACTACTGGAAACAAAAGGACCAGAATGCTTAGAATGGTCTGAGAAGACCCATACCAAGTGGAATTCCTGTGTCCCTTCACCTCCTCTTCTCTTCTTGTTTCACGTGGTAATTTTGTTCTTTTACATTGATTGTAGATGGGGTTTGAATGGTGTGAAACTGTTGTGGAATGGAAATGGCATGAGAGTGTTAAGGTTATTGCCTGATTTAGTTCAGCAAAGTAATTGATAATTGAAGAGCACCTGTGTCTGCATGCAGCTATGGGTCTTTGTCAATTAGTACTTTTAATTCTAAAGCTTGCTATTAATCCATACCAATTCAAGTTCATCTGTGTCTTCAATGATTAAAGTAAGATGTCTAGAGGGAAAGTGTTGGGATTTTGCTTTCAAGTGATGGTCTCAGAATTACTAATTAAGTGAATCCAGTTTTAACTGCTGGCTTTTGCACTAGTTGTAATGTAGCCCCTCAATTTTTTAATTTGTATTTAAAAGAAAAAGAAAAGTTTAATTAATTGATTTATGAATATATGAAATTGGCCGGGTACTTGTATACTTGTTCTGGAGACTAGTGTTTACAAGAATATCAAAATTGGTGCAAATTGAGATTAAGAATTTACTCTAATTCAAATTAAATTTTAATTTATCGAGTTTTTATTAATCCAGCAACTTGATTTTGAGCTTTTTATAAACATGTTTCATTTCAGCTCGTAGACTGATGCTTCTACTTGAACTCTTAGATGGTATTAGCAAACTAAAATGGTGAGCGCTTAGGTGTCATCCATGTGGAGAAGCTTCTATCATATCAAATTTCATATTAGAGCCGCGTAAGCTAGGACCCACCATCCACTACGTGGAAGAGAGTTATTTATGATGGATCTCAACTGACGTGACATATGGAATTTGATGCGATTGGAGCTTGTGGCAAATGAGTGAGCGCTTAGGTGTCGTCCATGTGGAGAAGCTTCTGACATATCAATTTCTATATGAACATATTATTTTAAGCGTTAAAAATAATTATTAATTATTAATCTAAGACAATTCATCTTTTACCTCTTTAATTCTTATTTTTATTTTAAATTTAATTATTACTTATAGTTATTTTAAATTAAATTATATAAATATACGTGCACACTTTTATAATTATATAAATTAAATTAAATTAATATATATTACTTTGTGGTATGTTTATATATTATTATTTAAAATTATAATTTAATTTAAATATCTTACTATTGGTTTTTATTATCAAAAATATATTTTTTATAGTATGATAATAATATTGTAATTTATTAATGAAAATAGGTATAGAAATATTTAATTTTAAAATTTTAAGTTTAATTTTAATTATTATGAATATTAAATTATTATTACAAATTTAACTTAAAATTAATTTATAATTGAAGTTTAAAATAATTATTTTTCTAAAAATATAAAAAACTAGTTTTAAATTTAAATTTATATAATTTTAAATTAAAATTATGTTACAAAATGTGAAAATATAAAAAAAATCGATAGACTATTATATATATATATATAATATTAAAAATATAAAATTTAATTTCAAACTTTTTTGTAAAATGTTAATAATACAGTAACTTATTCTTGAAAAATCTAGGTATACAATTATTTAATTCTAAATTTTTTATTTAAATTATTAAGAATATTAAATAATAGATAAAATTTAATTTGCAATTTAAATTGTAGATTAATTTACAATTGAAATTTTAAATAATCATTTTTTAAAATTATAGAAATTAGTTCTAAATTTAAATTTATATTACAAAATATGAAAAACATTAGATTTTTTTAAATTCACTATTCTATTTGTATATAAACATATATTAAAATATAATATTCAATTTTAATTTTTTAAAATTTTAAAATTATAGGTTAACCGTGCAAAGCGCGGGTACTACATCTAGTATTTCAAAAAAGAAATGAATACTAAAATGTCCTTATCATCAATATACATTTAACGACGCTTATGGGGCACATGAGTGAGCGCTTAGGTGTCATCCATGTGGAGAAGCTTCAATCATATCAAATTCATATCAGAGCCACGTCAACTGGGATCCACCATCTACTATATATGTGGAAGAGAGTTATTGATGGTGGGTCTCAACTGACGTGACACATGAAATTTGACGCGATTGGAGTTTATGTGGCATATGAGTGAGCGCTTAAGTGTCGTCCATATGAAGAAGCTTCTGTCATATCAGTTTCTATGTTAGAGCCACGTTAGTTGGGATCCACCCCTATTATGTTAGTGGGGGATGGGTCCCAACTGACGCGTCACATAGAATTTGACATGGATATGAGCTTCTCCGCATGGACAACACCTAAGCGCTCACTTATGTGCCACATAAGTGTCGTTAAGTGTATATTGATGGTAAGAGCATTTTAGTACCTTTTTCTGGAACGTTAAGAGTATTTTTGAGCTAAAATTAACTGTATGGGTAAAATAGGGATAAATTAACTGTAGGAATACCTAATCTTTCATTTATAGTTAGCTTAATTGTATTCGAAATGGCAAGTCCACCCGCCAAGAGAAGGTATTGGCCATAATTTTCTATTACACCAAATGGGTCGTTAGACACGCGCCCTAATGACTAAAGATGAATTTGATTGTAGCAGATGTAGCTACTCATTTGGATCTAATTCCTACCACACATTTGAATAAATATTCAAATCGGCTAAAATTTTTATCCCCTAGTCCCTAAAAAACTGTCTCATTGTCTAGTTCAAATGAGGTCACTAATTTCCCGCTACCTCCTTTCCTGATCTCAAATATATTCATTCCTTTCTCTACTCCTAAGGTGCCTCTAGGGATGGCAATTGAAACCGGTTAACCGAACCGTAAAATTCGGTTTCGGATAGTGGATTTGCAGTTCGGTTTCGGTTTCGGTTTCGGTTTCGGTTAGTAAAATTCAAAAATCGATTTAAATCGGTTCGGTTTCGGTTATTGGGTCGCGGATAACCGGTAACCGAAATCAGTTATAAATTTCGGTTTCGGTAACCGATTATTCGCGGTCAACCGGTAACAAAAACCGTTACTAATTCATTATACATTAATAATTATATATAATAATTTATATAATATATTAATAATTCTAATACCCGAAACCATTACCCCGTTTACCCATCCTATATATTCTTTAACCCTAAAATCCTAAACTCCTAACCCTAGTTTTGGCTCTTCACTCCTCCCGCCTCCTCTTCCTCTCTCGTCCTACAGATCTTGCGACTCGCCTCCTCTCTCTCTTCCGTCCTACAAACCTCCCGAGTCGCGACGCGCATCCTCTCCCGACCCCGACGTCGACTTCCACCTACAGAGTACAGACCTCAAGTTTTCAATCTACCCCTTGATCGCTCGACGTCGACTCCTCTCTCACCACCGCCACACCCCTTTGACCGGTCGGCGCTGGCTCCTCTCTCATCGCCGCCACACCCCCTTGATCGCTGGAGGCCGAGGCAGACCTCGCGACTCGCCTCCTCTCCCGACGCCGACTTCCATCTACATACCTCAAGATTTCCTGTAACAGATCTACCCCTTGATCGCTCGACGTCGACTCCTCTCTCGCCGCCGCCACACCCCCTTGACCGGTCGACGCTGACTCCTCTCTCGCCGCCGCCACACCCCCTTGATCGCTGGTGACCGAGGCAGACCTCGCGACTTGCCTCCTCTCCCGACCAATTAATGGCGTTGACAATGTATTTTCCCTGAATAGCTAGTAATTCAATTAATTGTGGTTTTGATTTAACAAGTAGTTGAATAACAGTGTGGTTTTGAATTATTTCTTAGCAGTTAGTATCATGTAATCCATGAGCTTCTTGTGCATTTTGTTGCTTAAAATCTTGTATCAATTATAACTTGTTCAGAGCTTCTTATGTACTCTTGCTTCTTGTCCATTAGAATGATTTTTGAAATTATTATTGTAGGACTGTTGATGAAATTTTTTTACTTCAATGTATTTTTGTCAATATTGATGATCTATTAAAAACTAAATTAACCCGTTCCGGTTATCCGCGGATAACTGAATCCGAGCCGGTTTCGGTTTCGGATTTAAATTTTTGAAACCGACCGATTTCGGTTTCGGTTTAGATTAGCAGGTTTTTAATTCGGTTTCGGTTTCGATTAATCCCCAAAAATACGGTTAACCAAACCGTTGCTATTCCTAGGTGCTTCTCAACACTATTAAGAGATAGATCAATTAAGAACTAGAATGATGTTATCATCATTAGCATGCATATTGACAATTGGCCTTCATAAGGATGTGGCTGCATATATCAAAGCTCAGCAACAAATTAATTGATATAATTAATTCCTGCTAAGAACCTAATAAATCATGCATTGAAACTGACTCAATAAGGGACCATGCAAGTACTATTTTAGGATATTTATCAAAATGTGTAAAAAGCAAGCTTGCCATAATTATCTTTGAGCATACTTTACAACTATCTGAATCCACTAACTGATTATTTTAGCAATCTTACCCCAAAAATACTAGCAAATTTTAAATAGTTTCTCGTGTTTTTTCATGTTCATAAAGCTAGCTTGATCATGATTTTTTTAACAAAAATAATTATCAAGGAAGATTTACAGGCAGGCAAACTGCCAAGTCTTTATAATGATAAAGTTTCCTATTCTAATAAATTATAGCTTAGATTATACATACAGATTTTACTAAAATAGAGCTTAATTTCTGAGGATTAATTATTAAATACATCCCAACATTTATGAATTTTTCCAAATATATGCCAACATTTTATTTTTGTACCAAGTATTCTAATTTTCAATTTGTTTCACTTATATCTCACCATCAAGAATGTGCCAATTTCACCGTTTAGATGCTGACGCGGCACTGCTCACTATTGACATGGATCAATTGTGTCACCAACATCCCTAAATAAATAAAACTTTAAAAAATGTCAACATACTTAAAATTTAATGTGGTTTAAATGATTAGCTACAATATATTTTGATTTTTAAGAAATTTTCAAATTTATCTCAAACTTTTTATTTCCAATAAATAAGAGTATCGTACTCTTAATTTATTTTAATTATATCATACTATCAAGTTATCATCAATTTGACTATTAGGATGCTGAATGACACTACCGAGATAGGTCAAAAGTCCCATCAACATCAATCCCAAAATATATTTAGAAATAATCTATTTAAAATTGGTGAGAATTCGGACTCCACACATCACATCACGTCACCCAAAATCAAGGTTAGGATAGCCGTGTACACCTTTAGATCGGACATCCAGACTATCGATCAAACTTCACATTTTAGTCTTAAGAGTCGACCAATTCGACCATTTATGATCCTCGTACAATGACCCGATCAAATTATGAAGTTATGTTCTACAACTAAAGGATAGGTTCTTAGTAAGAACAAACGGGTGAGACATAACTAAATTACTCATTTGCATATATTTTTTTGCAAACAATGCAGAAATATTGATTATTAATTGCATCAAGCAAGATAGAAAACACATTGTTCTAATAGAATATGCTATGGCAATCTAAACCTCAAATATTTTCTGCAATTCTATCAGACTACGGTATATGGTTAAGTATCATAAATGAAAACAGAAATCCAATCTATCACACAGCATACAATTGTGTTAAACCTAATTTTGGTTGCAAAACAACTAACAACACCAATGATCTTTCGTGCTATCACGGGTCGAAGACTCAAAATTAGATAATGCAAAAATATATTTGAAGCTTGCATCAAAGGTGCAGAGCAATCTGCAAATATTGTACAAGGATTTTGCAGATTCCTACGAACATAGCAGCACATATCAAAGAATAATTTTTATCACAAAACATCAAAACTTTTTCAAAGGATTAATCAGAATAACTCAACTACAAACAAGAAACAGGGACAGACCAGTGCACGAGGCTTCGGTAGGAGTGTGCATGGGTACCGAATAGATTCGGAATAGGTTAAAACCTACTCGATCGGATAGATTTCGGGTAGACCTGAATTAACTTTGGATAGGATCCGGGACAAAAATTAAGAAATGTTCTGGAACCTATTTTGGAACCGATTTTGGGACCCTATTGAAATATGTTCTGGAACCTGTTCATTTACAGGTTCCAATAGGGTATCCAAAACTTGTACACCAAAACCTATAAATGAACATGTTTCAATAGGGTACTCAGAACTTGAAGCATTACCTATGGTTCCGGGTAGGGTCCGATTTCAAGTTTCAACAGGGTAGGATCTGGTTCCAAAACCTAGGAATCAGTCCTATACATGGTAGGGTACAGATATCATAAAAAATACATGATACCCGGACCCGCTCACCCCTGTTGGCCTAAGGTTTTCTACCATGATTTTAATCTCGGTTTTGATGATAACAAACATGGAACTAATGTTTCATTGAGAAATACTTTCAGGTTCCATATCGGTTAGCGCACAACGTCCCCGATCGGAAAAATCGAAGAAATCAGAGAAATCAGCAAGGATGCTCGTCGGCGCTCGAATTCGTCGGGAAGATAGAGTCTAGATTTAGGGTGTCTAATTTATGTTGTAAATTCTCATGATTATGCATAAGAACCCAAAAACTAATCCCGAACCCCAAAACATGAAAACTCGAAAACTGCCATGAAATTCACTAAACCTAGGGAGCTCCTTGGAGGGCTATATGACCTAGATATTTTCTTGACACAAAAAATGGTGGTAATTGTTCCTTGGGTAGAAACTAGATAACGAGATATTTTTAAGGATTTTTTGGAAGCCTTTAGCCTACCTATACTTGTCCCGGGAAATTAAAAAATTTCTGTTTTTCGAAAATTTGTACTAGACCCCAAAACTAGATTTTGATTCTTAAGGATTTTGATTTTTTAGATATTTTTATTGAAACCAAATGGGGGTAATCCTTATATAATATTTATGTTTTAAAGTTATTAACTTAAAGTTAGTAAATGTTATATAAGTAGACTTAGCGAAGTCGGAACCAGAAACGAGCAAAAAAAAACCAAGCAAACACTAGTATGCTCTGCCCAAGTTCGGTTGACCGACAGCATTTCGATCGACCGAACATTGCCCAGAATGGGCAGATTGCTTCGGTCGCTCGGGCGGTCGCTTGGTCGATCGATCGGACAAGCGACCGGCGGGCTGTAACGGGCAAAAAATCGCCCGTTTAGAAGAGAAAGCTTTCTCTTCTCTTCATGGTCCATAAATACAAAACCATGAGAGTCTTCCTCCATCTATATATGATTCTATTGAGCCATTTTTGATCATTCTAAAGCTTTTCTTGAGCCAACCCTTTGATAACCCTAGTTTCCAAGATACATCCTTGATTTTGCCTTCAAGCTTTGATCGATTCATCATTGAGGCATCAAGAGGAACTAAGACTCGTGTTTGGAGCTAAGTATTTATTGTATTATTTATTTGCTCAATTACTTGTGTATTTTTGTGATTTATTTCATTGTATTTGAGCGTGTAAGAAGACCTAGTGTTAGGTCTTGTGATTGAGTGGTATCCTTGGTGTAGAAGGTGTAAAGCCACTTGTGTAAATATAGTTTACTAGGATTAGTTGAGTTGTCCCTTAGGGTTGAAGTGGAAGAGTGCTCTCGGTAAGAAGACGCAAACTTCCAGGTGTGGAAGTTGCTTAGGTTGAGAGTGAGACTCTTCGGGTCAAAGTCCTCCTTGTAAGGAAAATGATTTAATCTAGTAAACTAAATTTGAAAATCCTAAGTGGGGTGCTTAGGTAGCAGAGTACGCATTGGGGCCGAACCAATATAAATTCTTGTGTTTGCATTGATATCTTGTTTGTATTAATTACTTTATTATTTATCGCTTCCGTATTTAGTCGCTGAATTATAAATTGCCTAAGTAGCTTAAGAAAATATTTAAAATCAGAATTAGGCGACAAATTTAGTTAACACACTATTCACCCACCCTTCTAGTGTTGTCATTTCACCCAACAACCCCTAGTCTTTGGCTATATGTAGGGAAGCAAATAGTACTAGTCAGTTGCATGAAACAAAAATTATAGAAGTTCACTTAGCTCAATTTTGTACCTTGGCATTGTTTAACTGTGAGTTAATAGACTTAACCAAAGTCTCTTTCTTAGCTATAATACCCGAATTTTTTTTAATGTTTATTCAATTATTCCAGCGGGATAATTTGATCGCGCGTTAGGATGGCCGGATGAAACGCCAAAGAATGAAATGAATTTTGTCCTTTGCGCACAAGATAATTAATTTGTCTAAGTTGATTAGTCCTTAGATGAGTAGTTGGGTTCGAGATGAGTCCGGAGATTCAAACGGAACTCAAATCGAAATTGTATTAGTCGGGTTATGATTTATTTTAGACTTGACTTAAGTTAAGGGACATTTTAGTCATTTGACGATAGGGAGTTTTAGTATTTATACCTCATCCCTTAGGGGGGCGCGGCTCATAGCAGCCGCTGCATACCCCCTTGGGCGCCCATAGGAAGAGGCGCATACATGGAGATGAAGGAGGGAAAATCTCGGCAGACTGCTCCTCGCAGCGTCGAGCGTAAGAAAACTTCGGGATCGACGGAGCGTTCGTGGTCGGATCGTAATGAAATTTTGATAATAACTTGTAGACTTCTTGATTTACATTTTGATCGGTGGAGATTGGTTTTTGACGGTCGAATCTGTCGTTGTCATGGAATTACCTAAGCCATATATTTAGTTTTCTTCTCCAGGGTTCTGCAACGTCGAGTTTCGCCGATTCAAGCAATCAAGACACTATCCTAGGGCTGATCGGGTTAAAATTTGGGAAGCATGTTGGAGACCCCTTGATCGTGGATGTGAATGGTGGAGATCGGATTTAGATGACTAGATTTTGGGTTAAATGAGAGGGAAGGGGAAGGCGTGGGAGGATTCGAAACTGGGCAGCGCACCCGGACTTGTGGGAGCGCGTAGGTTCATCTTCCTTTTTAATTTTCTTCTCCGGTGAGTGAAAAAATCCCTCTTTCCCCATCTCCCTCATCTTGCCGCCGCTTCTATGATAGGTGTGTTCTCGGATTTTTGTATGATTTTTTCTCACGTTGAATTCGAGGAATATATTAATGGGTTTTTACGTTATCGTCGTGGATTTTTGGTTCGGATTTTGGGGTCTTGGCCGCATGCTTCATGGCGAATTTTTGAGGAGCCGCCGCCGCCTTATTCCTTGGATTCTTGATAGGACATCTTGGTTCTTGATGATAGTTTTTGATCTTGATACTAGTCTTTGTTTCTTGATAGAAGAAAGGGCTTGGAGGTTAAGGGTGTCTTGATATTGAGAAGGGAGCTTTAGGGTGTGTCACCCCCTCCTAGGAGGTTCCCTAAGAACCCTATGGGTTGGCCGGCCCCCAATAAATTGTGTAGATGTTATTGAGACATGTTTAAACATAGGGACTACACATTAAGGAGATTCTCATATGTCTTTAGGGTATGCACAAGTGTAGAGACCTAAACTTAGGAAAAGTAAGGAACCTAGGTACACTTAGAGACATAGGGACCTTAGGATGAACATTGTAGGTGACGATCCCATGAGATACAGTGTGTCTATTAGCACAAAAGGCTTTGTGTTTGCACAACAAGCCCGTTGTGACGATAGACACACTTGTGCCTCATAACGATAGAAGGCGTGATCAATATTCTTAATATATTAGCCATTCGGACTCAATATTATTTGAGGGTTTCTTCATGCAATTATAATTATCCAAGCTATCAACAATTGAAGCAAAAACAATAAATAAAAGCATAAAATAAATAATGATGATTATGGATGTTCTAAGGGTTCCACCCGAGCCACTGGGCGAACCAAGGCCATCATCCTAGGGTTTTAGGGAGCTCAGTCTCGCCAAGGCGCTGCCCAAAAACATTTTGTAGGTTGCGGGTTCCATCAGTGTCTTCCCCGGGTTCTAGTCGTCATCATCATGGCGCCGAACACCTCCTCTCCGTGCGCGCACCAAAACAGGGCAGCAAGCGTGCTCGTCGCGAATTTGCCTCTAAACTTATAATTTTACAAAACTAAAAGAAGAAGACCCCAAACAACCCTTGGCGAAAGGTTTAAGGAGAGGCAGAATAAGATTACAATTAGAATTCTCAAGAGGAAGGCAGGGGTACACAGGCCCTATACAAAAGTTACAATGCTGGAATTTCATAAATTTACAATCAATCAACACAACCATGTTTTACACACAGTCACAGCACATAGGGCTTATCCATAATCATCCTTTCATGCATCTTAACAATTAAGAAAAAGAAAGGAAAAAACAGAATCCAAAAACGCGCTAATTGGGTTATGTTTTCACCCAAAATGGTCCAAACAACACATGCTGAAAATTTTAATTTTCGAGGCTGTTCAACCATGAACCCATGGGGTTCTTGAGTTTGAAATCTATCCAAGACAAGTTTGGATAGTAGGATACCACCCCGATTCATCGCATGAGCCGTGGAGCCAAAAGAATGACTCAAGAACCCCCGAAAACAAAAACCGGGCAGCACGACGTTTAGTGAGCGAACGGTTCATAAACGCAACAATAACGTGTAATAAAATTTCAAAAAAATTGATAAAGGTAGCTCGGATACCACTGTTGGGATGGAAAGAAGAAGTACAGTGGAAAAAGTGATTTAAAAATTCAAAACATCCCTAAACCAACGATCAACTTTAGCGATCTTTAAGGAATTCAATCAACGAGTAGAAGGAGAAGATATACTTTATACTGCGGATGGTATGGCTACTTGTATCCCCGTTTCAAGACACACACGCGCACGTCCTCCAGGGAAAGTCCACACCAAGCGCCTCGCAACGAAGGGGCAACAAACACCGGGATTCGTTGTGGCTCAATTGAGAGACAATCTCAACCCCGAAACACACCAAGGTGAAGTCAGCCATTCCACCAAGAACCGAGCACCAAAAGAGAGGAAGAGGGGATGAGAAAATCACGGAACGAAGAGGAAGATGAAGGAATACCTCGTTGTCCTTCATGGACTCCTCCAAGAAGATGAAGGAGATGACACACCCAAGAGGAAGAGATCTTCAATTCAACTTCACAAACCCGGGAAGGATGAACAAGATGGCCGATCACCCATGGAGATCCAAAGGAGCTCTTTGGAGTTTTTCTCTTCAAGAAGCTTCTCAAGAATCCAAGCCTTTTCTCTTCTCCAAGATCTCCAACCAATTTGCTTGACCCCTTTGAAGGAGGCTAGGCCATCTATTTATATGGGGAGTAGGTGGCCACACATGGTAGACCCCCCTCTCTCCCTTTTTAAATCCTCTCCCCGGAATTCAAAATTCCGAGGTTTGCCTCCAAAACAATAATTTATATTTAATCGATTTATAATTAATTCTAAATTAATTAAATCCAACTAAATATAAACTTTAATTTATCTCTATAAATTAAATTCTTATTGATTAGAATTTATCATGTGTCAATCCCTATAATTTAGGGATGCCTTACATATTAGGGTTACCGAGTAACTCCTTTCTCTTGTATTTGTTCCTATATAAAACATCTTTCCTATCATGTCCGTAAACGAGATTCGTGATCGAGTTGCAACATGTCTATGCTAGTAGACATATAGTGCTGCATACGAACTTTATCTCATAAGTTCCGTTACGAGGTTAGCCTGTTGTGTGTGGCCCATTGAACCCCACACTAAGCCAGTAGTGAGTTGTGCATAACGGAGAGTCAGATCCAATAGAACAACTTCTATTCGAATCTTACGAGCCATCACTAAAACCCCTTTAGAGTGGTCGTTAGAGACTTCACTCACAAGTCAAGATTGACGTCTAGCAACGTGTCATAACTACCCGGATAGTGTGAGGTTCAATCTATAGGGATCGAACGCCCTTTGGTGATTAGTTACCGTGCAACTAAGTCCCTCAGTTACAATATCCCGACGTCGGCTAGGGTATGAAAGAAGTGTCAAACCCTAATACTGATTCATATATATTCCACCCGCCAAGATGTCGTCTCAATAATGAAATGTCAGAAACATCTTCCTGACTTTCATATCTACTCTAGCTAGAGATTCCCGAGACGATAGTTGCAGGGACACATAGGACATTATCTCCTCTCACTAGGAGTAACTGATTCCATGTTGGTCGCTCACCTACCTCCATGAATGCTTCCCTATGCCCAGTAATACTCGACACATGACGCCGAGGGCCACGTAGGGATAGAACCAATGCAATGGGTCATCACTCACAAGGTAATCATGACAATCTCAGGTCCAAGGACTACTTGCACCTACTATCACCCGTGGAACGTCCTATTGACACTCATGTAAGGATTCCATTTTGTGTTCCTCGTGCAGGTCCGTTCAGTGAACTCATTCCCTAATGAGGACATGCACTTGTACATTAATGATGACTCATAGGTAACTATGAGATTAACTACCTCTCATCGTATAGGATATGTACCAAGTGCACTAGTCTATCCGGAATCACCGATCCCCTAATTGGTGATCCTACGACTAGGAATATTTAGAACATGGGCATTTGGATTCCAAGTCTCACTCCCATGAACTCATCATGGCCTCGGAATCAGTTGCCCGGGTTCATGGGGTTCATCACAATCTTTATGAATAAAGATGCAACATATTGATGAAAAGGTTGTCTTATTAACTTGATTACCTTTGAATAGTCCTTCAATCGACATGTGATTGGCTCAATGACATTATTCCTTTCAAGAGTATACCCCAAAGAGACGGTCCGAAATCCCGACCGGTGAGGGGAACGTATGCCCCAAAGAGACGGTTCGGAAGAGCCCGTTCCGGTGAGGGGAGGGCATGCCTCAAAGAGACGGTTCTGGGTTGGGTGGTAGTTCGGAGGCCACACCGACTACCTACCCTATGTGGTTATGTGGGCCCGATGGGTCCGGGTTGGCATTTGTGTTAATGCATTTGGACATGTATTTTATACTTGGATAGCATATCTATTGCTGGTTGTTATATGATGTACAATAGAATATATATGCATGTTGATAATTGTTTATGAATTATGCAATGACTCCAATGATCTCCGACAAACCTCGGTTGAAACTCCCATCAAATCCTAACCAACGACTCCGACGAACAACGATATCTCGCGTCGAATCTCGTTCTCCACAATATCGTCCCTTCGTTCTCCCTGGGTATCTATAAAATGAACCATCTAAATCAGATCTTCACCGTTCAGATTGAGAAAGAAGGAATCTATTACGCGCTCATCGAAAATCAGTCCAATCAGATCCCTAATGGTGTTTCGATCTCTCGATTGGATGAAACTAATCATTATAGGAATCTGCTGAAGAAAACGAGGAGTAGGGCTTCGATTTTTCCATCACAATGTAATATCCAAGATATTATGATAATTTATTTATTTTATTTGTCTTTGCCAGTTTAGCAAACTGATTCGAGGTCGAGTCATGATCCGGTGCGAGCTTGAAAGCTCGGGTAAGTAGGAATATGAATTATGTGGTTTCTTTTCTTACTTAGATAAATTTATTTAAATTGTTTTAATGTGTGTGCTTGATTTATTAAATTGTATTGCATGGGTGTGCATGTGTTTGATGCTTGTATTTAGCATGAGATTAGTTTGGGTTGCGAAGTTAGTGGATTTTGGATCCGGGCTTGAGGCAGATGCGGGTTAGAAAGAGGTTAGGATTTGGATAAAGTAGGGAAGGGATTATAAAATCCTTCCCCTAGGGCTAGGCGGCTCCTTGTTGGAGCCGCACAAGCCGCCTAGAGAGAAGAGAGGAGTCGCCGAGCCTTCCTCTCTCTTGGAAATCAAGCCGCCGGAGCCAAGCCTTGGAAATTAAGTTCGGACGGGCAAATCCCGATTATTTCTGTGTTTCCTCATGGAACAAGTTCGGACGGGCAAATCCCAATTATTCCTGTGATATCTTAAAGGGACAAGTTCAGATAGGCGAATTCCAATTGTTCCTTCACGTCTCGTGGAGCAAGTTCGGACGAGCAAATCCCCATTGCTCCCGAATTTCTTTGTTATAGGATAAGCTCGGATGGGCCAATCCCGATTATTCTAGTAACTCTTGAGTATGATTTGTTGCCTTAGGGCACGGTAGGCTGAGGCATGTTGCACTTCACTGCTAGAGTGTTGGATGCCTTCGGGCATGTGGTGGCCAAATGACCTGATAGCTAGTCACTCTCTTGTGACCTTATTTCCTGTTTGAGACAGATGTTTTATTATATGCTATATCTATGTGATTGGTTTCTTGTGAGGGTTGGTAGAATCGCTCACTAAGTTCTTTGAACTCACCCGTTGTCATTTTTTTTTGTTTTTTTTGCAGAGCCTAATCGGTGAGGTGGGCTGGAGCACTTAGCACGGCTGGAGGGCAGAGGAGCCACATTGACCTCATAGCAGTCCTAGTTAGGGGTCGTAGTCGAGCTTTTGGCAGTTTGTTATGCACCTGTATTATGGTATTTTGATATTTTGGAGTTGGAGTCCCTTGGGGACATTCATGTCTTTTATTTCAGATTTCATTTGTAAATGAACTGTTGAACATTGATTTATTATTTTTGCACTTTACTATTTTGCTAAACTTACTTCTAATGAAATCTGGTTTGGTTTTTTATTTAAAATAAAACTCATTTCATTCTTTCCGCTATGTTTTATTGTTATGAGTTGGCATGTGCATGAGTTAGGCTGCAGAGTATAGACACGTATACCCTGGCCGGTCACATGACCATGAGTTGGGGCGTGACACACAATTACAGACCCGACCATCAAATCACAATCTCAACTTATCAGAATCCAAAATATAAAGTCTACTACTCATGGGTCAAATTTTAGCAAGATCAAACCACGAATGCCCCCCCCCCCCCACCCCCCCCCCCCCCCCCCCCCCCCCCCCCCGATCGCGATGTTTGATGATGTCTGTCACTGCAGGAACTGCCTCCTGAGAATACTCTTCCTCCCTCTCCAAGTGTGTACTCCTCCTCCTAAGGATGTGTGCACCGTCAAGTCCAAAACCAGTCTCTCTATCAAGCTTAGGTATATAATCTCAAGTTACCACTTAACGTCCAAAGATCGTAACACCCTCTTACTTTAGTTCGCACCCAAATCGAACCCAAAGCTCTACCGAACTGCATCAAAACATCTCAGGGACCCAACTCAAACAAGCGAGAACATAAATAAACCCAGTAAACTTAAATTAACTTGCACGTGAGTCGTATCTCCAACCTCGACCTCTGGTGATCTCTCCGACTCACTCTGATGCGTAGCCCGGATATCTGGTTAATCCATAATTACTAGCACGGGTATTACAAAAAATATTAAAATATTAAATAAGTGAATAAATAATATCAAAATAATATAATGATAAATAAATAAAATATTTATAAAGTGTTAATTATGTATTCAATACGTAATATGAATAAAAATTAACTATTAAAAAGGGAAAAAGGGTACTAAAATGCTCTAAACATTTTCTCACGGGTGTTAGAATGCCCTTAAGGTTTTTTGGGATCAAAAATACCCCTTATGTTATAGAATTGAGTACAAAAATGACCCTATAGGTAAACGTCGTTAATGGAGGGATAACGGAGCTGACGTGGCTGATTATTGGGAGTCTGGGACTAATGATGTGGACATTTGGTGCGCATACAGACCAAGACATTTTCTCACGGGTACTAAAATGCCCTTAACGTTTTCTTACGGGTATTAAAGTGTCCCTAACGTTTTCTCATGAGTACTAAAATGCCCATAATATTTTTTTTGAGATAAAAATACCCCTTACATTATAGAATTGTGTATAAAAATGACCATATAGGTAAACGACGTTAATGGATGGATAACGGAGCTGACGTGGTTGATGACTGAGAGTCTGGGACTGATGATGTGGACATGTGACGCGCATACAGACCAAGACATTTTCTCGCGGGTACTAAAATGCCCCTAATATTTGTTTTGGAGCTAAAATACCATTGAGATATCGTGGATATTGACTGAAATATTGACTTTACACATGACACACACATACAAAGCAACTTGCCATGCAAACGACACGTAAGATGCAACATATGGGTGAGAAAGAAAATTGAAAATTCGGTTAACCGAAAAATTAGTTCAAAACTAAACCGAATTTCTCGATTAACCAATCCGACAGTTTCAATTTTGGTTTTTATTTTCTAATTTTTTAATTTTCGGTTTCGATTTCGGTTTGGGTTAGCTTCGTTATCCCTCCATTAACGCCACTATCTCTCCATTTACAAAAACCTAAATATAAACCAAAAATAAAAAATTTAGAAAATAAAATCTGAAAACCGAAACCGACGGATCGCTTAATCGAAAAATTTGATTGTATTTTGGATCGATTTTTCGGTTAATCAAATTTACGTGTTGCTTATGTGACAAGTTGCTCTCTTCATGCGTGCCATGTGTAAAGTTAGCATCTCAGTCAGCATCCACGACATCTTCATTAAGTCTCACTTAACATAAGTTAGTTTGGGTGTCATTCCATTTTCAATAACCTTAGGGATAATTTAGCTCCAAAACAAATATTAGGGGCATTTTAGTACGCGTGAGAAAATATTAAAGATATTTTGGTACTCGTGAGAAAATGTTATGGGCATTTTAGTACTCGTGAGAAAAGGTTAGGGGGATTTTAGCACCCGTGAGAAAACGTTAGGGCATTTTAGCACCCGTTAGAAAACGTCAGGGCATTTTAGTACCCGTGAGAAAATGGTAGGGACATTTTAATACCCGTGAGAAAATGTTTGGAGTATTTTAGTACCCGTGAAAAAATATCTTGATCTGCATGTGTGCCACATGTCCACACCATCAGTCCCAATCATCAGCAACATAAACTCTATTATCCCTTCATTAATGTTGTTTACCTATATGATCATTTTTGTACTCAATTTCATAACGTAAGTGATATTTTTTATTAAAAAAAACCTTAGTGACATTTTTATACATGTGAGAAAATATTAGATACATGCATTTAAGTACCTTTTCCCTTAAAAAAACCATGTGTATGAAAAATTGGTATTATGTGAAATATTATAAATTTAAATATTAACATGCTTTGAGATTGCCTATAAGTATAACTTATATAAATAATTATAAATTATAAATAGTTGATTAAAACATTATATATGATGTTTCTAAAAAAAATAATATAATAATATCAAAATTGATTTTTTAATAAAATATAATAGTTTCTAAAATCATATTTGTCATGCCCCAACTCAGGATCACGTGACTGGCCAGTGTATACGTGCCTATACCATGCAGCTTAAATCATGCACATGCCAACTCAATAAATAAACATAGCGGAAAGAATATAACGAGTTTTATTTTAAAAGAAAAATCAAACCAGATTTCATATAAGTAGTAAAGTTTTTATCAAAAGTTTAAGTGCGGAAGGAAAAAAATGAATCAAAGAGCAACAGTTCTTTAACAAATAAAATCTGAATAAAAACACTACAACTCGAAAACACCAAATCACAAGTGTATGACAAAACTACTTTAGACTCGACTATGACCCCAAATTAGGACTGCTATGAGATCAATGTAGCTCTTCTACCCTCCAACCGTGCAAAGTGCTCCAGCCCACCTCACCGGTCAGGCTCTGCAAAACAACGATAACAGGTGAGTTCAAAAGAACTTAGTGAGCGATTCTACGAACCCCCATGAGAAACCAAACACATATATATAGCATAAATGCAAACACCTGACTGAAGCAGGAAAGGTCACAAGGGAGTGTCCAGCTAACAGGCCATCTGGCCACCACATGCCCAAAGGCAACCAACACTCTAACAGTGAAGTATAACAGGCTTAAGCCTACCATGCCCAAAGGCAACAAAACATACTAGAATAATCAGGATTGACCCATTTGAACTTTTCCTAATATAAAGAAACTCGGGAGCAACCGGAATTGGCCCGTTTGAACTTATTCCTTGAAAGAAACTCAGGAACAATCGAGATTTGCCCGTTCGAACTTGTTCCACGAGGAAGCACATGAACAATCGAGATTTTCCCATCCGAACTTGTTCCAAAGAGGTAGCGCAGGAATAATCGGGATTCGCCCATCCGAACTTATTCCTTTAAATATAGAATCTTGGGAGCAATCGGGATTTGCCCGTCCGAACTTATTCCACAAGATACGCAAGAACAATCGGGATTTACCCATCCGAATTTGTTCCACAGGTTGGGAATTTATCATCCAATCTTCCGGGCCAGACCAGCAATCGGGCTCCTACCCGAGCCTCTCTACCATTCATAAGATATGGTGACGACAAGACCTAACACAGGTGCCTCCTACGGTGTCTTAGGGGTGTCCTTATTGAGAAGAGCCTCAACACTCCAATGCCCGACCCCAACTCCTAGACCCGTAATGTCATAAACCCATGAGGTTTTATTTCATGCATAACATTTAATTTGTTGGCTCTTAACAGATTATGCTACCTCTTGAATTTTAATTATTCAATTAAAATTTCTATTTTCCAAGATTAGGGTTTTGCTTTAAGTTTACTATTGAGCCTCAAACTGGTGCACCCGAGTCGAATCTGACTCCCAAAGTGTGCCCTATGGATCCAGACTATATTTTTTGGTTAAAATGATAAGTTACACGATTATGTTCAGTAAATTACATGGATTTCAAAATCAGCCATAAATCAACAATTCAACATATAGTTTTCAGCAAAAGAATTTCCAGCACATCAAGGAAATAAATCCGAAATTTACAGAAATTAAATTCTTAATCACTCTCAAAATAGAATTATAACATTGAAATAAAATTCACAAGAATTAAATCATATTTGTTTAGCCAAGATTAGCAAACATCAAGATAATCTTTAAACAAGAAACCAACTCCATGATCAAGAACCCATATCAAGCACACCCATGTCTTCAAGATCAAATCCTATTTTTTTATAAACATGACTAAATTCCAAAAATCACAGATTTAATTTTTAAAGCATAAATCAACATGACAAGAACCTAAATTGGTAAGCAATTCAAGGTATAGATCTTATGATAAACAAAAACCCTCTCTTAGGCATTTCATCGAACACCTCGAGGGCACCCCCTTCCTCCACCTTGGCCGAGCACCCCTAGGGTCATCCTAGGGCTGCCGAGCCCCATAGGGAGGATTCGACCTTCTCTTTCATGACAACACAAGAAAACGACGGGAAACTTCAAGAAACGACGGAAAAATCCGACAAGAACTCTCAACCTCCAAGAACGGCTCAAGAACACGAGAAAAACCCGAGAAATGAGGGGTAAAACCACTCACCCGATTGTGAAGAAAGAATTAGAGAAGGACTTCCAAGCGGCAGCCTCCGAATTCGACCTCAAAGGGGGTGGCTCGACTCAACAAGGGGAGGCGGCTCCAAGATCAAGAAGAAGGGGCGACGGCTCCACCTCAAGCCGCCGGCTTCAAGAAATGGGAAGAGGGAGAGGGGCGGCTCGGCTTGGCTGGGTGGCTCCTCTCTACTCGGCTCCAAGAGAAGGGAAGAGGGGGAAGGAGGGGGCTCGGCTCAGGCGGCTGGCTCTCTGGCTCGGCTGCTCCAAGAGGGAGAGATGGGGAGGGGCGGCTTGGTTTCTGCTCGGCGGCTCCTCTCCTCTCTCAAGATGGCTGGTGCGGCTCCAATAGGAAGCTGCCTAGCCCTAGGGGGGATTTTATAATCCCCTCCGATTTCCTCCTATCCACACCCTAAACCTGCACTCTCATCAACCCGGATCCGCAACCCGCTAACTCAAGTAATCCCACTAGCTCAACATAACCTTATACTAAATACAATTATCAATCACATGCATTATAATTTAATAAATCGAGCATATGCAATAGAATAATCAATTAAATTTTTATCTACACAGGGAAGGGAATTGCATAATTCAAACTCCCACTTACCCGAGCTCGTAAGCTCGCGCCGGATCACGAGTCGACCCGGCTCGACCTCGACCTAGCCTGCTAGGCTGACAATCAAAACAAGAATAGAGAAGAAACATTAATATCTAGGATATTACAATATTTTTATTTTAAAAAATTGATGCATAAATAGTTAAGATAACAAATAAAATCAATTTTGTAAAAAAATGGATCCATGAAAGTTACTTACAAAGAACAAAATTTATAAGTAGATATTAATAATTGAAAATTATTAGATAATGAAAAAGAACATAATTAAATTTTTGAAATGAGATATATATATATATATTAAATAGTTATTATGAATACTAATAAATAAAATATATATTTTCAATAATTATATTTCGAGTTATTTTTTCAACATAATTGAGGCTGAAAAGGAGTCTCGAGGTTGGAGCTTGAAATTGAGGCTGCAACGGAGGTGGAGGCTGATCCAAGGGCCGAGATTATCGTCGTTCGAGCTAAGACTGAGAGGCTAGGGGGAGGTGGAGAGCTTGAGGGTGAGGTAAGCGGCTACTTGGATGAGGTCATTCTACATTATGTTGCGGGCTTCGAGAGGGCATTGGAGCATGCCTCGGCCCAGAGATCAACATCTTAGAGGTTGCCCTGGTTGACCCAATCACCAAAGGGGACAAGGAGGCTCCTATGCCGGTCGAGGGGTAGCCTTCGACGACTGTTCCTGAGTCGTGCTCCTCTCCATTGATGGTGAGCAACGTCCCTGGGGATGATGCACCCTCTACGGCCGCCGATGTTTCTTTAGCCTTATCTCGGTAAGTTTTCTGCTTATGGACCGTTCGTTCGTGGATTGTGTGTTGAATTGTAACGACATGTCACCAGTTTGTGGGTTGTTGTCGTTTGGAGCTTTTTAACTCTTGCCCTTTGAAGGCATTTGACACGAATGTCCTTCATAGGCCTGTGAGTATGCCTTTGGATGTCTTATTTTTGTGCTATATTGCTTGTGTGTTGCTTTTGTTTTTTGTTGGTTGTGAGCTAAGTGTTTTGGAAGGTGCTGACGCCCTTTGGTCGGTCTACGAGCATTTGGTTGACGCTACATGGTCGATAACCAGTGGGGTTGAAGAGTGTTTTGACACTTCTTGGCTAATGTCGGCCGGTTAGTAGCCACTTCTTGGAGTAGAGTTCTGTTGTCTCTTGGTTGAGATTGAGTTCCTGTTATAGGTAGGTTTAAGACCGAGGTTACCTGATCGGTGTAGAATTTTTAGGTTTGCCCTTTGCCGAATTTGTTCATGTTCTGGGCTAGAAGTTGTCACAGAGGCTAGGAGCCTCGTTCGGGGTTCAGGGGTCGTCGTCACATGGTCGACGGCTCCCCTGGAGTTGAGCACAGCGTATGAAGCTATCTTGTTTGAGCTGGGCATCGTCGGGCCGACAATTACCAATGTTTGCTAGTTGGCAGCCTTCAAGACTGTTGACTAGCCTTCGGGATAAGATTAGATTACTGTCAAATGCAGAATTAGGACTGAGGTTAGTTGTTTGGTAGTTGTCGATCTTTCTCATAATTGTTTGAGTTTGTAAGTGGAGGCGTTGGGGTCGAGGACCGAACTTGGTGTTAAACCGAGCTCGTGAGGAGCGCATTTCGGATCGTTGTCTTCATTTAGAACTGAAGATAGTATTTAGAATCGTGGATCATGCTTGGGGTCAAGCCGAGCTTGTAGGGAGCATAAGACAGGACCATGTTGGGGTCGATGAGGGCGTTGAGGTCGGAGGTGGTAGGGACTGAGGTCGAGGACCACACTTGGGGTCAAGCCAAGCTCGCGAGGAGCGTAAGGCATGACCATGCTTGGCATTGTTGAGGGTGTTGAGGCCAGAGATAATGACGACTAAGGCCGAGGACGGCGCTTGGGGTCAAGCCGAGCTTACAGGGAGCTTAAGGTAGGACCACGCTTGGGATCATTGAGGACGTTGAGGTCAGAGGTCGCGGCGACTGAGGTCGAGGACCGCGTTTGGGTTCAAGCCGAGCTTGCGAGGAGCATAAGGCAGGACCGCGTATGGGGTCATTGTACTCATTTAGAGTGAGTAGGTCTCATTTAGAGTTGAAAGCCGCATTTAAGGTCGAGGATCGTGCCTGAGGTCAAGCCGAGCTCGCGGGAAGCGTAAGGCTAGACCACACCCGAGGTTGTTGTGCTCATTTCGAGCGAGTCGATCTCATTTAGAGACGAAGGCCGCATTTAGGGTTGAGGACCTCACCTGGGGTATAGCTGAGCTCATGGGGAGCGTAAGATAAGACCGTGCTTGGGGGGTCATTGAGGGTGTTGAGTCTAGAGGTGGCGGCGATTGAGGCCGAGGTGGCGCAACTCACGCCGAGGACTGCGCTCGGGGTCAGGCCGAGCTCTCGGGGGATCATAAGGTAGGACCGCGGTCGAAGTCGTTGAGGGCGTTGGGAGACAACATCCCTGCAATGAGTCGTATGATGTTCTTCCACCACGTATAGCGAGATGGTTGTAAGTATCCTGGACGCACACATTGTGATGTGGAGGAAGAAAATATATTTTTTATTAAATGAGAAAGAGACTAGTAATATAGTAGAGCTCCTCTGAGCGAGGTGCTCAGTTGTCACGCCCCAAACCCGGTATGGCCGGCCAGGGTACGCCATGTGCCTCGAAGCCTAACCCAACTCAAACCATATGAACACATAACCAAACCTGAACATCTAATAATATCTCAAAGATTTAAATGAAACATTTAATTCCAAATAAATCATAGATCACCAACTCAATAAATAGTAAAAGTCTAGATCGGTTTCAAAGTTCAATTTCTAATCAAGACATCTCGAGTAATAAAAGTACAGAAACAAATAAACCGAGTCGACATGAGTCAATTACTAAAAGAAACAAAGAAAAGGACTCGATATCCCCCTCGACCACGACATATCACGAGATCCGCTGTCCTGCCACCACCAGTCGCGCTACTGCACCTCGGTACCTTTCTGATCTAGCGCATGTGCTGTAAAACAATAAAATGAGGGGTAAGTCCACTGAGACTTAGTGAGTAGATCAATCCTCAATTTCCAACACATCACCATCATCATGCAATAATAAAAAAACATGGGAAAAGGTACAAAAATGCCCCTAACGTTTCCTCATGGGTACTAAAATGCCCCTAAGGTTTTTCTGGGATTAAAAATACCCCTTACGTTATGGAATTGGGTACAAAAATACCCCTATAGGTAAACAACGTTAATTGAGAGATAACGGAGCTGACGTGGCTGATGACTGGGAATGATGATGTGACATGTGGCGCGCATGCAGGCCAAGATGTTTTCTCACAGGTACTAAAATACCCCTAACGTTTTCTCACTGGTACAAAAATACCCCTAACGTTTTCTCACGGGTACTAAAATACCCCTAATGTTTATTTTGAAACTAAACACCTAAGAGATTATTGAAAATGGTACAAAAATGACACCAGACTAACTTTTGATAGGTGAGACTTAACAGAGATGTCGTGGACACGGCTAGAGATGTTGATTTTACACGTGGTGCACATGTAGAGAACAACTTGCCACGCAACTGTAAGGGTGAGCAAAAAAATCAAAAATTCGGTTAATTAAAAAATCGGTTTGAAACTGAACCAAAATTTTCGATTAACTGATTTAATGGTTTCAGTTTCAATTTTTATTTTCTAAATTTTTAGTTTTCGATTTCTTATGTGTCGCTTACGTGGCAAGTTGCTCTTTGCATATGCGCCACGTGTAAAGTCAATATCTTTGTCTGCATCCACGATATCTTTGTTAAGTCTCACCTAACAAAAGTTAGCATGATGTCATTTTTATACAATTTTCAATAATCTCATAGGTATTTTAGCTCCAAAATAAATATTAGGGGTATTTTAGTACCTGTGAGAAAACATTAGGAGCATTTTTGTACTCGTGAGAAAACGTTAGGAACATTTTAGTACTCGTAAGAAAACGTCAGGGACATTTTAGTACCCGTGATAAAACGTCTTGGCCTGCATGCACGCCCCATGTCCACGTCATTAGTCCCAGTCATCCGCCACGTCAGCTTCGTTATCTCTCAATTAACGTCGTTTACCTATAGGAGTATTTTAGTACCCAATTTCATAACTTAAGGGGTATTTTTGATCCAAAAAAACCTTATGAGCATTTTTGTACATTTTCCCAAAAAACATATATGTAAGCATAAGAGCATAAAACATATTTATTTTGAGCATTTATTTTTTAATAGCGCAATCATCCTCATAAATGCATAGCAATCCTGCAAAAAATGCCAACACATATAATATGCTCAATGCACTCATCCACATGCTTAATGTAATCATTCACATGAATCACCTCCGAACCCGTCGGTCCCACATAGCCACATGGGGTAGGTAGGTGGGTGGCCGCCGCACTACCACCCAGCTCAGCGTCAGCCTGTTGGGGGTATGCTCTCCCCTCACCATCACTGGCTCTTCCAGGCTAGCATGTTGGGGCATACGTTCTCCTCACCTGCTCGGGTCTCTGGGCTGTCTCCTTGGGGTATGATCTCCCCGCACCAACCAGACTTCCAGAATAAGACCAATGCTATCTCCTTGGGGTATACCTTCCCCGCACTAGCGGGGCTTCTGGGAAATGCAACACGTACATCACAACATCATACACGCAGGTATATTGATACATAAATGAGCATAACAATGATGTGCACAATAGGTAACAAGGGTATGTCTAGGGCATACCTTCACCTCCACCTCCTCCTACAATACATCACAACCACGCAGATAATATACACATATAATGATGCTCAAATCATGAATTCACGACATACATAATGAGTATGAAAATAAGGCACAACACCTCCAAATATCGTAGGAAAACAAGCATGTGTAAGATGTAAACAACACAACACCTCCTAACTTTCCTACGCGGTTTAGACCCGACTTTAGCCCTCCCCTAGCCATGTACTCTAGGGCCGGCCTACCCCTCTATCCGAGTGCTCTAGGGGCATAGAGGGCTTGGCCCCCTTGGGTTCCCTAAGAGTCGACTTACCCTAAGGTCGTCCTAGGGTTATAGGGTCTCTAGGTGTCCTTAGGGCCCTCAATTCCCTTTTTGTATGTCTCTACAATTTCCCTAGAGTGAATAAGAAATCTAATGCACCCTAAAGTATGTCCCTAAGGTATAAAAATCCTATTTTTATTTTTTACCCCAAGCTATCCCTAATTGGCCGGCCACCCTAGGGCACCAAAAGGGGCCCTAAAGGGAGCGGCCTACACTAGTTCTTGCCCAAAACCCTTCCTTTCCTCAAGCTACCCAACCACCACCAAGAACCCTCAACAATAATCAAGATCACACAAAGAAACCATCAAGAATTCAAAGAAAAAGGGGGCGGCACAGCAAGGAAAAGGGGTGGCCAAGTTGCCCCAAAAATCACTTCGATAGAATCTTTGCAATCACGATAAAAACCTCAACGTGAATATCCGATTCAATCCAAGAAAAACCCAAAGAAAATTGACAAGACCCCCATGACATAGGGGTGGCATGGATGATGAAGAGAAGAGGAGAAAGAAGGCTAATCCACTCACCTCCTTTGGAGAAACCAGGAAGGAAGACGAAGCTAAGGGTTTCCCTACGTTGAACGCCGACGATCTTGCGAAATCCGGCACCGGAATTCCTCCTCTTGAGCCTTGGGTGGCGTGTGGCGAAACCCCTGGCCACACGCCCCAGGTTCAATTATATAGGCTTCTGTTTGGTCCAAATGACCAAAATGCCCCCGCTTAACTTAATCGACTAAATTAGCCCGTATATAACCCGTTCTAACTCCGATTTGAGTTTCGATTGAATCGATGAATTCGTCTCGGAACCCTCTATCACAATATCATGCTAAATTACAGAAATAAAATAATTATATTTTTCTTAATTTTTTTTTGTTCATTTAAACGCTTACCCGAATTAAGTTTTGCAACTCTATGCCAATCCACACTAACTCGGCCCCACAATCCTCTGCTAAGGAATAAAATATTATTTAGGATTTTTGGGTATAACATCAGCTCACACGTGTCTACGCCTCACTAAAACCCTGGGAACACCATGTAGGAGAAAACCGTAGTGAAAAGGAAAGAGTGTGTCGTCCACTTGTAATCAAGGGGGGCAAGCTGCTTCTTCCTCGACTCGGGAGAGCTTTTATTTCTCGGCGAGATCCAATATGCTCTTGTGGGCCTCAAAACTATTTTGTCCATCGAGGCTCACCCCCAAGGGGAGGGCCCTCGTGGTTTTTGCGCCGCCGGGTTCGAATGGTGGGTTGGCCAGCCAAGGTGCCTTCTCCCTAGGCAAATGTGGGATTTGACGGTGATCATTGTTAGTTGCTAATGAATGGACGAAGGATTAGTACCTTTTCAGAGAGGGGTCCCATGTTCGGGAGCCGACGTAATTTCTTGACAGAGAGTCATGTTGCGCTTTGGGCTCGGCTTGGAGGTGAGCTTCA
The DNA here is from genome assembly GCA_034359265.1 of Canna indica. NCBI lineage: Eukaryota > Viridiplantae > Streptophyta > Magnoliopsida > Zingiberales > Cannaceae > Canna > Canna indica. The sequence continues at coordinate 54,971,380 of CP136896.1, forward strand.
ATGAGTGCCACCTACTCGGGCGATGCTCGAGTAATGCCGGGCTCTGAATTATGAAGAGGATTGGAGCTGCTCCCGAACATCCTTGTTGAGGCCCAGATTGAGTGTCATTGATCGTCTTTTGTCGAGGGATATTGAGGGTGCTTCGCGGGGTGTTGCGCTTGGTTCCTCCATGGTTCAGCTATCTTCTGCTTCATGCATTCATTGTAGCATTGACGAGCTTCTTTTTGGTCGGCATGGAGTGTTGGATGAAAGTGCCACACTAGGGGGGTGAATAGTATATTAACTAAACAATTAGCCTAAATTCGATTTTAATCGTTTCTTTGGTTACTTAGGCTAAGCACAATGATAATAGCAAGAGGAAGCATTAAACACAAAATAATAAATCAATGCTAACACAGAGATTTATAGTGGTTCGGCCCCAATACCTACTCCACTACCTAAGCACCCTGCTTAGGATTTCCAAACTAACTTTACTAGATTAAATCGTTTCCCTTACACAGAGGACTTTGACTTGAAGAGTCTCACTCTCAACCTAAGACACTTTCACACCCGGAAGTCTCCGCCTTCTTATCGAGAGCACTCTTCCACCTCAACCTAAGGGACAACAAGAACTAATCCTAGCAAACTATGTTTACACTGGTGGAATTAAGCATCAAACACAAAGGCAACCACCCAATTTTAAGATCTAACAATCCTAGGTCTTCACAAGCACAAGTCCAAAGAAAACGGCGTTCAAATAACAATTAAAATTACAATGAAGATAGCTTAGAGAACAAACCAAGATCAACTGCTCTTTTCCAAGCCTTCAAAGCCTCCAACTCGTCAAGTCGTAGGGCTCGAATTGAAACCCGAGTTGAGGCAGAGTATGCGCTTGAAGAAGTTGTCGACGAAAGAACCGAGCGCTATTCATCGATCTTTAGAAGGCTCAAAACTTTCTTTTGAATGCTCAATAAAATCTGTAAGAGGGATTAAAGGAGTTAGATGAGGGATATTTATAATCTCTCAAAGAAACAACAGCTCAACGGGCGAAAAATGGGCTGAAAACTAGCCGTTATCGCCGTTCGGTCGATCATCGATCGATCGACCGCTCGAGCGGCCGCTGCTCAATCTCTCTGTGTGGTCGACCGATGGGTCGACTGAATGAGTCACGAGATTAGTGATTCGCAATTCGGTCGATCGATGCAGTGAGCTGCAGTTGCGATTCTTTTTCTCTGCAATCCGGTCGACCGAAGACCCTACTGCCAATTTTTGGCACACTCCGGTCGACCGAATTGTCTACTGCCAATTTTTGGCAGCTTTCGGTCGATCGACCGGTCGACCGAACATAGACTGGACTGGGCAATTTGGTTTTGTTTGTTCATTTTCTGATGCCTCAATTAGTTGTGTTTTTTTTTAACGTATAATGAATGAGGATGTGAGTTGAGCTTCCCTAATGTACTAGGACTTTCCTAATAATTAAATTGTTGGTGATTAAAGAGATGACGACATGACCGTGTAGATTTTTATAGATTCCCTAAAAGTCGGATTTGTATAATAATATTATCGGGGCTCTGACTGTAGGCCTCTACAGGCGAATTGCATCATCAATTGCCATGATGGCTCGGTGGGACTTTTTCCTGGCCGAAATTGTCTCATCTCCTCCCGTGAATCCATCTGCTATGTGGTAGATGACCCCACAAATCTCGTTGGTCAGCTGATTAGTTCTATCGTCGTCTCGGTGGCCTCCGGTGTGGCCTGGGAGTTCTGCTCCGACTTCGACGTCAGTGGTCATGGCTATTTTGATCCCGCCTACATCTTCTTCTGCAATCGATATAGCTCGACGTCCTTCCCGTATCAAGTTCTCGATCTAATCTTTTAACACCACACACTCCTCGGTGGTATGTTCGTAAGTGTCATGGAATGCTCGTTACTACTGAATCTCTGGTAATTAATGAAAGATATGGGTGTCCTTGTATGGCTGGGTGGAGCCCTCGAGCCAATTGTAATTGACTTGACTTGAGTTTGGTTATTGAGTATGGGTGCTTTTGGTCATTGATCCGATCGGGCTCAAAGTGTTACTCTAGTTCAATAAGTATATAGTTATTATTGAATAATGAATACTAATAAGTAAAATAGTTTTTTTTTAAAAAAAAAATAATTTTTTTTTTTGAACACATCCTAATGAATCGCGTCAAAATGCATCAATAAAAATCACATTTGAAGAGGGAAAAGAAAGTTAAATCAAATGAATTACCAAGAGGCTTGGCAATATATTTGCCCTTGACTCCTGATGATGATACATGGATATGGGTTAGTGAGAATAGGGGGCTAGTTACCTCAAGCTCTGCATATAAGTTTTTAAGAAGCCGACCACCATTTGTTGCTACTGCTTCTAACACTTGGGCATCCATCTGGTCCCTCCCAATTCCCCCTAAGATTAAACTTTTTCTCTAGAAATTCCTTCACCAAAAACTTCCTACCAGAGCCAGACTTCATCAATTTGGCATTTCAAATACCTCTTCCTGTATATTCTGCATCAATGAAACGGAATCCATACAACATCTCTTCTTACAATGTGACTTTTCTTCTAATGATTTGGTCTCTTCTTGCTTCCAAACTCCATTCTAATTTTTCTTATAGAGACTCTTGGCATACTGGCTCATGGTTATCCTCCTCCTCTACACTCAAACAATTTGCCCCTCATATTGTAGTGGCTCTATGGTTCATCTGGCACACTAGAAACAAATATGTTCACCTTGACAGGCAGCTTACCCCCACTATTCTCGTGAACCGCATTTTAGCTTTTATAGCTTCCTATAATACGTACCCTCAAAGACATGAAGGATCAAATTCAAACAATTCTATTCTTACCCATTGGATGCCTCCTGCTCCAAACAGAACTAAACTCAATATTGCCACTTATTTTGAAGGATCCAAGACTGGGACTGGATTGGTGATCAGAAATAGTTCGGGTTCCTGTACCCATGCTGAAGCAATATATATGACCAACTCATCTACATCAATGGCAGAATCAACTGCACTCAAGAGAGGACTTCAGGTTCACCTGAACCTGGGTCTAGAAGCAGTCGACCTCCAAATCAGTTCATCATCAAATGTGCAATACCTACAAGGCAATGCATGTCCCCCTTGGTGGCAGTTACACTCTATTCAAAGGATCAGAAGTCTTCTCTCCCAATTTCAGTCAATTGATATTTGTAAAGTTTCCAATGCATGTAATAAAGCTGCCACTTGGGTAGCTCATTTTGCTATTTTTAATCATGTTTCCAAATATTGGGAATTGCATCACCCCATATACCTCTGGTTGATATTCTTGTAAATGACCTTAATGGTCAATCATCTCTTAATATAGTTTGAGGGCATTGCCCCTTTGTAGTTAAAAAAAAAAAACTTTTTTTTTCATCCAACCATATATACAAAACACATAGTTGCCTCAATTTGTCAATCATAATATCTTTCCCATCATATTCCTCTAATAGTTAAAATTATTAATGATGAATTAAGTAATAATTAAAAAACAAAAAATGAGAAAATAATAAGAAATTTAATTTAATTAATTGTAGTACTAGTTCTTTGCACGATTAAAATGTAGTTTTAAAAATTTAAAAATTTAATTTTATATTTTAATATATTATTCTATAATTCATGGTTTTAAAAATAAAAAAGTTTGAAATTAAATTTTTATATATTATTATATATAAAAAGAATAGTCTATCAATTTTTTTTATATTTTCATATTTTCTAACATAATTTCAATTTAAAATTATATAAATTTATATTTAAAACTAATTTTTAAAAACAATTAAATTAAACTTAAATTAAATTCATAGTTATAATTTAATATTCTTACTAATTTAAATTAAAATTTTAAATTTAAATATCTGTATACCTAAATTTTCAGAAATAAGTTACCATATTATTATCATATTATAAAAAAATTATATTTTTAAGAATAAAAGTAGATACTTAATTGGAAGTGAAACGGAGGGAAGAAAATTAAAATTAAATATGGATGGAAGAAAATTAAAATTAAATATGCATAATATAATATATATAAGATTTGAAAATTAAGTAGATATAATTAATTTGATTCTAACTAAATGAAAATTAATAAAATTTAAAATTAAGTATATTTAGTTAAACAGACATAACCAAATTCAAAATTTCATAAATAATTATTTGCATTTGGAATTAATTATATTCAAAATTTTAAAAATTAAGCATGATTAATTGGATATCGAGCATGCTTAATTAAATAAATTTGAAATTTTGAAAATTTGAAATTAACATGCATAATCATGGAAGGAAAATAAAATTCACCATTAATAAAATTCTAAATTAATTAAAATTTAGAAATTAAATTGAAAGGAAATTAAAGTAATTTTATATGAAAATTTAAAAAATAAGAATAATTAATTAAAAATAAAATTTACTTAATTAAATGCATGAAAGAATATGAAAATTTTAATTTGAAATTTTAGAAATTAATTTTCCATTAATTAATAAGATTTGAAATTAATATGCATTTAAATAATTAATAAATTTTGAAATTTATTATACATAATTAAAATAATTCAAAATTTTGAAAATGAATCATGTTACTTTGAAATTAAGTCTAATGAATTTAAATATCATTGAAAATTTAAAAATTAAGCATACTTAATTGGAACTGAAACATGTTTAATCATGCATAATTATGGAGTAAAAATAAAATTAAAAATTAAACATGCATAATATAATATATAAGATTTGAAAATTAAGGTGACATAATTAATTTGATTATAAATTTATATGCAAATAGAAATAAATAAAATTCAAAATTAAGCATGTTTAATTAAGCATACATAATAAAATCTGAAACTAAGATTTAATTTGTTTTTTAAAAAATCAAAATTCCATAAATAATTCTCAACATTTATAATTAATTAAATTAAAAAAGTTAAAAATTAATCATGATTAATTAAATGGAAAATAAAATTTGAAATTAATTCAATATGGAAATTAATTTTAAAATTCTAATTAATTCAAGATGGAAATTAATTTTAAAATTCTAATTAATTTAATTAAAAAATATTATTATTAAGCATTATTATTTGAAGGGAAAATAAAATTCACGATTAAAAGTTCGAAATTAATTTAATGTGAAAATAAATTTGGAAAATTAAGTTGGAGAGAAATTAAAGTAGTTTCACATGGAAATTAAAATTAAAAATTTAAAAATGAAAATATAAGTGGGGTTAAAACAAAGATAAAAAATTGAAGGAGCGAGGGGAATTTAGGCGGGAATAAGTTATTGTTTGTTTATATATATACTAGTATGACACCCGTGCTACGCACGGTTTAATTATGCTATAAAAATTATTTGAATAAGGATAAATCAATTAGTTGTATGCATTTATAAATTTAATTATAGAGTAAAAATAATCGTATCTAATTTTTTGAATGGAAATTATATATACTAAAACTATATTGAATTAGATATCATCATTATTGCATATATAGTTATTTAGAAATGTAATAAGTTATGAAAAATATATTTTGGAGTGTAAAATTTAAATTTTTAAAAATTAATAAAAGAAAAATATTTTAAATGATTTTTTGTAATAATAATATTGAATTATATATCAACATATTAGGTATTAAATTACTTACAAAAGAAAAATTGATATTTTATTTTAAATTAAAATATAACTAAAGATAAAATATAAACTATGGAAAACTTTCTTGTAAACTAACCTCTAAAAAATAAAAATAACTTATTTATTATACATTATGAAAGACTTCATTTTAACAACATTTGTAGTGCTATTTGTTTCATTGTCATCATTGTCATGTATAAGAAATTTCAAACTACAACTGTTGATTACTCTAGAAATACCAACATATAGTTGACCATGAGAGGACACATATTTCTAGATATACTCCAACGTGTTTAAGGCTTTGACATTGGCTCTTATTTATGGTCATAGCAAAACAAATATATATCGTAAACTATCTCCATTGAAATTTAAAAGGAACTTTTATATCTGAAAGCGTCAATATCGGTCTTGGAATAAAAATCTTATCCCCTATATTGGTTCTTGATATTATTTTTTCTTTCAACACATGTTAACTCATTCAAATTATCTCAAGTCGAGTCTCTTTGCATAGACATGAAGATTGATCTATTTTTCTCAGAAACATGATAGGAACACCAAATTTGAGCTTCAATTCATGGTTTGGAAGACCGTAACATGAAATGATGTTCAAAAGTTCAAGCGTATGAATGTCATTAATTGAACCACAGCCACCATCCAATGAACAAAGGCTATCAAAGCTGAGATAAATCTTGATTTCAGCAAGAACCAAAGACAACATAAAATTATTCACCATTTGAACTATTTCATTGGTAGGTATTAAGATAGCTCTATGCTGCAAGTAATTGAGATCACTCATGTTGTTCAAAAATGATAGATAAATGACATTCGCAATTGTAGCAAGTGGATCACCAATTTCTTATATGAGCAAATTATCAGGAATCTTTATGTTGACGTTCTCATCATTAGCATCACCAAGGTCTGTTTTCCAATGCTTAATACCCAATTAAAGAGATCTTTCAGTTATTGAGCTTCATACGGTGAATTTCTTGAGTGCAACCTCATATGTCTTTTTAATGTTAGCATATCACACAATATCTTCATAAATAAGATGAATTAATGGTAGCATGCACAATATCTTATATTGCCCTTTGGGTACAACAGATAAAATCTGTTTGAAATCACCCCCCCTAAAAATATTAATTTTTCTTCAAAAGATTGCTCAAAGCTTGATTATGTCCCTGAAGGTTCGATCAACAGTTTCAAAATAATATTTCTTCATCATTGGAGTTCCATCTTGTATAATAAGTTTCGCTTTTACTGTCAAGTCAGCCAATGGATAACCTTGATTCATATAATAGGTGGAGTCTTCATCAATATTTATATGAGAATTATAAATCTTGAATGTGTCGTACGTAGGGGTGAGCATCGGTTCGGTTCGATTAAAAACCGAACCGAAAATTCGGTTAACCGAACCGAACCAAAGGAAAAAAATTAACCGTTTACCGAACCAAAAAAATTCGGTTAATTCGGTTCGGTTAACCGAAAAAAAAAAAAAAAAAAAAAAATTAACGAATGCACAAGGACTCGAACTTGGCCCAATTGAAAGTTATATTTTAATTTTTACCTTCTAACCATCTTACCAAATATTACTATCAATTTATATATAACTAACACCTATTATATATATATATCAAATGTTAAATAAATATTGTTGCACAACATAGGATTCGAACCCGGGCGGCCAAAAACTAAATCTAAGACTTAACCACCAAAACAAATGTCAAGATCTAAAATATCTATTATTATATATATATATACATATACATATATATATACATATATATTCGGTTAATTCGGTAAATTAATCGAACCGTCGGTTAATTTACCGAACCGAACCGAAAACCGAACCCAAAAATTTCTTTAACCGAAAACCGAACCAAAATTAATTCGGTTAATTCGGTTCGGTTAAATCGGTTTCGGTTCGGTTTCGGTGAATCGGTGAAGTTTGCTCACCCCTAGTCGTACGTACTCCCACTTGGAATGACCAAAGCGACTATTCCACTCGAAGCAACTGTTAAAACAATTTCACCTTTGGATCTTAGAGTAGCCGAAAGAGTTCTCTAAATGAATATTTTCTCAGTGCCATCAAATTCATATAGAAAGAAGAATCCTCCACGATCTTCAACGATTCTAAGCATGATCTTATCGTATATATTTCTTTGCTCAATTGTAAAATTAGAAAGGAGTTGGACATGTTCTGTAGCTAATGATCGTTTATCATAGTTAAGCTCATCCTAATTAAGTCTATTTCTGTATTGAGGAATGAATGAGATATCTAGAAAGGATATTTTGGATAAATCAGCCAGACTCATGTTGTTACTCTTTAACATATATTCTAAATCTTTGCAAGAGCAAAGTTCTTCAACTCATCTTCACTTAGATCCAATCTTGTATTCAGATTATGAGTAAAATCATTTAAGTAGTTATCAGTTATCATCGATTAAAACTTGATATTTAAAATAAAAAAAAGTTTATAGAACAATATCATCACAACAATACAATCATCTCCACCTATATATGAAGAATATCATCATATAAATACTCGTAGGTGCTATTCCAGACAATCTCTGCAAAAAATAATTCTAAAAAATATGAAATACATTTTTTTATAATAAAAATAGATTTTAGGGGTGTAAGAAATATTTTGGTCTTGAAATTACAAAAATATTACTTTTGGAATTTTTGGATCCTAAATTAAAATTATTAGGGTTTTGAAAATTTTGAATCGTAAATTAAAAATGATTTAAAAATATATCATAAAATATTCAAAAAAAAATATAAAAAAAATCATTCAAAAAAATTCAAAAAAGATTTTTTGTGAATTTTGGGGGATTTTAAAATATATTTTCGGATTTTTTGAGATTTTCAGACCAATTTTATTTTAATACCCATGAAATCTATATTTATTATAATAAATATATTTCATATTTTTCAAAATGTTTTTAATATTTTTTTTAATATTTTTTCAAACAAAGTTTGTAATGCATTACATACTTTTGTACAAAATAATACATTTTTTCCCACTCATTTTAGAAGTATTTTCCGCTTATTTCATGGATATATTTATAAAATTCTTCAACAAAAAATATGAGATATCGCCCATTTAGGATATGTTTTTTTTATAGTTTTTCTATTCATTTAATAAACTTAAAAAAGTTTTATTCTTGACAAATTATATTCTAACTTGATTAGTACAAATAAATTAATAATTTTAAATTAATATGTTTTAATAAAAAATAATTATTATATTATTCTTATTAATTATTTTCGCATAAAATTCCTCTTTTTCTTATTAAAGTAAAAATATAATTTTATTTAACCTGAATCTTTCTTTTTTCGTAAATCAAAAACTACTTTGAAAATGTTTCCTAAAATCCCAAAAAAATCATAATTTTTTTTTGTTGAGATTTTATGATACGTTTTCAAAATTGTTTTTAATTTAGTATTCAAAAGTTTAAAACAAATCCTAAAATACTCCAAAAATTGCAAAAATTCTAATTTGAATTTTTGTATGAACGAAGTTTTTTGGACATTTTTTTTGGAAACTTTAGGCTATGTTTCATAATTGTTTTAATATAGAATTCAAAATTTTCAAAAACATAATTTAAGAAAATTTTGGAGCCAATTTTTTTTATATGTGAACGTGCTAGATTAACTTATAAATTTGGAGAGGTAACTGACTATCTAAATTTATTATAAAGGCAATGGGTGAGTTTGTCTAATTTGATATAATGATGTAATATTCATCTAATCAAATTTTAAATTTCAAATTTATTTACAATGATTTTTTTTGTGTGTAAATTTTAGCAAAAACATAACTAATTTAATTGGGTAAATCAACTTGATATAATTAATTACCTACATTGGTTAATAAATTTTAATAAGTAAATTAATTTGTTATGTCAATTTGAAATTATATAGGAGTGGAACGAAAGTCCTATAAGTTTCATTTCGATAATTTTAGTCCTATATGTTTGCTACGAAGCACAGATTTGATCATATCCGTGATGGTTCGTTAACTCTTGTCCACGTAGATATAATACTGTTCATACACGCTGACAAATTTGGTTCTATAAGTTTTATTTCAAAATTTTCAGTCTTATATATTTGCTCTGTAGCATAGATTTGGTCCAATCCGTGACGGTCTGTTAATTATTTTTCCACGAAGAATAAACGACGTTATGTCCAAGTTGACATAGTTAACAGACCGTTACAGATAGGACCAAATATTTGCTACCGAGCAAACATATAGGACTAAAAATACTGAAATCAAACTTATAGGACCGAAGTAAAAAACTTAAAACTTATAGGACTTCTGTTGCACTTCTCCCTTTAATAAAATGTCAACTATATAGTTTATATTTATATTTAGGGAGAAGTGCAGATTTGGTCCTCTAAGTTTTTAATTTTTTGGACTTTGATCCTATAAGTTTTATTTTAGTATTTTCAGTGTTATAAGTTTGCTCCGTAGTACAGATTTGGTCATATTCGTGATGGCCCGTTAACTCTCCATCAATATGGACTAATGTTGTTCATACACATTGACAGATTTAGTCCTATAAGTTTCATTTCGAAATTTTCAGTCCTATATATTTGTCTCGTAGCACAGATTTGGTCCTACATATTTTCCCCGTAGTACGCACTTTTATAACGTATTACACATTTTTGTGCGAAATAGAATATTTTTTCTCGCTCATTTTAGGGCTATTTCCCGCTTATTTCATGGATATTTTTGTAAAATTATTTAAAAAAGATTCATTCATAAAAAACCAAAAACTCATTTTCGTGAATGAACATTACATAAATGTCTAATTAATAATTTTATAGAAATGCCCATCAAAACTTATTTTTTTATTAAATGAGCAAGAATAGCCCAAATTAATAATTTTATAGAAATATCCATCAAAACTTATTTTTTTATTAAATGAGCTAGAATAATCCAAAATGAGCAAAAAAAAATTTCTTTTTTTATAAAATGGGAGGGAATGATCCAACAAAGAGTGGAAAAATACTTCCTTATTTACTCTTGTAATATCCTAGATATTTAATTTTATTCTCTCCTCTTATGTTTGTGTTTGCCAGCCTAGCGGACTAGTTCAAGGTCGAGTCGAGTCGACTCATGGTCCGGTGCGAGCTTGCAAGCTCGAGTAAGTAGGATATAAAATTTATGAATTTAGGCTTGAGTAGTTAAAATTATTTGATTTGATGTTGTGTGTGCCTAATTGTTAATTATGTTTACGTGGGTGTGCTTATTTAATTGCTTATGAGATTAGAATAAGTTTAATTAAGTTAATTTAAGTTAGCGGGTTCAGATTCGACTTAAGATGGATGCGGATTGGATAAAGGGTTTATAGGGGTTAGGATTGAGGAGGGAGTATAAAACCCCCTCCCCTTGGCTTGTGGCTCCTATTTTGGAGCCACCCAAAGTTTTGAGAAAGGGAGCCAGTCGCCAGCCAAGCCAACAATCGACCCCCCCTCTCTTTCCCCTTGGAGCCGTTGTCACCTAAAGCCGAGCCACCGCCAGCCAAGCCTTCCCCTTCTCCTCTTATTCCTCTCTTCCATGTGGAGCCGAGCTGAGGGAGCCACTGTCCAGAGCCGAGCCTCCCTCTCTTGCCCTCTCCCTTCCCTTTGAAGCCGGCGGCTTGGGAGGAGCCGCTGCCTGCTTCTTTCTTCCTTGGGGTTGAGCCGCCGGATTTCGGAGCCGAAATCAGAGGCCGTCGATTGGATTCTCTTCTCCAATCATCTTTCCAATTGAGTGAGCGGTTTACCTTATCTCTTCGGGTTTTTATTCGAATTCTTGAAGCCGTTATTGGCGGCTTGGTGTATATGTTTCGTTCTTGAATTGTTCTTCAAGTTCTTGCCGTATTTTCTTGGAGTTTGTGCTTAAGGAGACCCTAATCTCTCCCCTATGGGGCTCGGCAGCCATAGGGTAAACCTAAGGGTGCTCGGCCAAGGGGCAAACCGGGGTTGCCCTCAAGGTGTTCGATGAAAAGCTCGAATGAGCCTTCTTGTTTTCTTGACATGAAAATCTTGATTTTTTCACCTAATTTGAGTTCTTGATACGTGGATTGCATGCTTAGGATTAAATATGTGATTTTGGGTAGAAATCATGATTAGGATCAAGATCTTGTAATTTATGCCATGAGGATTCTTAGGAAGGAGGATTTTTAATCTTGGTATTGTTTCTTGATTAAAGCATGGTAGATTCTTTTTAATCTTGACTAAAAAACATGAATTTTGTGAAATAAATCTTGAGATTACTATTCTGTCCTAATGATAATTTAGGAGTTAATTTCTGATAATTTTCGGATTTAATTTCATAGTATGCTGAAAATTATATATTGCTGGAATTGAATACTGAGATAATGAATCTGTGCTGATTTTGGATTATTTGCTGTGGTGTGTGTATTTCTATGAATATAGTTGTGTAACATATCGTTTCGACCAAAAAACATAGTTTGAAAACATAGGACACACTTTTGAGACTAGATTCGGGTTAGACACATCAGTTCTGGATAGAACAGTAAGCTAAAACAAAACTCTAATCTTGGTGATCTAAATTTTAATTGCATAATTAAAATTGGGTTAAGGGTGAGCATAATTATTAGAAAATCAGCCTTGGACCTAACTCCACCCCAAAAGCTAGCTCAAAAGGGAAGGATTGCCCAATCTATTTAAAGACTATCTAGACCACAATCTCAACCAATGTGGGACTTTAACACACCCCCCCTCATGCCCAGGATCCACATCTAGGGCATGAAATTTTGTAGATGACCCACTCTCAACCATAGGTTTGGCTCTGATACCATATTAGAAAATCAGCCTTGGACCTAACTCCATCCCCAAAACTAGCTCAAAGGGGGAGGATTGCCCAATCTATTCAAAGGCTATCTAAACCACAACCTCAACCAATGTGGGACTTTAACAATAATCTGTTATGAAATAAAACCACACGGGTTTATGACATTACGGGTCTAGGAGTTGGGGTCGGGTTTGGAGTGTTGAGACACGTTCCAATAAGATCATCCCTAAGACACCGTAGAGAGTCATGACTTAGGTCATGGTGCACCATATTCTTGTGAATGGCGGAGAGGCTCGTAGAGGAGCCCGATTGCGAGCTAAGCCCGGGAGGTTGGATGGCTAATTCCCAACCTGCAGAATAAGTTCGGATGGTCTTTCCCGATTGTTCTGGTTTGGCCTCGTGAGATAAGTTTAGAGGGCATACTCGATTATACCCGAGGTGGTTTGTTAAAGAATAAGTTTGGAGGGCCTACCCGATTATTCCTGGGATATCTTAGAGAAGTAAGTTCGGAGGGCCTACCCGATTACTCCTATGATATCTTAAAGGGGCAAGTTCGGATGGGCGAATCCCAATTGTCCCTACGCGTCTCGTCGAGCAAGTTTAGAGGGTCTTTCCCGATTGCTCCCAAGTTAATTTATACTAGGATAAATTCGGTGGGCCTTCCTGATTATCGTAGTATGTTTTGCCTTAGGGAAGGGTAGGCTTAGACCTGTTGATCTTCACCATATGGGTGTTGGCTGCCTTCGGGCAGGTAGTGGCCAGATGGTCTGATAGCTAGTCACACTTTCGTGATCTTATTCCTGTAGAGTTGGATGTTATGCTATTGTTTATCCCTGTGCTATTTTTTATTGTGGGGGTCAGTAGAATCGCTCATTGAGTTCTTTAAACTCACCCGTTGTCGTTGTTTTGTTTTGCAGAGCCTGACCGGTGAGGTGGGCTGGAGCACTTGGCGCAGTTGGAGGGCAGAGGAGTCACATGATCTCATAGCAATCCTAGTTAGGAGTCGTAGTCGAGTTTGTAGTAGGTTATCATGCACTGTTGTTTTGGTATTTGGAGTTGTAGTCCCGTGGGGATATTCATGTTTTTATTCAGTCTTTTATTTATTAAAGAATTATTTCTCTTCGATTTATTTATTTCCGCACTTGAGCAATTTATTAAAAACATTGATGTTTTGAAATAAAAATCTATTTTGGTTCTTTTTATTAATAAAACATGTTGTTTATTTCGCTATTTTATGAGTTGGCATATGCATGGGTTAGACTGCAGGTAGGGGTGAGCTCGGGATGGGACGGGCCGGGATTTGGTATGTCCCGATTTTGAGTCGGGACGCAAATATGCGTCCCGGTCCCGATCCCGAATACGAAGTATCCCGATTTTGTCCCGCCCCGAAAAATTCGGGACGAGACGGGGACGTCCCGAATTTATTAATATTGTTTATTAATAAAATAAAAACAATATCTCTATTAAAATAATTAATATTTTTTTCCAAATAAATTAATATTACTTATATTATAAACCGGTCGGGACAGGACAATCCTGATTTTTTTTGTATCATCCCTGTCCCGTCCCGATTTTTAATCGGGACAAACATATTTGTCCCGGTCTCGTCTCGATTTTGAACCATATTTATATTTATATGTAAATGTAAATTAAATTTTAACCATGCTTATTAAAATCATATTTCTTATTCTTCAATCACATTCATTTCTATACCGACATGAATTTATATTAAAATGACATAAAATTTATCTTTTTCCTATTAAATTAAAAATATAATTTTATTAAATCAAAATTTTAGAAATGGTTTTTAATTTACGATCCCAAATTTTCAAAAATAGAATTTACGATATTTTCAGGCCATATTTTTCTATACATCTAAAATATATTTTTATTATAATAAATACGTTATATATATTTTTTTCAGATTTTTTTTTACTTTTTTTTTTTAAAAAAAGTTTGTAACGTGTTAGACACTTTTTTTTTCAAACTTAACCACAAGTCGCGTGGAGGTGCAGACTTAGCCCATTGATCTCATAACATAACCCTACCGTATACCGACACACTAGCAATGCCCTATACGGTAACAACTCTATGTCGTAGTCAGACTGAATCACATGCTTTGATACCACATTGTCATGCCCCAACTCAGGGTCACATGACCGGCCAGGGTATACATGCCTATACCCCGCAGCCTAATTCATGCACATGCCAACTTATAACATTAAAACATAGCGAAAAGAATGAAAAGAGTTTTATTTTTAAATGAAAAGCAAAACCAGATTTCATTAGAAGTAAGTTTATCAAAACAATAAAGTGCGGAAACAAAGTTCAATTACAAGTGAAATCTGTAACAAAAGACATGAATGTCCCTAAGGGCCTACAACTCCAAAATATCAAAACAAATGTGCATGACTAACTACTAAAAACTCGACTACGACCCCTAACTATGACTGCTATGAGATCAATGTAGCTCATATGTCCTCCAGCCACGCCAAGTGCTCTAGCCCACCTCACTGGTCAGGTTCTGCAAAACAAAAATAATGACAACGGGTGAATTCAAAGAACTCAGTGAGCGATACAACCAACCCCCACGAGAAAACCAAACATAGAAAAAAAAATAGAGATGAAACATCTATCTCAAGCAGGAAAAGTCACATGGGTGCGACTAGCTAACAGGCCACTTGACCACACATGCCCAAAGGCATCCAACACCCCAAACGGTGAAGAATAACAGGCCAGGCCTAAGCCTACCATGCCCTAAGGCAACAAAACGTACTAGGATATTTGGGATTGACCCATCTGAACTTATCCTAATATAAAGAAACTCGGGAGCAATCAGGATTGACCCATCCGAACTTGCTCCATGAGACGTGAAGGAACAATCGGGATTCGCCCGTCCAAACTTGCCCCTTTAAGATATCACAGGAATTATCGGGATTTGTCCGTCCGAAGTTATTCCTTGAGAGAAACTCGGAAATAATCGGAATTTTCCCATCCGAACATGTTCCATGAGAAAACACAGGAACAATCAGGATTTGTCCATCCGAACTTGTTCCAAAATGATAACGTAGGAATAATCGGGATTCGCCCATCTGAACTTATTCCTTTAAATATAGAATATTGGGAACAATCACGATTTTCCCGTCCGAACTTGTTCCACAAGAAACGCAGGAACAATCGTGATTTGCCCATCCGAACTTGTTCCACGGGTTGGGAATTTATCATCCAACCTCCCGGGCCAGGCCTGCAATTCGGCTCCTATCCGAGCCTCTCCACCATTCATAAAGAAATGGCGGCAACAAGGCCAAAATCAATTGTCTCTTATGGTGTCTAAGGGATGTCTCAATTGGGAAAACTCCACGACACCGATGTCTAATCCCAACTCCTAGACCCGTAATGTCATAAATCCGTGTGGTTTTATTTCTTGCAAAACATTTAGTTGGTTGGCTCTTAACAGATTATGTTGTCCCTTGAATTTTAATTATTCAATTAAAATTTCTATTTATCAAGATTAAGGTTTTGTTTTAAGTTTACTGTTGAGCCCCAAACTAGTACACCCGAGTCGAACCTGACTCCCAAAGTATGTCGTATGGATGCAAACTATGCTTTCTGGTCAAAATGATAAGTTACACGACTATGTTCAAAAAACTATGCACAACATAAATAAGATTTCAAAATCAGCCATGATTCATCAACTCAGCATGAAGTTTTCAGCATAATAAGGAATTAAATCCGAAAATTCACAGAATATAAATCCCTAATTTACCATCACATCAGATTTATAATCATTAGGATAAATCTCATAAAACCATATTTGTTAAACAAGATTAACAAGCATCACAACCATCTTTAATCAAGAACCAACTTTTATGATCAAGAATGTATATCAAGAAACCCTCACAAGAACATACATGGCATCAGATCAAAACCTCAACTTTTGTAAAACATGATTTTCATTCATAATCACAGATTATTTACAAAGCATACATTAACATGTGGAGACCTAGATTGACTAGCATGTCATGGCAAGGATCTCAAGATTTCACAAGCATCCTCTCTTAGGCATTTTATCAAACACCTAGAGGGCACCTTAATCTCCACCTTGGCCGAGCATCCCTAGGATCATCCTAGGCCTACCGAGCCCCATAGGGGAGGGATTTTGGGTCTCCTCTCACATGGCAATCACAAAGAACGGCGAGAATTTGAGAGATCGACGGAAAAACGGTTCACAAGAACCTGAATTCAAGATCGGCTCAAAGAAAGCTCAAACACGAGAAACCACGAAAAAAGGGAGGATAGATCCACTCACTTGAATAGGAAGAAGGATTGGAGGAGAATTTTCGATCGACGACCTTCGAATCCGGCTCCAAAAGGTGGCGGCTCGACTCAAAGAAGAGGGAAAGGGGGCGGCTCGGCTCCACCCAAGCCGCTGACTACAAGAAATGGGAAGAGAGAGAGGGGGGGCAGCTCGGCTCTGCTCGGCTCCAAACAAAGGGAGATGGGGAAGAAGGGGGCAGCAACTCAGACAGCTGCTGCTTGGCTCGGCGACTCCAAGGAAGAGAGATGGGGAGGGACGACTGCTGCTTGAGGGCGGCTCCTCTCCTCTCTCACTCGGCTGGTGCGGCTCCAATAGGGAGCCGCCAACCGTAGGGGGGGATTTTATAATTCCCTCCCAAAATCGCCTATCCACACTTTAACCCACACTCTCCTCAAACTCGGATCCACAACCCGCTAATTAACCCAAACTAATCCCATGCTAAAATACAAGCATCAAACACATGTACACCCAAATGCAACGTAATCTAATAAATTTACAATATTATTATAAATTATAATTCAACTTATCCGAGCTCGCAAGCTCGCACTGGACCATGAGTCAACTCGGCTCGACCTCGAACTAGCCCGCTAGACTGGCAAACACAAACAATAAAGGAAAAATAAATAAAAATATCTAGGATATTACATTTGTGCAAAATGAAATATTTTTTCTCGCTCATTTTAGGGCTATTTTTCGCTTATTTCATGGATATTTTTGTAAAATTATTTTTAAAAAATTATTTTAAAAAAATTCATTCATAAAAAACCAAAAACTTATTTTTGTGAATGAACATTACATAAATGTCCAATTAATAATTTTATAAAAATGTCCATCAAAACTTCTTTTTTTATTAAATGAGGAGAATAGCCCAAAATGAGCAGACACTACTAGAAATTAGGTAATTTGCGACGGCTATTTTGCGACGGCAAGGATTGCGATCGCAAATGTGATGGTTTTGCGACCGCCGACCCACGGGTGGTCGTGAAGTCGGCACATCTGCGACGGCATTGCGACCGTTGATTTTGCCGTCGCAAAAGTACTGATGTAGCGTCGGCTTTGCAACCGCTATTTGCTACCGCTTTTTGCGGTCGCAAAACCATCACTGATTACATTATTTCACCCGCCCTTATTTTCTTCCCCGGTCACTCTCTATTTTCTCTCTGCGATTAGGGCATCGTCGTCCGCACTTATTTTCTTCCCCGCTCTTCTACATTCCATCACACCGCCGACGCTGCCGCCAGCACCGCTGACGGTTCCAAGCAGTGGGGCTACGTTGAAGTCCGGCCGAGTAAGTAGCCTTCATGTCATCTCCTCGATCAAAACACGTTTGGAGTCATCTATGAGCAGTTTGGGTGATGAACGTCATCGCGACGGCGGCAAATATTAACACACTTGGAGTCATCTACTTGCGACGACTGATAGGAACTTATCGGGACGGGTGAGCTCTCAACTTGGTTTCCACCATTAATTATGCTGCTTCTGCAGCTAATAAGTGATCTTGAGATGGACAGGATATACTACTGGAGATGGACATGATCCTGAGGCCAGAAGGCACAGTGATCTTGAGAGATGACGTTGATATCTTGGTAAAAATCAAGAGCATTACGGATAGGATGAAATGGGACAGTCAAATTGCTGATCATGAAGACGGTTCGCTTCACAGGGAGAAGCTTCACAGAGCATTACGACTGAAGACATATTGGAAAGCTCCTGATCAAAGCCAAGAACACCAAAATTAAGGCATATATTTCCTCATTGCATAATCAATTCACTTGTTGTTCTTGTTTTGACTTTTCAATTCTTTCAATCATGGACCTCTGCTTCATGATGTCTCGAGGCTTGATGCTAAAGATGCAAAGAAATCAAACAGGTAAACTGCTTCTGCTCCCTTCTATTTAGCAGGTACTGCATACAAGAGTCAAAAAGCATTTCTCTTTTCATGTTACAAATTCCAGTATGGCTGAAAAGATTCAGCAACAGATAGCAAAAGGGCAATTAGGTGATGCTATACAAACTCATGGAGTAACCTCGAGATCTTTATAGGTTCCAGAAGCAATGATGTTGTAAGTAATCTTTCAACATGAACACCTAAAAATGCTTAAGCCCAAGTTACTGATAGTACACCCAAAATTTATAGGACTTTTACAATTTCTTGTTGGATGGGGCGAGCGATCCGCTTTCATTGACATCAGTTGAAGTATCACCAGGGAAGTTCATGATGAAGGCATATGCGACATACTTGAGCTCAAAGGCTTCTTCCTCTTCTGGAGATATATCAAGTCTTATGGATGGTCCCATCAAGGACAAGCTCAAGATAATTCCAAAGAATGTGAGGTATTATTATGGTATATTTTTATCTTCAATTCTGGAAGCAAAACAAAACCTATTCATTGACAGCATTGGCATAAGATGAGCTATGTTGCCTAAAAACTTATATAGCTAAGGGTTCAATTATAAAATAATTAGACCTTCAATTTGAAGTATCTAAAAATCAGTGCAATATTTCAAGTTTCCTTGTAATTTTGTAGTAGGATTTTTTCTGTTCTGGCTTAGCCAAGAAAAATGATGGGAACAGATGAGGTTGCACTAGATGCATACAGATGAGGTTGAAATCCTAGAGAAGTAAAATAAGAAGAAAAATGCACATTGCCTGCTTCTGATGCCCTCAAGTTATCCTACAATACTTAAATATTCGTGAAATTTCAAATGTTTGTAATATATTCTCATGTATATCAATCCAATATTCTGCATCTCATACAAAATAACTTGAGTTAATGTACTGACCTGATAGCTTCTACTTGATTACTCACTTTTTAACCAATGGAAGAGGTACTCAATGTAACGTATGCCTTCTCTCTTCCTCTTTGTTTAGTTAGCTAGTTTTGATGTAAGCCTAGGTACTCAGAATCATACAATTTTATAATAAATAGAAAATATTATTTTTTTTATAATAAAATTACTATCTGCTACGGCATTGCGACGACAAAGCCGTAGCAGATGGTTATTCTGCGACGGCTAGTAGCGATCGCAACATGGTCGCAGCTACGACGGCGAAATTAACGGTCGCATATTTTTTGCGGCGAGATCATTTGCGACAGATCTTTGTGACGGTTGAGTACGGTCGCAGAAGACCATTTTTCTGGTAGTGAGAAAAAAACTTCTTTTTTTTATTAAATGGGCGGGAATTATCCAACAAAGAGCCGGAAAATACTTCATTATTTACTCTAGACTTTGTTAATTTTATTATATATATATAACACGTAGAATGACGGTAGCATAATTTTTAATGACAAATTAAGTAATAATTAAAAACCAAAAAAATGAGAATTAATGTAGTAGCAGGAAATATTAAATGTAACATTTTAATTGATTAGAATTTTCAAATACTCCTGCATTTAATTTTAGTATCTTAAAAACATAATTTTCTCGAACCGAAAAATTCTCATATTTAGAACTAAGGTTTGATAAAACACATTCTACTCCCTCTGCAAAAGTCTTTACAAAAATTGTTGAAAATATAAAATATATTTTTAATAATAAAAATAGATTTTAGAGATCTTAAAAATTTGGACCAAAAATGTCAAAAATATTATAGACTTAGTCCTAAGTATATATAAAATTAAATTTAAATTAAAAATAATAAAATATTGGGTCCATTTTTTTTAAATCGTAGCACCGATTTTATATCACAAAAAATATTTCATAAATTAAAATTAATTTTTAAATTCTATTGAAACTATTATAGCTTTGGGCAAAAGTTTGTAACAGGTTAAAGACTTTTGAATAAATCATATAAAACTAAATTTATATTAAAGATAGTGAATTATTTTGGTCCAAAATATTTTTTTAGACACTAACATATATTTCATACCATAAAAATATTTTATAAATTAAAATTATTATTTTTAGGCATATGGAGCTATAACAAACTTTGGACAAAAGTCTTTAATTCAAAATATTTGTTTAGATCTTAACATTTATTTTTATATCATAAAAAATATTTCGTTCAGTAATTATTATTATTTTTTCAAATTTATGAAATTATTATAAACTTTGGGCAAAACTCTTTAACATATTATAGGCTTTAGAAAAACACGTAAAATTAAATTTAAATTAAAAAAAATAAATTATTTTGGTTTATTTTTTTAGAGTCTAGCATATGTTTTATATCTTAAAAAATATATTTCACAATTTAAAAGTCTTTAATCCCAAAAGACTTGAATAACTCCGTAATTCTTTTTTTAAAAAAAATTAATTAATAAAATATTTTTTATGATATAAAAAAGTTGCTGAGATCTAAAAAATTATTTTGAATTAGAGATTTTTTATCCAAAGTCTATAATAGTATTGTAAGCCCAAAAAATATTATAATTCATAAAATATATTTTTTATGATATAAATCATATGCTATAATGCTGGCGTCGAAAAAATATTTTTAGACCAAAATAATTCACTATTTTAATTTAAATTACTTTTATATGTCTTCTTGAAAGTCATTAACATGTTACAAACTTTTGCCCAAAATGTAGAATATTTTCAAAAAATAAATAATAATAATTTTAATTCATGAAATAATGTTTTGTGATATAAAATGGGTGTTAGGATCTAAAAGAATATTTTGGACCAAAATATTTTATTATTTTCAATTTAAATATAATTTTATATATAATTAGGACTAAAGTCTCTAATATATACAAGATTTTCGGTCCAAAAAAATATTTCATATATTTGAACATTTTTTTTTGAATTTTTGGTAAAAGTTTTAATGCTTTAAAATCTTTTGCGGAGGGGGGTAGAATGAGTATTATCAAAACTTGATTATGATTTTGAGAATCATATTCTGGTTTGGGAAAATTCCAATAAAATTATTACCGTTCGAGGAAATTTCTATTTAAAAAAAATCTATATACTACATATGACCTTTTTTTTTTCCAAAAATGCACAGTAAAAAGGTCATATACTATTCAACTGAAGGGTAAAAGGAGTAGAGGGCCAACTGGTCGTGCTTCCTTCGCCTCCAAATTGAACAGAAGTATTTTCCCCTGGACAGTCAAACTTTTATTAATCGCAAAATTTTGAAACATAGGATCAAAGTCCTTTACATCACCCATAATATCCATTACATTTCTATTAATTTCTAATTCTAATGCTTCCTTTGCAAGGGTATCTGCAATTGTATTCTCCTCTCTTCTAATGAATCTCCATTCAATGATGTAAATCTCCTCTGCAATCAACTTTATCCTTTCGACGAGTACTTTCATATCCCAAGGAATAACCTCAACTCCATTCATTATATTAATTGCAGTGCTACAATCTGATAACACCAATATATTTTTCATCTCTTTTTTCCTAACATTGTCAAGGCCAAACCAAATGACCTTCAATTCTGCATAAAGAGGACAATCAACAAGCTCCAAATCTTGGCCAAACAAAAGAATTCTATCACTTTTTTCTACCACAAAACCACAACCAACATTTAAACCACCCTTCCAAGCTCCATCCACCTTCAACCAATATCCAATTTGTCCCAGTCTACTACAGTCTTCATCAGGTTTTATTACAGCTGAAGTCTTCTGTATTGTGCAATCATGCAACTTTTTAATGAAAAACAAAGTATCAAACAAAGCTTTGTTTAAAATTGAATTCAAGCTCCAAACTTTTTCACCAAACTTAGCATTATTTCCAATCTTCCAAATAAGCCAAAAGAAGTTTGCAATAAAAGCTAGAATCCCTTCAGCTAAAATCAGATCATACTCTCTTCCCTCCAACAACCAATCACCATTCTCTTAGTTTATCGTGTGCTTAAAAGAAATTTTCAATCTAGTTTCCACCAAACTCTAATACTTCCCCACAATACTGCACTGAAAAGGTATATGTCTCTGAGCATCAGTATCCTTTTTGCAAACGAAACATTGATCCTTCTCCTTTCCAGAAAACCTGTAAAGCCATTCTAAAGTAGGAAGCCTCCCCCAAACTATTTTCCATAAGAACCCTTTTATTCTTTCAGCAACCTTTAGTGACCATAAATATTTCCAATCAAAATTCATTTCTTTCATCTTTTCTTCCTTGCTTTTGAGAAATTGATAGGCTCCCTTAACAGTTAACTCACCATTTTTATTGCTACCCCAAATCCATTTACCTTTATGAGTGGTGTTACCTATTTCAGTTCTTAAAATCTCTTTCAACAATGTACCAAAACAATTTTCAATTACAGTCATTTTCCATTGTCCATCTTTTATCAGCTCATCAACCTTTTTGAAATTCTTCAATTCTGAAATATTAATAAAAGTAGGCCAAAAGTTTAAAGGTACATTATCTAACCATGTGTCATTCCATAAATCAATATCTGCTCCCTTTACTATTCTAACTCTGAACCCTTCCTTCAAATCACTTACACAATTTTGAATGGCCTTAGCTTGAGAAGATTTGACTTTACACTGATTTTTCATCCAAGGATGAAACATTCCATACTTAGCTCTGTACAGTGCACACCACTTTATTTCTTCCTTATTCAACATAGGTAACACTCTTTTTGCTAGCATAACTCTTCTGGTCAATCTCATATCTCTGATTCCAAAACCACCTACTGTCTTGTTATCGATGACTCTCTTCCAATTTATCAAATTTTCTCCTTTTTTTCCTTCCTTGCCCAAAAAAAATTCCTTAGTTACAATTGTAATATTCTTCATTATTGTATCTTTAATACTTGCTGTCATCATACTATAAACAGGAATTGAATTCACCACTGCATTGATTAATACTGATTTTCCAGCTAGGGATATCATTTTTTTTGCCAAAATATCCATTCTCTTTGTTATCTTCTTCACAATTCTATTCTATCCCTTTTAAACCCATTCTCTTTGGTGAAAGAGCAGCACCTAGGTATTGCATAAGATAACATCCTTCTCTGATTCCAAATTGATCACATATTTTGTGCTTTTTACTAGGCTCTATTTTATAAGGAAAGAATATCTCAGGTTTCTCCTTATTTATCCTCTGGCCAGTCTGGCCAGTCAGGTTACAGTATAATTTCAAAGCTTCAAATAAATCATTCCTTAAAGCAATACTTCCCTTAATAGCAAAAATCAAATCATTAACCAAAAATAAATGTGATAACTTGAACTCCTTGACCTGAAAGGAACAATTTTTTTCCTCTCCACATAGTCCCTGATAATGGTAGATAATAGTTCCTCCACATAGTCCCCTTGTCTTAAACCTTTGTATCCATAGAAGCCCTTAGAGATCACACCATTTACTTTACAAAAATACCTGACCTTTTCAATACATCATCTAATCCAGTTTATCATCTCCAAAGGAAAATTCATACACTTTAGCACTTCATAAACTACAGCTCATCTTACTATATCATAAGCCTTTTGAATGCCTACTTTAATCAGAATGAAAGGTTCCTTTGCTTTTGAGTGATGAAAAGAACTTATTATCTCAGCCACCATTAAGATATTATCTTGGATGTGCCTCTTTGGAATGAATACAACCTGCTCAGGTCCAATAAGTCTAATGAGATAAGGTATGATTCTGTTAGTCATTGCTTTAGCAAGAATTCGGTAAAGTACATTACATAAGACTATGAGTGTGAAATCTGCCATTGAACAAGCCATCTTTTTCTTAGGGATCATAACTAATAGAGTATCACTCCATTTCTCAGGTAAGATTGCAGTTTTCTGAAAATTATTTATCTCTTCCATCAAATTCAATTTTAGAGTTTCCTAGTTATGGAGATAAAACTCTAAAACATATCCATCAAGCCCTGGGCTCTTCCCCCTCCCCAAGTTGTCAGCAGCAGTCTTCACTTCCTCTCAGCTAAATTACTTTCTCATCAATTTTTTTTCTGCATCAAATAAAATACTCCATTTAAAAACCTTCAACTGGTTCTCCAAACAAGCCTTATCTTCCTCTACTTTCCAAAGAGAACTGTACCAATTTTCAAAGTATTTCACAATATCCATTTCATCAGTAATACTTCTATCATCAGCTTCCAACATCTCCACCATATTCTTCTTTCTTCTAACCAGGACAAAATTATGGAAAAATTTAGTATTTTTATCAGAATCATCCACCCAAGATTTCTTAGCCTTCACCCACCATTTAATTTTGGGTAAATTACACTGACCTCCCCTGAGGTTTAGTGAAATTACACTGACCTCCCCTCTATTTGTAATTTTATCTTGTAACCCCCCTGAGTTTTGTAAAAGATTACACAAATCTCCCCTATAACGAAATAAGATTACACAAACCTCCACTGAGTTTTGTAAAATATTACACAAACCTCTCCTAAAAAAATTACTCGGGGGAGGTGATTGTAATTTGGACAAATAGAGGAGAGGTCAGTGTAATTTCACTAAATCTCAGGGGATGTCATTATAATTTACCCTTTAATTTTTATTTGCATGTTTAGAGCAAATAATTTTTGAGTTAAACTTCTTAAAGGCAATTTTTCCTTCTCAGAAATAAGCCCATATTCTTTGCTTTCAAGTTTACTAATTAACAAACTAGTCTCTTCATGTTTTCTTTCTAAATTCTCCACCACATTTCTATTCCAGTTTAGCAAAACCCCTTTCAAGAGTTCCAGCTTCTCCATCAAATTTGTCTTGACTGAACTCTCCTCCATCCAGTGTTTATTTACCACATTCTTCAAATTCGGATATTCCAACCAAAATTGTTCAAACACAAATCGATTCAGCTTTGCATTCATTCTTCTAAATTTGTTGTGCATACACTGAACAAGAAGATGCCTATGATCATATTCAATTCTGCTCAAATGCTTGACTTTAAAATCTGGATTAGCTTCCAGCCATTTGACATTATATAAAACTTTGTCTAGCCTTGCTGATATCCTTCTTTCATCATTTCTCATGTTTGACCAAGTACAAGTTGGTCCCTGAAATCCATCATCTATAAGTTCAGTTCCAGCCATAAAGTTTCTGAAATCATTAACAAACTGATTCAATTTAAATGGTCTTCCTCCTCTCTTCTCATTACCATTTGCAATGCAATTCATGTCTCCAATTATCACCCAAGATCATCAATATTCAATTCCTTTAGCATATTTTATAACAGACTTCTTCTTATGTTAGTACGTGCATAAACACAAGTCAATACAAAGGTAGTCCCACTTTCAGACTGCATAACACAAGTAACAATCTGCCTATTCTTAAAGACCACTCTGTCATTTAAAAACCACCAGACTTACCAATACTCCCCATAGCTACTCCTTCCCAAAATCTAGCTTTAGATTTCAAGAAAACATTTGCTTCTTCCCCCTCTAAATGAGTCTCCTGAATTAGGACCATATCCACTCTAAATTGGTTTATCAATGACCAAAGATATTCCCCAGCCCTTCTCTTCTTCAACCCCCTTATATTCCAACTCAAAAAATTCATTGGTCAGAAATATTATTTGAGTTCCCCAACACCTCAGAGCATTAATCATCTTCATTGCTTTCAGCACATGTTTCTTTAGAAAATCTTCTTTTCTTTGGTTTAGTATTCTTAAAGCCAATAGGAACATTGATAAGACATCCACTATTCAAACTTCCTCTTCTAGCTTTCAAGAATTTGCCCTCCCCTTCTCTAGATGTTTTCGGGTCTATTCCTTCCTCCAAAAAATCTTCCTCAGCAAACTTATTTTCCAAAATCTTAAAAAATGATTTGCTCAACTTTTCTGATAGTTCTTCTAATTTACTATTTTTATTAGCATCCTCCACATGCTCCATAGGAATATCCTTCACATGGTCAGCTTGTGAGTTAAAAACCATATTCTATACATCTATTTCCTTCTCAATCATCACTAAGTCCTCTTTAGATATGCTCTTCTTCACTGTCTTCTTCTCCTTATCATTCTACCTACTACTGCTTTTATTAAAGCCCCATAACACTGCTTTTTGTTTTACAACTGTCTCATCCACTATCTTCCCCTTTTCAGAACCAGTTTGCAGCCCACCAGACTTATCCTCTTGCACATTCATTTTATTCAAACTATCAAATTTGTTCCTCACTGTAGTTCTCATACTGTTTCTCCCACATGATCTCCTTTTTCTATTGACCACTTGCCAAGGACCATGTATACCTCGACCATCACCTCCCTTTGAATTGTTCTCCACTATTTTGTCTCCTTCTTTCTCAATATTCATGTTGTCTAATTTTCCAACCTTATCCATTTGCCTTATTGCATTCATCGCAATTGTATGTCATATTCTTCCACAACTGAAACAAAGCTTTGGAATATTTTCCACTGCCAAAGCTTGCCAAAATCTATTACCAGTACAATTTATCCATATACCATTTGGTACTGTCTTATTGAGTTCCCATAAAATATATATTCTGGCATATCTTGCCCTTTGTCGTTTGAGTGTATCCCCATCAATCTTCACTGGTTGACCAAGAGTACTTGCCAATCTCAGTACTATCTCCCTATGCATATATTCTAGTGGCAAATCTGGAAATTGAATCCAAACTGAAATAGATTCAATTTTTTCCATCAATGGTTGAAAATTAGGCCTCCATGGTTTTAAAAGTAGAAGCTTGCCCTCTTAAAAATCATGGTCCACCCGCCAAAGCCATCTCCTTATCCTCCCTACAAAAGAATTTGAAACAAAAAACCCTGCTGCCATGTCCACTATCTGTATGTTCCCTTTTGCTTTTCACATTCTTGGTATGATATTTTGAACTAATCCAAGTGGAGGAGTTCTCCCATAAAACTTTCTATATAAATTGCATTCCCATTCAGCCCTAGCAATTTTGACTAGATCCTCTTCTATACATATTTCATTTATGGATTTCTCCCTGATGGAATTAAATTTATCACTGACATCATCTCTGCTTGGTAGATTCTCAAATTTATTTACTTCTCTGAATAGTGCTGCCCAGGAACTGTGCTGCTTATTTTTCCTACCTTCCTCTGTGCTGCTTTTACCATAATCTGTACATTTCCCTACATTTGTCATTACACTTCTATCATTAGTACCAATCTCTCCTTCATTGTAATCACATCCTACATTTACCACATCCTCGTTGGCAGAAAAAACCTCAGCATTAACCTTCTTCATCTCCTTATAACCCACTCTCCTTATTTTCCCTCTCACATTCTCAATATTTTCATCATCATTCAATCCAACAACATTCAGATTAAACAAAGGATTACTAACAACAGTAAACTTGTCTCTAACTTTATTAGCTATTAAAATTTTTATACCTAAATCAGTCGATAACAGTGATTTCCCCTTGACAAACTTCATTGTTGATTTCTCCATTGAATCGGCATTCATAGTATTTGCATATGAAATCAACTTTTCTTTTGATGAAGTCAGCTTCACATTTACAGAAGGCATCATCTTCTCATCACTAGAGCTCCGTATTTCTCCCCGACTCCGATCACCTAGATCTGGCGGACATTTCGGCCGCAACAGACCGCCTTCCCACCGGTTGCTCAGTCTTCCTTTAGGGTACATGTCTGTTTTCTCCCCCCAACGCTTCACATTAATTGATCGACGTCAGAAAGGTGCCACCGGTCGCTTGCAAGATCACCTTCAAATCGTCAGTCGTGACTTGTTTCGTTCCCCAAGTCTCATCCTCACTATAGATGACCATTTATTAGCATTAGTTTCATAATTTTTTGTTTTAAAAATTGTTCCAATTTTTTTGTTTTAAAAATGGTTCCAATTTTTTTGTTTTAAAAATGGTTCCAATTCTTAAATGATTCGTAAATATACTCTGTCATTAATTTGCAATAATTTCATGTTCCTTAAAAAATAATTTTATAGATTTGAAAATACACATATTTTAATTATCATCATTACTTGTTCTTATTATTATTGTGTATTAGGGATAATAATTTATTTCCGATAATTAATTAAATATTCTCAAAAATATAATAATGGTGCAAGAATTAAAATGCATGATTATTAAAGATATAACAGTAATACAATAATTGAATTATTATTATTGCATATTTGTATTGGACCCATTTGATGTCCAATTTAAAATTTTGGCTCCAATAATTAATTAATTACTCTGGAAAAGAATACCATTCAGGAATTGATTTGATGATTATTAAAAATACAATAATGTAGGAAGAATTGAATTATTATTGTATATTTGTACCGAATGCATTTAATGTCCAATTTAAAATTTTGTCTCCAATAATTAATTAATTAATTACTCTCCAAAAAATATAAAATATACAAAAAAATGAATGCATGATTATTAAAATGAAAATAATAATGCAAAAATTGAATTATTAACATATTTGTACCAAACGTATTTAATTGTCCTATTTAAAATATTGGCTATGCAAATTCATTGGGGATAAAATTAAATTGGTAACATTAATAAACACAAATTTGACAATATTAATTACATACGTTGTACAAATAAATAATTTTTAGTATATAATTCAATTCATAGCAATACAATTATTAATAATGCAATAATAATGCGAAACAAAATAAATAAATTTTTTTTTGCTAAAAGACAATGCTACAAAATCTTTAAAATTATATACTTTTCTACATTTGAATTTAATGTATACTTGTAATAGAAAAAGATAATTTAACAACATTATCCTCTAAAATTATTATATTTATCCTCCCGATAACTTTTGGTTTTGCATTATCCTTAATTACAAAAAAATAATATAAATTTGCGCACTTATAACTGCATATAACATGTTATAGTTTTGATATTTATATTATGAACTTCTCATAATAGAGATTATAAATGGAAAATATTGTCATTATTAGAGTAATTTTAATATGGTGTGTGGAGACTGTGATTGAGATAGGAGGAAAGATTTTAACGTTTTAAGGTAGGATTCTCATCGCTTTTTGTCATGATTCAATTGTGTAAGGTGTCGTTTGATTGACATAATTTTCTATAAAAAGTTACACTTCTTAGGAAATTGTATTTTTTAATTTTATATGATTGACATATTTTTTATATTTTGCAGGAAGTATAATTTTTTTTGGAAGTGTTACTTCCTACAAAATGCATTTTGCAGGAAGTAACTTACTCAGGGAATCTAGGCAAGTTGCACTTTCTGTATTGCATTTAAAAAAAAAAATTATATCATCACATTTACATTTAATGCTAGACTTAATTTATGTTTTCAACATTATGAAATTAAATAATTAATAAACTATTGACTTATTTATTTTATTTTATTTTATTTTATTTTATTTTATTTTATTTTTTAAATAAAATATGTAATTTTTTATATATTAACTTTAAATAAAAATTATTTTTTATATATAATAAATTATATATTGTATTAGTTATATATGAAAAAAATATATTATATTTTACATATAGATGTTAAAATAATAGTTTACAAATAAATTTAAAATTTTTCATATATTCTAATATATATATTTTATTTACAAATGTTTTTTTCATATATTTTAATTTACAAATAATATTTTAATTTATAAAAAAGGTATATTGGTCATTTCATGTATACTTCTTGGAAAGTACTCATGTCAACCAAACATGTTACGGATGAAAAGTTACACTTCGTATCAAGTATTTTTTTGTCAACTAAACACAATTTTGATACATCCCAATAAATATAGGTGGAAAGTTAAATCATGAAAATTGTAACTTTCGATAAGAATTTACTTCTCATGTCAATCAAACCAGGTCTAAGTAGCATGTATATGAGTACATTGAAATTGCTATGGTAAAATTTTGAAGTTTTTTGTGATGTTTGTTTGGCTCTATTTTCTTTGTCTATTTTGGGGTATTTTGTGTTCATTGTGTTGTATGTACCCAGGATCGGGTTCATTGGGTTTTGTGCTTGGTGATGTCTGCTAGTGTGCTAGAGTTGTTGTTGTCGTGTGTAGCGGCAGGCACCGTTGTCTTAGGTAGTGCACGCGACTGCTCGCAACTTTTCTGGATGTGTAGGGAAGGAGGGGTAGAAAATGAGGGGTCGTTGGGCTTTAAATGGTGCCCTAAGGGCTGGCTGACGGCCGCAACAAGGCTGGATGTGTAATAATCATGTTGCTACTAAATATTTTTGATATTTGTGGGGCAAATTATGAATATATATATATATATATATATTGATTTCATTTGTTAAAGTATGTTGATTTAATTTAAAAGAGATATATTTCATTAGAAGAGAGCTCCGTAGGTGGGCGCGATCTCATCTCTTGCTTCGTGGGCTTGATGGAGGATGACGACAAGTACCTCTACGACATCGTCATCAATTTTCTCCTAGCCGACCACGACATTGTCGCTTCGGACATCACCACCTTCTTCCTCCTCTCGCGCGTGGCGATGAGGATTGCACGAGGAGACCGTGTTTGTCACTAAGTGGCGAGGTGCTAGGGGGAGGAGGGAGTGGTGAGCTATAAGCAGCTCAAGAAGATGCACTATGTTCACGTGGCGATCTACGAGAGCATGCGCCTCTTCCTGTTGGTCCAGTTCGACTTCAAGTTTTGCGTCGAGGACGACATGCTTCCACTCCAAGTTCTATGTCGAGGAAGACGTGCTCCTCGGCGGCACCTTCGTGAGCCGAAACACGCAGGTGACATACCACTCGTATGCCATGGCAGGGCTTGTACAAAAGTAAATGAGACCAAAAGAGATAGTGATGTGGACGATGATAATTTTCTAATGTAAAAAATATATTTTCATCCACGTCGATAATCCATGTCATCAATTTTACGAGGCTGCCGACGAATACTTGATGAGAGAATTAAATCGAGATAAATGTTAAAGTATATAATACTATTTGAGTAAGAAAGAATTGAATAAATTCGAAAAAAATATGTAATATATTTGGATAATTATCCTAATAAAAAAAAACAACGAAAATAACTATTCCCTAAAAAATAGTTAATCATGAGCGGACGGCGGCCGCGAGATCTCCGGAAAAAAGGAGGGACACGTGCGCGGGAGTATGGACAGTAAGTGGAGTTACCAAATTAGGTCATTCATTGTTCTCTATTTGGTCTCGCACTCCAAATTTGCCATTTTCGTCCTCCTCTTCTCCCTCTTCCGGCGTAATCCTTCTCCTTCTCGAGTATTTGATCTAAGCGACGTACTGATACTGTTTTGCTCCTCGGTTTCCATCGAATTATTACGATCAGGGTTACTGTTCAATTGATTCTTCTCCGAGATCTGTCGAGATTGGAGGGGGTAAGGGCGCAGGATTGGCGGAATTTGGAGTTCTAGGGTTTCGTTTTTGGGGATCTTCGAGCGATATGGTTCAGTTGCCGGACTCCGGAAAGCGCCGGGCTGAATCGACCCCGCCACAGCCGGCGGCGGTGAAAGCGGAACTCGAGGATCCCTTGGATGATGAACATAGCCCTCCGAACAAGAGATCCAAGGATGCGAGCGCTCCAAATCAGCAGGTAGTCTTCCCCAACTCGTGGTTTTCTTTCGAAGAGTCGTGGCTCTTTGATGCGGACTTATTTCTTTTTTTCGGATCTCATGATCTAGAAGAAAGAATACCCCACCCTTTTGTTTTCTTTGATCAATTGCATATCATAAAAATGTATGATGCGGAGGGGTAATGCGCACTTCTGATACCGCCGCGTTACAGGCTATGTACTACAATGTGCTCGAGGAACCTGGGCCACTGGGTCTTCGCCTCAGAAAGAGCCCGTCTCTAGCAGATTTGATTCAGATGAGGCTTGCTCAGGCAAAAACAGGTGGCTCATCATGCGCCACTAGCTTCGAGAGCACAGAAGTCGGTAGCAACAAAGAGCTCAAGTCCTCAGCTGCTACGAGCTTCTCTAGCAAGATCAAAGCTTCGAATTTTCCTGCAGCACTTTTGAGGATTGGCGCCTGGGAGGTGAGGATTTTCTTGGGGACAATATGGTGGTGTGAGTAAAAGATTCGACTCATCTCTATGGTTATCTTGTGCGTGTGTATGTGTCTAAGAACTCTTTTTTTTATCCATTTGTGCATCTTTTTTTTCTCTTTATTCTTGTGTTCCCAATTTAGTCAATTAGTTCTTTTTCCATTTATTCTATACATTAAAGTTCTTTACATAGATATCACTTACTTATTGGCTTCATAGTTATGTCCACTTTTTTCTTGGTGAAAATGGTCTCATGAAAGAGAAAGCTACAAATAGTGCGCATTTAACTGTAATTTTCTGGATATGCATCTGCAATTAATCAGAGAAGACCTATTTTGCTTGCAAGATGCATAATGCATAACTGTGGGTTCTTAATAGTGACAGTGCATTATGGTTGTACTATTTACTTCTATGACGTATTCCTTTTCTGGGTTGGTTGAGTCTGTGGAAAAGTTTACTGTGTTCTGTTGGCAAACAGTGTGAATCTAGATATGAAGGTGATCTAGTGGCAAAATGCTACTTTGCCAAACATAAGCTTGTGTGGGAAGTTCTTGAAGGTGGCTTGAAGAGCAAGATTGAGTTTCATTGGTCAGACATCACTGCAATTAAGGCAACATTTCCTGAAGATGGCCATGGAACCATGGATATTGTGGTAGGTTGTTTTATCAATTGATTTTGGTTAAGTTTTCTTGGTTATCTTATTTCCATGACAAGATAAGTGCTGTTTGTTACTTGTTAGTTGGCACGACCACCCCTTTTCTTCCGAGAGACTGATCCTCAACCAAGGAAGCATACACTTTGGCAAGCAACTCAAGACTTTACCAATGGTCAGGCAAGCATACATAGGTAATTTGCATATTCTTATTCATTTTCATATTCATTTGATGATAAATCTTTGAACTAATGTCTGGCATTAAATAGCATGGTAATTTGCTGCTGTTTTCTTCCCAAATCACACCACTTTGTTCTTGGTTCTTTAGTTAATATTATCCATATTTATGTGTGAATTATTTTTTGAGAGCATATCTTGGTCTCTATGATAAGATAAGTTATTCATGAGAATTCATATGCCAATTGCCTTGCCAATTTGAATATTTTTATTATTTATATGGAGAAAAAAATTCAAATGCATTGTGATTGCATTTATGCTGCACTGCTGACAGTTTTTGACCTTCTAGAGAAAGTGCCTCATTTTGTGAATGCTCCTAGTTAGGTGCTACTTGAGCTTGATACATGAGACATTTTTGTATCATATCTTTTGTTTGATCAGGTCCAGAAACCTATAGTTGAAGTGCATGATGGACCACTCGAAAGTAAACTTTAAAGAAAAGACTTGAGCATCGTTATTTGAAGTTTTGCCAACAGATAACAGATTCTAATTTGATTAACCCAACGAGACTAGAGTTTCTGTGAAATAACAAATTTGGATGACATTGATGAATACCATTGATTTATTTATTTTATTTTTTTATTCTTCATACTATGTCTGGTTGTTTGTAACACAAACGAAGCTGGTTTTTGTCTAGCAAAAATATACCAGTTTTCTGTAAATTATGCTAGTTATCCTTTTATTTAATTATGTTGTTGGGAATCTGATCAATCCATTAGTTATCTTTTTGCTATCCCTGGCAACTATGCTAACTTTTCTCTTATCAGATAGAAAAAGGTCTTATTAATTTTTATGATTCTTGTCATTGTAATTGCTACTACATCTTTTTTTTGCAGGAGACATCTCCTGCAATGCCCCCAAGGCTTGTTGAGCAAGAATTTTGAGAAACTTATTGAGTGTGATCCGCGCCTAAAATCTTTAAGTCAGCAACCAGATATCATACTAGAATCTCCATACTTTGAATCTCAGTACTCTGTATTTGAGGATCAAGGTGATTCTAAAAGTCATATTCTTGATGTCAAGGATGATTGTGGAGCCACTTTCTCAGGCTTGTGTGAACCTAGTTCTCCTTGTGCAACTTCATCAATTTCTAACAAGAGTGAAGTACGAGATTCTTTTGGAAGGGCACCAGATTTTGAGTCACAAGACACTCCTTCACCATGCTCAGGTAATAAGATGAGCTCTAGCAGTGTGATGGTATCACCAATTTTTGGTAATGTATCTTTTATATTGAATGTAAGAAGATTTCTTTTTGCAATTATCTTCTGTGTAAAAGTAAGCAAATTGGTTTGAATGTGTTTGAACACATTGTCAGTTATGATTGTCTGAAACTTAAACAGTTGCTCCTGGTGATAGAATTGATTATCATGTTGCTTGGTAAATTACACAGATGTAGGATTCCGTTTTGTACTTCTAATTATGCTTGTCATGAGTATTGCAATTCTTTATCTTAAATGGATTCTCATTTAAAATGAGATGCTTGACAGTTCACCTACAATACTGAAGATCAATTGCCTAAAGGATTTATCATGTATGCAATTATTTTTTTTGATACTGGACGTAATTTCTTCTATGCTAGTGTTGTTTTCCGTCAACCAGTGTTACTAATATGCGCTCGGGCGCTCGCCTAGGCGCCCAGGCGCCCAGGCAAGGCGAGGCCCGAGTGCCTCAATAATGGCTGAGGTAGATGACTTAAATGAGGCGCCGCCTTTGGTGGTGCTTTTCTTTGGGCGCCACACTATTTCAGGCGCCGCCTATTAATAACCCGCACTATTCCATGCGGTGTTATTAATAACATTGCATGGAATGGTGCATTTATACTTAAATATGATATATACACACTTAAATATGATATATATATCATCTACTTTTAAAGCTATTACATAAGCTGAATATGATATATATACTTAAATATGCCATATATACTTAAATATGATATAAAATCTACTTAAATATAATGTATAATTAAATATTACATAAACTGAATATAATAGGTTTATCATTGAATAATATATATAATATTATATATACTTAAATATAAGCGCCTCGCTAAAGACCTTGGCGCCTTGAGGCGCTTAACACCTTGTCACAACACTGCTATCAATCTGTTCCAATTTTACCTGCTGTAATTTAGTATTTTCTCCTTAGAGCATTTGTATTGTATATTCAACCACCTTTTCTTGGAGGAATGATACATAGCTTGCATATTAGATATAGTTGATCTGTCACTGGGGAATACTTCCTAATGGAAGATTGGCACTCATTGCTCATGTTATGTGGCACTATCTCTGACCAGTTCTTGACCATGTTTTGGAGATCTTTTAGTAGAAGATTGGCATTCATTGTTCATGTTATGTGACACTATCTCTGACCAGTTCTTGACCATGTTTTGGAGATATTTTTTCATAGAAGATTGGCATTCATTGCTCATGTTGCTTTCTATATTAAGAATATTTTGTATAATATGCCTCAGATCTTGCTTAATTCGTTCACCAATTGTTGCTGTAGGAATTGAAGTTCGGTCAACGGAAGAAAATACTAGCAAGGAGACTGAAACCAGGGGTCGAAACTGGTGGGATCAATTGAAGCTTTCTGGACTTAGAGGATCTATGTCCATGACTGATCTTGTAAATCACATTTCTGAGCAGATGGGTTCAGGCAATCCATCATTGTCTAGTGGTGCACTACCAAACAAGGAGATACTAGAAGATATAGCACAATATCTTCTCAATGATTCTCAGTCTTATGCTGCTTCCGATGAGAAATCGATCATCTCAAGGGTCAATTCTCTTTGCTGTCTGCTCCAGAAGGATACGGTGGCAGGGGCAGCACAGAACTCACAGGTGAATGATACTGCTGATGCTCGAGCTGATGCTGGATCTGATGATGAACCTTATTCAACACCAGATGCTGAGCTTGCTGATGATGGTGCACAACCATCTATAACAAGAAAAGAATCTTTTGGGGAGCTTCTGATCCTTCCTCGAATAGCATCTATGCCACAGTTCTTGTTCAATATATCCAAGGATGCTGAAAAAGAACCCAGATAAATCACTTGTTCCTAACTTGTATATATACTGTTAGGAAAACTATTTAATTTCTAGTGGATGTTATTGCTTTCGATGCTTTGAAAGTATCAACTTTTTCAACGAAATAAGAAAATGAATTCTTGCAGTCCTTGTTGCAAAATAACTTCAGACATTTCTATTAATGGATTTTTTTATAGATTACTAAATAACAGAATGTATGAAGAAGTTCAGAAAACTGTATGCTGAAAGTAAGGAAAACTACTTTGAATATCTGTTGTGGCTGGGAAGACACTCTAGCTTTGCAGGCGCTGAAATACTTTGATCTATGGCTGAGTCTCTTCCCTTGCTCCCTTTTCTGAGCTTTGAGTTGAGCAGTAGGCTATTAGCTGTTGGGAGTTTGAAATCAGACATTTAGCTTACATAAATTAGGTTGAAAGAAAGTTCTAATTTACCATTTTTCATATTCCACGTTTGCTTAAATTCATAATACAAAAATATAACTTGTGGTCTGTTTCATTTCCTTCCACTGCATCAATGTATTCTCAAAATAAAAAAAACTGCCCTACATTTACATTTGGGCTAAGTCAGTTTCATGTGAACCAACTAAATTGGCGCCGCATCCAATTGATCTGAGCTGAACCAAACTTGAACCGGTGACAATTATGATGAACTAAGCTCAATTTTGTTAAATCAGCTCTCGAACCAACTCCAATTGCATCGAACCTAAATTCAACGATTTTAAATTGATACGAATTGAAGTGTTTGCAGCTAAACAGATGGCAACATGTAAATATGCATTTAACGGATCAAAATCAAAGAAGATGGTCAACTCCTTAATTCGCTCAATTCTACCAATTTCAGGATAGCTTCTTTAAATTGAAGATGTATTTATTCTCTCCGATCAATGGAGTTGATAAATTGATAATTAGTTTGAGGAAATTGATGCTTCAACTATTATTTTTTACATTGGAGATCTTTGGCTCGATTTTGTTTTCGCACAAAAGGTCAAGTTCGGGCAAAGGACTAATAGTCGTGCATCCTTCGCCTCCTTACGACTTTGTTTTCTTTACTGAACCATGTTGTTTCATTTAATTTCTTCGCAATCACTCTTGGTGGTGTATTGATATGAGAATCTATTAGTTTTTTTGCTTTAACATATGATCGGATTTAGTCCAATATGCCATATATTGGTTGAATTCGATCCAATACAACATACATTAGCCAAGTTTATTCCAGTGCGTAAAAAGTTGGTCAGTTCGACCCAATACAATATACATTGGATAAATTGTTGAGAAGAACACCAATGCACAGCAGAAAATACTTCTTCCCTAGCTTGTGACAATCAATGGATGCAAGAGTATAAAATATAACTACAATTGCAACAGTATATCAATGCAGTAAACAATAAAAGAACATCACAAATTTTAACGTGGTAACACCTCTCAAAGAACGAGAGGCAACCTCCACGGGACCTAGTCCAAAAATAAACTCCACTATCACCAAATCAAGGTACAAAGGAGTATAATCAAACTACAATCTCTAGAACAAAATCTCAACTCTTCTACAACATCAATCGATCACCAACAATGACCTAAATCATCAACAAGATGAAAATAGCAAGAAGAGTTGGAGAAATGTCTCCAAGAACACAGTTTGTGTTCGCAGAATTTCTTGGGAAGACTAGAGATGTCAAAATCCGATCTCTACCGTTGAGAATGAAGAACTGTGAGTCAGGAACCTCCAGTAAAGAATTTAGCCCAATCGGAGAAGTTTTTACCATGCGATCGTGTGTTTGATGCCTCTATTTCTTTTCTCTATTTCTCTCTCTAGGTGGCTGATCTCAATTGCTGTAACTTAACTTTTCCAACTAGGTAAATTTATTTATACTAGGGATAAAACTCTAGTGACATGTGGGCTTGGGCCTCCTCCACATAGGTCACTCCAACCCAACAAATCTTCCCCTCACGACATACGTAGTGGAGGACCTCGCTATCCTGGCGATCGAGCAACATGTTTCAAGTTTCCCCTTTGACAATGCCTTGGTCAGCATATCGGCGCCATTGTCATTTGTATGAACTTTCACCAACTTCAATGCCTTAGATTCTAATACATCTCGTATCCAATGGTAACGAATATCAATATGCTTTGATTTGAAATGAAGACTCGAATTCTTAGCTAGGTGAATAGCACTTTGGTTGTCGTAGAATAACTCATAATGGTCTTGCTTGCAGCCAAGCTCTAAGAGAAAACTCTTCAATCACAATAACTCTTTGCAAGCTTCTATTGCTGCAATGTACTCTGCCTTTGTAGTTGACAATGTAACACACTTTTGCACTTGTGACTGCCATACTATAGCTCCCCCTGCTAATTTGATCATGTAACCTGATGTAGACCTTCGAGAATCAACGTCTCCAGCATAGTCTGCATCTGCAAAACCAATTAGCAAAGACTTCTCACCACTAAAATTGAGGCTCAAATTGATTGTACCTTTGAGATATCTCATAATCCATTTCACAGCATTCCAATGCTCTATACTTAGATTAGAAGTGAAACAACTTACAACACCAACTGCATAAGCAATGTCCGATCTAGTGCACATCATAGCATACATCAAACTTCTAACTGCTGAGGTATAAGGAACTTTTTCCATTTCTCGCTTATGTTCATCAGTGACTGGACATTGTTTGACACTTAACTTGAAATGAGAAGCAAGAGGGCTACAAATAGATTTAGCCTCATCCATGTTAAATATCTAAAGTACCTTCTTGATGTACTTCTCTTGTGACAAATGGAGCTTCATTGCATCTCTATAACGGGTGATTGTCATGCCCAAAATATGTTTTGCAGGACCCAGGTCTTTCATGACAAAAGACTTACTTAACTGCTTCTTCAACCCATCAATCCTGGAAGCATTCTTGCCAACAATCAGCATATCACCCACATATAACAAAAGGATGATAAAATCATCATCATAGAATCTATGTACAAACACACAATGATCTGAAGGTGTCTTCTTGTAGCCATGCTCCCCCATAACTGATTCAAACTTTTTATACCATTATCTAGGAGTCTGCTTCAAACCATAAAGACTCTTCTTAAGTTTGTACACATAGTCATCTTTACCTTGTACTATGAAACCCTCTGGTTGTTCCATATGATCTCTTCTTTCAAATCACCATGAAGAAAGACTGTCTTCACATCCATCTGCTCAATCTCCAAATCAAGACTAGCAGCTAAGCTAAGCACTGTACGAATGGAAGACCTCTTCACAACATGAGAGAAAATATCATCAAAGTCGATTCCCTTCCTTTGACCAAATCACTTAACAACTAGTCTTGCCTTGTATCGAGGCTTCGAGCTATGTTCTTCAAACTTTTTCCTGTATACCCATTTATTTTTCAAGGCTATCTTACCCATAGGTAATTTCACCAACTCATAAGTATGGTTTTCATGCAAATGTTTCATCTCATCTTGCATAGATTCATTCCACAGCTCTTTATCTTCATCTTCATTTTCCATGGCCTCTGTAAAACACTCAGGTTCTCCTCCATCTATTAGTAAAACAAACTCATGTGTAGAATACCTTGATGAAGGTCTTTTGTCTCTAACAGACCTCCTAAGTATATATGTCGGAATCTCCAAGGTTGATTGTTCTTTAGGAGCATCTTCATTGTCTCCATCTATATGATCATCCATTTCTCCTGTATGCACATCCTGTAGATCACTTTGAGTCTCAATTGCATCATGTTGATTATTTTGAGTCTCAACTGTAGCTTGTTGTTCTCTTGGTGCGGGAGGACCAACATTAAAATGTAGCTTGTTGTTCTCTTGGTGCGGGAGGAACAACATCAAAATTAATAGACTCTCCACTTGGTTGAGATATATATTGACTTTTTTGTAACATCAATATCCTTCAATGTTTGATCTTTCACAAAGACCACATCTCTGCTTCGAATAACCTTTTTATCAATAGGATCATAAAGCTTGTAGCCAAAATCATCCATGCCATAACCCAGAAATATACACTGCTTTGTCTTCACATCAAGCTTGAATCTCTCATCTTTAGGAATGTGAACAAAAGCTTTGCACCCAAAAACTCGCAATGATCATAAGAAAGACCACACTTTCTCTAGCACTTCATGCTGTAGAGGAACACTAGGTGAGCGATTCAAAACATGCACAACTGTGCTCCAAGCTTCACCCCAGAAGAATTGTGACAATCCAGCTTGTGAAAACAAACATCTCACCCTTTCTATCAATGTTCTATTCATCCTTTCAGCCACGTCATTCAACTGTGAAGTCTTGGGAGGAGTTTTTTGATGTCTAATTCTATGTTCTTTATAGTAGATACCAAACTGATCTCTACTGTCCTATGTATTCACCACCATTGTCTGAATGGATGCATTTCAGCTTCTTCCCGATCTCTCTCTCAACTAAAATATGAATTTGTTTGAATGCAGCAAACACTTGGTCTTTAGTCTTCAATGTGTAAACCCACATCTTCCTTGAGTGGTCATCAATAAATGTCACATAGTAGAGAGAACTACCAAGTGTTTTTGTCTTCATAGGACCATATATACATCAGAATGCACCAAATCAAGTATCTCTGACTTCCTAGAAGGCGGATGCTTCTTGAAAGAAACTTTGTTTTGTTTCCCAGTTAAGCAATGAGAGCACTTCTGCAATTCTTTACTCTTCAACCCAGACAACAAATTCCTTCTGGCCAAAACAGTCACGCCTTTCTCACTCATGTGACATAACCTCTTATGCCACAACTCAGTTCCGTCAACTGACTCTACTACATTAACAACATCATTGATAATTTTTTCTTGAGTCATATAAAGTGTAGATAACTTAGCACCTCTCGCTACAACCATAGAACCTTTGATGAGCTTCCAAGCATCATGTGAGAACAAACTGTCATAATCTTCATCGCATAGCTTGCCAACTGACGGTAGGTTCAGTTGAATGTCTGGAACATGCTTTACACGTTTAGGAAGCAATCTGGTACCATTAGAAGTTTCCAAGCAAACTTCTCCTATACCGACACATTTAGCAATGCCTTCATGAGCCATTCTCACATCACTAGAATTACCAGGAGTACGTGTAAGAGGTGAAAATATTCCTCTTTGATGTGACATGAACAATAGCTCCACTATCAACTACCCAACTAGTTGACTTATCAACAAGGTTCGCAGATTCATACTCTTCAACCAAAAGAAAATCATCAGAAGTAGTATTAACAACATCTTCATCACTGATGTCTTTCTTCTTTTTCCCTTTATCTTTGTTCGCCTTATTAATGTTGTTCTCCTTCTTCAGCTTCCAGCAATATTGTTTAGTGTGCCATTTCACACCACAATGATAGCACTTGACATTCTTGCATTTGTCTTTGGATTTGCCTCTGCTTTGGTCTCTATTCTGAGGACCTCGGCTTTTGCTTCTCCCATTGGATTCAGTTACCATGGCATCTGATTGTGAAGAACATTGTGACTTTCTTCACATCTCTTCATTCAAAACACTACTCTTGGCAAGATCCATAGAAATCACACCATCCGGAGCAGAATTAGACAATGAAGATCTAAATATTTCCCACGATTCTGGTAATGAGCCAAGGATAAATAATCCTTGAATTTCTGCATCAAACTTAGTACCGATAGCAGATAGCTGATTAATAATTCCCTGGAAGTTGTTCAGATGATCTATCATAGGAGACCCACCTTGATATCTTAAGGCCAACAACTGCTTTATCAAGAATATATTGTTATTCCCAGTCTTCCGTACATACAATTGTTCAAGGTGTGTTCATAGGGCCCAAACATCTGTCTCCCTAGTAATATGGTTCAACATATTATCGTCTACCCACTGTCTGATGTAGCCACACACCTGT
The DNA here is from genome assembly GCA_034359265.1 of Canna indica. Lineage (NCBI taxonomy): Eukaryota > Viridiplantae > Streptophyta > Magnoliopsida > Zingiberales > Cannaceae > Canna > Canna indica. Next base: position 55,013,766 of record CP136896.1, read on the forward strand.
CTATGCCACAACTTCCACTCATCATCTATTTTTATCTTCAGGCTTTTTGGTGGAAAAAATTGGTCCATGAAATTTTTTCACATAAAGTAGATCTTCCATCTTTGCTTTCCATAGAGTATAATTAGAACCATTCAGCATAACCATCATACTCGTGTTAACCTCCATTGTTCACCACAATCAAATATCAACCTGGCTCTGATACCACTTTGTTGGGAAGAACATCAATGCACAACGGAGAACACTTCTTCCCTAGCTTGTGAGAACCAATGGATGCACGAGTATAAAATATAACTACAATTGCAACAGTATATCGATGCAGTAAACAATAAAAGAACACCACAAATTTTAACGTGGTAACACCTCTCAAAGAACGAGAGGCAACCTCCACGGGACCTAGTCCAAAAATAAACTCCACTATCACCAAATCAAGGTACAAAGGAGTTTAATCAAGCTACAATCTCTAGAACAAAATCTCACTCTTCTACGATATCAATCAGTCACTAACAATGACCTAAATCATCAACAAGATGAAAATAGCAAGAGTTGGAGAAATATCACCAAGAACACAGTCTGTGTTCGCATAATTTTCTGGGAATACTAGAGATGTCAAAATCCGATCTCCACCGTTGAGAATGAAGAACTCTGAGTCAGGAACCTCTAGTAAAACTTTTAACCCGATCAGAAAAGTTTTTACTATGCGATCGTGCGTTTGATGAAGACTGGACATAGCTGAATATTTTGTGCAAATCTCACTCTAAAAACTCATCTATTTCTTTACTCTATTTCTCTCTCTAGGTGGCTGATCTCAATTGTTGCAACTTAACTTTTCTCGCAAGTTAGGTTTATTTATACTAGAGATAAAATCCTAGTGACATGTGGGCTTGGGCCTCCTCCAATAAGAGTGACCCAACCCAACATAGATTTGATCCAATAAGCCATATATTAGTTGAATTTAATCTAGCGCACCACGTGTTGGTTAGATTCGATCCAATACACTATATATTGGTCAGATTTAATCCAACTAGGGCTATCCACTTTTCGGGTCACAGCGAATCGAACCAAAAAATGATCCGAAATTAATGTTCGATCTGATTCGATTTCGACCCTAGCATGTTCGATTTTTGAATCGAACTGAAACCGATTATTCGCATTCGATTCCCAAATTTTGGGAATCAAAAATCGAAAAATCAAATTAAAAAATCAAATTTTTTATTAGCCGATTAGGCCATTAGGGTCAGGAACTCGAAATTTAAAAGAGGGATTGATAATTTATACCAAATAAGGGGATGTCAAATCAACTTCCTTTAAATAGATGATTATAATTTAGGTAAATTAATAATTAATTTACACTTTTATGCACCAAACAGGTTAAAACATGCAAATATATAAAAAAAGGTTTTTTCGATTACAAAATTGAACTGAATCAAAAATAGTTGGTTCGGTCATGTTCGATTTATGCCATATTCAGTTTGGTTTTCGGATTGAATTTTTATTGACAAAAAATTTCGATTCAATTTAATTGGTTTGGTTCAATTTAAACCAAATGTCTTTTATGTTTTAGTCTAGCTTTTTGTTCTACAGGTACGCCTCTAGTTAAGCCGCACAAATCATTTATTTTAATAAATGAAAAATTTTATATTTATGTCCTGTTTTTGCTATCTTTACAATTTAGTGGCAGGTCTGTTGATATAATAAAAATATATAAGATCAAAGGTTCCTAATCTTAGAGGTAACTGACATTAGATCTGTTGATATAATAAAAATAGTAATTATTTGATCTATTAATTATATTATATATATATATATATATATATATATATATATATCTTATATAATAAATAGATGACAGAAAAGTATGTTATACATATATTTAATTTACAAATAAAAATAAAATTTTTCATATACTTATATATTTTTCATATTAATTTGCTATATATATTTTTCATATATATAACAAATTATATTAATTATATATTTAAAGTATATGAAAACAATAAAAATATTAATTTGCAATGAAAGATATTTTTCTCATTTAAAGGGTAGTCTTGAGAAGCACCCATCAACCAAACATACTATGGTATGAGAAGTGCAACTTCCTGTATAGTTATATTTTTTTGTCAATCAATTATCTTTTTGATATTACTCAGGTGATGCATATGAAAAATTAATTCAGGTCAAGCAAACGAGTTCAAATAGTATATTTTTGGCCTCATAGTAGGAAAGCTATTATCCTATCATGTCTTATATGATGATGTATCAAATGTTCTATTAGTTCTTAGGGATAATATACAATTTGATCTTTCAAATATAACCGAATTATCAGAGTGGTCCCTAAAAAAAAAACTCGGTCAATGTGATCCTTCTAAAATATGACTCGGGCAAAATAATTCTTGACTCAGGCAAAATAGCTGAGTTGACTTGAGCAAAAAAGCTCCTGAATCAGACTATTTTGCTCGTGTCATGTTTTAGAGGGACCACATTAATCGAGTTTTTTTTTTGAGAAATCATTATAAAAATTCGACTATATTTGAGGAACCAAATTATAAGTTATCCATAGTTCTTATTCTATCTTACCTTATACTATCAAGCTTTACCTATCATGTGTTATTCTATATATGGTGCACCAAATGGGACAATAGCTAGTCTTATCATTGTGCCAAAGTATTTAAAAGAAAAGTTATCATTTTTCAATCCAACAATAAAACAAATATTGTCGGTTGTGTGCTCAGATATGGCTTCAGAAGATAACATCATATTTTAGATTATTTATGTTTTGGTTTTTACAAGTTTATTGTAACTAGAAGACCTTTTTAAGATCAATCAAAGACTTATATATCAAGAAGAATATCATCCACAAGCCTTAGGTGACTAATTTTGACTAATTTTGATGAAAACTATATTTTTGTCGTGGAAATAAAGGTTTGGGCCACGAAGGGTGATAGTGAATCATTTTATATGATGTTCTCTCATGATGGGAATGAATATATTCAAAAGATTTACCTTGACAAGACACGAAAAGTTTATCTTGGAAATTCAAATATAAATCCACTTTATAAACTTAGGAAAGTTGAAGTTACGAAGACAGTGAATCAGTGAATCTTTCTCTAGTATGACCGAGCCTAAACTAAGAGTGAACATGTGAGGTGAAAGAACGAACTTAATATGATAAGAAATGAACCTAATGTTATTAAGAGTAATTCTTTTGTTATTACGAGTGAATCTACCGTGGTCAAGAATGAATTTCTATTGTAAAAAAGTGAATAAAAAAATCTAATTTATCTTGAAACAAAAGCTGCATAGAAGGCTTTAGAGATCATGTGTCAACATTTAGAGTGAATTTTTTCTTATCAAGAGTGAACCCAAGGTGCACCTTATTTTGTGAAAAAGTAAACCTTTGGTCTCTAACGGTGAATCAAAAAAATTGATTAATCTTGTTTTAAGATTCTCAGACAAATGTTAAACATTTCAATCGGGCTCCATAAAATTATTTATGGAATCCGGTTCTATAGTAGTTGCACGGGTGAACCATAGCATTTCAAGAACGCCTACTATAAACTTTTTCAAGATCAACCTTATTAAGAATATAAAGACCTCCCCTTGTTAGAAGACAATATAGAGTGAGCTAACTCCTAGGTAATGAGAATGCTATTATGGATGGCTTGGCCTCATTTGAAAGAAGATTATTCATTGGTAATCAATTCGGGCAGCATAGGCTTAATTCTATTGGTCAATACTTACTACATTGAAACTAAAATAGGTGGAGTTTGCTCGACGGAGGTGGTGATGTTGGTGGGTCTATGTAAGCTCAACCGAGTCACGATGAGCGATTGAGAGCGAAGGCATCCAAACAACTGTCCTACCGCTGCAGATGCCTTCATTATTGTTTGTGTAGAGACTTGTTAGGTGGAAAAAAAGAAGCAAATGTTCAAATAGCAATTACACATTTTCCTCAACAGAAAGGCAATTATACATTGTAGAGAATATACAAACAATAGCTGTACTGAATCTAAATACATGCTAGTAACTCTATTGTCCTCTAGAACACTAATTCATAGGTATAAATATGATATTAAAAAAAATTAGTTCACAGGAGTATTCTCTATAGGGACCACCTTTTCTTCCCTTACAATTAAGTTAATCCAAAATGGTTTCAGCCAACTGAATCATTGTCATTGGCAATCTGAAAGGAGGATATTTGCATGTTCCTTCTTTTCCCATTTTTCCACCATGTAATGATGGACTTTAAGATGATGCAATTTGTCATGCTTGATGTGGTCAATGCTTATAGAATCCATCAGTTGAATAAAACTACAGCAATGATCAACAGAAATATCAGTGTAAGTTTCCAGAATATATCATGTAGAAGGATAAGCCTAGCCAACTCAGTGGAAAAGAAACTAATTGGCCTTCAACCTGATAAGCCTTGCCAACTCAGTGTCTCAAGCAAGTTTAGAACATTTTACAGACATGGATTCATTTTCACAATAAGGAAATGAAGTTTTGACGGCTTTAAACTAGATGGCTTTGGCTGCCTTGAGATTGTGTTTCCTGGTAAGAATAATCTACTAAGCACTGCAATCTAATGAATATAGTCTGGAAGAGAGACACCAGGTATTATATCCACAGTTAAAAGTAACATAGAACCTTATTAAGATGAAATGTGTATCAAATGCCAATTGAAGAATTTCCTTTTAGTTTCTTCCCAAAAAGTATCTGGTATCAATTGAACAAGCTTTGAGTATAAAAAAATCCCCAAAGACAAATATTTTAATTGCAGATCTTTTTTGCTCATGTGAAATTGTATAACTATGCAGTTAACTTACAAACAGCTCAAAAATTGCAAAGAATGTACTCTGGGGGAAGGGGGGGGGGGGTAAGAAATGTACATGTAGGAAACCGTCGAAAGGAACCAATTTGTCATGGCAACATGTGAAGGAGAGGTTGTGAATAGGCGATATTCCCTATAAAATAAAAGCAAGTAGCTTGTCATTTTTGGCCAAAACAAGTCCTGTTTTTGTTATAGCTTGTACTCAACCACAAAAGATCATTGACTACCAGGATAAATGTCTGGCAGTTTTGGCAGTCAGGTTTATGTTGGGCAGAGATCCACTTGCCATTCCATCTGCTTCATCCAAAGTGACCATTTAACAGCCTCCAAGAAATTTTCATTCCTTTGGAGGGCAGTTATAAGATTAGTATAGCTTATTTTATTAGGTTTAATTCCATTTCTTCTCATTTCTTGTAACACATTCACAGCTTCTTCAACCATACCAGCAATGCCATATGCCTTGATCAAGGTATTGTAACTATACAAATCAGGTTCAAGTTCATGCTCCTTCAATTCTGCAAGCACACGAGCAACCTCTTCAATCCAACCCTTTCTTCCATAGATATTTATCATGATGTTGTATGTATAATGATCAGAAACACATCTTGCTTCCTTCATTTTCTGCAAAACATTAGAGAACTCCTCTAATCTGTTTTCTTTCCCATATGCATCCAGCATACAATTGTATGCTTCAAGAGAAACAGGATAGCCTGCAGATTGCATTTTGTGAATAACAGATTCCATGCTCTTAAAATCCTTGTTCTTGCCATATGCTGCTATGATGGTATTGTAAGATATAACATCAGCCAAGCCCTGCTTGCGGGCTATCCAAAATACCTTTCTAGCTTTCTTAAGAAGTCCAGCTTTTCCATAGACATCTAACATTACGTTGAAAGTTATCGTGTTAGCAGCATATCCATTTTGCATCATTTCCTCAAACAACCTTGACAGCTCATCGACTGGCAAGGCACGCCCACAGCAATTTATGACACAGTTATACATTGCCTCATCCCATACAACTCCACTCTTAAGTAACCAATAATAAACCTTTGCCAACTTCTCTGTCATGCCACATTGTTGGTAAGTTCGTAGCATGTCACGGAAAAGATATGTATCTGGAACAATATCTTTATCTTTTTCCATCATTTCCAGAACTGCACATGCCTTCTCTAGTGACTCAGCTCTGATATACATCCTCACCACTATACTATAGGCAACCATATCAAGCACAACATTGGCATCTTTCAATTTCTGATACAACCTTTCAGCAGCATCAAATCTTCCCATGGCACTGTAAATATCAATCATAGAACATGTTATATAAAGATTTTGATTAAACTGGGAATTTGACATGTGCATGTATATCTTAACAGCATTCTCAAAATGACCAGCCTCCTTGCATGAACATATCAATAGATGATACAAGTTCTCTTCAAAATCAGAATCCTCCAACTTATTGTCCTGCAATACTTTTAAAGCTTCATCCAGCAATGAACTTTTCATGTAGGCCATAACTAAAATAGAGCATGATGTGGGATCCAACAATATATTCTCATAAAAAGATGCTTTTAAAATATTAGGGACTTTTTCTACCATTCCAACCCGTTCATATGCCTGAAGAAGGGTGCTAAGGGTTGAAGAATACTGACAGCCTGCTATTCTCATGTCTTCAAGAGTTCGAACTGCACCTTTCTCATCCCCATGTTTTGCTTGTAGATTAATTAGAGTGTAGAAGTTAGAAGAGTTTGGCTGAAATCCTGAACTTTTAAGTTTCTCATAGTACCACAATGTTTCTTTATAATTGTCAGTTCTACCAAAACCTTCAACCATGGATCTATAGGTCGTCTCATCTGGATTTAAACCAACACTTCCAAGATTTTGAAACAAATGCTCTGCAGCCTTCATCTTAGCTACCTTTCCATACCCGGTGATCAAGGTATTATATGCAACAATATTTGGAGATATCCCTGCATCAAGCATTGACTTCAACACAGTTTCAGCCTCTTCCATTTTGCCTTGCTGACTGTAAGCATTTAGACGAACTAACCAATTCTCCAAATCTGGAAGCACTTCATCTTTGTCCATAACATTGATTATATCTTCTGACTTATGGTATAGCCCTAGACGTGTGTAAATGGTGATCATAGCCGAGTACCCTGTGATGCACTTCAATTTCAAGCTTCTCATGTGACCAAATGCAAACTCAGCTAGGGAAAGACTGCATTTCTTTTGGTAAACCGCCATAAGCATGCCAATGGTAGCTACATTAGGATCAATACCTTTGTCCAACATCATACGGAACCATTTTGTGCCCCAGCCAACTAGCCCTCTTTTGGCACATACATATATCAGTGAATTGAATGCTTGAACATTCAGTTGACACAGGGAATCTGAAGTCATTTCTTCAAGCAACATCATCGCTCTAGGCCAATCCTCTTGTCTTGCCAACGCTCGCAGGGCTAAACAATAAGCATCCGTGTTTCCCTTCAGTTTACCATTGCACTTCATCCATTCAAAGAACTTCATTGTCTTCTCCTCACTTCTTTTCTCGAGCAGTTTAAGAAGTGAGTTACACTGCTCCACACTAGAATCAGGATGAACATCAGATTGAGCAGCCTCGGGTTCACAATCACCAATTCTGTTATCCAAAGACAACTCATTTCCGGTAAGAAAATTTCTTGAAACTTTACGTTGGGACGCTTTCTGCATTCTCTGGAACCGAGTCCATATCTTCTTTCCACTCTTTTGACTCGTGGTCTTATTCTGGAGCTTCAGACCATCAACCTGAAAAGACTCAGACTTCTTGACAGATTCAGAGACTGAAACGGGTCGATTGCTATCGCCCAACCCATGAACCAGCGAATTATTAAACCTAACTCTGGGTTTAGCACATAAACCACTACTGTCGAGAAAGGAAGAGACCCGACTGATCTCGTCCCAATCACCGACATTGAATCGACAGCGAATGGGGAAACGCTCGTCAGCTGCCTTCTTCCTGTGCACTATGGACCTGATGCCAAAACTTGATATCGATGTATTGAAACCAAGAAAATCAACTGCGCACAGATTAGGGTTCCCCAGTTGATTCCGCTGCTTCGAATCATAAATTTCGGGAGCAGCAGCGTACCTCAATGAACCCATCGCAGTTATCTAGTGGAATTTCTACCTGAAACCACGCCCATTTCAGAAAACGATCAAGAACAGTAAACATATGTGCAGATCCGAGTATAAAAAGCCAGAAGGATGGCGTGATAAGGAGCTCAAGCGTACCTTGGCAGCATCAGTGGAGCGAGGAGGGAGGAGAACCAAAAAATCAATGAAGAAGGAAGAAAACGAAGTCTAAATAAGGTTAAAATAATAATTAATAATAATATAAGAGAATATATAGGGAAGAGGAGAACCAGCGATTTATTGGCATTCTTATCCCTGTTTGGTTCACAGGGTTTTGTGTCGATCGCAGTGGGCTCCGATCGCAACTTTAACGGATGCAAGAAACGTGTCGTATCCAACGGACACAAGGAGTCGGTGAGTTGGGCCGGGCTTTGTCTCAATTGTGTTCAATTTTTCTACTTTTGCCAAATTATGTAAACTTTATTTTTTTTAAATAAAAAAAAATCACAATAAATAATCATACAGTATTGCTACCAATTGTGCTACCCACAGTTGGCATGTAAACTTAAAATTTTGCTTCAATTACAATCTTCCGTTGTATTAGGATTAAGAAATCCAATCAAATGTTGACATGTCAATGTATACGTAGACTAAATAATCAATTAAACGAATATAAAACATATATATTAGCTATCACAATTGGGCGTGGTATAAATAAAATTATTTTAAACAGCAAGCCGCATGCTTATCTTGTTGAACCTCGGGCAAAAGCCCTAGAAGAAGATAAACCATGATTAATAGTACTGGTATAAAACAATTACATTCAGACTAATAAAATAAGTAAAAAATATTCATAACTCGCCAACTACTTTTTGCACATCAAGAATGCACACTAAATACTTGACAAAACTTAGGTGCAATCGTGGCTGCACCAAAGCCCGTGCAACCCCAATCACAAGGCGCTATGCGTTGCCCCCCTCTAGAGACCTGGCACGACGATCGTGCACTAGGGGACGATTCCAACCCCATAGTGCCCCGCAATTGGGGCAGCACGAGCTTCGGTGCAGCCGCGATTGCACTGAAGTTTTGTCCCCAAATACCAATTGTGAAAGAAAAATCTCTAATGCCAAGCTCAAAACGGTGTGGAATCCTAAAAATGGATTAGATATCATATTCAAATGTCGTAGATTTGAAGTTTGGTACAAAAATCAATTGATAAAATTGACCAAATTATTTCTACCTCACTTCCGGGTAATTTTAAATTATCCTCAAATATGATCTCTAGTAGTGAAGCGGGGAGGATGGAAATGTCTAGAGTACCGTATGCATCAACATAGTGAAAGCTTTATGTACACTATGATCTATACGAGATCAGATATTGCTCAATCAGTTAGTATAGTCATTCATATTATGGCAAATTTAGACAAAGAGTATTGGAGTATGTTAAGAGGGCCCTGAGATACATCAAAGGAACCTCTAATGTTGCATTATATTATGGAGGATCTGATTTTATTATCAAAGAATATGTTGACTCGAATTTTGCATGTGATCTTGACAAAAGGAAATCCACGACAAGCTATGTTTTCACACTCGTTGGAGAAGCTATGAGTTGATTATCTAAGTTACAAATTGTTATAGTCTACTGTGAAAGTTGAATATATGTCAATTACACCACAAGCTTGCAAGGAAGTAATTTGGATTCAAAGGTTAATGGAGGAACTCGAGCACAAACAACAGAAGATCTCTGTGTACTATCTGAGTGCCTTACACATTGAAAAAAATACAGCCTTTCATTCCAAAGTGCCATGCACATTAAAAAAAATACAACCTTTCATTCCAGGACAAAACACATAGGAGTTTAGTATCATTTTGCTCGTGAAGTAGTAGAGGAAGGAAAAGTAAATATGCAAAAGATTCACACCAGAAATAAGTTAGAAAATGTTATGACAATGCCAATTAATGCAGATAAATTTCAATAGTGTTGATCCTCTCTTGGCCTATCGGAAATATAGGCAACATGTGAATGTCAAAACTGAGAAAAAAAAAATTTAAAGAGCTCACCAAATATGAATTTAAATAGGAGATTGTGAATGAAATAAAGTCAATTTTGGTGGTTAGATGAAAATGTTCAAGTTGAATTTGTCTTCCTCTAATTAATGTCACCTTAAATAAGAAAGTGTTCAAGTTGAATTTGTCTTTTTTTTCTTCATTGTTAAATATATAATGTCATCGAGCATTATAAATAAGTGGTGGTGTCATTCTTTTGAGTGAAACACCAAATAGAAGCTCATAGTAGAATTAGAAAACTTTGAATGAGTATTTTAGAGAAAAAATATATTAAATATCTTTAAGTATATTTTCTAGTGTGTTATGTTCTTATTATATAAGAGAGGGTGTTATTATTACTGTTTGTATTTTGAGATATTACAATTTTTCTATTTAGAAAAATAAAAATAAATATTTACATAGAAGTTTTATTGACGAAGCTGCTTTATTCAACTATCCAGCCGTGCTTAGGGATGTCAATAGTACGGGTTCGGGGCGGATAGTGCCACACTCGCACCCGCACCCATTTACTAAACACATCTCCCGTACCCGCACCTGCACTCGCGACGGGTATCCATCACTCGTCCCCTCGCGGGTAATTAATACCCGTGGATATTCGCGGATACCCATTAATATATGACAAATTTTTTCATTTTATTATAATAGTATACCATCAACGATTCTCATTTCACCACTATTAATAACTTGGTTGAGAAACATTAATTCATAAAATAAACTATGTAACAATTAAATTCTAAACCATAAAATTATCTTAAGAAATAACAATAATAATTTATGCAACATTAAATTTAAAATCAAATACTTTCAATTGAAATTAAAAATTAATATAATATATAAAAATATATTATATTTATATAAATAAAATCTAATGAATAAATAATTTAGATTTATTTTTAAATTTTTCGTTAAATATTAATTTATAAATTTATAAATTTAATTTTACATATATATTGGCAGGTAGCAGATATTCACGAGTATGGATAGTATAATATTTGTACCCGTATTCTTTTATTAAATGAGTAAAAATTTATATCCATACTTGTACTCACGTGTATAATATGTCCTTCGTATTTTATCCGTATCGAATAAATATACGTGGGTACCGCAGGTAAGTGTGAACATGGCTACTCTCATCATGTTAATAATTGCATGACTTTCGATGACTAAACAATTACCACTAGTGCCGCTTACCTCCCTTGCATGGCTCTATACTCGGGCCCGAACCAACCAACGCCGCCCTCGGCCGCTGTTGGACCTTCTACCTCGGCGTCATCTCCGCCTTCACTACCCTCCGCCATCTCAACCAGATCCTCCCCCACTCCATCCTCACTGCCCACCACCCTAATCTCATCACCGTCACCGCCCTCCTTTGCCGCGTTTCCGACCTTGGAGGTTCCGCCGCCACCCCACACGCACTCCGCCTCCTCTCCTCTGTTCCCGAAACTGACATCTTCCTCCTGAATGTCCTCCTCTGCCTTTCCCCTCCTCTCCTCCCTCCCATATCGCCACTCCCACCTGCGCCCCAACTCCTTCATGTATGCCTCCACCGCCTATGCCACCGCTGGTTACCCCAAAGCCGCTTGTGCCCTCCATGCTCGTATTATCGTTGATGGCTTCGCCAATGATCGCTTCATCGGCTCTGCGCTCGCCAATCTTTATCTCAACTCAGCCCATGTCTCCCTTACGGAGAAGGTGATTGTGGAATTCCCGACCCGGATACCGTTCTCTAGAACACACTCATATCCGGTTTGGTCAGAAATTTCTCCTTTTTAAGAGCAGCGAGCGTCTTCCAGTGAATGATGGCCTCCAACACTGCCAAGATTAATTTGACCACCTTGGCTGTCATCCTCCCAATTGTAGCGGAGCTCCAAGACTTGAGTTTGGGGACGCTGGTGCATTGCCTGGGCATCAAATTGGGGTATTCATCTCTCGCGTATGTCGTCACAGGTTTAATCTCGATGTGCTCCAAGTGCGGAGATATCTCTGCGGCAGTGTTCTTGTTCAAAGAGATTGAGTACCCGGATCTAATTGTATACAGTGCAACTGTTACTAAACCAATAAATTTCCAACAATTCATGATTACGAGTTAAAAATAATTATTTACTGCACTCGAAACACTTGCTTTAGACATCTAAGACATATTATTAATTTGCAGCTTTAGTTACCCAAATTTTGCTGCTACAAAGACTGAATCTTTCAAAAGCAGTGGCTGCAAGCTTATATCACCATTAAACTTTCTCATAAGAAAGGAGTGAAAGAGACATCTCACCATAAATTGCCTAACACATTATCTTTCCTTTCAGTGGCCATCAAGTATACAGAGATTAGAATTACCTTCTCCAAGTGGTAGGACATAGAGGAATGATTCAGTGCGTTATCTTTACTTTATTTGTTCATCTCCTTGTATACTGATTTATTTTGCATTGGTGTGAACTGAAAAAAGTTGCGATCACCTGTCGAAGCATTATGTCTCTCATTATTGTGGGGGAGACAAACTTTCCACAACCATATACATTTGCAATGTATCACTTAGTGCTTGTCTTTTTGATGGTCCATTTCCTCAAAAGTTCATCTCCATGTCAACGGAGTGGCACTCCACTAGTTCCAAGTTGAGAATGGGCATAAAAGATAATGTGCAACATGTAGTGTGATGACATAATACATATCAGATCTCTGAAAAAGTAATTGCAAGTTAGACAATATGTCTAAAAAATGGGATCTCTGTTAATATGCTCCTCATAATTTGGTTCACTTGTTGGATTGTATTGTGTATGCAGCCAATTTTTGCCTAGTGTTCCATCTCTTTGGCTTGCACTCTCTTTAGCACGGTTAGTCCATGGTTCAACTCTAGTTTGGCTAGCCTGTGAGGGGTTCTACTAGGATGTGGCATCAATAGTGACTCTATCACATCTTACTAGTGTTTCTTGTCAACTGGAGAATCTCATTATTTGTTCCACCATGTCTCATGTTTAGTCATAAGGGCAAAGCTAAAGGTGATTTGCTTCAACCTACCGAATGCAAAGTACATTCAGCTTCCACTTTCCCAATTTCATTCCATATACTTCTTGAATATATCATTTCATTTTCATGTATTAATAGTAACAGCTGAACCACCACTATTGATAGCAATCACGTTGACATTGATATCCACTAAACAGTACTCAGTTCATTCTCCACCTTTCTCTTTGACACTCTTTGACTGTGAAGTAATCTGATCCATGGATCTTGTTTAAGAAGATTATAACAAAGTCAGAGTTGTGCAAGCTTCTCAAAATGAATTGGCATACCATTCTCTTAGCCAAACTTCTTGTTATCATCTTCTTTTCTTCTGTTCCCTCGTGCCAGAGTGACACTATTCGCACAGACCAATCTGCACTTCTGGAATTCAAGAAAGGCATAATTGCTGATCCGAGGAACGCACTTGGCAACTGGAGTGAGAAGAACTCCGTTTGTGAGTGGGATGGCGTTGAATGTGGCATGAATCCTGTAAGAGTGACAAGACTTGTTCTTGAAGGTAAATCCTTAGCAGGAACTATCTCACCGTTTTTGTCAAATCTCTCTCACCTTATACTACTTGAATTGTCTGAGAATTCTCTCCAAGGATCCATTCCGACTGAACTCGGATTGCTATCTCAGTTGGAGGTGCTTGCTATGAAACTAAACAAGATTGAAGGAGGAATCCCTGAGAGTTTTGGCATGCTTGCAAACCTTCAGTTTATCGATGTCAGCTACAACCAGCTTCAAGGCAGTCTTCCTGACACACTCTTGTACAATTGCTCCCATTTGAGCTATGTAGACCTTTCCACTAATATGTTTACTGGTTCCATTCCTGCACAGATTGGTAACCATCTTCCTCATCTGCAGAACTTTCTGATATACTCCAATAATCTCTTTGGTAGCATCCCAGTCTCTCTTACTAATTCGACATTCCTGTGGGAAATTGACATTGAAAACAATTCCTTCGGTGGCACATTGCCATCAGAAATCTTCATGAAAATGTTTTCTTTGAAGAGACTTCACCTCTCCTACAACAATTTCTCCAGTTATGATCAGAACACCAACCTCGTCCCCTTCTTCAACGCCATATCAAACTTGACTCTTTTAGAGGAGCTTGAGGTTGCAGGGAACAAGTTAGGAGGTGAATTGCCTTCAACTATTGGTCTTTTAGGAGTTAATATCTCTGAGATTGATCTCAAAGACAATTTCATTCAAGGGATAATCCCTTCAAATTTATCAAAACTTTCCAATTTGATGTTTCTAGACCTCTCAAACAATCTTTTGCATGGAACCATTCCCTTGGAATTGGTTCTTTTACCAAAGTTACAAAGACTATGGTTGTCCAATAACTCCCTTTCTGGAGAAATCCCATCTCCTCCTCGTGTTCTAACTAATATTGGGCTCTTGGATTTATCAAAAAATAAGCTTTTTGGATCAATTCCAGAAACTTTAGCAAATCTAACTCTACTTAGAACACTCATACTTAGTGAAAACTTATTTTCTGGTGTCATACCTTCAACCCTAGGAAGTATAAAATTAGAGCTCTTAGACTTGTCCCATAACAGGCTTATAGGAACTATACCAGCAGAAGTTGCAAGATTGAGCTCCATGGCTTTTTATTTCAATTTGTCAGACAACCTGTTGCAAGGAAAGCTTCCCATGGAGCTTGGCCAAATGAACAAGGTCAATGAAATTGATCTTTCATCGAACAATTTCAGTGGGCATATTCCTTCAAGCATGGGAAGCTGTGAAATGCTTGAGCTTGTGAAGTTTTCTCACAATCATCTTCAAGGACCAATTCCTGAGTCACTAGGCAGCTTACGAAATATTGAATCAATCGATGTTTCTTACAATAATCTTTCTGGAGGAATTCCAAACTCACTTCAGCAGTGCACCAACCTGAGGTTACTCAACCTTGCTTTCAATAATTTCAGTGGAGCACTGCCACGAGGTGGTATCTTCAACTTGCTGACACTTGAATGGATCAAGGGAAACCATTTCTGTGGATCAGTAACTGGAATTCCTAGTTGCCATCACAAGAAAAGAAGCATGATGCATTCTCACAAGGGCTTTGTATTGGTCATAATCATTGTCACTCTATCAGCTTTCCTGATTACAGTCATTTGTGGCACACTTTACTTGATGATTCGAAAACAGATGAACAAAAGGCAAGATGGTGATCCAAGAAAGTCTTCTATGAGCTTTTCTTCAAGCTTCCCAAGAATAACTTACAGAGAACTTGTTGAAGCCACTGATGGGTTTGAAAACAACAGATTGTTAGGCTCCGGTAGCTTTGGACGAGTCTACAAAGGAGTACTTGGTGATGACACTTTAGTTGCGATCAAAGTTCTACAGCTGCAATCTGGAAACTCCACCAAAAGCTTTAAAAGGGAATGTCAGGTTCTGAAAACCATTAGGCACAGAAACCTGATGAGGATCATCACAGCTTGCAGTCTCCCAGATTTCAAGGCCTTGGTACTTCCATTCATGGCCAATGGGAGCCTCGAGAGCCATCTCTATCCACAGGCAGAGAGAGCAGACTCCTCGCAGCTAAGCTTGCTTGAGAGAGTAAACATCTGCAGTGATATTGCTGAGGGTTTAGCTTATTTGCACCACCACTCACCAGTAAAAGTCATCCATTGTGATCTAAAGCCAAGCAACATTCTGCTGAATGATGACATGACTGCCCTAGTATCAGACTTTGGAATTGCGAGACTGGTTATGTCAGTCGAAGGAGGAAACACTACCAATGAATCCACGGCGAATGTTATCTGTGGATCAATTGGATATGTTGCTCCAGGTATACTTTTTGTAGCTTTGAATTCAGATATGATATCTCTGTTGCAAGATATATAGTATCTCATTGTTTTTGAATGAATTCAGAGTATGGATATGGTCGAAATGCGTCAACTAAGGGAGATGTCTACAGCTTTGGGATTCTTGTGCTGGAAATAGTCACCAGGAAGAGGCCTACTCATGACATGTTCGGCGAAGATCTGAGCTTGCAGAGATGGGTGAAGAAGTACTACAAGAGTCAAGTTGAGAGCATCGTCGATTCAAATTTGATGAGAGAGGTATGTGATCAAAGCTTAGAAGTCAGAAATATGTGGGAAGTAGCAATCTTGGAGCTTCTTGAGCTCGGACTTGTGTGTTCCCTTGAGAACCCTTCAGCGCGACTAACCATGCTCGATGCTGCCGATGATTTGGGTAGACTAAAAAGATACCTTGGAGGTGATACAAGTGCAACATTCACATCCAGCATTGGAGCCTCATCCTCTAGCATCACTGCAGATTATTGGTATGATGCTGATCCACACAGTTAGACAAAAGGCAAAGCCTAGCTAATGTGAACAATGATGATGGAAGAGACTTCAAACAATTATATAGAAAAAGCTTCTTAATTAGACTGCATTTTTTTTTTTTCCAATGCCTTCATGTTTGAAAGTTTTGACGTTTAGGGTATTCACAGAAATATAGAGATGGGAAACATATAATGCATTCCAAAAATAGTGTAAATGTAAATTTGAGTTATGTTATCTTTCTTTCTCACTACCAAATCTGAATAAAAAATTACTACAATCTTTTTTTTTTATCTCTACACATCTTATATATATTGGATGCATAGAAAGTTTATATATTATTAATTCTTCATTCTTGAGTGAGGTCAAGTATTCCAAGAAACACATCATACAACTCAAGCTACCAAAATGAACATCAAGAAGCAATGTGACTAGCTCCCATCACAAATATTAATCACCTTCACAAATGTTTCTATGTAATACAATACACTCCTATCATAGACTTGTTTGTTAAATGCATGTTAAAAGAATAATTTAGGAGAAATTTCACATCAAAATGGATTATATTAGTGATTTTCTCAACTCCTATCCAAAAAAGTACTATTTCTCAAAGTAAATGAGAATTTCCTGCTGAGAAGAGCATGCTTTTCCAGATCATTGATTCTTCTTTATTAGTTCTTAGATTTACCAATTACCATTATAAAAAATTTCTTTACCAAGTTAAACTTTTACCATTGTTTATTTGAGAAGAATTCTTTTGTTATCAAAGTAAATGCGAATTTCCTTCGCTAAGAGCTGCATGATTTACCAGATCATTGCCTCTCCTTTCATAGTTCTGATTTTTATTATTTATAAAAGTAAGTTCCCTTCTAACATTTCAACCCTTTTGAAATGCATCTGAGGTGCATCCTCATTTATCTCTAAACAAGCAATTTAATTTACTATAAGCTCAATCTTAATCAATCAGTATTGATATCCAAAATTGTCGATCAGTATTGATATTATAGGGATTGCTAAATTAAATTTAAATTCATGTTATACTTAAATAAAGTACATAATTTAGACAATTAAAAGACTTCTGACTAAGAAAAATAAAAAATAATAATTTTAGTCATTAAAAAAGTATTTAGCCACTTAAGAAATACTATGTCAGAGTTTTGGGACTGAGACCTTGTTCTTGGTCTAGAAATACGTGGATTTGGGTCCGCCACTTCCAATGTCTGGTAGTAGACCTCCTCCGATTCAAGTTGGAGCAGGTCTTTAATCTTCTTTCTGCCTATGTTGCTCGGGTGATGAGATCTAGTGTTTAGAAGGAGAGGAGAAGAGAATGAGACGAGTAGGAGGAGAAAGAAATGAGGAAGAAGAAAGAAATGAATTCTTTATTGAGATTCAAAAGTTGTCTTATTACAAAATCTTTCCTCTATTTATATGCCTATAACTGCTTTCTATTACAATAAAAATGACTACTATACCCTTCTACTAGTTGTTACTCCTCATATCTCCTTCTAGATTCTTCCTCCACTTCCCATGCTCAAATCTCCGATACACTTTGATTTCAGATTCATTTAATAATGACTGGTCCCTAACATCACTCCCCCCCCTCCCATTTGAGGCTTGTCCTCAAGCCGAAAAGCAGGAAAGTTGTTCTTCAAATGCTCTTCTTTTTCCCATGATGCTTCAGTTGGTGGCAATCATGTCCACTGAATTAAGTATTCCTTCTGGTTTCCTATATATCTTTGGCTCAAAATCATTTCAGGTTGGGCACACTGACCTCCATCTGTCACTTTAGGAAGTACTGGTTGCTTCACAGTAGGTTCACCCACATATTTTTTTAAAAAGGAAACGTGAAAAACTGGATGAATTCCTGAGGTAAATTTAACTCATATGCTACTGTCCCGATACGTTTCTTGACTGAAAATGGCCCATAAAATCAAGGAGATAATTTTAAAATTGTCTCTTATTCATTGAATGTTGTCTATACGGTTGTAGCTTAAGCAAGACCCAATCACCTACTTGAAATTCCACTTGTCTTCTTTTCAAATCAAAGAAACTTTTCATTTTTGCTTGGGCTTGCATAAGTCTGACTTTTGTAATTGTTAATTCTTTATCTCTCTTTTGCAAGGCTGCATCAACTGAGTCCAACCTAACAGTCCCCTTTTCATAAGGTAACAACCTGGGAGGTGGTCTTCCATAAATCGCTTGAAATTGAGTGATTTGAAGGCTGGAGTGATAGCTGGTGTTGTATGAGAATTCGACCCAAGATAACCATTGAACCCATTTTTTGGGTTGATCACTAGTGAAACGCCTTAAGTACATCTCAATGCATTTATTGACTGTCTCAGTCTGTCCATCTGATTGAGGGTGATATGCAGAGGAGTAATTGAGAGTAGTTTCACATAATTTGAAGAGTTCAGCCCAAAATTTGCTAGTAAAGACCGGATCCCTATCACTCACAATTGAGATTGGTAAACCGTGAAGCTTAAAGACATTGTCAAAGAAAAGCTTTGCGATTACCATAGCTGTAAAAGGATGAGTGAGAGCCAAGAAGTGAGCATATTTAGAAAATCTATCCACCACTACTAACACAACATTCTTTCCATGAGAAGGTGGCAACCCTTCCACAAAATCCATGGATATATCACTCCAAATATGATCCGGGACTGGTAATGGTTGTAACAGACCTGCTGGATATAGGCATTCATTTTTATTCCTTTGACATATATCACATGCCTTGATGAATTGTCTTGTATCATTCTTCATACCCTTCCAGAAAAAATTAATTTTGAGTCTGTAAAGAGTTTTTTGGTAGCCCTCATGATGTGCATTGTGTATTGCAACCACATTTTTTTGACATAGGTGAGGTGAACCCTGTAAAAAGATTTTATCCTTGTACCACAACAATCCATCTTTGATCTTTCATTTGTCATTGAGATCACCATTCTCACATTGAAGCTTTAATTCTTGTATCTCGAGGTTATTTGCAACTTCTTGCCTGATTTCTTCTAACAGTGAAAGTATAGGATGGGATATAGCTATAAAACAAGTTCCTTCTTGATTTCTTCGAGATAATGCATCTGCAACTACATTATTTTTTCCAGCCTTAAATTCTATTTGAAATTCATATGCCAACAATTTGCTAACCCACCTTTGTTGTGGTCCTGTAACAAGTTTCTGCTCTAGCAAGTATTTAAGGTTGAAATGATCAGTTCTGATTGTAAAAGTTTTTCCCCATAAGTATGGAGTCCAATGTTTAACTGTTTTCACCAATCTCATTAACTCCTCGTATGCGGGCAACTTTTGATGTTGAATTGCAAGATCTTTGCTGAAATATGCAATGGGCCCTTCTCCTTGATATAGGACTGCTCCAATACCCAAGTCACTTGCATCACTTTCAACGATAAACTTTTTTGAGAAATCAGGTAAACTTAGCACTCGAGTAGTAGAAAGAGCTTGTTTAAGATCTTCAAAACTTCTTTCTGCTTTCTCATTCCACATGAAAGTATTTTTCTTCAATAAAGCAGTTAATGGTACAGCTAGGATGGCATATCCTTTGATGAATTTTCTATAATAACCAGCCAAGCCTAAGAATCCCCTCAGAGCTTTGATTGTAGCAGGTTTTGGCCATTTCATTATTGCTTCAATCTTTCCTAGTTCCGCTGAAACTCCATCTTTAGAGATAGTATGCCCCAAGTAAGAGACTTGACTAGTTGCTAACGTACACTTGGAGAACTTAAGATGGAGTTGATGCTGCCGCAATAAACTGAATACCACCTTGAGGTGCTGCAAATGATATATCCTTCAAAGAGGCACTATACACGAGAATATCATCAAAAAAACACAAGCACAAACTTCCTCAATTGATCCTGAAATATGTCATTCATTAGAGACTGGAAGGTGGATGGGGCATTTGTCATTCCAAACGGCATTACTAAGAACTCATAATGGCCTTGATGAGTTCTAAAAGCAATTTTTTCTACATCATTCCAATCCATCCTAATTTGATGATACCCCGACCTCAAGTTCAGTTTTCTAAAAATGGTGGAACCATGCAACTCATCTAATAATTCATCTACTACTGGAATAGAAAATTTATCCTTAACTGTGACAGCATTCAATGCTCTGTAGTCCACACACATCCTCCATGATTTGTCTTGTTTAGGTACTAACATGACAGGGGCTAAAAAGGGAGAATTACTCTTCCTTCTGGTGATAGGGGTATCTATAAGGTCTAACAGCTACTGGTCCAGTTCCAGGCAAAAGTTGAATTTTATGTTCATGGTTCCTCCTCAAAGGAGGCAGCCCTTTAGGTTCCTCAAAAAGAGTTACAAATTCTTGTATGAGTTGAGTCAGGTCCTCTTTATTCTACCCTTCTGCCACTGCCATGGTAAGTTGACTATTGCTAGGACTGCCAACCAATCCTCGTAAGGTCACCTCTTTCTCTTCTTTTTGGAAGATCATTCTCATGTTTTTGAAGTCCCAATAGATAGGACCCAAAGTACTCAACCAACTGACTCCTAACACGCCATCAAATCCATGTAAGGGTAGAACATAAAAGTCCACACTTATAAGTTTGTTGGCTCAACCATACCGGAACCTGTCGGCACCATCCCAAACATTGTAATTGGTGGCCATTGGCTACTTGAACCTGCATTTTCTTCTTTTCAGGAGATGTAATCATTCTCAACTTTTGAACGATCTTCTCGCTCAAAAAGTTGTGTGTGCTTCCTGAGTCTATCAACATTCGGAGAGGAATCCCTCATATTTGCACTTCAACTTGCATGGTATGGGATTGTTGTTTCCCTTTTAATGCCATCAAAGAGATTTCAGGTTGATCTTCATGTTCATTCTCTTCCTCAACTATACAATCAATCCAGAATAACCTTTTGCATTTATGCCCCTTGGAAAAAAATCATCACAATTAAAGCATAGGCCATTTGCTCTCCTTTCAGCTATTTCAGCAGTAGTTAACCTTTTGAAAGTGGGAGCCGGCTGAGTTGCAGGGCGTTTGTAATTATTATTAGCAGGTTTGGTATTTCCTACATGGGGTGCAGGACCTCTTCTTTCATATAACCTTGCCAAGCACATTGCCTCTAGCAAATCTTTAGGTCGCTGAGCTTCCACCTTAATTTGCAATTCAGGTTGCAACCCGCTAATGAAGATTTCCATTTCTTGAGGTTCAGTCAAATTCCCAGCTCTAGAGAGAAGAAGCTCGAATCTACATTAATAATCTGATACATTCCTTGTTTCTCTCAACTTAGCAAGTTCTTCCAACCTACTTCCTAGAAGTGGAGGCTCAAACCTAAGATGACAAATATTTTTAAACACTTCCCATGTTAAGTCAGGTTTGTTTTGTCTCACCTTAAAGAATCAAATCTGAGCCTCATCTTCCAGATGGAAAGATGCCAAAGTCACCCTCAATTCTTCCGCCACTTGTTGGTGTTGGAAGAAGTTTTCGCACCTACACAACCATGCCAATGGATCCCCCTTGTCATCAAACTTGGGGAAAATCCAATTTGACATACTTAGGAAGGAGACAAGGGTTAGGAGAAGTTTCTTCTATGATCTGCATGTTATTTTCCTCCCTTGAATTCCTCCATTTTTCTGCCATCTTCAACGAACCATCTGCTATAGGCCTCCTATCCACTCCTTTGATCAGAACATGATCCTTAAGGGATGGCAGTTCCAAGGATCTAAATTCCCGCTCCTTTGGAGTGGGTAATAATCTTGCTTCATTTGAATTTTGGGACCCAGCAGCTCCCAATTCTTCTCCAGGTTGCAGTCGGTTAGTCTTGGAAACTTCAGATTCAGCATCAATCATCTCCAAGCGATTGGAGATATCTCGGTAACTGGCCCTCCACACATCTCTTTCAATCTGGATTGCAGCTTGGTCTTCTTCATACTTCTTGAGCATTTCTTGTTGACTGTTTCTCATTTCTTATTGGTCAGTTCTCATTTCTTGCTGACTTGTTCTCAGCAACTATCGCTCCCTTCTAGCCGCCGCTTGATCCTCTTCGTATCGGTGTAGAAATTCATCAAACCTCTTGAAGAAGGCTTCCACCATCTCTTCTTGAGGCCCTGATACCAATCTGTCAGAGTTCTGGGACTGAGACCTTGTTTTTGGTCTAGAAGTACGTGGATTTGGGTCCGTCACTTCCAATGTCTGGTAGTAGACCTCCTCCAATCCAAGTTGGAGTAGGTCTTTAGTCTTCTTTCTGCCTATGTTGCTCGGGTGATGATATCTGGTGTTTAGAATGAGAGGAGAAAGAGATGAGGAAGAAGAAAGAAAGGAATTCTTTATTGAGATTTAAAAGTTGTCCTGTTACAAAAGCTTTCCTCTATTTATATGCCTATTAAAGAATTCATCTGTAACTGCTTTCTACTACAATAAAAATGACTACTATACCCTTCTACTAGTTGTTACTCCTCATATCTCCTTCTAAATTCTTCCTCCACTTCCCATGCTCGAATCTCCGATACACTTTGATTTCAGATTCATTTAATAATGACAGGTCCCTAACGTACTATAAGATTGTCAATAATTAATTTATGTTATACTTTAAAAAAAATATGACTTAAGCACTTAAAGACTTCAAGTGATTAAAAAAATAAAATAATAATAATTTTGGCCATTAAAAAGATATTGAGGAATTTTCCAAAATTAGATTTTAGGAGAGGAAAATTCACAGATCCGGATTTTGGGGATCAAAATTCCCAAAATCAAAATATAGTGCTTTGGATACCTATTTTACCCCCTGGGCTAAAGTCTCTAACACTTTCGATCAAAAATTTATATATATAATGTTTTAAAAAATATTATGAAATATTTATATAAATTTTAAAAAATAATTTTAATTTATGAAATATTTTTATGATAAAAATGAGATAATAGTCTAAAATATATATTTTCAAACTCTCTAATGCATTAAAAACTTTTGCACCAAGTCTATAAAATTAAATTTTAATTAAAAATTATAAAATATTGATGTAAAATATATTTTTGGATCATAATACCTCTTTTGTATCATTAAAAAATTATTTCATAGATTAAAATATATATTTTTAAATTATGAAGCTATTATAGACTTTGCACAAAAGTCTCTAATGAGTTACAGACTTTGTTTATAATAATTTTATAATTATATAAAAAAAATTAATTTATAAAAAATATATATGTGACATAAAATATGTGTTAGAGTCTATAAAATATTTTGGATAAAAAATATTTTACTATTTTTAATTAAAATTAGCTTTATAGGCTTTGAACAAAAGTCTCTAATGAGTTAGAGACTTTTGTTTATAATAATTTTATAATTATAAAATATTTTATTTAATTTATAAAATATATATGTGATATAAAAAATGTACAGAGTATATAAAAAATATTTTGGACAAAAATTATTTTATTATTTTTAATTTTAATTTAGTTTGGGTGTTTGATAGATTACCACTTAAGATTACTAAGAATCTAGATTACCACTTTTAAAATTATTGGTAATGTTAAATTAGACTCTAACATCTCATTCTTATCATAAAAAATATTTGATAAATTAAAGTTATTTTTTAAAAAAAATTTATGTATTATTATTATTTTTTGGCCAAAATCTTTAATTGATTAAAGACTTTGACCTAGGGGTAAAATAGATATCCAAAGCACTAAATTTCGGTTTTAAAAATTTTGACTCTCAAAATTTAGATCTAGGAATTTTTCTATCCTAAAATCCGATTTTGAGAAATTTCTCCAAAATATTCATCCACTCAAAAAACAAGCACTTATATGCACTACTAAAAACATATTTATATTGTGTATATATGATAAAATAATATTTTATTTAGGTAAAATAGAGAGAAATTTAATTTTGAAGATATTCTAGATATTTTAGAAGGCATGTTATGAATATGAGAATTTTAAGTTCTTATGGATTTTTAAATTTCATTATTCATTCGTATTATGGATTTGTGAAATTTCTCAAAATAAAAAAGAAAATAA
Source organism: Canna indica (assembly GCA_034359265.1). NCBI lineage: Eukaryota > Viridiplantae > Streptophyta > Magnoliopsida > Zingiberales > Cannaceae > Canna > Canna indica. Next base: position 55,038,055 of record CP136896.1, read on the forward strand.
ATTACATAAACCAAAGAATAATTACTTAAATATATCCTAAATTTTAAGAATTTTCATAAATCAATCTAGTTCTTCCATTTATTCCAATGGTATACGTGACATTTGTGCCAATTGAATCATCCCTTCTCTTGTATGTCAACAATCTCATCGAAGTGATGACATGACATACTAACATACTAACGTAAGCAAAATAATAATTTTTTATTATAATTCAAATATTTTAATTTTTCTCTCTCCTCTCATTGGCCCATTAACAACTTCTAGTATCATTTATTCCATGATTTATGCCAACCACATCTTCGACAACCCCTTCTCTGCCCTTCTCCACCGTCCTTATCACCGACTTTCATGATCATCTACTCCATGATTTATGCCAACCACATCATTGACGACCCCTTTATCGCCCTTCTTCATCGTCCTCATTGACGACTTCCACGATCATCTACTCCGTGATTTATACCAACCACATCTTCGACAACCCCTTCTCCTTCACCACGATCATCACACCGCTTGTCGATGTCCAATTCACTATCTTCGTTGCGGTAGGAAGCACCACACCCTCCTTACTCCTTAGCCTCCATGCCTATGTCCAATTCCCTCATTGACATTTGTGTTAAGTTCTCTCACCCATCATACACTATATATATGCCGGTCTTCGAAAAAATAGAAGAGCGGAACGAAGTAGTGTTCTCTCCTTCATAACTACATTAACACGGGCCATCATAGCATGCCGCTTCGGACGACCATCGCCTAAAATATACTAATGGTGGGATATGCTCAATTGGGCTAATGCAAGTCATGCGGGAAAAAATTTATATGGGCAGCCTGCTCATATAAATATCTATGAACGACTAGATATGAGTTTTAAGCGACTGAACATGAATAAAAAAAATATATGAACATATATATATATATATATATATATATATATATATATATTTTATTCATGTTCATTCTCTTTTTACTCATGTTCACTCATTCATAAGTTTTTTATGAACATCTTACTAGTAGAAATTGCACTCGATAATACATTAATACGTATGTAGAGCTCTTTGGACGACATGACAATGCTCGCAAACCCCATCAACGCATGCTTCGAGATGGCAAATCCATGCTTTGATCGTGGTCCATCCACTTACATACTCTACAAAGAGGATGGATTGATGCCACCAAAGTTAATAATTTGATGCTAAACTTTTATGCAATTTTTGGCTTCCTTGAGGGCGCATTAAAAATATTTGATTCCATGTCTTCTCGAGCTGTGATATCATGGAATGCCATGGTTGGTGCTAACATCAAGTTTTGCAATATGGAATGATCAAGCTTGTTCCTTGTTTTAGAAGGCACCATAGACTAACAATGTTACGTGGACGGCAATTATGCCAGGGTTCACTAGGAGCTACGAATGAGTAAAAAAATTAAAAATTTGATTAATAAAAAAATCGGTTCAATACTAAATCGAATTTTTTGGTTAATTAATCCGACGGTTTCGATTTCGATTTTTATTTTTAAAATTTTTGATTTTTGATTTCGATTTTTTAGTATCGGTTAACCCTTAGTCCACGGGTGACCGATTCATATATATAATATTTTATACTTTTACACACCTATTTTTTTATATTTTTCTCTCTAAAATTTATATAAAGTAATACATTGAATTATATTTAAATGATATTTTATTCTCCTAAATTTGATCAATTATATATATTTTTAAATATGAATATATATTATCATACACAAAATCTCTAAAATATTATAATGCATATTTTTACTAAACAAAAATTTAAATTTTTGGTTGAACATATGTAATTCTTGCAATTATTTGTGAGGGTGTTATCCTTCTTTTGACTTTTTATTTATGAATATTATGTTTGGTTTGTATTATTTTTTTTTGAAATACTTTCAACAATTGAAATAGAATGTTATAGGTTAAAAAAATTTATTGGTTAACTATTATTTGCTAATTGAACCGCAAAAATCAAAACCAATCGAAGTACCAGTTAAAGTTAACCAGTGTTAATGGACTAATTGAAAAAATTATTAATGAACCGGTTAATCGGTCCATGCTCACCCCTACTAGGAGTGAGCATATGGCGGAGGCTCTTACCTTCATCATTAACATGATGAGTCATTTAGACTAGACGACTTTGCTTATTAAGCTCCTCTCCATGCTTGTGCAATCACAACGGTCTTTGACGCGCAATGGAAGAAGGTGGTGAATGGCGAGACAATCGTGATGAACTACGTACTATGTACACATGATGGTGAGTACTAGTTATATATCTAGCGAAGCTTAACCATGTCAGTGATGTTGTTCCTGTTGGGAGTAGCGGTGTTGGGGGCGAAGGTGATGGCATTGGTGGAGGAGCTGGAGGAGGAAAGAGGTTTTGTGGGAAGGTTCATGGGGGAGTTGCACGGGTACTCTAGTGAGAGAGAGAAAGGGAGATTGTATATACCTTCACGAGAAACATTCTTGGACAGTCTGGCTAAAGCTATGTCAAATACTTTCATCCTTGAGGTGGCGTCTTGGCCCTTGTGAACCCGGACAAAACTTCGGTGTCGCTGTCGTCGTTGCACAAAAGCACGTGCTCCCACAATCAAGGGGAGCCGTGAGCTGGGATCCTCCCAAGTGCACGGGTCGTCGTGCCGAGGGCCAGCTCACGATTGTCGAGTCCCAGCTCATCGCTCTCCTTGATTGGGGGAGCACGTGCTTCGATGCAGCACCCATCGTACCGAAGTTTTTTCCTTTGAACTCGGCGTGGTTCAAGTAGGAGAGAGAGAAAGAGGTAGGGCCACCGGCGACGTGGACATCATTTTAATATTTTAAATTTTAGAATAAAAATTATTATTTTGGATCTATTTAGATAATTACGTTAAAATAAAAGGAAGCTACTTTATTCAACAATCCAATCGTGCTAACACAGCATGGCTGCTCTCACCAGTCACCATGTTAATAGTTGCATGACTCTATCGACAACTTAATTATTATCACTCGAGCCGCTTACCTCCGTTGCATGGCTCCATGCTCTGGCCCGACCCCGCCCACGCCGCCGTCGGCCGCCACTGCCGGACCTTCTACCAGGGTCTCATCTCCGCCTCCACTACCCTCCGCCATCTCGACCAGATCCTTGCCCACTCCATCCTCACCGCCCACCACCCCGATCTCATCACCGTCACCGCCCTCCTTCGCCGCTTCTCCGACCTTGGAGGTTCCGCCGCCGCCCCGCACGCACTCCGCCTCTTCTCCTCCGTTCCCGAACCTGACATCTTCCTCCTGAATGTCCTTCTCCGATCCCTCCCACCTTCCTCTGCCTTTCCCCTTCTCTCCTCCCTCCCGTATCGCCACTCCCACCTGCGCCCCAACTCCTTCACGTATGCCTCCGCCGCCTATGCCGCCGCTGGCTACCCCAAATCCGCCGGTGTCCTCCATGCTCGTATTATCGTTGATGGCTTCGCCAATGATCGCTTCATTGGCTCTGCGCTCGCCGATCTTTATCTCAACTCAGCCCATGTCTCCCTTGCGGAGAAGGTGTTTGATGGAATTCCCGACCCGGATACCGTTCTCTGGAACACACTCATCTCCGGTTTGGTAAAAAATTGCTCCTTTTTAAGAGCAGCAAGCGTCTTCCAGCGAATGATGGCCTCCAACACTGCCAAGTTTAATTCGACCACCTTGGCTGTCATCCTTCCAGCTGCAGCGGAGCTACAAGACTTGAGTTTGGGGACGCCGGTGCATTGCCTGGGCATCAAATTGGGGTATTCATCTCTCGCGTATGTCGTCACAGGTTTAATCTCCATGTACTCCAAGTGCGGAGATATCTCTGCGGCAGAGTTCTTGTTCAGAGAGATTGAGTACCCGGATCTAATTGTATACAATGCAATGATCTCTGGCTACTCCACCAATGGCCTCGTTGTGCCATCTGTGGGCTTGTTCAAGGAGTTATTGGTTTTAGATGTTGGCCGACCAAATTCTAGTACCATGGTTGGCGTGATCCCAGTTTTCAATCCTTTCGGTTATGGATGGCTCACTGGATCAATTCATGGTCTCTCCATCAAAGCTGGTTTCAATTTGAATTCCGCTGTATCAACAGCTCTCACCACCATCTATTGCAGACTGAACGATATAGAATCAGCAAGAAGAGCATTTGATTCAATGCCGGAGAAGAGCATGGCATCTTGGAACGCAATGATATCAGGATATGCTCAGAATGGTTTGACACAAATGGCGATCTCGTTGTTCAGGGAAATGCAAGAATGTAACGTTAAGCCTAATCAAATTACAGTCACAAGCATACTTTCTGCATGTGCTCAGCTAGGAGCTCTCAGCCTGGGGAAATGGGTTCATCAGATAATCACAGAGGAAAATCTCGAGCTTAATGTGTTTGTTTCTACAGCTCTCATCGACATGTATGCAAAGTGTGGGAGCATCTCGGAAGCTCGGAACATGTTTGATACAATGGAGGAGAAGAATGTGGTCTCATGGAATGCAATGATTTCGGCTTATGGACTCCATGGCCAAGGCCTTGAAGCTCTGAAGCTTTTCGAGGCAATGCTGAATGCTGGTATTGTGCCTACCGGTGTCACCTTCCTCTCAATCTTGTATGCTTGTAGCCATGGAGGGTTGGTCGAGAAAGGTAAAGCAATTTTCGAGTCTATGTTCTGTGATTATGGAATCAAACCAGGGCCAGAGCACTACGCTTGCATGGTGGACCTCCTCGGCCGAGCTGGGCGGCTCGATGAGGCTCTGGAATTCATCAAGACGACACCGGTGAGTGCTGGCGCAGGTGTTTGGGGTGCATTGCTTGGTGCTTGCATGATCCATAAGGAGAGTAGAATTGCTCGACTGGCAGCAGACAAGTTGTTTGAGCTAGAACCGGAGAATCCCGGGTACTACGTGCTCCTTTCTAACATACATTCATCCAAGAGGAACTTCATGGAGGCAGCCATGGTGAGACAAGATGCTAAGAGTAGGAATCTGGTGAAGTCACCTGGATGCACTTTGATTGAAGTGGGAAATGTGGTGCACACTTTTACAGCTAGTGACAAGTCTCATCCACAGTCAGCTGCGATATACTCGTTCTTGGAAAAGCTAACCGGCAAAATGGTCGAGGCTGGGTATCACGCAGAGACTGATGCAGCATTGTTCGACGTTGAGGAGGAAGAGAAGGAGCACATGGTGAAGGTTCACAGCGAGAAGCTTGCCATCGCGCTTGGGATCATGAGCACCGATACAGGGACCGAGATTAGGATCATCAAGAACCTGAGGGTGTGTTTGGACTGTCACAGTTGGACCAAGTTCGTCTCCAAAATCACTGAGAGGGTGATCATTGTTCGGGATGCCACTAGGTTTCACCATTTCAAGGATGGAGTATGCTCCTGTGGGGATTATTGGTAATTTCATGAACTCGAGAGAAATATTTATTTCGAGTAATTTTGGATGGATGAGTCAAACTTGCAGGAATTCAATATCAAATGTTACTTTGGGGTACTTTTGCTTCATCAATTATCATTATTTTGGTAACACAAAAAGATGCATGTAACCGTTGAAATTTTATTGAAGTGATTCCGTGTTACCGTGCAGCAAAATGGGGGGAGGGAGGTAGGACAGTTTGCCCATAGTTGTCATATGATTTAGAGTAAAAAAAAAAAAAAAAATGAACTTTGATTATTATTATTATTATTTTTAGCATGACACTACTTGTTAATTTAAATTAACAGAAAATATTGATGTGTCAGACAACATGACAAACATATGTCCTAGTTGGCATCTCACCCATCAACTGAGTGGGGTTTGCAAGTCCAATTATCATTTTGTCCGTTGTCAATCTTGTAAACCAAATAATCACACTATATGGGGGTGAATAGTGTAGCCTAAATACTCTAAGTTTAATTTTGATTTTTTTTAAAAAAAATTAGTTTAAGTATGAATTTTTGCTATTTTGAGTTATATGTTTTCAAGATGCAAATATAAATGAGTAATGACTAATACCAAGCAAGATTAAATAGATAAACAATGCAAACATGTGAAATTTAGAGTAGTTCGACCACACCGCTTACTCCACTACCTTGGCTCCTCCCAAGGATTTCTAATCTTAAATATTTATAACTTGAATATTTCTAAAGAATGCAAAGAGGACTTATCCCTCAACCTTAGAGGATGCATCAACTACTATTCCAAAGCAAAATACTCAAAAATAAAAAAACCTAGGTGTAACACTACACCACACTTAAAAACTTGAAATGAGAAGCAAATAAGAAAGAAAATAAAAGTAAATGAGCTATAAATTAAAACAAACTCAAATGAGCTCCTCCAAGTTGCCTCCTAGTACTCCGAGGCCTCGAGATGATGCAGAAATTCGAATTGAAGACTTGAAATGGAGTTTTGAAGACTTTGAGAATGAGAAGATGAGGTTTGCACTTTGAATCACTCTTTAAGGCTCAAGAAAATATTTTGGTAGTTCAATGAAATAGTTAGGAGCCTTAGGAATGGAGTTTTAAGTGTATTTATAGAGTTTGTATTGGAGTATGAAAGTAAAGAGCCATTTAAACATTATTTAATTTGAAAAGGAGCTGTTTAGGGGCATTTTGGGAATTCTAGGTAGTTTTTTAAAAATTAGCTGGGGGCATTCTGGAAATTCTGGGTAGTTTGGAGGTTTCTAACCTTTCGAGCCTTATTTTTTTATGTTAACGGTTTCAAAAAATTCCTCTAAAATATGTCTTTAATTTATTTTTACCTAAGGAACAATTATTGAGATTTTTTATGTCAAAAAAATATCTAAATTATGTAGTCCTCCAAGAAGCCCCCTATACTAAGAAATTTTCAAGACCGTTTTTTTATTTTTCTAGTTTTTAAGTTTTCGAAGTTCGAATTTCGATTTTTTTCTTATGGATTCAATGAGGACATCAAACTAAGGCTTAGGAGCATTTATAATAAAATAAACTAAGTCCTAAATTAATTTTGACATGCTTGTCTCTGAAGCATTCGATTATTGATTTTTCGTGATTTTTCCAACGAGCTTCGGATGTGTATCGTATGTCCAACCTGAGATCAAACCTTGATGAAACTATTATAACCATGTTTGTTATCATCAAAATTAAGAGTGTTGCCAAGATTGAACCCTTGGGCCAACATTCTCCCTCTTTTTGATGATGACTAACATTTCATTAAAAACACTACACCAAAGGTTTGTTTTAAGCATCCAATTTTTTATTTTAAAAAACTTGATATTAAATCCTAACTTAAGCTCCCCCTGTCTATATGTATCGTTAAAACCAAGTGTAACCAAGTCTTCTCTCTCCCTTTTGACATCAATCAAAAAGGCAAGAATGCAAGTTTCTATTAATGATATGATCATGAAAACCAAAATCTCACTAAAATCGGGTATCATCAAACACTATAGTCTTTTCTACTGATGGATGCCTATAGTAGGCAAACACCAATAAGTTGCAAAGCTCCATTACAAAGCATATACACAAGTGTGAGGATATCATGAAAACTAAATTTTCAAGAAAGCTCAATATTACATGCAATTTTCCAAAATTCAAATATTCGGAAGAGTATAAATTCCTAATTGCATTCTTAAGTTTATGAAACTTTCTTCATTTAAAGGTTTAGTAAATATATCCGTAAGTTGTTTATCGATAGGCACAAAATCAACAAAGATATTTTTCTTAGCTACATTATCTCTAAGAAAATGGTGCCTTGAGTCTTTGTGTTTTATCCTAGAGTGCAAGATGGATTTTTTTGTCAAATTTATGGCACTAGTGTTATCACAATAAATGTGTATACATGAATAGTTTAATCCAAAATCTAGTATAGTTTGTTTCATCCAAAGAACTTCTGCACAACAACTAGCTACCGCGATATACTCCGCTTTGGTAGTTGAAAGTGCAATCGAGTTTTGCTTCTTGGAAAACTAAGAAACCAAACTCATCCCTAGGAATGACAACATCCACTAGTGTTTTTTCTATCAATCTTACAACCGGCAAAATCTGCATCGAAAAACCAATCAATTCAAAGGATGCACTACTAGGGTACCAAAGGCCTAAGTCAAAAGTGCCCTTTAGATATCTTAATATGTGTTTGACCGCATTCAAATGAGACATCTTAGGACAAGATTGAAACCTAGCACATTGACTTACACTAAATATTATATCGGGTCTACTTGCAGTTAAATAAAGTAAGCTACCAATCATACCTTGGTATCATTTTTCATCAACTTTGATACCTTCCTCATCCTTATCAAGCTTGGTGGATAGACTCATGGGGGTTGATGCAATCTTTGCTCCATCCCTCTCAAATCTTTTGATTTGTTCTTTTGTGTACTTAGCTGATTGATGAAGATCCCCTTCTTGATTTGTTTGATTTGAAGTCCAAGCATGAAAGAGAGCTCTCCTATCATGCTCATCTCAAATTCATCTTGCATACACTTAGCAAATCACTCACAAAGGGTTTCATGAGTAGCACCAAAAATTGTGCCATTAACATATATTTGAACTATTAAGGTATTATTTTTATCATGTTTAATAAATAGTGAAACATCGACTTTTTCAACATTAAAACCTTGTTCAATTAAAAAAATTGAAAGCCTTTCATATCAAGCCCTAAGGACTTGTTTTAAACCATATAATATTTTTTTCAATTTGTAAACATGATTTGGAAAATCAAAGTTTTCAAAATCGGAGGTTGTTCAACATAAACCTTTTCCATAATAAAATCATTTAAAAATATGTTTTTAACATCCATTTGAAATAGTTTGAAACTTTAAAACTTGCAAAAGCTAAAAGCATGTGAATAGACTCTAATCTAGCTACAGGAGCATAAATTTCATTGTAATCTATACTATCTTCTTGGTTGAAATCTTGAGCCACTAACCTAGCTTTGTTTCTAACAACTAAGCCATTTTCATCTAACTTATTCCTAAAGTCCCACTTAGTTCCAATTACCATTTGTTCACTAGGCCTAGGCACTAAATCTCAAACATTATTCCTAACAAATTGATTTAGTTCCTCTTGGATGGCCATAACCCAAAATTCATCATTTATGGCTTCCTTAATGTTTTTAGGCTCTACTTGAGAAATAAAAGCAACATGTTGACAAATATTTTTGATTTTAGAATGTGTTACCACTCCCGTTGAGTGTTCTCTAATGATTTGTCCAATGGGATGATCTCTTATGACTCGGTTAGCTTTAGGAAGTGGTGGTAAAGCTTATTCTCTAACTTGAGGTATGGAGGTTGAGGATATGATGAAGGTTCTTCATTACGAGGTACTTCATTAGGCTCATCTTCAACTTCTTCTTCGTTGAAAGTAGAGGTGGCAATGAGCCGGGCCCGCTCATGGGTGGCATGGGCCCGACCGTATGTGCCCAAGGGGCGGGCTGGGCTCACCCCTTGGGCACGTGGGCTGTGCCCCAGCACGGGCTCAGGCCCGGCCAGACCTGCCCTGCATCAGTAGGCTAGGCCTGGCGCCACCCAGGCGTAGCTTGGTCTGCGCTAGCATGGCTAGGCTAGACTAGTGTAGTAACCTTACTATTCCACTGAAAATATATATAAACAAGTATCGAGTCTTAATATAGTGGTTAGTTTATCTCAAATAGTGGTAAAGGTTGGTGGTGCAAATCCCACCGCTTGCAAAAAAAAATCAGCTTTTTAATTATTCGGGCCGGCCCGAGCCCGAAGGGGCGGGCTCAGGCTCGGGCTAGGCCTTACCTTAAAACTATTGGGTCATGCTTGGCACAGCCCATTGCCACCTCTAGTTGAAAGATAAAGCCTCAAGTTCAATACTGATCGGGTTGTGCCTGGCACGGCACATTGCCACCTCTAGTTGAAAGATAAAGCCTCAAGTTCTTCACCTACATTCACTATCTTAACATTTTTAGAAGAATCATTAGTTTCATCAAAAGTTACATCCATGGATTCTTCTGTTGGCTTTAGGTTTTCAACCTTGGTCTTAATCTCGATTTTGATGATAACAAATATGGAACTAATATTTCATTGAGAAATCTTTCAGGTCCCATATCAATTAACGTTCGATGTTCTCGATCGGATAAATAGGAGAAATCGGAAAATCGAAAGGACATTGATCGTCGCGCTCGGGTTCGTCGTGGAATATCTCGAAGTTCGACGTATGCACCAAAGACGTGTTGGACGAGCTCAAAGATCACGTGGAAAGCTCTCCAAAATGATGCTCGTTGAAAGCCGAAACTCGAAAATGAAGCGCGGAAGAAGAAGGCTAAAGAAATCAAATTCAGCCTAGGGTTGGTCGATCGGGCGGTCGACCGAATAGGGTTAGAAAAATGATAGTAGCCATCTCGGTCGACCAGTCGATCGACCAGTCGATCGACCGAAGGATGCCGCAAAGCAGCAGTAGCTACTTCGGTCGACCGGGCGGTCGATCGATTGAAGCCAAAAATTGGCAGAGAACGCTTTGGTCGACCGATCGGTCGACCGATCGGTCGACCGGACTATGTATCGGCAAAGATGCAACTTGCGTCAGTCGACCGGACGGTCGACCAAATTGCGGGAACGCAAGATTTGCGTCTGGCGGTCGACCCATTGGTAGATCACACAAAGAGAATAGGCAGCGGTCGATCGGTCGGTCGACCGGCCAATCGACCGAGCGGCTGTAACGGCTAGATTTTAGCCCGTTGAGCTGTTGTTTCTTTGAGAGGGTATAAATACACCTCATCTAACTCATTTAACTTCGTCCTCTCACTGATACAGATTTTATTGAGCATTTTAAAGGGAGTTTTGAGCCTTCTAAAGATTGATTGAAGCGTGTCTATTCTTCCGTCAAAATCCACTTCAAGCGTGCACTGTGTCTCAACTCGGGATTTAATTCGAGCTCTACTTCTTGGTGAGTTGAAGGCGTCGAAGGCTTGGAAAAGAGCATTTAATCTTGGTTTTATTCTAAGCTCTTTTCATTGTAATTTTAACTGTTATTCGAATCTGTTTTCTTTGATTTGAGGTTGTAAGAAGACCTAGGCTGTTAGGTCTTGTGTGAAAGTGGTTACCTTGTTGTGAAGGTGTAAAGCCACTTGTGTAAACTTAGTTTTACTAGGATCAGTTGAGTTATCCCTTAGGGTTGAGGTGGAAGAGTGCTCTCGGTAAGAAGGCGGTGACTTCCGGGTGTGAAAGTGCCTTAGGTCGAGAGTGTGACTCTTCGAGTCAAAATCCTCATTGTAAGGGAAACAAGAATTAATCTAGTAAACCTAGTTTGAAAATCCTAAGCGGGGTGCTTAGGTAGTGGAGTAGGCATTGGGGCCGAACCACTATAAATCACTATGTTTGCATTGTTATATTTGGTTGTGCTTAATTATTTTATTATTATTTCCGCATTTAGTCACTCAACTTGTAATTCGCCTAAGTAATCAAAGAAACGATTAAAATCAGATTTAGGCTAATTGATTAGTAAACACACTATTCACCCCCCCTTTAGTGTATGTCATTTCGTACAACATCTTCAACAATCATAGTTCTACGATTATAAACTCTATAGGCTTTAGAACTAGATGAGTATCCTAGGAAAATGCCTTCATCGGATTTTGAGTCAAATTTTTCTAGATAATCCTTATTGTTCGAAATAAAGTACTTACAACCAAAAACCCTAAAGTATCCCACATTTGAAATTCTATCATGCCAAAGTTCAAAAGGAGTTTTTTTATTTTAGGTCTCAATAAAACACGATTTAAAACATGGCATGAGGTATTTATGGCTTCGGCCCAAAAATACTTAGGTAAATTATTTTTACAAAGCATAATTCTAGCCATTTCTTGCAATGTCTGATTCTTTCTCTCAACCATCCCATTTTGTTGAGGGGTTCTAGGGGAAGAAAATGTATGTTCAATCCCAAAATTTTCACAAAATTCGAAAAACTTTTCATTTTTAAATTCACCGCCATTATCACTCCTAATTTTTGAAATTGAAATCTCTTTTTCATTGACAACTCTTTTAGCAAACTTTTTAAAGAAATCAAATGTTTCATTCTTCTTTGCTAAAAAGAAGACCCATGTAAATCGAAAGTAGTCATCAATCAAAACATAACAATATAGTTTACCACCTAAGCTAGCAACATCACAAGGACTAAAAAGATCTATGTGCACAAGTTCAAGAATCCTAGAGGTAGTAACTTGATTAACACTATGAAAAAATGATTTGACTTCTTTGCCATGTTGACATGCATCACAAAGTCTATCTTTTTCAAATTTTATTTTAGGGATTCCTTTAACTAGGTCTTTCTTGGTAATTTCTTGAATGAGGCTCATGTTAGCATGTCCTAGCCTACGGTGTCATAACCAAGATTCATTGTCCATTACTACTAAGCATCTAACATGAAGACATTCTCATGTCTATTTCCAGTTAATACTATATCACTAGATGATGCATTTCTAATGAGACATTTAGATGCTTCAAAAATCACTATATATCCATTATCACATAATTGAGAAATACTAATCAAGTTATGTTTCAAGCCATCAACTAGTAAGACATTTTTAATGCAAGGGAATGGAAATATACCTATATCATCAATGTCAATGATCTTACCTTTGGTATTATCTCCAAAAGTAACATACCCTCTATCTTTGCTTGATAGGGCTGCAAATAATTTGATGTCTTCAATCATGTGCTTTGAGCAACCACTATCCAACACCCATGTGCTCCTATGTGCTAGAGGATGACTCTCCACATCATCATCATTTGCCATGAGGCAAAGGTTGGCTCTTTCATCCTTGGAGTCTTCCTCACTTGATGAAGATTCACTTTCATCCCAAGAAGTCATCAATGTCTTCTTCTTCTTCTTCTTGACCTTATCCTTCTTTGTGGATGAGGTGGGGGTGAGCTTCAATTGTGGGCAATCCTTCCTCAAGTGCCCCAGTTTGTTGCAATTGAAGCAAATGTACCTTTTTGCCACCCTTTATGAACCTCATGAACCGTTTTGCAAGCAAGGCCATCTCCTCATAGTCATCAAGCTCCTCTTCGGATGAAGAAGTGTCATCATTCTTATGTGATGCTTTTAAGATAATACTCTTGCCTTTAGGGGCATCTTCCTCCTTGTGTGCCCTCGTATGGATCCCATGTGTCATGAGGGATCCAATGAGTTCGGTGAGCTTCATGGTACCAAGATCTTTAGCTTCCATGATAGCTATCACATTTGGCTCCCAAACTTTGGGAAGTGACCGAAATAGCTTTCTCACCTTTTCTTCTTCCCTAATATCTCTTCCAAGATTGCATAAGACATTAATAATGTTTTGGAATCTAGCATACATTTCATCAATAGTCTCATGAGATAGAATTTTAAACAATTCATAATCATGCATGAGAAGATTGATTTTTGACTCCTTTACTTGAGAGGTCCCTTCATGAGTAGTTTCAAGAACTCACCAAATTTTAAATGCGGATTTACATGTAGAATTTCTATTAAACTCATTAATTGATAATCTACAATGTAATGCACTCATGGCTTTAACATTGGAATTAAATAATTTAACTTCCTATTGGGTCCAATCATCCATGTTCTTAGTTGGTTGCTTATAATCATTTTGAATCATCCTCCAAACCTCTAGACCTTGTGATTGAAGGAAAACATTCATTCTAATTTTCCAATAAGCATAGTTATTTCCATCAAACAAAGGAGATGCATGGGTAGAGATCCCTTGAGCTAGTGTATTTTCGGTAGTCATTCTAAGTGTAGGATAGATGGTGAAATCTACTCCTACTACCATACTCTGATACCAAATGTAAACCAAATAACTACACTAGAGGGGGGTGAATAGTGTGTAGCCTAAATACACTAAGTTTAATTTTGATTTTTTTTTAAGTTGGCCTAAGTATGAATTTTTACTATTTTGAGTTATATGCTTTCAAGATGCAAATATAAATGAGTAATGATTAATACCAAGCAAGATTAAATAGATAAGCAATGCTAACATGTAAAATTTAGAGTGGTTCGGCCACACCGCCTACTCCACTACCTTGGCTTCTCACCAAGGATTTCTAATCTTAAATCTTTATAACTTAAATGTTTCCTAAAGAATACAAAGATGACTTATCCATCAACTTTAGAGGATGTCTCAACTACTATTCCAAAGCAAAATACTCAAAAATAAAGAAACCTAGGTGTAACACTACACCACACTTAACAACTTGAAATGAGAAGCAAATAAGAAAGAAAATACAAGTAAATGAGCTATAAATTAAAACAAACTCAAATGAGGTCCTCCAAGTTGCCTCATAGTACTCCAAGGCCTCAAGATGATGTAGAAATTCGGATTGAAGACTTGAAATGGAGTTTTGAAGACTTTGAGAATGAGAAGTTGAGGTTTGCACTTTGAATCACTCTTTAAGGCTCAAGAAAATATTTTGGTAGCTCAATGGAATAGTTAGGAGCCTTAGGAAGGGAGTTTTGAGTGTATTTATAGAATTGGTATTGGAGTATGAAAGCAAAGAGACGTTCAAACCTTATCTAATTAGAAAAAGAGCCATTTAGGTGCATTCTGAGAATTCTGGAGAGTTTTTTAAAGGATAAATTAATGAATATATCACAACTTTGCATTTGTTTCAAATGTAGGCATCAACTCCTGATTCATTTCAATTATATCACACCGTCAGAATTGGGCTAACTGTCTCGTTAAAAAGCTGACGTGGCATCGGTGATGTGTCATTAGCTATTTATTAAAAAATAAAGAATAGCCGACGTGTATATTTTAGCCCTTTTTTTCAAATAATTCCCGCGATGCTCACACGTCAACTTAACCCGCAAAAGCCCTAAACCACTCGACACTCGCCTCCTGACCTTCGCCCCTATCGCCTGCTGACCTTCGGCACTGTCGCCTCCCGACCTTCGACACTATCGCCTCTCAATCTAAACCTCTCGCTATTCTCGTCTCTCGCCCTACACAGGAGGCGGCTTCACCGACTTTAAGGTCGCTCCAGTTGAGGACGCTCCACCGAATCATAAGAAGCCGATTGTTGTCCCTCTCCATTAATTTTAAGGTTAGTCAAAAATTTGATTGCTACTCCTTTATTTCAATTTCATGCTTTTACCGAAATTTAGGGTTTTCAATAAAGCTTTGGGTTTTTAGTTTATCATAGTTCATTGTCCCCAATTTGTTGATACGTTCGTTGTCCCCAATTTGTTGATAAGTATAAGTTCATCACTGTTCATTGTTCGCATTTTTTTTTTAATATTGGCTCATATACTTTTTTGCAACATATAATGGCAACAATATCAATTCGAACTGAGGTTGATGAAGTATCTATAACCTCATCAATTTCTCCTCCTTATTGTTCTCACAATATAGTAGCTTGTTTGTTAACATCAAATACTAGAAAAAATCCTAGTAGAAGATTCTGGAGATGCAGCCATTGGAAGATAATTATATTATATATTTTTATTTTATATTTTAGCTATTTAAAATGAGAACTAATTATTCAATTTACATAGGAATAGGAAGTCGATTGCAGGTTTTTCGAATGGCATGACCCCGAGTATTATGGTCACACGAAAGAAATGTTACAAAAATTGATAAGCGAAAAGGACAATCTCAAACATCAGATCATGTTACTCCAACATAAGAATGATATGCTAATTAAGAAGTTAAAATTGCAGGAAAATGAGAAGAATAAGTTAGAGGAAAAAGTCATTAAATTGAAAATTGAAAAGATAAAGACTTATATTTGGATACTATTTGGTTTGTTTGAGTGTTGTATTCATGGCTACTTGGTTTAATGGTTAATTAGTTGGATGGTTAATGAGCTGGTTGTAATTTATGGTTGATGGTTAATGAGTTGGTTGTAATAGAACTTCATAGTGATAAACATGTATCAATATATATAGCAGTGTTTATGTATCAGTGTTTATGTATCAGTGTTTATGCATCAGTGATGGATATCAGTGTTTATGTATCAGTATAGTGATAAACTTGAATAGGTAAGCTATTAATGAGGATATAAGTGTTTAAGTATCAGTATATCAGTGTTTATGTTTTAGTGTATCAGTATCAGTGTTTATGGTTTGCATATGTTTAGTTTAAGTGTATCAATATGATTGCAAACTTGATATGCAAACTGATATGCAAATAGTATTTCATGGCAGGTTCAATATGGAGTTTCCAGTTCAGTGAAGTGCTTGCTGTATCAAGATCATTTGTTCAGTTTCAGTGTTTATGTTCATGGTTTAAGTGTATATCAGTATAAGTGTTTATGTTTTAGTGTATAACTGTTTATGTATCAGTGTAAGAAGACTTGATGATGTTTCAGTGTATCAGTATTGTGCTTTTGATGTATCAATGATATAAATGTTTCATAAACAGTATTGTGCTTTTGCAATGATATCAGTGTATGAATAAGTTTCAGTTTCAGTTTCAGTATCAGATTTTATCCTTCTCAGTTTTAGTATCAGATTGCATCAATAAGTTTCAATATCAGACTGCAGTGTATCAAGTGAAACATGAACCTGAAAACTGCAGTGTTTCA
This sequence comes from Canna indica, assembly GCA_034359265.1. Classification (NCBI taxonomy): domain Eukaryota; kingdom Viridiplantae; phylum Streptophyta; class Magnoliopsida; order Zingiberales; family Cannaceae; genus Canna; species Canna indica. The sequence goes on from CP136896.1 coordinate 55,054,530, forward strand.
ATATCAGACTGCAGTGTATCAATTGAATCTGATATCAGTATGAATTAAAAACTGAAATCAGTATGCATGGATGATAAATTGAATCTGATATTAGTATAAATTGAAAACTGATATCAGTATGCATGGATGATAAATTGAATCTGATACTTGTTTTAATGGTTAATTAGTTGGATGGTTAATGAGCTAGTTGTAATTTATGGTTGATGGTTGTAATAGAACTTGATATCAGTGTTGTAAGTGTATTGAACTCAAATCAAACTAAAATTGAAACTGCATACATCATATCAGTTTAAGTGTATCAGTTTGTCTTTACTCTTTAGTGTTGGAATTAGTTTGGATTGATATATATGTAATAGTGGATAGCAATGTATCAAACCTGAAACTCATCAAACTCATCAAAAACTTGAAACCTGATATCAAGCGGATATTGAAACCTTACTCAAACTCATCAAACCATACGCAAACTGATATAAATTGAAACCTGAACCTGAAATTGAATCTAAACTGAAACTTCATAAAGTGAACCTAAAACTGCAGTGTATCATCCAAATTATATGATGACAGTGTGTATGCAGCTTATCCAAATTATACTGAAACTGCAGTTTGTAGTGTATCATCAGTTTGCATCAATTTCAATATGAAACTGCAGTGTATCATCAATTTCAATATGAAATTGCAGTGCTTCAATTTCAGATTGCATGAATGATACTAAAACTACAAGTATCATACACTGATATCAGTATGCAGTGTATAAACCATCAGTATGTAGTATCATACACTGAAACTTCACTGATAAATAAATCAAACCAGACTGCATACACAAAATAAACCATCATATGCCTTCACTGAAACTAAAACACCTCAAACTGAAACCTTCATACACATACATACATATACTCAAACCTTCACTGAAACTAAAACACATCAAATTGAAACTCATATACTGAAACCATATCAAACCTGAAACTCATCAAACTCATCAAAAACTTGAAACCTGATATCAAGCAGATATTGAAACCTTAAACTCATCAAACCATGCGCAAACTGAAACCTTCACTGAAACTAAAACACATCAAATTGAAACTTTCATACACATACATGCATATACTCAAACCTTCACCAATACTAAAACACATCAGATTGAAACTTCATGTTGAAACCAAACTGAGCATACATCATCAAATACTCAAACTGAACATACATCATCAAATGGTCATTATACTGTCATTATATTGTCGGTACTATCATATACAGGTATCATGACCATCATATAAACCAAACTGCAGTATACATGTATTATCATATATTGATACTGTCATCAAACCATCATCAAGTATTATCATATACATATATCCATAACCAAAAACCGAAACCTGTAGTATACAGGTATTATGACCAAAAAACCATCATCTGACATATACATGTATCATGACCAAAAAACCAAAACATGTATTCATTTACTGTGACCCTCCTTGTACATCATTGTGACCCTCATGAATAATTGGTGAAGTTTGAGATCCTTGTACTTGGAGCATATTGACCCTCCTATCACGTTCTTGAATCATAGATCCACTTCATTCCCCCCGAGAGGAGCATATTGACAAGCTAGATGGATGCATCTAATAAAAAGACCAAACTAATTAAACTTAGTTATAACCATCTAATAAAAAGAAATTAAAATATAATAAAAGTTACTCTAAAATATGTGTTGCCTGTTTCTTCCCCAACAAAAACCATATCCCTGATAGGCCATTGCTCTTTCTCTATGTAAGGTCTATTAAACAAAATATACAGAACAATTAGACAAAGTATTACTATAATTTCAAATATACAGAATCTTACTGTTGACGTTGAACCTCCCTTGTTAAATGTAGTCCCTCTCTACCTCCTCTACCAGAGTTACTCATACCACTCCTTGGTGTTGAACCTCCCATGTTAGATGTAGTCCCTCCTCTACCTTCTCTATCAGAGCTACTCCTACCACTCCTTGATGTTGAACCTCCCCTGCTTGGCCCCCTGCTTGTTGGTTGATCACTCGTTGTTGGTTCATTGTCCCCTCCCTATATAACATAACGATAATTAGTTAGGTCACTCATTAAGACAAATAATTATTGATAATTAGCTACCTGAGACTGAGTTGAAGATGGGTGTCCCCTAAGTGGACTTCTTCTATTATGACCATCTTGAAAGCATATCTGATAAGTGATAACTAAGCCTCTTCTAGATAACCTTGTTCTAGTTTCATCTTCGTGCATATCTCTTCTTCTTTTTTTCTTTGGCCTACCGGGCATCTTCTTAACGGGAGGTGGCAACACATGAGGTCCATCAACTTCAGGCCATGTATCCTTCGCGGTCAAAGGTTGCAACATGAGGTCATATGTCTTCAAGTATGTGTCTCTCTTGTAATAATCGTCGACATATTTGTCCGGATCATCTTTTAGCCAATTGATGCATGAGATTGCATGATTGCATGGTATGCCACATAAATCCCATTTTTGGCAAGAACAAGTACTATTCATCAAATTAACAACACTTGATTTGTCTAATTCTTGAACCTCAAATTTCATATTTCATGCGGGCGTCACATGACAATATATTGTTTCCTCTTTATTTTCTTCAAGTTTCTTTCGTATGCTGGGGCATATTGTATCATTGTTTTTCAGCATCAACTCCCTCTTCTCATACATTCTCGCCATCAACATGCGTCGAATGTCTTCAAGCATATCAATAATTAGTTTTTCTCTTGCCTTCAGGATGTAACCATTAAGGGTCTCACTTAGATTATTGCTGACAACATCAATTTTGCAACCCACACTGATATAAGTTTGGCAAAATTTTGTAACTCCAACTGTAAGAAAATCTTGGTGTGCCCTATTTGAAGTAGCTTGCAGTTCAGACATTGTTTTCTTGAAGTCGGACTCAATGGTGCATCTAACAGCTCTCCAAAATAATGATTTCAATACATGCCCAGGATGTTTCTCCAGTATGCATAAATGTGTCTAGCACAATTTCGATGTTCAGCAGCTGGTACCCTCTGTTTTATAGCATACTCAAGACCCTGAAACATTTAGTAAGAATTAATATTTAGTAAATAAAAGACATCAAATAACAAGAGTTAATATTTAGTAAGAGATTGAGAACATACTTTTTGTTGGTCGCTAATAAGAATTAGGCCATATATTTGAGCGATACCCAAGTCATCAAATAACAATCCCAAGAACCAACTCCATGATTCATAGTTCTCTCCCTCAACCACTGCCCATGCTATTGGGAACATCTGATTGTTCCATCTCTGCCAACGGCGGAAAGTAATTGACCGCCAAGAAACGTCTTCAGGAAACACCTATCAAATCCAATGATAGGTCTACAACCTTGAAGGAATCCCTTTCTTAATGCATCAAATCCAATATACAACCGTTAGAACACAGGAGGTGCACCCATAAATTCTCAGGTACAAACAATGTTGAACATGCTCGTTGGATTCACAATTCGAAGCTGTGCTAAGTAGGAACCAAGCATTGCGTAGTGACCCTCAACCGAGCCATATAGCCTTCGTAATGCCTCACACTTAGATCTATATGCTTTCATTCTACCGATACTGATATAAAATTTGGCCTGAAAATCTTTTTCCATCTCTTGGACACTCCAATTAGGATTCCTTCTTAATATCTCAAGATAATAATTTGCTATCCAACTCACAGTTGCTTGCCTATTCCTCATATTTCGAGAACATTTGTGCTCGTTGTTATAGCTTTTAATCATGAACGTCATATCCCTCTTCATCCAACTTGCAAAAATTCTCCAAGGACAACCCATACCACATTGTGCTTCCATCATTCTTTTACATGTTCTGGTCCATCTGATATTGTAACCATTTGCAATTCAATAGCTTTGAACGGCTTCCTTGAATTGAGCATTGGACTTAAATTTCACCCCAAGTTCTAATTTAACATTGTTTACATCACATTTGGGATTATACACTTTGCTGCGAAATTTTTTCCTCTTGTGTCCTTCCTCAATTGGCATTTCTACACCCTCTTGACTAGTCTCGGGAGTAACTATTTCATCCTCACTAGCTTCGTATTCACTAATATATCCATCATTAGGTGCTTCAAATGTTGTAGGTTCACCTTCAACAAGATTTGTAGGATGGACTGTGATTGGCACCTCTACATTAAAGTTTGCATAACTTGTGCCTTCAACAATAGCCGGAACAACTTCATTAGTGCCCTTCTTCTTCTTAAATTTCTTCTTTAATGCTCTAATAGTCAAATATTCATCATCACTTGATTCTTCAAATTCAATAGACAAAACATCATGATCACTTTCGCCAACTGGTCGATACTCTTCATCTTCACTAGTTTCAGTATCACTTTGCTAAAATATTCTTGTTCTTTCTTCAACATCTGCCCTAACTGCATCCTCTTCAATTGCATGTTCAACATCATCACTAGCTTCAGCTAATTGAATGTCTAGCACATCATTTTCATCTTTACTGCTGATATTAACCTACATCAAATTAAGATGGTCATGTTGGAATTCAACCAGACATCATTATATATGTTATATGACAATGAAAAACTATGTCTACTTACCGGTGCTAAGATTGATGGATCTGGAGGTCTTGGTATAACCGTAGTCCGACGTCGAGTTGATCGTCGAAGGTTTTGACCAAATCTATATAATTTCGGATATACATGTAATATGGAGATTCACTACACATGCAAGAAACTGATAAAGACATGACTATAAAAGCAAGAAACTGATAGAAGCATGACCTTCAGGGAACTGAAAACATTATTAAAGGCAAGACCTCTGTGTTCACAATGAACTGAAAACATGACTATATATTAAACCAAACTGAAAGCAATGTTAAACCTAACCGATAAAAGCATGACCTTTAGGGAACTGAAAATCCTAGATAATCAAATTGATTAAACCAAACCCCTGTGTTCACAATAAACTGAAAATCCTAGATTTCACAATAGATTACATCTAGGTTTTCAGTTTATAGAAATAAATGAGTAGACCTCAAACAAGTAACACTAACCTTGATGTCATCTTCGCCGTTAATGGAGACGACAACAGTTGGCAATCGAAATCGAGGTTGGCATCCGTCAATCCGCGATAGCAACGACGGTGAAGACGACTTCAACTCGACTCCCGACAAAATGCTCCAGCTCCAGTGATGGCGAGGGCGAGAATGGTGAGATTCGACAGTGGCGAGGGGCGAAGGTCGAGAGGTGAGTGCCGAGTGGTTTAGGGCTTCTACGGGTTAAGTTGACGAGTGAGGATTGCGGGAGCGATTTGAAAAAAATAGTTGATGACACATCATCGATGCCACGTCAGCTAGTCTTTATTTTTTATATTAAATAAATAGTTGATGACACGTCATCGATGCCACGTCAGCTACTCTTTATTTTTTATTAAATAAATAGCTAATGACACATCATCGATGCCACGTCAGTTTTTTAACGGGACAGTTAACCCAATTCTGACGGTGTGATATAATTGAAACGAATCAGGAGTTGATGCTTGCATTTGAAACAAATAAAAAGTCGTGATAGATTTAGGAATTTCGGTAAAAGTCGTGAAATATTCATTAATTTATCATTTTTCAAAAAAAAAATGGCTCAGGACATTCTGAGTAATTTGAATATTTCTAGCCTTTTAAGACTTATCTTTTTAGATTAACGATTTCAAAAAATTCCTTTAAAATATATCTTTAATTTGTTTTTACCTACAAAATAATTATTGAGATTTTTTATGTCAAAAAAATATCTAAATTATGTAGCCCTCCAAGGAGCCCCCTATACTTAGAAATTTTCAAAACCGTTTTTTTATTTATCTAGTTTTTAAGTTTTCGGGGTTCGGATTTCAATTTTTTGGTTATGAATTCAATGAGAAAATCAAACTAAAGCTTAGGAACATTTACAATAAAAGAAACTAAGTCCTAAACTAATTTTGACATGCTCGACTCCGAAGCCTTCGATTCTTAATTTTTCGTGATTTTTCCAACGAACTTCGAATGTGTATCGTATGTCCAACCTGAGACCAAACCTTGATGAAACTATTAGAACCATATTTATTATCATCAAAACTAATAGTGTTACCAAGATTGAACCCTTGGGCCAACAAACCTCTCATATATGTTAATTCGGGATGGGCAAAATGGCATTTATGCCTTGTCATCTTTAATTTGAGGCAGCAATTAATGTTCTAATCTTATATATGATGTTATTGCTTAAGTGGCAAACAAAAGCTCTAATCTTGCGTGGCAAACAAATTAGGACTTCTGATTTCAAAAATATCATTTTGCCCGTCTCAGATTAACATATATGAAAGGTTGACGACATGCAAAATGATAATTCGACTTGAAGACCCCACTCAACCTATGGATGAGATGCCAACTAGCATATATGTTTGCCATGTCGTCGTCGTTAACATGACACATTATCATTTTCTGTTAAAATTAACGGATCATGTCAAACGTGATAACGAATTAAAAATTTGTGTATTTCAATGCTAACAAAAATACTTCGTACCAAAAATAGAAAAAAAATCAAAATTCTTCTTCTTTTTTGGCTATTTACTCTATGACTTATTATCCATAAGCGCAAGTTTGCATTGGAACACCCTGCAGAGTAAAATATGCTTCAAGGTGTCAAGCCTTTCTGAGATAGAAGTAAGAGCAGGCTATTGCAAAATTGTATAATGGAGAGCAAACTAAGGTTTCAATGAAATTACGCTTACTCAATGTACTCAATGTACTCAATAAAGCTTCTCTGCAATCATAGCCTTCCGGTATATAACTTAGCCTTAGCTCTTCAGATATTTTTTTAACAATTTGGCATTTCCATCACCATGAGCTTAATCATAGGTTACATATTAATTTTCTTCTCTTGAAATTGGATTGAGTAATATTTGCTGAAATATTTCAGGATCAAAATGCCTATTACATGTCTAGGAAAATTGTGATTGTGATTGTGATTGTACAATGATCATCCCCTATAATCTAATGATAATACATTCACTATGGTAATCAACAAAACTCCAATGCCCAAAATAAATACTAAATCTTTAACGCAGACTTAGCAGAACATTAATATGAAGAAGCAACCAAAACCACCACGTGACAATTGTTTCCAGAATTGCCGCATGAAATGGTTCTGCGGCTACAATGACAATATTTTGGTTACTATCTGATTCTATCAATCACTGCCTCAATATTTACATTATGCAGTTGGGCAGTCACCTCAGCGCATATCCATACAGCTGCCTAAACTACACAGTTCCAGAGCGAAAAAGAAGTTAAGATGGCATTGCTGTTGATTGCATGGACGAAAATAGCTAACTCGGCAATATCATGATACAGAAAAGCAGCAAAAAAAAAAAAGATAGATACCTCTCGCCATGATCCCAAGATCACCCTCATGCTGTTAAACACTTGCAGAAACTTCTGAAACTGGTTTTTCCTTTTTCTTTGGCTGTTCCTGGGTCTTCTGCAGAACTGCTTTGTTTGGCGCGAGAACCATGAAGATGTTTCTATCTCTGAAGTTTTTACTCTCCTCAGTTGCCAGCTATAGATTCCAATTAAAATTATTGAAAAGATGCAATCAGGTTCGTGGTAAGTGATGTGTACAAGGACAGAAAAGAAGGTTAAAGACCAGTTTCTGCAATTAACTGGCCTAGAAGAAAATGATAAAGGAAAGTGTTTAACTATCATGATAGGAAAAATTGAACGGTGAACGGATGAACGGATGAACTCGCAAAATTTTTTGATTGGAAAGATAAATGTTATAATAGAAAGACACTCGTTACTATTGGAAGGCATGCAGTACCACCTGGCCATACATCCTACTTCAAAAGCAGCTAAGCTGCATTTTTCTTTCATAGTGTTAAAAAAGATTATAATTTCTAAGTATGTCATGCTGAAGAATGAAGAACATAAATGTTACATGTTGGTTCTGTCTCTCCCTTGTGTCTTTTTCAAAGTATCACATTTAGTTCGGATCAGTGAGCTGGCTTCGCAGGTGCAATAGCAGGATATTTCCAAATAGGCAATTTAATTAGGAAATACATAGGATGTCAGTCAAATAAAAATATGGATTAGTTGCTAATTCAATTGGTGTTATTATTTGGGGTTGGGCTACATTTTCATTAATGCATATGCAGATAATTTTCCACATTCCTATTTTGAGCCTGAAATACAAGCAAGAATAGATAGATAACCTTACAGATCACCACTAAGTATCACAATTGGATCATATGTTTATGCTACCACTAGTCAGAACTGTGGTGGTCCATGCTCCAAGGAATAAATATTCAGTTATCATGGAGCTTTCTCATCAACTGTGCCATGCTGATGTCAATTATTCAGTTATCATGCCAATTTTAACCTATTTTATCCAGTAAAAGATCATGCTAGTTAGATCTTGCAGGTTGCACTATATTCGCAATACCTCAAAGCTATGTTTTCACAACCAGATTGGTAGTTAATCAAACCGAGCTTATTGGTTCACTTGTTGGACCACTAATTTTTTGAAAAAAATTAATTGATAAAAATATAATTTTTCTTGAAAATTATTTCTAAAAATTAAAAATTATTTAAATATTCTTTGTGTATATGATAGATTTGTAAACTTTATGTTAAGTAAAGCATCCAGTTGTTACTAGATTACTATAATAAAATAAATGATAATTCAGTACAAATAGAATAAGAAAATAAATAAATACTAGATATTATGTTAATTATCATTTTTAATTAAATGTATATTAATCAAATCAAACATGAGGTGAAATATTTCATCCTTTTTAAGAAAAAGTAATTTACTTTTGTAATTTTACGTTATAGGTGAGAATTGAAATCTTGACCTTAGACAAAAGTCTTAGAACTTTAGCCATCTACATTATCACAAATTCATGTTTTTGTGTTAGTTTCTATAATATTATACGTTTATTGTGTATTCTTATATGGTTAGATACATTGAATTTAGTCCACACAACTTCCACTACACTCCTATAAGAGGACTTGATGTTTTGCTCTAACAAGTATTCAGTAAGCACATCAATTGTGCTTAATTAAACTCAAGATAAAAAAACGAGTTAGAATTTGATCTATTAAAAATTATTTTATCAAGTTTGGTTAAAATTAAAAAATAATTTAATGAGTCAATCTTAAATTAAACTGTATTAGGTCGGTTTTGGAGAAAAAAAACAGCCAGTTCTTCTAGTTTTGCAAACAGCCAGTCGGGGCCAGACCAATTGCAATTTTGATGTGATTATTGGACCAGACCGGCCTTAGGTCCGGGTTTGGTTTTTTTCAATCAAATTGGTGCGGGTTATAAAAAATACATCAAATTATGTCATACCAGATTCACTGGTATTTGAGATTCACTATGTCCAAAAGCATATAGATTCAAGACATTTTTTTCTAGATGATAGATAGATTCTTATAAAAAAAATGGATCCTTAAAAAATCATTTCAAGAAGTTTAAATCCCTTACCTCCCCAACATCACTCTGAAAACGTTGGAGGAGTTCAATAGCAATATTCCTGAATTCATTTTCTCTGCCTTTCAAGTTTACCATGATCTTAACCTGAAGAAGATTTCATAACCGTAAGCCAGAAACTTCATTAATTCAAAAAGAATAATAATATAGAGCATATGAACCTTATCTCCATCTTTAAGAAATTTCTGAGCAGCTCTTAGCCTAACAGAATAGTCATGGGAGTCGATATTGTACCTGTCATCGAACTTATTAGTTTCTAGCTATAGCTTGATTTGTAAATTATTAAACTAGGCAAAAATGTGAACAGCATTTGTTGGGACAAAGAATATTTCATCAGAATGACAATATGAATATAAGATGAATAGGTTATTACTTATTATTGCAAATAGCTGACATCACTTACATTATCAAACACATTAAGTGACTTATCTATTAAGCTATCTGCTCTCTGGTCCAGCGCTGAATATACATTTTGGTGGGAAAACATAGATGTTATAGAGCTATCCAGATTTCTATATAGTCAGTCAATCAAGGGTATCAGTATGGTAAATTTGTTAGATCAGAAAAGTTATCTAGATTTAAGGCTGCATGTGGAACATCATGAGATAAGTGGCTTTTTACATTACATTAAAAGAATATAACAGTAAATGCATACAAATCAGAAAGATAAGAAAAGCCAAGAAAAAATGATTAATCTACCCCAAATAAAATAAAGCGAATAGATTGACTTTACCTACATTGTGAATTCAGATGTTTTGGCTTATGCAAAGCTATTCTACTTGTCATAAAATATAGCTTTCGTATTGACATGCTTGCAATCTAGGTAGGGGTGGGACCAGGTCAAACTAGGCCAGGTCAAGTTTTCGCCTAAATCCAATCAGACCTGAAATTTTCCGATCATAGTTTCTTTTAGAACCTGATGCAAGAAAATCTTATTCAAGTCGGGTTTTGGGTTAAAATTTTAGTAACTCAGATTCATGTCGAATGAAAGCAGATTATTTTTTATTAGATTACTAGAATTAGGTCAAATCAAATTTTCTTAACTAAATGTATTCTTTTTTTAAAATTTCAGGTTGGGTCAAAACAAATTTTGAATTAAATTTGATTTTTTTAAAAAAAAATAATTAATTTAGGTCTGGTCTGGTCAATCAAATTTTTCAATATATACCTGAAATCTGAGTTTGAGTTCGATTGGGTGCATTTTTTGGGTCTATTGATTGAATTTTTTGCCCACCCCTAAGGTTAACATTCTTTGCAATTTAGTATTTGAACTGGCTAGAAGACATAAATGGTCATTTACACAAAGGCAGTGACACCAGCAACAGGCATCTACAACTGCTCAAGCACTTAGAAATTAGAACTCTTTTTCAACAATACAACTACCATCTTTGATATAAATGGCAACAACCATGGAGAGCATGATGATCCCTGCATAGAAAATGGTTCATTCAAAACCTCATCACCAATGAAGAACTACTCTAAAATTTAGTTGAGCCATCCAAGTATTTTTCCCATCCCAAAAGGTCAAACACTACACTATAAAGTAGAAAGGTCTGATGTAAAAAAGAAGGGAATCATAACAAGGTACAACTTTACAACCCATAATATCACAGACAAGTATGAATAAAAACACCCTTTAGCTGGAAAGGAGAAACATACCCCATTTTCAATTCCTTCAAGTCCACACGGTTTGCTGCAAATTGTAAAGATAATCATCTGCATTTTTCTTCTTAAACAAAAATCATAATTGAAGGATGAGATAATTTACCGGCAGATCTCTTTTGTTGCACTCTTTTCTTCTTTTGCTGCTCATACTTGTGTTTTCTGCACAAACAAAATTAATGTAATACCTGAAGGACAACACCAAAAGTAAAATCAACATATTTTCACGAAGCCTAATGTCTCCAAGATAAATTATAGTCACTTATTGTAGTATCAAAAATACTAACAATTAAAACTGACAAGCAACTGTGTGAAGTGTGAACATTTAGGACATATTGGTAGAAAGATGAAACAACCATTAAACTACTTGAGGAAAGTATATAAGAATTAATCTGTCTAGTTATTATGCAGAACATACTTGTAATCTGAGCTCTCAAAAAGCCTAAGTACTGGAGGATCTGCATCTACGGACAAAATTGCCTGAAAAATAGAGTACACAGCAAAACAGTTCCATACTATCCAATCATCTGATAGCATAAAATGATATTTAAAAAAGAATTTGTTATACTATATTTACAAGAGGAAAATGAGGAAAAGAAATAGAAGAAAGATCAATTTTCTGTGCTCTTGAAAATTGCATAATTTAAATTGAAACTTGTTAGACAATTATGCCATGACCCCAACTCCCGAAATAATAAACCTAAAAACTCCAAAGTTTAGAAGAAACAAGCATCCTCAAGATAAAAGGTCACAAGGCTACACCATGCTGAAGAGGTTTTGCATTAGTCAAGTAAAGTTCAGCCAAGATAAATTAGATTTGGTACCAAATGCTGATGAAATACTCAGATTGCACACTCTGTCAAATGTTTTGTTTACAAACCCTTATTGAGGCTAAAATGTACCATGAATAATTAATTGCATTTCTTGGTAGGAATAGTGAACACCAGTAATCTATGTAATGCATCTGCACTTTTTGTTGCTTTTCTTAAGAATTATTAGGACTGCTAAAAAGCTAATCTATAGCATTTCCAGTAATTTCACTTCAACAAGTACCAAAAAACCCACTTGCAAGTACCACCTCTTAAAGACTTATTTTCACAGGAAATTCCATAAAAAATAAGAAAAGGGAGTTAAGGTAAATGATGTGGCAGAAGTTAGTGCAAATGATGCGGCAACATATGAGTGTTTCAGTTTCTAGTTGCGGTTCTACTTGTGGTACTGTGGTAGTTTTAGTTTCAGTTTGTAGTTGCAGTTTTGCGGTAGTTTTACTTTGTATTTCAAATCCAATAAGGCAAGGGCCACTGATATTATAAATTGAAGTTTAAGATCCTTACTTAATATTTACTTTCAATTCACAATTTACACCATCTATCCTTGAATTGAAATTAGGTATCTATCATTTGGCATCAGAGCAGCGATGATTCCAAGATGGTATCCACTCATGCTTCCATTCGACAGGAAGATGCTCCTCCTCCTAAGGAAGACCCTATTGCAGCCTTAACATCCCAAATATGAGCCAAGACCCTGTGGATGTTTTGGCCGCTGAAGTTGCGGCTTTAAAATCTCAAGCAAGCAAAAATACTTCTACGGGTACTAGTCAAAGAGATGAAAGAAAAAATTAATTCTGCATGGCGTGATGAAGAAGAAGACTCAGGTTGGCATACTTCCTGGAAACCATTTACTAAGATTGAATTTCCTAGATACGAGGGTGGTGACCCCTGAGGTTGGATTTTGAAGGCTGAGAAGTTTTTTTGTTATTATCAAACTCTGGAAGATCAAAAAGTGGATGTTGCTTCCATGTACTTGGAGGGAGAGGCTTTAGAGCTATTTGCTTGGCTTAACACAGGGCACACAATATTATACTGGGAAGATAAGATTTGTCCCGCTGAATTCCATGAACATCTTTGCAATATTCGATAGATTGGTTCCGTTCAGGAATATAGACAATAATTTGCAAAGAGAATAGCATGTGTCACTGATTGGCCTGATCATTGTTTGTTGGGTGTATTCCTTAATGCGTTGAAAGAAGAACCGAAGGCTGATGTGAGAGTCCACAAACCCAAAACCATATATAGGGCTATGAGTTCAACGGTTCAGCCTTAGAATTTGAAACCAAATTGAGCCCAAAGAGACGTAAAAAAGAATTAGCCTGTGGTACTACACCATCTCCCTCGTGGACAACGACAAATTCGATCACAACTAGAGAGCAAACTGTTCGACCACTCCAACCACAAAATTGCATGCTACCATTTTAAACTCAGGCCACCCAACCACCAAATCCAATGATGCCAACCGCTGACCGCTTGTGGGAGACCGAGAAACAACTCCGTAGGGAGAAGGGACTCTGTTATCGTTGCAACGCACACTTCACACTGGGCCATCGATGTAAACAGCCTGGTTGCACACTCTTAGAAGTTGAATCTGAACCAGAAAAGCAGTGAATGTTGACGGCAATGCTGCAATGCTGATGAAGGGGGGCAATTAATAGAGGGTCAAACCGAAATTTCTTTGCACGCAATTTTGGGAAAACCAACATGAAATACGATGAAATTAGAAGGGAAAGTTTAGAAAGATGGAATTAGAAGGGAAAGTTCAGAACAATGAAATTAGAAGGGAAAGTTCAGAACGATGAAATTAGAAGGGAAAGTTCAGAACAGAAGCGTTTTGATTCTTATTGATAGTGGGTCAAGTCATAACTTTGTTTCGAGAAAAGGAAGTGAATGTTCACAACGCTGATGAAGGGGGGGGGGGGCAATTAATAAAGGGTCAAACCAAAATTTCTTTGCACACAATTTTGGGAAAACCAACAGGAGATACGATGAAATTAGAAGGGAAAGTTCAGAACAGAAGTGATTAACACCTTATTGATAGTGGTCAAGTCATAACTTTGTTTCTCAAACACTTGTTGAAGAATTGCAGCTACATGTTCAACCTATTACCACATTTGGTGTTCAAATAGGCAACGGAGATATAATTCGTTGTGAAGGTATTTGTAGGCATTTGGCTGTGAATCTACCCGGTCTTAAAATATAGTGCAAGATTGGACTTACAATACTGTAAGATTTTTACTCATTCTCAATTGGAAGGGCTGACTTGGTACTCGGCATAAAATGGCTAGCATCCCTCAACACCGTTTAAGCCAATTGGATGTCACAATTAAAGGGAAACGCTACAAATTACAAGGTGTGGTTGAACCAGAAGCCCAAGAGGTCAGCTTCAAAACTTTTCAAAAGATTTCTCGTCAACATGCAGAAACATATTTTCTCCAAATTACCGAGCATCATGATCAAATAGATGAACAACAACCGTGCCGCCTGGAGTTAATGACTTATTGAATGTGTTTGCTGCTGTTTTTGACAAACCTACAGGTTTACCACCTCCTCGTTCACATACTCATACCATTAACTTACTCCCAAACACTAAGCCTCCCAACATTTGTCCACATCAGTACCCATTTCACCAAAAAATAGAAATTGAAAAACTTGTCCAGGAGCTTCTTGCCGAAGGTTTTATCCGTCCTAGTTCAAGCCCCTTTGCTAGTTAGGAAAAAAGACGGATTACAAAATCGACTATCACGAACTCAAAAATATTACCCTACATTTGCCATACCCAACATTGATGAACTTATTGATGAACTCCATGGTGCAGCTTATTTTTCAAAAATTGATCTCCGGTCCAAATATCACCAAATCCATATGAATCCAAACGACATCTCAAAAACAGCCTTCCGCACCCACTCCGGTCATTACGAGTTTTTAGTGATGTCATTTGGCCTCACTAATGCTCCTTCTACCTTTCAATCCATAATGAATGACCTTTGCAGACCCTTCCTTCGAAAATTCGTCTTGGTCTTTTTTGACGACATCTTGATATATAGTCCTACACTGGAACAACATATTGCCAGTGTTGCCAAATAGCAGCCATGGCGCCGCCATGGCATGGCGGTTTAATCAAATTCTGCCACACAGAAACCGCAATGTTGCAGTTTCTACGTGGCGTTGTATGGCACCCGCCATCCGCCATGGCTCCATGGCGGAAATGGCACCACTTTAACATTTTTTGTTTTTTATTTTAAAAAAAAGTGAGGACATTTCTATAATTTTTTTAAAAGGGTTGAAATAAAAACCCTAAAGCCTTATGGTGGCTAGCGGCTGCTCCCACTTGAGAACCTTTCTACCAACGGCTGCTCCACTCCGGCGACGAATTCCGACGGCAAAATAGCATTTTTTATTGTTTTTTAAGGTATTTCTCTCCCATTCAGTTCTCTTCTTCATTTCATTAAATTTTTCTTGTTTTTTTAGGTTATTTCCACACGTATGTGCAGATTTTTTTTCCTGTTTCTTTCTTTTTTTACTTCTGTTTTCTTTTCTTTTTCTGTTTCTGTTTTCTTTTTTTTTCCTGTTTTCTTTTCTGTTTTCCTGTTTCTCTTCTGTTTTCTTTTTTCTTTTTACTTCTGTTTCTTTTTTTTCTTTCTTTCTTATTTGCGGCTCATGTTCTACTTCTGTTTTCTTTTTTCTTTTTTCTGTTTCTTTCTTTCATTTCAGTTCTATACTTCTGTTTTTTTTGGTTTCTTTCTTTAATTTTTCATTTCTGTTTTTTTTTACTTCTATTTTGTTGGATCCTTTTTTTTTTACTTCTGTTTTCTTTTTTTTGCTTCTTTCTTTCATTTCAGTTCTATACTTCTGTTTTTTTTGTTTCTTTCTTGCATTTTTCATTTCTGTTTTTTTTTACTTCTGTTTTGTTCGATTCTTTTTTTTTACTTCTGTACCTTTTTTTTTTCCTGTTTCTTTCTTTCATTTGATCATTTCAGTTTCGTACTTCTGTTTCTTTCATTTCAGTTCTCATTCAACTTTTTTTTTTCAAATTTCTGAATATGTTGCTGTTCAAATTTGGTTTGCTATTCAAGTTTGTAGGATTTACAAATCACAACAATGGCAAGCCAAGGATCTTCACAAGGCTCAAGGGCTGCTTCCAGGACAGATCCAGGGTGGAAATATTCCCACTCTTTAGATGAAAATGATACCAACAATATTGCCTGCAATTTTTTGTGGGAAAACTACAAGGGGAGGGATCACTAGAACCAAACAACATTTGATGGAAAAGAAGGGAAATGTTTCTGCATGTACTAAATGTCCAAAGGAAGTAAGAGAAGAATTGTGGGATCTTCTAAGGGGAAAAAAGAAGCAAGAGAGTGCAGAAATTGAAAGTGCTAGAAACATCAGGTCTTGAAAATTTGGGTTATGGTGATAGTGAAAGTGAAGGAGAAATTGATGAGGGGTTTGGAGAAATTGTTGCTAAGGCTAGTGGGAGGAAGAAGGGTGCTATGAAAGGACCGATAGACTTGCTTTGTAGAAGACCTGAAACTACCATTGAGAAGAGGAGAAAGGAGAGGTTGAGGCAAACAAGTATAAGGGAGAAATGTGACAAAGAAGCAACAGCTAGGGTCCATCAATATATAGCTCGGTTTTGGTACCAAGCTGGATTGTCATTTAATTGAAGAGCTTTCATGAAAGGCTTGCAGCCATTTCAAGTTTTGGGCCAAATTTGTGAGCTCCAAGCTATCATGAGTTATGAGTTCCACTTCTCAGGAAGGACATGGAGTACACCCAAAACTTGTTGAAGGATCATAAGGTGGGACAAACATGGATGTTCACTTATGTCAGATGCATGGACCGATAGGAAGCAAAGATGCTTGATAAATTTTTTGGTGAACTCTCCCGCCGGAACAATGTTTGTCAAATCTATTGATGGATCTAAATTTGTGAAGAACGGTGAAAAATTGTTTGAGTTCCTTGATTCTCTTGTGGAGGGAAATTGGAGAAGACAAAGTTGTTCAAGTAATAACAGATAATGGAAGCAATTATGTCCTAGCAGGTAAGATGTTGGAAGAAAAAAAGACCGCATCTTTATTGGACTCCTTGTGCAACTCATTGCGTCGATTTAATGCTTGAAGACATTGGAAAGCTTCCTTCAATAAAGAAGACAATTCAAAGGGCAATCTTTCTTGTTGGCTTCATCTACAACCACTCAAGTACATTTAGTTTGTTGAGACACTTCACAAACAAGAGGGGATTGATAAGGCATGCAGTCACTCGATTTGCGACCTCCTTTTTATCATTGGAAAGATTTCATCATGAGAAAACAAATATTAGAAGAATGTTTACTTTCGATGAGTGGACAAGAAACAACTTGTCTAAGGAGACTAAGGGGAAGCAAGCAACAAAAATTGTGCTTATGCCTTCTTTTTGGAATCATGTGGTGTATACACTAAAAGTTATGGCTTCTCTTGTTAGAGTGCTTCGACTTGTTGATGGTGAGAGAAAACCGGCTATGGGTTATATTTATGAAGCAATGGACAAGGCAAAACAAGCCATTATGAAGTCTTTCAACAACAATGAAAGCAAATACAAGGAGGTGTTTGAAATCATTGATATTTTGCCGCCGGAATTCGTCGCTAGAGCCAAGGTTGTCAAAAGCGTTAAGCGCACTCAAGGCGCAAAGGGTCCATATCGCCTGAGGCGCAAAGCGCAAAAAAAGCGCGCACCTGACTAAAATAAGGCGCACCTTACTAAATTCAGATAAAAATTAAAAATTATGCATAAGCCATAAGCAATATAACATACACCAAACATATAGCAAAGCAAACAATATGAATCCGACATGTACCAAGCAATAATAGGCTTAATAGCAAATCACACCACAGTTACCACATGAATCCAATTATCTAAATTAAAGAGACAATCACACAACACACCAATTAATCCACTGTCAATACTCAATACACAATGCTGGTTATGAGTTATGACTGTCACTGTACTGCCAGTCTGCCACGGTCAATACACAAGTATGATTATGAGTTTAATAAACTCGGTCTATGACAATTGACAAGCAAAACATGGCTGAAAACATGATGATTATGACTGTCAAAACATGCTGAAAACTCGGCTAAAAATAAAAGAAATCTCGGCTGAAAAAAATGAAGATGAAGTAACAATCAGTGATGGACGAGTGAAGGAATGAAGAAGAAGAGAAGAAAGAAAACTCGGCTGAAAATTTGTAGTAGCAAAACGGAGAAGTAATAAAGAAGAAGAGGAGAAGAAAGAAAGAAAATGGAACTATCAACTATGGAAGAACTTGAAGAAACTATGAAGCAAAATCCGGCGGTTGGGCGGCTCTCCGGCAGATATTGGTGGCTGGACGAGTGAAGGAAGGTGCTCGGTGGCTGTGAAACATGGTGAAGGGAAGAAAAAAAGTCTTGACTTCGCAGGTGAAGCCCTAAATGGGTTTATTTTTTTATTTTTTTAAGTGGTAGGCCCAGTAGGCCCCTCACTTAAAGTCAAAAAACTTGACTTCACCCAAGCGCACGCCTGGTGCGCATGGGGCTTAAGAAAAATCCCAGAAGCGCGGCCAAGGCGTGTGCCTGGGTGAAGGCGCTGCACCTTGGCCGCGCAGAGGCGCTAGGCCTCTTGTGCGCCTCGCCTGGTGCGCCTAGGCGCCCAGGCGCACGCTTTTGACAAGCCTGGCTAGAGCTCGTCGCTGGAGTGGAGATGCCGCTGGTAGAAAGGTTCTCAAGTGGGAGCAGCCGCCAACCACCATAAGGCTTTAGGGTTTTAGTTTTAACCCTTTTAAAAAAACTACAGAAATGCCCCCACTTTTTTAAAAAATAAAAAAATGCTAAAGTGGCACCACTTCCGCCATGGCGCCATGGCGCCATGGCGGATGGCGAGAGCCACACAACGCCACGCAGAAACTACAACATTGCGATTTTTGCGTGGCGGAATTTGATTAAACCGCCATGCCATGGCCGCTATTTAACAACATTGATTCCGCTTCAACCATTGCTAAGATATTTTTTCATCAAATATATAGGTTGCATGGTTTACACTTTACCTTTACCCGCTTCTATTGTTAGTGATAGAGATCCAGTTTTTACAAGTAAATTTTGGTCAAAACTATTCTGAATTTTAGATTATGTGGGACAACTCTCAATTATTCTTCGGCATATCATCCTCAATCAGATGGACAAACAGAAGTAGTTAACAAGTGTGTAGAAATGTACTTAAGGTGTTTTACCAGTGATCAACCAAAAAAATGGGTGAATTGGCTGACATGGGCTGAATTTTCCTATAATACTAGCTACCATACTAGCCTACACGCTACTCCTTTTCAGGTGGTTTATGGGCGGCCTCCACCAAGACTGTTATCTTATGAAAAAGGGACGGCTAAATTAGATGCGGTTGATTGAGCCCTGCAAGAATGGGATGAGGCCCTAGCCATTATCAGATTGAAATTGTTGCAAGCTCAAGGAAGTATGAAGAAATTCTTTGATGTGGGCCGAAGGGAGAATGGGAGATGGAATCTCATGTAGGAGATTGGGTTTTGTTGAAATTACATCAATACAAGCAACATACAGTAAACAAGCGACAATTCTCTAAGTTATCTCCTCGTTTTTATGGACCCTTTTCAGTCAAGAAACGTATTGGCACGTAGGGGTGGAAACAGGCCAGGCCTAGGTAAAAAATTGGCCTGGGTCTGACTTGTGGCCTGTTATAGGCTTAAATTTTGGCCTGAGTCTGGCCTATTTATTGGCCTGGCCTGGCCTATGGCCTGTTAACGAAGTTTGCTTCCAGTATAAAATTTTGGTCTGGCCTCGCTTGTGGCTTGTGGCCTGTGTTCTATTAAATTAAAACAATATTAGTTATTACATTAAAATAATTTTAATGTAAATACGTAATAAAATAATATTATATATATTATATATTTATATATACACCACCTTAACAGGCACAGGCCGGCCTGTCAGGCTCAATTGACTTTAAATTGAGCCTAGGCTTGGCCTGATAAGGAAAACATGCCTATTTCAAAGCCTTGGCCTGGTTTTTTTTTTAAACAGGCCAGGCCAAGCCACAGGCCCCAGACAGGCCGTCTGGCCTATTTCCACCCCTATTGGCACGGTAGCTTATGAGTTGAATTTGTCCAAGGAGGTTAAATTTCATCCTATCTTTCATGTTTCTCTTCTAAAGAAATTTTTGGGAAAGCCGGGAGATAAGGAACCACTGCTGCCAAAAATTATAGAGTCAACTCACCCACTTCAGCCCCAGGCCGTTTTGGATAAGAGATGGGTGGATAATCAATGGGAGTACCTCATCCATTGGCACGACCACTCTCCAACTCATGCTTCATGGGAGAAACAAAAAGATTTGCAGCGGTCTTTTCCTACCTTTAGGCTTGAGGACAAGCCTTCTCTCGAAGGGGGGGTGATGTTAGAAATCCAGAGTTGAAGGTTTACAACAGGTTTGAACATGGTAAATGGAAGAAAATGTAGTAGAAGAAGAAGGGTTTGGCTGGTCTTATTGCATGGTTTAGTTAGCCTTGTTTTATTTTATGTTTTCTTATTGTAAGGTTTGAAGGGTAAAGTAGTCTTTTCTCGTTTTAAGTTGTGGGGAAGTTTATAAATTGTAAGTTAGGGTCGGATGTAACTGAACCCAGAAGTTAAATCAGTTTCTATTTTTCTTTTCTCTTTCTTTTCTCTCTTCTTTTCCTATCTATGTACTGATCATGATCCAAAGAGCCAACATAGGCAAGAAGAAGGACAAAGACCTGCTCCAGCCTAGTGCTGAGGAGGTTTCAAATCCAGATTGGGGATTAACCAGCCTTGATTTAGAGTGTACCAGACAAAGAACAAGGCTACAAACCAAGAAATGTGACACAACACCACCTCTTAAGACTTATTTTCGCAGGAAATTCCATTAAAAAAAGAAAAAAGGAGTTAAGGTGAATGATGTGGCAAAATTTAGTACAAATGATGTGGCAACATATGAGTGTTCCAGTTTCTAGTTGCAGTTCTACTTGTGGTAGTTTTTATTTGTATTTCAAATCCAATAAGGCAAGGACCACTAATATTATAAATATCAATTGGTACTCTTTATTGGGGAGGAATTTTTGTCATTGTGCTATTTGTATTGTGTTGTTCACTTGCAAACTTGTTTTGTATTTGTACTGTGAAGTTTAAGATCCTTACTTCTGTGTTCAAATACAGAATATTTACTTTCAATTCACAATTTATACCATCTATCCTGGAATTTAAATGAGGTGTCTATCAGGTGCCTGCACAGGTTTTTCCATAGTTCTTTTACTTGATGAAGCTAAATACAATTCAGTAAAAAGAGTGCAAATTCTTGAACCAAGATTAATCAAGCATTTCGGTTGCATTTACAACTATAAACACCTGAGTTGATTAATAAGACATACCAGAATCAAATCAGCATTGTCTGCCATTTGTATGGCTTCATCAACTGACACAACACCGAGCTATGGACAAAGAAAGTAGAGTTACTGAAGTAACATTACTAGCAACAGAGAGCGACAGAAATCTAGACTAACCATATTTTGCTCCACGTCTAATAACCTTACAGAGGATGACCTGAAAGAAGGCTGGTAAAAGTCACTTAAATGATCCAACAAGTACTCAAGTAGCACGAGGTACAAGTATGAGAAAATATTGATCAGGATATTAGTTCTGTTAAGCACAAATAAACCAGGACTAAGAACGAACGTCGAGTTCAAGAGCTTCAGCTTCAGCCAAGTACATAATTGATTGCACATTATCCGCAAAATTAACCACATATATTTTGATTACTTTTGCCTTTTATTAAAAAAATCCGTGTTTAAAGACTTGTACCAAAAAAAAATAAGTAACAGAGAGAAACAACAGCATACTTGATCCTGTCAAGGTCGAGAGAAGGGTCGTAGTCGGGGTCCGCAGCGGCGCGGCCATCTCCAAGGTTTCTCCTGGGCCTGGGCGGGCTCGGCCGGTATCCTCCGCCGCCATATCGGGCGACTACTGCGTTGAGGGGGCGGCGTGCCCTGACCCGGTTTTTGGATAATTTCAGGGGAAGGAGGAGCGGCACAGCTGAGAGGCGTCTCGACGGATTGGAGGCGGCGGGGGACAAGGAAGGAGAAGGGTGGAAGGAGCAAATGGCGATTCTGGCCATGCTTTAGCTCCGATTGTGCAAGTGCAACGACAAGGCGAGGAATTGGGACTCTTGAACCTTACTCCGTTAACGACAAGGGTGAAGGAGGAACGAAGAGGGGGAGAAGACGGGTTTGCGATCGAAGGCTGCAGCTGAGTTCTTATCCACTCGATTTGCCCAATCGCGGATGCGGATGGATGACGAGGGCTCCAATCTCGAACCCAGAAGTATATGCGGTTTTTTTTTGTTTTCGGAACAAGTGGTGGACCGGGTTCAATTGATTTTGACGGTCGGATTAGTCAATCGAGTGCAGACCAATCAAATTTAAATTGCTTGGCCTTAACTTTTTTTATAGTTTTTTTTCTTTTTAACCAATGAAATTGGCTGGGTTGGAAATTAGTACTAGTTCATAACCCAATTCCAACCTATATGTTTGTAAATTGTAATGATGATGCATTGCTCATTTTTGTGATCAATGTTATTTCTCGAGTAATTTGATAGAGGATGATGATGCATTGCTCATTATTCCCTCGCTATCCAGAGACACTCACACAATCACACGATGAGAAGTGACACTCTGTTATCCACCGAGTCAATGCTAGAAGAGCTATGACGCCTATCACGCATACGACGTTTGATCGTCGATCTCCAAGCACACAACCAGAGGTTGACAGCCCAAGTCGACGCGCTAACGTAGTCTAAAGAACAGCATCCGGCCGAGCGTGAGCCCTGCCGCTCGAAGTATGAAGAGAATAATCACCATGAGAGAACAGAGAGACCAACCTCAATCTTTAGAGACGAGATCTCCCACACGCAACACCAGAGAGAATGAACCAAGGCCACAGAGGTCGCTCCTCCACTCACCGTCGACTCACGATCATTAGGGGACCACATCATGGTCGTCCCTCTTCCTGACAACTTCAAACTGTCGACTACTCTCCAACCTTACGACGACAGATGATCCGACCACCCATCTAATGATGTTGAGATCGATGATGCTTCTTAACAACGCAACTGACTCCATCCTATGTTAGGCTTTCCCACCTTCATAGAGAAAGCTGCACTGCAATGGTTCTCCACTCTCTCGTCAAGGTCCGTACACACATTCCACAAACTCTCCGAAGCATTCATCAATCAGTTCTCCTCATTTGGTATCTATTCCAAGACCAAGGACTTCCTCCACTACATCAAGCAAGGACAAAATGAGCCACTAAATGAATACCTGAAGAGATTCATGTTGTGGCCATGGAGATCTCGGACCTCGATCCTCACGTCGAGTTGTATTCTATCAAACACGGCCTGAAGCCCGGACAGTTCGCGAACCTAATAGATTTGTCCAAGTCGACGACTTTGGTCGAGTTCCGAGAACAAGCGGTGTGCTACATAGAGATGGAAGAGCTTAGAGAGACCAGAAAAGCTGACAAGCAGACTAACAAAGATGGCATCGAAGATTTTTTTTTAAAAAAAAAAGCTCTATAAAAAGGGAGAAGAACGAGATTCTCGCGAGCGAGACAACAACAAATGAGGGAGGACGCCCTCCCGACCTAGCCCCAAATATGGTGAATACACTCCACTGAACACCAAGAGGGAGACCATTCTCCAAGAGATTTACAACTTACAACTGTTTAGGTATCCCAACAACGTGGGAAAGTAGAAGATCATGTCTAATACCAACAAAAATAAGAAGTGTGAGTTCCATCGCACCTACAGGCATATCACTTAGGAGTGTGTTGTACTTAAAGACCATATCGAGCGCATACAGGAAGGCCACCTCGATCGCTACATCGATCGCAAGAGAAGTTACAATCGAGATCGACGGGATTACGACTCCCAACGCTAAAGTCGAAGCAAAACACCACCCTCGAGGAACATCGGGGGGTAACCGAGATGACAACAGAACTGGCCAATCGAGCAATAAAATCCATAAAGTCATCGACCACATAGCTGGAGTATTCGCGGGAGGAGGCGAGACGAGCTCGGCCTAAAGAGGTCACTCCGAACCATCATGGCAATCAACGACACGACTCGCCCGAAGAGGCCTCGCATCAAAAACCCATCCGGCTATACATAGACTCCCACGTCCTCCCTTATCACGAGTGATATACCATCATAAATTCGTCATCTCCGAGATTGGTCTCAACCCATTCTTAGCAACAATCCTAGCGAGATTGCCAAGTAGTATGATCACCTCCACCTGCAATATATACAAACACGACGCACCTCAGGTAACATAAGTTTCAATTCCATAAACCTCCCTCTTGGAGTCTTCCTAATCAACTAGCATTAAGAGTTTTAACTTTCTACCCTTAGTCAAGGGAAAATGTGCAAATTTGCCTCTAAAGTATTGAAAAATGTGCAAATTTACTCTTTAACTATGTTTTTGACCAAAATTACCCTCGACGTTACATAATTTGATCAATTTTATTCTTTTTCTTAACGGAAGTCCACGTCAGCAAACAGAAGTCAACATGGCAAGTGAAGCTCGACCACATAAGATGCTACGACGGCAAATGACACGTGACAATAATGTACAGACAAGGGCAATTTTAGCCCAAAATATATTTAAGTGGCAAATTTGTATATTTTTCAATACTTTATAGGGAAATTTAATCATTTTTTTCTTTTATATATTATTATCATTAATGTGATTCTAATTAATACTATAAGAATGATGTTGATATATATCATCTATTCAAAATCAAGAAAATATAAGCTTGAATTTTACTTTGTGTTGTAAGAATGATATTTTTTCTTAATTGTTTACTTAAAGATATGAATTATCAGTTTTAAACACTTGTCGTTGTAATAAGAAACCAACCAACATAATAGGGATGAGTTCGGGTCGGGACGCAAATATGTGTCCCAGTTTCGGTCCCGAATATGAAGCATCTCGATTTTGTCCTAGTCCCGTCTCGATTTTGAACTATGACGAGATTTTTCCCGAACTTTCGGGTCGGGCCAGGCCGGACCGGACCATGACGTTTCGACCCGTGCTCACCCCTACAACAGAGCCTGCAATAGTAACTATAAGAAACTATAAATTAAAAAACTAAAAAATCTCATGAATCTTGTAATAAAAACATAAAGGAGAAAATTTAATGAATAGATAAAAGAAGCAAAAATAAATAGCAAATGATATCAAGAACCAAGATATTAGCTAAATAAGGCAACACCATCATGATTTACAAACGCAAGCATTACCACTATGTTATTAATAATTAAATTTAATCAAGTTTTTATTTTGGTAATCAAGATATATCTTTTTGAATATTTTTTTATTTAATCTTTAAAATCTATATTTCTTAAGAAATTCACTAAAGTATTTGTTTAAATTATAAGATAGAAGCCAAACTTGTAGAAGTCGTGTAATGAACATAAAACACGTTGGCTGAGCACCATATAGATTTAATTCAAGGGAAAATGATCAAATTTGTCCCTAGTAATAAAAAATATGCAAATTTATCCCCTAATTAAATATATTTTGGGTCAAAATTATCTTTGTCAGTATATAATTGTCACGTGTCATTTTTCACCGTGGCATGCATCTTATGTGGTCGAGCTTCACTTGCCACGTTGACTTTTGTTTATTGACGTGGACTTCCATTAAGAAAAATGGTAAAATTGATCCAATTATGTAATGGCGAGAATAATTTTGGTCAAAAACATAATTAATGAGCAAATTTGTGCCTTTTTCAATACTTGAGGGATAAATTTAACTTTTTTCCCGTTAGTCAAACAACATATAGTCACAATTGAGCATGCTTTGGTGCTAGCAGCAGTCAAATGAGCATGCCATACTAGTAGATTCCTAAAGATAGTACCTATTTATGCTATACAAATGGGTACGCAGTCAACTAGAGTTGTGAAACGAGAGGACTTCTAGTTATGCTTAGTTTGATGCTAGTTTGATCACAAAGAATCACATGGCATCCTTAAGTGATATACTTGGTTACCCTATATCAACAACATCAACCTAAAAATGAAGAAACGAAAATGAATTTTAATAGTATCAATTAAAATGAAAAAAACAAAAATGAATTTTTTCCCATGTCGATATTGTTCAAAGCGAGCAATTTTTTTATATCAAAAGTATGAACTAAAACACAACATTTGTATATTGCAGTGTGTTACGTGCCTTAGTATAAGCACGAGTTTAGAGCTGATGAGGACTGATGTTATGAAGAGGAAGATGATAGTTGGGTGGTGGTAGTGGGGAGAGAGAGAGAGGTAGAGGGAGAGTTGTAGTTGTAGTTGTAGTTGTAGTTGTATTTGAAAAATCTTGATATATTTTTTTCTCTTCTCATTCACTTATATTTATATAATACATTATGATACGATTTTTCACAAAAAATAATAATATTAAATGCATAATTAAACGGAGGATAAAACATATTAAAAGCGTAATAAAAATAGAGATAAGCTATTAAAGCATAATTAAGTGAAGGTTTTATTCTTTCGATTTGTTTCCAAGCTTTATTAAAGCATAGAGATAAGATATTTGAACTTTTATTTTACCGTCTCTTTATATTCTTTTGATGATGTGGTAGTAGGGTCATAACAAAGTGCTAGGCCTTTAAGAGTATTTATCATAGGAATTGGTAAAGTTGATTGAGCTATACTATGATATCTGTGATGTATTCTTACTTTGATATGGGTTATTGATGGAGTAGATTAAATCATATATTGGATATTGTGTAAAGAGCCCTTATTCTTGTTTATGAGTAATGTTTATGTTTAGTTAAGAGGCCAAGCTTGTATCATGTATATATTTTAATTCATGAATGCAAAATATCATTTTATATTTCTCAAAATAGTTCTCTTTTTTTTCTCTTGAATGAGTTCACCAAGATATTCTTTTCCCCAATGAACTGCAAGAGATTGTGACTTCTATCTTCATTCTTTTCTTGTCCTTTCTTCCTTCACTCTTATCTTCATCTCCTCATTATCTCGAACATGCTCATAGCACATCAACCAATTAATCTCAACCATCCTTCTTTTACAACTACACACCCTGCTTCCCCACGTCGTCACACACATTTGCCCACCATCACACTACTGGCCCCTTCCCGATCTATGTTGTTGCCCGCGCTTCATTCTCCATCGTCCGATGGCCCTTGTCCTCAACGCAGTATCACGCTTCATTCATGAAAACCTCAAATGACATGGAAGCGGCTAGGGTCTCGACCCAAGAAAAATTCAACCAGCTTTCACCAAAATAGCTTCTACTTTAATCTCGATCGAAATCATAGCCAACGGCTAGAATTTCGACGAGAGAGAGAGGTAGTGAACAGAGTGCGAGAGGGAGATTTGGGCAGGATCAGAGTAAAAATAATCACAATTTGGTAGTTCTGTGACGGCTCTTTACGGTCGCTAAGTGATCGCCCTGCCGTCGTTATATATTTTACATTAGGGGTGAGAAAAAAAAACCGGTTTTTCGGTTAACCGGAAAATCGGTCCGAAATTGAACCGATTTTTTCCGTTTCGGTTTTTATTTTTGAAAAATTTGGGTTTCGATTTCAGGTTCGGTCCGAGTTGTAAAAAGTCCATCGATTTCGATTAACCGACCAATTTAATATATATAATATAATATATTAAATAATAAATTATAAATTATAAATAAATTAAAAAATTAAAAAATATAACTTATTAACTTAGGGTTTCACTTTCTAATTATTACATAGTTACAATACAAGCGGTAGCCGCCAGGCCCGCCACTTCACGTCTCTCCATCTCTCTCGAGTTCCCCCCGCACAGCACGACTCCGCCTCTCCCCATCTCTTCTACGTCTTCAGAATTGGGTTCATCGGCGAGTTGGCGCACTGCGGTTGTTGTCCTGCTCTCCGCCTCTCCCCATCTCTTCTCTGTCTCCGGAACTTGGTTCACCGGCGAGTCGGCGCACCACACCTATTGTCATGATCTCCGCCTCTCGTCGTCTCTTCTCTGTCTCCAGAACTGGTTTCACCGATGCACCACACCTGCTGTCTTGCTGGTTGCATATTGTTGCCTCGATCGAGATCTACTCGATCCCTGAAGAGGGAAGAAAAAAAAACTAATCTCTCCTTAATCTTTTCCTTTATTTTCTAAAATTTCTTCAATCAACTTGAGATTTGATAGTCTTCCCTCACTTTAATCGGTATGAGCCCCTATTTTGGTATTATCATGTAATGGTCCATCTACAGGGACATCTTTGTGCTTCTTATTCTGGAATGTTTGGACGCTTTGATTTTACTTTGGTTGTTTCTTCCCATAAGAAGGTAAAAAGCTTGTGTTTTTTTGATTAATTGTCAATGGAATTGCACCAGGTCCAAATTTTTTAGTGGTTAATAATATTTTACCAACTAATTAATGAATCTCTTCTGAATAAATTGATAGCAAGGACTCCTTTAGCGGCATGTGAATTTGTTTATATTTATTGCTTAGAGGACGTGGGTATATTTTTTTGCAAATGAATGCAGTGTAGAACGAAACTTCTGATCATTTTAATTTTTTCTTTGTGGATTTGGATTCCCTTTTTGTTTCATTGGATGCTACTATATGATTGTTCATTTGTGTCTCTGTGGTCTCAAATGAATGCAGCGAAGAGCAATTCCATGTCTATATTACCCTGTTTATCTTGACACTACACACAGTAAAAATTAATAATAATTAGAAAGAGAGGAATAGAGAACTTAGAAATTGGTATGTTAAAAAAAATTATTGGTTAATCGAACCGAAAAAACCGAAACCGAAATGACGATT
This sequence comes from Canna indica, assembly GCA_034359265.1. Lineage (NCBI taxonomy): Eukaryota > Viridiplantae > Streptophyta > Magnoliopsida > Zingiberales > Cannaceae > Canna > Canna indica. The sequence goes on from CP136896.1 coordinate 55,083,415, forward strand.
AACCGAAGTCAATGGAACGATTTACAGTTAATGATTTTGAAAAACCAAAGTTAATGGACCGGTTAATAAAATTGTCAATGGACTAGTTAACCGCTCCATGCTCACCCCTACTTTACGTTGCAACGATAGTCGCATTGGTAGCCGCACCGTCGCAAGCTTTTCATACAATGCAAGAACGTTTTACAGTGGTCGCCAAGCTGTCGCATCTGCGACCGCTGCAAATGTCGTCGCATATAATCGCCGCAAAACACAATAATTCTAGTAGTGTGCGACACACATTAGGTATAGATTCCAATTACACACCCATCATTTTGGATTCTCTCTTACTTTGAGCATTGACGTGTCTTTGCAGGTCACCACCGGAGTTGCATTGGACTAAGGAGACACAGAGGCTTGCAGTACCCTTGACTTTAGCCTAATCGCTAATTGGGAACTTGCTATATCATTTTTCACTAGTTAGGCTTGTAGCACTCTTTACTTCATAATTTTAAAAAAATATTATTTAAATTTAATTAATTATGCTATTGTAAGTGATCAGGAGGATATAGCAACATTCTTTCTTAATGAAAAATAATATATCCTCCTAATTCATATTTCTAAAAATATTTTTAATATTCACCTGTAATAAATTGTGAAATTAGAACTCAGGCCACTTATGAGTAAAAAAAGATTTTTAAATTAATTTATAGCAACACTCTTCCTCGATTAGGAGCTTGACTCGGGCTGCCCACTTCGACACGCGTCTCAAATCCTCTCCAACCTTCTTCCCCAACCGTCGATCACACATCTCTCTCTCCGTAAAGTCACCTTCGACCGTTTAGACTTTAGACTGCTTTGTCCAATTATCCCCGAAAGGCAAAAGCTGTAGAAGAAGACAAAGCTTCCCGCCGCTTCGAGAAAACTCAGGTCAACAAATAGTCAAAAAAGTTGCCACGTCATCTTCTGTCTTTCAAACACTGGAAAGAGCAAGAAAGATGGTAATTCTGGAGTTTAATGCGATTCTTTCTCTCGAGATTTCCACTATCTTCTTCCTCTTCCTCCAACGTTCCTCTGCTGTATCTTCACGCCGCTATAAAATTCCATCTTTCCTCACTTCAATCTCACACATTGCAAATTAAACATTGCCAACAGGAAGGAGAAGAAGAGGAAAGAAGAAAGAGAGATGGCTGGGGGTGGGAAGAGCAAGGCGATAGGGATCGACCTTGGGACGACGTACAGCTGCGTCGGGGTGTGGATGAACGACCGGGTGGAGATCATCCCCAATGACCAGGGCAATCGCACTACCCCCTCCTACGTTGCCTTCACCGACACCGAGCGCCTCGTCGGCGACGCCGCCAAGAACCAGGTCGCCATGAACCCCCACAATACCGTCTTCGACGCCAAGCGCCTCATCGGCCGCCGTATCTCCGACCCCTCCGTCCAGTCCGACATGAAGCTGTGGCCCTTCCGCATCGTCGCCGGCCCCGGTGATAAGCCCCTCATCCTCGTCACCTACAAAGGCGAGGAGAAGCGCTTCACCCCTGAGGAGATCTCCTCCATGGTCCTCTCCAAGATGCGCGAGATCGCCGAGGCGTTCTTGGGGCAAACCATCAAGGACGCCGTGGTCACCGTGCCCGCCTACTTCAACGACTCCCAGCGCCAGGCCACCAAGGACGCCGGCGCCATCGCCGGCCTCAACGTCATCCGCATGATCAACGAGCCTACGGCGGCTGCGATCGCCTACGGCCTCGACAAGAAGGCCGCCCGCACCGGCGAGAAGAACGTCCTCATCTTCGATCTCGGCGGCGGCACCTTCGACGTCTCCCTCCTCACCATCGAGGAGGGCATCTTCGAGGTGAAGGCCACCGCTGGCGACACCCACCTCGGCGGGGAGGATTTCGACAACCGCCTCGTGAACCACTTCGTGGCGGAGTTCAAGCGCAAGCACAAGAAGGACATCAGCGGCAACGCGCGCGCCCTACGCCGCCTCCGCACCGCTTGCGAGCGCGCCAAGCGGACCCTCTCCTCTACCACGCAGACCACTATCGAGGTGGACTCCCTGTTCGAGGGCATCGACTTCTACACCACCATCACCCGCGCCCGCTTTGAGGAGCTCTGCATGGACCTCTTCCGCAAGTGCATGGACCCCGTCGAGAAGGTCCTCCGCGACGCCAAGATCGACAAAGGACAGGTCCACGAGGTCGTCCTCGTCGGCGGCAGCACTAGAATCCCCAAGATCCAGCAGATGCTGCAAGACTTCTTCAACGGCAAGGAGCTCTGCAAGAGCATCAACCCGGACGAGGCCGTAGCCTACGGCGCGGCGGTGCAGGCAGCCATCCTCACCGGCGAGGGCGACGAGAAGGTGCAGGATCTGCTCCTCCTCGACGTCACCCCGCTCAGCCTCGGCCTCGAGACTGCGGGCGGGGTGATGACCGTCCTCATCCCCAGGAACACCACCATTCCTACCAAGAAGGAGCAGGTCTTCTCCACCTACTCCGACAACCAGCCGGGAGTCCTAATCCAGGTCTACGAGGGCGAGCGGGCCCGGACCCGGGACAACAACCTCCTAGGAAAATTCGAACTCACCGGGATCCCGCCGGCGCCGCGGGGAGTCCCGCAGATCAACGTCACCTTCGACATCGACGCGAACGGCATCCTCAACGTCTCCGCCGAGGACAAGACCGCCGGAGTGAAGAACAAGATTACCATCACCAACGACAAGGGCAGGCTGAGCAAGGAGGAGATCGAGAAGATGGTGCGGGACGCGGAGAAGTACAAGGCGGAGGATGAGGAGGTGAAGAGGAAGGTGGAGGCCAAGAACAGCCTGGAGAACTACGCCTACAACATGAGGAACACCGTGAAGGACGAGAAGATCAAGAACAAGCTGAGCGAGGAGGACCGGCGAAAGATCGAGGGGGCGGTGGATGAGGCGATATCGTGGCTGGAGGGCAACCAGCTGGCGGAGGTGGAGGAGTTCGAGCACAAACTGAGAGAGCTGGAGGAGACCTGCAACCCCATCATTGCGCGGTTGTATCAGGGAGACGGCGGCGCTGCTGCTGCCGCCGGGGCAGGGATGGGCGAGGATCATGGGTACAGCGACGGTGGCGCCAGCGGCGGCGGAGCGGGGCCGAAGATAGAGGAAGTGGACTGAAATGCGTACTTGCCATTAACGTGGTGCAATCTGCATGGGAGAGGATTTCTAAGTGAAACTTGTCTTAAGTACTTTGCTTATGTGTGTTTGTGTAGATGAACGCGCAGTGATCGACTTGTTTGTGAATCGTGACTCGTGAGGTTTAATTAACATATTACAGTTGAGCTTGGGTTGGGTTAATTTTTAGATATATGTGTGGCCCAAATCACTAATTATCGAGAAGGCATGATAGACTTCGTGAAACCTTCTTAATCAAATAATTAGCAGGCACACAATATGTTTGACATAATTGTTAGAATATTAGAATATTTTTTCTATTATTAATATTTTTTATTTTAAATTTTTTTTTTTGGCTACGATCAATTACGATTTTTGATTCAAACGAATTAATCTGGATTAATTTTATTATCCTATTTGAGATGCATATAAACTCACTTAATTTGATCCATATGATTTGAGCTCAAAATATTTAACATTGATTAGTGTGATTAGTCAAGTGTAGGCACGATTAATGAAGCTCGTGATAGATAGGTTCATTTGATCAATTATAAATAGAGACTAAGTTTACTCTACACACATGGAGAGATAAACCTTAGCTCATAGTTATTTTTCTAAGCATAGCCGTTTAAGAAAGTGTTATTTTGTTAAGCATAGTCTTTTAAGAAAGTGTTGTAGAGAAAAATTTAACTTTTTTTGGAGACCCAAAAAATTGTTCCGCTATAATTTTCTTTACTTCTCTATTTACATTTGGTGTTCTTAAATTCATTCACATAATATCTTATAATAATATTAATTTTTTCTTACAATTGGTATCAGTATTTTTTAAATCTAAGAATTCAATCTTCTTGATATAATAAGATATAATATGATTATGATTCATATTTATTTTGATTAAAATATGAATTTATTTATCTCAATCTTGGGTTATATAGGTTTCTTTCGGATTTTCCTACTGTACTTTCCTCGGATTTATACGATATAGTTATTCTTCGGAATTGTTATTGTGCTTAGGAGGATAGGACAAAGAAAAATATCATTTTCTTTACTGTAATATATTGGTGATAGAGGAAAGAAAAATATTATTTTTTTACGGTATATGATTGTTGATTACATGCTTATTTTCGGGAATATACTAGCGATTTTGATCGCAAACATATTTGTTGTTAATTTTAATCAAAAAATTATTAGTTGTCTTCATTATTCAATAAATTATTGTTGTTTTGATTGACGATTGTTTTTCTTGTCTCAAAAAGGAAGTTATATATATATCAGGCCGTGTAGTGGGCCAGCTCCGCTTCATTTTGTTTTCAACGTTATTTTCTTTTTGTTGTATTTTTATGCTGACTCGAGCCTACCTTTCGGGCTATTTTTGGAATCCGGATCTGGTTTTGTTTTCAGCGGATCCAGATCCATTAAAGGTTAACCCGATTCATTTCAAATTATTTAAATCGGCCCATTTCGGATTCAGTTTATTTCAATCGAGTCAGTCAATTTTCTATTAAGCCGGTTTATTTTTAATTTAACCGGTTCATTTCTGATTAAAATCGGTCCAATATTTTAATTGAATCTGGTTCATTTCAATTTCAATTCAATTAAATCGATTTAATTGATTTCTATCCTGTTAAGCCCAATTTCAACCCGTTCATCTTATTTCTCACTAGTTCAATTTAATTTTCAATCGGTTCTCCAAATTTCTTTTCTGGTTCAGTCTAATTTTTTCGGTTTAGTCTAACTTATAGCTGGTTCATCTTAATTATATTTGGTTCATGCTTAATTGATTCTTTTACGATTGGTTAAATTTTGGTTCAATATAATTTTAATTAGTTCACTATACTTTTGATCAATTTAATTCAAACTTAGATCATTGCATGAAATTTTGAATATAATATTATTATTTACCAACACACTTATGGTCATATATGGACATAACATAGATTAATTAATCATGCTAATTTTGTTCACGTGTTATAATTGACCTTAATTTATTATTGTCAATTTTATTGTCATGCTAGATTAGTTGGATGTAGAATTCACGTAGCTAATTAATTTATGCTATTTTTCTATAAGTTGACATAATTATTTATTTTATTAATTCATGCAAATTTATGAATGTTAATTTATTATTGTACATCATGTCTTATTTTGCATGTGCCGATTTATTTTTCAGCATTTTTTTTATTTTGCTGAGTATTTCATGTTGACTTGGGTCTTATTTTTGGATCATGTTTTGAGCCTAGTAAATGGACCTAATGTGGCATAAGTTCAGGATCAATCTTTACGCCCTTTTGCAGCATTTGAATTTTTTAATTTATATTAAATTTTTAATGTTGAAATGATCCAAAATAATAATAATAATAATAATAAATTTTACATGCTATTTATTTTGCCTCATTCTAAATTCACATGAGATCATAATACGTTGATTTATTATTATCATTTATGCAATATTATATTTTGCTTCATGTATAGTTGATAAAATAATGATGCATGATAAAATTATTGATCATTTTAATACATGTGGATCATGTCAACTAAATAAATCCACTATTCATAAAAATCATTTTTGTAGCATTTAAATTTTTTCATGCTCTTTTCTCACTATATTTAATTTTTGGGGCTATGTGGAATTATTGACCAGGATTTTGATCTCAATATGAGCCATGTGATTTATCATATTAAATATTATGTTATAATTGTCATATAGTTTATTGTTGTCAATTTTATTATCTTGCCTTCATTGTAGTATTTTAAATTTTAATGTTACTATATAATTCTTTCTATTTTGTGCCGGAACCGAACTGGGTTGTTGGACTTTGTACATGGAACCAACATTATTATTAGCACGTCTCCATTTTTTTTCAACCCATTGCTGATAAAAGTCATGCACACTATAAATAACCTTGTGTTTCTACTTAATTTTGGCTTAATGCAACATTAACATCCCGATTTTATTATGATACTGCAGAATTGACCCTGACCCAACACGATTGATTATCCTTATTTTTCCATCATGATTCAATTGATGATTTGTTACTGAAAATTTTATCATCATGTTTCAAATTATGCTATGTTTGGGTTGATGTAGAATTCATGTGATTAATTTATTATCATATTTTTGCTTAATTTTATTATCATGTTTCAAATTATGCCCTCAATGACCAGAGTTCGGTTTTCACCATTCTGACTCGTCGACCTCAGCGCCACTCTCGAGCTTCCACGCTCAATATGACCCAAGTGCGGTCCTGCCTTACGTTCCCGACAAGCTTGGCTTGACCCTAAGTGAGGTCCTTGCCCCTAAATGCGGCCTCCGTCTTAGCCAGTCTCGCTCTAAATGAACAACACTCTCAACGACTCGAAGTGTGGAGCTCGATTTTCACCGAGTTTGGTCCTCAACCTCAGCGCCATCGAAGACTTGGGCCTCGCGCCCTCAATGACCATAAGCGCGCTCCTCGCGAGCTCAATTTTCAACAAGCCTAGTCCTTGGCCTCAACGCCATCGAAGACTTGGGCCCCACACCCTCAACGACCCGAAGCGTGCTCCTCATGAGCTCAATTTTCATCGAGTTTGGTGTGCGGCCTCAGCGTCATCGAAGACTTGGTCCGCGCGCCCTCAACGACCCGAAGCGCGCTCCTCGCGAGCTCAGTTTTCACCGAGTATGGCCCTCGGCCTTAGCACAACAACTCCCGACCTTACCTCATCTACTCCCAAATTCTAACATCTTCGAAGGGAGCACACGATCGACTGCAGTCAACAGACACAACGTCGGTACTACTCGATTTACTGGCCGTAAAATGGTCGAACAACTCAACAGAAGCTAAAAGACACAGTCACAATGAAAGCAAAAATGCATTTTTATTCATAAAATCTCACGAAGGGAAGACATACATTTACAAACCCATAAAGGGCGATTTACAAGCAGAGAAATAAGTATCTGAAACATGCAGTGCATTACAACTACGGGAGGAAAAATATTCCAACATTGCAACAATGGAGAAAACTATCATCGAGAAAAGGAAACCTGACGATGAGCACCAGCCACAAAATAAGAGGTCCCCATCACTAGATCTGCTTGCTTGCTGAATTTCCTGTAGAATGCAGTAAGTGTTGATGGCGGAGGAAACAAGAAAGCAGACGACAAGGTGGAAGAAGAAGATTTGCAAACCCGTGGGTAGAAGGCAACATAAGCCCAGCAGCGTGAACCCATCTCAATCCAACTACATCAAGTATCCACAGATATACTGCAAGACCTACTGCGTCTCACCATCCGTTCTCCCCTTAAGCCCAATGGTGAGAACTCACAACTCTTAGAGGAACAATCGTCTTTGATGCCTCCCACTCAATGGCAAAACTTACGCATGCAAACAATGAAGATGTAGGGGGCTTTTGTAGGCCCGGACAGAACCATATATCACCTTAGCGGTCGTTCGTGACCTCTGCACTAACGGGGCCACGCTCGTCAGTCAACAACCGTCACTTGAGTGCCTTGGAAATTGCCAATCAAATTTTTGATCATAATTACTCCCTGTTAGAATTAATAACTGCACATGCGATAGCCATATGAAAAGGCACCCTTTCCCCCGCGCAATCGCCACATTTATTTTAGAAACTGAAGGGTCGCAAAGCAGTGACTCTAATTCTCGCTGAGGTCTCTTGATTAGCACATCAACCTCATACCTAGCCGACATCTTTCTATCAGACTGAGATCAGAGGCCGACGCGCTACTTTGAGCTTAGCATGAAGTCCTCGGACTCCGACTAAGCTTGGGGAGTCGGGGACTGTGGACTGGACTAAGACTTTCGCCCCGGTCGAATTAGGCTCAGAAGCGCCCACACTCATGAACCAAACTCAGGTCAAGCCAGATGGCTTGACTTTGGGGCTCCACCCAACTATACAATGACACTTACACTCTCATTAATTACGAGAGATTTATCATATACGAGCCCGACATCTCCGGGATCAGCCTCGACCTATTCTGAGCAAACCCCTACGAGATTATCGTGAGGCATTATTGTCGGACATCCCTCATCCTGCACTATATCTAGACACGATGCTCCACAGGTAAAGAGGATTTCAATTTCTATTACCCTCATCCTGAACTCATTCTTACTTGAGCGTCGAAGTATCTTTTGCATCCCCCCCTCGCCGGATTCGCACCTGACCAGGAGACGCACTGTAGCGCTTCATATGACACATGAGATTATTGTTCAATTCATATTAGTCGATTAAAATCTATGATCCCAAAAATTTCAACTATTGATAGTTCACTAGAGTAGATCTCTAGGATTACTAATCAATAAGGGTCTAATCGCAACGCTTGCCCGAATTAACCATAGGTTTAAAAAAGATCCCAGTTGATAGCGTTTATCTATAACTAAATCAGTTTGTTGGGAAATAAAGAACACATTCTTTGTATTCGTAATCGATCCTTAGTATAGATACTTCGGCGGCTCGAGAAACTCCAAAATTCTCTCGATGAGTAAAGATAATAGTTATAAAAATGATTAATAAATGATATAAGCATATAAAATGAGATTAATTATCTTAGTATGATATAGAAGAAATAAATGAATGAAGGTTGTCCGGCACAAAAGTTAAAGGCTAAGGAAGCAAAAGCAAGAAGAGGAAAACATGGAAGCAATGAAGAAAGAAGAAAAAAAGAAGAAGAAAACTAACCACTCCATGGAATTTATTACGAAGTAAAAAAAGCTTAAGTTTATTCAAATCTTAGAGAACATAAAAATTGGAACATAAAAGAAATTAGAGGACTTTTAAGTTTATTCAAATCTCAGAGAACATAAAAATTATTTTTAGAACATATTTGTTTATTCAAATTTTGGAGGACTTTAAGTTTATCCTTTGGACTACTAATATTAATCAAAAAAGAGTTTAAAAATATTTTTATCATATTTTTAATAATTCAAGAGTAAAATTCATCCTTAAAGCCTTATTTATTTTATGTAAGGTATGATTTTACATGATATGATATTATTCAAATTTTTGTTTGGGAAGACTTTCAAATGATGGTCATGATTTATGATGGTAATTTCATGATTTGAAAATCATAAATTTTGATCAAATTTTTAAATCATGAATTTGATGATCTCTCATGATTTGATAAAATTTTATTTTTAAAATACTCTTAATTAAAATTTATAAATCCTCTTATGTCTTTTATTTACTTATATCATATTAGACATTTATTTATTGTTCTTGATCGACTTAGCCAAGACTCCGTTCTCCTTCGAGCCGCTAGCATTTAATCATATCATATCCTATCATCTTTCTAAACAAAATAAGAATAATTATAATATCATACCATATATAACTAAACTATGCTACATCTCATCCAAACAAGTCTAACTCTAACGGCTCATTTGGTACATCGTATAGTACTAGTTTGTATATATAGTACTAGTCTGTATTGACTAACCTGTATTGTACTATTATTATATAGTATTTGGTGCACACATGTACTAGCATGTATAATACTAGTCTATATTGACTAATATGTATAATATAATATATATAATATAATATAATATAATATAATATAATATAATATAATATAATATATATATATATATATATATATATATATAATAATATAATATAGTATAATGTAATATATAAAATATAATATAATATAGTATAATGTAATATAATATAATGTAATATAATGTAATACAATATAATATAATATAATATAATGTAATATATATATATATATATATATAATATAATATAATATAAAAATTATATAGTATATTTTTTAATTTTGGCCGGAGATAAAATGAGTATCTAAAATATTAAAAAAATTTGTACAGACTAATGAAGATCTTTGAGAGTGGATTACTAATACATATTACGATAATTTATGATGTTTTATTTTTAGTGTAAATATTAATTAATATTTTTTTAAAATACTGTATAGTATTTTTTTAATAATATAAAAAATATTATATAGTACCAAACTGGCCTAAAAGGAATATCAAATTTAACGTATGGCCTTTAACACCACACATATCCTTGGGATCAAAGTTTAATATAGACCACTAGTGTGAGGATAAGGCATAGGAATGTGTGATACATGGTACCGGCTGCCTTGCAGAACTTCCTTTTTCATCTTGACTTCTGCAACTAATACTCCAAGCTTGAACTGTGATGATGGACTTCTGCCATTTCCATGTTCACTGATTTGAATCTGGTTATGCACTCCATTTTTCCAGCCTTCAATTTCTGAACATGACAAGGATTGCCAGGAAGAATCAGAATCAATCCGTGTCGAGTAGCTCTTCTGTGGCTCTATAAAAGAACGGAGGACCGACAAGATTGCAGAGCCGGAGAGACAATGGAGGGTTGGTCTCTCAAGGGAAACACCGCGCTGGTCACCGGAGGCAGCAAAGGAATCGGGTAACTATAACATCATGCACAACATAGGATGAGTTTCTACTCGTTTCCGTCTTCTTTCCTGCGGTTGGGGCATAAGAACAAACACGTAAACTGCGGCCTTCCGTGTTGATCGTCTGGCTGTAGGCATGCCATAGTGGAAGAACTAGCGAGATTCGGGGCGGCCGTTCACACCTGCGCCCGGAACGGAGCGGAGCTGGAGAAGTGCGTCGAGGAATGGGAAGCGATGGGGCTCAAGGTCACGGCCTCCGCCTGCGACGTGTCGTCGCCTGCCGAGAGAGAGAAATTGATGGAGAGAGTCGAGTCCATCTTCCATGGAAAGCTCAATATTTTGGTGAGTCGCCAAGCTTCTAATTGTTTTACTTAATAATTATTTTTAGGATGAACATACAAACTTATACAACAAAATATTTGTATGAAGGTCAACAATGCAGGAATGGCGATAGTCAAACCAACTGTGGAGCAAACTCATCAAGACTACAAACTCCAAATGGGCACCAATCTGGACTCTGCATTCCACTTGAGCCAGCTCGCCCACCCTCTGCTGAAGGTTTCGGGAAGAGGCACCATCGTCTTCAACTCCTCCATCCTCGGCTTTGTCAGCTACCCAAATGTAGCCGTTTACTGTGCAACCAAAGGTGAGCATTTCAATCTGTTGTTCTAAAAAAATCACGCTTGCAGCAGTAACCAACTTGGAACTGTGTCTGTTTGAAGGAGCAATGAATCAGCTCACGAGGAGTCTTGCTTGTGAGTGGGCAAAGGATGGTATTCGGACAAACTGCGTCGCCCCTGGCTTCATCAGGACTCCGGCATCTCAATCGGTGCTCTGCTTTCTTCAAGTTTTCTTTCTTATATTTATGTGCAAATCGCATATATATCTTCGGTTTTGCTTAATCTGTTTGAATGCTTGTTGTATGAAGTTAGCAGAAGACGAGGAGAACATGACGAAGGAGGCTCGACGGATCCCCTTGGGGCGTTTCGGGGAGGCGAAGGAGGTGGCGGCGGCAGTGGTTTTTTTATGCCTCCCTGCTTCTTCATACGTTAATGGCGAAATCCTTGTTGTGGACGGAGGTCGGAATAGTAATGGAGGCGTATGAAAGACGCTTCAAGGGAAATATTTGAGGCGTTTTACTCGCCATGAAAATAAATAAATAAATAAAAATAATAAATTATAATAAATTAATAAATAATTATATTAAAATTAGAATTCTAAATTTCTACATAACGCTCTTTTTTTTTTTATAAATCTATGTTCTATTATTAATTAAGGTTTGATATTTATATACGAATCATAAATTATATGTATTAAATCAGTTTATGATTTAATATGAATTAGTGTCGATATTATTGTGTGATGTTATTTAATATTTAATGTAAATTTAAATTATACAATGATTTCAAATTAGGAAGACTTATTAAAAATTATCAAAATTATACTGAAATTTTTTCTTATTGATAAATGATATTGTTGTTAATTTTCAAAACATGGTTAAACTTTGAGCCTAAGCAGCTACCAAGGGAAGCATAAGCATAAGGTTTTGCACTTAAGGAACACCTCTAAATTAGATTTCTTGCGAATATCTAGCAAGGAGATCATCTTTAGGGAGTTTGTTGACCATTCTTGATATTGTATTCACACCAAAATCAAGGTATTCTTGCTTTACGTGTCACATGGATATGGGTCCACTTAGGATCTAAAGAAGAAGAAGAGGATTTTTGAGACGTGTGCAACCTTTAGATAGGAGAAGATAACTTTAGAAAGATTGGAGATCGTTTTGACAAGAGGAGATAACTTTGGGATCCAAACTCCAAAGGCAAATGGTTTTTCACCTTGGAAGAGAAGATCATTTTGATGACATGGTAGACTTTAATAAAAGGATTAATTACATTGTATATTTTGAAATTTAGGAATTTTTTAATTCGGTTTCGAACTTTCATTTGTATTAATATTATATTCATATTTTCAAGAGATAAGAGCCACATTTGCCCTTAAATTTTTTATTTTTTGAAAAATGCACTCGTCGTTTAATTTTTGGCCCAAAAGATATAAATACTAAAATCTCAATCGTCAAAAGATCAAAGTATCCCTTAACTTAAGTTGAGTCTAAAATAAGTCATAACTCAATCAATATAAGTCTGATTTGAGTTTCGCTCGAATCTCCAAATTCGTCTCGAACCAAGCAACCCGTCAAATGACTAATCAAACTTAGATGAATTAATTTTCTCTCACGCAAATGCCAATATTCAATTCAAGCCCTCCAACTTTTCATCTGGTCCATCCTAACGCGCAATTAAATTATCTCGCTAAAATAATTAAATAAGCTTTTAAAATTTTTTGGGTATTACAAAGAAGTGGTGGGACGTGTTTTTGCAGCGCCCCTTAACCGACTAGTTTTTGCAGCCGGGTGGGCTATATTATTTTCCTTTTCTTATTTTTTCTATCTTTTTAGCTCGTTCAATTTGACGCGTGTTTTAATGGCTTGTAACTAAAAGCTATGATATATACGAACTCTATATGTCGCCCTTAATTAATTTAGGTTGTGAATATATTGGGTATTATATGTTGGTAGCTTAAAATCCAATATGGCTTAATTTATATGTCACTTAAGTAATTATTTACTGACTTGTCAAACCGTTATAAGCAGTGGTATTTTTGGCCCAAAATTTGGACGGCGAGGGCATTTTTGAAAGGGTTAATTAATGAATATATCGCGACTTTTATCGAAATTCTCAAATCTATCACGACTTTTCATTTGTTTCAAATGCAAACTTCAACTCTTGATTCGTTTCAATTATAGCACACCGTCAGACTCGGGTTAAGTTTTCCATTAATTTAATTTATAAAAAATATGTAAGCTGATATGTATTAGTAAGTACATAAATTTAATAGGTAACCAAAATACTCTACTTACTAATACACGTTAGCTTACTAATTTTTTATATTAAATTAATAGCTGACTGGACTTTGATTGACACGTCATCGATGCCAGGTCAGCAGTTTAACGAAAAATTTAACCCAAGTTTGACGGTGTGATACAATTAAAACAAATCGAGAGTTGAAGTCTGCATTTGAAACAAATGAAAAGTCATGATAAATTTGAGGATTTCGGAAAAAGTCATGATATATTCATTAATTAACCATTTTTCAAAAAATAAAAAGTTCAAGGATAAATTTGTACATTTTCGAATACTTTAGGGGCAAATATGACCCCAAATTTGGACGACGATGGTACTTTTTTTAAAAAAAAGTTCAAGGGTAAATTTGCATATTTTCGAATACTTTAGGAGCAAATATGACCCTTATCATTGCCACGTAAGCAACCGTTTGCTAACTTGTCAAACTATTACATGTAGTGACATTTTTGACCCAAAATTTGGACGACGAGGATATTTTTTTTTAAAAAAAAAGTTTGAGGATAAATTTGTACATTTTAGAATACTTTATGGGCAAATATGACCATTATCCCTATTTTCAATTTGTATCAATATTGTACTCTCGTTAAGTAATCATGAGTTTTATCGTTTGACTAATAATGTGGCACTGCATACGTGTACTAGTAGTGAAATTAACACATAAAATAAAAATAATGTCACACCAACACTTACATATATAATGTCATGCCAACACTTACATTTAACCTTAATTAAATATTAAAAAAAAATCTCTCTCTCTCTCTCTCTCTCTCTCTCTCTCTCTCTCTCTCTCTCTCTCTCTCTCTCTCTCTCTCCTCTTTCTTCTCCATCACACCGGGCGTCTCGTTGGCAACAGAGTTCGCCACGGGGCCGTTGTTCTCGGCGGCGTAGACGACGACAATGCCACGCTCCATCGCCCAGAAGCTATCGATGGCGATGTTATCCTCGAAGAGTGGAATATATGGGGAAGTCGCCAAGAGAGAGGGAGAGGACGTCCACGGGACCATGGCGTTGTGACGATGTCGGAACTGTAACACCCGTTGAACCAGCACACCTTGTAAACGTCAACATGGGCGGCCAATGCCATTCCCCACGCCTCGCCGGTGCCGATGCCTTGGACGCTCGCGCTGGGCACCGCACTCCACACCGCTGTGGATGACGTGTGTGTCGTGCCCATCCTCAGTGAACCGAGGCGACGTCGATGAAGGTAATGGAACCAAAGCAGAGAAGAAGATGAATGAGATATTCGAGTGATTGAAGCAGTAAAAGATTGATGCTTCATTATCTGATTATTTACAGTATATATAAACACAATGCGAAAAGTTCTAGAGAGAGATCAACAGAATGATAACAAATCAATAGATTGATAACAACCTTGAATAATTGAAGGTGGAGGCGATGAGTGGTGTAGGCGAGTACTTGTATGTTACTGTTCACGTAGGAGATATAAGCGGAGCCGTCGGATGAAGATCTTCAGCATCGATCTGATCCGTTGATCCTATCTCCTTAATACGCCCCCGCAAGATAGGTGGCGCCTCGACAACACCTATCTTGGGTCCGTGGCTCGGAAAGAGAGTTGAGGGGACGATCTTTGTCATTGAGTCGGTCAGTTGCAGTGTGCCTGAAAATGTATTGGACCAAAAGATGTTTGTCTCTGACTTGTTCACGTACAAAGTGGTAATCAATTGCTTGGTGTTTTATCATGCTATGCAAGGCTGGATTATTTGCCAGAAAGGTGGCTCCGAGGTTGTTGCAATGTAGGACTGGAGTTTGAGGAAGTTTAATTCCGATCTCCTGCAACAAATTCTTGATCCATGTGACTTCTGCTGCTGTATTTGCTAAGGACCGATATTCCGCCTCAGTTGAGGATCGTGTGACGGTCCTTTGCTTCTTGGAGGACCAACTAATCAGAGTGTTGCCGAGAAATGAGACGTAGCCACTGGTGGAGCACCGGTCATCTATGTTGCTGCCCCAGTCCGAGTCAGAGAAGATCTCAAGGTTCAGTGGTCCCTTTGGAGAAATTATAAGACCATAAGACTCAATGGATTTAAGATAGCGTAAGACGCGTTTGCATGCCTGCCAATGCAGATGAGTTGGTGAATGCATGAATTGAGATAATTTGTTTACTGCAAAACATAGGTCTAGTATTGTGAATGTTAAGTATTGAAATGCCCCGATTACTTTCCTATATTTGGTAGCATCTGTTGAAGTGGTGCCATCATTTAGTTGAAAAGTGGTAGATGAAGCCAGGGGCCTTCGAACTCCTTTGGCATCCATCATTTGAAATCGACTCAAGATGTCTGATATGTATTTTCTTTGAGTCAGTATGATGCCATTGGGTGTAGTATTCACTTCGATGCCCAAGAAGTATGTCAAAGGTTGTATGTCTTTCAGTGAAAACTTTGACGATAGGCTCGTATAAACATCATGAATATGTTGTTCGGAATTACCTGTCAAAATTATGTCATCGACATATTAGAGGAGAAATATTTTAAGTGAATTTCGTCTCCATGTAAAGAGAGAGTCGTCGGATGCTGATTCTTGAAAGCCAACATAGGTGATAAACTTTTTGAATTCTTGAAACCAAGCCCTTGGAGCTTGCCGAAGGCCATATATGGCTTTGTTTTATTTGCAAACATGGGTCGGCAAATCCTGGTTCACAAACCCCGGAGGTTGAGCCATATAAACATCTTCATTGAGCTTTCCGTGAAGAAAGGCGTTGTTGACGTCGAGCTGGTATAACTTCCATTTCTACAACATAGCAACAGTGAGTAATATTCTTATTGAAGTAGGTTTGACAACCGAGCTATAAGTTAAATTGAAGTCGATTCCCGGATGCTAATGAAAGCCTTTGACAACCAATCTTCCCTTGAAGCGATCAATAGATCCATCAACAAGCCTTTTTTACTTTTAAAACCCATTTGCAACCGACAATGTTTTGATTCGGACGTGGAGGAACAAGTGTCCAAGTGTTGTTGCGACTTAGAGCATTGATTTCACTCAACATGGCATTTCTCCATTCACTATGTTTGAGAGCTTGTTTAACTATGGTTGGAGGTGAGACTGAAGCCGAAAGAGCATAGTAATCAGTTGGCCGTTTGGGTTTGAATATCTGGTTTTGGGATCGTGTGACCATCCTACGAGGAGGTGAAGGATTTGGTGGAGGAATGTTTTCTGGGGAAGGAGAGTGAATGGGTGAGGGTAGAGCAGTGGTTTCAATGGAATTGGAGGAATTGGTATGGATACCTGAGTTCGGTGAAGAAGTATGAATTGAGTTGTTTGGCACTGGTGGAATGTCTTGGCACACAGACTCTGATTGAGAATTTGATTGGGAAATTAGGAGAGTAGACAGAACTATGTCGAACCAATTGGAATTGTCGTTGGAAATTTTGGGAAGAAGTTTGTTGTGGTGTTCAAACGGGAATGTGTTTTCATGAAATATAACATGGAGGGAGAGAAATATCCTTGAGGTCTCGAGATCAAAACATTGATACGTGTGATACTTTGTAGAATACCCTAAGAAAACACAAGGTTTGGACTTAGCTTCGAGCTTGTTATTTGTGTAAGGTTTGAGCCACTAATAACATAAGCAACCAAACGTTTTGAAGGACTTATAGTTCGGCTGCTGTTTGAAGAGTTTGTGGAACGGGGAATCTCCGGAGAGCAGTTGAGTAGGCAGTCGATTAATAAGGAATACTGCTGTGAGATAGGCATAAGAACAGAAAGTCAGAGGGATTGAAGCATGTTGCAGCAATGTTTTTGCTGTTTCAAGGATATGGCGATCTCACCTTGCAACGGTGCTTACCATTTGAGGTGTGTAAGGAGGCGATAGGAGGTGTTGAATACCTGTGGTTGACAAAAGTTTAAATAAGTCAATGTATTCTCCACCTTCGTCGGAATAGAGGCTTAGAATTTTGGTGTTGAAGTAGCGCTCAACCAAGGTTTTGAATTCAATAAATGTATCAGATACATCTGATTTGGATTTAATGGTAAACAACCAAGAAAACTTGGTAAAATGGTTGACAAAAAGCACATAATACCGATGATCAATTATGGATGTTAACGGGGAAGGACCTCAAACATTCGTATAAACTAATTCAAGAGATTTTGTGCTGATAAGAGAATTTTTAACAAATGGTAACATATGTGACTTATTACATGAACGAGCATTACAGTTCTGAACAATAGATGAAGAAATTGGTAGCTGAAATTTTGAGATAGTGTACTTGAGCGTTCGGATGTTCGGGCGACCAAGTCTGTGGTGCCAAGATTGAAGAGGTGCTGATATTGTGGAGGAGACGAGGTTGGCTTGTGGAAAAGACTCAGATGGCCATATGTAGCAGTGAGCATCATTCGGTCCTTGAGCTAGGATCATTCCTGACTGAAGATCCTTAACAATAAAGTAACTAGGGAAAAATTCAATAGAAACCTTATTTTGTTGGCAAAAATGAGAGACAGAGATAAAAAAAATTTGGATGGCAGGAGCGTAAATGACATTGTGTAGAGCAAATTTGTGTGAAGGGGAAGAGATGGAGGTATTACCCGTATGATAGATATCAATGCCCTTACTGTCGCCGAGAACAACTCCGTCGTCTCCGGAGTATTTTGAGTAGTTCTACAGAGTTTGGTTATCACTTGTAATATGATGTGAGGCCCCAATATCCATCACCCAGGAGTCATTGTTGGCCTGATGTTGCCCAGTAAAGAGGGCTTGAGCTTCAATGTGGTTGTGTGATCGAGGTTGAAAGTTCTTGCAGTGTGACCAAGCCGATCACATAGTTGACATTGTAGCTTGTTTTTATTTTGAAACCTTTGATTTTGAGGTGGCCTCCATTGTTGCTATCGAGGCTCATTGGCGTTTGGAGACGATCTGCGCCATGGTTGCTGACTCCAATTTGGATTAGAGGAGTTTTGTGGATTCCAGCCTCTTCGCCATGGTTGTTGACTCATTGGAGATCTTCTTGTATTATTCGATCGCTAAGTATATTGAGCCGTGACCAGAGGTTTCTCCTGTTTAAGGAGAAGGAATGATTCATGACCCAATAGCTTACCAAACAGTTCTTCCAGGTTTATTGCTGTGTCACGAGATGTGATCGCGGCACTTATATCATTGTAATCTGAATTTAATCCGTCAAGAATTCGAATGACGAGTGTAGATTCGTCGACAGGTGCGTTGGCCATAGCAAGTTCATCGGCGATCGACCAAACTCATTAAAATACTCAGTGATTGATTTCATACCTTTCGTGATCCTAGATAGCGAGTCTTGTAGTGCATAGACTCGAGAATGCGATTTGTTCGCATATTGAGACTCCAGTTTCTTCCATGCTGCACTTGCAGTGAAAGAAGTCGCCACCAGTGGGGCGATCATGAGATCGACTGAGGCCATGAGCGCATGCCTTAGAAGACCATCCTAGCGGAGCCATACCTCCTGATTTGGATCACCGATTGGTGGACAGGAACGGCTTCCGTCGATGTAAGACATGAGTTTGTATCCCAGGAGGAGGAGTTCATGTTGAGTCCTCTATATTTGATAGTTGCCTGCTCTAGTCAACTTAATTAGAAGCTACGCAGTGGGATTAATCGTCACTATTTGTCCTCCATGGGTGATTGGATTAAGAACACCTTAACTGGATGTAGCTTCATTGGTATCCATGGCTAATTTGTGTATGAGGATGATGGAGAGGAAGAAACGATCGGATCGAAAGCTTGTTAAAGGAGAGTAGGCTCTGATACCATATGAAGGCAATAGAGTTGAAACAGAGAAGAAGACGAATGAGGTATTTGAGTGATTGAAGCAGTAAAAGATTGATGCTTCATTATCTGATTGTTTACAGTATATATAAACACAATGCGAAAAGTTCTAGAGAGAGATCAACAGAATGATAACAAATCAATAGATTGATAACAACCTTGAATAATTGAAGGTGGAGACGATGAGTGGTGCATGCGAGTGCTTGCATAGTAGTTCACGTAGGAGATATAAGCGGAGCTGTCGAATGAAGATCTTCAGCATTCATCTGATCTGTTGATTCTATCTCCTTAATAGGTAACACCCTCGAGACTGCCGCCTCATGCTCGGTGAGTTGTGCAACGAAGCCTTCGAGCGCGGAGTGGTACGAGTACAGGAGAAGAAGCACATTCATCTTCTAATTCCTCCATCAATGGCGGCACTGCTTTCTCCAAGAAGGAGAGGTGCCAACGGAGCTTGCTCTCGACGTCAGCTACGTCATGCAGATGAAGCGCCAAAAGGACAGCAAGAATAGGAAGAAAGCGACGGACTCCATGGACAGGAATTGTTGCTGCTGCAATGGAGGGTGCGCATGTTGGTATTTGAAGGAGGCGAAAAGGGGACGCATTTTTGAGGAAGAGGGAAAAGTCGTGAGCGCAAAAAAGCTCTCTTCGTGAAGGTAACTGCAGTGCCATGTAAGAGTTGAGAGATCTCACGGGATCTGTTGGTGGAAGTGATTGGAGATACTATATTTTCAGATAAGGGGAGGAGGAAGGAGGAAGGGAGGGCACATCAGAACTTAATGGTTGGGTTGTTCTGCATCATGGGTTCAAAATATTGGCATCAGAATCTCTGATATGTCTCTTCTCTCATTTATGCAACATTGAATTAGGGAAAGGATAAATCTTAAATATTTTGGATGATGTAAAGGAGATCGAAATTGGGCGAATCCCTTGCCCTGTCTACAACTCTTCATCCTTTACATCCGATTGGGAGAACGCCTATGGCTCCGAAGCGTCTTACTGCGTCGGCGAGAAGCGCGTGCGGGAGTACCATGGATTGAGCAGAGCATTGTGTCTTCGGCCCTGTCCCTGCTCCCCTCGGCGAGAAGTTCGACTCCTCCACCTTCGGGCGCCCATGTTGACGATGGCGTGGAGGACGGTGCTCGGCGTGAGCGTCCTAGGCGTCGACACCGGCGAGGCATGGGGAATGGCATCGGGCGCCCATGTTGACGTTTACAAGGTGTGCTAGTTCAACGGATGTTACAGTTTCGACATCGTCGCCGGCATGACGACGCCATCGTCCCATGGACGTCCTCTCCTTCTCTCTAGGCGGCTTCCCCATACTACTCTTCGAGGACAACATCACCATCGGTAGCTTCCGGGCGACGGAGCGAGGCGTCGTCTGCGCCGTCGGGAACAATGGCCCCCTGGCGAACTCCGTTGCCAATCACTGTATTGCCTCGAGTGTGGTGGAGAAGAAAGAGGAGAGAGAGAGGATATTTTTTAAAATATTTAATTAAAGTTAAATTTAAGTGCTGACATAGCAAAATATATATATATATATATAGTGTTAATTTCACTGCTAGTACAAGTATGCAGTGCCACCTCATTAGTCAAACGACAAAACTCACGGTTACTTAACAAGAGGACATTATTGATATAAATTAAAAATATGAGTATACTATTGATACAAATGAAAATTCGAGATAAAATTGGGAATATCTCTAAAGTTCGGGATATATAGTATAATTAACCCTTAATAAAAAAAATAGATGCTGATTTTTATATCACGATGATGTGGTAGATTCAAATAAAATATTATTTTTTACATAATGATATGATAGATTTGAATAAAATATTATTTTTAGATGTTGATTGAAATTTCATGTCAAGATAATAATAGACAATTAATTGAAGGATAGATTTAATATAAAATTGAAAGTTTGATTATATAATTATTTTAAATAAAAATATGAGATAAATTTGTTAATAACTTTTAATTTGAAATATATTTATTATTATTTTTATTAAAAATTAGTCAGTGAAACAAACATGAATTAAAGGGCAAATCCATTGGACCCATTTGAGCTACTACATGGGTTGTGCTCAAAAGGTCTTGTTGTTAGGGCCATCGAAGCACTGAATAAGTGAATAGCCTATAGCTCCTACCCTACCATTAACGGTAGGGTTGTGCCCATTTCCAACTATCAATCATGGAGT
Organism: Canna indica; assembly: GCA_034359265.1. NCBI lineage: Eukaryota > Viridiplantae > Streptophyta > Magnoliopsida > Zingiberales > Cannaceae > Canna > Canna indica. The sequence continues at coordinate 55,104,816 of CP136896.1, forward strand.
GCAATTCTTGAGTAGGATTTTTGTTAGGAAGAAAATGAATCCTCCTGTAAGATTTTAAAAAATTTAAACGTCAAAAATAAAATATTCAAAATGAATAAAAAATAATAAAGAATATCAAATTTTACGTGATTCGACTCGGCGGGATACCGGTCCTACATCCACGGGGAGAAGATGACACTGATCTTTATTAATGAGAGAGGGAATTCAGCCAGTACAAGAGAATCAAAATAAAGAACTGATAACTAAATAATGAAAGAAAAATACTGCCTGAAATAGGATATTTTTCTGCACTCCGAAATCTAGATTTCTACTTATGCCTAAAAATAGTGGATGCGATGTCCTGCACTTTTGACCTTCTTGCTTATGCCTGAGATGGTGTGAAGGAGAAGAGAGCCGCCGGATAAGAACCTTGCTTGAGAAATAGAGCTTTCAGGATGATTTTGAACTGCATATTAGACCCCCCCTCTTTTATAATAAAATTGAAGCAATATCTTCATGCTACAGCAAGAATTCTGAGGCACTCAGATTTTAATCACACAGCTGCAACAAAATTTTGACCAAATAAAATGGTAATTCTTGACCGAGAAACATGGTGCGACTGCTTCAATTAAAAGCTTCAAAATTTAAACACGAAAAATGAGGCGAGCTGATTGCAATCCGAGACGCGCACCACCCAAAAAATGGGGTGCAGCTGGCGCGTGCGCTGCACACAGCGGCGCGTGCAACGCACGCGGGGCGAGCAGACGAGGTTGCTCGCGCCAGGCGTGTGTGCTGCACGCGAGTGTTGGTGCGGGCTGGGCTCGGCCCAGAAGTCTGGCCCGCTTGGGCCGGTCCGAGCTCAAACAATAGCAGCTTATTTTTTTTTCTCTTTTTCTTTTCTTGATCTAGCTTTATGATATCTGGCCCATTTCGAATTTGGGTCAGGTTTAAATTGAATCAACCCTCATAATTTCCTCATTTGATGAGATTTGAGCCCAATATAGCCTACTCCTGTTCTACCAAGAGCCCAGTAGGGCTAACCCGTGTCTTGATTTAGCCTAATCAAGTTCATGCAGTACTCAAACTTAGTTGTTGGTAGAACTTTTGTTAGCATATCTGCAGGATTATGAGCTGTGTCAACTTTTTGAAGCTTGATTTCCCTTTTTGAAAGAATGTCCCTAATGAAGTGAAATTTGACGTTAATGTGCTTTGTTCTTTTATGGTACATCTGGTCTTTTGATAGATGAATGACATTCTAACTGTCGTTGTGTACAACTGTGTCCACCTTTTGGGAAGTTAGTTCTTTTAGAAGATTCCCTAGCCAAATCGCCTCTTTAATTGCTTCTGTAATTTCCATGTATTTTGTTTTAATGGTAGAAAGAACAACTGTTGTAGTCCGACTTTCCAACTTACTATAGTTCCGCCTACAGTGAAGATGTAGACATTGATGGATCTCCTCTTATCAAGATCACCGGCATAGTCGGAGTCTGAATATTATGCAAAGATTCATTAGTTCCATAAAAAATAAGACCACTTTTATAAGTACCTTGTAGGTAGCGCAATATCCATTTAACCACATCCGAATGTGCTTTTCTCGGATTTGCCATGTATCGGCTCACAACACTGACTGCATGTGCTACGTCTGGGCGGGTACAAATCATGACATACATGAGACTACCAACTGCGCTTGCATAAGGTATATGTAACATACAAATTCTTTCTTTTTCATCTTTTGGGCATAAAAAATTCTGACAATTTGAAGTGAGCGGCAAGAGGTGTTTTGACGAATTTTACTTATTGCATGTCAAAGTGCTCAACCACCTCCTTTACATAAGTCTCCTGTGTTAGGTATAGCTTTCTTGCTTTGTGGTCGCACTTTTATCTCCATCCCAAAAAAATTTCTTGCAGCCCCAAGGTCCTTCATGTCAAATTCTCCCTTAAGGTGTTTCTTAAGTCTATCTATTTCGGTAATATCTTTTGCCACAATAGGCATATCATCAACAAGAAGTAGCAGATAGATCATAGAAATAATTGATTTCTTTAAATAAACACAACTATCAAAAGATGATCTACTGAAACCGATACTGAGCATAAACTGCTCAAACCTCTTATACCATTGTTTGAGAGATTGCTTGAGGTCATAGAGTGACTTCTTTAGGAGGCAAACATGATCAATTTTATTTTTCTCTTCAAATCATTATGGTTGTGTCATGTAGATATGTTCTTCTAAGTCACCGTGTAGGAAAGCTGTCTTTACGTCAAGCTGTTCTAACTCCAAGTCTTGCATGACTACTAATGCTAGAAGAACACAAATAGAAGTATTTTTAACCACAGGAGAAAAAAATATCTTTATAGTCAATACCTTCCTTTTAACTGTATTCATTTAAAGTCGAGCTTTATAGATACCGTCTTCTTTGAGTTTGTAGATTCACTTGCACCCAACAAGTTTCTTGTGTGGTGGAGGCTTCACAAGTTCTCAAGTATTATTTTTCTATAAGGACTTGATTTCTTCTGTTATAGCTTCATGCCACTTTCTTGAAATTTATTCGATTTAAGGTTTCTTTATAGGAGGCTAGTTCTTCAGTGTACGGTGTTTCTTTGAGTTTGTAGATCCACTTGCACTCAACAAGTTTCTTGTGTGGTGGTCTATTCTAATGAAGCAATGTCATTGGCTTCTGTGGAAGGTGGTTGAGGCGCAGGTGTAGGGAATCAAAATTCTTGGGTAGCAAGTTGAGGTGATGTTTCTTCTTGTGGCACTGGAGATGTAGATTCCTTAGAGCCCTCTTCTTGGTCCTCCTTTTTTATTTTCAAAAGTACTTGTTCATCAAATACAACGTATTTATGGATTTTCGCTTTACAATTATTTAGACACCACACTCTATAGCCTTTCACTCCGCTAGGGTATCTTAAGAAAATACAATTCTTTGATCTAGGTTCTAATTTTTCTTCATTCACCCTAACACAGACAGTGCTTCCAAAAATTTCAAGATGATCATAAGAAGCTGGTGATCCGGTCCGTTTTTCCTCAGGCGTCTTGAATTCAATTGATGAAGACGAAGATCGATTTATCAGGTAGCAAACGGTGGATGCAGCCTCTACCAAAAAACTTTTAGAAAGGTTAGCATTAGAAAGCATACATCGTACCCTTTCAATGATGGTGTGGTTTATCTTTTTTGTTACTCCGTTCTGTTGAGGTGTGTGGGGGTATTGTGTGATGTCATATGATCCTTTCCCCGGAGCAAAAATCTTTAAATTCTCTATTGCAAAATTCTAAGCCATTGTCGGTTCGTAGGGTCTGAACATGTCTACCGGTTTGCTTCTTGATCATTGCATTCCAAGACTGAAATTTATAAAAGACATCAGTTTATTTTTAATAAAATATGCTCATACATTCCTGGAGTAATCATCAATAAATGTGAGCATGTATCGTGCTCCTCCTTGAGATTCAACCGATGAAGGCCCCGAGAGGTCAAAGTGGATGTAGTCCCATTTTCCTTTAGCCTAGTGTTGCCCTGTGGAGAATGAGACTCTTTTCTGTTTGGCATAAATGCAATGTTCACAAAAGTCAAGTTTAGCCAATATCTGCTTTCTAAGTAGTTCCTTTTGTTCAAATATTAACATACTCCTTTCATTAATATGCCCTAATCTCATATGCGATAATTTAGCAAGATCTTCATCAGAGTGTTCAGAGGTCACCATAGCTGCACCACTTGTTACCGTTGTGCCCTGCAGAATGTACAATTGGTTTACTTTTAAAGCTTTCATTACTATTAAGGACGCCTTTGTGACTCTGAAAACTTCGTCTTAGCCTGAATACTTGTATCCAAGTGTATCTAGGAAAGATAAAGAAATTAAATTTCTTTTAAAACCTGGAACGTGTCATACCTGAGTTAGGGTCCTTGTAATGCCATCATGGATTTTGATTTTTACTGAGCCAATTCGTGCTTCTTGACATGATGAGTCATTTCCCAAAACCTGGAACGTGTCATACCTGAGTTAGGGTCCTTGTAATGCCATCATGGATTTTGATTTTTACCAAGCCAATTCGTGCTACTTGACATGATGAGTCATTTCGCATTAGCACTTTTTTCCATTAGCATGTTCATATGTGGTAAACCAATCTTGGTGCGATGTCATATGAAAAAGAGCAACCTGAATATAAAATCCATTCATCTTGAGATCTAGCATAACAAGCATAAATAGTAAGTACCTCTACTTTTTCATCCTCATCGGCATAGGATGCTTCTGTACGAGGGAAATGACAACACTAGATGGAGGGTGAATAGTATGTTTACTAATTCAATTAGCCTAAATTATCGAATTTAATCATTTACTTAGATTGTTTATGCAATTTATAATTCGATGATTAGACACGGAAACGATAAATAGTAAAGCAATTAAAACAATCAATAAATCAATGCAAACATAAGATTTATAGTGGTTCGGCCCAAATGCCTACTCCACTACCTAAGCACCCCGCTTAGGATTTCCAAACTAGGTTTACTAGATTAATTCTCGTTTCCCTTACAATGAGGACTTTGACCCGAAGAGTCGCACTCTCGACCTAAGACACTTCCACACCCGGAAGTCTCCGTCTTCTTACCGAAAGCACTCTTCCACCTCAACCCTAAGGGACAACTAAACTAATCCTAGTAAACACTAAGTTTACACAAGTAGCTTTACACCTTCACACCAAGGTAACCACTTTCACACAAGAAGACCTAACACCCGGTCTTCGTACACACTCAAATCAAAGAAAACAAATTCAAATAATAATTAAAATACAATCAAAAGAGCTAAAAGATTAAACCAAGGATCAATGCTCCTTTGCAAGCTTTTGGCGCCTTCAACTCGTCAAGAGGTAGAACTCGTATTAGATCCCGAGTTGAGGAAGAAAACTGAGCGCTTGAGAAAAAGTTCGCAGAAAAGCAGAGCGTGCTTAATCGATCTTTGAAGGCTCAAATCTCTCTTTTTAATACTCAATTAAATCTGTAAAAAGTGAGAGAGAGGGTTAAATGAGATAGATGAGGTATATTTATACCCTCACGAAGAAATGACAGCTCAACGGATAGAAAACTATCCATTGTAGTCGCTCGGTTGATTGGTAGGTCTACCAACCGATCGACCGCCAATGCGACCGCTGCCTTCTTCTCTCTGTGCGGTCGACCGACGGGTCGACCGCCCAAATGCAAACTTGCGTTCCCTCAATCCGGTCGACCCATCGGTTGACCGACGCAGGGAAGCCAGCAACGCGCGATCGTGCAATCCTTAATTCGGTCGATCGATTGGTCGACTGATGAGCATTCTACTCTTTTTAGGCCTTTGTCGGTCGACCGAAGTAGCCACTGCCAGTTTTCGGCAGTGTTCAATCGACCGACCGGTCGACCGAATTGGCTACTACCAATTACTTATAATATTCGGTCGACCGCCCGGTCGATCGAACCTAGGTTGAGTTTGATTTCTTCAGCCTTTTTCTTCCGCGCTTCATTTCCTGGTTTCGGCTTTCAACGAGCATCAACTTGAAGAACTTTCCATATGAACTTTGGACTCGTCCAAAACGTCTTTGGTGCACTCGTCGAGCTTCGAGAAATTTTCGCGACGAACCCGAGCGCGACGATCAATGTCCTTGCGATTTTCCGATTTGTCCGATTTTTCTGATCGAGGACATCGAACGCTACTCGATATAGAACCTGAAAGATATTCTTAATGAAATCATTAGTCCCATGTTTGTTATCATCAAAACTGAAATTAAGACCAAGATTGAAAACCTAAAGTCAATAGCTTTCCCGTTCTGATTTTGTTCCTCTTGTTGTTAGAAGAAAGTATAATGTGAAGCTTTATTGATGCTCTCATGCAGATGACGTGGCAAGCTATGTAATGAATTTTATATAGTTACTTAGTTTTCAGTTTGTAGCTATTTCATTTACTGCATTCTATTTTCAGAGCCACAACTATATATAGGTGGCCATCTCTTGTAATTGTTACGCTTTTGATTTCTGGAACATTCCATATTTTGAATAGCAATCAATTTGAAGCCTTCCATCTAGATCTGAGTTTTGAGTGTGTGTGATCAATCTCTTCAAGCTGAAGACAAGTGCTGCTCGAGATTCCTTCAGGTGATATCAGAGCACCAAGATCGTGGAGTTGCAGATTGATGGCTCACTCCACGGGAAGCAGCGGGATGCCTGGGGTTTTGGTCTTCAACGGTGAAGGGTATGATCTCTGGTCTCCGAAAATGGGAAATTATTTTATCTCTCAGGAATTGTGGGATCTAGTCGAGGATGGCTACGATCTAGAAGGAATGACTGTGAATAGGGTGAAGGAATACAGGAAACGCGATGCAAAAGCTATATTTTGTATTCAGCAAGGGGTTTCAGATATGATTGGTACCCAACTGGGTAGAATCGCATCTGCCAAGGCGGCATGGGAGGACTTGAAGACTCGGTATGAGGGAACTTCCAGAATAAAGGAGGTAAAACTTCAAATATTGAGGAGAAACTTTGAGAGCTCCTTCTTGTCTGAAGATGAAGATATCTGTACCTTTGTGTCCAGAGTGATCGAGGTGACAAATCAGATTAGAAACTATGGAGATGAGATGGAAGAATTTCGGATTGTACATAAAGTATTGCGAAGTCTACCATAGAAATTCGATCATGTGGTGACAACAATAGAATAAGGGAATGATGTAAAAAGGATGTCAAGTGAGGAGCTGTTAGCATCTCTATTGTCACATGAGGACAGGATGCAAAGGTTTGAGCAGACAAATCAAGAGGGAATTGCATTTTATATGCGATCTGGAAATAAGAACAGAAAGTGGAAAATTGGAGAATCTTCTAGATCAGATACTATGTTTAAACAAAAAGATAGAATTGATGAGAATGATAAGAAAGGGAAAAAGATTCAGTGCTTCTATTGCAATAGATATGGGCATATAGAGCGTGTGTGCTGACTCAAGCAGAAGCATGAAAAAGAAAGAATGCAAGCTAATTTCGTAGAAGAACAATCAGAAGAGGATGAGCAGAGTGAAGATGAAGAAAAAGTGTTGTTACTTGCTAAAATAAATGATGAGCATTCACAGTTAGTACATCGATTCGGGATGTAGCAACCATATGACAGGGAATGAAGAATTGTTCATCAGTATGGATGAGACAAGAGCTACATCTGTTAGACTTGGTGATGGATCAATCACGCGTGCTAAAGGTATGGGAGACCTGAGATTGCTTACAAATATAGGAGAACTTGTGTTGAAAAATGTCCTCTATGGAACCCAGTTGGAATCCAATTTGTTAAGCATAGGTCAATTATTGAGAGATGGTTATAGAATTAGCTTTGAAAACAATGAATGTCAGATATATTCAAAGACAAGCAGTGAAGCTGTTCTAAAGGTAGAAATGGCTCACAACAATTTGTTTTTCTTACAATTTTGAATTTACTTTAGCTGCAACCAGTTTGGCAATTGAGGAGTTGTGGCATGATAGGTTTGGACATCTTAATGTTCAGAAATTAAAAGAAATGTCCGATGAACAATTGGTTGAGGGTATGCCTCATATTTAGAAAGGAGAATTGCCACCTTGTGAAGTATGTGCAGCAGGAAAGGAAGCTAGGCTTCCTTTTCCAAAGGGAAGTGCAATTAGAGCATATAGTGTTCTTGAACTAGTGCATACTGATGTATGCGGACCAATGGAAATGTCATCAAATTCAGGATACAAATATTTCCCGATATTTGTTGATGACTACAGCAGATTCACATGGGTCTACTTCCTCAAGAATAAATCTGAACCTTTAGTATGTTCAAGAAATTTAAGATTGCAGTGGAGCATGAATCAGTTTGTCAGATTAAATGTTTGCGTTCTGACAGAGGGGGAGAATACTTGTCTAAAATGTTCATTGACTATTGTGAGGACAATGGAATTAAGAGGCAGCTAACAACAAGTTATACCCCTCAGTAGAATGGGGTGGGAGAGGAAAAACAGAAGCATTGTAGAGATGACTAGATGCATGCTAAAGAGAAGCAAATTGTCTAAAGAAATGTGGGCTGAAGGTATTAATACAACAGTGTACTTGCTGAATAGATTTGCAACAAAGGCACTTGAGAAGATGACTCCTTATGAAGCTTGGTTTAAGAGAAAACCTAATATAAGTCATCTTAAAAGCTTTGGGTGTTTAGCTTACTATTTGATACCAGAAAGTAAGCGTAGGAAGCTGGATGAAAAGAGCCGAGTGTTGAATATGATAGGATACAACACTGAGACAAAAGGGTATAGACTTTTTGATCCCGAGTCAAAAGAGATTGTAATCAACAGAGATATTATCTTCGATGAAGAGAAAATTTGGTGTCAAAGGGAAGAATCAGTATCAGTGGTGAACAAAGACAAAGGTCAGCAAAGTATTCTGACTGATATACCAAAATTGATTGAAAACAACATAGAGGAGAGCTCTGAAAATACTACAAGAGAAGATGATCTGAGAGAACCAACTAGCAGTTAGTCAGACACACCTCTACCCAGAGGATACCAAAGCTTGAGAGACATCTACAATAGAACTCAAGTATGTAATTTGACTATGATGAATTAATGAGCCAATGAACTTTGATGAAGCCTATGAGAGTCCTGTATGGAGGAAAGCTATGGAGGTTGAGATAGCCTCTATTGAACAACATGAAACAAGGGAGTTAACTAAGCTACCAGAAGGTAAAAAGGCTCTAGGTTTGAAGTGGATATACAAAACCAAACTAAATGCAGATGGGAGCATAAATAAGCACAAGGCAAGACTATTTGTTCAAGGCTTCATGCAAATAGAAGGGAGTGACTACAATGAGACCTTTTCTCTTGTGTCAAGGTTTGATACTATTTGAATTTTGTTTGGGATAGCTGCTGTGAGAAAATGGAAAATTTATCAATTGGATATTAAATCAGCATTTCTAAATGGAATACTGAAGAAGAGGTTTATGTTAATCAACCTTTGGGCTACATCATTCAAGGAAGAGAAGAGTATGTATATAAACTCAAGAAGGCTCTTTATGGCTTGAAGCAGGCCCCTAGAGCTTGGTATGAACAGATTGATAGCTTCTTTGACAAAGAAGGGTTTGACAAGAGCCAAAAATGAGCATACTCTGTATACAAAGAAAGTTGAGTCTGACAAACTTATGGTAATTCTTATATATGTTGATGATTTATTGATATGTAGTAATGATGAACATATCAGCCAAGAATTCAAATTGCGCATGAAGGAAACTTTTGATATGACTGACTTAGGAGAAGTAAGCTTCTTCCTAGGCATTGAGGTAAAGAGAGACAGTAAAGGTATCTTCATATCCCAGAATAAATACATAAATGATCTTATTTAAAGATTTGGCGTGGGACAGTGTAATGCAGTAGAAAATCCTACGCCTGCTGGCTATCAATTAACTAAGGAGGATGAAGATTTAAGTGATGCATCCTTGTACAGGAAAATGGTGGGGTCTCTCATGTATGTCACTAACACTCGACCTGACATTGTGTACTGTGTTAGTATTCTATCTAGATATATGAGCAAACCAAGAATGAGTCATCTCAGAGTTGCCAAGAGAGTCATTCTCTATTTGAAGGGAACTCGGAGATTTGGTATTCTTTATACAAGATCAGTTGAACTGGAATTACTTGGTTATACAGACAGTGATTGGGGAAGTTCTATTGAAGATCGTCGAAGTACATCAGGGTATGTCTTCAAGGTAGGAGGTGGAGCAGTCTGTTGGAGTACCAAGAAACAACATATTACAGCTCTTTCATCAGCTGAAGCAGAATACATTTCTGCTTCAACAGTTAGTTGTCAAGCTATTTGGATCAAACGAATCATGTATGAATTTGGTGTTGATTTTTCAAAACCTACTGTATTGATGTGTGATAATTCATCTGCTATATCTATTAGCAAAAACCCTGTCATGCATGGTCGAACAAGACATATCGACATCAGGTATCACTTTATCAGAGATTTGGTTAAAGAAGAAGTTGTGACTCTTAAGTTTTGCAAGTCACATGATCAGCTAGCTGATCTCTTCACCAAGGGCTTACCACTTGATAAGTTCATTTTCTTTTGTAATCTACTTGGATTACAATCTTCACATTAAAGGGTAGTGTTAGAAGAAAGTGTAATGTGAAGCTTAATTGATGCTCTCATGCAGATGACGTGGCGAGCTATGTAATGAATTGTAAATAGTTACTTAGTTTTCAGTTTGTACCTATTTCATTTACTGCATTTTGTTTTCAGAACCACAACTATAAATAGGTGGCCATCTCTTGTAATTGTTATGTTTTTGATTTCTGGAACATTCCATATTTTGAATAGCAGTCAATTTGAAGCTTTCAATCTAGATCTGAGTTTTGAGTGTGTGATCAATCTCTTCAAGCTGAAGACAAGTGCTGCCTCGAGATTCCTTCAATTGTCTGTGTTTCAGCTTACGGTATTATGACTTGATGTGTCCCATCTTTTTGTAATAATAACATTGTATGTTTTTGGGCTTGGATTTAGATATAAACTTATTCCGGCTTTTGTCCCGTGATTTGTTTCGTCCTCTAGTGTTCAGGGCTTCTCCACGGCTTCTAGAGGACCTTGTGCTAAGTTAAGAGTCGATAACCTCCTTGGACACTAGCATTGTTGTCACATCATCCAGAGAAATTGTATTTTTGTCATACAATAAATTTTCACGAAAATTCTTAAAAAAAGCAAGAATAGTAAGTAAAAGCATAAAAGCCTTATCTTTTTCCTCAAATATAATCCCTTTATCTTCAAGATCAGCAAGAATAGAACGGAAAGTGCTAATATGATTTTTAATAGAAGTACCACCAGTCATGCGTAAAAAATATAATTTTTTCTAACTATCATTTTACTTGTCAGAGTTTTATCCTAGTAGATTGTAGCAAGCTTTTTTTCATACATATCTGCAGTTGTATTTTTTGATGCGATTTCTCGTAATACCTCGTCACATATGCTCATGTACAGAGTTGCTTTAGCACTTTCGTCGGCCCAATCCTTTTCCCTTTCAGTGCCTTCCATCACGTCTCGTCCATGAATAGCATCCTGTAGGTTCTACTTAAGCAGTATTGCTTTCATTTTCAAGGCACATAACGAATAGTTGACATTATGATCCAACTTTTGGATTTCGTACTTTGCCCCTGACATTATGGATTGTTGGCTTTGAAACCGCAATTGTTAGGAATAAAAAGGATCTTCTTGCAATGATCCAAAAAATCAAAACGCCAAAAATAAAATATCCAAAACAAATAAATTAAAAAAAAAATAAAGAACACCAAAATTTACGCGGTTCGGCCCGATGGGGTATCGATCCTACATCCACGAGGAGAAGATGACACTGATCTTTATTAATGAGAGAGGGAATCCGGCCAGTACAAGAGAATCAGAATAAAGAACTGATAACTAAACAATGAAAGAAAAATACTGCCTAAAATTGGATATTTTTTTGCACCCCGAAATTTGGATTCTTGTTTCTGTCTCAAAACTGTGGATGTGGTGTCCTACACTTTTGATTTTCTTGCTTCTGCCTAAGATGGTGTGAAGGAGAAGAGAGCCATCGGAAAAGAACCTTGCTTGAGAAATAGAACTTTCAGGATGATTTTGAACTGCATATTAGACCCCCTTTTATAATGAAATCAGAGCAATATCTTCGTGCGGCAGTAAGAAATCTGAGGCACTCAGATTTTAATCACACGATTGCAACAAAAATTTTACCAAATAAAACGACAATTCTTGACCGAGAAACATGGTGCAACTGCTTCAATTGAAAGCTTCAAAATTTGAACACAAAAAACGAGGCAGGTTGATTACAAACCGACGCACACCACCCAAAAAATGGGGTGCAGCTGGCGCGTGCGCTGCACTCGGGGGGAGCAGATGAGGTCACCCGCGCCAGGCGCGTGCGCTGCACGCGAGTGCTTGCGTTGGCCGGGTTCGGCCCGCCTGGGCGGGGCCGAGCCCAAACAATAGCAACTTTTTTTTTCTCTCTTTTTCTTTTCTTGATCCAGCTTTATGATATCTGGCTCATTTCAAATTTGGGTCGGGTTTTAATTGAATCAACACTCACAGTTCTATCGAGTGTAAATAATTAATATGACAAATTTCACATTTAACACCAGGGTTTAGTTTTTCTCATTTAATCTCTTGCATGCATGGTTATCAGAATCACGAGTTAACTCGTAAACTCGAACGATTTTACGATCTCATGTATCAAAATCGAGCTGACTCACACCCAAACTCGTTTCTAGGTAAACTCGGTCAAACTCGAGTGTAAACTCGAGTGAACTCGGTTTGATGATAATTATTATGGATTGAACTTGTATTTTTATATTTTATCTTTGAGTCATTTGTGTTTTATTATGGATTTAGAATGCGTCATTATGTATAGATTAGACTTGTACTCTTATATTTTATCTTTATGTGTGTTTTATTATGAAGTTGAATTGCTTAATTATGAATTTTATGTTCTATTATATTATATTTTTGTAGCATAATATTTTTTTAATATCAGGTAAACTCTTACGAGTTTACGGAGGTTCCACGAGTTTACTTAAACTCTCGAGTTTAACACCCTTCTGGCGGGAGAAAGAGTCATGTTTTGGGGATGAGCAGAAGACTTGAAGTCATGCTTCCGAAGTTGAATATTCGTAGTATTAAGGATTTGGATAAGGACAATAACCTGGTTAATGTTACTGTTTTAGTCGCAGCAAACCCTATGAATTGTTTTGGCATTGAGGTAGTTCTTAGTACTCTTGCTATGGAAACTCTCATCAATAAGGTTTCTGTTTCGTTAGAAAAGATTGGTCAAAATAATTCTGAAACTAATGCGGCTACTTCCAACTTGCCTCCTAAGAAATTAGAAAGAAGCCGTTTCTGGTAGGAGAAAATGAATAGAGCTGATATTTCTAGGAGTTAATATGTTGAAGGTAGATAACCTTATTAATACTAAAAAAAAGAAGGAATATAAAAGAGAAAGCACAATCTAGGAAAGAACTAAGTAATGTTAATTTTATTAAATGGGTCTGTACGTGATTATATTATATCTGCTATATTTTGCTATAATATTAATGGTACTTTCTCAAAATAGTTCAACTCTTTATGCGGAATTAGACAGGGAGATCAGAGATCCTCCTATCTATAATTATGTATATTCTGGTTAGTCATTTAAAATATTTTTTGCTTAATAAATAATAATGATGCTAATCTTGATAATCTTACTCATGTTAACATTAAGGTAGATTTAGGATTAATCATCTAATATATATCGATGACATTCTGTTATTTTTCAAAGCCAATCATAAGTCCATTAAAATTGTTCTTAAAACTTTTGAATGTTCTGTTGATATATCTAATTGAAAAATTAATTTTTAGAAATCTGAGGTGTTCTTTTTGAGCAAAATTTATGTTAATACTATGAATAATATTAGCAAGAAATTTGGTATGATATTTGGGTGTTGTTATTTCACCTAGACTGGTTGGTGATTTAAACTGTCGTAGAAAAAGTAATAGAGATTAATCCTAAATCTACATTTCAAATTAACTACTCCTACTATTATGACTATTCTGGGCCTTCTGGCCAAGATCCCGGCCATGACTATCATTTATGCTGAGAGACCTATGTCTGGGGAATACTGATCAATGGCTGTTTTTGTAATTTAAATTCCTTTTTTCTTGCAAAAAAAAAAGGTGATGCTTGGGCAAGTGTTGTCAATTATGGGTTTTGTTGCTGCTTCTTTATTACTGCAGTCTGAGCAAGTGGTGAATGGACCATTTAGTACATCCATCACCCACCATTAATTCGCCAGATTCCCCTGTTTCTGCGCCGCGCAGATGCCAGGAATTAAATGGCAGAAGAGGTCCTTCTCTTCCAGCTGTGAAACCCTAAGTTTCAGAATCACTCATATCATGTATTCAATACTTTTATGGAGTGCATGTTTCAACAAATCACAGTTTCATAATACGATTAACAATGGGAGATTAATTCCCATCCATCACCTTCCATTTTGAATGAAATCAACAGAGAGAGAACTCAACACCAATTTAGGGATCAAGACTTGGGCAGTGGTGTGCCGGCCAAGAATGATTTGAAGAGCTGGAAAGCTCGCCGGGGTTGAAGAAGAGGCACCTCGTGCCCTGCTCCTCGCACTGAGGCAAACGTCATCCCTTCGTACACCTCCGTCCACCCTCCGACCTACGCGCAGTTCGTAATCTCGATCAGCCGTTCGTTCCAATTGCATCATGCACAGAAGAAATTAAAATGCATGCAAGTTACCTGTCTGCCGGAGTACCAGGGATACCAGGGAATCTTGGTCTTCATCCCCAGGTGGCTGATGGCGAATCTTGTCGCCGTAACGGGAACTACCGAATCCGTGTCGCCACTGTCACGTATCCATAAATCATGTTATAGAAACGTTATGTACTTATATACCGGCCGATATAAGTGATTTAATTACCTGAACATCCAAATCCTCAGGCCGGCTTTGATCAACTCCTTGTAGGTCGGAAGCATTGAAATCTCAGTATCCCTCCATGTCTTGATCAGCACATCACTGGATGAAATCATTGCAAATTCTAGCGACTAAATTGATGAAAAAGAGAGTAGAAATTCATAGGTCTAATTAAAATTAACCCTAATAAGTATAAATAACCTGCATGCAGTCCAGCGGTAGGGAATGGCGGTGGTGTTGGCGTGCATGGCCTCCTGAACATCCGGGCGGTTGTAGTACTTCTCGGCGTAGTTCTCGGTGCAGGGGTCGTAGCCGAAGGAGCGGCAGCGGATGAGCGTGTTCTTGAACCGTATCTTCTTCTTCTTCTTCTTCCTCGACGCCGTCGTCGTCGACGCGGTTGAGTTTTCGGAGGCGACGGCGGAGGTGCAGGAAGGGGTGTAGATGCTGTACTGGTCGATGTCGCCGAACTCGTGGTTCATGGCGTAGCTGACGATGCGGTCGCACTCGTGCGACGTCTTGGCCGAGCTGAAGTTGCAGGCCGACAGTATCGACCGGTAGGTCGTGTCGGAGACCATGGCGTGCGTCCACCAGTAGGACACCGTGCCGATGCTGTCGTAGTAGTTGTCTGTCACTGCGTTGCCTACCTGCTCATTAATCTAAGCTTCATCATCAAAGTTCATTTAGATTATTTGGTTGCATACTAAATAATCTAACAAACTCACAAGAATTCCCTTGAGATTGACGAAAGGCTTGGAAGAAGCTTTGTTGTAATCTACAATCTTCTTTGCCAGCTGAGGCACGTAATGCCCTAAAACAAAAGAGATGAAGATTGATTAGTTGAACTGTAATCATAATTAATTAGTTCTTTTGAGGTTTATTGATTATAATTGTTACCAGCATAACTCTCTCCTGAAATATAAAATTCTCGATGCTTGTACTGCGGGAATCTGGACATCCAACGGATTAAAAACACCAAGGCATCTTGAGCTGAAAAAAGGAAGAGATCACGGGATCAGGATACCTGATGGAAGAAAAGGGATCGATGAAAGCTACTAGTTATGGTAGATTATTTGGAGTGTAGCATAAAGATCTCTTGTCGCATTACCTGTGCGCTTGTCTCCAGAGTTCTTGAGGTCAGAGCTGGTGTTTGTGTAGGAGAAACCTACTCCGGCCGGCGATTCCAGGAATAATATATTTGCTTCTGCATGCTCAATTTACACATCAGCAAAACCAATAATTAATTAATTATATATTACGTTAAAGAGACTTCAAATTTGAACATGTGTGAAGTTATTAAACAGTGGCAACCTCTGTTCCATGAGAGTTCATTGAGATAGAGAGATGAACCGGTTCGATTGATCCGGAACGGTCCGATCTCTTCGGAAGCGCCGTAAGCCACCGAGGAACATCCCGGCCCTGGTTCAATTATTTACAGCATTGAATTTAATATTCTACTTTGAAGTCTTTGACTGAGAAGTATTTATGGATCAAGAACGGGTGGCATATAATTCTAGAAGATGGTCAGTCGCAGTCACATCATACATAAAAAGTGATAAATTACCCCAACTTGACCAGAATAATTGGCCACAATCGATTAAAACGAGTCAAACAAGGATCAAATATGTATGATATTGTCTATCTCTCCACTTTAGAAATGGTGGATGGGGACAAGAACCCAACTCATCCTCCCTGCACTGCACGCATGCCTCAAAAGCGCAATAGCCTTGCTTCAAGTCAAACCCTGAGAAATAAAGGTTACCTGGAAGATCAAGGCCGGTATAATATCAAGACAGGCAAGGGAAGGGAAAGGGAATTAGGGAAGAGGAGGGGACACTGCACAACCTTCAATATTCCTTTCTCCCACCCTTGTCTCAGACTAAAAGCCAAAACTGGGCAGGGAAAGCTGCAAGAGCAAAGTCAGAAAAGGCATTGTATTCATACGCTTGGTTTTTTCCCACTGTGATGATGACAAATGGAAGAAACAAAGAGAATTTTGCAGAAAAAAAGGCAAACAAATTTGCAGCTTTGGATCTTTTGCTCAGCAAAAGCATTGAACTGAAGTCACATGAATCTTGGCTTTGATAGACTAGTTAGAGAAATATTACATCTTAATTAATTAACTCCATTTGAAATCTCATTAAATATATCACTCCTGTTATAGCTGAGATACAACTACACCATTTAACGTTTTTAATTATTTAGACAGGAAACATATATCAAACCTTGATGTAAGTCATCTTCCACATCTATTTACTGTGTAAAAGTTTAGGCCTTGATGTTAGTGCACAAAAGATGGCATTTTGTTGGCCGTCCTTCTCATGCACCACTATATATATATTATGCATGTCAGTCACAGGCATCATTAATGGAATTCTTACACCTTTCCTGCACATCATTTTTATCATCAGATCCAATCTGTGCAGCTAAGAATTACCATCAAGCTCAACAATTCCACCAATCTTACAGTAGATTCTTAATTATATATTAATCTCTTAATTAGGAAGCTAACCCAACACTAGAGATATGTTAAATATAGCTTAGAAATTAATCAGAATAATTAAGACCAGCTGACAGAAGCAGTGGAAGGAATAATAGACGACCGAGCTAGGTTTGTATATCCTCTTGTCTGGAGAATAATGATCGCTGCTCACATGGACATGCTAACAAGCAAACAGTTGAGAAATATCGATACTGCTGTGATGTAATCATATTCCCACTGCTTAGCAGAAGCTCAGTACTTAATTATATATATGCATACGCTTTGTTAAGCATGCATGCATGTTATCTTCATGGGGGTTTATATCTTGTTGGATTTGGTGGAATCCATTTTGTCGGATTCTGCAGGCCGCGATCTCATGCCGCATCAGCAGGCGCTTATATATATATATATAAATATAATATGATAATTAATGAAGTGTGTTGGGCTGTCCATTTATTGAGTGCATTTATTGTGAACCAACAAAAGCCTCCTCATCATTATGGAATCAATGCCATTTCCCAAGTGACATGATAAACCAGACAATACGAACATAAACAAAAGGGAAATAAGAGTTTGGGCAAACACTTAAAGCAGAAAACTGATTTCTAAAAGAAAGTAACAGCTATATATGTGTCTTATAATTTCATCAAATCCAAAATAAGAGGGAAAAATATGCAAAGCTGATTAATATTAAGAGAGAGAGAGAGAGAGAGAGAGAGAGAGAGGACGGACCTCCATTGAGCCAAAGAACAAGGGGTTTCTTGGCGGCATCAGTGACGGCCTCGATGAGCCAGTAGAAGAGAGCCCTTCCACAAGCTTTGTTCACCGTCACGTACCCGGAAAACTGCTCGAACCCGACCGGCGGTTGCCCAGGAAGCGACGAGATCCGATCGAGAGCTTGTTTGTCGTCGTCACTAGTGGCCTTGACTGGAGCATTGATGAACAAGAAAGGGAGAAGGAAGATGATGAATGGGAAAGATAAGGAGGAGCATCTCCTCCTTTTGGAAGGAATAAGCTGCTCTATCATATCCTACTACAGTGTGTTGGTAATATTGCGTTTCTTTGGAGCAGGAAGGTATCTATATTTGGTTCATATAACAGTGGTTTGGGGATTGAGTGTATGTATATATAGAAGGGCTAGTGAGGACTGCGTGGATGAGAAATAATTTTACAGGGACTTGAATGCTTAAATTAAACAAGCATGTCACATGTATGCAGGAGAGAGGTAGCAACTGAAGTATGCAGTGCCATTAGTATTTACTGCAGAGCTGGGGTTGGAGCCCAAACAACACGACCATAAATGCAATCTATTGTTCATCTCTCTCTCTCTCTCTCTCTCTCTCTCTCTCTCTCTCTCTCTCTCTCTCTCTCCGTTCATAATTTGTATTGAGCACTGGAGTGGTCCTCAAAATCGTCGAGGGCATTAAGTGAGAGCTACAGTTTAATGTACGTATTTGAGTTTTCTTTATAATTATAAACACAAATTAATTCAATGATAATCTTTTAAAATTCAGGTGGAGCTTTTAAACTGATTTACAGGTTCTCCGTTCAATTTATCTGTAAGCCATGATGACATGAATCATCATAACTTTCATAATAGTTATTTTTTGAAAAGTAAAAAAAAAATATTAAAAGATGAGATTTTTATTTAAAAGAGAGTACTGACTTTATTTATTTAAAATTTTATGGTACTTTTGAGTACAAAAATTTAAGAAATTTACTAAGGGAGAACGTGCATGAGTACGGAATAGACCTGAAATTAATTGTAACATACCAAATTGGATAGGTTTTGGATAGCCCAAATTAAATTCGGGTAGGGTACGGAACAAAAATTAAAGAATCGATTAAAATTAATTTCGGTTCCAGGTTCAACACATCGGGTACTCGAAATCGAAATCGATATCGAAATCGGCACCGTTACCCTGGAACCTATTCATTATAGGTTTCAGGGTATAAGTTCCAACAAGATCGATATCCAAAATTTATATACTGGAACTTGTAAATGAACAAATTCCAATAAGGTACTGATCGAAATCGAAATCTATGGTTTCGGATAGGATCCGATTTTAGATTCCAACAGGGTACATAGGGTTCGATTCCAAAACTTATAAATCGATCATATACAGGATAAGATCTGAATATCATAAAAAATATAGGATATCCGACCGGCTCACCCCTAAAATTTTCTATATTGGCTCTCTTTATAAATAACAAAGAAAAAACAAATTGAACTTATTATTAGTGGAATTTAATTAGTTATTGAGTCATTTCTAAGGATTGTGAGATTATATAATTTGGTACTATTTTTTGAATTGCTGATGACATAAATGATGTGACCCTCATGCCTTAACTTGACAACCCTTGTTTATGAGGGGTTTGACCACTTGACCTCCCTAAAATAAATACCTGATCACTTTCTTGCTTGATCAACAATTTCTCCCCCTTTTGTCCACTAGCCTGAATCAGATAAGTATGGGCAAGATGTTTCCAAAAATAGCTTCTTTTAGCTGATTCTTTTAAAGCCATGCCCGTCATAGTTAATTCATATATATATTTATATAGCTGGACTTTACATGCATTCATTACGACTCATCCAAAACATCACCCTCAACACACTCAATACACACCACTGCTTTTAAGATATGATCATTATTTTAGGATGGTCAAATGTTGTTGTGATCTTGATCCAATCTTTCCTTTTTCAATGAGCAATACTTTAAGTTCTGTCTTGTAGTTTAGTCACAGCAATGAGCAAAGTCCACACTGCAAGTCTCTTTCTACAGTTAAGCAGTCCAGGTTTTCTGGGTGAGTTTGTTCGTATTAGATTGGTCATCCTCCTCCTGCTTTGATTTATTCTGTGGACGAGATCAGGTTGATCCGAGTCGACTGAATTGGTCGAGCTTGTTGAGCTGAGGACTGATGGTTGAATGAGTTCAAAACTGAGCAGGTTTGGGAACATTGATTTGAGCTAGCTGGGCATTGATGAGGTGAGATTGAGCAGGGAGGATGAAGAGACGAAGTCCCACCTACTTGCAGTAGAAACCTTTTGCGGAGAATAATTTTGGTTCATCGATCGAGGGTTTGAATTGGGTGCGAAGTTGCAGGCCCTCACCACTGTTGTGAAATAAATGAGCATGTTTTGGGATGATGATGGAGTAAAAAGAAGTTGAGGTGCAAAAAGGTCAAGGCACTGTAATGAGTGCATTTGTGCCAAGAGAGAATAAAACCAGTTGTCTACTATGTTCTTTAATTAAGACTAGGTCCAATTCGTCGTAAGTTACAGAGTTTATTTAGTTTTCATTGATTTTAATTAGTTCTTGATCAAACCAAATCGCTTTTTTATTTATCACTTGGTTCAAATATATGATGTTGGTTTGATCAGGACCAACGCGTGTTATTTTGTCCCTACAATAAATTTTAGCTCAAAAATAATCTAAATGTTTTAGAAAAAGTATTAAAATGTTCTTACCGTCAATATACACTTAATGACGCTTATGTGACACATGAATGAGCACTAAGGTGTCGTGCATGTGTGAAAAGTTTTTGCCATATTAAAACCACGTCACTTGAGACCCACCATTCACTATATGTGAAAGAGAGAGTTAGTGGATAGTGGGTCTCGACTAATGTGGCATATGAAAACTAACGCGGTTGGAGCTTATGTGGCACATGAGTGAGCACTTATGTGTCGTCCATGTAGAGAACCTTTTGTCATGTCAAAATCATGTCAGTTGGGACCCATCATCCACTATGTGGAAGAGGGAGTTAGTAGATGAGTAGATCTTAGTTGACGTGTGGCATATGAAATTTGACGTGGCTGAAGCTTTTTTGCATAGATGATACTTAAGCGCTCACTCATGTGTCACATAAGCGTTGTCAAGTGTATATCGATAGTAATGACATTTTAGTACCTTTTTGGAACTTTATGGGTATTTTTCAGTTAAAATTTATTATAGTAATAAAATAACATCCAGTGACAAAGGAGCATTTTAGTATTTTTCTTTTGTTTTTTATTTAAGAAAATCCTCATGTATATCTGATGCATGCAACATCATGAATAATTCTTGTGCATGCAAATCTAGGTAATTTTTTGTGCCTCCATTCACACCTTAGGTCATTCCATCTTATTCTGCCAGAATGACATGAAAGATTGAAAGACACTTCTAGTACCACAATTAGTTAGCAAAAAGATAAAAATAACTGATTTTTCAGTAAAAAAATTATTCATTTCAACATGGAAAATTAGGGGCAGATGGAGTATTAATTGGAGCTGACTGGCTGAAGTGTTAGACAAATTACCTACTCATAAGCTGAGCATTCCCAAAAGCTTCCATTAACTTGTTAGGCCTGGGACTGCTAAAATCTTCAAGGGCAAGCCAGCTTTGATCTAGCTAGAGATAAGATGAGGGGTGATTTAAAGCCCCTTTAATTTCCCAGGCTTTGACTCAGCTACAAAATCCATGGTGGCAGTCTCACTCTCAACAATTTTATTTACATGAAATGAGTTGTGTTAGTGATTATTAGGGAATGACAGATTGTCTTCCAAAAGATAATCAGAATGCTGCACAGAGTAAAGAAGAATTAACATTCCTGTTGTGTTTCAATATTGATTACCTGCATCAAAGAAGAACTAAATAGCATGTTTTGTCATTTAATCCTGCAAAGCTGTCAATTCAGAGTAGAGAATACTCTCCATGTTTGTTTCATTCTTCTTAATATCATTCTTGATGTCAATTTTGACTACATCAACAAGTGATTGAAGACATGTAAGCTAGATAAACAAATCATTTTAATCAAAGTCTTGATCAACCCTTTAATCAACAGGGTACAATCTATATTCACTGGAAATGTTTTCCAGGAAACTTACATTGATAACAAGCAGAGAGAAAATGTTTTGATGATATTTTCTTTTCATTATTGCAAAATTGCTAGTTTTGCATGGAGAAAATTGAATCAACATACAGGTCAAATTGTTGACTGAGAGAACCAGTGTGCTAAGATTCTAAACATCTTCATCTGCTGATAGGTTTGAGCTTCACTGAACAATTCATGGCCATCTAAAACTTAAATAGCTGCTAATGTCGAACAAATGCTGAAATCTATCCCACACTGCTTCAGTCAGCTCGGGAAACAACCACCGGCATCCATGAAGACAAAAAGAATCCTTTTTTATCATCCTCTCTTCATTATCTGTAGTACAATGGAAGAATTCATGTTCGGAAGAACCAAATTTGATGCCACAATTCAAGTGTTTGAGCAGAATCACTCATGGGGCTGGCAAAGCCAATGAAGGCCCTCCAACAAATTCGAGTACATTTTCCGACTCATGGCGCCGTTCCTCCGGCCGAGCTCCTCCAGCAGCTCGAACGCGGCCTCTGTCCGCCCCTCCCTGCACATCTCCTCCAACACGGTCCGGTAGGTGAGTAGGTCCGGTGCCTTCCCATTCTCTAGCATGTCGAACACCACCTCTATCGCCTCGTCGAGGCGCCGGTCCAGCGCCAGGCTGCACACCACCGCCATGTACACGCTCGCTGTGGGCACCAGCCCCCTTGATCTCATCTCCTTTAAGTAGTCCATCCCCTTCCCCAACCATCCCTTCTGGCACAAGCCCTGCACAAGGTAGCCGTAGGAGAACTCGTTGGGCTCGCAGCCGTAGAGCCCCATCTCCTTGAACACCCGGAGGGCCTCGTCCATTTCCAAGCACTTGGAGTAAGCCTTGATGATGAGGTTGAGCGCGAAGGTGTCTGGGATCACGCCCGAGGCCTTCATCTGCCGCGCGAGCATCCGGATGGTCTGGAGGTATACGTAGCAGACGGGGGGCTTGCCGAAGCGGCGGAGCACGGCAGCGAGGAGCATCGAGTAGGTCTCAACGGACGGTCGGCACAGCGCACGGTTGCTGCTGTCGCGCTGCTGCATCTTCTTGAAGAGGTCGAAGGCGCGGGAGAAGAGGTGGCGACGGGCGCAGCAGAAGCGGATGGCGGCGTTGAAGAGAGGAAGGTCGGGGGAGCAGGCACCGGCGAGGACTTCGTCGACGAGGACCTCAGCCTGCGCGTAGCGGCGCCCAGAGACGGCGACCTGGAGCATGGAGAGGTAGGACGATGCGTCGTGGCGGTAGCCGGGGCGGAGGGCGGTCCAGCGGAAGAGGTCGAGGGCGAGATCAGGGTCGTCCTGGGCACGGATGGCGGCGGCAACGTCGTCAGCGGTGAATCCCGGGCGGAGGCGGTCGATCCACGTGTCGAACTGCCTCTCGAGAGGAGTGCGGGAACGAGCATCGAAGCTAGGGTTTGGGTTACCGTCAAGCGAGGAGGAATCGCAGAAATGGCGAGAGGGAAGGAATGGGTGAACGTCAATGGAATTCGAGTTGTGAAACGAGAGAAAGAGGAGAACATGCTGTTTGGATCTCGAGAGGAGGCGATTGGAGCGGAGGAGGACCGCCATCGACGACGGAAGCAGCAATCGGAAGGCGGCGGAGGTTCAACGGAAGAAGAAAAGGAAGCATGCATATCAATTGGCCTATTTAGCCCATTAAACAGCCCACTAATCGACCATTTTGGCCCATGAACGTTCGTTCAATTAATACTCCATGTGATTCATTCTAACAATTACCTCAAAAACCCTATTAGTCTCCCCCTTGCGCAATTTTTCGTGCTTTGTCCGAACGCGAGAGCGAGACCGCAGCAAGATCGAAGGAAAAGGTTCGTCTTCTGATCAAATCCGAGCTTCTTCAAGCTCTCTTTATCGACTCGATTATTTCTCGTTCTTATTTTTCGTCGTGTTCATTCCGGGTAAGGGTGGCCCGAGAAAGGGATCGGAGTTGATGAAAAGACACCGTTCAACTGTTCCGTTCCCTTCGATTCATTTCTTAGGCTCCAATTTGTGATCTAATAGAGGATCATTATGGAATGCCATTATGAACCCTCGTTTCTTTCATCTTGCTTTGTTTTGGGACACAATGGTGTCTCCTTTCGGGTGTTCTTCGTATCCCTTCCGAGCTTTTAGCTCGAATAGCTCCCAATACCTTTTCTCGATCTGAGGCTTGCTTGGTTTTGTGGTTGCAGGACAAGGAGCAGCAAAAGAGGGGTATTGGCTCTCATCACATCAATGTTGGGCATCTGGTGGCCGCTGTTGGGGGTGGCGATCCCTACTGTTGTAGCAGGGATTAGAGCATCGAGAAAACACAACGAGGAGCAACGGCTCAACAAAGCCCGAGAGCAGGCGAAGAGCTCGGGCAAACTATTTGGCTGCGAGAGTGTCTGCACTTCGAAGAGAATGCTGAAGAAGATTGGTGCATTGTCGGAGAATCCACCTCTGGATACATGCATCACTGTTTGTGGTGTTTCGGAGCTCGATGCTTGCGCCGACGCTTGTGTGCGGACTGTCTGCTCCAACCAACACCAGGTGCCAAATTGGAACGACGTTTGCCTGAAAAGGTGCCAAAGTGAGTGCCTTAAGCTCTCTTCAATTCCAAAGTACTGATCGAAAGTTCTTTTTTTACTGATCGAAACACCAAAAACTTATTTTCTCAAGAATGTTGTGTGCCATCTAATCTTCAGTGGTAATGAAGCATAGTTTTGGTTGCTTTAGAAATGTTCTCTTGTTGATATTAGTTGGCATCCCTCATTCTACTGCTAAATGTAGGGCAAGCCTTGCACCATCTTTAGATCAGTTCATTTGGTCCTTTGTGGTTGGGTAATGAGGATTTGGATTATGAAAACTAACCTTAACTTGTAGGGTGAGGCTGGATCTACTGGCTTCCAGGTTGTCTCGGTAAGTTTTGAGCATCTATTGACTATGTGTTAGCTGGGAAATTGCACTTCAAATGGCATAGCTTGATAGAACTGAATTCACGTAATAGTTTTTCTTTTTGGCAAAAATGACTGAAGTCGGCAGTATCACTTCAAAAGATTTGAAAGATTATAAGGGGAGGAGTCATGTACCACCAATAAACCCTCAACCATATCCATTACATCATAGAACAAAGGCAAGAGCAGAATCCACTACAGAGCTCACAGCTAAAGGTGGCAATGGTCCAGGTCCACCCATGGGCGGCACGGATCCGGCCTGAAAAAAAAATGCAACAATTTCTTTCTTGCCAAATGTACCATGTCCAGCTTTACATAATATGCATCTAAATAACAAGTAAATCGACATTAATGCAATAAATAAACTATTAATATGCACTATCACTACAACTATAAGGTGAATTCAGGATCTAATAGTTAGGTTGTTTGCTCTGAAGTGACATCAGGTTGTCATATATGAAATTTTCTGGAATGTCACTCTTGTGCTTCTCCTAGTAATCTCTCTTTTTGAATCATAAGAAACCTCTTACACTGCAACCATGTTTAGATACTGCAACCATGTCTATAAGGAAAAAGAAACAAGGCCATGTCTCTACGGATAAAGAAACTTATTGAGTTTGTTTATTTCACATGAGGAGATAGGATAAGAGATGAATTTGTGTTCATTGTTTGTTTATTGTTTGTTTAGTGCATGGATTTAAAAAAAATAGAAGAATATAAAATTTAATATTATATTCAATATATATTGAATTTTTTCTTTAAAAAAAATTATCCAATACACAATTTTATCCTATTATTATATCCTATCTACTAAAGCAAATATATGAATATAGGTTAAAAAGATCACCCCATGTACACAGCACTCACAATGCACATCCATGGACTTTAGTTACAATTTGTAATATTCATTAATTTGTTTGGTGCCCATTGGTCACATGCAGCCCACTCACTAACTCACGGCTAGGATAGACTTGGTCCCAAGCAAAACTTTCAAACACCCAAGTATGTGTGGGATTAATGAGAAATTCCTACGATGATCCAAACCCAAATGCAACGAGAAAACAAAACAAGAAAAGTTAATCCTACGAAAAATAACACAATAATTTAACGTGGTTCGGAAACAACAATACCTTGTCTATACATCCACAAGGAGAGTAGAATAGATTCCACTAGTATCAAAAGAGAAGCTTACAGGATTTGGGAAGGTTCCAACAGATTAATGATAACACTTTGAACTATCATTAAACGATTAACAAAATTGCTTCAGTCGATTAATTCACCGAACCGATCAATGCTCACCCTTGCGCTGGCAAGAGTACACAAGAGACTCCCTTTTATAGCCAAGAACGTACATCAAGCATGGACGGTAGTGCGGGAAAATTTTGGGGCTGTATCGATGAAGATGGAGCCGCAACAAGGAATCTCGGAATGAAAATTATTTCAATTTGTGCACCAATTAAACTTCAAGTTATCATATTTTTAGTTGGAAATTGATAAGTGTTCATTAAATTTGATTGATTACGAAATGATTGTGTGGTATAAAAAACTTTGAAGGTGCGACTTTCCTTCTTTATTGCAGTTTTCCTTCTCAAGTCACTCCTTCGAAGGCTGGGGGCCCCTCTCTTAAGGCTCCAATGAGTTAATAAGTTTACATGTACAATCTTTCCTTTGAACAAATTGTTCAAATATATTCAAGACAAAGAAGATAAAAAAGGTTAGGAGGAAGTACTAGAGATTTGGTAGTAAGATTCTCACCAACTGGGGAATAAAACAAAGGATTAAAAGATCCTACTCACAAGAGAAGAAGATGACGAAGCTCTTGTGACTTATCCAATTAACTCATTCACTATGCATGCATTTGCATGTCTATTAAATTGGAAATCATTAGCAGAGAATGAATATAACTTATACAACATGACAATTAACAGGATTCGTTGGCTTGGCTTTGGGTTCGACCTCTTCGTTCTTAAGTTTTTCGATGTAGAGTCTTTGTATATTGTTCTATTGATAATTGATTATACTATACCATACGTCCAATCCGAACATCCGATAAGTACATTTGCATTTCTAAGTATATCTAACTATATAAAGAGTAGTGAATATATCTTATTACAAAGTGAATACATTTGATCACATACCTAGCCATATACTTAGCCATATAGTGTTTGATCACATAGTGAGTAAAAAAATATGATATGGTAACCGACCACAGTGAAAATATTTTATTACATAATGAGTATATCTAGCAATATAGTGAATATATGTTGCCACAAAGAGATTTATCTGATCATATAGTTAGTAAAAACTATGATGCATAGAGAATATACGTGACTATTTAGTGAATCATGATCCATTTAATGATCTAATAGGTAAATTTGGTCACATAATAAGTATATATACTTGGCCACTTAATGAGTATCTTTATCTTAGATCACATAACAAGTCAACTAGGTCATAAAGTGAGTATACCTAACCACATAAACAGTATATGTCCATACATAGTGAGTACACCTAGCTACATAGTATGATTGAACTTGTTCATTTCATGAATAAACGTAACATTTTCAAATTCATTATTTGATTTAGTTATTTTTCATGTTGTCTGCATGATGTATTTGGTATAAGAATTCTCAATAAATAGAACACAAAATTTGAATAATATCTCATTTTGAAGATGAGGCCTAT
This sequence comes from Canna indica, assembly GCA_034359265.1. Lineage (NCBI taxonomy): Eukaryota > Viridiplantae > Streptophyta > Magnoliopsida > Zingiberales > Cannaceae > Canna > Canna indica. Next base: position 55,132,217 of record CP136896.1, read on the forward strand.
GAGTTTTACAATTCGTATGCCAGAGGAGTTGGGTTTAAGCATTTGTAAATCCCATATTCAACGTAGAAAAGATGATAGTTTGATGACTCCAATATTTATTTGCAATAATGAAGGTATAAGGAATGTCAATTCTCCATGCATCACAAAAATCTCTAAGCTCATTCAAACTAATTGCAAAGTTCAAATTAAATTTAACATTAACAACAACGATATTTGGACATATTATTGAAGGTTGAATTGAATCATCGCAAGTTCGTATAAGGCTCAAACGATTCGATCACGTTAGAAATTTTTATAATTTTTTGTCATTCTAAAAGACATTAATTAATCAAATAGGTACCGTTGGAATTAAACCTTGTTGGATTTACAATTCTTTTCAAACTACAATCAACAAACCCAAACTTATTGGATTTATATGAAAATATAACAACAATTATATTAGTAGATAAAGAAAAAATCGATTGAAAGTTAATAATATACAAACTCTATTATTTGAACCACAAGCAAGTAGAGGATCATTTCTTCTATTAATGTCACACAACTTCATGAAACTACTAAAGGAGCCTATTTCTTTTGGGTCGATACATGCGCAATTGTAGATTATATTTATTTTGATGATACTATCTATATTTATATTAATTTTCAACTAATTAATACGATTTTTTTTGCTCCACTGCTTACAAGTAATTGTTATATTCGTGAATTGTTATCATTTGATCAAACAATTAATTTCTTTTGTTGTTATTCACAACATTTATGATTGTTGTATTAGAAAAGCAGCAATAAATAATTTTCACCCACCATTGTGCCCTCTCAACAACTTGCGCTATAAGTGCACCCTCATCACTCAATGATGGTTGGTATAAGTGATTCCACACTTGTTCCCCTTAAGCAATGTCTCAAGTTCGAAAGTCTTGCGAATGAAAAAAAAAATCGTTGGGAGAACTTTATCCCCTTAGTGGGCCGACTAAAAAATATATCATGTTGTAGTGTTTTATGCATTTTTCCACATCTTTGTATGTTTTATAAAATGTGTCTTGTGTATATAATTTTCACGTCTTTGTATGTCTTGTAATGACTATGTGATAAAGCTTGTGTAAACTTTAAACAAAAAAAAAATGCCCTTATCACATCAAGCAATGTCCTTGTTATCTTGGACCTACATTACAACACCACCATTGTGCTAATCTCCTACATCAAGCATCTGCCCTAAAACCCTCACCTCAACATCTTCAGTGTATCGATAATATCGACGGCATCTGTGCATTCTTCCCTATATGTTCACGTTTTTCATTTCATTTTTTGTTTAATTTGGACGAAAAAAAAATCAATTGAAAGGAAAATAAAATCTCCCAAATCTCTCTTCCTAAGAAAATTAATGAAATAAGAAAATTATATATATATATTATTACCCTTATATTTACACCATCTCATTTTGTAGCTAAACCTATTTTTTGTGTTATGCAAAAATTATATAAAATGAATGCCCTTGTCATAATTACACAAATCTGCAGTATCAATAATTGTTGCTAATTCTTTTAATAGATTTTTAAAAAAAGTATAGATACAAAATTAAACTTAATTAAAATAATGGCACAAAAATACACACCTGTATAAGCACTAAACAGATACATACTCCATATATAAGCCACCACCATCCAAGCACATTTCATAATAGAAAGCAAATTTGACATAAAACTTTTGCAAGACTAACTAGCACATAATGCATAACAGAAGTATGCTTTATACTTAACAACAAATACACATCAGTGAGGTGATCTTCATCTCCAACCCTCTCTAATTATACATTTTTTTTTTCTTATTTCTATTTTTTCATGGCATTGCGGACATCAATTCCATAAATTTTTCAGTAATAACATTTGATTCGAAGCAGCAGGCTAGCAGCTAACTCATTAGTTAGCATGATCTTGTTTGGTTGACATGAAAACTAACTTTCTACATAAAATTATATTTTTCATGAATTTATTTCCTACGTGCATTATTTTTTAAAAAGTACTAAAAAAAATATTTAGTTGACAAGAAGTCAACTCATAAGAAGTTCCCACAACATGCTTGATTGACATGAATATTTTCTCGGAAGTACACATTAAATGACCAATATGCCCTATTTGTAAATTGATATTATATATATATATATACTAATACATGCAGGTAAAAAGATAATATAATTTGTCATATATAACTAATAAAATATATAGTTTAGTATACATGAAAAATTAATTTTTATTTGTAATTAATATAAAAAATTACAAATATTGTCCCAAAAATAAATTGAAATAAAATAAATAGATTAAAAACTCATGTATTATTTAATTTCATAATATTGACAACATAAAGTATATATTCAACATTAAATATACATAGGAGGATAAAATTATTTTTTTAAATCAGATACAATACAAAAAGTGTAACTTACCTAGATGTCTCTAGGTAAGCAACTTTCTGCGTTTTGCAGGAAGTTGTAACTTATACTTCCTGCAAAAGGTGGAAAGTATGACAACCAAATAAAATTTATTTTATCTAATTGTGTCAATCAAACAAGACCTAAGTATGCCAACCAAATGAGGCCTAAGTGTGTAATTGTGTCAAACAATGGAGGTGCGTGTGAGGACTTAAGCATCATATTGGAGATACCTGAGAATGATATCTAGATGAGTCTTACAATAATCAATAATACTCCAACATCATAGCATGATTATGGGAAGAAAGTTTTTTAAAAAACTCATGAATTTTAGTATGTTCTCCGAACAGATCAGTTGCAGCTATTTCTCAAAAAAAAATCAAAAACTTACCGTCGAATCACAACAATAAACCTTGTTTTGTTGAGGAAAATAACTAACCTTGGAAGGATGAGAAGTGAGCGGAGATCATCTAAGAAGCAGCACAATGATGGTTTGGCAAACGTTCCTGGACTGGATATCATGATGCAAGTGTCTCTGCTTTCTAGGTTTTTCTGTTATATTACTGAGGGTAATTTCAGAATAAAAATTGGCTAATAAGTGGGTGTTTTTGTTTGCATCTATCTTTCTCCCTTCCAAGTAAATTAAGGAGACGTTTGATATAAGGCAATCCATCCAGATTACTGGCAATTTTGTATTTAAATTATCTGGATCCCACACATTACCTTGTTTGGTATCTTACTTGTGCATGTAATGTGGATTGCCTTGGTAATCTAGATTGTTATCAAAGTGGTAATCTAGATTGCTTAATGGATAGGTGTCTATGTGGATTGTCTTTGAAATGGTAATCTTGAATTAATTTTTAGGACAAAATTATCCTCCTTAAACTCTAATTTTTTTACAAGTTCTTTGCTCCTCCCATGACTTCTTCCATTACATAATATTATAATATAATATTACAATATTATATTATATTATATTATTTTAATATTATATAATATAATAATATAATAATATTATACTATAATATTATATTATATATTTTATTATGTTATATAATATAATATAATATATATATATATGTAATATAATATATATATATATAATATAATATATAATATAATATATATATATAATATTATATAATATGATTAATTATAATATTATAATATATTTATGAAAATGATATTTTCAAAAAATATATCTCATTACTTGATAATATATTTGTTATACCAAATATGTCTATGTGAATTTTAACAATCTTATCATAACATTATTTGTGCATACCAAATACTATATTTTAAATTACCGACAATCTTTTTAGTGATAATTTATTTAAAAGATAATTTAAATTATTTGATAATCTAAAAAATAATGCACGTCACCTAAGAAAATCTTATTTTAAGTTTCCTCTACCTTCACTTTATTCCACTCTAGTAAAGACACTCTTAAACTAGAGATGATAGGAGGACCGCACTGCCCTAAACGTGCTTACCTCACAAGCTATTGGTCTTGGCATTCAGATAAACTGTAAAATATTTTTGTAGGAGGTAAAAGAATCCCTAACTTTAGGTTTCATTAGGCATACAATTATACAAAAGACCAAGTTCAGTAACTCATAAGATGATTTAAATGTTGCTGTGTTTTCAAATGGATCAAATATAGCCATCCATTAAAGAAAAAATGAGTATAGGAGAAAGCATAAATATAAAATATGCAGCTCTGTGTTCTAAGAAATGTGAGGCAATTTTATCCATCCTGGTTTCACAAGTTCATTCACAAAGAAAATCGAAGAGTATTCAGTGGGTACTGTGATGTAAATTTTTATTGCCAAACTAATGCACCTTAGACTTAATCTCCTTCATGAAAGATTAAACGTTGAAACCTTCAGCACGAAGACATCGCAAATGTGCTTCGATCCATTTACCGCAGGCAGCCTCACCATGCTCAACAATGCATTCATCTCTCAGCCTCTTCGTGTCGGGGCAAGCACAGCAGATCTTCCTCTTGGGCTTCGAATTATCTTGTGACCCTGATGCAGTCAAACCTTGACTGCTTGCTGAAGCTTCTGGTAATGCTGATGCAGGCAAGGGGTTCCCAATCTCTTTGTTGCCCATTTAGGTAGGCGAACAGCACCTGCAAGTTCAACAAGAAAGGTGGCAGGTTGGAAGGTTATCACAATCTTTCTGTGCACTACAGTGTGAGGGTTTGATTCATTTTTAAACCCGACGTGAATTTAAAATGGACCAGCTGGATCAAAGAAAAAAAAAAAGAAAAAAAAAAGACAACATCTGTTCTGGCCTAGGCTGGGCCGGACAACTGGGCCGAGCCCAACCCTCGTGCCAGCAGCGAGCCCAGCGAAGCGCGCTCGTCTGCGCTCCACGCGGGCAAAACCTCAGCCCGCCGCCAATGTTGACCCGGTGCACATCTCAGATTAAATTGAAAGCTTCAATTCAATCAACCGAAATAATTGCTCATATCAAACATCTCGCCGTCGGATTAAATCATACAGCCCTGCAATTTTCTTGTCGAACGAGTAGGAATGAGTCGGCTCTCCTCTATTATAAATAAGGACCTAATATGCAGTTCTAAATCATCCCGAGATCCCAAATCATCTCATCTACTTCATTTCTTAAGCAATATTTCTTTTCCAACCGCGGCTCCCTTCCCCTTCACACCGTCTCAGGCAGATGTAAGAAGATCAAGGACGTCGCATCCACAGTTTTCAGACAGAAGCAGAAATCCAAATTTCGGATGCAGAAAAATATTCGAGTACAGACAATATTTTTCTTTTACAATTTAGTTATTAGTTGTATTCAGATTCTCTTGAATTGATCGTGTTTTCTCCTCATTCTAATAAAATCAAGTGCCTCTTCTCCCATGGAGTAGGTTCGGTACCCCGCTGGGCCGAACCACGTAAATTTACGTAAATTTTGATTCTTTGTGTTTTCTAAATTTATTCGTTTTGGTATTTCTTTCTTTTGACGTTTGGATTTTTGGATCCTTGCAGGAAGACCCAATTTCTTCCTAACATTTGTGGTATCAGAGCCAACTTTCCACAATGTCAGGGCCAAAATATGAAATTCAAAAATTGAACCACAATGTCAACTACTCATTATGAGTTTTGAAGATGAAAACAATATTGGTTAAAGAGAACCTACAAGATATTATTCGTGGGTGAGATGAGATGAAAGACACTGAAAAGGAAAATGACCAGGCCGATGAAAGTGCTAAAGTCACCTTGTACATAAGCGTTTGCGACGAGACACTACGAGAAATTGCACCAGAAAAGATCGCTGCAGATGTATGAAAAAAGCTTGCTACAATTTATCAAGATAAAACTCTTACAAGTAAGATAACACTTAGACAGAAATTATATTTTTTACGCATGACTGATGACACTTCTGTTAAAAATCATATTAGCACTTTGCGTTCTATTCTTGCTGATCTTGAGGATATGGGAATTACATTTGAGGAAGAAGATAAGACTTTTATGCTTCTAATTACTCTCACTGCTTCTTTTAAAAAAATTCGTCAAAGTTCATTGTATGACAAGAATACTATTACTCTAGATGAGGTGACAACAATGCTAGTATCTAAGGAGATTGTCGACTCTCAACTTATCACAGTATTCTCTAGACGTCGTGGAGAAGCCCTGAACACTAGAAGACGAAACAGGTCACGGGATAAAAGCCGAGGTAAGTTTAGATATAAATCCAGGTTAAAAAACGTACAATGTTATTATTGCAAAACGATGGGACACATCAAATCAGAATATCGTAAGCTAAAACGGAGACTGGATGAACAAAATCAGAATGAGAAAACATCTTATGCTGATGAGAATGAAAAAATTGAGGTACTTACTATTTCTGCTTGTTATGCTAAATCTCAAGATGAATGAATTTTAGATTCAGGTTGCTCCTTTCATATGACACCGCATCGAGATTGGTTTACCACATATAAACATTCTAATGGAAAGGAAATGTTAATGGGAAAAGACTCATCATGTCAAGTAACAGGTGTTGGCTCAGTAAAAATTAAAATGCACGATGGCATTACAAGGACTCTAACTCAGGTATGACACGTTTCAGGTCTTAAAAGAAATTTAATTTCTTTATCTTCTCTAAATGCACTTGGATACAAGTATTCAGGCCAATACGAAATTTTCAGAGTCACAAAGGGGTTCTTAACAGTAATAAAAGCACTAAAAATAAACTAACTCTACATCCTACAAGGCACAACGATAACAAGTGGTGCAGCTATGATAACCTTTGAACACTTTGATGATGATATTGTTAAATTATGACATATTAATGAAAGGAGCATGCTAATACTTGAACAAAAGGGACACCTTGAAAAACAAAAATTAGCTAAGCTAGATTTACGTGAACATTGCATCTACGGCAAATAAAAAAGAATCTCATTCTCCACAAGACAACACTATGCTAAAGAAAAATTAGATTACATCCACTGATGTGTGGGGGCCATCATCAGTTGAATCTCAATGAGGAGCTTGATACATGCTCACATTTATTGATGATTACTCCAGGAATGTATGAGCTTATTTTATTAAAAATAAATCTGATGTCTTCTCTAAATTTCAGTCTTGGAAGATAATGATCGAGAAGCAAACCAGTAGATATGTTCAGACTCTGCGAACCGATAATGACCTAGAATTTTACAATAGAAAATTTAAAGACTTTTGCTTCAAGGAATGAATCATAAGATATCACACAGTTCCCCACACACCTCAGGAAAATGGAGTAGCAGAAAGGATGAACCGCACCATCATAGAAAGGGTAAGAAGTATGCTTTCTAATGCTAACATTTCTAAAAGCTTTTGGGTAGAGGCTGCATCCACCGCTTGCTATCTGATAAATCGATCTCCTTCTTCATCAATGGAATTCAAGACGTCCGAGGAAAAATGGACCGGGTCGCCAGCTTCTTATGATCATTTTAAAATTTTTGGGAGCACTGTCTATATCAGGGTGAATGAAGAAAAATTAGAACCTAAATCAAAAAAAAATATTTTCTTAGGATATCCTAGCAGAGTAAAAGACTATAAAGTGAGGTGTCTAAATAATTGTAAAACAGAAATCCATAAAAATGTAATTTTTGATGAACAGGTACTCTTGAAAATTAAAAATGAGAACTAAGAAGATGACTCACAGGAACCTACAGTACAACCAGAAGAAACACCACCTCAATCGGCTACTCAAGAATTCTGGTTCCCTACACCTGCGCCTCGACCACCTTCCATAGAAGCTAATGACACTGCTTCATTAGAATAGACCACTGAAGAACATGTTCAGGTCCATGAGGAGCCTCACAGGGTCCACGATGAGCAATATGAAGTTAAGGAGGAGAATCTTTATTCCATCGCCCTCAACCGACCTAGGCGAGCACCACGTCCTAATCGTTAGGTATGCAAATATTGCTACATATGCTCTAGCAGTGGCTGAAGAAATTATATGCACTGAAGAATCAGCCTCCTATAAAGAAGCCCTAAATAGGACAGATTCAAGAAAGTGACATGAAACTATGGCAAAAAAATTCAAGTCCTTGCAGAAAAATAATACTTGGGAACTTGTGAAACCTCCACCACACAAGAAACTTGTTGGGTGCAAGTGGATCTACAAACTCAAAGAATGCGATACCTATAAAGCTCGACTTGTGGCAAATGGATACAATCAAAAGGAATGTATTGACTACATAGATATTTTTTCTCCTATGGTTAAGCATACCTCTATTCGTGTTCTTCTAGCATTAGTAGTCATGCAAAACTTGAAATTAGAACAACTTGACGTAAAAACAACTTTCCTACACGGTGACTTAAAAGAACAGATCTACATGACACAACCAGAAGATTTTGAAGAGAAAAATAAAATTGATCATGTCTGCCTCCTAAAAAAGTCACTTTATGGCCTCAAGCAATCTCCCAAACAATGGTATAAGAGATTTGATTAATTTATGTTTGGTATTGATTTCAGTAGATCATCTTTTAACGATTGTGTTTATTTAAAGAAATCAGCTAGTTCTATGATTTATCTGCTTCTTTATGTTGATGATATGCTTATTGCGGCAAAAGATATTATTGAAAAAGACAGACTTAAGAAATACCTTACAGGTGAATTTGACATGAAGGACTTTGGGACTGCAAGAAAAATCATTGGGATGAAGATAAAACAAAACCAAAAAACAAGAAAGATGTACCTAACACAGGAGAGTTATGTAAAGCAGGTGGTTGAGCGCTTTGGTATGCAAGAAGCAAAATCGATCAAGACACCTCTTGCCGCTCACTTCAAATTATTAGAATTACTATGCCCGAAAGATGAAAAAAGAAAGAATTGACATGTCACAGGTAGCCTATGCAAGCGCGGTTCGCAGTCTTATATACGCCATGATCTGTACCCGCCCAGACATAGCATATGCAGTCAGTGTTGTGAGCTGGTACATGGAAAATCCGGGAAAAGCACAATTGGAGGTAGTTAAATGGATCATGTGTTACTTACAAGGTACTTCTAAAGTCAATCTTGTTTTCGGTGGCACTAATGAATTATTTGCAGGATACTCACACTCGGATTATGCCGGTGACCTTGATAAGAGGAGATCGATTACCGCTTACATCTTCACTATAGGCGGAACTACAATAAGTTGGAAAGTCGGCCTACAACCCACTGTCGCCCTCTCCACCACTAAAGCGGAGTACATGGCTATTACAGAAGCGATTAAAGAAGCAATCTGACTTGGGAACCTAATAAAAGAACTAACTTCTCAAAATGAGGACCTAGTCGTGCCTAGTGACAATTAGAGTGCAATTCCATCTATCTAAAGATCAGATGTTCCATGAAAGGACGAAACACATCAACATCAGATTCCATTTCATTACGGATATTATTACAAAAGGAGAAATAAAACTTCAAAAAATTAACACGGCTCACAATCTGCTGACTAAGTGCTACCAACGGTCAAATTTAAACACTGCCTGAATTTGGTAAGATTGATTCAAGGTGCAGGTTAGCCCTACAAGGCTCTTGGGAGAAGAGGAGAAGACTACATCGGGCTTAAAATTCATCAAATGAGGAAATTGTGAAGGTTGAATCATTTTTAAACCCGACCCGAATTTGAAATGGGCCAAATAGATCAAAGAGAGAAAAAAAGGCTGCATCTGTTCTGGGCTCGGCTCGACCCGGCCCAGGCAGGTCGGACAACTGGGCCGAGCCCAACCCTCGCGCTAGGCGGGCGCGTGCTCTGCACGTGCCAGCAATAAGCCCAGCAGCAAGCGCGTTTCACGCGCTCGTCTGCGCTCCACGCGGGCAGAACCTCAGCCCGCCGCCAATGTTGACTCGGTGCACATCTCAGATTAAATTGAAAGCTTCAATTCAATCAGTCGAAATAATTGCTCAAATCAAACATCTCGTCGTCGGATTAAATCATACAGCCCTGCAATTTTCTTGCAGGGCGAGTAGGAATGAGTAGGAATGAGTCGGCTCCCCTCTATTATAAATAAGGGCCTAATATGCAGTTCCGAATCATCCCGAGATCCCAAATCATCCCATCTACTCCATTTCTCAAGCAAAAGTCCTTTTCCGGCGGCGGCTCTCTTCCCCTTCACACCGTCTCAGGCAAAAGCAAGAAGATCATGGACGCTGTATCCACAGTTTTCAGACAGAAGCAGGAATTCAAATTCCGGGGTGCAGAAAAATATCCGAGTATAGACAATATTTTTCTTTTACAATTTAGTTATTAGTTGTATTCAGATTCTCTTGAATTGACCGTGTTTTCTCCTCATTCTAATAAAATCAAGTGCCCTCTTCTCCCCGTGGAGTAGGCTTGGCACCCCACCGGGCCGAACCACGTAAATTTTGGTGTTCTTTGTGTTTTCTGAATTTATTCATTTTGGTATTTTTTTTCTTTTGACGTTTGAATTTTTGGATCTTTGTAGGAAGATCAATTTCTTTCTAACATACAGATAACAACTATGAAAACCAAGTCCTCTAAAAATTAAATATCAATCATCATAACTTAATTGATCAACCAAACAAACACTAGCGACTAGTTATTTCAAAATCATTTAAGGATTTCAAGTTAAAAGACCTTGCATTAACTCCAAAGATTCATCCGTTTTTAGTGGACCAAAACACACATAATTGGTTGTTGTGTCTTACAGGTTATTATGTGGTAGTACTTTCTGCAATCACAACGTTACTCCATCTGTGTGCTGTGGCAGTGCCATCTTTCTTAAACTGGTTTACTTTCGCCCATTACTTCGAGTAACTTGTATTTCGGTAGCCTTAGTCAATTGCGTTGATTTAATAGTAGCAACATTAAACGAGCTTAACATTGAACTAGGTTGCATTTATGTTCCCAAAGTAACCAATTTATAGATGATCAATGAACAATTCAAAGTTGGAAAATGAAGTCAAATAGTTTTGCAAAATTATTGAATGAGTGTAAAACAAGTGGATACCACCAAGAGTAGCATAATTCTATCCTCATATATAACCCTAAACTTAAAGGCCCTAATGGTTCCTCCACGCATGCTTCATGCTTAGAATGACAGCTAAATGAAGGCAAAAGATTAAGCAGAAAGGGAAGAAAACTCTGAAGCATTTTTTTGTAAGTAGACCTAAACGAGAAACCTCCACCATCAACAAAATGACGACCCATATTATTCCTCAAAATACTCTAATGAATTACATGTATTTGATCAGCATGACCATGTCAAAAACCTTCCTTTTCAGATCTCATGGATGCAAAGGTTCACTCAAAATGCAAAAACATGAACCCTAGCAACAAAAAACATCTCAGATTCGCGGTCAAAATACTTAGTCCTCTTCATATAAATTAGGAAAAATCAAAAGGCTGCAACAGTTAATTAGAAGTAGAAAACCTAAAACAGATGATAGAATCAAATATGGAAATTTGGAGTAGTAGGTAAAGAGATACAGAGAGAAAAATAAATACATACCTAGTGGAATCGTCTTCTCCTCACCCTCTCTCTCTCTTCGGAGACTTCCGCAGCAGCAAGCAGAAGTCTCGAGATTTAAGTAGGAATAGCCGAATAGGATATAAACCCTTGTCCGGTCGAATTGAACCGGCCGGTCCGACAGTGGATTATGTGAGCTACGGTTTGGACCGTCTTCGACCGCTCGGCTAGTCGGCTTCAGATCAATTGAGGAAAAGGTTTTCTGTTGGAGGTGGCGGAGAGAAAGGATGGGGGCAGCAGCGGCTGTGGCGGTGGGCATCGGGGTGGTGCTCCCGTTTCCCTTCTACTACGTCCTATGGAACTACCCGCAGGCGTGGATGGACCTGTGCGGGAAGGAGGTGGACGCCTCCCATCGAATGGCCCAAATCGCTCACGCCCTCAAGGCCATCCAATTCGTCTCCCTCCTATCCGTCGCCAGCCTCTCCTGGCCGCCGTGGTACTGCGTCCTCCTATTCGTACTTGGCCAGTTCCTCAACTTCAAGTGAGTCATTCTTCTTCTGCTACTACTACTACTTCTTCTTCTTATTAGCTCCTGTTGTTTTGAGTTTATTCATTACTGTTAATGCAATGTGTTTCTACTGTTGCTTGGCATGGTTGTATTTGAATATAAATTTGGATTCGTTTCAAGTTAGCTTAATTTGTACACTCTTCTATGTTTCATCTGCGAAGACAAGAATGGGTTAATTTGTCGGAAATAAAATATGTTTTCTTGGCAATTTACTGCAGGAACTTGTAATGCGTTTTACTCCATACTGATTTTCCAAATATGTTTGTTCTAATAATTTGAGTGTGCCAACCATAGTAGAATCTTCATTTTGAAAAGAAATAAAATTGTGATCTTTGAGCGCATTTCTCATTTCGATAAATTTGATGTGCTGATTGTCCATCTTTAATGAATAAATATTATCTTTTTTCTTAGACACAAATGGTTGAGGATTGTTACATAGCTTGTAGTTGCTAAGAGATGCCAATAATAGTATTTAGATTGATTTTATTAATGAGAATTGCCATGAGGATAATTGTAAGCTTGGGCCGACATCTCCTCACATGTCACATCTTATAAATGTGTCTTCTTTATTAAACTATCGCACAGTCACATCTTCTCATAGCTCAAATCTCTCTTGTAGTATACTACATAGCTTGTAGACTTGTAGTATACTGATCTAAATCTAATATTCAGAAAAATGGATGAGTCTAAGTGAGAAGAAGCCCAAAGGAAGATCAGGTGTGATGCCTGGACCATATTTCCATGACCAGCGGCATCATTCATTTATCCCAACATTCAAAAATGGCGACCAAACCGTTGGTACTTGAATGGTCAATACCCCAGTACTAGAGGTGGTGGTAAGTTTGAAAGGAGAAGCAGCTCAAATCATAGGAGGATTGAACTATAGCTTATGTCAGATTTTCTGCATATTGAATCACATGATAACATCAGTGAGCATGAAGATGATATTTCCAGTAATATAGAACATAGTAGGGAACATGGTCGAAGAAAAGTACTGCTAGAACAACGTCAAATCAAATTAGAGCATAGAGGAAGAAGTCCTGTTACTGGGTGCTTCATTGCCAGAAATCCCAATGTTTTTCTAGATGAGTTGCGACCCCCCTTGTATAACAGTCACTAAAGGGCCAGGTTGACTTCTTTGATGGTTAGCCAGGTAGATTGCCAGTTACTTTTTCCCTTGAGAAAGCTGAAGGTGCAGAGTCACCACAAGGGAAATTGCCAAGTTTTTAGCGATTGTTTTGGTTTTTTGTATATTCTGTACAATTACATTGATGGTCTTCTCTGATGATCAGCAGATTGCCAATGATGAGGGCTAAATTTGGCCCCATAAAAGTCCGATTAAAGGCCTAATAAAAGGACTCATTAAAACTCTTCTTTCTATAAAAGGACCCCTCTTACCCAGGTAAAGGGGATGGGTACATCGTCCCCTCCCATAAGATTGGTCTATTATCGTAGGGTAGGAATAATCATAGGGTGGTCTATTACAAAATTAGCATGCTTCCTACAACCCATAAGAGTAGGTCCTCTTTTCTTGGTTGGTCAATAAACTACCTCTTTATTTAATATAAGTTCATTAGCTATTGTGGCAACTACAGAAAAAACTGAATTTATTTTCAGATTCCCTTCCTAGCATCTAAACAATAATGGTCCATTTGTTTCACCATATAGGATATGATAGAAAGTAGGATAAAAAATGATAGGGGGTTGGATAGGACTTTTTTTTATATACTGTACATTAAATATAGCATCAATTTTATTTCCTATAATCATATGTCCTAATTTAGGCACCAAACAAACGAAGTATTAAAATATGTCCCTTATCCTATCCTCCTCTATCTCATGAAACAAAGATGCCCTAACTGTATCTGCCTTAAAATGACTAATGGATTTGTGTTTTCTAAACTCGGCATCAGAAGACAACTTTTCAGTTTGTTCAGACATAAATCCCAGTTCTTGTCCCAAAAACCAGGATGTTCCAAGTGAGAATTATAAGGTTAAACTAACCTCAATTAGATTTAAAACAATTAAGTTAAACTAAGCACTATCATTTTTATTTTACTACAAGTGAAATTACCCTAGCTCATAGGTCTTTCTATTCCTTCCCTGATGTAGTAAATCTTAGCTTTTGTTAACTAAGTAATCATAATTCTTTTATGCCATACTAGACTGGTTTCAAGTATTGCTTCATGTCTTCCTTTTCTTTTAATTGTTAACCAAGTTAATTATTAATCATTTTGATATGTGTTGTAATACTTCCAGGGTTATCATCTCGTCGCTATCTCGTCGAGATAGCGACGAGATATCGCTGTCTCGATAGATTTGCCTGTATTGTCTCGATATACAGGCGATCCCGAGATATCGCCTATCTCGTCGGGATCTCGTCCAAGATTGGACGAGATCCCGACGAGATAGGCGGTACAAGAAAAGAAAAAAAAAACACGGGATTCGAACCCTGGCCCGTGCGGTGGACCGGAAAGGTTCCACCGCTGGGCCAGGGGTTTTTTTTGCGATTTTTTTCATCCAACTTAGTGATAAGGATATTTAAATTATTGATTTTTTTTTAAAAAAAACCTAACTTAAACCCTCCGATCGGCGCCTGTATCTTCTTCAATCTTCTTCCTCCCTCCCCGTCGGCGACTCTCTCGGAAGCTTCCTCGCATCTCGTCGGCGCCTCACTTCTCCGGCGAAGCTTTTCTATTTTCCGGCCAGGTATGTTCCGGCGATCTTCTCTCCACGGCTCGGCACGTCTGCATTTCCATTTTCCGCCATTTTTTATTCTTGTGACATTTCCGCCATTTCTTTTTTTTTCCGACATAGCTGCTGCAAACCAGAATAGCTAAGCTGTTCTTGAATGATGAATCAAGAACAGCTGTTCTTAAGGCTGTTCTTGTCTTCTTGAATCAAGAACAGCTTAAAGCTGTTCTGGACACAGCCTTAAGCTGTTCTTGAATCAAGAACAGCTTAGCTGTTCTGGTTTTGATTCCAGAACAGCTAAGCTAGTTAGTTGTTTTGGAATCAGTTTGATTCCTTGTTTATGCTTGATAAGTTGATAGTATATTTGCATTGTCCTTGTTTAGCTGTGTGCCTGTGTTCATTTTGTATTGTGTATTTATGTGCAACATTGTTTATATTGTGCAGTAAATTATGGAGGGAAATTCCGGTGAAACGCCTTATGATCCTTCTAAAGATCCTAAACGGAAACCAAACTCGAAAGATATTGGTTGGAGATATGGATATTAGCCGGATTAAAACAAAAGACAATTGATTGCATGTTCACTTTGTGGCAACCAATTGAATGGGGGAATCACAATACTTAAACAACATTTGGCGGGTGGTTATGGAGACGTGAAAAAATGTGATAAAACCACAACGCTGATAATGAGAGAAATGCATGATGCCCTTGCAGCTAAGAGGAAGACACCATTCAGTTTGGATGATGAACAAGAAGCAGTGACACCAGTAGACCATTCTACAGCTTCCAACTCCATGCCAAGCTCGGGAATAATTTACAAGAAGAAGAAAAAAGAGGCTGTTATTCAGTTTGCAGCAATGTCACAAGTGTCACACTCACAATCCACATCACAAACCAAGATTGGTGGATTGCTACAGAGAACTCCAGAAGAAATTGTGGATGAAAAACACTCCAAAGGTTCTAGCCAACAGACCATTGAAAGGTCTTTGAAGACAAAATAGGCTATTGAAAACGTTAACATGTATGTAGCCAACTTCTTCTATGAGAATGTCATTCCTTTCAATGCGGCAAACTCAAGAAGCTATGAGTTGATGGTTGAAGGCATAACACAAATTGGATCGGGCTACATACCACCCACATATCATGAGTTGCGGGTTCCTTTATTAAAAAAGGCAAAAGAACAAACAGAAGATTTAAAGCGCAAACATGAAGAGGTTTGGGAAAGAGATGGGTGTACTCTTATGTCAGATGGGTGGACAGACAGAAGAGGGAGACAGTTGATAAATTTTCTTGTAAATAGTCCGCAAGAGACTATTTTTCTTGGCTCTATTGATGCTTCAAGTCAGTGTCATGATGCTCAGATGTTGGCTGACTTACTTGAGACCAAAATTGAAGAAATTGGCCCAAGTAATATTGTTCAAGTTATCACAGATAATGGCGCCAACTATAAGGCAGCGGAGAGATTGTTGGAGCAAAGGTTGCCTACACTGTTTTGGACCCTTTGTGCCGCACATTGCTTGGACCTTATGTTGGAAGATGTGGGAAAAATGAAAGAATTCAAGCCTACAATCGCAAGAGCAAGATCAGTGACCACATTCATTTATAGACATGGTCGCCTTCTTGATGCGATGAGGGAGCACACTAACGGACATGATCTTGTTAGACCCGGGGCTACTAGATTTGTGACTGCATTTCTAACATTGTCATGTTTGATGAGATTTGGTGATTGTGATGACTTTAGCTACTTGATGTTTATTGTTCATGCTATGTGAATTGGATTTTTGTATATTCTATGTTTGTTACTTTGTTACTTTGCTACTTTGCTATGTGGGTGATTTGTATATTCTATGTTTGCTACTTTGCTATGTGCAATGTCACAAGTGATGACTTTCAATGCTATTATTATTATATATATATATATATATTGTCGATATATCGCGACGCGGACGATATATCGATATCAAGGTTCGCTACCGCGAATTTTTTTTTGTCGCGATAATAAGCTTGAATACTTCTTAAAATTGTTAAAGCATGAAATACAACCTTTTCTCTTTGATGCTTTGGAATTTATTGGCTATTAATGGTTGTTCTGAACAAAATCATCATCATTACACTATCTAATTGGCAGCGGCAATGCTCCTCTGTCTCCTCACAGACAGTTAATTAACTTAATTGAATATCCCTTTTATGTAATTTATATTAATGCCTACTTAGCACACAGGCGTCACCTTGTTGATGTTTTTCATGTTTGTTGACTCTTTTTTTCGCTACCCAACGGTTACATTAAGGGCTCGTTTGGTACACCGTATAGTATTAACCTGTATAGTACTAGTCTGTATTGACTAACCTATATAGTACTAGCCTGTATTGTATTATTATTATACAGTGTTTGGTACACACATGTACTAGCCTGTATATTATTAATATATATCGACTAACCTGTATAATATAATATAGGATAAATTACACTGACCTCCCCTGAGATTTAGTGAAATTACATTGACCTCCCATCTATTTGTAATTTTATCTTATTACCCCCCTGAGTTTTGTAAAAATTACACAAACCTCCCCTATTACGAAATAAGATTACACAAACTTCCCTGAGTTTTGTAAAAGATTACACAAACCTTCCCTAAAAAAATTACTTAAAGATTACTTAGGGGAGGTGATTGTAATCTGGACAAATAGAGGGGGGGTCAGTGTAATTTACCATGTAATGTAATGTAATGTAATGTTTGTGTTTGTGTTTGTGTTTGTGTTTGTGTTTGTGTTTGTGTTTGTGTTTGGTTATGGTTATGGTTATGGTTATGGTTATGGTTAATGTTATGGTTAGGTTAGGTTAGGTTAGGTTAGGTTAGGTTATGTTATGTTATGTTATGTTATGTTATGTTATGTTATGTTATGTATAATGTTATATTATATATTATATAACATAATATAATATAATATAATATAATATAATATAATATAATATATAATAATATACACTATAATATTATATTAGATGTAATATATTATAATAATATAATATAAAAAAATATATAATATATTTTATCATTAAAAATATTTCATAAATTAAAATTATTTTTTAATTATTTTTTAATTTTTGGCCGAAGATAAAATGAGTATCCAAAATATTGAAAGTTCTAGTGCAGGCTAATGAAGAGCTTTGAGACTGTATTACTAATACACCTTATGGTAACTTATGAAATATTATTTTTAGTGCAGGTATTAGTTAATATCCTTTCCAAATACTGTATAGTATTATTCTAATATTATACAGGAGACTTATACAGGATACCAAACAGACCCTAAATGTTTATGCATCACTAATGAGTTTTCAGCACTGATCTTATGTTTAACTGATGAGATCATTGTTTCCATTCAATTCTGTGGTAAGGATGATGCAAATTTATTAATGTCAATGTTGAACCTAGGACCTATTCTTGGAAATAGATGGTCTGCTCAAACATAGTAGAACAAACAATGAATTCATTTGTCTGTGTACTAAGAATGTTCTTGATATTGAATAGATAATTGACTTGATGCGCTGCTTCCATCTTTTTTCAGGGTGTACCAGTTGCTTGGTGAGGCAGGCACTTACTACGGGGTGCGCTTCGGCAAGATCGTTCCTTGGGTTACTGAATTCCCTTTCGGCTACATCAAGGACCCACAATATGTAGGAAGCATCCTGAGCCTACTAGCATGCCTTTGTTGGGTCCCTTACCCTTACATCTTCCTCTGGATTCTTGGCTATCTATTCATGATATGGGTGGAATCCACAGAAGATCCATCAACCAGAGCTAAGCCACTTCATTGACTTCGCTGATGGAGAATTCTAAGAGACATTGTTTTGCTGTAACTGTTGTCTTTTTAGAGATTTATGAACTTTAGAACTGTAGCATCTCCTTTTGTTGAGTAGTTCATACTGTTGAGCTTTACCTTCATGAGTAATGCTTGCATTGGCATGGTTTAGGACTTTAGGTGACCAGTAATTGATCCTATTGTGGACTAGTCTACTTGGTCATATTGCTATTTTGGCCAATGTATGATTAATTCTATTTGTATTCACTTACAAACTTGATCGAATTATCTGATCCAATTAGTCTTCCATCAAAATCAGATTTTTGGTCAGTATGAGTGTGTAATCTACATTTGGGTTGCAAGATGTCGGTTCACATCGGTTGCAATAATATATTAAACTTACACATTATTGATTATGTTGTTCCTGAAAATTGTTCCTGTATTTAATCTGAAACTTCACAATCTAATTTCGAGAAATAATTCTCTCCTCGACTAAGGATTTTATGTTATCCCATTCAAGGTTGTATTTTAAAACTTTACCATTCAAATATACTGTCACTGATCCATCATCTGATTCTTATTCTTTTAAAAATGTTTATTTGGCATTGTCAAAGATATATTTATAAAAAATTTAATCCTTGATTCACTCTACACTACTCTTTCTCTTTGGAAAAAAATATATTGTGCTTTGAACATGATTAGGGCCGACAACGGATCGAATACGGTATGGATACTGGATTATTCGTATCCGCACTGTCCCTCATATCCGCACATCCGTATTAGCACCATATCCGCTACGAATGTGAATATGAATATCCATATCCGCACCACTTCAAATGTAGATATCCGCACCGCATTCGTATCTGCACCGTATTTAATTAAAAAAATATTAAAATAATATATTTAATTTTAAAAATCAATAAATTACCAATTCATTGATTCAAAATAAATATATAATATACTTCAAAATTTATCTTGACATGAAATTATCATAGAGCTCTTATATATATTAATAACTTATATGAGCAAAACAGTAATTCAGAGACGCAGATAGGTGGTGCAGATACGGTGCAGATTCATAGTCATATCCGTATCTGCACCATATCCGCGCGGATATAAGTTTTCTAAATTCGTATCTGTATCCATATCCATTTTTACTTGCGGATATGGATCAGATACAGTGTGGATAAGGTTTTTAGTTAGCGAATGCGGATAAAATTGCCACCCCTAAACATGATCAAATCAAATATAATAAAATTAGTCATCAAGTGAGTTAAAAATGATCATCTTACCTCGACCAAGTAATTAATAAAAGAGAAAATTAATGAATTTACTCCAAACTAGGATAAAATTAATAAATTTAATCTAATTTTTAATTTGCATTAAATCTAACCTAAAGTTTCGAATTAATACCAATTATATCTCACTGTCAAGTTGATGTTAATAAAATTGTTAGTTGTTTAAGTGACATCCTAATCAGTAATTAATATATTAATTTTTAATACTCACATACACAAGTTAATAGCTGAAAAATTTTAAAACACACAAGATGCTAACCTAGTATTCATTCCCATCCGAACTTTTCTACTAGCTACTCGTTTAATGATATGACTTGGCAACTCGTTATAGTTGTTGACTGGGATGCCACGTCATATTGTCAAGTCATATTAGTAAGCTAGAGTAGGGGAGTTCAAATGGGAATGAATGTCAGGTTCGAATTTTTTATATATTTTTTTTAATTTTCGGCAGCTGACTTATGTATATGAGTATTAAAAATTAATATATTAATTATTGACGGGGATATCACGTCAACAATTAACGATTTCATTAACATCAACTTGATGATGGAATATAATGGGTGTTAATTCAAAATTTCGAATTAGATTTGATGCAAATTAAAAATTATGTTAGATTCGTTAATTTTGTTATAATTTAATTTATATTTTTTAATTTCGTTGTAGTTTGGATTAGACATTAATCGCCAAAATGTATTATTATTACTATTATTGAACTTACAAAGAAACCAAAATTTCAATAATTTTATAATAATACCAGGGTGAAATAGTAAAACCCCATTCTCCAATGATCTAACTGTGCTGCAGTGCTGGTGAATCATTTCAAGCACAAAAATTTGAACATTTCCCTCCTCAATCCAACTCCAATCAAATCTCACCAATCACAAGTCAACTATTTCACCAACCAAAGTTTTGACTTGACTCTAATTTGACCCCCGAATCCGACCACAAATTGGCCCACTTGCCTTCCCGGTCCAGCTGAGCCACAAACTTTGAATCTCGACGAAGACCATGTGCAATCCATAAAAAGCATTTCACCCCATAATAACGACAAATATTAATAATATACCCCTTGAAGCTTCACTTTTTGCTCCACCGAATCTGCTAAAATGCAAACCAAAGAAACAGCACAGCACTGTCAGCACCGACCACTCTCTACAATAATAATAATAATAATAATATTATTATTATTATTATTCATATGATGATGATTCAGTTGGCCCATTTTTAGTGGCATTTTTGAACATTTATTATGATTATTTATTTTATTATTTAAAAATAATAAAATGGTGATGATGACGATAATTATCGTCCATGGCATGATGGCATCTGATGTCTCCGCTAGTCGGCTTCGGCAAGCTTGCGTTGGTGTGAATCCATGTGGATTCCACCAACAAGAATGGGGGTCCACTTTAATTGCGGCAGTTGTTGGATGGTACCGGGTCGGATCTTCTAGTCGGAGTCGAAAACTCGAAATCATGCGGTCAACTTAACTTGGCTGGTTTGCTGAGCTGTGGATGACGCAATCCCACGCAGCGGCAGAATTATGCGGGAAGGCGCAAGTGGAAGGTCTTTTACTCGATGGCGTGCTCTGTCATCTCCTTATCAATGCGCGTTCTTGTTCCTCCACCAAATCCTACATTCCTACTTCACCTACCGCCTAACCGCAAAAGAAATTGACGAATGTGATGGGCTTTTTTGTATATATTATGAGCACCCTACCGTCCTTTCCTCTACTCGCCACGTGGTGTGATCTAACGATTGCAAATTATTGAGTTGAGTTTCTATTATGGTTTGTCACAAATATGATTAATATATTAATTATTACAATTAATCAATATATTTCTATTTTTTTCATATTGATTTATATTTTCGTCAATTTTGTTAGATTTTTCATCGAATAATTCGATGATGTAACATTCCAAGTAATGGACTGGCATTAGACTAACATTACTTGGATTTACAAATAATATTTAATTAATTGAATATTAGTCTATAATTTATTAAACTTTGTAAATATAGATTAAATTTAAAATTTGTAATTTAGCTTGTAGTACAAATTTGATGATAATTTATTTTTGCAATTAATGTTTTTTTTTTCCTAATGACATGTTGAGCTGTTTGAATTAAGTTAATATATGTACTTTACTTCAAACTCTACTAATCTAAAATGAGCTTCATATTTTTTTATTTTTTTTATTTACAGTAGTGCATGGATGATTAAAAACTAAAATGAATTAATTATAACATTAATTAATATAATAAATACAAGACCACGGTTTAAGCTTTTGATTGATGTGTTATATCGTCAACTTCAACTTAAGCATTTTAATTAAATCGATTATTTAGACATACAAAGTTGATGGATCAGTTATCTCATCGAGTGAGTCCTAGTAAATTACATCAAATCATCATTTAGTAGTAAGAATGGAAGAAAGTCTATGTGAGAAAATGATACCCGAAGATGAAGTGGAGCAAGGGATCGGAGTTGCTACTAGACTAGGCCTCACATACTACCAATTTGGATGCGATTCTGGGCGATGCAAAAGTCATAATGACGATGTCAAGAATTAATTGGAGAAGATCACCATTAGTTTGTGTATTTTGCAAACTGTCTAGTAAAGAAGAAGACAATACGGTATAATGTTGCACATGACAACATAAGAAATAATTCTCTGTTCGTTTCGTATGGTACATTTGATAAAAACACAATTTGTACTATTTTAATTAACATAGTACAAAGTATACAAGATAAGATCATATATTATTTTATAATATAATATTTATTTTAATTAACATAATAATTATAAATTTAATTAATATGCTCTATTATAATTATTCACAACTAGATTAATTAATTAAAATATTGTTGCTTAAAGATTTATCAACCTACTGCAACACTAATAAATATGATAAAATATATTATATCATATAAAATAAGAAATAGTAAATGTGTAAATGTGCTCCAATATCCAAGGAGGCCACGACATCGTTGACGACAACGTCGTCAACTCTATACCAGGTTGGAGAAGAAGACAATGACGTCCTCCCTAGCCATGATATTGTCGTCGACGTCCTCCTTGATCGCGTATAGTCAACGATGTCGGTGTTGGTGAAATGACCTACACAAGAGGGGGGTGAATAGTATGTTATCTAAATTTATTTGCCTAATTTTGATTTTAATCGTTTACTTGATTACTTAGTCAATTCACAAATTGAGTAGTAAGCGGAAGCAAGATATAAATGATAAGCAATAAGAAACGCAAGGTAAACAATGCTAACAGAATTATTTATAGTGATTCGACCCCAATGCCTACTCCACTACCTAAGCACTCTGCTTGGATTTCCAAACTTAGCTTTACTAAATTATATCGTTTCCCTTACAAAGAGAATTTTACACCGGAAAGTCCCCGCTCTCAAACCGAAGGCACTTCCATACCCGGAAGTATCCCGTCTTCCAACCGAGAGCACTCTCCCACCTCAACCTAAGGGATAACTCAATTAATCCTAGTAAACTATATTTACACCAGTGGATTTAAACCTCAAACACCAAGGCTATCATCCAATTTCAAGACCTACACTCTAGGTCTTATACAAACTCAAATACAAAGAAATAAACAACAAAATATAATAATAAATTGAGTCATAAATCAAACAATAAATTACTTAGCTTTACAATAAGATTTCTAGCTTTCTCTTGATGCCTTTGATGATGAAGCAATGAAAGAGTGAAGGCAAGATCAAGGTTCTTGGCTCAAGCTAGGGTTTTCACAAGATTGGCTCAATGAATGCTTAGAATTGATGAAAAAATGACTCAAAGAGATTAGATGTGATCAACATAATAAAGAAAGGCTCTCATGGCTTCTCATTTATAAGTCATGAAGAGAAGAGAGAGCTCCCTCTTCTCAATGGGCGATTTTTTGCTTGTTACCATTCGCCGATCACTTGTCCGATCGATCGTCGGTTGACTGACCGAGCGACCGAAGGCAATCTGCTGCTTTTGGGCAACGTTCGATCGATCGATCGATCGACCGAAATGCCGCTGGTCGACTAGTCGGTCAACCGAACTTGGGCACGACAGACTGCTCTACTTAGTTTTTTTTGCTTGTTTGCTCGTTTCTGGTTCCTTCTTCGCAAAGTCTACTTATATAACATTTCTTAATTTTAAGTTAATAACTTTAAAACATAAATGTTATATAAGGATTACTCCCCATTTGGATTCAATAAAAATATCTAAAAAATCAAAATCCTTAAGAATCAAAATCTAATTTTTGGGGTCTAGTACAAATTTCCGGAAAGCGAAAATTTTCTAATCTTTCGGTCAAATATAGGCATTCTAAAGGCTTCCAAAAATTCCTTAAAAATACCTCGTTATCTAGTTTTTATCCAAGGAACAATTATCGCCATTTTTTGTGTCAAAAAAATATCTAAGTCATATACCCCTCCAAGGAGCTCCCTAGGCTTAGTGAATTTCAGGGCGGTTTTCGAGTTTTCATGTTTTGGGGTTCGGGTTTGATTTTTGGGTTCTTTGCATCATAAAGAGGATTACATCACATGCTAGACTTCCTGAAGAATGTGATGTAAAGAACCCTAAACTCTAACTTCCTGAAGAATCTCGAGCGACGACGAGCGTCCTTACCGATTTCTCCGATTTTTCCGATTGGGGACGTCGTGCGCTAACCGACTTGGAACCTAAAATATTTCTCAATAAAGCATTAGTTCCATATTTGTTATCATCAAAACCGAGATTAAGACCAAAGTAAAAAATCTTAGGCCAACAATCTTTCCCTTTCTGATGATGACAAACATCCTTAAGAAAACATCTATAACTAAGTATAGAAGATATCAAACATGGGATTTCTCCCTCTATCAATATGCATATCTATATAATAGAAATCTCCCTATCTATATGCATGGTTTTTCTATATTTTCTTCCTCTTTACCTATATTTTCTCCCCCTTTTTACATCAATAAAAAAAGGGCAAGAAATGTCAACATTTAGTCAAAGTTGGGACCTAAAAAACTTGTTTTAATGAAAACATGTAGATCTCAACTCAAGGGATGAAAATATACATACAAGTGAGACTAATCAATACATGATATCATAGAATGCTAAACATAATCTAAAACTAGAAATCATGTATCAAGCTCAAGTAATGATATTTTCATGTATCAGTCAACATATCAAAAACCATTTTAGAAATGATTTTTCACGAGTCAAAATGAGAACGATACCAAAAACATGAATCTAACATCATACTTGAAGTCTCATTCAAAGATTCCGACAAAAATTCAAAGTATCGAGAAATGAGCATTTGAGAAGAATGATATTTTAAAGTTTCGAAATCTAATTTCAAAAATCCAAATCAAATCACATTCATACTCAAGATTTTTGAAATTTTTATGCCATAAACTAGATTTTTCAAGAAAGATGCAGATTCAAGAATCAACAAAAATTTATTTTTTGCATTTTTCTAAAATTCATTGAGTTCTAGTGGCATTTTCATAAATAACTAGAATTTTTCAAAAGTTTTCAGTTTTTATTCAAACTTTTCAGATATCAAGATATAATCATTTAAAGCATGTTTATCAAGTTTGAAATACAAATAATGTCATTTGGTCAAAATTGTACCTTAACATGATTTCATTCAAAAGCAAGCATGATATCATGAGATTGCTAAGTATTAAATTTTAATATTTACTCATGGTTTTTCAAATTTAAACATATGGACACCTAACATGAGTAAATCTAAACATGTTTGTGAAGTTTGGACCTAAAATAAAGTTCCTAAGTTAATTTGTTGACTTAGGTCACTCTACTCAACTTTTGAGTTCAACTTAAAAGGGAAGTTAAACATATTTGAATTCAAACATGTTATTGCTTATCATATTTGAATTCAAATATGTTTATCATTGTTTACCTTGCAATTTGAAGGTAAACAATGTTATTGCTTACTATTTAAATTCAAGTAGTAAGCGGAAGCAAGATATAAATGATAAGCAATAAGAAATGCAGAAATGCAAGATAAACATATTTGAATTCAAACATGTTTATCAAGTTTCAACTTAAAATGAAGTCTCTAAGATGGATTTCTACCTAGAGCACATTTCACTCATTCTAGATGACATGAAATTGCTTAAGTATCAAAGTTTAATCTACTCATGAGATTTCAATCAATTATCATGCAAAATCATTCATGAGCATAGAGAAATTATTTTACCAAGAAAATAAAGGTGTTATGCAAGAATTTTACCAAAATGAAACTCATACCTCATTTTCCTTTAGCCTTCATCTTGAGAAATTCCAAAATTTTTACTTTCTTTCCATTTTTCTTTAGCCTTTCAAATTTTATCACTTTCTCAACTTGCAAGTATGCTACATTAGTATCATAATGAAATCATATACCAACTAGGAAGCTAACTTACTAAATAGCAAAGATTTAATGCAAAGTTTCATTTAAAAATGTTAACATATGCTAGATAGTAGAGATTCATTTTAAATGAGTTATCATGATATCAAAATGAATCAAAAATATTTTAAGATATAAAATATTTAAAGAATAAGATCTCTAAACATGTTTAACTAGTTTGAACTTAAAAAGAAGATCTCTAATAGTGAATATCAACCTAGAGCAAGTTTCATTTAATAAAATTTGTCTAAGTACTAAAATTCTACCTACTCATGAGAATTCAAGGGTTTAACATGTAATTCTAATCATGAATATACAAACATAATTTAAGCTTAAACATTGAGGTATAACACTAAGATTTTGAATTTATCGAAGTTATACCTTATTCATGATAATTTGCCAAACTTACCATTTTCTTCCTAGTTATTAGCATTCCTAAAATACTCATAACTTGCAAGTAAGCTACACTAATATTTTAGAGAAAATATAGCTACTTAGCAAGCTAACCAAATCAAAAAGCAAATAAAAACATCAAGTATCATTATCAAAGTTCACTTTGCTAAATAATTTGAAATCCGTTTTAAATAAAATCAAGTGATACCAAAACGAATTTTAAGAGATCACAAGAGTAATAAATATGAAAACTTGATCTCCAACCCTTTCTATTGGTTGAAAACCGAAAGGCCACAATTAGCCTACGATTTAGAACCGCAAGATCACATGAGCCAATTATAGGCTACATAGGTCTCCGAAGAGATCGAAAATCAAAAAATAAAAAAATAAAAAATCATTTGAAATATATTAAGAGAGGGGAAAATCAATTAATTTTAAGCATGTATCATAAACACCATCTTCAAGCATACAAGTAGAGAAAAAGTGATGATACCAAATGATTTAGATGTCAATTCTTAAACCTAAGGTATCTAGTCTATGTAAAGACTTTGAAGTTGCAACCATGTAAGGATCATTCCTTCAATTTCTTGATCAACTTCAACTCTTCAATTTCCATTATCCTTGTGTGGTGGCTCCCCCTACAAAAGAGCATGAAATTTTTGGTACCCAAATGGCTTTGGATCCTTGGGGGTTAGATGACCTAGGAATCCAAAATGTCCTACCTACACTTGGATTTTTCTTGAATGCACAATCATAAATAGCATGACCAAAAATACCACAACAAAAATAATGTACATTGAATTTCTTTTCATTTATGCTATGGACATTAGATCTATCATTTGAATGCTTGATATGTGAAACATGATGAGTATGAGCATTCTTAGAAAAATCATTCTTCTTCTTATGATCATGAGGTCTAATGGTAGAATGCATAACATGAGAATGATGATGAACATTGGCATTCTTTACATAAGCATTTCTAGTGTTCTTAAGAAATAAAATATTTTTCAATTTATTTACTTTCTTATTTAAGGACAACCTCATTTTTTAATGAATCAAGAGATTGATATAAGGCTTTATTTTGAGATTTCAAATTGTTATTTTGACTTATAATTTTTGAATTCTCAAGTTTCAAATTTTCATTCTCAAGCTTTAAGTCTCTAAGCTCAAGTTTCAACATATCATGGGAAGAATCAAAAGAACTAGATTTCATTATCTCATTTTTTAGTTTTAATTCATCCACATGAGAGTTAAGCCTTATATTATCTTTCTTCAATCTTTTATTTTCATTATCCATTTTAACAAGAAAGACATATATTTTCTTGTATTCATCTACTAACTCATTATATGATATGTCAACAGAACTAGTAGAGCTAGCATTATTATTATCATTAGCATGACTAGAAAGAGGAGAGTGTACCTCATCATTAGCATCCATTAGGCAAACTTTCAAGTGGTTTCATGGTCATGAAAAGAGGATGCTTCACTTGAGTAAGATGTGGAGGTGGAAGCACTTGACCTTTTCCTTGTTTTGTTCACCATGGTAGGGTAATTTTTCTTCACATGTCCCTTTTCCTTGCAAGCATGACAAATCATCTTTCGTTTTCGGCTCTTACAGTTGCTCCTTTAACTAGAAGCATTATGAGCATCAAAATCGAGATTAGTAGTAGGTGAGTGATCATTGTCATCATCACCTTCATCAAAGGGGCCAATCTCTTCGATTTTGGCATCATCATATAAAATATTTAAAGTGGCCCACA
Organism: Canna indica; assembly: GCA_034359265.1. Classification (NCBI taxonomy): domain Eukaryota; kingdom Viridiplantae; phylum Streptophyta; class Magnoliopsida; order Zingiberales; family Cannaceae; genus Canna; species Canna indica. The sequence continues at coordinate 55,160,488 of CP136896.1, forward strand.
AATCATAAGCCGAAGAGCAATGTATGACTTTATCTAGGATATCATTTGGTAATGTGCAAAGTATACAATTCATGGCATCTCCATTATACTTAAACATTTTATTATCCAATTCACTCCAAGAATGCGTGTCAACCTTAGGTTCAATGAATTCTAGTCTTAACATGTTAAGGACACCAAAACTCTTAGTCTTTAAATATGTGTACATCATATATTTTCAAAGACCAAAGTTCGAGGCATCGAACCTAGGAGGTGAAAATGCTTAACTCTCTAGTACCATTTTTCGGATCGAGAGATGATATAGAGGAGATGATGAAATCTTAATCTATGACCCGCTCTAATACCAATTATTGGTGAAATGGCCTACACTAGAGGGGGGTGAATAATGTGTAAGCTAAATCTATTTGCCTAATTTTAGTTTTAATCGTTTACTTGATTACTTAGGCAATTCACAAATCGAGTAGTAAGTGGAAGCAAGATATAAATGATAAGCAATAAGAAATGCAATGTAAATAATGCTAACACAATTATTTATAGTGGTTCGGCCCCAATGTCTACTCCACTACCTAAGTACTCCGCTTAGGATTTCCAAACTTAGCTTTACTAGATTATATCGTTTCCCTTACAAATAGAACTTTACACCGGAAAGTCTTCGCTCTCAAACCGAAGGCACTTCCACACCCGGAAGTATCTCGTCTTTCTACCGAGATCACTCTCCCACCTCAACCTAAGGGACAACTCAACTAATCCTAGTAAACTACGTTTACACGATGGATTTAAACCTCAAACACCAAGGCTACCACCCAATTTCAAGACCTACACTTAGGTCTTACACAAACTCAAATACAAAGAAATAAACAACAAAATATAATAATAAATAGAGAAATAAATCAAATAATAAATTACTTAGCTCCACAACAAGATTCCTAGCTTTCTCTTGATGCCTTTGATGATAAAGCAATGAAAGAGTGAAGGCAAGATCAAGGTTTTTGGCTCAAGCTAGGGTTTTCACAAGATTGGCTCAATGAAGGCTTAGAATTGATCAAAAGATGGCTCAAGGAGATTAGAGGTGACCAACATAATAAAGGAAGGCTCTCATGGCTTCCTATTTCTAAGCCATATTGAGAAGAGAGAGCTCTCTCTTCTCAACGGGCGATTTTTTGCCCATTACTGTTCGTCGGTCGCTTGTCCGATCGATCGTCGATCGACCGACCGAGCGACCGAAGGCAATTTGCCTCTTTTGGGCAACGTTCGATCGACTGAAATGATGCCGGTCGACCAAACTTGGGCACGACAGACTGCTCTGCTTGGTTTTTTTTGCTTGTTTGCTTGTTTCTGGTTCCGTTTTAGCTAAGTCTACTTATATAATATTTCTTAACTTTAACTTTAAAACATAAATATTATATAATGATTACCCCCCATTTGGATTTAATAAAAATATCTAAAAAATCAAAATCTAGTTTTTGGGGTCTAGTACAAATTTCCGAAAAACGAAAATTTTCTAATCTTCTGAGTCAAATATGGGTATGCTAAAAGACTTCTAAAAATTCCTTTAAAATATCTCGTTATCTAATTTTTATCCAAGGAACAATTATAACTATTTTTTGTGTCAAGAAAATATCTAGGTCATATACCCCTCCAAGGAGCTCCCTAGGCTTAGTGATTTTCATGATGATTTTTGGGTTTTCATGTTTTGGGGTCCGGATTTGGTTTTTGGGTTCTTTGCATCATAAAGAGGATTACATCACATGCTAGACACTCTAAATTTAAACTCTAACTTCTCGAAGAATCCCGAGCAACGACGAGCGTTCTTGCCGATTTCTTTGATTTCTTTGATTTTTCTGATCGGCCGGGACGTCGTGTGCTAACCGAGTTGGAACCTGAAAGATTTATCAATGAAGCATTAGTTCCATGTTTGTTTTCATCAAAACCGAAATTAAGACCAAGGTAAAAAATCTTAGGCCAACAGTCGGGAGAAGAAGGCTTCAACGGTTGGAGAGGAGAGGAGAGAACTAACGAGATTTCAAGTCTCTCTCGTCGCATACGACATTGTACTACACCAAAATAGTTTGGGATTAAAAATAGGGTTTAAAAACATGAATGTTATTATTGTCATTTTAGCCGTGCACCAATTTAACATATATACCTGACAAAATGGGTTGTCCAGTGTTGTACCATAAAATTATGCAAAACGAACAGACCTATAGTATCACCGATTTAGTCTCACAATAATACACTTTATATTATGGGGAAAAAATAATAAACTTAAAATTTTAGGCTAAAATAATTTTTTGTAAATTTTGTAAAGTATAAAAGTCTTTACTAAATTTTGTAAAGTATAAAAGTATTTTTTTTCTTCAATTGAACATATATTAAACAGTAAAAAATATTACACTATTAATAATATTATATTTATCTAACATTATATTTAACACACACATGAATATATATACACTGACCAGCACTTTGAGCCTGATCGGATTTGGCCCAAAAGCGCCCACACTTATGAACCAGACTCAAGTAGAACAGATATTAGTTAACCCGACGATTCCACCCGGTCATACAAGGACACACTCGCCCTCATTAATCGCAAAGGATAAGTCAATTATGAACTCGACATCTTCAGAATTTAGCCTCGACTCATTATGAGCATATCCCGACAAGATTCATGGAGGCATTACCGCTTGAGACATCCATCATCATGCACTATATACGGACATGACACACATCAGATATACTCTTGATTCCAATTTTCATACACACACACCTAAGATTCATTCTTACTTGAATGCCAGAGTATCTTTGCATGTCCCCTGCCGGAGTCACGCCGGACCAGGCCCCGACTTTATGCAAGAATTATATATATATATATATATATATATATATATATATACTTTTAGTTATATTCTTCTGCACTTATTTTTTTAAGTGGACTCCAAATGTAAATTTTGGTTGGTGATTCCAAAATCAAGCTTGGGTGCCTACAAGCAAATAAAAATAATATCTAATTTGAATTCCACTTTGCGAAAATTAAGAAGATGAATGTTGACTTTTTCTTTATCATTTGAATCAAATAATTTATGTGTAATTTGGACAGAGTAAGAATTGTAGATAGCTTGGAACCTCAATTGTACGCAATGTTGGCGAGAATCTGATGGTCCAAAGAATTAAATTTCAGATCAAGAGATGGTTGGTAATAGAGGCATGAAGCTCGTGTGAAGACTCCGAAGGTTGATTCAAGACTCCAAATGCGTCTTGATTCAATCAAATCGGGGTGAGGGCTCACGTGTGTTGCATGCTTTAGGGTTTGGAATCCCTTTAAAAGGGATTCTTGATGCCCTAGGGCATTATGCGCAGCCCGAGCGTCTTTTCTCCCCAATCGCCCCCCTTTCTATCTTCTCAAAAATCGTCGCCTTCGTGTTCTTCGGATGAAGATCAGGCTATGGTGCTGGTTCCTACTGTTCAAGATTCTTGTGCTGATGTTCTCTTGCTGCTGTTTCGGGTTAGCTGACCCAAGTTCATCCTCCACTTTCGGTGTCTGGTAAGGGTTGTTGTTTCTTGACCCCCTTAGGTACTCTCTTCTAATCATAAGGACTCTGTTCAATATTCGGCCCCGCCGCGATCTTGGGCTCAGATCCTTAAAGCTTCAACCTTTAACTCCTCTCAATCGTCTATTTCTTCGACTTTTCGCCGAATTCAGGCTTCTACTACGGATCGTGTTTGTTTTTCCCCAAATCAAATCAGTTCTTGGCAGCAGCCATGGGAAGCTGCCTTAATCGAATTTTTTTTAAACAAGCCTCCTTATTTAGATTCCATTAAATCGTGGGCCTTTCGTTTATGGTCTTGCTATGGTTTTCAAACAGTGTTAGACTTGGATGAAATAAAAATTGTGTTTTGATTTATTTCGGCTGAGCAAGTTAACCTTGTCCTCACTAGAGGACCCTAGTCTTTCCGTGGAGATATTATTCATTTAATCCACTGGAAACCTTTTTTCAAACCTTGGGAAGAGTCTTTTTCGTTTGCCCCGGTCTTGATCAGGCTTCAATCGCTTCCTTTAGAGTTTTGGAATATTGATTCAATTTCCTGCATGTGTTGGCTCTGTTCTTCGCATTGATGATCGTTTTTCCTTATTTGAACATAGGAAATATATTCGGGTGTGTGTTCAAATTGATCTTGCTTGTCCTCTTCGGCAAGGGGTATGGGTTGGTGAACCTGGTAATGATTTCTTTCAACCGGTTGTCTACGAAAATCTTCCTGAAGTCTATTTTCAATGTGGTTTTATAGGTCATAATGAAAATTCTTGCTCTTTATTCCGCAAAAAGTCCTCTGATGGTCATGATGCTAAGACTTTCTCTTCGGCGAATTCTATTTACTTGGATGCCTCTCGGGCCCCTCCGAATTCTTTGGCTAATGATGTTTCTTTAAAGGTTGTTGCTGATCCGTCGGAGCCGGCTTGCGGTCCGTGGATCAGAGTACAACGCCGAAATCCTCGTCGACGGCGCCCATTAAGTAAACGTCCCAAATCTCCGGTTCGCAATGATGAGGAAATGTTGTACTCAGATCCACTGGACCCGAGCATGGGAGCCAAGCTTGATTCACAACCTGAAGAGGAACTAAGTCCCCAAGCTGAGGTATATCTCCCTTCCTCTACATCTGGTTTTTCCAAAGAGTTTCCCTCGACCTCCTCCTCTAAGGCTCCTTTACTAAACAAAATGGATTTAAATCGTCCTTCTCCAAACCTTAGCAAAATAAAGACAAACTCCCAGAACTCCAAAGAAGTTAGATTTACTGATAAATCTGATGCCTCGACAAATAAGTCTCCCCCTATCTTTTCAAATAAAAAATTGATTTCTAAAGGAAAATCTCCTTCCCATTCTAGTTAATTAAATAGTTTCAATCAGGATTATTCTAAATCTCTTAAGCAATTTGCTGGTGAAGTTAAGATGATTTTTAATACTTCCTCTCCCGAGACTCTTGTCTCTTCTTTTAAGGCTTCTAAAAGCCACAAAAACAAACATCCTAAGCCGCCTAAACACCCTACTTTTAACACTGATTTTTCTCAAAAGAATTCCAATCTGAAAAGGCTTAGGTCTAGTTCATCCTCTTCTAGTTCTATGGAGTATTTTAATCTGAATAAGAATCCTTCTGTTTCTATGTCTACTGACATAGACAATAACAATAATAATGTTTCCAAATGAATGTCCTTAGTTGGAATGTAAGAGGGGCCTGGAGGAGGCCGGTCAAAGAGCATTTGTTTGTTCTTATTAAGCAATATTCTTTTAAAATCATTGCTTTGCAAAAACTCATGTAAATGAGTTTAAATCTCGCAAAATTATTAGATCATTTGGCAAAAATTGGGATGATATTTTCCAGCTCGGCTCTAGTTCTTCTGGGGGCATTATCCTCGCTTGGAATAAATCTATTGTTAATACTATTATTTTGTCAAATTTTCCTCATATTATTAATGTTGTTGTTCAAATTGAAAGTTCTACTCCATTTCTATTATCCACCTTATATGCTAATAATGATCCCACTATTAGAAGATTTCTCTGGCAATCTTTAAAATGCTTGGATTTATCTTCTTATCCTTGGATAATTTTTTGTGATTTCAACTGTATCATTTGTTCTAATGACAAATTTAGGGGTTGTTCTAATGACAAAGTTAGGGGTTCCCCTTTTACCTTAAGTAAACCTATTTTAGATTTTAAATCTTTTATTAATAATTGTGGTTTGTTGGACTTAGGTTTTTCTGGATGTAAATTTACTTGGACTAATAATCGATCTCGTTTAGCTAAGATTTTAGTCAAATTAGATCACATGTTTGCTAATGCTGCTTGGTTATACTATTTTGGATTGACCTCTGTTAAGCATTTAAATAGAGTAACTTCTTATCACAGACCTGTTTTTTCCATGTTCCATATAAAAAACAAAATAGAAATAAATTGTTTAAATTTCAAAATTTTTGGATAGAGCACATGGACTATAGGGAAGTGGTTGCTAATGCTTGGAGTTCTTCTTTACCTTCTAGCAGTTGTGATGTTCTATTTGATAATAAGCTGACTAGTATTAGACATGCTCTGTCATATTGGAATAAGCATAACCTTGGTAGGTTATAAGAGAACCTTAAGGAAACAAATAGTAATATTTCTCTTATTGAATCTCTTGAGTATGATTCTACTCTTCAAAGTAGCAATGAACCTAAACTTCGCAGTCTTCATGATAAAGCATTAGCTTTACAAAAATAGATTTATTTGAAATGGTGGGCTAAATCCAAACAAACTTGGGTTGAGGAAGGTGATGGAAATACTACCTATTATCATAGGGTGGTTACTATGAGAAGAAGGGTTAATTTTGTTCATTCTATTGTTTCTTCAATTAACAATAACAATGCTACTTGTTGGCCTTCTTTCTGTAAGATCCATGATCATATGTCGAATGGTCTTATTATCCCTTTTAGTTATGAAGAGATATTTAATACTGTGAAGTTCATAGGCAATGGTAAAAGCCTTGGACATTATGGTTTTACTGTAGAGTTTTTTAAAACATACTGGAATATTATTGATGAAAATTTCATTAACTGTTTAAATAATTTTTATGCTAAAAATATTCTCCCTGTTAATTGGAACAAGACAATGCTCACTTTTATTCCTAAAGTTAGTACTCCTAAATCTATTAGGGTTTTAGACCCATATCTTTATGCAACATGTCTAAATGTCTTATAGGATCATTGCAAAACTTTTGGCAAATAGATTGAAAATTGTGCTTCCTTATATTGTTTCTATGGAGCAATCTGTTTTTCTTAAGAATAGAAGCATTCATGATAATATTCTGCTTGTTCAAGAGATTGTGCATTCCTTTTATAATTCAAAAAGTAAAAATCCTTATATAATCATTAAAGGTGACATTGAAAAAGTTTTTGATACCTTGCATTGGGATGTTGTGATTCATGTTATGAAAAGTGGTAATTTTCCCTTAAAATTTGTTAGTTGGATTGAAACATGTATTGCTTCTCCATCCTTTGCCTACATAGTCAATTCAAAATTATTTGATTTTTTTAACTCTTCTCGAGGTATTAGGCAGGGGGTCCATTTTTCCCTTCCTATATATTTTGGTTGCACAGACCCTCACAAATCTAATCAACGAAGCAACCCAAACTAAATCTCTTTTCCCTTTAAATTTAACAATAATGTTTCTATTTTTCATTTAATATTTGCTGATGACATTACCATTACTGTTAAGGCTACCAAGAAAAGTCTTGATACCATTTGTAGGATTTTTGATAAATATGAAAAATTAACTGCCCAAAAGGTTAATTTTTTGAAATCTGAAATATATTTTTCTAGATCTACTCCTATCTCAATTAAGAACAGCATTTGCAATGCCCTTCATATGAGGTGTGGTGCTTTTCCCTTTAAGTATCTAGGGGCTATTATTGCTCTTAGAAGACTCTCTTCAAATGATCAAAACCAGTTTGTAGATAAGATTACCTCCAAACTTATATAGTAACTGGCAGCAAAACTTTCTTTCTCAAGCTGGTAAATTGGTCCTTGTCAAGTCTGTCCTAAATGTCATTCTTATCCATTCTCTTGCTGTTTCTTGGATGAATCATGAGCTTGCTAATAAAATTGAAAGCAAAATCAAAAAAAAAAATTTGGCACCATGAGGCTAATTATAATAGAAATATTCACCTTATTGGTTGGGACACTGTCTCTCTTCCTAAACCTTTGGGTGGTTTGAGTATCCAGGATATGCTTACAAAAAGCATCTCCCTGCAAGCAAGAAGAGTTGAAAGATATCTTAATAGAGATAATTATTTATGGTTCCAAGTTGTTACAACTACGTATGAGCATGTTAACCATATTTCTGATGTTGTTCCTTATAATTGTAGTTGGTTTTGGAAAGTATTTTTGAAGGCTTTTAATGCTTTAAAGTTTGGTTTCATTAAATTGATTGGTAACGGCTTGAATACTTCATTCCTAAATGATAGCTGAATTTTTGATATCCCCATTGTTCTTAAACCAACATTTATTAACATGAATGAAATTAGTTCTGATATGACTGTGAATTGGTTGATTTCTAATCAGCAATGGTCGCATACGGTTGGTGAGAGGCTTTGTGGCCCTAATTTGTGGGATACCATTAGGGAAGTTGACTTACCTTTGCTTCCCTATGAGGATCACTATATTTGGAAAAATGAAAGAATTGGGTTGGTTGTCTCATCCTCGGCCTACACCTTTCTTAAATACCAAAATGTGCACCTAGAGAATATTGCTAGTATCTGAAACTTGCTCGGGAGGTTGACTATTCCTCCTAAAGTCAAAGTGTTTCTTTGAAAAAAATTTCATGGTAGATTGTTGACTAGGTCTCGGATTTTTCAGTTAAAGCTTGTTCAAAATCAAAATTGTATTTTTTAGGGTAAAAACCTAAAAAAAATACGAACTTTGAACATTTTTTCATTTTTAATATAAACTTTTTCCGTTAGCAAAAAAATACTCGAACTATCATTCCGTCACCCCATTTAACACGCTCCGTCACCCCGTTTTGCTGATATGGCCTGTTAACGGCGACATCATGACAAGTATTTGTCCTATGTGAATTGTTTTATTATTATTATTATTATTATTATTATTATTATTATTATTATTATATTTATTGAAAAAGTTTTTTTATCTTGATGTTTAACGACGATAGTTGAAGCAGCAGTGCTCGGCCTCAGACAACGACGGCGTCGAGATACAAATGGACCCCGGGACCGAGAGTAAGGATAGGTTTGACAATAGCTACTACTAGAGCCTCCTCAAACACAAAGGCCTCTTCACCTCCGACCAAACTCTGCTGTCAACGCTGGCGACATCGAAGAAGGTCCGGCAGTTCGCCTCCAACGCCATCATTTTCAAGAGCATGTTCGCGGCTTCCATGATCAAGATGGGAAACATCGGTGTGCACACCGGGAGCAATGGAGAGATCCGTGCAAACCGCATAATGGCCAACTGATGACGAAAGAGCATATACATCAATGTAATTTAATTACTATGTTTTCTTGGAGTTTAGTGCATACATATGTAACTGTTGGTGTTAGTTAAGCAACATCTAAGTGAGCAGGTATAATGTAACTCTTGTTTTTATGATTGTGAAAGGACTAAGAAGAAGATAAGATGCTTATAAATTCAGACTCTGACTTTTTAACCTAAACTTTGACTAGAAAAATCAAATGAGGTAATCTTGATTCATGATAATCATGAGATTATGGTAGTTGCACTATAAGAATTTAATGAAAAATCGTCGATCAAATTTGAAAAAGATTGATGTCATTAGTGTGAATATATTAAATTTTGAACACTTCAGAAAGTAAATAAATTAAAGTCAAAAATTAATAATGACTAAATTAGAATACTGAACTCGCCAGAATTGATGTTGGTATCTAAATTTTTTTTAATGATAATCACATCTAGGCTAAGTATAGGTGTCGGTACCTAGTTAATACACAAACTAATTGTGTATCGGCGTTTGTACGACATGCACCAATATCAAAAGGATTTTTTTTAAAAAAAATTATTTTATATTTAATTTCAATATGAATTAATATATTCAAATTTATCTTAATATATGGTTTAATGAATCTACTTAAAATAACTTCATTCAGATACAAATTAAAAATTCGATCGGGATTAAAAAAATGGTAAAAAGCTTTAATATAAAATATAAAATCAACGCCACCAAGAAGGTAACCATGCAACATGGATTTTCAACTTTCAAACCAATGTTGAAAATCAGTGCACAGTGCTGCCCAACGACAGTTTCATTTAGGGGCTTGTCCATAGTATTGATTTATTGCTAGATATTCTAACTTAAAAGTTAAATATTTTTCAAATTGATAAAGCTTAATTAAACTATCATTGCTCGATAATTTTTTAATTAGATTAATAGTTCGAGCCTATAAAATTGATAGATCAATTATTTCAAATATCGCATTTAGTGAGTCATAACAAATTAATTATCCTATAATTAATTAAGAACTAGTTTCTAAAATCAAATACTATCAATAGATTATGAATTAATCGAAACACGTTGAAAACTCTCCTTTTTGCCACAAATGCATTATATATATTCAATATTAATTATATATATCGAATTGTTAACTATATATTTTTACCTTAAATAAATAATTTATATACCTATCTAGTTTCCTATTCAAGTTAATCATTTCTCTCCCTTCAAAATATTTCCCCCTTTCCTAAAGTATATAATTAATTCGGTTATGTAGTCATATTTCAACCATATTTGAAATAACAATTCAACCTAACAAAGATTTACTTAAATTAATTAGTCTACATACGTACATGTGTTAGGTGCATTCAAATCTTGATGAGTATAAAATCACAATCAAGTGGGTGTATATATACCATATATAATTATAACTTCAATTCCACACTTAATCCAATCACATTGCTTTTGCTAATTAACTAGACAATTAAGTAATCATCTAACTAAACCGAAATAATAAAAAAATCATTAATTAAATTTCACAAATAATTATTATAACATGAAATTAATAAAACGGGAGAAGTGCAATAAAAGTCCTATAAATCTTAAATCTTTTAGACTTCAATTCAGTCATATAAATTTTATTTCGATATTTTCAGTTCTATATATTTGCTCCGTAGCACAGATTCGGTCATATCCGTGACGGTTTGTTAACTATGTTAACATGGACATAATACCGTTTATTTTTTTGTGGACGGAGAGTTAACGTACCATCACGGTTATGACCAAATATGTGCTATGAGCAAACATATATGACTGAAGTCCAAAAAAACTAAAACTTATATGATTGAAGTCCAAAAAAATTAAAATTTATAGAACTTCCGTTGCACTTCTCCCTTAACAAAATAATATTAATCTGGATCATGCCATATTAATTAATTCTGACATTGTTAACCTCCGACTTAGTATATATTCATCACAATCAAAGTAGAAAAATGATCGATAAACAAAATAATAAAACTCAAGAAAATAAAAAAATAACACACACAATAATTACGTGGTTCAGGACCGCGTGTGTTATCCATACATCCATGAGCAAAGGAGGATGAGATTTTTAATATTTGTCCATTCATAAGTACAGAAAGAAAAAACTCCAGCCCCAAAAATACATCACACTAATTTTCATTTGTAAATTTTTTCTTCAATTCAATAAATATAAAATAACCCCTAAAAGAGATGGATAGTCCACGACCTCATATTAAAAATTCAAGACATATCTACCAATCAAATTAAGTCTTCATCCACAAATTTATTACTTGACTTCACCAACCATTAATTGACATTTTCCATTCCACATATATGGACACGTGGAAGAAAGTGAGTTTAACTGCACCCCTATTTATCTATTGACGGTTGCAACGTTTTAGAGACAGGTAGCTTGTGGTTGAATCCAAGCCGTCGGCTTCAGCTACACGGAGATGAAGAATCTACGTGTCACCTACTGAGATTTGGAAACTTCCCTCCTCGAACCCGGTTAAGTTAACCCTCCACCAAACCATGTACTCCACATTTGCGGTTAAGCTTGCGCGACACCCTAAAAACTCTATTCTTTGGCATATTTGATCCAAAATGGCTAGGGTTTAATTCAATTCCCCCTCTCAAATTTTTGTATTTTGTAGAATAATAGACATTATCGAATATCGATGATTTGGGTAGATGCATGAGTACATGATAGATTCAGAACCGATTGGAACTTACTTAATTGGGTAAGTTCTAGATAGACTCAAATTAAGTTCGGGTAGGATCCGAAATAAAAATTAGGGAATCGGTTAAAATTAGTTTCAGTTCCTGATCCAACACATCGGATACCTAGAATCGAAACCAATATCCGGAACCTATACTGGAATTTATTTTGGAACTTGTTGAAACTTGTTCATCCAACAGGGTACCCGGAATCGGAACTTGTAGTTCCGGATAGAGTTTGGTTCCAGATTCTAGCAGAGTAGTGTTCGATTTCAAAATCTAAAAATCGATCATATACAAAATAAAATTTAGATATTATGAAAAATATATGATATCTAGACTCGCTCACCCCTAGATTTGGATGAGCAAAGTGACTCATACAATTTTGGAAAAAGAAAAATTAAGGATTAAATTAACAATTTTTGAAATTTGAGGTGAAATTGATAAAATAACAAGACTTAATCCAAAAGGTTAAATAATATGATCGAATTATGTCATGACTTGTTTATCTCACCACCTACTCCCTGAGTCCCTGTCTGCCTCTCTCTCTCTCTCACGCACACAACACAAGCCGTGGCCACAATTCCATCATCCGATGATGGCCTATAAATTGCGCTTTGCTTCGCTTCCTTTTCTCCTCACCAACCGCACCAAGTCTTCTCCAACATCCATTTCATCTTCCCCGGCCTTCCCTTGCCTCCAATTCCCAACCGCTTGCCGAAGACCTACCTAGCTAGCTCTCTCCGGTCTAGCTCCACCATGACCGTCGACGCCGATGCCCCCGTCGCCACCACCGGCAACGGCAGGACCGTGTGCGTCACTGGCGCCGGCGGCTTCATCGCCTCGTGGCTCGTGAAGCTTCTCCTGGAGAAGGGGTACTCGGTGAAGGGAACGGTGAGAAACCCGGACGACCCCAAGAATGCGCACTTGAAGGCCATGGACGGCGCGGCGGAGCGGCTGACGCTGTGCAAGGCCGACCTGCTCGACTACGAAGCTCTTCGAGAGGCCATTAGTGGCTGCGAGGGCGTCTTCCACACTGCTTCTCCTGTCACCGACGACCCTGTACGTATAATAGCGTTTTAATGGCGAGACGAGTGAATCGATCGTTACGTGGTTCCTTGCGCTCATTTGTGGTTTTGGTTAATTAAATTAAGGAGCAAATGGTGGAGCCTGCGGTACGAGGGACGAGGTACGTGATCAACGCGGCGGCGGACGCCGGCACCGTGCGCCGCTTGGTGTTCACCTCGTCCATCGGCGCGGTGACCATGGACCCCAACCGCGGCCCCGACGTGGTCGTCGACGAGAGCTGTTGGAGCGACCTCGAGTTCTGCAAGAACACCAAGGTACGTAGGATCGACCTCGATCGATCGACCGCGAAATGATTCATCCGCGCGGGGTTGATTGATTGAATTCGTAATGCATGCATGCAGAACTGGTACTGCTACGGGAAGGCGGTAGCGGAGCAGGCGGCGTGGGAGATGGCGAAGGAGAGGGGGATGGAGCTGGCGGTGGTGAACCCGGTGCTGGTGATGGGGCCGCTGCTGCAGCCGCAGGTGAACGCCAGCATCGCCCACGTTCTCAAGTACCTCGACGGCTCCGTGAAGCGGTACACCAACGCGGTCCAGGCGTACGTCGACGTGCGCGACGTCGCCGAGGCCCACCTCCGCGTCTACGAGGCCGACTCCGCCGCCGGCCAGCGCTTCATCTGCGCCGAGCGTGTCCTCCACCGGGAGGACGTCGTCCGCATCCTCGGCAAGCTCTTTCCCGAGTACCCAGTGCCCAACAAGTACACTCTTCTCTCTCTCTCTCTCTCTGGCCATGGACCGGAATCGGCTGGGTTCAAACAGAGAACCGCTGAAATTAACCCGGTTCAGATATGAGATTATTTCCATGGATGAATCCTTGAGCTTGAGCCTCACATATTGTAGGAAGAGTAAGTGGATGCCATTGCTTTGGATACGTACGTAGAAAGTTATAAGGCATAGAAAAGGAAATTAATGCTCATGATATCTTAGTGCGAGGTACAGGAAAATTGCGTAACGTGCATGTATATATATATATGGGCCACACCAAATAAATGAATACCACGTGTGCAGTACGAGAGGCTTAAAGATATGGTTGATAGCTAGCTGGAACAAATCAATGAAGATTAATAAAGCACTAAATTAAGATTAAGTGAAAGAAATAGAATCATTTTGGTGTATTTATATCTCCAGGACTAGTATAATTAATTAATTAATTGAGAGATATATAAAAGCAGTTTATGATTTAATTAATTAATTAATCTGATCATCCAGTCTAGAAGGAATATGGAAAAACAAAGTCAAGAAAATAAAGCTTGGAATATTCAACAAATAAGAAATAGGGGTGGGAGGTGATGATGAATTGATGATCAATGCTCCATATGTATTCTTACATTAATCTGTTTCCTTCCTTTTCAGATCTAAATGATACTGATGATTCATTAATTACTGATAGTGACTGATTTTTAATTTTTTACATTATATATTTGCAAATCTTTGTGCTCTTTTGTGTAAAACTAGGTTACCAGTCATTTATGACAAGATATCTATCACTAGATGGAGAGAGAAAATGGTATAACATATATTCATTAATCCTCAACAAAAGGAATCCTCAAAAATCATTTAGAAAATGTTTTGATCATGTCTTCACTATTGCATGCAGGATATATAAGAATTTTGATGTCTATTAATTTATTTTCTTCTACATTTATTAGTATCATCATCTTGAAAGTATATCTAAAATGTATTTATACAAATTTCTATCAAATATAGAATTTAAGGTAATTAAAGTTGGTAAAAAGAAAAGTGTAAAAAACATATATAAAAACAAAAACTGGAGAGCTAGTGGGGTTTCTCACCAACTCCCTGTTGGCATCAATTTCATCAGCAGCTCAACTGTTGGCTCACCACTAGGTCAGAAAGCAGGAAATGATGACAAAGATATCATTGTAGCTTAAGACTTGGAAAATGGATGGACCACTTTACATTACCAAAATAAAAATTAACAAAAAAAAGTGGCATAAGATATTGTCATTTAGAGAAGATTTCTTCTTCTTCTTTTCCCAAAAAATCAAAATATAGAGTGTGATAAATAAGAATTCAATGAAACATTTAGAATATATAAGACAAAGGAGTAATATACCTAAAGTTATCATGTCACCTTGTAAACCACCAAACCTACCTTTCTTTCTTATCCAAGTGTATATAATTATCTCTAGCACTGGTAGAGAAGCTTCATACTTGTAGAGTTTTGTGGCTTTCCTTGTTTGCATGCAGCTTCTGCATATTGTACACTGAATGTATAACTAGTTGAGTTTTTCTTGGTCAGAATTAATTGGCGCATAAATTTTTTGGAAAATTTGATGAGATAAGTGATGGGTAGTTCTTGATTATTTCAGGTGCTCAGATGAGGTTAACCCGCGAAAAAAACCGTATAATTTTTCGAACCAAAGACTAAGAGATCTCGGGGTCCAGTTTCGACCGGTGAGCCAAAGCTTGTATGACACTGTGAAGAGCCTCCAGGAAAAGGGTCATCTGCTGGTCATTCCTGAACAATTATACTAATAATTAATTAAGATGCAAGTTAATTATGAATGAATATGTAATGATGCATGCATGCACATGATCATGTGCATGCGGCTAGTTAAATGATTGTGTTTGGCATTAGCTTTGTTCATGCATATATATATATATATATATATATATATATATATATATATATATATATATATATGGAAGCTAAGATTGAAGGTGCTGTACTAAATTAACTTCATGCAGTTTAGTTTGCTAGCTGCACCTTGCACTGTTCTTGAGTCCTATGAAATGATCATATAAGTATTTGTCCCCTCTCCTAAGCATTTATATCATCTAATCATGCGAAATATCTAAATTTATTCAGATCAAGTATAATGCCCTAATCCAACTTTTATTTGATAATCAGTATAGTGGACAAAAGCATATTCTGTAAATAGTGGGGTAATGCTAGCTCAAGCTTAATTATGTCTGTTCTCTAAATAGTAAATGAAGGCATTATCCTTATCACCTAAACCATGCACTCCCTCCTCTCATCTGTATTATTAAATTAACAGGGAGAAGAATAAAAAATGGAGATGGTTGAGCAGGTGACAGCCAGCATCAGCTGATCACAAATTAGACTCCTCACCTTTTTGCAGAAATGCCAAAGTGAAGGATTCACAACACTTGTTCTTATCAATGAATTAATTAAAATTAAGAAGGGCATGCATCTTAAGAAAAGAGAAGAAGCTAGAGAAACGTTTAAATAAATGCTTGCTTACTGAGGTTGAATTAATGTTGAAGGACTCCACAACAGCAGTACGCATATCTTAATTAGTCGCCAGTGTTAAGATTTAGATACTTCACCAAACTTATGTATATGCTTAAAGAGTAAAAACTCATCTTAGGTACCAGAAATGTCATCGATTATCCTTATATTTTTTTCTTAAGCAGTAATTAGGAGGGTTTATACAGATGTTTTTTGAATCATTGTTGGAACTGGTTGATTGAATTGATAGAATGCTCATAATCAAAAGATTAGTGGAGTCTTTTATTTGAGTGTTGAATTCTATGGACAGAGAGTCTTTTGATTGTCAAGTTAAGTCAACTATTGTCTTTCTTGGCTTTGTAGTTTAATTAATTATTTTTCAAGCATTGGTTTGGCTTGTTGTTTATCTTCTGAAATGAATATAAGTATGACCTAAAAAGACAAATTAAGTGTTAGCTTGTCACTTTTCTATCTCCTTGCAATGAAAAAGCAAGCTAAGTAACTTGGTGTACTTGTCATGTCATAAAATGTCACTTTAGAGTTTAGAGGCTATTTTATATAGATTTAGCATTAAATAAGTTATGATGAATTATACGATAATTACATGTTTTCATGATTATTAATTTCTATCCTAATCTTCCTACCGTCTAATCAATATAATTAACTCGATTGAAGGTCCCATATAACTCACCAAATATGCTATCTAAATTCAATTAACTAGGTTTGAAATATGAATAGTTTCGTTCTCTAACTTTGGCCTCGTTTGAATCAATAAATATATGAGACAAAGAGAACGGAAGAGAAAAAAACGAATTAAGGAAAACAAATAAGAATAGAAAAGAAACACAGAAGTGAATGACAAGTTTTCTTCCTTTGAATCAAAGAGAAAGGAAGAGAAGAGAATATTATTTTATTCATATATAATATAGGGGTGAGCGGGTCCGGGTACCTTGAATTTTTCATGATATTCGGACCCTACCCTGTATAGTACCGGTTCCTAGGTATAAATTTCGGATACCTGTTGGAACCTGTACCGTGGAACCTGTAAATGAACAAGCTCAAGAGTTTGTACCGATTTCGATTCCGGTTCGGGATACTCGATGTGTTGGACCCAGAATCAGAACCGGTTCCTAAATTTTTGTCCCAGACTCTACCCGAATTTAATTCGGGTCTATCCGGAACCTACCCAATCGGGTTGATTCCAATCGGTTCCGGATCTACCCGGTACCCCTGCACACCCCTAATATAATAACCTTAGAATTATTAGTTATATGTCTTATAATATAATAAAGTGATCGATAAATAGATGAACAATAGAGCATTAATGAAAATTAGTACACATTATAAATTTATCAAAATAAATTATCATTGAAGTAAAACTAGTCATCATTTTGAAAAATATTTAAACAATGACAAAAATTCATCTTTAAGTAATTGTTGGAATTAAATGAGTTAGACGTGATTGTGTCTTATTGGACCAGACTAATTCCTCGGGTCCATCTGACAGACCCATAAAGCATAGCTCGATCTGACCATTTAGGGACTCAAATTATACTGGGCTGGCTCAAGTCAGGCATGAGAGCTCCGCTCAAGCATCCTAAGGGCATTTTCATCTTTGACCTATACCCAAAGATTCAAACATAATTAATCACAATACAATTAAGGGGTAAAACTTGGTGATTGACTCATTCAGGGTATATCCTCGGCTCCTCGCGATAACTAAGGATAAATACTAATCGAATACCTTTCACTGAAGACCTGCCTAGCTTATAAATCAAATCCTGCACCTATTATTTATCTATGAATCCAATTCTTTACATACACATCTCGAATGCGTCCTCATTGAAGTGTCGAAGTATCTTTGCAAGTCTCCCTGGAGCCGCATCCAGCTAGGAACCAAGAGGACTTGCAGCATTTTCGATCTCAGGCGAGAACACTTGTATCTTAAGAAAAAAAGAGTGGAATTTAATTCACGTTGTTTTAAGTAATTTATATGGGCTTAATTTCAAGATATACGAAACATCCTAATTTTAATTGGTGTGATATTTTTTCCTTGCGCTCCAAGTTTGAACTATGTGACTACACAACACAAAAATAGCAAATTATTATGGTGAAAAATTAAATTTCGTGCATTTAAGGGGGCATTTGGTTGCCAGCAAGTACAAATGCTGCAACTCTAGTTGCAGCATTTAGATAACAAATTTGTTTAGTTGGCTGCAAAAGTATTTTGCAGCATTTACTAGTTGCAACTTGTATTTCTAATATCACTTCCGGGCTGCAAATGAAATTGCAACCCAAAAAGCCCGGAATACAAGATTGCGGGCTGCAAATGTAATAATTTAAGTATTAAAAAATAATTAATTTTGGCGTCTTAGATCGAGTCGTCGAATGGAGACGGGATAAATATCAAAGTTGTAGGTTTTCGCACGTTGAACGCGATGGTAATGTCAGATTTTAGATATGATGTCGTTTGATAAAATTTATATATATATATATATATATATATATTCAGTATTATACAAAATTAAAAATTATTAATTCATAGACTAGATTCGGCATCGTGTCGGGCCTAAGTTTTCGGCCCAGCCCGAAAAAAATTCGTGCCAGACCCGGCCCAAAAAAATTCGTGCCCGGCCCATCCCAAAAAAATTCGTGCCCTACCCGACCCAAAAAAATTTGTGCTCGGCTCGAAAATATTTCTGCCAGGCCCGGTCCAAAAAAAGTCATGCACGGCCCGATCCGGCTTGGCCCGACCCGACCCAGCCCGATAAAATTTGTGCCCATCCCGGGTCGAAAAAAAATCGTGCATAGCCAGCCCCAGCTTGGCTCGGCCCGAAAAAGTTCATGCTCGGCCCGACCCGAAAAATTCACGCCCGGCCCGCCTCGAAAAATTTCGTGCTCGACCCGGCCCGAAAAATTCATGTCCAACCCGGTCCGAAAAAAATCGTGCCTGGCCTAGCCTGGCTCGGCCCTACCCGAAAAAAAATCGTGCCCAACTCGGCTCGGCCCGACCCCAAAAAAATTCGTGTCCGACCCGACCCGAAAAAATTTGTGCCCGACCCAGCCCAAAAAAATTCGTGCCTGACCCAACCTGAAAAAATTTATGTCCGAGCTGACCTAAAAAATTTCGTGCCCGGCCCGATCCAGCCTGAAAAAATTTGTGCACGACCCATCCCAGCTCGGCTCGACCCGGCCAGGAAAAATTTGTCAACATGATGCAGATTGCAAATATAATTGCAATTTCCATTGAGGCTAACCAAACGCTTGCAAATAGAAATTACAATTCTACTCGTGGGCAACCAAATTGTAAGTTGCAAAATTTATTTGCGTGTGGGCAACCAAACGCCACCAAAATGAGAGAAGTAATTAGGAGGGTCCAATCTAATTTTGCAGTTTGGTCATGCTCAAGTCAAAGCCAATGACCTACATACGCACACCACTCTTTCCTCGTGGAATTGGTTGCAACACAACATGTCTGCTATAATTCAAAGTCAAAGTCAAAGTCATATGCCTCGATGGGATCGGTACAATATCTAGATATTGTTGGAGTCAATCTAATTACTTGGACTGTCATCGGACGTCTTAATGTAAATGAGCCGGAGGCCCAAGTCGTGTCTAATTCTGATTTCTTGATTTCTCTTCAGCATGCAATTTACTCCGAGTTCCTGTACCAATAATTACATAATTCGATCTTTGGTTCCGAAATTACAAGATTTGAAACCAAATATTTCGATCTTCCTGATCAATGCTCTTGACATTTAATTTAGGGTGGCTGAAAAACCAACAACAATTGAACCGAAATCGGATCCGATTATATATGTTGTTTTGGTGAAACCGTAAATTAGATACAAAAAAAATTATAGCACCTTTTCTTTTCTCTCATCCATTCTTTCGCACGGTAGTTGGTGTCTTGTAAGTCGACCATCGCCACAACCTCGATTGGATAAAAATACTCTCTTATTCTCTCTTATTTTTCGTCGTCACTAGTGCATTGAGGACTTTCAAAACCCCTTTCCTCATTCTTATATGATCCTAGATATAGTCTTAGGAAAATTCATGAAGACAGAGTTTGAAGAAGAAAGAAGGGAGAGGAGAGGAAAAATGTTGAAGATGAGTTTTGGAGTTTCATTTCGACTATGATTGGTCAAAAATCGACATGAAGGAGGAAAGAGAAGATGTAAAGTGGTGCATGTCGGCGCAAGCGTAACCAAAAAATTTTGGTTGTGTTTAGTATGTTGTTTCATCAAAACAACATATTGAACTGGACCTAATTCCGGTTTGGTGCTACTGGGTTTCCAACTGCCCTAAATTGAATGCCAAGGGCATTTCGGGGAGATCAGAATATTTGATTCCAGATCTCGTAATTGTAAGTCGAATGACCTACATTAGAGGGGAGTGGGGGCAGGGTGAATAGTATGTTCGCTAAAAATTTAACCTAAATTTGATTTTAATCAATTCTTAATTACTTAGGTTAATTCTCAATTCAACTAGATCAATAAATGCGGAAGTGATAAATGAATCAATTAAACACAAATAACCACACAATCATAATGGCAATGCAAACAAAGAGATTTATAGTGGTTCGACCTTAATGCCTACTCACTTTCTAAGCACCATCACTTAGGATTTTCAAACTAAACTTTACTAGATTATGAATATTTTTCTTATAATGAGGATCTTTTACCTGAAGAGTCACCGCTCTCACACTAAAGACACTTTCACATTCGAAAGTCTCCGCCCATCTACCGATAGCACTCTTCCACCTCAAACCCTAAATGACAACAATCACTAATCCTAGTAAATTAAGCTACATCAGTTGACTTATGTCTCAAACACAAAGGCCACCACCCAATCAAACAAACCTAGTAATCTAGGTTTACACACTTGATATACAATAAAAATAACAACAAAATACAAGTATAAATGGAGCAAAAATACAATCAACACAATACTTAGCTCCAAAATCGAATCCTACCTTTCTCTTGATGCATTTGATGATGAAACAATGAAGACAATGCTCAATCAAGGAGATGAGGACTCAAAGCTAGGATTTACACAAAGGATGACTCAATCAAGCTCAATAATGATATATCAAAATATATCCCAAGAAGTGTAAGAAGATCAAAGATATGATAGGAAGGCTTATTTATAGGGAGCTAAGAAGTATGGCTCGGATGAAAACTACACAACGGCTCAAAATAAAGTCGTTGCCTATCGTCGGTCGATTATCAGCCGAGGGTCGACCGATAACCTGTTGTTAAGGCAAGTTATTGATTTTTCACATCATTAGCTCTCCCATGTGTTCTCGTTACGCCAGCCAGCCTGAGAGCATGGTTCATGCTCTTTAGGACTGTGAGGTAGCTCAAGAAACTTGAACGCTTATTGATGGTCAATTTTCAGTTGTCCTTGCCAATTTAAATACTTTGTATTTAAATACTATGCGTCGAGACGTTCAGCGTGTGAATTTTTCTTCGGATTTGAAATTATATTATGTCTGAATACTTTGTATTGTATCTGGCATTCTCGGAATTAGGCTATTTTTAAATTAGCAAATCCCATTGCTTTTATCAATTTTGCTAAAATTTTAGCTATTACTATCAACTATGCTGAAATACCTTAGTCTGAGGGGATTTCGATTATATCTAATTCTAGAAATATTTGGGTGTCGCCCTCGATAAATTGTTTTAAGTTTAATACAAATGGTGCTTTCGATGATGTTAGTAAACTTTGTGCAATTGAGTTTATTTGTAGAATCTGTCGTGGTCATATTGTTGTGGCTAAAGCTTCTTTTTGTGATAACAATTCTATTCTTTTTAGTGAAGCTATGATTATTAAATATGCACTTCGTTATGCTATTCGTATCAAGTATGATAATGTCATTATTGAGTCAAATTCGAAGCTTGTTATAGATGTGTAACAAATTAATTGATCATTTTTTATCTATCAATAATTTAATTGTTATATTTTGTTATTGGCAAATTCTATCAATAGTCTGAAGTTCCAACATATTCGACGTGAAGAAAATAACGTTGTAGACTGGATTACAAAATATGCATAAGTGTCTAAGAGTTCTTTCTCATGGGATGATCAATGTATCACTTCTAAAGAATCTTCTCTCTATTTCTTTATTAATAATATTTAATTTTTTGAAAAAAAAACTTTAATATTTAAATTAACTAATCAATTAGCAAAAATATAAACGAGAAGACAAGACTTGACTATAAAAATATTTTACAGTATTTACTGATTGCACCTTGTATTTTTAATAGGGAAATTACCTAAATATATCTTGTATTTCGGAGTTTTTCGCATTTGTGGTCTGTATTTTTATTTATCTCAATTGTAGGTTGACCGTCGCTGTGGATGTGGTTGCGCAAGATGACGCACCGTGCTTGCCCGATGGTGTGCGCCGGAGAGCGTCGTCATGTCGTGCGCGCTCAGCCCCTTGGCGGCAAAGGAGGAGATCAATTGTGCGAGGCTGGAACCGAGGCCTGGGAGGTTTCTGTTGGCGGCGCTCTGGCTCGCTGTAGTCGCGTCTCGGCGACCCAGTTGCAGTGTCCACGACGGTCCCCCAACCTACAGGAAATAGATTAAACACATCATCAGCACTACCATCGTCGTCCACAACACATTATCAGCACTATCCACGACGTTGGTCTTGATGGTGCATCGAAGCCCCAGGCGGAGTTCGCGTTCGGCCATGCATTCTTCTCGCCAGTGATGTCCTGGATGCAGTGTTGGCCTCTTAGTTGTACAGGCCAATGAAAAAGAAATGAAGTGGAAGGAAGAAAGTAAGGGGAGAAGAGAGGAGATGGTCTTGAAGTGTATTCTATTTTTTTCATGAAAATATTACATATTTATAGGCTCATGGTACTGACATTTCATCTCAACGTTTCATCACCTAATTGATTGCATTTTTCATACATTTTCTGTATTCATTACATACCAATTCATTGCATCATTCATGTATTACATTTACCATTCTTTATTTCATCTTCATTTCTTGAAGCGTTTCTCATAGAGCATTGAAGGGCAAGTTTAATGTCCATCATTTGCCCCCCTTAAACTTGTTCCTTCTCGAGCTTTAACGCCAAGCAGTTTCCTCAAGTGCTGAAAAATTTCAACTTTCAGAGCCTTAGTGAGTATGTCTGCAACTTGATCGCTTGACTTCACATGCAGTAGCTCAACTTCCCTTGCCTTGACATGTTCTCGTATGAAGTGAAAATGAGTGTCAATATGCTTTGAACGTTTGTGATGGACAGGATTCTTGGCCAGGGCAATAGCTGATTTGTTATCCACATAAATCTTGGTTGAATCTTCTTGATGTAACTTTAGTTCTTGGAGCAGTCTCCTCAGCCAAATGACATGACACACACAAGAGGCTGCAGCTATATATTCTGCTTCACAAGTTGATAGAGCAACAATTGTTTGCTTCTTTGAAGACCAAGTGAATGCAGCATCACCACAATAAAATACAAATTCTGTAGTGCTTTTGCGATCATCACAGCTTCCAGCCCAGTCACTATCACTAAAGCCAACAAGTTTCATACTTTCTTTAGAGGAATATAGTAGTCCATAATCAATCGTTCCTTTGATGTATATAAGGATTCTTTTGGCCGCTGTCAAGTCGGAAGTCTTTGGAGTTTCCATATACCTGCTTACTAGACCAGCTCCAAACAATATATCAGGTCGAGTGCAAGTTAAATACCTTAGACAACCCATAAGTCTTTTATAATACGTCGGATTCACCGGCTTTCCTTCTCTTTCCTTCGTTAATCTGGTGCCGCACTCCACTGGTGTGTCCACCGGCTGACAATCTTTCATTGAGAACTTCTTTGGTATCTCCTTGGCATATCTTTCTTGTGAAGCAAAAATTCCTTCCTCGTCTTGTCGCACCTCGATCCCCAAGAAGTATTTCATCAATTCCAAATCTGTCATCTCGAATTCCTTCTCCATTGACTGCTTAAACTCATGTATCATGGAGCTGTTGTTGTTTGTGAATATCAAATCATCCACATATAAACACACCAACAACATATGACCATTTGAATTGGTCTTTGCATACAAGTAATGCTCGTATGGACACTTTGTGAAGCCTTGTTGAACAAAATATGCATCAATTCTGGAATTTCATGCTCTTGGGGCTTGCTTGAGTCCGTAGAGGGCTTTCTTTAGTTTGTACACCATCTATTTTTGTCCTTCGATAATGAAGCCGGGTGGTTGTTCGACGTACACTTCCACTACTAGAAATTAGGTCTTCAGCAACGGCTATCAGCAACGGCCGCTCAAGCCGTTGCTATTTGCAACGGCATTCTTACGGCCGCCCGAGCCGTTGCAGATATTTGTATCTGCAACGGCGTTCTAACGGAAACCCGAGCCGTTGCGGATTATTTTAATTATCAGCAACGGCTTTCTGACGGAAAGGCGAGCCGTTGCTGATATTTTAATTATCAGCAACGGCTTTCTAACGGACAAGTGAGCCGTTGCTGATGATAACTTATCAGCAACGGCTTTCTAACGGGCGAGTGAGCCGTTGCTGATAAGTTTATATAGGGCACGCTCTCGCGCCCGACCCTTCTTCCTCCCGTTGCTGCCGCCGCCGCTCCTGCCGACGCCTCTCGCCGCCGCTGCCGCTGCTGCCGACGACGCCTCTTCCTCCTCCCGCTGCTGCCGACTTGTTCAGGTATGTTGATCGGCCGGCCGTCTCTTCCCTGCGGTCGGCGGGAATCAATCCGACCGAAACCCTATTTCTAGGGTTTCGGCCGGCGGCGATCGGCCGATGGCCGCCGCCGGACCTTCTACAGTGGTCGGACAGTGTGTCCGGCCACTGTACGCCAGCGCCGGAGGGTGGACTCCGGCGCCGGAATTTATAATTATATATATATTTTATATTGTTTGATAATTGTTAATTAATTGTTTAGATTAATTATTTAATTTGTTAGATTAATTATTAGGGTTTAGATTAATTTCGGACGCGCGCCGGAATCGTCCACTTCGGACGCACGCCGGAATCGTCCAATTCGGACTCGCGCCAGAATCGTCCACTTCGGACGCGCGCCGGAATCGTCCAATTCGGACTCGCGCCGGAATCGTCCACTTTGGACGCGCGCCGGAATCGTCCACTTCGGACGCGCGCCGGTATCGTCCACTTCGGACGCGCGCCGAAATCGTCCAATTCGGACTCGCGCCGGAATCGTCCACTTCGGACTCGTGCCGGAATCGTCCACTTCGGACGCGCGCCGAAATCGTCCAATATGGATGAAGAAGATGAAGAAGAGGAAGAAGAGGAAGAAGAAGAAGAATTCGAAGACTATTATTCAGATGATGAAGAATAATTGTAAAGTATATATTTTATTAAATATATCTCTACTATTTATACAATTATTTGATTATATGTTTGTTCGACAGATATGTCTGGTCGTGGTTATCGACGCAGGAGAGCTTCGGAGTCTCCGATCGGTGAGACTCCAGCACTTACTTATGCTGCTGATCCTCTTGTTGCTGATCCTCATGAGGATGATACTGCCGAGGCTAGTACATCCAGACGTAGGCGGCCACGCGGGCCGAACAGGTGGCAGCCTCCACCAGCCACAGAGTCACGTAGATTGATTAGCGTGATTGGGGAGCGGTAATATATCATGAATTATGAATCATTACAAATTCATTATATCATAATATAATATTAAAATTTATTTTTGTTGTGCAGGTTCGAGCAAGAAGAAGTGTCGAGGAGCATTTCTTCTACTATTCGACGATACATGCACGGGGCATGGCCTACGTGGTCTGACGTGCCTAGCGAGCACGTCGACATGTTATGGCGCGAGTTTGAGGCACGTATTATTATTATTTTTTACATGCATGATGATATATTAATATTGGTATTGATATTATTATTTTGCAGGCTCGCTATACATGGGCCGAGGACCAGAGGTCCTTCATTTACGCTGCCTGGGAGGCTATTTCCCGGGCAAGGTACAACGGGTAGCTGGGGCAGGCTCGGTCCCAAGCGATGGCCCGAGCTGGGACCACTAACATCGCGGAGACTCGGGGATACGACCCCGGTTGGATTACTCCGGATATATGGGACCAGCTCGTGGGGATATGGTCGACGGATCGATGGCAGGAGGTTTCTCGGAATGCGGCTAGAAATCGCATGTCGGGGGGAGCAGCGCGTCACACCGGCGGCTCTGTTGCATTTGCAGTGCACGCAAACCGTATGGTAAGTATATCTTTTAATTATATATTTTATTTGTTATTATGTGTACTAATTAATGTATTTGTTTTATAAATGTAGACGACGGTGTCGGATGACGGGACTGTCCAGCGACCCTCCCCGATGGCGGTGTTTGAGCGGACTCACCGTCGAGCACATGGGACGGGGGAGTACATCCACAACCGCGCTGCATACATTATGGTAATTATATATTTGTTTAAATTATTCATTATATATTTATAATTTAAGTTTTATGGTAAATATTAAACAAAAAATCAAACTCGAGTAGGAGACCTACAGCCAGACGGTGGTGCAGCGCGGGGGTACCCCCGAGGACTTTGACGCAGCATCGTGGGTCGAGGCCGCAGGTGGCTGGGACCATGGCCGCGTATATGGCTTCGCAGATAGTGGTCATGCGCGAGCCGTACTAGGGCCATTTGGGGCACCGACCCCTCCGGTAGCTGGTCCACCTCTAGATCCAGTTATGATCATAGTAGCAGAATAAGGACTCTAGAGGACACGGTCGCGCGTCAAACTGAGATGATGGAGCGCCAGAGTCAGATGATGGCGGATATACAAGCTATGCTACGCAACATGTCAGGTCATCCCGAAGTAGGCATCTCTTCGGCATCATCTAATCCATCATCCTCGAGTCAGTCCACGCCGGTGTACACTCAAGCACTCCAGACCCCGCCATATAATCCAGACCATCCTCCATCGTGATCGTGAGATTTTTTGTTTGGATATTGAACTTGTTTAACTTATTTTGTTTGGATATTGATACTTCAATTTTACATTTGAAATGTTTTTATACTATCGTGGATAATTATCAATATAAATATAATTGTTTTGATGTATATCTTGGTGTGTTTGTGATGTGTGAATGAATGTGTGTATGAGGTGTTTGTGATGTGTGAATAAATGTGTGTATGAGGGTATGGGTGTGTGAGTTATGTATCAGATAATGTATCAATGTATCAATGGAAATTTGAAATTTTCAAATTTTCTATTTGCAGGTATACGTCATCAGCAACGGTTTTCCCACGGGCATCCGTGGGAAAGCCGTTGCTAAAAGTGTATCGAAAGCCGTTGCTGATGACCTACAGCAACGGCTTAGCGACGGCCTTTTACTAACGGTGTTGCTACGGACTCAGCGGCCGTTGCTATTAATGTTATCAGCAACGGCTCCGAGTCTGTGGCAAAACGCTGCTGATAATATTTTTAGCGACGGCCCGAGCGGCCGTTGCTGATAATGTTTTGAGCGACGGCCCGAGCGGCCGTTGCTGATCCGTTGCTAAGTTATCAGCAACGCGACTTTCTGTCACGGCGCTATTGCAACGGCGCGGCCGTTGCTGATGCTCGTCAGCAACGGCTCAGCAACGGTATCAGCCGTTGCTGATGCCCATTTTTCTAGTTGTGTTCAGGAACGCTGACTTCACGTCCATCTGGTATACTTTCCATCTTCTTTGAGCTGCTAGAGAGATAAGCAACCTCACAGTTTCAAGCTGAGCTACTGGTGCAAATACTTCTTCATAATCAATCCCATGTTTTTGCTTGTATCCCTTCACGACCAGCCTTGCTTTATGCCTCTCCACTTCTCCTTTTGCATTTCTTTTTGTCTTGAATACCCATTTGACACCTATAGCTTGGTGTCCTTGAGGAAGTGAAGTGAGTTTCCAAGTATTGTTCTTCTTTATAGCATGAATCTCTTCCTCCATAGCCTTCCTCCACTTTGTTTTCTTGGAAGCTTCTTCATATGTTAGTGGATCAAGTCTTGCAAATAGACACATATTATTAAACTCCTCGTCATCATTAATGTCAACTCCTTGGGTCGAGTTGTAAATCTCCTGAATGCTCCTTGTCTTTCTCATAATAGGGCTATTTGACTCAACACTATCGGACTGATTTTCGACTTGATGGGGTGACGATGCTTCTTCAATATGTTCAGGTGTGTCGTTGTTCAGCTCCAACTCTTCATCAAGAGAGATTTGCTTCGATTGGTTGTTGTCCTTCCAGTCCCACATCTGCTCCTTATCGAACTCAACATTCCTTGGCATTACAATCTTGCGAGTTACAGGATTGTACAGTTTGTACCCGCTGAAATTTTCGCCATGGCCCAAGAAAATGCACTTTTGGCTTTTATCTTCGAGCTTTGTCCTCTTCTCTTCCCGCACTTTGGCAAAAGCAATGCTCCCGAAGATTCTGAGGTGATCGACTTTTGGCTTACGCAAGCTCCAGGCTTCCTCCGTGTGGTGTCTCCAATGCGCTTTGTTGGAAACCTGTTTAACAAATAAACAGAACAAGCCACAACATCTCCCCAAAATTCTTTTGGAACATTTTTCTCTTTTAGCATACATCGAACCATATTAAGAATCGTCCTATTTTTCCTCTCTGAAACACCATTTTGTTGCGGTATTTGAGGCATCATGAGCTGGTGTGTAATTCCATTTTCCCTGCAGAAATTATCAAACTCGAAGGATGTGTATTCGCCTCCTCGATCAGTCCGCAAATATTTTATTTGGCACCCACTCTGCTTTTCAACCGGATTTTTAAATTCTTTAAATCTGCTAAAAACTTCTCTCTTCTCCTTTAGCATATAGACCCATGTTTTTCCACTATAATCATCAGTAAATGTTAAAAGGTACATATTTCCACCAATGGAGATGGATTTGATGGGTCCGCATACATCTGAATGCACCAGCTCGAGACGTGTGGATGCTCTTCTTAACTTGTACTTCTTAAAAGGCTTCCTCTGCTGCTTTCCCATGACACATACTTCACACAAATTGCTAGAGGCTTCGATCTTTGGTAGTCCCAGCACCATTCTCTTCTCCTCCGGCAGCTTCAACGCTTCAAAGTTTAGATGCCCATAACGAAGATGCCAAAGACTGGAGTTGTCCACAGTTGTTGCCTTCAAGCAGCTCTCACTAACACTTAGCTTTAATGGAAACATCTTGTTCTTCGTCATTTTCACATGAGTGATAAGCTTGTCGTTCTTATCACGAATGCTGAGAGCTAAGTCTTTCATTCTTACATCATAACCTTTTTCCAATAACTATCTAATGCTTAGGAGATTACTTTTAATATCATGAACATAATAAACATCAGAGATGCAAAGTTTCTTCCCATTCTGGAGTTCAAAGATTACATCACCTTTCCCTTCAACCGGCCTATTCGAGAGATCGCCAAATGTGATGTTGCCCAACTGCATTTCTTGAAGTTTGGCAAAAAAATCTTTTCTTCCACACATGTGATTGGATGCTCCAGTGTCGAGATACCACGTAACATGTTGAAGTGGTTTTGGTTCATTGTACGACAACAACAACACTGGCCCTCATCACCTTCTTCTTTGTCGACAAGATTTGCTTTTTCTCCTCCATTGTTAGTGTTGTACCAACAATCATAAGAGTAATGGCTAAACTTCTTACTAATGAAACACTGTGTTTCAAATTTGTTATAACTTATATTTCTACCGCGTCCGCGACCTCGGCCTCGGCCTCGACCTCGATCTCTTCCACGACCATACTCTCTCTGAACATATTCATCTCCATCACTGTGGTTATTGGCTTGCTCAAAGTTAGAAGATTGGCAGCCTCGGCTTCGACCTCCACCTCTGCCTCTTCCTCGTTGATAGCCTCCTCTGGATGTTTCATGCTTCTTGAGGGAGAGTTTTGTTTGCAACGCTTGTTCTAAATTTCTTTCATCGCCTTTCTTCTTTTGTATTCTCTATTTGTACACTTGCATAGATCCCATGAGTTCCTCCATCGTCATCTCCTCCAAGTTTTTAGATTCTTCAATCGCGACGGCCACGAAGTAGAACTTCGAGTCTAGAGAACGCAAGATTTTCTCTATGACTCGAACGTCCTCCACCTTCTCGTTATTTCTTCTTATCTGATGGACAATAGAGATAACTCGAGAGAAGTAGTCAAAGATCGTCTCTGAGTTATCTTGTTGTAGTGCTTCAAACTAAGCCGACAAGGATTGCAAGCGAATCTTCTTTACTTTATCGACTCCATTGTACGCTTTCTTCAATATCTCCCATGCTTCTTTCGATGTTTTTGCTGGAGCAATCAACTCGAACGTGGCTTCATCGACTCCTAAATAAATTGTGAATAGCGCCTTCTTCTCTCTTTTCTTCAGTTCTTTAGGCTTCTCCTCATCCTTGTTGTCGGAGTCGGAGCTGGATTCTACATATTCGTTCTTCACTACGTCCCATACGTCGAGAGAACCCAAGAGTGACTTCATTTGGATACTCCACATTTCGTAGTTGTCTTTGGTTAATCTGGGCACTTATGATTGAACGGAAATGGCCGACGCCATCGTCGCTCCGGGCTCTGATACCAGTTGTTGGCCTCTTAGTTGTACATGCCAATGAAAAAGAAATGAAGTGGAAGGAAGAAAGTAAGGGGAGAAGAGAGGAGATGGTCTTCAAGTGTATTCTATTTTGTTCATGAAAATATTACATATTTATAGGCTCATGGTACTAACATTTCATCACCTAATTGATTGCATTTTTCATACGTTTTCTCTATTCATTACATCACCAAGTCATTGCATCATTCATGTATTACATTTACCATTCTTTATTCCATCTTAATTTCTTGAAGCGTTTCTCATAGAGCATTGAAGGGCAAGTTTAATGTCCACCATGCAGGCGCCCATTCGCACCTCCTTGTTGACGGCCTGCGTCATGGCAGAGCGCACAATGCTTTGCAAGTTTAATGTCCACCAAGCAGAGAAAGAAAACAAAGGAGAACTCTTCTTCTCCTCCTCCTCCTCCTCCTCCTCCTCCTCCTTCTTTTCTCTCTTTCTTATGGATACATACTTCCCGCACCAGCTTTTGAAGCTCTTCATCTTTGCTTCTCTCTCTTTTCTCACATTATATAGTTTGTTTCTGCACATCCTTCGCTTCCGCTGCCGCTGTCTTCTTATCCCACGTCTTCATCTCCTATTCATTGTTAAAAGATTTTTATGATATAGGAGAAAATAAACAATGAATTGGAATTAAGGGGCTTCATATGTACGTAATGTGCTCTTTTTGTTTAAGGAAAGAGCAGATAGAATTTGTCTCATTTTTCATCTTTCTTCTATTAAGATGTTTAAGCAAATCGAAATTCAAATCTTTTTCGTATACTTACTCTGAATCAAAAGGGTATCAGGCTTTCCTTTTTGATATAAGGATTTCCTTTTTCGTATATATCGGAATCAAAAGCGTATTACGAGAAAGGATTTCCTTTCCACGTCTTGGTCTCCTCAGCGTTGGTGTCGCCTTCCCCGGTGCTGACGAGCTCCCGTGCGTAGCCTACAAGTTCCTCCGGCGCAAGTGCTAGCCTGCTTGCGTCTTCGCGCCCAACTTCCCACCGGACCAGCCGCAGAAGTTCGTGCAAGTGCACCGCATCTTCGGCGACAACCACTACTGGAATAATGGGCATCAACAATAGTGTGCAATGGCTCCGCCCGTTGCAACGGAGCTGTGACAGAAAAATGCGTTGCTTATAATTTAGCAACGGATCAGCAACGGCCGCTCGGGCCGTTGCTAATAATACTATCAGCAACGGTTTTGCCACGAACCTGGTTCTGTTGCTGATAACAATTATTAGCAACGACCCGCGTGTCCGTAGCAACGCCGTTAGTGAAAGACCATTGCTAAGCTGTTGCTGTAGGTCTTCAGCAACGGCTTTCGATACACTTTTAGTAACGGCTTTTTCACGGACGGCCGTGGGAAAGCCGTTGTTGATTTCTAGATAGTGATATCGAAAAAACTTCAAAATTCCAAATTTTCATTAATACATTGATATATTATCTGATACATAACTCACACACCCATACACCCATACACACATCCATTCACACATCACAAATACACCCAGATATATATCAAAATAATTATACTTATATTTATAATTATCCATAATCGAATAAAAACTATTCAAATGCAAAATTTAAGTATCAATATCCAAACAAAATAAAATTAAAATATATATAGTATCGAAGTAACAAAGTTAATATAATAAAAAAATAATAAATCTCACGATGACGATGGAGGATGGTCTGGATCATATGGCAGAGTCTGGAGTGCTTGGGTGTACACCGGCATGGACTGACTCGAGGACGATGGATCAGATGATGCTGCTCCGGGATGACCTGACAAGTTGTGTAACATAACTTGCATATCTGCCATCATCTGACTCTGACGCTCCAACAACTCAGTATGACGCGTGACCCTCTCCTCCAGTGTCCTTATTCTGCTACTATGATCATCTCTGGACCTAGAGGTCGATGGTCGCTCACCAGCATGCGGAGGGGTCGGTGCCCCAAGTGGCCCTAGCACGGCTCGCGCGTGACCACTATCTGCAAAACCATACACGCGACCGTGGTCCCAGCCACCTGCAGCATCGACCCACGCAGCTGTGTCAAAGTCCTCGGGGGTGCCTCCGCGCTGTATCACCGTCTGACTATAGATCTCCTACTCGAGTTTAATTTTTTGTTTAATATTTTTCATAAAACTTAAATTATAAATATATAATGAATAATTTAAACAAATATACTTCCCATAATAAATACAGCGCGGTTGTCGACGTACTCTCCCATCCCATTCACTCGACGGTGTGTCTGCTCAAACACCGCCATCGAGGAGGGTCGCTGGACAGTCCCGTCGTCCAACACCGTCGTCTACATTTACAAAATAAATACATTAATTAGTACACAGAGTAACAAATAAAATATAAAATTAAAATTAAGGTATACTTACCCAATGGTTCGCGTGCACAACAAATGCAATAGAGCCGCCAGTATGACACGCTCCTCCCCCTGACATGCGGTTTCTTGCCGCAGTCCTAGAAACCTCCTGCCATTAATTCGTCGACCACATCACCATGAGCTGATCCCATATATCGGACGTAATCCAATCGGGGTCGTATCCCTGAGTCTTCGCGATGTTAGTGATCCCAGCTCGCGCCATCGCCTGGGACCAGGCCTGCCCCAACTGCCCGTTGTACCTCGTCCGAGAAATAGCCTCCTAGGCAGCGTAAATGAAGGACCTCTGGTCCTAAGCCCATGTATAGCGAGCCTGCAAAACAATAATATCAGTACTAATATTAATCATCATGCATGTATAATTTTTTTTTTAATACGTGCCTCAAACTCGCGCCATAACATGTCGACGTGATCACTAGGCACGTGAGACCACGTGGGTCATGCTCCATGCATGTATCGTCGAATG
Organism: Canna indica; assembly: GCA_034359265.1. Lineage (NCBI taxonomy): Eukaryota > Viridiplantae > Streptophyta > Magnoliopsida > Zingiberales > Cannaceae > Canna > Canna indica. The sequence continues at coordinate 55,193,952 of CP136896.1, forward strand.
GTAGAAGAAATGTTCCTTGACACTTCTTCTTGCTCGAACCTGCACAACAAAAATAAAATTTAATATTATATTATGATATAATAAATTTGTAATGATTCATAATTCATGATATATTACCGCTCCTCAATCACGCTAATGAATCTACGTGACTCTGCGGCTGATGGACGCTGCCACCTGTTCGGCCCATTTGGTCGTCTGCGTCTGGATGTACTAGCCTCATCAGTATCATCGGCAGGAGGATCAACAACAGGAGAATCAGCAGCATGAGTAAGTGCTGGAGTCTCACCGATCGGAGACTCCGAAGCTCTCCTGCGACGATAACCACGACCAAATATATCTGTCGAATAGACATATAATTAGATTATTATATATATATATATATATATAGTAGAGATATCTGTCGAATCAATTTCGGCGCGAGTCCGAAGTGGACGATTCCGGCGCAAGTCCACTAAGAACAACTCCGGACTAATTAACATTTTAACTAATTAATTAATATTAATCTACAACATTTTAACTAATTAAATAATTAACCTATCATTATTAAATATTAATCTAACTAAATTAATCTAAAAAATTATCTAAACTCTAATAATTAATCTAAATCATAACAATTAATCTAAACCCTAAAAATTAATCTAACAAATTAAACAATTAATTAAATAATTAATCTAAACAATTAAATAATTAAATAAAAAATAAAAAAAATGGCATTTCCGGCGCCGGAGTCCAGTGTCAGAACATTGTGTCTGGATACTGTACGAGGTTCCGGCGGCGGCCACCGACCGTCCGCCGCCGACCGAAACCCTATTTTAAGGGTTTCAGCCGGATTATACCTAAGAATCAACAGGGAAGGCGGGGCGGCGAGAAATACTTGGAATCGACGTTCGAGGACGGGCGGGGTGTCGACAGCGACAGCGTCGAAAGAGGTGCATCGACAGCAGAGGAAGAGGAAGAAGGAGGAGAAAGGAGCGGGCGCGCAGCGTGCCCTATATAAACATATCAGCAACGGCTCACTCGTCCGTTAGAAAGCCGTTGCTGATAAGTTTATCATCAACAACAGCTAACGTGTCCATTAGAAAGCTGTTGCTAAGGTAATTAACATCTGCAACGGCTCACAAGTCCGTTAGAACGCCGTTGCAGATGTAGCATATCTGCAACGGCTTGAGCGGCCGTAAGAATGTCGTTGCAAATAGCAACAGCTTGAGCAGCCATTGCTGAAGACCCAATTTCTAGTAGTGAGCAACGTCACGAATCTCCTCAACGAGCTCCACCCGTACCAGCGCGAGGATGACGTCAACTCGCTCGCCTATGAGGTTGAAATGCACCTCCGCGACCCGTCCACGGCTACGCCGGCCGCATCTCCATTCTTCAAAATTAAAATAAAATTTTCTTTTTAATTGGCGAGACTCGAGAGAGATGAGAAGAAGAAAGAGGTGTATAAACAAGCCGGGGGCTGGGGTGATGACGTGGAATTTTAATAAATAAAAAATTAATAATAAATCCAAGAGTGATGAGATGGAGCTTAGGGTAAAAAATAGAATAAAATAATATTTTTTTAAATACGATCAGCGTACCACATCACCAGATTACGGGCTACTAACGGTAATTAGACGACATAATTTAATTGGAATAAATTCAAAAGTATAGAAGACAATTTAGACAAATCAAAACACATGCCACAAATGGGAAAAACCTCAAAGTACATAATATATTTAGTTAATTTTCCTTTTTAATATTATTTGCAAACTGCAAATAAAATTGCAGTCCAAAAAGCCTGCAATACAAGATTGCAGACTGCAAATATAATAATTTAAGTATTAAAAAATAATTAATTTTGGCAACTTAGAATCATCGGATGGAGACATGATAAATATCAAAGTTGTAAATTTTCGCGCGCTGAAACGTGATGGTAGTGTCAGATTTTAGATCTGATATCGTTTAATAGATTTTTCAATATTATACAATAAATACAAATTATTATTTTATTTTGATAAATAATTAAGTAATATAAAATATATTTTACTAAATTAAATGATGATTTAGAGTATAAAATAATATTATTATGGGCCGAATTGATTCTGTTTTAACCGATTAATTATTGTTGGGGGATAAAATGACATTTTACTATTTTATCTCTATTTGACTAACATCTTCGTGCCTCTAATGGGTCGTGCTTGAGTCGGCCTAGTCCCGAGCCCGGTCAGGCTCGTTGCTAGTTAGGACATGTCTGGCACGACCCAAATTCCCATAGGGGCAGCCCAGCCCAGCATGAGGTAGCCGCTTCGGGCTCGGGCTGGTCTCGAGCTATAAGGTTGGGTTGGATCTACATCCCTTGGCCCGACACGATAATGGGTGCCCTGATCATGATTTTATCGTGTCGAGCTATCAGACTAGATCTGGCAAATCGTGTCAGGCCTACATTTTCAATCGACCAAAAAAAATTTGTGCCCTGCCCGACCCGAAAAAATTTATGCCCGGTCCAGCCCGAAAAGTTTGTGCCGACCCTATCCGAAAAAATTCATGCCCCGCCTGGCTTGGCCCAACAAAATTTGTGCTCATCCTGGCCCGACACGAAAAATAATGGGTCAGCACGGCCCGACCCATTTAACCCGATACCATTAAAAATATTTAAAATCGTATTTAAACCCGATAATTAACGAATTTTAAACCCGTGAATATCGATCTGAAATGTTTATCGAGCTATCGGGCTAGGCCGGCCCGATAACACTTGGCCCGACCCGGCACGATAAGGGATCGACCTTATCAGGCCGGCCCAATATTGACCCGAACCCAATTTTTTTGTGCTGAGTCGGGTCGGGATATCGGATCGGGCCGAAAACTAACACCCCTATATCAGATCGTGCCAAAATTACTAGACCTAGATACGAAGATGCAAGTTGCAAGTATAATTGCAATGTCCATTTGCGGCCAACCAAATGCTTGTAAATAGAAGTTGCAACTCTACTTGCGGGCAACCAAACAGTGAGTTGCAAATTCTATTCGCAGACATTTACTTTTACATGCAAATACTTTTTGCAGCATTTGTACTTGCGGGCAACCACATGCCCCCTTAATCTCACATCTAATCATCTCCACGTAATTCTAATCAAGATGATTTTTCTTTGGGTTAATTACACTATATATATCCCGAACTTTAGGGGTTTTTTTAATTTTGACCCGAACTTTTATTTGTATCAATAGTATACTCATATTTTCAATTTGTATCAATAATATCATCTCGTCAAGTAATCGTGAGTTTTGTCGTTTGACTGATGACGTGGCAGCAAAAATAAAATTAGAATAAAAAATAGTATACTGCATACGTGTACCACTATTAAAGTCAACATATAAAATTTGAAAAAATAGTTAGTGCTAAGTCATTCATGCCACGTCAGTGTCAGCAAACCCAACTTAAAATATTAGATATTACCCGCTTAATCTTAAAATTATAGATCACCGACATCGAGTGGTTCTTCCTCGTGTCAATGATCCAGACGTTCACCCCTGGCGCCGGCCTCCCTGGCCAGGACCTCCTCGCCCGCTCGCCAGCGTGGTTCGTGGGGAGGATCACATGGCGGCGACGCCATGTGAGCGGGCGGTAGGCGCAGGCATTTGGGCTGCCTACGATGGCCTGCGTCCCCCTGGCGAGCGGCGGAGTCGTTGAGCTCGGCTCCACCATGAGATCTTCTAGAGCTCGGAGATCTTGACCAAGGTCAGGTTTTTCTTCAGTAGACATGTCATCGGTTAGCGCGGATCCTGAGCCAGTCTGGTTGGCTCCATCGCTCGCGGCGGTGGCATTTGCGGTACTGCTGCCACCTGGCTGATAAATTGCGCCGAGTTCGCTGAAAATCTTGTAGTTGCTACCGCCTACGACGGCGTGAACATTGTCGGACTTGATTACCTCTTTGCTCTTCTTGGAGAACTTGCCAGTAGCACCATTGGAGTTCTCGGGCTCCTTGTCCTTGCACCTCCTGTTGTTCCTGTTGATGTAGTCGATATTCAAATCCAATGGTCTCCTGCAGCGGTTCAAAAATAGACATCTATTTAATTCTATGCATCTTCTTGGAAGAACTGTTGCAAGATGGAGATGGAGTGTAAATGGGATTGGTGCGGGGGAAGCGCCGTCGGCTGTTGTTGCGGGTGGTGGGCGTGGCATTAAACAATTTTCTTTTGAACATTATTAATTGTTTTCTTTTGAACATTAAACAGGGCAGTGGCAGAATACCTCTCAAAGAGAGTGAGTCATGGCATTAGGGAGGGGGATGTGTATCTCACAGTAAGTGGAACACAAGCCATTCAAAGGAACCTTTGTTACTCATCTTACTGATGGCAAGGCCTTGGAGTAAAGTCTTGCTTTCACTATCTTTGTCAGCTTTAGCTGGTAATGACCTTCACTGTTGACAACAGGTCTTGGAATTAAATCTTTACTATTGATAGCTAGTTCTTGGCTATTGGGATCTAATCCATCTTTCACCACTTTACTGTATATTTACTGGTTCAATGAAGTCCTAAAGTGCTTACCTTAGCAGATTGCTGAAACTGCAAGAGACTTAAACATCCCTGTGATCGCTGACGAGGTCTATAGACATTTGGTCTTCAGTGGACGCAGATTTATTCCGCTGGCCTCTTACGCTCATTTAGCACCAGTCGTTACCATTGGAGCCTTGTCGAAGCGCTGGATGCTTCCAGGCTGGCGTATGAGATCAAAGACACCTATACTTCACTCAGGAGATTTGCTTACATATTTTGCTTATTCCACTGTGATAGGTAAAGATCGCAACTGAGATGTTTATGAATGTTACCTCTCCTCAGATCCGATTAGAAAAAAATCTTTCCCCGTGCCGATCCATTGAGCTAGCGGCGAGCAAACTTCCAAACGACCTTCTCCTCGGCAACAGAGCATTCAAATCGGAGGAGGAGATGCCACCGACGGTGAGAGGTGATGGAGCGGATACGGGCAGGCTCGAGGGCCAGGGCTACATAGTCGCGTGTTGCTGAGTGTCATAGCCGTCGACGGAAGAAAAAAAAAATTGCCGAAGAAGAGGGGGAGTGTCATAGTAGAGGAGGAAATGAAGGAGGGGCTACGGAGGAGGCGTTCGGAGGAGATCGAAGGAGGTCGTGTCGAAGGAGACGATGCGGCGGGCTTCAGCGAGGCTGGCCAAGTCGTTGAAGGTGGTGGTGGTGATTAATAATTTAAGGTTAAATTTAAGTGATGACTTGGCACATTTATATTTTTTGTATTCTAATTTTATATGTTGATTTCACTGTTGGTACACGTATATAGTGTCACCTAAATTAATTAAACGACAAAACTCGCTATTAGCTAACAAGGAAATATTATTTATACAAATTAAAAATATGAGTATATTATTAATATAAATGAAAGTTTAGGTTTGTAATACCCAAAAATCTTAATAATAATATTTTATTCTAGAGTGAGGGATCGTGGGCCCTAGTTAGCGCAGATTGGTGGGAAGCTTCGGGATTAGACCCGAGTAAGCATTTAATGTAGAAAAATTAAGAGAAAATTTATTTATCTTATCTCTGTGATTTAGCATGCTAGGGTGATAGAGGGCCTTAAGGCAAATTTAGCGGTGCAATCGGATCTCGAATCAGAGTTAAATCGGATGAGTTATGAGCTGTTTAAGTCAGATATCTTAAGTATGAGTAATTTGGTCATTTGGACTCAATCGGTATCTATAAATTAGACTTCGGGGTGTGCAGCCAGGGGTTTTTGAGCCGCACTCCATCCGAGGCAAAGGAGAGAAGAGAGAGAGGGCGTCGTCGAGGAGGAGGACCCGCCGAAGCCGGATTTTCGCGAGTTCGTCGGTGTTGATCGAGGGAAAATCCAGCGCGTCTTTTCCTTCTGTTTGCTCTCCGTCCGGTGAGTGAATTTAGGCATTTTTTTCTCTAATTCTTGATTCATGTCGTTGTTCTTATGTTTCGGGGTTTTTCGTCGATTTTTGACGCATTTTCTCGTATCTGATCGGAAGTCGGATCGATCGTTTCTTAATTGAATCATATTGTTTACTCCTTTTAGAATAAAATTTTCTTTTTTTTTCCTGTTCACCTTACCGGTCGGCGCCCGGCGAGGCGCTGCGGAGGCAGCGACACCCGGCGAGCGGCGGCGCTCGGTGTGGCATCGCTGCCATGCGCGAGCATCCGCGTGAGCCGGTGCGTCGGCGCCAGTGTCGCTGGTGGCCCAACGGCGGCCGGGGAAGGGCGGCGGCGGCGACGGCTGGAGTAGGGAGGTGGCTGGAACCCTAGATTTTGGGTGAGGGAGATGAGATGAAATGGATAGCTGAGATTGATTTGGGTGAGATGAAGGGCTGGATTGAATTGGTTGAGATGAAGGCAGAGATTTGATATTGTGTAGATATAAGACTTAGATTGCATCATATAGATAGAGGGATGGGATTGCATCAGGATAGATGTAAGGCTGTGGATGCATCATATTAGATGTAAGACTGAGATTTGACCATTGTTAGATGGAAGGGTGAGATTGCATCATGTGAGATGAAAGGTCGAGATTGCACTAGGTTGGATGGAGAGCTGTGGTTGCATCTGGTTAGATGGAGGGTTGTGATTGCATCTGATTAGATGTAAGGTTATGATTTCATCATGTAGATGGAGGATGGTGATTGCATCTGGTTAGATGTAAGACTGAGATTGCATCATGTTAAATAAAGGGCTGTGATTGCATCATATTAGATGGAAGACTGTGATGTGATCCTGTTTAGATGAAGGGCTGAGATTTTATTACTGACTTATTGATTGTAACACCGTTATATTCATTCATAACAGTGATTTATTAAATAAATTAAGGCATTTCTTTCATTATTATAAATAATTATTTGGAGGGTTTAAAGTTAGCAAAAATATTCATGTTATATATGAATTTTTACCTAATCGACGTTCCGGATTCATTGGTGAGGTCTGTTTCACCATCAAACCTTCGTATTTTGAAAACAGTAGGTGAATGTCGTCTCATTTTGCGTGCGAAGTTGAAAAATCATACTTTACATATTTTTATGATTCGATCTGAGATGATTCATGGATATAGTAGTTAATGAGGTGAATTTTATCCTAGATCAATGATTGTTATGACAAGTTATTTTATCATGTTCCAGTTTATTGATTTATAGTTGGAGTTTCTTTTGTGCACTGCTTTCATGATACACGTGCATCATTTCTTATAGTGTCATAATTTTATTTTATGATTGTTTATTTGTGCTGAGCATTCATAATTTATGAGCATTATTTCTACATATATATCTGTATGTAGTTGTGATGTATGACAGGAGGAGGTGAAGGATGAGGTATGCACTTGACATACCATTTATTACATGTTGATAGCACATCGTATTTATACTTATATACTTGTGTGTATAGTGTTATGATGTGCTTCTTGCATTTCCCGAAAGCCTCGATGGTGAGAGGAGGGTATGCCCCAAAGAGACAACATTGGTCTTATTCCGGAAGTCCGGCTGGTGAGGGGAGATCATACCCCAAAGAGATAGTCCAGAGACCTGAGCATGTGAGGGGAACGTATGCCCCAACAGGCTAGCTCGGAACAGTTAGTGCCGGTGAGGGGAGGGCATGCCCCAAAGAGACGGCACTGAGCTGGGTGGTAGTTCGGTGGCCACCCGTCTACCTACCCTATTTGGCTATGTGGGACCGACGGGTCCGGGGAGCATGCATATGATTGAGCTGTTGCATTGCATGCATTTGATTGATGTGTTGCATTCATCCTATTTTATTGTTGTGAATATGTTTATACTTATTGATGGATGCTTATATTTATTGTTGTGGATATGAGTATGGTAGTGGATGTGTTACTGATGCTTTTTCCGTCATTTTTAAAGATATTTAAAGGTTATATGTGGACAAATATGCCTTCGCATCACTAGAGAATCTGGATATAGTGTTGGTGGCTTCCAGTTAATTTACATGAGACCTTCTGACTTATTTAATAAAATTAATAAAAGTTTTTATATAAAAAGTTATTTTACATGAGATTAATTCACTGAACTGCTTCGTTGGATTGTTATTACTTTAATGCTTCTCAACAAAAATAAAATGAAGAAAATAAAGAAAATAAAAAAGAAACATTTGGTTTATAAAGAAAAAAAGAAAGTCGAAAGAAAAATTAATTAATTTATAATTGGATAGTTATTATGAACTAGAGATAATGAGATTTATTATTAGAAAACTTAGAGACTTTATGCAAATCGACTTTGAACTTGAAATAATAATGCGAGAAGACATCGTTAAATATAATTTGTTATCATTAAAATATTTTCGGAGAATACTTAAGCGTGAGGGTGAAACATCAGCCAACAATCCATTTATAAATTATTGTATTTTTGCCTTTAGTCTAGAGATGACAATGGATTGTGCCCATGCTGACCCAAGCCTGGGCCCAGGCATGCACATCACTGTTTGGGTAATGTCAATCACAATTTGGAAGTGAAAAAGAGTTGTCTAGCACAATACACTATCCGCCCCTTCGTGCTCGCGGCGACCTACTTTTTTATTTTAAATTCAAAAAGTTTTGGATTCATGCTCAAGCTTGGGCGGACTTGCCCAACACTTGGGAAGGAGTGCTAGTGCACCTTCCTAGTGTAGGCGCAATCGGCCCACTTGGGTCGTGCTAGGCACAACCTTAGTTACTAATAATTTAACCAAAATATAATTTTAAGAAAAGACCATGGATGAAACCTAACATGACAGGCTTCATATCTTCTAGGGTGTGTGAGATGAGAAAAATGAGGGTGAAATGCAATTTATTGTTGGATTTAATAAGAAATGATTTCAGGTTCAATGCTAATAAGCATGCCATGTTTACGATCGGAAAAATCGAAACAAAAATAAAAAATTCAACTGACGTTGCCCAAGTCGGAGAGTAATGAAGATTACTGTTAATTAGGTTTAGAATCTATTATAATTCTTGGGATGCATGATGATGGTGATGCCAAATAAACTCTTAGTCTTGAAACTCAAATTGGACCCAAATCGAATCGAGTCCACAAAAATCAACAAAATGTTCAATAATCAATTTCGATCGGTGTTCGGCCGAATGTGGTCAAGTACGAAAGATTGGTCGAATATCAACATAAATAGGATCCAATATTTTTAGAAGGCTTTCAGTCGAAGTCTACCTGAATGTCAGTCGACCAAACTTCAATTGACCTATGACCGACAACCCAACAACTAGTTTTTCTATCGTTACATCTTGCCCATTCTTAAGCTTTACCTCTTAAAAACCTATATATGTGTCCCTCGTTCCTTCCTCTACCTCTCTAGAAGTCATTGAGACATATATCAGAAGAGATTTCTTGAGCTTTGACTATGTCATTCCTTCGAGTAACCTTAGCTTTGAAGTAATCTTTATTGATTGATGCTTTCTCTTCCAAAGTTTCATCATCGAAACAGACCAAGAGGTGTTAGGAGATAGTGTTTGGAGCTAAGTATTTATATTTTAATTATTTTCTCTATTTATTTGTATTTTGGTTTACTTTTGTATTCATTTAAAAGTTGTTACTAGACCTAGGGTGGTAGGTTTAGTTTGAGTGGTTGTCTTGGCAGAGTCATAAATTCACTTGGGTTGCTATGTTAAGTTGAGTTTTAGGTGTTGAAGGTGCCCAGGTTTTGACCTTAACATGTAAATCATATTGTAGGAAACGATTTAATTTAGTATATTTAGTTGACCTAAGATTTTCAATTTTGGTCTTAATAACAAATATGAAACTGATGTTTTCATGGAGAAATATTTTCAGATTTCAAGTCGAGTAGTGCACAACGTCCGCGATTGAAAATCGATGAAATAGACAATTTGGTGGGTTCAATTTGCGGACCATTGATCGTAGACCTTGTTCTCTTCCCAGCATGAGCAATAGCTCCACTCGCATGTAGCTTGTATGCATCTTGTTGTTTCTTTCTTTCTCATGTCGCTGACTTAATATGGCGTAGGGACTAGGGAGCGGTCACCTTATTTTGTGTTCGTTTGAATATTTACAGGAGAGTTTGAGCTACTTATTTCTATATTATCATCATCTTGGTTGTGGTTATTAGCAGGAACGCAACTTCTATGGAGCCCAGCTCCATAGAAAATCTTTATGGAGCCGGGCTCCGATGATGAAGCATGAATCTCAAATCAATTTTTATTTTTCTATGGAGTCGGGCTCCGTAATGATTGTTTTCCATTAGCAGTATGTTTCTTGATGTTAAGGGATGAGAGCATGTTCGCCACCTCCATCACCCAGTAAGTGGATTTTGATCTATCTTCCGAGCTTGTGTAGAATTGTGATTTCATTCCAGAATCGATCTTTCGTCTGACCTGGTCCTCATGCATCCACAGTCCAATTTTTTTTAATCTTTTACATCACCCTTGGCTTCATGTATTAACATTAAAGTCAAAGTAAGTGTGAATCTGAGTTGTAAAAGAATGAATCTTTATGACATTAGATTCACTCTTAACTCTTAACTGAGTATACCAGCTATTTACTGGCCGAAAATGACCATATAAAGATGGAAAACAAGAAGTTAAAGGAAGAGTTAGAGGCATCCAAGGTGTCTCTAAACCTTACTGAATTAGAAGAAGAATTCAGCCAGCTGAAAATAGATATAGATCAGGAAAATAGGCTAAAGAAAGGGAAGTATCCCTTAAAGGAAGACTATCTCCTAGAAGAAGAAGATATAGATGTCAGGAAGCAGCAATCTGGAATAGTATTCAAAGAAACAGCAAATATTCTATCAGCAGAATTCCCCTTGGAAGAGGAATTCACGACATTAGCTAATGAATTCGATGGTCCAGATTCAATATTTCCTCATAATAAGAAAGGAAAAAGAGTCTTGAATAGGCTCTACAATATGGTTATAGTCATGGAGATTCACGGCATCAAAAATTTCAAGGTACAAGCCATATTGGATACAGGAGCAACAGTCTGCTGTATAGATCAAGACTCAGTACCAGCAGACGCGCTAGAACCAAGTTCATATCCCATTATGATCAATGGTGTCAACTCACAATAAATTGCTAATATGAAGTTAAAGAATGGACTTATGTCTATTGAGGAGAATAAGTTCAAGATACCTTTCAACTATGCTTTCCCAATGGGAAAGAAGGATGGTATTCAAATGTTGGTCGGATGTAACTTCATCAGGGCAATGCAAGGAGGGGTTAGGATTGAGGATTGAGCCATCACATTTTACAAGAAAGTTACAACCATTATCACCAGATTTGATACAGAAGTTGCAGCCTCAGTGGCAATTAACGAATTGAGCCTTTCAGAAGAGGAATATCTCGAAGTATACCATGGAGCCCTGTTTCAATATAATTTTTTCCAAAACAAGGTGCAGTCCTTTTCTTCGCCCATTGGTAATGGCGGCGTCTCAACCTCCTTAAGCTGACACAGCTTCTCTGCGCCCATTGTTTGATTTAAGACGAGCAAACAAGTGAGAGAGAAAGATCGGCATAACAGGATAATTTCCTTTTTCTTCGCTGTTTTTGGATTCCTGATATAAAAAGAAGGAGAAACAGAGGACCGGAGAAATGCAGCAGCGGCAGAAGAAGAATCAGGCCCCCTATCCCACTATTTCGTACGATAGCGATGCCAATTTTGTTCCTTTGATAGCCAAGACGATGAGAGCAATGAGATCGTTGAGAGAATTCCTCGCCTTTAATTGAGAACAGAGCAGGTGAGGAAGGAGGGAAGAGAAAGAATGGGGAAGGAGACGGAAGAAGGTAGCACAGATGTGCGGAAGCTCGTCTTTGGGAAGTACGAGATGGGGCGAGTCCTCGGAAAGGGAACCTTCGGCAAGGTCTACTACGCCCGCGAGCTGAGCTCCGGCGAGAGCGTCGCCATCAAGGTGATAGACAAGGACCAGATCCGGCGGCAAGGTGGCATGATGGAGCAGATCCAGCGGGAGATCGCGGTGATGCGCCTTGTCCGCCACCCCAACGTGGTGGAGCTCCGGGAGGTGATGGCAACCAGGTCTCGCATCTTCTTCGTCATGGAGTACGTCCGCGGCGGCGAGCTCTTCGCCCGCATCGTCCGCGGCCGCCTCACTGAGGACCAGGCTCGCCGTTACTTCCACCAGCTGATCTCCGCCATCGATTTCTGCCACAGCCGTGGCGTTTCCCACCGTGACCTCAAGCCGGAGAACCTCTTGCTCGACGCGAACGGCGACCTTAAAGTCTCCGACTTCGGCCTCTCCGCGCTCCCGGAGCAGCTCCGCCATGACGGCCTCCTCCATACCCAGTGTGGCACCCCGGCCTACGTCGCGCCGGAGATACTCCGCAGCCGCGGCTACGACGGCGCGAAGGCCGACCTCTGGTCCTGCGGCGTCATCCTCTTCGCCCTCCTCGCGGGCTTCCTCCCCTTCCAAGACGAGAGCTTGATGAAGATGTACCGCAAGGTCTCCAAGGCGGACTACCAGATCCCGCCGTGGTTCTCCAGCGAAGCCCGCCGCCTCGTCTCGCGCCTCCTCGTCGTCGACCCGAACAAGCGAATATCAATTCCGGCCATCAAGCAGCTCCCTTGGTTCAAGAAAGGATGTCGCCGCCCGGCTCCAATCCAAATCCCTCCATCGCCGCAGGAGGAAGAGAAGGGGAAGCCGGCGACGCCGAGGTTCTACAACGCGTTCGAGCTCATCTCCTCCATGTCGTCAGGGTTCGACCTCTCGAGCCTGTTCGAGAACCGGCGGAAGACAGCGACGGTGTTCACGTCGCGGTCGGCGGCGACGGCGATCGTGGAGCGGCTGGGGAGTGTGGGGCGGGCACTCGGGTTCATAGTGGAGCGCGCGAAGTCGTGCAAGGTGAAGATTCAGGGGAAGACGGAGGGACGGAAGGGGCATCTGGAGTTGGCGGCGGAGGTGTTCGAGGTGGCAGCTGGAGTAGCGGTGGTAGAGATCACGAAGTCCTCCGGCGACACCTTGGAGTACGCCAAGTTCTGCGAGGACGTCCGTCCAGGGCTGAAGGACATCGTTTGGACGTGGCAGGGCGACGACGCCATCGATGGACGTTGTCACGAGCGCAGCACCTGAGACAGCGGCAGTAGAAGGAGACGACGTAAACGCCCGTCGCATCATCCCGGGTGATGCTCGTGAAGAGTTAACCAAACACGATGTGGACGTTAACGCAAGTCACATCACAACGGTGACAACTGAGTCAGTTCGCGGGACCCAAGCGCATGAGAGGAAGTGGCCACGACACTTCCAGGATTATATTACATACTAAAGCCTACTTTGTACAGTGGGATATAAATAAGGAAGAGATGTAAACAGGAGGACAGTTGATTAGCTTAATATGAATCACTTCTCTTAATCTTCTTCTCTCGTATTCGTTCTCTCTCCCTGCTATTCTTACTCTTCCTCTCTCAGATCTGGTCCGGTACGATTGACTTCGTTCCATTGGTGCTTTCATTGAGAGCGTCGAAGGTGTCGATCGGATCTGATTGACGCGCGGCGACGAAGGCGATGGAGACTCGGGGACAAGCGATGAGCGAGTCTTTGAAGGTTCTTCATGACGCAAGTTCGAGGCATGATCAGGTGTTGGGAAGTCTGCAAACCAGTTTGGAGGCGCAACAGCAGACCTTGGAGCTCCAACGTCAGTCCATGGAGTCACAACAGAAGCTCCTGCAAAATGTAACGTCACAGATTTCGTTACTGAACTCGCAAATAGTTCATCTGACGAAACCCAAGAGTGAGGCAACGGGATCCGGTGGTGGATTCACAAATCGGGGAAAAGGGATCCGAGGTGATGATGATGGGGATGAATTTCCATTTCCCCCGAGACCACCCTAGGTTGAACTGCCAATGTTCAATGGGTGCGATGCAGAGGATTGGATCGCCTCTGCCGAAGATTTTTTTGCATTCTACGCGACGGAGGATCAACACCGCGTGACGATGTCGTCCTTTCGTATGGAAGGAACGGCAAAAAAATGGTTCCGGTGGATGCAACGTCGGAAGCAGCTTGCCGGCTGGCGGCATCTGGTGGAGTCAATTCGTCGGCGATTCAAACCGACGGATCTGGAGCCCCCAAAGGGACAACTCACTAAGTTGGTTCAAATTACGACGGTGGAAGAGTATGAAGGCCGGTTTGAGGACATGGCACTCCGCACCACTCAGTTGTCGGAATCCTTTTTGATCAATTGCTTTATCTCCGGCTTACGAGCGAACATTAAAGCTGAGGTGCTGACCCGCCAGCCTGAGTCCATGCATGAGGCAGTAACTTCGGCAAAAAGGCATGAGGCAAAGATACTAGCGACACGTCGGCTTCAGACAATGAACACGCCTTCAAGAGCTGCAGGTATTTTGCCTACACCGACCTGAAGTTTCTCTCCATCTATATCTTTCAGTAAAGCATTACCAATAGCACCGCATGCGAACCGAACACCATCCGGTGATTCGGAAAAACATTCTCGATCCAGCTTGCGATGACTTACGTCGGCGGAGGCCCAAAAGAGAAAAGAGCAAGGGTTGTGTTTCTACTGCGATGAGAAGTATACGTGGGGGCACAAATGTCAGTCTCCCCAGTTGTTTATGCTGGACGATGGCTCTAATCCCGAACATGAGGCAGAAAGAACTCAGTTGGAACCAGTTGAGGAGGGTGGTGACGTTGATTCGTCAGAACAATCACTGATCTCATTCAATGCCTTATCGGGATGTTTCTTGCCGACCACATTGCGCTTCCGGGGTATGGTGGCAGGAAGGGAGGTTCACATTCTATTAGACGGGGGAAGCACCCATAACTTTGTCTAGACTCGCGTCGCAAAATATTTGGGGTTGCAAGTGGAGCCTGCAGCAAATTTCGGGGTCATGGTGGGCAACGGGGCTCGGGTGCAGTGCGAAGGAGTCACCCGACGACTAAAACTGGTGATACAAGACACTGCAGTTGAAGCCGACTTCTACGTTTTACCAATCCAAGGGTCTGAAGTGGTGCTGGGAGTAGCTTGGATGGCTACGCTGCGACCTGTGTTGATGGATTATGCTCGGCTTCAATTCGAGTTTCAATTGCATGGGCAGAGACACATTTGGAAAGGAGAACAGAGTCCATCAGTAGAGCCAATAGCCTATCAAGCTTTAAGGAGGTTATCGGGGACTCAATCAAAAGCTGAGATGTATCGTTTGGAGCTACAACCGATGGAACCACCAAGGGAGGGCAACGCAGATGAAGAAATGTGCAAGATATTGGAGCAGTATCCGGAAGTATTCAGGAAACCGCAGGGACTACCCCCGACCAGGACTACTGACCATCAAATTCATTTACCGTCACAACAAGTGCCTATCAATGTGCGTCCCTACCGGTATCCTCACTACCAAAAGGCTGAGATTGAACGACAGGTGCAGCAAATGCTAAAGGAAGGCATAATTCAACATAGCAGCAGTCTGTATTTGTCGCCGGTGCTCTTAGTAAAAAAAAAGAACGACACGTGGCGCTTCTGTGTGGATTACAGGGCACTCAATGCCGTGACGGTGAAAGATCGGTTTCCCATTCCCACCGCCGACGAACTCTTCGATGAGTTGGGAAAGGCAACAATGTTCACTAAGCTCGATCTCCTTTCAGGATATCATCAGATAAGAGTCGCCCCCAGTGATGTATCCAAGACGGCATTCAGAACTCACGAGGGCCATTACAAGTTCCTAGTAATGCCTTTCGGGTTAACAAATGCGCCATCAACCTTTCAAGCCACCATGAACCGCATTTTTCAACCCTACCTTCGCATATTTGTGTTGATCTTCTTCGACGATATACTCGTCTACAGTGGTTCTTATAAAGAACATCTCAAACATGTTGAGGTGGTGTTGCAGACGCTTCGACAACATCAATTAGTAGCAAACTGCGACAAGTGTTCTTTTGGATGTGCGAAGATTGAGTATTTGGGACATTTCTTGTCCTCAGAGGGGCTGCAAGTAGACCCGGGCAAAGTAGCGGCAATTCAGGCGTGGCCGCCGCCCGCAGATATCCGAGGAGTCAGGGGCTTCCTCGGCTTGGCGGGATACTACCGACGCTTCATAAGAAACTTTGCCAGCATTGCGTCACCCCTCTCGGATCTATTACGCCGGGGAAACTTCTCGTGGACATTATACTATACATAACAGACTGGTGTTGTTTTAAAAGAAAGCATTGGTACTTGGAGATAAAGCAATACGAGCCAACATCCTGAAAGAATACCATGATTTGGTGCTCGGGGGACACTCCGAAATCAACAAGACATACCGGAGGATAGCGTCTAGTTTCCATTGGAAAGGAATGCACCGAGACGTCGAAGCATTTATTAAAGAATGCCAAGTCTACCAGAGAATGAAGGCCGAACAATTACCCCCAGCAGGACTACTACAACCATTACCAATTCCTGAAGCGATCTTCGAAGATATTGCCATGGATTTCATCACTCATCTGCCACCATCGGAAGGGAAAACTGACATATTAGTGGTTGTTGATAGACTTACAAAATACGACCACTTCATGGCCTTACCGAAGAGCTACACCAGTGTGAAGGTAGCAGAGACTTTGGTGGAGGGAGTGATTAAACGTCACGGCATTCCTCGTTCGATCATTAGTGACCGAGACTGTCACTTTGTCGGGGAGGTATGGAAGGAACTAGCGTGCTTGCAAGGAACCGAACTTAAATTTAGTTCGGCATACCATCCGCAGACGGATGGTCAAACAGAGGTCCTAAACAAGTGTGTGGAGATGTATCTCCGTAGCTTTGTCGCAGACGAACCAAAGGCCTGGAGGAAGTACTTACCATGGGCTGAGTACTGGTACAACACCGCGTATCAGTCGGTAGCAGGGATGACTCCTTTCAAAGCCGTGTATGGGC
Organism: Canna indica; assembly: GCA_034359265.1. Lineage (NCBI taxonomy): Eukaryota > Viridiplantae > Streptophyta > Magnoliopsida > Zingiberales > Cannaceae > Canna > Canna indica. The sequence continues at coordinate 55,210,784 of CP136896.1, forward strand.
GAGAACCTCCCACCTTGTTGCGATATTCCACGGGGTCGACTACTAATGAAGAAGTAGCACAAGAAATGGAGAAACGAGAGGAGATTTTGGCGCAGTTGAAGACCAATTTAATGCGTTCACAACAACGTATGAAAGCTCAGGCAGATCAGCATTGGAGAGATGTTAATTACAGAATCGGCGACTGGGTCTATATAAAGCTTCAACCATATAGACAGCTATCGTTGCGGCTTCAGAAACAGCACAAGCTGAGTCCGAGATATTTTGGACCCTTCAGGGTTTTGAAGAAGATCGGAGAAGTTGCATACAAAGTCGATCTGCTCGCTTCATCCATTTTACACTCGGTATTTCATGTCTCCAAACTCAAGCTTTGCAGAGGGCAGCCGGAGATTCAGGTCACTCCGATTGCCCTGTTGGCGGGAGACCCGTCTAATAACCTTGAGGACAAGGTTAGTTTGGTAGGCGGAGGTGTTGTCACGAGCGCAGCACCTGAGACAGCGGCAGTAGAAGGAGACGACGTAAACGCCCGTCGCATCATCCCGGGTGACGCTCGTGAAGAGTTAACCAAACACGATGAGGACGTTAACGCAAGTCACATCACAACGGTGACAGCCGAGTCAGTTCGCGGGACCCAAGCGCGTGAGAGGAAGTGGCCACGACACTTCCAGGATTATATTACATACTAAAGCCTACTTTGTACAGTGGGATATAAATAAGGAAGAGATGTAAACAGGAGGACAGTTGATTAGCTTAATATGAATCACTTCTCTTAATCTTCTTCTCTCGTATTCGTTCTCTCTCCCTGCTATTCTTACTCTTCCCCTCTCAGATCTGGTCCGGTACGATTGACTTCGTTCCAATAGAGTTCACGAAGTCCTCCGGCGACACCTTGGAGTACGCCAAGTTCTGCGAGGACGTCCGTCCAGGGCTGAAGGACATCGTTTGGACGTGGCAGGGTGACGACGCCATCGATGGAGGCAATGAACAGCGCGACGGCCACCGTTGGTGATCCGTTTCAGCTGTTCACCGTTGTTAAACATCAGTGTTGTTGTAAATACCATGAAATATAGTTTTGAGAGTTCGTTCATGGAGATTTTTCAAAATGTCAAGGTGATTTTTGCTCTAGAAATATTAAAAATAAAATAAAAATATTTCAATTTTTTTTAAATAAACGAAAATAATTAAAAAATATCATCTAACTGTTAGAAAAAAATAAAAATATTTTTACACTATTATTTAATTTTTTTATCATTAGATAAATAAAAATAATTGAAAAATATCAATATTTTTATCTATCTCTAAAGATAGATGTTTTTTTACCTAAAAATAAGTAAAAATATTAGTATTTTTTAATTATTTTTATTTATCTAAAGGTAAAAAATTTATCAAAAAATAAGTTTAGGAGTATTTTACTTATTTCTAATAGTTTCAGAGTATTTTTTAATTATTTTTATTTATTTAAAAATAAAAATTAATTAAAGAAGAGTTTCAAAATATTTTTATCCTAATTTTAATAGTTTTAAAGTAAAAGTCATCTTAATCCTTTTTCAAAGGTAAAAAAATAATAATTCCAAGGATTAGATTTTGTTATCTCGATTATGCCCTTTACTTAACATCTTATTTCTAAATAATCTTTAGTTGCCACGCGTCATCTTTTAAAGTCGTTAACCGGTGCCAGAGGTGCACAAGCAACCCGTTGCATTGCAATTGCACTATTTTGCTCGGTTTCCCACTCTGTCTCCTTCGCCCTCCACCCCACTCCTATTGTCTCCCTCTCCATGGTCGTACACCTCGAGGACCGGCGAGTGCCGCGTCCTTAATCGCTTCCCTCACCTCTCCACTTCTCCAATCCTTTTTCTTCTTCCTCCCTTGATTCGATTTGAGATCGATATTTAGGGTTCTTGATTCCGATTTGATGTTGGTGCTATGTCGTCGATCCTCCCGAAGAGCGAGACAGTGCAGATCCGCGAGGTGTGGAGCGACAACCTCGAGGCTGAGTTCGCCCTGATCCGCGAGGTCGTAGACGACTTCCCCTATGTCGCCATGGACACGGAATTCCCCGGCATTGTCTGCCGCCCCCTAGGCATCTTCCGCACCAGCTCCGAATTCAATTACGCCACCGTCAAGACCAATGTCAATGTGCTAAAGCTGATTCAGCTAGGCCTCACTTTTTCCGACGAGTGCGGCAACCTCCCCACCTGCGGCACCGAGCGTGGCTGCGTGTGGCAGTTCAACTTCCGGGAGTTCGACATGCACTTCGATGTCTTCGCCACTGACTCCATCGAGCTCCTCCGCCAGAGCGGCATCGACTTCAAGAAGAACAATGACAAGGGGATCGATGCCCATCGCTTTGGCGAGCTCCTTATGTCGTCCGGCATTGTGCTTAATGACTCCGTCCACTGGGTTACCTTCCACAGCGGGTACGATTTCGGGTACCTTCTCAAGGTGCTCACTTGCCAGAACCTCCCCGAGACACAGGCTGGCTTCTTCAATCTCATCAATTTATACTTCCCCACCGTGTACGATATCAAACACCTCATGAAGTTCTGCAATAGTCTACATGGAGGCCTCAACAAGCTCGCCGAGCTACTTGATTTAGAGAGAGTTGGGATTTGTCATCAGGCCGGTTCTGACAGCCTGCTCACTTCTTGTGCTTTCAGGAAATTGAAGGAGTCTTTCTTTAGTGGCTCTACAGAGAGGTATGCTGGTGTTTTGTATGGGCTCGGTGTTGAGAATGGACAGATTGCTCATTGAGCATTAATTAAGGAAAATAAAAAGTGAATTATTTAAAAAAGATTCCTTGTTACTTGTTAGTTTTTACATGCGTGTGATACTCCAAATTTCCCTTGTTCATATCCATGTATACATCTCGTTAAGTATTGCAAAATAGGCTCTTGGTTTTCACAAGAACGAGTTTATTTTACTTGCTTCACTGTAACTTTGAATTGCCGACAGCTACAATTGATTTGTCAAAAGAGTACTCTTGATCAGCAATGTATGTTGCCTTTGATGCTTTACTTCTTCCTTTCACTTCAGTGATCCATCTTCTTTAGGAAATGGAACTGTGCTAGGTATGCATCTCCTGTTTCAGTTTATGTGCATAATTAATACAATTTGGGGGCATTTGGTGCATTACTAGCTAATCTTGCAAGGCTAGCTAAATTACCTTACACAGTTACACATAGATTACCAGTTGCAAAATTGCTGGGAATCTTGCATTTTAGCCTTTACTGCACTGTGCACCCATTAATCATTTACACAATTGCTGGAGATCTAGATTGTCTTGTATTTATGACAATAGGTTCAGTAGGAATCTAATACAAGTTTACCTATATACCCTATGCTTGTTAACATGATTTTTTTTTCAAAATAACATGCAAGATGTTTCCAAAATTAATTCTAGAAATAACTAACTTATACTAAATTACAATAGTAACAAATTGTTTAGTTTTAAAACTTTTAAAATGATGATAAATTATTGATTAGATGATGAGTGATATGAAAAATGATGATATAAATGTTAAAATGATTGTGTTAAGTGATGAGAGAGAGAGGAGGAGGAGGAGGTGGTGGTGGTGGAGGCATTAAGAGAGAATAAAGTAAGTTAGAAAGAAGAGTTATTTTGTCTTAAAAAATTTGCAAGATTGTTATGGAGGTCATAATCCATATTACCTAGGGGTATTTGGTAATGTGGATTCCTCCATAATCTCATATGAGGTAATTTGGATAGCTTGGTAATCCACATTATCATGTGTAGACCATGTAATCTAGATAGATTACCTCATTACCAAATGCCCCATCAGAGATTTGTCATTAGTACTATTTTTCTTTCCCTTATCTAGCTCCTTGACAAAAACTTTATATATTTTGAATGCTCTCTTTTGCATAAAACCATTGTGGATTCTGTATAGAAACTTGAGGGATAATATCTGACTTTCCATGTGTCAGTAATTACTTTGATTCATCTAACTTTGCTTCACCTTAATATTTGAATGTTTTCCTATATAAAGGATTCATCTTGGTAGGATGAGATTAAAGTTAATAATTGTTAAAGTCCCACATTGGTTAAAATATGGCCAAGATAGCCTTTAAATAGTATAGACAATCCTCTCCTCTCGAGCTAGCTTTTGGGGTGAGTTAGGCCCACTAATTTTTTAACATGGTATCAGAGCCAAACCTGTGGTTGATATGGTGCCTCCCGCAGATGTCCAGTCCTGCAAACTCCATGCTCCAGATGTCCAATCCTGGGCCTGTGAGGGGAGTGTGTTAAAGTCCCACATTGGTTAAAAATATGGCCAAAATAGCCTTTAAATAGTTTGGATAATCCTCTCCTCATGAGCTAGTTTTTGGGGTGAGTTAGGCCCACTAATTTCTTAAACATGGTATCAGAGCTAGGTTCTGCGGTTGATATTGTGCCACCCACAGATGTCCCGTCCTGCAAAACTCCACGCTCCAAATATCCAATTCTGGGCATGAGGGGGGTGTGTTAAAGTCCCACATTGGTTAAAATATGGCCAAGATAGCCTTTAAATAGTGTAGGCAATTCTCTCCCCTCGAGCTAGCTTTTGGGGTGAGTTAGGTCCACTAATTTCTTAACAATAATTTCTATTTACCTATTCAGCAATGAGCATTAGGTTTTTGGCTTAATTGAGAGTTCATCGTACTAGAGTTTTTCAAGATTCTGTTCCCAGTCTTGCATGCACTCTTATGCTATATGGATTATTTTTATTGCTTTTCTAATCTTTTTTATTATTATAATCAAGTATGAGTAGATTTAAAGGATTGATTTCCATTGGATGAGTGAAATTTCTTTTCCTTAGTTATCATTTCCAAGACCTTGCTTTTTTTAGCAGACATAGCTTGAACCTGGAGACCTTTGGTGTATTAGGTAATCTTGCACGATAATCTGGATTGTCTTGCAAATATATTATTACTTTAAAATGTTCAGTAATTTTGCTTTGCAACATTTGGTAGACCCAGCAATGCTAATGTAAAATAGCCGGTAATCTATATCACCATATATTATCGGAAATGTTGACTAGTTTCCTAAATACATTATATCTGAAAATGTAAAATTGTGTCAGATTATGTCTTTCAAAAAAATAATGTGGTTAACTTGTCACATGAACCAAATAAATATAAAACATTGGATAAAAAGTAAACCATATTGGTTAAAATGAAATTATTAGTGCAATACTTCACTGAGAAAAGAAGACTGTATTTGTAACTAAAAAGAAAGATTACCACAGCCAATTAATTGTAGTCGAGGAGGTGACTATAGTACTAGAGCAGAGAGAGAAGGGAGGAGGGAAGCTACATCACTGCAAGGTAGAGAAATGGTTGGATGGTGGAGGGTTTTTTAATGAATGGTGTTTTGGTCTTTATTTGTTTGTAGGAGGTAAGACTCCAAATTACCATGATAGATTACCACTTTAAACAGAAATCAAACAACGCAACCTAGATTACCACTTGTAGGAATACCTGGTAATCTTGTAGGACTACATTAGTATTATAGCCCCATTAACTTGAACTAGAATTTCAAGACTGAAAATGGAATTAGAAGCAAAGAAACTCATAGTGAGAAAAATCGACCAATTCCAATTCGAATCTACCAAGTTGGATTTGGATGGACAATAGCCAATTCAATTTTTGTTGAGGAATTGGTATATTTTCCTAAAAAAGCATTTGGAAACAGGATGAATTCTCTGGCATCAGTCATAAATGAGATTGATTTTTTTTGGAAGCTAGTAATTGTGGGAAAAGTAGGTAAAATCAAATTTGCTAAATTATTTTCCTACCGATTCTAATTCAGCCCATTTTGATACACATCTCATTTTTTCAATTTTCTAACTATGAAAGAAACACATATATCAAATATCTTAAGAATGCTGGTTTTAGAATTAACTTTTTGGTCGATTTCTGTGTGAATTGCTCTCTAAATGGTCACCAAAAGGGAAATCTCCATTGTGGTTATATTTTCGCCTGATACATCTCCATGTGAACTTTTCTTTTTGTATGGATTTCTGGAATGGTATTCATGAACTGCAATTGCACTTACCAGATATCCCCGGAAATCGTTGTAAACCCTAAAGCAAATTGTCATGTATGAACATCCATGTCTCTTTGCCTATGCATTCACGGTACATATTCACGGTACATGCACTTATTCAGTAAAAGTGCTGGCATAATAATGCTTTTGTCATGTTTGTGGATTTTGTAACATTAGGCAATTATGATAGTAGTCCACAAATAGATTTAAGTTCACATGTAACAAATTGTGACCATCATAAACAAACACTTTGTGCTTCTTAATGAGTGTGCAGAAAAGACACTACAAAATGACTGAGATAAGTGGAGGAATTTTGTCCTCAGAAGGATATTCAGACCACTTACCAAAGAAGAATGTGATAGTTACTGAATGTTAAGCACGTTTTGGAGGTCTGCATTAGTAATTGTACTATGCAGTATGCAAAGCAAGTAAAAAATACACCTAGTATTTAATATAGGATCACTTTATTGGGATTTAATACTGCATTAGTTAGTGTCATGTAGATATGTTAGGAATCCAGAATTAGAGGTTTACAAAAGGTTTGAACGTGGTAAATGGAAGAAAAAGTAGTAGTAGAAGAAAACAGGGTTCAGCTGGTCCTATTTCATGGTTTAGCTAGCCTTGTTCATTTTTCTTATTGTACTGTTTGAAGGGTAAAGTGTCATTTCTCATTGTAAGTGGGAAAGGTTATAAAATTTTAAGTTTGTAGTTGGTTGTAAGTGAACCAATGAAGTGAATTCAGTTTCAATTTCTCTTCTCTCTCTCTTCTCTCTTCTTTTTCCTATCCTTGTTGCCGATCATCACCAAGCAGCCAACATAGGCAAGAAGGACAAGGACCTTCTCTATGCTGAGGAGGTTTCAGACCCACATTGGGGATTAGGGCTATCCATTCGATTCAAACCGAACCGAACCGAACCGAACCAAATTAAACCAAACCTAAATTTTTTACGTACTGAAATTCCAACCTGAACCCGAACCGAATTGTTCCTAAACCGATCTAACCCGTACCGAAATTATTCGGTTCGGTTTGGTTTCCAACCCGAAAAAACTGAAATTTTATCCAACATTACACATTTACACTGCCACAGCAAGCTATTAAATATGAACACATATAATAGCTATAAAATTTATATGAACACATTAATATGAATACATTAATATGAACACAGCAAGCTATTAATATGAACACATATAATAGCTATAAAATTAATATAAACACATTAATAAAATTATTACCCAATACCCATTTACTTACTTACTTGGGTTAAAAATTTAAAAAATATATTTTTTAATTAGTTCGGTTTTCAGTTCAGGTCGGTTCCCGAATCCGAACCGAAACCCAGAATTCGTGTTCGGTTCAGGTCAAGAACCGAACCTGCAATAGCTGAAACTGAACCGAACCAAAAAATTCGGTTCGGTGTAACCCGATTTTTGGACAGCCCTATTGGGGATCAACCAACCTTGATCCCTACTGTGTCAGACCCCGAACAAGGTCACAAATCAAGAACTCTGACAAGATAATAGAATACACTCTGGTCGAAAATGCTGTATGTTACAAGGAATAGGAGGAAGTAATTCTTCTGGCATTCTTCCTTTCCTTTTTGCCTTTTATGATGAAAAGGTTCATTTTTAATGTGCCATGTGGCCTGAATGCACAATAATGTCTACCTACCCATAATGGATAATGCAAACTGCAGTAGCATCAGTTATAGGTCCTGTACTTCAATTTTCTTGTATATTCTTTCTTTATTTTCTCTGAAAGGAAGAATTTAATGTCAGTTATCTTTCTTATTTCTTCAGCTTAGTTGAGTTCTTCCAGGTAAGATTCAATGTTTATTATTTCAGGTCATGGGTGTTTTGCTATCCAGAATAGCTAATGGTTCCTGGTAATAGTAGTTTTTTGCCTTATTTCCAATGGTTAACTGCTTCTAGTTTTAGATTTGACTCAGTAGTTTAAATTTATAATCTAGAGCATTTAAAAGATGCCTTTGATTCTAAAAAATCATCTTACAAATCTGGTCTTGCTAGAAAATTGTTTTTTTAGTTTATAAACAGGATTGCACATTCCACTTAGGCAGGGAAAGAATTGCTGATGAAGAACAATCTTTCATGCCTGGAGCAAAGCCTCGGTAATGAAAGACTTTGTGGTATTAACACTATGCTACACAGTTTCATTCAATGGTATTATCATCTACTATACAAGCTGTAAGGTTGATAGTTGAAACCTACGACTTTTGTTATTTTATCCTGTTCAATTGATTAGATTGAATTAGCTATTCAGTTTTGTATTTTGTATATTATACTTTGAAAAGGTTAAAATAAGGTAAACATTAGATTAGGATTTTGTGGTGGATCTCCTAATCTCTTTTAATTAACGTAATGTATGATTGTTTTACAAAGAAGGCCACCACATCAAATAAATAAAGATTATATCCTTTAATACTTTCTCCCAAGCTCTAGCATATTATAACCTGCTAGCTTTATGTCCTGCTAGCTTTTTACATATATATATAGTCAACTCTAGGACCTCTAATTGACTTTGTAAGTCTAATTAGTTGATCATCAGAATCAAGATTTAGTTGAGATTGCATTTGAGTGGACAACTAAGGGTCAAGACTCAAGAGGCTCAGGCTGAACTATATTGGCCACTCAAGGTCTTATGTGGCTCTTTGTTGGTGCACCGCTTGAGGACCACTTGAGGGGATGCTTGTTTGTGCATCTCAAGGAGGAGACAACAAGAAATCTGCTATCGACGTGCTTGCTTATGCAGCTCAAGTGGAAAATGTGTTGCTTGAGGATATGCTTGCTTGTTTAGATTTGTTGGTTTGTTGGTGAGGGGACAATACCAGCAGCCAGCAATGGAGTGTGGCAGCAGCAGTTGGCAAGAGGCTGACAAGATGCAGTGATGGTGGGTCTAAGACGTTCTGATACCATGAAAAGATGGAGATGAGGGAGATTACAATTATAGTATGACTATTTCATTAATATAAAGTATGACTATTTTAAATGTGGCCCTCCACATATAAATAATAATAGACATACTTCTTTCTCATGGAATTTTGGCTCGAGCTCAAGTAATAGAAGTAATGAACTGGGATTACTAGTAACAAAGATATACTTGCTTTATTTGATTGTTCTGCACATGGTTCCTTCTGTGCAGAATGATGACCATGCTACATGGCGTCGCTTATGACGCGACCTAGAGGCCGCATGGCATAGCATCATCGTCGACGCGGCCTGGAGGTCGCAGCGACAATTTTGCGGGCTCCTTGGTTGCGCATCGTCGACGACGCCGGGCGAGGGAGGCTGCAGCGATGATGTCGCGGCTGTCAAGCCATGTTGTTGACGACGCCTTGGCCTCTAGGCCGCGTCGCTTACAACTTTGTGCCAGGAAGGTGCCCGACCACGTGTCGTCAACGACACCAGGCCACAGAGGCTGCAACAATGATTCCACAGCCTCCACGCAGCGTCGTTGACGATGCAGAAGCATGCATGGTGAGGTTAGAGATGAGAGGAGAAAACTCACCGCTAAGATACGTTTGAGATGAAAAATAGGAATTGGAAATATGAACGAGGCTATTATTATCATTTTCAACTTTGTACCAAAGTAACAAGCCCTTGGAGTAATAAGAAAATGAGTCTGGTATACTGTCCGAGACATTATTCTTTATCTTGTCCATCGTATGGTATGTTTTCGCCTACGAACACGAGACAACAGGTGTTCTCAAGTGTTGTACCTTAAAATTTTGCATGGACCATTAGTTATTTTAGCTTGAAGGCTTTTAGTCTTGTGTTTCTTGTTTGTTGATATCTGATGGTATGGGCATGAAAAAGTTAGCATTAAGATTGTCGGAATTCCTCACTATGCAAAAGCATCACGTTGGAAAATGATTTACATGGTGGTTTTGTTTTATGATTGATTTCTATTCGTATTACTAGGTTCCTTTCCATGAAGAGGAACTTAACAAGAATGGAGTAATCACTTGGACTTTATGCAAAAGATTTTAGCTACATCCAATATTAATTGGTACATTCAATGCCATGACTAATTTTTTGTTTCTTTTTATTATGATTGTCATATTGGTCATTTAGAGTATTACTGTTTTCGACTTGCACTCAGATCTAACATTTTTATCATTCCATCTTTCTATTTAATTCTACCCTTCAGTGAATTATATACCATTGCTAATATTTCTATTGTATAATTATATCAGTTGATTTCTGCTTGATACTTCACATATTCTTTCTATTTAAGGAAATTTGGTCTATTGTTGTTCCATGTAGAAGTAAAAAAGAGAAACATTATTATCTAAATAACTGATGATATTCAGCTCAACGACCTTTTCCATATCACTGCAAAATGGTAAAATTACATACCAAAAACTAAGTTTTTTTACTGATGGGCTTCTTTTTGATGGCATTGTACTAGATATAACAAATAGTTTCCTTTTGGACGTATACTGGGACATTTGCAGCAGTAAAGATTTGTAAGCCTTTTTCTAATGGTCTAAATGTATCTTTACTAGATATAAATGAAGTTTATTCATGCAGTCTATAATAAATTAGGTTAGTTTGGTTCTTCCATCAAGGTTACGTAATATATGACATTATACAAGTTAAATTGGCCCAACACAATTAGAACTGATCCTCTAATTTGAGATCCATGTTGCAAATAGAGTACCACTTGTTTTCATTATTTGTATCCAATAATCTTTATCCTAGCCCAACACTGTTTGACAAAGGAACGCACCCTCATCTGGACTGCAACAAGTTTGACTCCATTTTTAGTACGTGTATATGCATATGCTTTCTGTGATTGTAAATCATGAAGTTTGGAGTTTGTTTAAGTAACTTACTGTGCTTATTAAGGAATCATCAAGTTCAATAAACCCTGACATATTGTCTTTCTCATCATTACAGCTGATCCCTATATAGTTTTTACTGCCTGGAAAATATAAGGATGCCTACCTGAGCAAGAAGGGCTCCGCTGGCTATTTCTGTAGTGATGGTGGGATCTTGTACATGGGAAACCCAAGTCCGGCAGACAAATTAAGTAGTATTGACGAATGTAAATCCAGATACTAATAGGTGAGTTGATTTTCTTTTTTGTATTTTCTTTATATTTGAATGATTATTTGACACTTTCATATGTTCCTCTTTTAGTGACACGAACAATGGTTTCTTGTTACACAGATTGCACTAGAGATTGTGAGTTCCATAACTAATGGCATACATAATGTTTGTTGTTTTCCACTCTTCTCTTTGTAAAATTCATTTTTTCCCTTCCATTGTAGGACACGAACTTCATTGGCTTTCCAGTTCTTAAATCAACGAGTCAGCACCATGGAAAAGCAGTGATTTTAATTATTTGCAAGACATTAATTTCGCATCCCTGGACTTTCAAGATTCCTTTTTCTGCAGTCAGCAGCCAAAGTGATGTATCAATTCATCTTTTTTGTAGTTTTGATGCTATAAGCTGACAGTATGGACTGTCTTCCGAATACCCTTTGTGCTATGTATAATTAATCCTTGCACAGGTTCAAACTTGTTTCAAGATTCAACCAGGATAATGAATCTTGTGGAATCTAGTTCATAATATACTTTTTGTATTTCAAGTCATGGAACAATGTTCTGATTAATGATCACATTGCAATGTATTACTAGATGACTATGTAACTCATGATGCAATATGATTTGCAGTCTAGTTCTCATTAAACTTCATGTTGATGAAAAGGTGTATACTGTTGTCCAAGTAAAAAACACATCCGTTGTATCAAGATCCAACTTTAGAACATATCGCACAAGGAAGCTTATAGCACTGGAAGAAGTGTACATGTTCCTTCCAAAGAAACAAACCATATATTTGCTTTAAAAGTGGGAGTGTTTACATGAGCCATCAATCTGGCAACTTTTACAAATAATTCAATTCATGTGCTCGTACTTGATTTCATAGACAAGGATGATTGTAACAGCATCTCCTCAAGATTAGTTCTCTTCACTGCACTCTCCAACGCAAAATGTCAAAAATTTTTTTGAGTAGACATGTGTTTGGTCTCAGCGCTATTTGTCTTAAACCGATCGTAATCCAAGAGAGGTTAGATGCCTGCCGAATCAGAGTGAAATGTCTCAATGAGGGATCATGACAGAACTGCTTAGGGACCTCTTCAGAGTTGTCATTGCAGCTATCTCTTGCCAAATCTTAAACACTTGTTATGTTTCACTTCTGTTATGGTTGATGTCTGCGGATTGCTTACTTTTGATTGCTTTGCAGCAAGTTTCTCCATTGCATTGATAAATTTTCGAAGGTGCTTGATATATTCGGGATACGTCTCTAAGTTGCAGTGACCGCCACCCTTGACCCACAAAGGATCGTACTTTTCTTTGGCCAGTTCCCACAACCGTTTGCCATGCGTCCAGTCGACAATTTCATCTGCAGTTCCCTACAATCAAATGGCGGGCAATCTAGATCTTATATAACAACTGCATATACATAGGGTGAAAGAAATAACATGCTTGAACATATCAAGAGATTCAATGAATGATTCAAATGCCCAAAATAATATACTAGACTATACTGCAAAATGCTTAGAAAGATGAGTTGAAAACTTGCAATCATTTATGCAAACTTTGCACTTATAAACAACAGAAAGAATGTGATCTTCAGGAGGACTATTGTGAAATGCCTAATGAGAAAGACTTACATGTATAACAAAAACCGGGCAGTTTACTTGTCGTATTTTGTCAATATTCTGCAACAAAAAGCTCAAATTTTTTATTATAATAAAAGAAAATGTAAAATATTTGCTAGAAAAACAAGGACATGAATATAACAAATAAAAAGAAAAAAAATATACTAGGGATAAATTCCAAACTTACTTTAAAGATATCGAACCAGAATGTCACTTTCACAGGATACAAGACTCGTATCCCTGAGAGAATTGCACTATGGAGCACAACGCCTCGTAGCTTCTGTAATTTTGCAGCCAGGTGCAATGTCGGTCCACTGCCAACAGACTGACCATACAAAATAAGATCCTCTTGTTTTACCCCGTACTCCTTCTTCAAACAATCGTATACTGCTTCTATGTCGTAGTACGTGTTGAACTCAGATGGCTTTTAAGAAGGACAACAACGAAAAAGCATATGATCAGTCACAAAATTATAACACGATAAGCGATTTCCATAATAAATTTTGCTTATCAAGAATATTTTCTTATAATTAATAATCAATGCATGTATACATAATACACACAATAAAAGTAGACAAACAACATATAGCATTCAGGTTCATTTTCCAAACTTTTCACAGACAAGCAAATTGCTCCAGGAAAAGAAGAAAAGAAAAGGTGAAACCATGGTAATTATTTCAGCTATGTTAGAAGACCCGACTTTAAACGCCTTACTAAAAAAAGGTAACTTCAAGTGTAGAATTGAATGGCACTGAAAGTTCTCATTAGGTAACAATTTATTCCAAAAAGCTCAAGTTAATTAAATGGCATTTCTATATTAGGAAGATTAGCATGATAATAACAGGTCTGGTTCACCCTTGGAATTTAAGGTTACACATCAGGTTGGTGATAGAATACAGGATGAGCCGCCCATGAAAATTTTCAAGAGTAACCACCCATGCTAAATAGAATTTATCATAATCGATGTGTGATGTGGATATTGCCTTTAAAGCAAACATGCCATGAATGTTCTCATTAGGTAACAATTTATTCCAAAAGCTCAAGTTATTAGGAAGATCTAAACCAATATTTTTATATCTCAACACTCAAGTCACATGTAGGCAATTGGACTGGCCCAGCTCCACCCAACACTAGGTGTCTAAAGTTATCCGTAGGCGTATAGGATTCATACTAAGGATCCGCAGCTCTGACACCATTATAAGTTTGATTTGGTGACAATTTATTTCAAAGGCTTAAACTATTAGGAAGGAGCTTAACCTATGCTTCATATTCATAACATATATACTATACAACAAATGATTTCCTGGCAATCTAGCCATCCTTAGTTTAATTCTGTTGATTTAGCTAATTTCACATAAAGCAAATAATCCTTTTGTTCATGATCTTACAAAACTACAAAAGATACTTGAAGAAGACAGGAGGAAAAAAGCAAGATTGTATAAAACTTGTTCCTTTATAGTTGTTTACCTTCCCTGTAGATGCTCCATAACCCGAGTAATCATAACTGCAAAAAGTATGAAGATCAGCTATTAGTTTTGGCTGCATTTTCTCTCAAAATGAATCTTCTGATTTCATCAAAGAAAAAATACTTGTCATGTTATCCTTTTTGAACTTGAGCAACCGGAAATTTAACCTTATCCACTCATAGTATACTTGAAGTTCAAAAGGAAGAGATTGAAAGCGGGATGGCGCTTCTCAGCTAAAAACAACCATAAACCAATACAAGCTTGGTTTCACAATCATGATGAATAAATACCATGCCAAACTCAATGTTTAGGAAGCCACATGAATATAAATAGAAAATGAAACCAAATTAGGAAAAAAACCTCCTGCTAACTTAGCCTGCTAGGAAAGGGCCTAATTTAAAATTCATTGCTTACACTCATCTTAATGAGCAAGTCGAAGTAGGATTAAGCTTGACCCATGAAATCAAAGGATGTGAAGGCAGGCTATACTAAACAGGTTAAAATAAATAGGGGCAAGCCAAGATCAAACTTATAGCATGTACTCTAATACTATGTTAAAGTTGGACTTTGAGTGAGCAACTATCATAAAAGCTTAACTTGTTGTTACGAAGGGGCTCACTCTCTCTATATCTATGGTTTACCACCTGCATCTACAAGTTGGACAAATCTCCATTATTCTTGACATCAATTGATGAAAAAAGTAGATGACATGATGCAGCCCAAAACAATAATTTTGCAAGCACAATCTTGCGCTTCAAAGATAATTTTTTTTTCTGTTAATACTCTCAAATTTCCTAACCAATTCAAAAATATAATTGAGGGAAACGGAGGGGAAAAGGAAGAAAACAGGCAAGGGGAAGAAGACGAAGGCACTGCTTAATTGCTCTACCTCATGATGTTGACGCGGAGGTGGGCGCGGAGCTCGAGGAAGAGGTCGAGCATCTGGCCGAGGTCGGCGGCGTTGCCGTGGGAGTAGAGGAGGGTGAAGCGGGCGAGCGGGTGGCGCCAGAAGGTAGCCACCACGCGGTTCCCAGCCTTCGTCTGCACCAGGTGCACCTCCACGTTCTTATCCAGCGACAGCCCCGACAAGCACAGCCGCCCCTCCCCTCCCCCCTGGCGGAATACCTCGTACGTCGCCGGCTCCGGCGGGAAGAATGCGAATCGCGCGGCGACCGACGACGTTACGTTCCCCATCTCCTCTTTGTACCTCTGCCCAAATGCCCTAAAAATCCCACCTTTGGCCAAATTAATGGCGCAATCCTCTCTTCTCAGCTCCCTATCTCACCTTCTCCTCGTAAACTCCACCCAAATGCCCTAAAAATCTCGCCTTTCGCCAAATTAATGGCTCAATCCCCCCTCTCACCTCCTACCTCTCCTCCTGTCTTCCTCTCCTTCGCCCAATTCCAACCTTTCTTCTTCTACTACTTATTCTTCCTTTCTCAAGATCCTCTTTTTCTCTTCTTCGGGCGATGTTCTCGACGGTAATTTGTCTGCAACAGGCAGAAGAGAAGACACAAGGCAAGGAGGAAAGAAACCAAACCGGGTGGCTGACAGAGGATTGCAATGTCGATTAATTGCCTACTTATACGCTTACATGATCCATTAGAAATGGAAGGTAGAGATGGATGAAGATGAATCAAATTAGTAGGCACTTTATTAAAAGGTAGGGATTGCATCTAATAGAGGAGGAGGTGATGAGCTGGAGGAACTCAGAATCCAAGGGAGAAGTCTCTATTTCTTTTGTCTCTCTCCCTCTTTCCTTCCTTTTTCTTCTTCTTCTTCTTCATTGAAATATATTTCTTTTACTGCACAAAGTGAATTGGGAGAAGGAAAGAAAGTAAAGGGGGGTAAATTGCACGAATCTTGAGGTGGAAAGAGGGGAATGGAGGGCTTGGATCCGGTCAAAGGGAGGTATGAGATGTGTCAGTGATTGCAGGGAGTTAGAGATGTGGTCAGACGTAGACATTCTTCATGGCTAAAACAACTTTAAGTGATCGTCGTCATCATCTCACACACATAACATTAACAGCTTCTCCTTTAGATTACATCATAACATGGTAGTTTTGATTGGATTTGGAAGGGTATTATTGCCTTTTCTGGACTGTAGCTGTACCACATGTCCACATCTAACTAGATTCAACTTGGTTCTGCTTATATCATGAATTGATTTATGTTAAGGTAAAATTAATTTTAATTGTATTTATCAATCCATGGATAAATTTGACAACAAGTTTATTTTATTATATAACGGTATCACTGGAACTTCTCTTGAACTTATCAATACAAGCTCGTTTGGTACGTATAGTACTAATTTATATAGTACAAATCTGTATTGATTAATCTATATAGTACTAACATATATTATTATTATTATATAGTATTTGATGCACACATGTATTAACCTGTATAGTATTAATATATATTTAACTAACTTGTATAATATAATATAATATAATATAATATAATATAATATAATATAATATAATATAATATAATATAATATAATATACATTATAATTTTATATTATATGTAATATATTATAATAATATAATATAATATAATATAATATAAAATATAAAATTATATAATATATTTTATCATTAATATTTCATCAAATTAAAATTATTTTTTAATATATTTTTTAATTTTTGGTCGAAGGTAAAATGAGTATCTAAAATATTAAAAATTATAGTGCAGGTTAATGAAAAGTTTTGAGAGTGTATTACTAATACACCTTATGACAGCTTATGAGATACTATTTTTAGTGCAGATATTAATTAATACCCTTCATAAACACTGTATAGTATTATCCTAATACTATACATGAGATTTATACATGGTACCAAACGGGCCCTTAAGAAATTAAATGACTCAGATTTGAAATACTAAACCGAGTGAAATTAATAAAAATTATCTCATTCGACTCAATTAATTTGAATATCAAATAATTTTACAATTATTTAAAGGATTAATTACAAAATATATTCCGACTTTTGACGTGTTTCCATAATCTATCATCACTTTTTAATTCTCTCAATTCAGTATATCACTTTTCAATTTGTAACAAATCTATCCTACCGTCTACCCAGCGTCAACTTTGTTGTTTGAATTCTGACGTGGCGTTGCTGACGTGGCTAATAATCTCAGTCAGCATTCAGACGCGAACTTTAACTTGTTTTCTTTTTGGCCCCACCAAACCTAATCAGCAACTATTTTACAAAATATATTCAGACTTTTGACGTGTTTCCCTAATCTATCACCACTTTCCAATTTTTTCAATTCAGTACGCCACTTTTCATTATGTTACAAATCTATCCCACCCACCGTCTATCCAGCGTCAACTTCGCCGTCTAAATGCTTCCGTGGCTAATAATCACAGTCAGCATTCAGACGCGAACTTTAACTCTTTTTTTTTCGGCCCCACCAAACCCAGTCAGCAGATCACGACAAGTTAATTAAAAAAATCCACCTTTAAAATCGCATGCTCGCCTATTACTCAACCTTGTCGCTTGCTCGTCGCTCACCTTTCTCTCAATCCCCGACGTCGCCTTCGTGCTCGCTGTCTTCATCCTTGTCGACTCTGGTATGTCTCTATTAATTTTCACTTGCTTGCTTGCCTTCCCCCCTTCCATCTGGTATGGTTAGTATAAACAGATAGATGAATATGATTTATCGTTATAGGCTTTTTTTTGACAAGAAAATTTTTCAACAAAGAGAAGAAATCAGAGAGAAAAAATCATATTCTTCTATCTGTTTATACTAACCATACTAGACGGAAGGGGGGAAGGCGAGCGAGCTGGAGAAAATTAATAGAGACATACTAGAGTCGACGGGGATGAAGACATGGAGCAGGAAGAGATGCAGGCGGCGACGTTGGGGATTGAGAGAAAGATGGGCGGTGAGCAGGCGACAAGGACGGGGAAGAGGCGAGCAAGCGATTTTAAAGGTGAGTTTTTTAAATTAACTTGTCGTGATCTGCTGACTGGGTTTAGTGGGGCCAGAAAAAAAAGTTAAAGTTCACGTTTGAATACTGATTGTGATTATTGTCCATGTCAGCAACACTACGTAAGCATTCAGACATCGAAGTTGATGTGGGTAGACGATGGGATAGATTTGTAACAAAACGAAAAGTTATGTACTAAATTGGAAAAATTAAAAAGTGGAGATAGATTAGGAAAACATGTCAAAAGTTGGGATATATTTTATAAAATGATTGCTGACTGAGTTTAGTGGGGCCGAAAAAAATAAGTTAAAGTTCGCGTTTGAATGCTGACTTAGATTATTAGCCACGTCAGTAGTGCCATGTCCGCATTCAGACGGCGAAGTTAACGCTGGGTAGATGGTGGAATAGATTTGCTACAAATTGAAAAATGGTGTATTGAATTAGAAAAATTAGAAAATGAGGATAAATTAGAGAAACGCGTAAAAAATTAGGATATATTTTATAATTAACCTTTATTTAAACACCAATAACAATTTTTATTAAATGAAATTATAGTAATAAATAAAAATAATTGGTAAAATTATATGCAACAAAAATAAATTGATAAAAAATATAACTAGATTCGAGGTTAGAACTACACTATAATGCACATGCCATTAAAAAAAATCACTCATACAGAGGAAAAATAAAATTGCACCCCTATATTTAATATTTGTATCATGCCTTCTAAAATAAATTGTTTTTATATTATTTTTTATTTTTGTAAAATAATTCAAAATTTAATCATTAAAAATTATAAAACATAATCCCTAATTTTATCATCTTTTCTTATTCATTTTTCCTTTCACCGTGATGTACTTGAGTTGTTTCATCCTCGCACCCACATTGTCATGCCTTACCGTCCTCACAACCACAAAACACCGCACCCAACCCTCGTCAATTCTTGTAGCGGCCGCTCCTAGCTCTCGGTGCCCCAACATCAAGCGTAGCAGCTCCCTTTGTGCTCAACTCCCAACGTCCCAACCTTGTATGCGGCAATCCTTGTTGCGCACATACCCCCTTGCCAAACTCTTAACGCCCCAACCCTACTTAAAGCCCTTGTGCACAAGTCCCACGTACAGTCCTCGGTTGTTGCGTCTTGCTCCTCTTTGTTCTTTGTGAACTTTATCCTTTCTCATTTTGATTCTTTGCTCCGTCGTTGCCCTTGAATAGAGTATTTAACATTTGATTCAAATAGAAATGAATCATCCCATTCAATTTGCTTTGTAATTAAAAGAAAAATGGTCTGATTCGGTGTATAAATAGAAATATATACTTTGTTCCGTTTTGATTTCATTTTCAAACTGTGTAATTTAAATGAGATAAAATAATTAAACAACTTTTTAAACTAATAATTTTAAATTAAAGAAATTGTCAATTTATTTTTAATATGATAATTAGGGCATGCATTTAGACATATATATATATATATATGAGCAAAATTTTTATGACTAAACTATAATACAATGATATGTTATAATTATTTTTTAAGAAAATTGAAAAAAATATTAAAATTAATATCTTACAAAAAATTATTTTAGATATTAATTTAATTAATATTACATTATTGTTGGACTACACTAACACTTTGGGCCCGACCAGATTAGGCCCAGGAGCACCCACACTCATAAACCATACTCAAGTCAAGGCAGAAATGATTTAGCCCAAGGCTCCACCTGACCATACAAGGACACTTACGTCCTATTAATTACGAGGAATTCATTCCTTACGAACCCAACATCTCCAGGATCAAGTATCGACTCATTATGAGCACATCCATACGAGATTACTGGGAGGCATTATCGTCGGATATCCCTCATCCCGCACTATATACAAATGCTCTCAAAGTACATATAGATTCTAATTTCTATTACCCTCATTTGGAAAACAACGAAACGATGAGGTAGATCAAAGAATGTCTCGCTGTCCTTCTTCGGAATCCTCCAAGTGGATGAAGTAGGCGACACACCCAAGTAGAAGACACCTCCAATTTGACTATGTAAAAGACCAGGAAGGAGGAAGTACATGGGCGACCATCAATGGAGAGGAGGATGAGTTCTTTGGAGCCTTTCTCTTCAAGAGGAGGAGGAACATTTCCTAATGAGCACCTGCACTTGTACATTAAATGACTGGAGTAGAGGAACATCATTGATGGAGAAGTTTTTGGATAATCATGCTTTCACTGACTTGAGTAGAGGAACATCATTCCCCATGAGCAGTATGTCATCTACATACAACACAATAAACACAACGGCGCTCCCACTAATATTTTTGTAGGCATAAGATCCGTCTACATTTTTGATAAAGCCAAACTTTTTGACTGTCTCATCAAAATAGATGTTCCAACTCCTCGAGGCTTGCTTGAGTCCATAAATGGACCTTTGCAATTTGTATATCTTCTCCGGTCCTACCGAAGACACGAATCCTTCTGGCTAGGTCATATAGACCTCTTCCTCAAGTTCACCATTGAGGAATGTAGTCTTGACATCCACCTGTCAAATCTCGTTGTCATGATATGCAGCAATGGCTAGCATTATCCTAATGGACTTGAGCATGACTACAGGAGAAAATGTTTCATCATAGTCAACACCTTGTCTTTGGGTAAAATCTTTTGCAACCAGCCTGGCCTTATAGGTATTTACCTTGCCATCTGCTCTGATCTTTCTTTTAAAGATCTACTTACACCCTATAGGAGTGACTCCTTTAGGTAAGTCAACCAAAGTCCAATCTTGGTTGGTGAACATCGAGTCTATTTCAGATTTCATTGCTTCCTACCATTATTTGCAATCAACATCCTTGATTGCTTGATCATAGGATTACGGATCAACATCTTCCAGGTCATTTTCAATGGTTATGAAAAATCTCTCAAGTTGTCGACGCAATCTCCCCGATCTACGAAGAGTGTTGGGAGATAGTGATTTTATGACTGGTTCAACCTGTGGACTATCCACCAGTTGTTGCGATTCGGTCTATGGTTGTTGATCTTCATCAAGTTCAATATTTCTTCCACTCACACTTTTCTCGATAAACTTTTTTGCTAAGAAAGTGGTATGCCTACTGACAAACACCTTTTGTTCAGTTGGTGAATAGAAGTAATACCCTAAACTCTCTTTAGGGCATCCCACAAACCTGCACCTGATTGATTTAGCATAAAGTTTATTTGACTCCAACTTTTTTACGTACATAGGACAACCCCAAATCTTGAGATGCCTCTGACTTCGTTTCTTGTCACTCCATATATCATATGGTGTACTAGAGACAGATTTTGTGGGAACCTTATTAAGAAGGTAGATAGCGGTTTCTAACGCATATCCCCAAAAAGAAATCGGGAGATCAGTAAAGCAAAGCATGGATTGTATCATATCTAGCAATGTGTGATTCCTCCTTTCAGACACTCCATTATGTTGTGGTGTGCCAAGAGGGGTCCATTTGGAGACAATCCCATCATCCTTGAGATAACTTAGGAACTCAATGGATAAGTATTCACCACATCGATCTGATCGAAGGGTTTTAGTACTTCTCCCTACTTGTTTCTCAACCTCAGCCCTATACTCTTTGAACCTTTCAAAAGCATCAAACTTATGTCTCAACAAGTAGACATATCCAAACCTCGATGCATCGTTTATAAACGTGATGATGTAAGAATACCCACCTCTGGCTTGAGTTGTCATCGGTTCGCACACATCTAATGTGACTTCCATATGTTTTTGCCTCTAGGGCAACCAAGGCCTTGTGTGTGCATAACAAACCAAGGAGCTTTAGTTGAGTCGGACCCATCGTTCGTATGCCCTAACTAGAAAACAACCACCATTGAGTGTAGCTCAACAAGATAAGTCATGTTCAAGCTAGTAGCAGAGACACAAAAGGGATATGTGCCGTATGAGGTGCAACGTGTCTATTAGTACAAAAAACATTGTGTGTGTACAACAAATCCGTTGTGACAATAGACACACTTGTCCCTCATAATGATGGAAGACATGACCGATATTCTTAATATCTTAGCCATTCAGACTCAATGTTATTGGAGGGTTTCTTCATGCAATTATAATCATCTAAGATATCAACAATTAAAGCAAAAGCAATAAATAAAAGCATAAAGTAAATAAGGATGATTATGAATATTCTAAGGGTTCAACGCGAGCCACCAAGCGAACCAAGGCCATCATCCTAGGATTTTTAAGGAGCTCCTTCTCGCCAAGGGGCTGCCCAAAACCATCTTGTAGGTTTCCGGTTCCATCAGTGCCTTCCCTTGTTCTAGTCGTCATCAACATGGCGCCGAACACCTCCTCTCCGCGCGCACACCAAAACGGGGCAGCAAGCGTGCTCATCGTGAATCTGCCCCTAAACTTCTAATTTTACAAAACTAAAAGAAGAAGATCCCAAAAAACCCTTGGGAAAAGATTTAAGGAGAGGGAGAAGTGAATTACAATCAAAATTCTCAAGAGGAAGGCAGAGGTACGCAAACCCAATTTAAAAGTTACAATGCTGAAATTTCATAAATTTACAAGCAATCATCACAACCACATTTTACACACAGTCACATGAACATAGGGCTCATTTATAATCATCCTTTCATGCATCACATCATATATGAAAAAAAGAAAGGAAAAAACAGAATCCAAAATCGCGCAAATCCGACCACGTTTCCACCCAAAACGGTCCAAACAACACATGCTGAATTTTTTCGGTTCTCGGGGCTGTTCAACCATGAATCCATAGGATTTTTTAGTTTAAATTCTGTCCAAAATCAATATGGATAGTAGGCTTCCACCTCAATTCATCATATGAACCGTGGAGCTAAGAAAATGACTCAAAACCCTCCGAAAACCAAAACCGGGCAGCATGATGTTTAGGGAGCGAACTGTTAGGGACTTTTCGATGCGCCCGAGCGACGACGAATAATGACGGAATGTTCCCTACATATTTGTAAATATGTTTTCGCGTCCATGTAATTTTGCCTTTATTTCTAGTTCGTACTTGTAAAACCTCTTGTGCAATCCCCATGGGTCCGTGGTACGAGTTGTATGCATGTTGGGGTCATTCGACATTTGGTTCATCCGTCACGGCTAAGCGGAAAACCTTGTGTTCATTTCGTCATGGTCGTGGCCACGGAAAATCACCCCGTCGGGTGGCCCAAATTTTGTCATGCTCCTCGTGCTTTGAGGAACCTTGGGGGTGGCACATGGGGGTTAGGGGTCTCATGTATAATGTAGGAGAGCGTTGGCAAACAAAGCGGTTGCCTTGGGCGGAGACGAACGAGTGGCCCATATGGGCATGCGACATGTCGTTCTTCGCCCAAGACAATTGCGGAGCTCGTCCTACACCCGGTTTTATATTTTCTTGCGTCCATAGTCCTGTAATGTTGTTTTTGCTTTATGCCTTCAAAAACCATTCGGCCAACATGGTCTTTTGGGGGCGCGGACATGGAGTGCGAGGTTGGCACGTGGTCCAACGTATGCCCCGCGATGTTAAGTCGGGAAGCCCAATTCGGGACGGATTCGGGATTAAGGCTTATCCCTTGCACGGGATGCAAGGGTGCCGCACGGGTTCTTCCGCTCAAAACAATTGGCCCGTGACAGAACGGTTCATAAACGTGACCGAAACACGAAATAAAAATTCCAAAATTTTGCTAAAGGTGGGTCTGATACCACTATTGGGATAGGAATAAGAAAAACTGCGTAAATAACGATTTAAAAAATTCAAAACATCCCAAAACAACGATCAACTTTAGCAATAATTTAGAAATTCAATCTACGAGTAGAAGGGGGATGGTATATCTTATACCGCAGTTGGATAGGGTGGTCCTATTCTCGTATCAAGACGCACACACTCATGTCCTCCAATGATAGTCCACACCAGACGCCTTGCAACAAAGGGGCAGTGAACAATCAGACTCATCGTGGCTCAACGGAGATGCTTTCTCAAACCCCAAAATCTCAAGAGCTAGGTCGACCCGTCCACCAAGAATCGGACTCCAAAACGAGAGAAAGAGAAGATGAGAAAACTACAGAACGATGAGGTAGATCAAAGAATACCTCATTGTCCTTCTTCGAAATCCTCCAAGTGGATGAAGTAGGTGTCACACCCAAGTAGAAGACACCTCCAATTTGACTTCGTAAAAGACCGGGAAGGAGGAAGTAGATGGGTGACCACCAATGGAGAGGAGGAGGAATTCTTTGGAGCATTTCTCTTCAAGAAGCCTCTAAAGAATCAAGTCCTTGATCTTCTCCAAGAAGATGAAGAACTAATTCACCAACCTCTCCCATGAGGTGTTCGGCCACAATTTATAGAGAGGGGGGCGGGGCGGCTACAAAGGTAGATCCGATCCCCTAAAAACTCTCTCATCAGAATTCAAAATTTCGGAGTTTACCTCCAAAAATAATTTATATTTTAATGGCTTCATAATTAATTCAAAATTAATTAAATCTAATAAAATATAAACTTTAATTTATCTCCATAAATTAAGAGCCTATAAACAAGAATGATAATTATCTAAATAAACCAATTCCCTAAACAATACGAAAATTTTTTATCTAAATAATTCAATTTCTTATTAATTAATAGAATTATGGTTTATCCTCATAAATCATATATCTATTAATTTTATGGTTTATCTCCATAAATCAAATTCTTATTAATTAGGATTTATCCAAATAAATTAATTCCCAATTAATCGGTTAGGCTAGCTCATGGTTGAAAACTAATTTTCCTACAACGTATATTTGATTCAAAATCAAATTATATTTAATTCATAATTAAATATATTCCCGATTAAGTAGTTAATTAAATATTTAATTCATAATTAAATTTAATCAACTACGTAAAATATTATCATGTGTCAATCCCTATAATTTAGGGATGCCCTACAAATTAGGGTAACCAAAGAACTCATTCATCGCGCATTCGTTCCTATAGGAAATAACTTTTCTTTCATGTCTGTAAACGAGATTCATGATTGAGTTACAGTATGTCCATGCTAGTAGACATATAGGGCCGCATTCGGACTTTATCTCATAAGGTCCGTTACGAGGTTAGTCTGTTGTGTATGACCCATTGGGCCCCACACTAAGCCAGTAGTGAGTTGTGCATAACGGTGAGTCGGATCCGATAGAATAGCTTCTATTCGAATCTTACGGGCCACCACTAAACCCCTTTAGTGTGATCGTGAGAGACTCCACTAAACCTCTTTTTTTGACATTCATATCTACTCTGGCCAGATATTCTTGAGTCGACACTTGCATGGACACATAGGATATTATCTCCTCTTACTAGGAGTAACTGATTCCATATTAGTTGCTCACATACCTCCATGGGTGCTTTCCCATGCCCAGATGTATTCGACACATGACATTGAAGGTCACGTAAGGATAAGTCCAAAGCAATGGATCGACACTCAAAAGGTAACCATGACAACCTTAGGTCCAAGGACTGCTTGCACCTATTATCACCCGAGGAACATCCTATCGACACTCTAGTAAGGATTCCATTATGTGTTCCTCATGTAGGTTCGTTCAGTGAACTCATTCCCTAATGAGCACTTGCACTTGTACATTAAATGACGGCTCATAGGTAACTGTGAGATCAACTACCCCTTATCGTATAAGGTATGTACCAAGTGCACCAGTCTATCCAAAATCACCAATCCCCTAATTGGTGATCCTACGACTGGAAACATTTAGAACATGGACATTTGGATTCCAAGTCTCACTGACATGATCTTATCATAGCATTGGAATCAATTGTCCGGGTCCTTGGGGTTCATCATAATGTAATATATATACAAAATATAGATGCAACATATGATGAAAAGTTGCCTCATATTATTCATTAATCAAAAATAGTTCCCTACACACCAACATGTGATTGGCTCAAGAACACTATATCTTTCAGCATTATCGTCGGACATCCCTCATCCTGCACTATATACAAATGCTCCCTAGCTACATCTAGATTTTAATTTCTATTACCCTCACTTGGAATCCTTTCTTACTTGAGCGTCAGAGTGTCTTTGGCAGCTCCCCCTCCCCCCCGCGTAGCCTCACCTGACGCACATCGTGGGGCCAAGTAAATCTTACTTGCCCCGCAATGGTTGGTACCTGGAGTCAAGTGAACGCTGCCGCAGAATAGACAACATCCTAGCAGCGACATTCCTCCGCTACTTGGAGACGCTGACATAGTGAGGAGTGACACTTCGGTACCCTCTAACCTTTCACCATCAGAATCTTAACGTCTGATCAACAACCTTCAGGTAGTGAATAATCGACGGTTAGCTTCCCAGGTCAACACGTTGAGACGGTCTCGGGAACAACTATTGGCCAAGCATGAGCGCCACCGCTCTGAACGCAATGAAGATAACTGGATTGGACTAGAACCATTGAGTCTGCTTGGACTAGACCCAGCAGCGCCCCATCATTCACCCCGAACCAAACCACGCGGCCCCGCCCAAGGGTATCTACTCAAACTACACCCTTGAGCCAGACGGCTCTATCCGGGGAATTCACTCGGCCATACACGGACTCCCACGTCCTTCCTCATCATGAGGGATATACCATCATAAGCCTGCCATCTCCGGGATTGGCCTCGACCCATTCCGGGCAACAATCCTAGCAAGATTGCTAGGCAACATGATCGCCTCCACCTACAATATATACAGACACGACGCATCTTAGGTAACTTAAGTTCCAATTCTATAAACCTCCACATTGGAATCACCCTAACTTGGTTATCATAGTGTCTTTTGTAGGGCCCCCCCTCTCCCCCCTTCGGTGTTGATCCATAGAAGGAGAGACACCGAGTTGGACCAGAAGATCCTGACTCTCATGCATGAACATTTGGCACCCACCGTGGGGCCGAGTAAAACTTTCCTCCCCCATAATGGTTGGAACCCGGACACAAGCGACCGTCGCCCCTCGACCGCAGCGACGCTCCTGTACCAGTCCCCTTCCCCCTGAAGAGCCCCAACACCGGGTAAATGAATTAAAAGCAAAAAACTAGCAACTGACGACACAAGTCTAGACACCAGCGCGACCTCATGGGCAACCCCTGGTTGAGCGCAAATGTTGCCGCTCAGAGCAAGGAGAGACCAACCACTCAGAAAGAAGAAGACCGGTCTCTGTCCTTCGGGACGAGGTCTTTAGCACCCCTCAATCGTAAAAAGATGAATCTCCAAAGGCTCAAGGGATAAGGGTCGCTTCCCGCCTCGACGCAGGACCCTTCACTAAGCACATCATGATAACTCATCTCCCTTTGAGAAATGAGCTACCCACCACCTTGACGCCCTACGACGGTACGGGTGATCTCGCGCTACACCTAACAGCATTCCTCACCATGATGTTCTATCACGGAGCAACCGACTCCGCACTTTGTTGAACCTTTTCGATCTTCCCGGGGAAAATCGCCCTATTATGGTTTGCTTGCCTCCCGCCGA
The DNA here is from genome assembly GCA_034359265.1 of Canna indica. Classification (NCBI taxonomy): domain Eukaryota; kingdom Viridiplantae; phylum Streptophyta; class Magnoliopsida; order Zingiberales; family Cannaceae; genus Canna; species Canna indica. The sequence goes on from CP136896.1 coordinate 55,238,395, forward strand.
GATCAATCCACTCTTTCGATGACCTTTCTCGTGTCTTACTCTGTCGATTGACCACATAGCGGGTATATCACAAGATAGGAGCATCCCTACACTATATCTGGCAGGGGCAACATGAGCCCCTGAGAGAATACCTGAACAGATTTCAGGCTATAGCATCTGACATCCCCAATCTCAATCCAACGATTGAGCTTTTCTGCATCCAACACGGGCTAAAACTCGGACCTTTCGCCGACCAGATCGCCTTAATCGAGCCTAAAGACATGGCCGAATTCCAAGAAAAAGGGGCGGGTTTTATAAAAGTGGAAGATCAAAGAGAAGTAAAGAAGCTCGACTGAAAAAGTCTCAAAGCTGCGATCGAGGACAAAAAGTTCGAAAAGGAAGATAGAAGAACTGAAGACCACAGCCGACCCGAATGAGGAATTGATAGGGGACCGAGGTCACCACCTCGCCCAAGCTCCCGGTTTGAGAGGCACACCCCCTCAACACCAAGAAAGAAACTATCCTCTGCGATATCTATCACCTGAAGCTTATCAAGTACCCTGCCAACGCAGAACAACAAAAGTTGCCACCCAACGCCGACATGAGCAAGAAGTGTGCATACCATGACACTTATGGACACACTACCGAGGAGTATGTAATGCTCGGAGATCAGCTTGAAGACTTAGTCCGTGCATGACACCTTAATAAATACCTCCATCACGGGAAGGAAAGAGTCTGGAGCAGGAGTCACGACCCTTGACGGTGAAGCCGAACACCCCCAAGATCCCAAAAAGAGCATAGTCAAGCAAATGAAACCCGAGGGGTAATCGACTACATCGTTGGTGGATTCACGGGAGGCGGAGAGTCAAGCTCGGCCTGGAAAAGGTCTCTTCGGGCAATCATGACAGTCGACAACGTCGCTTGCCCACGCTGACCTATTCCCAAAACCCTGGTAATATCGTTATATGAATCCGACTTCTAAGGCGCTGATCAGAACCTACATGACCTCGTCGTTATTTCTGTGATTACGGGAAATTTTATCGTTGAGAAGGTTCTTATTGACCAAGGGAGCTCGACCGATGTTTTTTTCTACTCTACCTTTGAGAAAATGTAATTGATAGAAGCCTCACTCACACCGTGGAAAGGAGATCTGGTACGCTTCTCATGTGAGAGGGTTGATGTCCTTGGGGTCATATGGTTGAGGACAACATTCAACTTGCAGCTAAAAGCAAAGATAATTGATGTGCAGTATCTTGTCATCAGCATTCCCAACCGATATGATATGATCTTGGGACGATCATCTTTAAACACTCTAGCTAGGGGCTATCGTATCTACTCCTCACCTAGTAGTAAAATTTCATATCTCTAAGACAAAGGTAGGAGTGCTGCATGCCGACCAAAAGGAAGTTCGATGGTGCTACAACGAATGCCTCAAACCAAAAGCGGCTGAACCAAGGAACACGTTTATCGGCCTACAAGCATTTCCTAGGGACAATAACAAATAGCTAGCAGAAAATCCCGAACCAAGCTTAGGACGAGACATTCGAAAGCAACCCTGGCTCAACCCTTGAAAAGAACTCTTGGCTAGATAAGACCATCAATAAAGTTTAGAAAAGAGCACTTTCCTTGTACACACAATTTCTTTATTACTCAAATAAAGTATATTTCTCTTTATGAATGATCAGGGAACCATTAAAGAAATCTCGCTGCCTTAACAAATACTTTACTTGAAACTTGCTTGAGGCTCCACATAGGAACTCGACCCAAAACCTCTAAAGCACGGATTTCCTCCACGGTCCATGGTGTTCAGCTCCAGAAGCCCAAAACATCTCACTTAGCGACCAAGACCCGATCTTCACAAATCTGGCTCGCCGACCTCAGTGCATAATCCGGGCTCTCACGCCCTCAACGACCCTAAGCGCGCTCCTCACGAGCTTGGTTTTCATCGAGTTTGGTCCTCGGCTACCACGCCGCTACCTTTGGCCCTAGCGCCTCTACATAACTCATCGCGCGCGGTTCCGCCTTACGCTCCTCGACGAACTCGACATGAACCCCTAAGCGCAGTTCTCAGCTACCACGCCACTACCTCTGGCCCCAGTGCCTCTACATAACTCCTCGCACACGGTTCCGCCTAACGTTCCTCGGTGAGCTCGGCTTGGACCCCCGAGTGCAGTTCTCGGCTATGATGCCACTACCTTTGGCCCTAGCACCTCTACATAACTCCTCGCATGCGGTTTCGCCTTACTCTCCTCGGCAAGCTCGACCTAAAATCCCCTAGTGCAGTTCTCGGCTACCACGCTGCTACCTCTGGCCCTAACGCCTCTACATAACTCATCGCGTGCAGTTCCGCCTTACATTCCTCGGCGAGCTCGACCTGAACCCCTGAGTGTAGTTCTCGGCTACGACGCCGCTACCTTTGGCCCCAGCGCCTCTACATAACTCTGTTGGCTTAAGGTTTTCAACCTTGGTCTTAATCTCGGTTTTGATGATAACAAACATTGAACTAATGTTTCAATGAGATATATTTCAAGTTCCATATCGGTTAGCGCACGACGTCCCCGATCAAAAAAATTGAAGAAATCGGAGAAATCGACAAGGACGCTCGTCGGCGCTCGGGAATCTTCGACAAGGTGAGTTTAGGTTTAGGGTGTCTAGTTTATATTGTAAATCCTCTTTATGATGCATAAGAGCCCAAAAATCTAACCCGAATTCCAAAACATGAAAACCCGAAACCGCCCTGAAAATCACTAAGCCTAGGGAGCTCCTTGGAGGGCTATATGACCTAGATACTTTCTTGACATAAAAAAATGGCGGTAATTGTTCATTGAGTTAAAATTAGATAACGAGGTATTTTTTAGGAATTTTTGAAAGCCCTTAGCCTACCCTTATTTGACTCAAGAAATTAGGAAATTTTCGTTTTCAGAAAATTTGTACTAGACCCCAAAAACTAGATTTTGATTCTTAAGGATTTTGATTTTTTAGATATTTTTATTGAATCCAAATGGGGGTAATCCTTATATAATATTTATGTTTTAAAGTATTAACTTAAAGTTAATAAATGTTATATAAGTAGACTTAGCGAAGACAAAACCCAAATGAGTAGAAAAACCCAAGCAAACTAGCAGTCTGCCCAGTCTATCCAGTTTTTGATCGATCGATCAGTCGACCGACAGAGGCGAAAAAATGGCAGTGAGTGTGTTGGTCGATTGACCGATCTACCGGATTACAGATCGCAAATCGCGCCTCTGGCTTAACTGCATCGATCGATCGATCGGTCGACCAGATTATGGATCGCAGTGAATCATGACTCATTTGGTCGACCCGCCGATCGACCGAACAGTGCGATTAAAGCACAGAAAGCCGCGGTCGCTCGGGCGATCGATCCATCGATCGATCGATGATCGTCCGACATGCGATCGAACTGCGGTAGCAGCTAATTTTCTACCCGTTGAACTTCCCGTTCAGCTGAGGGGTTATAAATACCCCTCACCTAACTTCTTTAAAGCTTCTTAGAGATATTATTGAACATTTTAAGAAGTGATTTAAGCCTTCAAAGAGATCGATTGCAGCGCGCTCTGCTCTTCCGTCAACGTTCTTCTTCAAGCGCCAACTGCTCCTCAACTCTGCTACGACTCAAGCTCATTTACTAGCAAGTTGAAGGCTTAAAGGCTTGGAAAAGAGCATTTAATCTTGGTTTACTCTTTAAGCTATTTTCATTGTAATTTTAATTGTTATTTGAACTTGTTTTCATTGGATTTGAGCTTGTATAAGACCTAAAGTGTATGTCTTGAAATTGGGTGGTAGCCTTGGTGTTTGAGGTTTAAATCCATCGGTGTAAACGTAGTTTGCTAGGATTAGTTGAGTTATCCCTTAGGTTGAGGTGGAAGAGTGCTCTCGGTAAGAAAGAGGAGACTTTCGGGTGTGGAAGTGCCTTAGGTTGAGAGCGAGACTCTTTGGGTCAAAGTCCTCTTTGTAAGGAAAATGATTTAATCTAGTAAACTAAGTTTGGAAATCCTAAGCGGGGTGCTTAGGTAGTGGAGTAGTCATTAGGGCCGAACCACTATAAATCTCTGTGTTAGCATTGTCTTAATTGTTTGTGTTTAATTGTGTCATTATTGCTTCTGCATTTAGTTGATAAATTGTAATTTGCCTAAATACTTTAAGAAACATTTAAAATCAGAATTAGGTGACAAGTTTAGATAACACACTATTCACCCCCCCTCTAGTGTGCCATTTCACCCAACAAACTCCTCGCGTGTGGTTCCACCTTACTCTCATCGGCAAGCTCAACCTGAAACCCCCGAGTGCAGTTCTCGGCTACCACGCCGCTACCTCTAGCCCCAGCTTCTCTACATAACTCCTCACGCGCAGACCCGCCTTACGCTTCTTGGCGAGCTTGGCTTGAACCCCCGAGTGCAGTTCTTGGCTACCACGCCGGCACCTCTACATAAATCCTCGCACGCGGTTCTGCCTTACGCTCCTTGGCTAGCTCGGCTTGAACCCCCGAACGCAGTTCTCAGCTTCCACGTTGCTACCTCTGGCCCCAGCACCTCTACATAACTCCCCGCGCACGGTTCCGCTTTACGCTCCTCGGCGAGCTCGGCCTGAACCTCTGAGTGCAATTTTTAGCTATCACGCCCCTACCTCAGGCCTCAATGCCTTTGCATACCTCCCCACGCACGGTTCCGCCTTATGCTCCTGGGCGAGCTCGTCCCATACTCCCGAGTGTGGTCCTCGACCCCTAGAGCTGTTACCTCCGGCCTCAAAACCCTTATTTGATTATTACGCGTAGTCCCAACATATGCCCCTTGGCAAGCTCGGCCTAAAATTCCCAAGTACAAACCACTAAACTACCACACCATTACTCATGCGAGATTCTATATTAACAGAGTTCGGATCAAACCAGATCCCTGAGGATCCTACCATGAATCGGATTCCAGAAGGTTCAACCTCGAACCAAATCTCAGAAGGTTCAAACATCAACCAAATTCCAAACGTTTCAGCCTGAACCAAACTTCAAAAGGTTCACCCAGGTGGCTCAACCCTGAACCAAATGGTTTCACTCTAAGTCAGATCCCAGAGGATCAGACAGGGACATTCCCTCCATGAGAAATCAAGCAAAATAAATTTATGTACACAAAAATAAAATAGGCTCACGAAGTAGCAATAACTATTACAAAATTAACAAAATGGGCCCACACAGGGGCAATTGCCAATCAAAAAGGGGGAGGGCAAACAACCAACCCCCCGAAAAAAGTCCCCAAAGTCGGCAAAAGAAAATCTAAAGGAACGGTTGAGAAGAAGCTGTACCCGCCTTGGTGCGCTCATCAAGAGCATCCCTCTTTGGAACAAGGAATCCTTGCGGAGAGAATCAGCATTGGCTCGGAGTTGCAGCCGAAGGGTGCCCTCTGAGCGGCTTAGAAAAATGCTCCTCGGCCTCAGATTCTCCCCTGAACACCTACCCTCTTTCGGCGCCCCGTTGGCTAGCCAAGGAGCACATATCAGGGATGTTCGAAAATAGGGTACACAAGCTTGAAAGACAAGAAGAGGTCAAACAACAAACGCGAAAAATGTAAAACCCAAAGCCAACGATGACATTGAAGCTTGAAACCTGAGAAAACTTACCGGTGAGAAACAACAAATACTGAAGAAAAACTAGTTGAGGAAAGCACCGCTGAAGCCTGCTAAAGATGAAAGCCAAAGATATGCAAGGAAAAAATACAAACGAGGGAAGGAGAAACCATTTTATAGGCTCCACTCCCCCATCGAACGGTCCATGGCAACGAAGAAACTAAATCTGCACCGGCCAGCTCAGCGATCAACGGCTCCCTAGAAACTCCCTCCATCACACGAATGAACGCTTGTTTCGCCATGATGTCTTCCCCAAAAACGAGGGGGGCAAGGGCCAATCAGCAGCCGCCACATAGAATGAGAAGAGATCCACAAGCGAAAACCATCATATTGAGCGTGGAAGCTGAGACGGGAAATGTTAAGCACGACAAAAATATCGATTTGACTTACTCTAAAGTGACGTGAAGAGCCGCCACGTACCAACTAGAAGCAACGCATGGTCACTTGCCGTAGACCGGTTACTCACAAGCCGTTCATATCATTACGATCGATTTCAACCGTGTCCTCCAGCTCCCCCCACTCCTAACCACTTTTTCAGCTCAACCCCATCAGTTGCTAACCTCGATATTTTCTCCTTGGTCGCCCAGCGCGGCTTATCCGAGGTTTCTCCAAAGATGCCCAACACCAAGAGGGAGACTCACTCAACTCAAGAGCTCGGCACGCTGTCTTCCAGACTCCGACCAAGCTTGGGGGTTGTGGACTAGACTAGAACTATTGAGCCCGATCGAACTAGACCCAGTAGCGCCCCATCATTCACCCTTGAACCGAACCACGCGGCCTAGCCCAGGGGGCTTCGCTCAAACTACACCATTCAGCCAAACTCAAGTCAAGACAGACGACTCTATCTGGGGAATTCACCCGGCCATACATGGACTCCCACGTCCTTCCTCTTCATGAGGAATATACCATCATAAGCCCACCATCTCCGGGATTAGCCTCGAACCATTCTGGGCAATAATCGCAGCGAGATTATCGGGCAGCATGATCACCTCCACCTACAATATATATACAGACATGACGCATCTCAGGTAACCTAAGTTCCAATTCTATAAACTTCTACCTTGGAATCACCCTAACTTGTGTGTCGGAGTGTCTTTTATGGGTCCCCCCCTCCGCCGACGTTGAACCAGAGAAGGAGAGGCACCGAGCCCACCCGAAAGACCATGACTCTCAAGCAGGAACAAGTTCAACAACCAATTAGAGAGATCCGGGAGGCCGATATCTGTCTCTCGGGATGAGATCTCCCGCACACATCATCAAAGAGAAGAAGAGGACACTAGGGTCACAGAGACAACTCCTCCACCAACCATCGATTTGGGACCCTTCGTCGAGCACATCATGGCTATCCGATTCGTCGATAATTTCAAGCTGTCGACCACGCTCGAGCCCTACGACGACACGGGTGATCCAATCACTCACCTGACAATGCTCATGTCAATGATGCTCCTCAACGGTGCAATCTACCCCATCCTCTGCCTAGCTTTTCCAACTTTCCTGGAGAAGGCGCACTACTTTGGTTTTCTACCCTCCCGCCAGGGTCTATACATACTTTACAAGAGCTCTCCCGAGCCTTCACCAATCAGTTCTCTTCGTCACGGATCTACTCCAAAATCTAAAATGCCCTTCACTACATCAAGCAGGACAACATGAGTCACTGAGAGACTACTTGAAAAGATTCAATGTCGTAGCCATGGAGATCCCAAATCTTGACCCACATGTTGAGATGTTCTCCATCAAGCATGGTCTATATCATGGACACTTCGCTGACCAGATCGCCCCGACAAAGACCAAGAATATGCTCGAGTTTCGAGAAAAGGCCGAGTGTCATATGGAGAAGGAGGAACTCTGAGAGGCTAGGAAGGCCGATAGGCAGATCGCCAAAGTCACAACTGAGGATAAGAAGTCGAAGAAGCCAAACAAGAAGGACGAAGACAGAGATCGTCATGATCGGGATAACAATAAAAGGTCAAAGTCGCCACCCTGACCAAATGCCCGATATGAAAAGTACACCCCGCTCAACATGAAGAAGGACATTCTCTAAGAGATTTACGATCTAAACCTTTTCAAACACCCCCATCAACATCAGAAAGCAAAAACTATCACCCAACGCTGATAAGAGCAAGAGGTGTACGTTCCACGACACCTTTGGGCACACCACAAAGAATTGTGTGGTACTAGGAGATCAGCTTGAAGACCTAGTTCAAGCTGGACGACTTGACCGATACATCAACAATGGAAGAGAACGTGATCGAGATAAAAATGACCAAGACCACCGATGCGGAAGTAGAAGTTGGATGCCCTCGGGCCACCTCAGAGGTCAGAGAGACAACGACCATGCTAATCGCCCAGGTAACAAGGTCTGAGGGGACATCGACTACATAGCTGGCAAATTCGCAGGACGAGGCGAAACAAGTTCAACCAGGAAAAGATCCCTCCGAACAATCATGGTAATCGACGACACCGCTCGCCCGCAGAGGCCTTCTTTTAGAACTCCGATAATATCATTCTATAAATCTGATTTCTAAGGGATTGATAAAAATCTGCACTGCCTCGTTGTAATTTTTGTAATCGCCAAAAATTTCATTGTCAAGAAGGTTCTGGTAGATCAAGGCAGATCAGCCAACATCCTTCCTCACTCTACTTTTGAGAAAATGCAGTTGATCGAGGCCTCGCTCTCGCCCTATAACGGAGATCTAGTGGGTTTCTCCGGAGAACGACTCAATGTTCGAGGTTACATATGGCTAAGGACGACGTTCGTCTCCCAGTTGAAGGCAAAGACAACCAACGTATACTGCTTGGTCGTCGATGTCCCCAGTCCCTACCATATGATCTTGGGATGACCTTCACTGAACAGCCTGGCGGTCGTCGTATTGATCGCCCACTTAGCGCTGAAATTTCCTATCTCTGAGACAGAAGTAGGCGTACTCCATGCCTACCAAAAAGAAGCGCGACAGTGCTACAATAACTGCCTTAAATAAAAAATGATCGAGCCGAAGGGGAGCCAAGCGCTCCGCCCCATCAGACGCTCTCTGTATCCCTCGACAAACAACTGATAGGGACATCCAAGCTGAACCCAAGTAGAAACACTCAAAAGTGGCCCCGGCCAAGGAACAACTCGAAAACCGAACACCACTCGGAGTAAACAGAGCCCGGTCAGGCCCGAAGCGGCCTACCCCCTTCCAACCACTAATGGACGGCAATCGGGTTCATCTTTTTCCCTCACTAAATCTTAGCGAAGCCTAGCTGTGCTTGAGTCAAGCACCTCGCTCGGAAAATCTCTACTATATCACCAAGTACTCTTCCATTATTAAAAAAGATTATTTCATTTCACATATCAATATATACATCTAGGAAATCTACGACTATCTCACCATTCATTACGAACAGACGTCCCGCAACCCATGACAGGAACATCACCGTCCTCAACAACCCCAGGCGCGGTCTTGCCTTACGCTCCTCAGCGAGCTCGGCTTGGCCCCAAGCACGGTTCTCGGCCTTAAGGCCACTCTCGGGCTCTGACACCCTCATCGACTCCAAGCATGGTCCTGCTTTACACTCCATGGCGAGCTCGGCTTGAACTCAAGCGCGGTCCTCGGTCTCAATGTCACTCTCGGGCTCGCACGCCCTCAACGATCTCAAGCGTGGTCATGCCTTATGCTAATCGGCGAGCTCGGTTTGACCCCAAGCGCGTTCCTCGGCCTCAGCGCTATTCTCGGGCTCCCACGCCCTCAACGACCCCAAGCACAATCCTGCCTTGTTGTGTGAAACCTGCCACTAGAAGGGGGGGGTTGAATAGTATCCATCCCCTTATTTTAATTTTATCTTTACTTAATGCAATTGTTACTTACTAATTAATGTGATCAAAATTCAATAACAACGATAAAAGCAAGTAAGAAAGCAATCCAAACAAGAATGCTTATAGTGGTTCTTAGAAGTGTTAAAGAAGTTAGGTGGGGGGTATTTATAGCCCCTCACTCGAACGGTTCGGTCAACGGGTAAAAAATAGCCGTTGAAGCCGTTCGGTCGCTGGCCGGTCGATGGGTCGGTCAACGGGTAAAAAATAGCCGTTGAGAGCTCGATCGATCGACGGGTCGACCGACTGACGAAAAACAATTTCTTTCGACATTTGGTCGACCCATCGGTCGACCGAATGACTGGAGCCAGGGTCGCGCTGTAGGCTATCTCCAGTCGATCGATTGGTCGACCGCTACCATTTTGCCTATTTTTGCCTTCTGTCGGTTGATCGATCGGTCGACCGATGCAGCCATATAATTTTTTCTTCGCCAACTTCGGTCGACCGAATGGCTACTGCCCTTTTTTTTTCTTCACTCGGTCGACCGATCGGTCGATCGAATAGGCTGCTTTGGTAGAGACTGCCTTGTTCGATCGACCGACCAATCGACCGAACTCAGGCTGAGGCTGACTTCTCCTTGTATTTTACATGCTTTTTTTTATGGGTTTTTGTTACCAAGTTTCAACTTGGATAACTTTACAATTTTTGCTTGGGATAAACTATCCTAGGGATATATTACATTAATTCTACTTGATCTAAGCCCAAGCCTTTCTTCAACGATTTCTTCTTCCGTTTCTTTGACGATATTTTTATTCATCTCGTTTGAACGGATTTGGCATGCTTATCGCAACCTCAACCTGAACTCAAAACTTCACACTTGAATTAAATACATGTTTGTTATCATCAAAATAAAGATCGAGGCTTAAGAGAGACCCTTAAGCCAACAATCTCCCCCTTTTTGATGATGACAAACATAACATGGAATTTTTAAGAAAGCATAAGTATTTATGAGTTTGAGTTAAGGCATTCAAGAGTTAGGGTATGCGTATGCAAGATATGTAATATATCATATGCATTCAACTATCTAACTTAGTATATGCATCCAACTACTTATAACTCAACCTATGCTCCCCCTATCAATGTGCATGTTCAATTACTTATAACTTGACCTATGCTCCTCCTATCAATGTGCATATCATCTTTAACTCTAACTAACTATATATCTTCCCCTTAACTATAAAATTCACACTAATTATATGCATCGTGAAAACAAAGTGTGACCTTACTATTTCTCCCCCTTTTGACATCAATCAAAAAAGGTAAGAATTAAGGTACAATTAATGAATTTCATCATAAAAATCGAGAAATCCACAAAAACCAAGTATCATCTACCACTATAGTCCTTCCCATTAATGTAAGCCTATAGAAGGCAAACACTAATAAGTCGCAAAGCCCCACTACAGAGCATTACATAAGTGTGATGATATTTTATAGAACGCAAGTTATGAAAAACATATATATATTGAAGAAAATATATTTTAATTACTAGGAAAAGCACAAATTCCTAATTGCATCCTTAAATTTATGAAACTTTCTTCAACCAAGGGTTTTGTAAATATATCGACTAATTGTTTATTAGTGGATACAAATTCTACTGATATATTTCCCTTAGCCACATTATCCCTAAGAAAGTGATGTCTCAAGTCAATGTGCTTAATTCTAGAGTGTAAAATGGGATTTTTGGTTATGTTTATTGCACTAGTTTTATCATAATGTATATGTATGCAAGAATACCTAAGTCCATAGTCTAAAAGGATTTGTTTCATCCAAAGGACTTGCGCACAACAACTAGCTGCGGCGATGTATTCCGCTTCGGTAGTTGAAAGCGCAATCGAGTTTTGTTTCTTTGAGAACCAAGAAATAAGACTCGCTCCTAAGAATTGACAACACTCACTAGTACTTTTTCTATCTACCTTACATCCGGCAAAATCAACGTCCGAAAAAATGATTAAATCAAATGATACATGGCATGGATACCATAATCCTAAGTCAACCGTGCCTTTTAAATATCTCAATATCCGTTTTACCATACTTAAATGAGACATCTTAGGGCAAGATTGAAACCTAGCACATACACAAACACTAAACATGATATCGGGTTTACTTGCGGTTAAATAAAGAAGGCTACCGATCATACATCGATATCATTTTTCGTCTACTTTAATGTTCTCTTCATCTTTGTCAAGCTTGATGGATGCGCTCATAGGTGTAGAAGCTATCTTGGCTTCATTCATTCCAAACCTTTTGATGAGCTCCTTTGTGTACTTGGCTTGATTGATGAAGATCTCTTTGTTGGTTTGCTTGATTTGGAGACCAAACATGAAGGAGGGCTCTCCCATCATGCTCATCTCAAACTCATCTTGCATACATTTAGCAAACCACTTACAAAGCATTTTATTAGTAGCACCAAAAATTATATCATCAACATAGATTTGAACTAATAACATGTCATTTCCATGATGCTTAATGAAAAGTGAAACATCGGCTTTTCCTACATCAAAACCTTGTTCAATTAGAAAAATAGAAAGTCTTTCATACCAAGCCCTAGGGGTTTGTTTTAAACCATATAGTGCCTTTTTAAGTTTGAAAACATGGTTTGGAAACTCAAAACTTTCAAAATCGGGGGGTTGTTCAACATAAACTTCTTCATTAATAAAATCATTTAAAATGCACTTTTTATATCCATTTGAAAAAGTTTAAAACCCTTAAAGCTAGCATATGCTAAAAGCATTATAATTGCTTCTAATCTAGCTACGAGAGCATATGTTTCATTATAGTCTATTCCTTCTTGTTGGTTGTACCCTTGTGCCACTAACCTAGCTTTGTTTCTTATAACTAACCCTTCTTCATCTAGCTTATTCCTAAATACCCATTTGGTTCCAATTATAGTTTGATCACTAGGTCTAGGCACTAAGTCTCATACATCATTTCTAGCAAATTGGTTGAGTTCTTCTTGCATAGCTAGTACCCAAAACTCATCTTCTATTACTTCCTTAATATTTTTAGGCTCTACTTGAGAAACAAAGGCTACATATTGGCAAACATTCTTGAGTTTAGAACGCGTTACCACTCCCGTTGAAGGCTATCCAATGACTTGGTACATTGGATGATCTCTTACCAACCGGTATCCTTTAGGGAGAGGTGGTAGAGCCTCTTCTTCTTCATCATCTTCAACTTGAGGTAGATTTGAGGATGGAGGTTCTTCATGTTGGGTCTCCTCATTATCTTCATCCTCCACTCTTTATCATGAAGTGTGAGATCCTCATGTTCCTCACCTACATTCACAATCTTGACATTTCTAGAAGAATCATTAGTTTCATTGAAAGTAACATGCATGGATTCTTCAACGATCATTGTTCTACGGTTATAAACTCTATAAGCCTTAGAGTTAGTGGAATAACCTAGGAAAATTCCTTCATCGGATTTAGAATCATTTTTTCTTAAATTCTCCTTAGTATTTAATAGGAAACATTTACATCCAAAAATATGAAAATATCCCACATTTGGAATTTTACCATTCCAAAGCTCAAAAGGTGTTTTCTTGATTTTTGGTCTTAATAAAACTCGGTTAAGAACATAACAAGAGGTATTTATGGCTTCGGCCCAAAAATATTTAGGCAACTTGTTTTCGCATAGCATGGTCCTAGCCATTTCTTGTAAGGTTATATTTTTCCTCTCAACCACTCCATTTTGTTGAGGGGTCCTAGGGGAAGAAAATGTATGTTGAATACCTAAGTCATCATTAAACTCGAAATTTTTTTCATTTTAAAACTCCCCTCCATTGTCACTTCTAATTTTCAAAATTGAAAGTCATTTTTCATTTGAAACTTTCTTTGTAAACGTCTTGAAAAACTCAAGAGTTTTATTTTTCTTGGCCAAAAAGAAAACTCATGTAAATCTAGAAAAGTCATCAACTAATACATAACAGTATAGCTTTCCACCTAGACTAGCTACATCACATGGACCAAAGAGATCCATGTGCACAAGCTCAAGAATTCTAGATGTACTAACTTGATTAATGCTATGAAATGAAGATTTTACTTGCTTAACTAGTTGACATGCATCTAACATGAGAATTTGACAAGACATTTAATTCTAAGGTGTATACATTTTCTTGCCTATTTCCAATAAACATGATATCATTTGATGGTGCACTTTTAACAATATATTTAGATGCTTCAAAAACTATTATGTGTCCATTATCACATAATTATGATATACTAATCAAATTATATTTTAACCCATTAACTAATAACATATTTTTAATGCATAGGTAAGGGAGTATACCTATGTCACCAATGCCAACAATCTTACATTTGGCATTGTCTCCAAATGTGATATGCCCACCATCTTTACTTGATAGGGTTGCAAATAAATTGATGTCTCCCGTCATGTATTTTGAGCAATCGCTATCCAATATCCAAGTACTCCTACTTGCTTGAGGATGCTTCTCCACCTACAAGAGGAGAAGAGACCACTTTAGGTACCTAAATTTTCTTGGGTCCTTGACTGTTAGTCATTTTGGGAACCCATGTAAACTTGCATGTGGGTTCCATCTCAATGCACAATCCTTGGCCATATGGCCAAATATGCCACAAGAAAAACAATTTCTATTAAATTTTCTTTATGCGTGTGTGAGAGCATGAAAGTGTGATTATTTCTCTTTATGGATAACCTTTGGCATGACATTTTGGATGATTGTCATTTTTTCATTAAGCATGCAAAGTTCTTTTTTTAATGTTAGCATGTTATCATTTAAATGTTGTACTTTATCACATAAATATTTGTTTTCAATTTCTAATTTTTGGTTGTCAATCTCTAAGTCATTCTTAGCTTTTTCTAGGGTGCATTTCTCTTCCTTAAGGATGTTTATTTCTTTCCTTAGAGCATTGCATGAAAGTAATAAGTTATCATTCTCAAGTTCTGAAGATCTATTGTCTTTTTTGAGATCTATAAATTTTCTCCTAATGACATTGAATTCATCATGCATTTGCTCAAATTCATTTTCTAACTCTTCTTGAGTAAATGAAACTTCACCAAAAATAAATTTTACCTCATCATCCTTTGCCATCAAGCAAAGGTTTACTTTTTCACTCTTTGCTTCTTCTTCACTTGATGAGACATCGCTTTCGTCCTATGTGACCATCATTGCGTTCTTCTTCTTGTTGTATTTTTCTTTCTTGTGAGGGTTGGAGGTAGTGGCCATCTTAAGAAGCGGGCAATCCTTCCTTAGGTGCCCGGTCTTGTTGCAATGATAGCAAGTGTAGCCACCTCTCCCTTCCTCATGCCTCCCCTCATGAAGCTCATGAATCTTCTTGCGAGCATCGCCATTTCTTCAAGATCATCTGTCTCTTCCTCGGATGACGACGACTCTTCCGCTCGATGTGATGCTTTTAAGGCAATGGTCTTGCCTTTGGGAGCATCTTCCTCTTGATATTGCTTCATGTGGGTCTCATGTGTCATGAGAGATCCAATGAGCTCGGTGATCTTCAACGTGCTCAAATCCTTGGCTTCCATGATAGCTGTCACTCTGGGCTCCCAAGATTTTGGAAGGGAGCGGAGGAGCTTCCTTACCTTCTCCTCTTCCCTTATCTCCCTACCAAGGTTAGCTAAGTCATTTGTAATATTTTAAAACCTAGCATGCATGACATCAATGGACTCATGTGAAAGCATCTTAAATATTTCATAATCATGCATGAGTAAATTAATTTTGGAGTCCTTTACTTGCGAAGTCCCTTCATGGGTGATCTCTAAGACCTTCCATACTTGATATGCGGACTTGCATGTAGAAATCCTATTGAATTCATTGATTGATAGACCGCAATATAGAGCATTGACGGCCTTGGCATTTGTATTAAAAAGCCTAATTTATTCTTGGTCCCATTTATCCATGTCCTTATCGGGTTGTTTATACTCTACTAGGATCATCCTCCATACATCAATGCCTAAGGATTGAAGGAAGTCATTCATGCGGATCTTTCAATATGCATAGTTGTTCCCATCGAATAGTGGTGGAGTATTAGTAGAGGACCCTTGAGCTAATTGGATTTTACTAGACATCTTGACTTGTAGGGAAGATGGTTAAATCTTAACCTACGACCTTGCTCTGATACCAAATATTGTGTGAAACCCGACACTAGAATGGGGGGTTGAATAGTATCTGTCCCATTATTTTAATTTTCTTCTTACTCAATTTTATCTTTACTTAATGCAATTGTTACTTACTGATTAATGTGATCAAAATTCAATAACAATGATAAAAGCAAGTACAAAAGCAATATAAACAAGAATGCTTATAGTGGTTCTTAGAAGTGTTAAAGAAGTTAGGTGAGGAGTATTTATAGCCCCTCACTCGAACGATTCGCTCAACAGGTAAAAAAATAGCCGTTGGAGTCGTTCGGTTGCTGGCCGGTCGATCGATCGATCCACCGACGGATCGACCGTCAATGCGACCTCTAAAAGTCTGTGAGAGTTCGGTCGACCGACGGGTTGATCGGCTGACGGAAAACAATTTCTTCCGACTTTTGGTCAACTCGTCGGTCGATCGAATGATTGGAGCCAGGGTCGTGCTGTAGGCTATCTCCAGTCCGGTTGACCGATTGGTCGACCACTACCATTCTGCCTATTTTTGCCTTCTGTCGGTCGACCGACCGATCGACCGACGCAGCCATATAATTTTTTCTTCGCCAACTTCGATCGACCGAATGGCTACTGCCCATTTTTTTCTTCACTCGGTCGACCGAATAGGCTGCTTCGACAGAGATTGTCTTGTTCGGTCGATCGATCGGTCGACCGAACTCAGGCTGAGGCTAACTTCTCCTTGTATTTTTACATGCCTTTTTTGATGGGTTTTTTTACCAAATTTCAACTTGGATAACTTTATAATTTTGGCTTGGGATAAACTATCCTAGGGATATATTACATTAATTCTACTTGATCTAAGCCCGAGCCTTTCTTCAACGATTTCTTCTTCCGTTTCTTTGACGATCTTTTCCTTTATCTCGTTTGAACGGATTTGGCATGCTTATCACAATCTCAACCTGAACTCAAAACTTCACACTTGAATTAAATACATGTTTGTTATAATCAAAATAAAGATCGAGGCTTAAGAGAGACCCTTAAGCCAACATGCCTCATGCCCCTCAGTGAGCTCGACTTAACCCCAACCGTGGTCCTAGACCCCAGCGCCGCTCTCAGGCTCCTATGCCCTCAACTCTCAAGTGCGGTCCTCAGCCTCAGTCGGGCCCTCGAGCTCCGCGCTCTCAATAGGCACCCTACGTCACGCTCTCTGTCGCCGCCCTTCGGCTCTCATGCCAAAGTGTAGCCCTCGCTAGCAATTACCAAAATGGTACTCTTAAAACTAATTCGACTTGTGACAGGAGTTCGACCACGTTCAGGGGAAAACCATCGCTCCTAGAAGTAGTCGACAGACAACATCGACAACGAGGCGCCGGGCCACTCTTAAATACGGAGCAAAATAACACACCAGGAAAATAAAACACTCCAATGCGTAAAATACAAGCCCACAAAGGGACAACTATTAGACGCCCTTGAAAGACAGAAGTTTTAAAGGCCCCATTAGGGGTGTAAACGAGCCAAGCCGCTCGCGAGCTATTCGAGATCGATTCGGTAAAAACTCGAACTCGACTCGAACTTATCGAGCTCGAGCCGAGCCGAGCCGAGCCAGACATTCGAGCGAGCCGAGTTCGAGCTAACCTATACTCGGCTCGAGCGGCTCGCGAGCCTAATCGAGCCTAATCGAGCCTTCTATATATATTATATACCGGGTTTGATTTTTAAATTTTATGAACCCGTTACCCTCTAAAATGAACCCGAGCTTAGTCGAGCTCGAGCTCGATCGAGCTCGCGAACGAGCTCGGCTCGTGCGGCTCGACTCATGAGCCTTGATTTTTTTCCCGAGCCGAGCCGAGCCGAGCCGAGCCGAGCTCGAGTTGCTTGAATGTAACTCGAGCCGAGCTTGAGCCAATAGACTAAAGCTCGAGCTCGTTATTTTCCAAACGAGCCGAGCTCGAGCCGAGCCAAGCTCGGCTCGGCTCGGCTCGATTACACCCCTAGGCCCCATGGGGGAGCAACCCATAACAGGTAGTCACTCACATAGCCCATAGGAGGTCAATTTCAAAAAACAACAACTTACTAGCAAGTAGTCAAGTCTACCGCGGCAGGCACAAGAGAGACATTGTCCATCGAAACCTCAATTATCCCCATGGGGAGAGGACACCACTCGAGAACCGCAATAGAAGACCCCTTCCCCCCCCCTGCTGGTGCAGAATCTTCCTTCTCCACCCTAGGGTCAACTAGGGCACCGTCCTTGACCACCTTGAACCATCCGATCTCAAAAAAGTCAACCTTTGGGCGAAGAATTTGGCTTGTGCCATTGCCTTTCCAAAACCATCAGCGTAATAATTGATAGCTGCGTCCCGATAGCGGTCAACCTCACCTTCAAGTTACTGCACTTTTACTTCGAGTTCTTGTGCCACCACCTTGGACCACTTCGCCCTGGCTCGGCGGCTTCAATCTCGACCCTCAAGCGGGACCCCTCCACAATAGTTGTAGGAAAATCATGCATGGAGTTTCTCTAACTCCACCCTTAAGCCACCATATATGTTCTCGACCTCCCTTGCTCGAGCGGTGGACTAAAAAATAGTAGCTTTCAGATGTCCGACCTCACAAACCTTCGCTTCAAGGGCCCTCTTCGTCTCCGCCAGCTCAGCTCCTAGTGACTCGATATCCCGAGCCCGAGCCTCGGACATCTTCAACACGGACACCCTGTCTCTCACCAGCTAGCCTATCCACTAGACCTGACACATAGAGACAACCAGTCTTGGTGAGCTCCCCCGCATTTGGCCCTTTAGGCAGATCTGTTTGAACACCAAGCAAGAAATATTGACTATTTTGAGGAGTCGACGGGATGCTGCTCTATCAGTGAGGCCTCTTCCGCTATCACCGCTACAACCGCGATCTCCATAGGGAGGATGACGTCCCGAGGAGGTAGACCCTTGCTAACGTGTCAACCCCTGCCCCTTCTCCTCCTCATCAAAGAAGAGCTCGGAGGAGTCGAAGAATCAAAAGGCACTGGTGACCTGATCTCCCCGAAGCTCGAGATGCTCCCAAAGCCCGGGACCCCCGAGGCATGCGCCGGCCTCAACTAAAGTGGAGGAGGAGAATCATCCACGAATGGACTTTTTCCTTTACAAACTGAAGGGATGTCATCCCTCATCTTCTCTAGTCGAGCACACAATATCAGTTCGTCCAGTAGAGAGGATATCTCACCTGCATCAAAGAAACTTTCTATCAGCACACTCGGGAAAACTAAGGTAACAATAACCTTGCAAACTCCCCAAAACTTACTTATATAATTCGAGATCAACAAGGCATCCCGGTCCCGTCTCAACAGTTCCTTACAGGAAAAAGGATCAGAAGGACAACAACAATCCAAACCTCAATCACACGCTTATCCTCGGCCAAGATTCCCTCATCCTCCAAAGATAGGATAGGCGTGGGGTCCTCCCTCTAGGATAGTGGAAACATCTCCGATTGGGACTTCCTGTCCAAGAAGAACTGCCAGATGTCAGGCCTCGACCACCCCATGAAAAAGTGAGTTTTGAAGTTCATATAAGAACTCTTGAACAAGCCAAAAAGCCTTTCTGGAGCACTACTAAAGGACACCCATAAGCCTTTTTGGGTCCCCTTCACCTGAAAGAACGAGAAGAATACACTAAGGCTCAGCTTGATCCCGAGGTACTTCATCAGAATCTCGAAACAGCGAACAAACACCCAATTGTTACGTTCGCCTGATTGAACACTTCGTGCTCAAATTTAGTGAACGACAATCGAACCCCCGAGGTCCTCGAACAAAGTCTGATACATAAAAATAGACTCGAGCTATCCTTCATGGTAAACCGTATCCACCCGGGAGCAGGGGAGGCAATCAAAGGCTTCGTCGTCATCCTTGCGGGAGATCGACATGTCTTTTTGAAAAGATAGAATGCTATCAAAGTTGGTCATCACTGAATTCTGCCATCGTATCTAATCATGGACCCACGAATAGGGGTCTAAAGCCCTACCCGAGGGCCCTACCTCCGTCTTAACTCTACCACCTCTCCTCATCATCAACCTGGCGAAGACTGCAGAACTTGATAAATGGGGATAAATCAGTACAGACTATCAACCTAAGGTCAACCTCGATAGAGTGAAAAGCTAAAAAAGCCGAACAATTAGACTCACTAAAAGTAAAACGACAACAATCAAGAGAAACGATTAGAAGCAGCGTCACCAGTGAAAAACCTCTGAAATGCAAGCGCTAGGCGATAAGAACACGAGAAGAGTTCGGAATGAAGAGACAAAGGCGGCTTTAAAGGCTAAGAGACCATGGTTTTCCCATTGAACGACCAATAATGGCACCATGATGGCAGATTAAATCCCAGCCGAATAGCTCGCCAATAGCGGTTCCCTAGACCACCCCAAAAGTACGAAGGGGCGACTCTCCTCGTCATGATTGCTCTCCAAGCAGGAGTTAATACCAAAGAAGGCAGATATCAATCAGCAGCTGCCACGTGGGAGGAAATACTCCTCCACCACGCCAAGTGTAGAAACCAAAAAGTCGCAAATACCTCGACCAATCAAAAAGACAAGACAACATCCACGCGCTCCCTACGATCTGTTAGGAGTCAGGCCTCAGCACCTACAAAAGCTCAGCAAGCATACCAGAGTTGATACACTCCTGTTCAGCACATCAATCGAGGAACCCAGTCGATGTCCATCTACCAGATCAAGATTAGAGACCGACATACTACTTGAGCTCGACACGAAATCCTTGGACTTTGATCAAGCTCGGGGGTTGTGGACTGGACTAGCACTTTAGATCCGACCGAATTAGACCCAGAAAGTGCCCATACTCATGAACCGGACTCAAGTTAAGCCAGACACGACTTAGCCTGGGGGCTCCACCCGGTCATCCATACAAGGACACTTACATCCTCATTAATTATGAGGGATTCGTCTATTATGAATCCAACATCTCCCGGATCAAGCCTCGACCCAATCTGAGTACATTCTTACGAGATTATCGAGAGATATTATCGTCGAATATCTCTCATCCTGTACTATATACAGACACAATGCTCTCCAGGTACATCTAGACTTCAATTTCTATTACTCTCACTTGAAATTTTTTCTTACTTGAGTGTCGACGTGTCTTTCGTTGGTCCTCTCTTCCGAAGCTACACTTAACTATGAGATGCGTTGGATCATATTATCCTGACTCCGTGAAAGAACAATTGCAATTTGGACAAATTAATTGTGTGTTGACAATTGAAGATGATGTGTTCACATAGGTTAGTAGCCCCATGTTATTGTTTAGCATCTTTCAGCACTTCATTTTATACAACGGATGGCTGGACCAAATTCTTGGAGTTGTGTCACACCCCACCTTTTCGCATCAGTTTATTCCTTGGAGGACTATTGGGTAACAATATCAGGTGGAGAGATTTTATACTTCGTTTTAATTACATTTTTTGGTATCTCAATCTTTTGGATCAAATTAATTAGCAAATATATATATAATTCCATTGCCTACATTACTATTATGTATCCCATCGTTAAGTTAGTATATTATCTTTCAAATGCTTCTATGACTTTTTTATTAGACAATTTTTTAATTCTCAAAAAATTATTAATTCTCAAAAAATTATTAATTATTATTAATTAATTTTTTGAACTTTTATACAGTGAAAAGGAAATGTAATCCATTTTAATTCAGTAATGAAGAAGAGATATGTTAACAGGGCGGGGCGGGTATGGGGGTGCATACCCGCTATCCGTCCCATAAAATATATGAGTACCCGCTACTCATTTAATTCTCTACGGTATCAAAAATGAGTACTCATTTAATTCTCCGAGGGCGATGGATCCCCACAGATATTGACGGATACCCATTTAATAAATTATAATATTTTATTAAGGTCTTCAAATATAAACACAAAGTCTTCAAATATAAATACACTTCAAATATAAACATAAAAAAATTTAGTATATATAAGAAGTACTTTTATAATTTACTTATTTTCGCAGGTAATGAGTACCCACGGGTATGAGTACTATAATATCTGTATCCACCCCATAAAATAAATGGGTAAGAAAAATTACCCACGAAATTTTCGCGAATAGAATATTAACCCTCATTATCCGTCATAAATGGGTAAATACCCACGGGTACCCGTTTAAACAGGTATTATTGTCATCCCTAGTTACAATCTGCTCAATAGAATAATTGGTCCATCAACTTCATAAACCCGAACCATTTGTATAAACAAAATGTTAAAGTTGAAGTTGATAGTTGTACACACATCAAGCTTTATTAATCAACATAACATTGTATATTTTAAATGTGGGAGCAAATCAGGGTACTGCAATCTCGCCCACTTATGAGTTGACGTATTCATTAATATCCAACTCAAGTATAATGCATAGTTCAGAATCACACTCAAGTTGGCAACATATGAGACCTAGTCTAGTAGTGACTCAATCTCATTTTCAGACAATCCTTTCTCACATAGACTCCATTATCATGTCTAGGATTTGGTCATGCTCTAATACCATTTATATTATGACCCACTCGATGGAACAATTGATCCATTAAATTTATACACCTGAACCACTATCTAATTAAAATGTTTAAAATTTTAAACTGATGGTAGTACACCCATCAAGTCTTATTAACGAACATAACATCCAATATAATTCGGATGTTGAACCAAACTGAGCACCACATATTTTGATTTATCTCTTTAATCACCTCGTTAAAAAAAATGATTTGAGTGTTTTCTAAAAAGATAAATTTAATTATTCTTGCTTCTACTTTTATGAATAAGTTTATCTTTTCCTCGCAGTAGAAAAAAGTCTCACCAAAGTGGAGTGTTCTCTTAATATAATTATAGATACGTAGTTTTAGCTCTTTGGTTGCCCCCCTCCCCTGCCAACATATAATATTTTCTTTATTTTTTTATTAATAATATTTATTAACTTATATATATAATATAATGAATTATTTTTAAAAAATATATATTTATTTTATTAATTATACTATTGTTGCTCATCTATCAATTTGAGTATGCCCATCTCATTTTGATTTCTATCTTGTCACTGTGAGGTCTTATTCACTTATACGTAGAAGAACATCTTTATTATTGCACTTTGAGATTTGTGCAGAGCCATAATCGATGAATATACTTAAATTTGGCAATAATCTCATTGTTTAATCATGATTGGACACGAATTTTAAAGCACGACGATGAATGATTAAAATTAATTTTTCTTTTTCTTTTTTTTTTAAAAAGCAATAGACTAAATGGATGTGATCCAAATTGGACCAAATGCACTGTCACATGTGGTTCATTTAATTTGTGATGCAATATTATTGCTGATTAGGTTTGCATCACTTTCCAATTGTTATGCATCAATTCCTTCCATTTCCTGTCTGTGTCCAGATCAGTACAATTAGAGGCCAATATTAATTATGTGAATTTTGTTTGAGACAAATTATAAATGCAATTGCTGATAAGTCAATATTACAACTAGAAATCCCCTTCCATTCGATAGAAAAGGATCTTGAAAAAATAGGAGATATTGGGAGGATTTGGACTTAATTTCATTGGTGACTAATTAAATAAAATGATAGGTGCTCTGAATTGAAGTGAATTGATCAATGGTGTGGACATATCCTTTGTGTCTTGTAATATTTATGATGGTGTTGTCTACAAAGTTAAGAGGCTATGTTTATTAATTAATTGGGTCTAGTGTGAATTAATTGCATATTATTTTTTTCGTGGAAATTAAACATATTTGTAGTTTGATTTCTTCAGTGTTCTAGGATATTGATTGTGTTCTATGTTTGTAAAAAAAAATATTTTGTATACAACTTATTTTTTCTATCCATTATGATATTATGTTTCAATTTTTTATTCATTTAGGTCTGTCGTCAAATTTCTATTGTATTTCCTATTAAAGCAATGACGAGACAGTCCACGTTAAAAATTTTGAAAGATAAAAAGATTTTATACATCAATGTAATTTTACAATATATATAAATTTAATACAAAGTTCGACAATGGACAATGTATAAAAAATAATGTGTCATTTTAGTTTTCAAAAAATTGATGTGGACTGCCACACCATGGTTTTAACAAGGAATACAACAAATGTTTGATTGTGGACTTAATATAATCATAATTGACAAAACAAAATAGACTGTATACTGAATTGATAATTCAAGTAAACATTTGATCATTTGTGTATAAAATCCTTTTAGTACTCTGAAGTAAGATTTTAAAAAGTTCAAGTAGTTGATGTGCAATTAGTGAGAGAAAGAGTCATACATCCTAGATGAGAAAGTAAATAGTGGTTCATTGTTTTTTGAGTTTAAGGTTTATTTATTTCTATTCAACAAATTGATATTTTATTAAGGTTTTGCACCACATTGTTAGGGACTTTTCGATTTACCCGAGCAACGATAAATTATGACGGAATGTTCCCTACATATTTGTAAATATATTTTCGCATTCATGTAAATTTGACTTTTATTATAGTTCATACTTGTAAAATACTTTGTGCGATCACTGAGGGCCCACGGTACGAATTGAATGTATTTCAAGATCATTCGACGCTTAGTGCGTGCGCTACGGCTAAGTAGAGCAGTTTTCCTGCATTCGTCATGATCGTGGCCATGGAAAATCAACATCTCGCATGGCCACGATTTTGTCATGCTCCTCGTGCTTTTGGGAACCTCGGGGGTGGCACTTGGGGGTTAGGGGTCTCATGTATAATATAGGAGAGCGTTGGCAAATAAAGCGGTTGCCTTGGGAGGAGACGAACGAGTGGCCCATATGGGTGTGCGACTAGTCGATCTTTGCCCAAGACAACTTGTGGAGCTCGTCCTACACTCAGTTTTATATTTTCTTACGTCCTTAGTCCTGTAATTGTTGTTTTACTTTACGCCTTCAATACCATTCGGCCAACATGGACTTTTGGGGGCGCGGATATGGAGCGCGAGGTAGACACGTGGACCAACGCTTGACCCACGATCTTAAGTCGAAAAGCCCAATTTTGAACAAATTCAGGATGATAGGCTTATCCCTTGCACAGGATGCAAGGGTGCCGCACGGGTTCTTCCGCACAAAACAATTGGCCTATGGCAGTTGGTATAAGAGCAAGAATTGCAAGTCTCCAACTGAGAAAGCCCTCGATGCTGACATAGCCGGCGTGCATTCCGTCTATGGCACTCAAGTTGTTGATGCAGTGAACCCAATCGATGGACATTCCAACTGTTGTATTCGGGGAGGCAAGCATTCGATGATCGATGCGAAGACCGTGACTTTTGCGCAGGGAAGATGGGCTCTTAAGACGCAAAGTTGTTTGTATATAGAGCAGAGGACTCTTAAGTCGTGTGTGCAAACCACACTACTAGAATTGTTGTCATCACCGACGGCTCAGCCCGTGGTTGAACCGTCGGTGATAGATATCACGGACGGTGAAAACCATGGCAAAAAACCGTTATTGATGAGCGCGTCTCAGATAAGTTGTGACGGCCGAGCGCGGCCGTCACACATAATCATCAGTGACAACCGCGTGCGCTGTCGCTGATTAAAAAACAACAGTGACGGCTCCAGGAGCTGTCACAAATACCAACTATCAGCCACGGCCCAGTCCCGTCGGTGATACTATTAGCAATCGTGATATTTGGTGCTGCCCAGACCATCCGCCATTTACGATAATCTTTCAACCACGACTTAGTGACGGTGAACCGTGGGTAAGCCGTGACTAAAGGTGTATCCTGTAACTGACAAAACTAAAAAATTTATAAATTCCTGTATACAATGATATATCGACTAGGGGGGAGCATCGGGCGGGTCGGGTCAATACCCGACCCGACCCGATCGGGTCAATACCTGAATTGTTAAGAAAAAACAAACCCGAATAGACCCAATTTTTAAATCGGGGTCCGACCCGAATTACCCGAAAATATCGAGCCCCGACTCGTTTGACCCGTTTAACCCGAAAATGTCATCCCTTCACTATCCTTCAAAGTTTTCTTCATAATTCAACATATATAAATAAAATAAAAATTACACATATCATTACCACGTAACTAAAAGTCTAAAATTATCACATAACAACAACTTTCAATCCAAAGATGAAAAATTACACATACAATCAAGCTCAAACATATAAACACATAACTAAATTTGAAAATTACCACACAATACAATAATACATAATAACTAGTAGTCTAGTAACCACGTAACCACATTCCATAAGTCAACAACTATAAGCCTACAAGCCTACAAAGTTACTAAGTCCACTCCACATTCCACAAGGACCACAATAGTGCAATACATCCACAAGAGTCACAAGATCACAAGTCTACAAGTCACGTACAATTATACAAACACAAGATATAGACCACAAGTCTACAAGTCAAATACAAACTTACAAACACATACAAGTCCACAATTTCATTCCAAAATTCATATAAAACTTCACAACTACATTTCACACTTCAAGAGTTCAAGTCTTCAACGCCTCAACGGTTTAACACTTCAACCTACAAAACGAAAATTATGACAAAGAAGTCAATAATATATTAAAATTGCAACTAACATTAAAAATATCTAAAAATTGAATTAATATTTATCGTTCTCATTCATGTAAGTCTATGATGTCCATGTTAGATGATGATACTCCCACATTTGCACTTGATTGGATTCCTTGACTATCCTTTTGATTGAACTTTTCCATTTCTAATAAATAGACATAAAAGAAGTAAATAATTTAAATAAACAAATATTAAATAAGTTAAATAATAAGCATTTTAAAAAAATACACACCATCCTCGAGCTTCTCAATCATTTCCAAATCTTCTTCAACTCTTATATGTTCATGACTTTATCGAAGCCAATCTTGAGTGCATATCAAAGCCTCTACAACCTTAGGAGTTAAAGAACTCCTAAATGGATCAAGTACTCTCCCGCTAGTGCTAAATGCGGACTCTGAAGCCACTGTAGAAATTGGGATAGCTAGAATATCTCGAACCATACTTGACAACACCGGAAATCTCTCAGAATTAAGCTTCTACCATTTCAACAAATCAAAGTCTCTTTTATCATCCTCATATGCAGTTTCATTCAAATACATATCCAGTTCAGATTTTTTATCCCCATCTGTCTCACTTTCTACCCTTTTACGTTTGATCCTTTATTTCAGAAGACCTCTTTGCTCCATACCCTCACCAGTTGAGACTGAGGTTGGTTGGGTAATAAGTGAGGAGCTAGGATCAGGTTGTAGTTTCTTTCTGTACTCATCAAATAACTCAGACATGGTAATTTTCACACCATCAAATAGGTGCTTACCCTTCTCATCACCATAAATTTGTTGTAGAGCATCCTCCATATATTCAAACTTTTCACGAGGATCAAGAGTTAAGTCCATGAAAATTAGTTTATTCATTCTATCATAATCCCCCCAATACTTGTCAAATTTGCTTTACATACTCATTGTCATATCTCTCAACTCAGCATCATCACTTTCTTTCCAATCAGACAATTTAACATATAAGTCACTAATTTCAGTCCAATATGTATTAGAAGTGACATAAATGGAACCAGAAATACGTAGAGTAGCAAGATAAAATTGATGCAACATCTTAGCCATCCTCTTAATCAAATGCCAATCAATAAAACTAGGGACACCCCCTTGATCATCTGATTCTGCTTCAACCCTAAAGTATGACTCTGCACTCTCAAAAGTATCAAATGCCCTCTCATAATTCAGAGCATAGCTCAACATCAAATAAGTGGAGTTCCACCTAGTTGGCACATCTAAAACCAATGACTTGGACCATTCCATACCTTCAGAATCAACACACTCCTTAAACTTCTTCAATCTAGCAGGCGATGATCTAACATATTTAACTGCATTCCTGATTTTTGTCACAGAAGTTTTCACATCATTCAATCCTTCCTGAACCACCTGGTTGAATATGTGAGCAATACACCTCACATGCATACACTTACCAACTTTTCTAGTCATTGTAAATTTTTTTCTCAATGTATCAATCATTTTCTGGTTGGAAGAAGCATTATCAGCTGATATAGAAAAAACTCGCTCAATGCCCCATTCCTTCAACACCTTTTCAAGCTCAGATGCCATTGCATCACCCTTATGACTGCTAATTGAAGAAAAACTCAAAAAAAAATTATTTAATTTCCAATCATTGTCAATGAAATGAGCAGTTACAATCATGTAATTTAAGTTTTGCACAGAAGTCTATGTATCAGTAGTAATGCAAATAGACTGTGAATTATTTCTAATGAACATCTTCAACTTTGTTTTTTCATCCTTATACAGTTGTGAACAATCTCGTGAAACCGTCCATCTAGAAGGCATTTTAAACTTGGGGTTTAAACTTTGCACAAACTTTTTAAACCCTTCCCCTTCAACAAATCTAAATGGAAGCTCATCAAGAATAATCATCAATGAAAGACACTTTCTACTATATTCTTGATCAAACTTCCAAGTACTCAACACCCCCATATTATCATCCCCAATTGATGATTGCAAAGACAATTGCTTCTGTCTAGTTTCTAAACTATGTGGGTGCTTCTTGCAATTATTCAAATGGTTGTGCAATGAAGTTGTGCCATGTTTCTTAACATCACAATAAAACTCTTTAGCACAATATAAACACTTGCCTTTTCGGACACCTTGAACATCATAGATTTCTTCAAAATGTGTCCACACAACCGACCTTTTAGAACTAGCCCTCTTCTTTGGAAGTGGTGCCTTTGCCTCATCAATTTTGCTTGATTCACCTTCCTTGGTAGATGGTGTTTCATCTATCCTTTCTTGTTCTACTTCCATATTGTCACCCATCTAAGAAAAAATAAGACACCAACTTAATCACCAATAGGCAATAGCCACAAGTCTTATCCTTAATTCAATCAAATAACAACTATATCAATCAAACAAGTATCCTATACTTAAACAAATATCAATCAAGTATACTTAAACGGTTAAACAATTATCCTATACTTAATCTATATCAATCAAACAACTATATCAAATTATCAATCAAGTATCCTATACTTGATCTATACTTAAACATTTAAGCATATCAATCAAGTATCAATCAAGCATTCAACTATTTAAGCATATCAAATTATCAACCAAACTATCAAAGTATACTACTATACTTAATCTATATTTAAACAATTCTATAACTCTATAAGTATAAGTGTATAACTAATCTAAATCTATAGTTAATATATATATCTATCAAAATCAAATTCAAAAATCAAATCTAAGTATCAATCATTCGGGTAGTGTACTGTAGGCTACTAGACTGTGTACCCAATCAAAATTAAGTATCAATCATTCAAGTATTCAACTATCCATGTTGTAGAAGTGTAGATTAATCAAAATTAATCTTTAATTTTAAGTAATTTACCTGTAGGTTGTAGAGCAGTCGAGCAGGAGCAGTCGGGCGACTCGGGCACGGGCAGTGGAGGACTGGAGGGATGTCGTTGAGGATCGCTGGTGGGCAGCAATGTCGGGAGTCGGGACTAGGTGACGACGAGATGTTGAGGATCTCTGACGAGCAGCAATGTCATTGAGGAGACGGCGACGCCGCTGTCGGGGAGACGACGAGTGTTCTGGTCCTTCTGGAGGATTGGAGTCGACAACTCGGTGCCTCAGCGGGCCGTCAGGGTGGGGCGACTGAGTCATCACCCGAGTAGAAGGGATCGACGACGGCGACTGGAGTTAGGGCACAGTTGTGCAGCGACTGGCGACTTGGCGAGAGAGGGGAGTCGAGAGTCGAGAGGGGTGTGGGAAATGGAATGCTGATTGGGATTGGATTGCACTCGACTTGACAAGGTCAAGTCAATGCCCGCTCGGCCGCTCGCGCTCGCCTCAAGCGGGTGTGTGTTGATTGCAGGTCGGGTCCAAACCCCAGATGTGGTCGGGTACTTACAATCGAGCGGGTCGGGTTAAACAGGGTTTTCACTCGAACCCGACTCGACCCAAAAATTTATATAAAATTTTCAAACTTTTAACCCGACTCGACCCGTTATACCCGACTAACTCGATCCGAATTGAAATTTCGGGTCAGTTTTATCGTGTTTTTCAGGTCGGATCGGGTTTTGCTCATCCCTAATATCGACTACAAACTATTTTCAATCACATATTACAATAAGAAAATATCATACACATGCAGATCTCTCATAAGACATAAAGTGGTGTGCATAGCAGACTCTCTCATAAGACGCAAAGTCCTACGCAGAGTAAATCTCTAGTAAGACGCACGTTGTGCTCAAAGAAGACTCTCTCATAAGACGCGAGGATGGTGTGCAGGGCGATGTCCCCTAAGATGCAGCGTAGAGCCGATGGCTTGTGAGTCGCCAAGAATGGTGCGCAGGGCAATGTCCCCTAAGACGCAACGTAAAACCAATGGTTCATGAGTCGCCAAGTTTGTGCGCAGGGCTGATGACCCCTAAGACACAAGGCATAGCAGATGGCTCGTGAGTCACCAAGTTTGTGCGCATGGCGATGACCCCTAAGACGCAGCGCATAGCAGATGACTCGTGAGTTGCCAAGTTGGTGCGCAGGGCTGATGTCCCCTATGTCGCAAGGTTGGTGTGCAAGGCAAGATGGCCTCTAAGATGCAAGATTTATGCGCAGAGCAGATAACTCTTAAGACGCAAGATTGACATGTCTGAACCAAGCACTAGTGAAGAATAATTGTGGCGTGGCAGCACTACTCTTAGTGCGGAGAGTTGGCGGACATCGTGGCCGGATTAGAGCAAATCTCTCAAGTAGTGGTCCGAGGGCGCGGCGTAAGACTTGGCTCATTGAGATGGCCTCGATGGTGGGTACCAAGACCGTGCAGGGGCGAGTAGAAGTAGCAATCAATGTAAGTCTTGGGTTGTTGAGATGGGCCCAGAGGTGCCACCATGACCCTGCGGGGGAAAGTTGGAGCAGTGATTGGCTCGATGCTCGTGCTGAGGCAGAGCCGGACAAGGCGGCGGTGGAGGTTATGTTCTACTGTGGTGCGGCCAATGAACTACTCATCACTTGGGTGTTGCACAATGACACCCAGATGTTACTCGACACGAGCGTTGTTCAACGACACTTGTATGCTCTTCAAGTCTGGAACTTCTCATTGCCCAGCAAGATCGAGACTTGGTGAATCAAGTAACCTCTTCTTGGTGTCCCTTCAAGCGAGCGTTGCTCAACGGCGCTCGTTTGCTCCACAAGTCAGGGACTCTCATTGCCCAGCAACAACAAATTTGGTAATCTTAAAGCCCTTTCTCGTAACAACAGGAGATGATGAAACTCAACGATGATCCAAGTGGTCATTTCCTGGTGGCGGACTTCACAGCGAAACTTGACATATTGCAGCCCCACTGCGGCGTGTCGTTACTCAGGCGGTGTTCCCTTCGACTACTTGTGAATAATTCACTTCAATAATTGCATCCTATGCAAAAAGGCAGTGCGGACGAGGACGTCGAAGCTTGAATTTGGCCGATTTGCCCGAGCAACAACGAATCATGGCGGAATATTCCCTACATGTTTGTAAATATGTTTTCGCGTCCATGTAATTTGGCTTTTATTATAGTTCGTACTTGTAAAATCCTTTGTGTGATCCCCGAGGAGCCACAATATGAGTTGGATGTATTTTGAGGTCATTCGGCGCTTGGTGTGTGCGCTATGGCTAAGAGGAGTAGTTTTACTGCATTTGTCATGGTCGTGGCCATGGAAACTCACCATCTCGCATAATCACGATTTTGTCATGCTCCTCGTGTTTTTGTGAACCTTGGGGGTGGCACTTGGGGGTTAGGGGTCTCATGTATAATATAGGAAAGCGTTGATAAAAAAAGTGATTGCCTTGGGCGGAGACGAACGAGCGGCCCATATGGGCGTGCGACTAGTCGATCTTCGCCTAAGACAACTTATGGAGCTCGTCCTACACCCAGATTTATATTTTCTTACGTCTATAGTCATGTAATTGTTGTTTTACTTTACGCCTTCAATACCATTCGGCCAACATGGTCTTTTGGGAGAGCAGATATGGAGCGCGAGGTTGGCACGTGCACCAACGCATGCCCCGAGATGTCAAGTCAGGAAGTCCAATTCGGGACGGATTTAGGATGATGGGTTTATCCCTTGCACAGGATGCAAGGGTGTCACACGGGTTCTTCCGCATAAAATAATTGGCCCGTGACAGTTGGTATCAGAGCAAGAATTGCAAGTCTCCAACTGAGAAAGCCCTCGATACTGACATGGCCGACATGTATTCCGTCTATGGTGATCGAATTGTTGATGCAGTGAACCCAGTCGATGGACATTCTGACTATTGTTTTCGGGGAGGCAAGCATTCGATGTGAAGATCGTGAAGATCGTGACTTTTGCGCAGGGCAAATGGGCCCCTAAGACGCAAAATCATTTGCACACAAAGCAAATGGCTCTAAAGTCGTGTGCACTGAGCAGATCTCTCATAAGACAAAGTTCTACGCAGAGCAAATCTCTAGTAAGACACATGTTGTGCGCAAAGTAGACTCTCTCATAAGATGCGAGGATGGTACACAAGGTGATGTTCCCTAAGATGCAGCGCAGAGCCGATGGCTCGTGAGTCGCCAAGGATGGTGCACTGGGTGGTGTCCCCTAAGACATAGCGCAAAATTGATGGCTCGTGAATCTCCAAGTTTGTGCGCAGGGCTGATGACCCCTAAGACACAACACAGAGCAGATGGCTCATGAGTCGCCAAGTTTATGCGCAGGGCGATAACCCTTAAGACGTAGTGCAGAGCAGATGGCTCGTGAGTCGCCGAGTTGGTGCGCATGGCTGATGTCCCCTAAGTCGCAAAGTTGGTGTGCAAGGCAAGATGGCCTCTAAGATGCAAGATTTGTGCGCAGAGCAGATGACTCTTAAGACGCAAGACTGACACGTCTGAACCAAGCACTAGTGAAGAATAATCGTGGTGTGGCAGCAATGCTCTTAGTGCGGAGAGTTGGCGGACGTCGTGGTCGGATTAGAGCAAATCCCTCAAGTCGTGGTCCGAGGGCGCGGCGTAAGACTTGGCTCATTGAGATGGACTCGGTGGTGGGTACCATGACCCTACGGGGGCGAGTGGAAGCAGCAATCAATGTAAGTCTTGTCTTGTTGAGATAGGCCCAGAGGTGGCACCATGACCCTGCGGGGGCAAGTTGGAGCAGTGAACCTAGTTGATGGACATTCTGACTATTGTATTCGAGGAGGCACGCATTCGTTGATCAATGCGAAGATCGTGACTTTTGCGCAGGGCGGATGGGCCCCTAAGACTCAAAGTCGTTTGCACGCAGAGCAGATGGCTCTTAAGTCGTGTGCGCATAGTAGATCTCTATTAAGATGCCAAGTTGTGTGCAAAGTAGACTCTCTCATAAGACGCAAAGTGGTGCGCAGAGCAGATCTTTATTAAGACGCCAAATTGTGCACAAAGCATACTCTCTCATAAGACGCAAGTTTCGCGCATAACAGATCTCTATTAAGACCCAAAGTTGTGCGCAAAGTAGACTCTCTCACAAGACGCGAGGATTGTGCGCAAGGCTGATGTCCCCTAAGTCACAAGGTTGGTGCGCATGGCAAGATGGCCTTTAAGACGCAAGATTAACAAATCCAAACCAAGCACTAACGAAGAATAGCTGTGGTGTGGCTGCAATGCTCTTAGTGCAGAGAGAGTTGGCGGATGTCGTGACCCAGATGGAGAAAATCCCTCAAGTCGTAGTTCGAGGAGCAGCGTAAGACTTGAAGCTCATTGATATGGGTTCAGAGGAGAGCACCATGACCTCTACGGGGGACGAGTGAGCAAGCAGTTATTCGGAAGACTTGAAGCTCGTTGAGATGGGCTCGGAGGAGAGCGCCATGACTCCTGCAGGGGCGAGTGAGCAAGCAGTGATCGGCTCAAGACGGCGATGGAGGCAATGCTCTAGTGTGGTGCGGCCATAGAACTACTCATCATTTGGGTGTTGCACAACGACACCCAAATGTTATCCGAGACGAGCGTTGCTCGTATGCTCATTAAGTCTGGGACTTTTCATTGCCATAAAAAATGGGACTTGGTGAATTGAGTAATCATTTCTTGAGTCCCTTCACGCGAGCGTTGCTCAATGGCGCTCGTGTGCCCCACAAAGTCTGGGACCCTCATAGCCCAACAACGTTGAGACTTGGTGAACCCAGTCGCTATTTCTCGGTGTCCATTCAAGCGAGCGTTGCTCAACGGTACTCATTTGCTCCATAAGTCTGGGACTTTCATTGCCCAACAATGAGTTTGGGAATCTCAAAGCTCTTTCTCACAACAACAGGAGATGATGAAACTCAATGATGTTACAAGTAGTCATTTCCTAGTGGCAGACTTCACACGGCGAAACTCGATATGTTGCAGCCCCACTGCGGCGTGTCGTTACTCGGGCGGTGTTCCCTTCGACTACTTATGAAGAATTCACTTCAGCAATTGCAGTCTATGAAAAAAGGCGGTGCGACCGAGGCGAGTTCGATGAGAACGTAGAAGCTTGAAGTGGGGGAGGATGTTATGGACTTTTTGATCTACCCGAGCAACGACGAATCATGGCGGAATGTTCCCTACATGTTTGTAAATATATTTTCACGTCTATGTAATTTTGGCTTTTATTGTAGTTCGTACTTGTAAAATCCTTTGTGCGATCCCCGAGGGCCCATGGTACAAGTTGGATGTATTTTGAGGTCATCCGACGCTTGGTGTGTGCATTACGACTCAGCGGAGCAATTTTCCTACATTCATCATGGCTGTGGCCATGGAAAATCATCATCTCGCATGTCCACGATTTTGTCATGCTCCTCGTGCTTTTGGGCACCTTGGGGGTGGCACTTGGGGGTTTGGGATCTCATGTATAATGTAGGAGAGCGTTGGCAAACAAAACGATTGCCTTAGGCAGAGACAAAAGAGCGGCCCATATGGGCGTGCGACCAATCGATCTTCGCCCAAGACAATTGCGGAGCTCATCCTACACTCGATTTTATGTTTTCTTGCATCCATAGTCAGTATTTATTCAGATTGGTCAGTTGTCACATATATATACTGGTGAGAAGATCTGAATGTCTATCTCCAATGTGCGTACACTCTGTTGTCAGTTATATGAGGAGTTTAGACTGCTGAGTGCAAAGGCGGCAATAAAATATCTACTTTTCTTATTTTCAAACTAAGATGGTTATGGGCTATTAACTCACTACAACACAAGAACTATGTGGATGATAGAACTCTGTGGCTGTAATGTCATAGAGAGGCAAGTTCGTATGTACTTATAATAGCAAATATATTTTTGTTATTTCCAATTCACTGTAGTACTGATAATTGGATTTCAGAGTGTGAAATCCTGAAGCTAATATTGTACTTGTTGATAGTAGATTGGGCATAAGTCCAGTGAGTGCCCCGCAGATTAGGTGACATACTTTGTCACTGAACTGCGTAAATAAATCTTTGTGTTTGCGCGTGATTTTTGTTTTGGTTCTAAGTTTGTTACTTACAAGCAGTTGCAATAGCAGTTGTAACTTCCTATGCAACTGTCAAATAACTTAAGTCCCCTAAGACTATTAATTGGTATCAGAGTCGTTGTGCTAACCTTACCTGCACAGATCCTTAGAGTGTCTCTTTTTCTTTTAGGCTCAAGATGGAAGAAATGCCTATGGGAAATTTTGTCAATGTTCCTCCATTACTTATCGGAACAAACTATATTTATTGGAAGGCTCGGATGAGAGCTTTCATCAAGTCCTTGGATGATCATTGTTGAGACACTATAAAGGTTGGCTATACTCCTCCAATAATCGATGGAACTGAGCGCAAGCCAAAAAGCCAATATACTAAAGCTGAAATTAGTGCAGCAAACTATGACAATAAGGCTCCGAATGCTATTTTCAGCGGTATTGATCCCTCTCAATTCAAACTTATCTCTGCCTGTACTTTGGCAAAACATGCATGGGAGATTTTAGAAATAAATTATGAAGGGTCCTTGAATCTTCGGAACTCAAAAGTTGAAATTCTCAACACTAGATTTGAAACCCTGAAGATGGGAGAAGACGAAAGTATTCAAGACTTTCATGGGTGTATCAAAGACCTTATGAACAATGCTACCAATCTCGGAGAATCTTTCTCAAAAGAAAATGTAGTAAGGAAAGTTCTGAGATTCATAACTACCAAGTTCGACATGAAAGTTGTTGTCATTAGTGAAGTTCATGACCCATCTACTATTACTCTTGACACTCTGATGGGTAAACATGAAACCTACGAGTTGGAACTGTCTGAAAAATATTCTCACAGAGAAAAGAAGAAAAATCTTGCATTTAGTGCTACTGAGGATGAGATCAAGACTGAAGAATGTTCTGAAGATGAGATGGATGTTGTATTTGCTCTTATGACAAAAAATTTTAAGAGATTTCTGATAGCCAAGAATAAGCAAAATCAAAACTCGCAGTCGAATTCAAAGTTCAAACAACAGTTTTAATCATCCAATTCGGCCAGTTCAAAATCAAACTTCTCTGTTGGAGAAAACAAAAGAAGTCAATCCTCAGGATAAAAGAATGATTCAAAACAGAAGTCCAAAGGTGTCCAATGCTTTGAATGTGAAGGATTAGGATATGTGAGATTAGAATGTCTAAATCTTCAGAAGAGGATCAAAAAGTTATTTACTATTACCTGGAGTGATGATGATGAAGAAATTGACTTAGAAGACTCTGAACAAGGCAACTTTAGAGCTTTCACGGCTAGTATTGAGGATACAGTTAAAACTCTTGACAACTTGGATGCAGATGATGATCGCTGCAAAGTTCAATGTGCTGATAGTCTTGAGGAAGCTTACCAGGAGATGTTTGATAAATAGGTTAAAACAGCTAAACTTAACAAATCTTTCAGTAATCAAAACAAGCTCTTGATTGAAGAAAAGTAGAAACTTGAGGAGAGAGTTCAAACTCTTCAAAATCATATTGATGAAAAGGAAGACAAAGAATCCAACTTGATTACTGAACTTGAAAATGTAAAGAAGGAAGTTAGAATGATGAAGTCTAGTGGTACTCTTAACAAAATTTTGAGTGCAGAAAAATATCCTAATTTAGAAAATGTCCTACTTGTAGAAGGTCACAAGGCTAATCTTGTGAGTATAAGCCAACTGTGTGATCAAAATTTAAATGTTTAATTTACTAGAAATAGTTGCAAGGTTTTGATAAGGATGGTGATTGTACCCTTGAAGAGAACAGATCAGGAGACAACTATTACACAATTGTCTACTCTTCTATTTGTCTTTCAATTATTTCTTCTGACATTAATTTGTGGCATCGACGGTTAGGCCATGTTAATTACAAATATCTCAAAAAACTTGTAAATGGTGGAGCCGTCTGAGGAATTCCTAAACTTTCTGGAGAACCTGAAGTTGTATGTGGCCCTTGTTAAGAAGGAAAACAGACAAGACAGTCTCATCAGCAATTACAATTGGTTGCTACATCAAAACCTCTAGAGCTTCTTCACCTAGACCTGGTTGGTCTCCTGCAGATTGAAAGTATTGGAGGTAAAAAATATATTCTTGTATGTGTTGATGATTTCTCTCGCTTTACCTGGTCTCTCTAAATTCTGTGATGAAAATGGTATATTGCATGAATTTTCTACTCTCAAGACTCCTCAACAAAATGATATAGTAGAAATAAATAACCGCACTATCTAGAAGATGGCTCGTGCAATGCTCAATTTCAAGCACATTTCTGAGAGATTTTGGGCTGAAGCCATCAACACAGCTTGCTACATCATTAATCGAGCTTATCTCAGACCAAGATCTACTAAAACTCTATGAATTATGGAATGGTAGAAAACCGAACCTTACATATTTTCATGTTTTTGGTAACAGATGTTATGTTCTAAATGATAGGGAATACCTTGGCAAAATGCAAAGCAAAAGTGACAAAGCAATATTCCATGGTTATTCTGCAAATAGCAAGGCCTACCGAGTCTACACCCAACGCACTCAAACTGTGATGGAGTCACAAAACGTGAAAGTTGATGACTCTCAAAATTGCCAAACATTGACTGTTGATGAGAAGGCAGTTTCAACTGTTGATAAGACTGCCAAGAATTCCTCCAAGGTCATTAAACAATCAATTGAAACTACTAATCCAACTGACCCTAAGACTGACACTGAACAGGAAGATGAAAGTGATGACTCGAGAGCTGAAAAATCAACAAGAACTCTCAAGAATCATCCTCTGCAAAATGTGATTGGAGATATATATAATGGAGTTAAGACGAGGAATCAATCCAAGAAAAATCACCATGATATGATTAGATACTCTTGCTACACTTCTACAGTTGAACCCAAAAATGTTGAGGAAGCTTTGGAAGATGAGTTCTGAATTTTTGCTATGCAAGAGGAGTTGCAACAATTCATCAAAAATGATGTATGGGAACTTGTTCCAAGACCTGAAAGTGTCAATGTAGTTGGAACAAAATGGATTTTCAAGAACAAGACTGATGAAGTAGGGAACATCACAAGAAATAAGGTCAGACTTGTTACTCAAGGATTTAATCAAATTGAAGGATTAGATTATGATGAAACCTTTGCACCAGTTGCAAGACTGGAATTCATCAGATTGCTTCTAATCTTATCATGTTGTATGAAGTTCAAACTATTCCAGATGGATGTTAAGACTGCCTTCCTAAATGGTTTTCTCAATGAAGAAGTCTATGTTGAACAACCAAATGGCTTTGAATATCCTACTCATTCTAACCATGTATACAGATTAAAGAAAGCTTTATATGGGCTTAAGCAAGCTCCTAGAGCTTGGTATGAGAGACTTACCTAGTTTCTGCTTTTGAAAAGTTACAAAAGAGGAAGTGCATACCAGACCCTGTTCATCAAAAAGGAATGAGTCTTAACTGGTAATTGCTCAAATTTATGTTGGGTGATATTGTTTTTTGTTCAACCTCTGGAATTTATGTTAAATAATTTGTGGAAGACATGAAATCTGAGTTTGAGATGAACATTGTTGGGGAAATGAATAATTTTCTCAGTCTCCAAGTAAAGCAATCAAAAGAAGGGATATTTATCTCTTAGAGTAAATATGCCAGGAATCTAATTCACGTGTTTGAAATAGATAGTTCTAAGGCAGTTAGAACTCCTATCTCAAGTCTTGAAAATTTGAGTGAAGATGAAGAAGGCAAGAATGTTGATCCTAGTCTCTACAGAAGTATGATTGACAATCTTTTGTATTTGACTATTAACAGACTTGACCTATGCTTCAGTGTTGGATTGTGTGCCAGATATTAAGCTAATCCAATGGAGTCTCATCTTCAGATAGTTAAAATGATTTCGAGATATGTTAAAGGTACTCTGAATTTTGATCTTTTGTATTCTATTGAATCTAATCTTTGTCTAGTAGGGTCCACTAATGTAGATTGGGCTGGCAATATATATTGATGACAGAAAGAGTATTACAGGTGGTTGTTTTTATGTTGGTTCAAATCTGGTGGCATAGTTAAGTAAAAAATCATAATTCTATTTCTCTTTCCTCAGCAGAAGCAGAATATTTGGTAGCAGACAGTTGCAAGACACAATTGATTTGGATGAGGAATATGTTGTTAGATTATGATTTCAAACAGGAGGAAATGGTTATATATTGTGATAATAGTGCTATAAATATCCCAAAGAATTGAGTTATGCATTCTCATAATAAACACATTGATATTCGATTTCATTACATCGGGGATTTAGTTGAAATAAAGGAGTTGCAACTGGAATATATTTCTACATATAGACAAGTTATAGATATTTTCATAAAAGCATTAAATGGAGAGAGGGTTGAGCAGTTGAGATCTGCTCTAGGACTTTGTGTCATATGACGCAATTTTTTTTACATAAAAAAAATAGGGTGGAAAATTGAAAAGTCCTTCAGTTTTTATTATTTATTTCTCCACACTTACCTTGTTCATTGAAGGCTGATGAAGATTCCCTCAATTTTCGACGGGAGGATCAACTTTATTACATACCTTTTAAGAAGACCCGCACGTGTGGCCTCATTTATTGGAATCCTTGAAATTTTGCCCTAATTAAATTTTCTCTCGGAACTGCAACCTTGTTCATCTCCTGAAGTTGTAACTGACGAATTCCTCTCCTCTACTTGACCTCTCAACTGCATTTCGTCTCTTAAATAGAGGATTCGAACTCGACATCTCAACTACCTTTCATCTCTTAAATAAAGGATTCGAAGATGGCCGGTGGAAAAAGGAAGAAAAGCTTCATGAGGAAAGTGTATGCATCATCGGCCAAGCAAATGTCTTCTTCAAATCCGCCTGAAAAGATTGAATCACCTCCTTCAGCATAGCCTCCTGAAAAAGTTTCACCACCTTCAACTTCTCAAGGTCATAAGCTAAGAAAAAAATTCAATCGAAGACTAGCAGACCAACCACTGCGAAGGAGTGGTAGAGGTATGGCAACTAAACCCCCCAAATCTCCTCCTAGGATTTCAATTCTTGAGGGGAAGAAAGTATCTACTGAGGCGTAGTGTAAAGTTGATGTCAATAATTATTCTGGTTCTATTGCTCATGTTGATACTGCTAGAAAAGCGATCTTTGATATTAACCTACCAGTATCAACTCCAGTGAACACTAGTCTTGATTTTGATATTAATGTTGTTGTTTCTGATGGAGCCCTTGACTCAACTCTTGTCAAGACTGGTCCCTCTTTGTCTTTTGCAGATTCTGACAATCTACCACCTATTTCAACTGAAAAACACCCGTTGAAATTGCCAGTGAAGTTCCGAAGGGTGAACTTACTCCAGTTTTTGTGTCTAAAATAATTCCAATTAAGATTGTATCTCAAGCAGTTAAGACTATTGATACTATCCCTGAAGTGGTAGAAATTGCTATACCAAGTCCTAAAGCAGCTGAAATCGCTTCTACAGTTCCAGAGGCTGTTGTAATTACCTCTACTATACCTGAAGAAAGTTTTGTCTCTATTCCAGAGACTAAGGACAAACACCAAGGTCCATCTCTCACTGTACCTATTGAGGAAACAGTATAGCGGTCTTTAGAAGATCCTACTGCACTAAGAAAGGAACCCAATCCAACTCATGACAAGCATGCTTCATCCAAAAAGAAGAAGGAACCATCTAGCCTACCAGACAAGAAAAGAAGTTCAAAAAGGAAATTATTTGGAAAGTCCAAACTGCAATCCGGACAAACTGTGAACTTGGATATAGATTTTGATTATGAGTCATTGATGAACAGGGTTGTAGAGCAGAGAAAATCTAACTCTGAAGCTTCTAAAGAAAAAGAAAAGGCTTCTTTGCCTGAGAAGTCGGTATTTCCTGCTTTCAAGAAAAAGTCATCAACGTCTGCTAAGAAATCTGAGAAGAAAATTGTTACCAGCAAGCTACACAATGGGCTTCTTTCAGATAACCTGTACCCATTATGGAACGCCCTTCTGTCAAGAGATATTATCTACCGGAGACCTCTAGACCTAGCTCAAATTTCTCTAAAATATAAACCTATTTTGGACATTCTGACAAGAGAAACTTGTGTAGCTCTTTTATGTATGTTACATCATTCTGCAAATTGCCTATTTTAGAGTTTTACTGCAATATTACTGAGGATATTTCTGACTCTGAGAGCATTCATTTTCACCAAGTCTTCGTCAGAGGAAAATGGTATTCATTTAGTCCTCAAATAATTAATGAGTTTATAGGCTTTACTCCATCTTCTTCTTCTTCTAATATTCCTGATGAGTCTAACTCAGATTTTCTAAAAGCTATGGGGAATGAAGTATTTAATGGTGAAATCACCAACTGGACTAGAGGTCATGACATCAAATCCTCTTCTCTGAATATCTTTTATGCGATTTTGTTTCTGATTGCAAGGAATTATTGGATCTCAATTTCTCACATTACATTTCTAAACAGAGAAATGGTGATGTTGTTATACAAAATTATTCATGGGATAATCTTTGACCTTGGCAGTTTAATCTTTCAACAAATTACTTTACTGAGATCTAGACTCAATTCCAAGTCCAGAATGTTATTAATCTTTCCAAATCTAATTTATGGTATTCTGGAAAAACAATATTTTAAATGTTCTTCTGAGGAATTTCTTGAACCAATCGGTTCTTCTCTGAAAATCCACCACAAGATTCTGAAGAGGGTAAACACTAGTAAAGTCTAGTTCTTTCAAGAAAACTTCTGGAGCTTCATCTGCGGTTGAAAGATCTATTCTAGAGGAACTTTTTTCTGCAAGGGAGACCATGGCTCGGCTCCATCAACAGATAATTTCTATTGAAAAGAAAATCATTGAACACTTCATAGTTGTTTAAGCAAGTCCTACTTCTTTTTCTTCTGGTAACATCTCTGACTCCTCCATTTCTGACTGAAATAGACTATTCCCTCCTTTGGCTTATTATGCCAAAAAGGGGGAGAACAATTCTAGTTGCAACCCTATTTTCTTCTGTCTTTTTGATGGTTGCAATTGGATTTCTTTGATGGGTGGCATTCTTAACTCTAGTTGTGCTTATTAAACTTGTTTGACTATGATGATAACTGTGATGACTGGGTTGTATGACTGTGTGTCTGATGTTGACTGGTTGTAGTATTTTGCTATGACTGTGATGGTGAATGTGACTATGATGTCTGGATACTATATTAACTATTAAGTTCTATTTTGATAGTTAATATGTTTATGTTTACACTCTTTCTTTTTATCTGTCTTACTGAGTTGTTCTGGCAGTTTGGATTTTGCCAAATAAGCCAAATGGGAAGATTGTTAGTGTTGGTTTTTATGTGTTGATTATATTTGGCAAAAGTATTCCAATTTGTTCTCAGTTAAATGGATAGTCTCAACTATGAGAAGTTCGATCTGCTTATATTAAAGATAATTACAACTACTTTTGTAACATTGGATTTCAAGTTTGGGATGCAACGCAATGATGACCTTTGGTTACCAGTATTAATGATGTTTCTCTTTTATATCTTTGATGTCTTTAATCATAATTACGTGTTTTATTGCCTGACATAATTATGGGTAGTGGAGTAGTCTTCATTAATGTTTCCAAGCATTACTTCTAGTGCTTAATGGTCGATACTTTATGGTAATTTAGAGTTGACTGTTTGGTTTGAACTAATGTTGTTAATGATCAGTGTTTAAGTCTGCATTTATTCAAATTGGTCGGTTGTCACATATATATACTGGTGAGAAGATCTGAATGTCTATCTCCAATGTGCGTACACTATGTTGCCAATTATATGAGGAGTTTAGATTGCTGAGTATAAAGGCGACAACAATTTACCTTTCTTATCTTCAAATTAAGATGGTTGTGGGCTATTAACCCACTATAACACAAGGACTGTGTGGAGGACAGAACTATATGGCTGGGATGTCATAGAGAGACAAGTTGGTA
Organism: Canna indica; assembly: GCA_034359265.1. Taxonomy (NCBI): domain Eukaryota; kingdom Viridiplantae; phylum Streptophyta; class Magnoliopsida; order Zingiberales; family Cannaceae; genus Canna; species Canna indica. The sequence goes on from CP136896.1 coordinate 55,281,362, forward strand.
TGTACTTATAATAGCAAATAGATTTTTGTTATTTCTAATTCACTATAGTACTTATAGTTGGATTTCGGAGTGTGAAATCCTGAAGCTAATATTATACTTGCTGATAATGGATTGGCCATCTGTACATCCGGTGAGTGCCCTGCAGATTAGGTGACGTGCTTTATCATTGAACTGCGTAAATAAATCTTTGTGTTTGCGTGTGATTTTTATTTTAGTTCTAAGTTTGCTACTTGCAAGCAATTGCAATTTCCTATTCAACTGTCCATTAACTAAATTTCCCTAAGAGTCTACTATCACTATTATCCATATCAAAAGGCATTACTTTTCTTGTCGGAATATGCATCATTATATATATCATGTTCCATTAGTTCATTCGAGCAACCAACTACTATCTAATATGTTGTTGGATTTCTTGATGCATTAGTGTCAATTATCTTGATGTTTAACCTTATATTTATTTGTCTCAACGGTCTTGTCTATTCTTTATAAAAAATTAGCGATAAATTATGCATTTAGGATCAACGCTTGAGTCTTTGCCTGCACAATGCATCCATGCACAAGAGAAGCCACTCGGACACTCAAGTCAGCACATTTGGAATGTGTTAAACTAGGGAGGTATTTATGGAGGCATGAACAGAACTTAGTAATGCCCCATCGAAGAGGGCAAGAAGCAGTAAGAAGAGGGAAGATGAGTAAAGAGAAAGTGGGAAGATGGGCTCAGATTAATAATACAAGTTATTAACTTAATACATCTTGAACATAGTAATCTTACTTAATCTTATCCAATTTTTTAAATTTTACCAATTGTATCCACATGTCACTCATCCATTAACAACCTCATTAAATAGATGAAATGGTGAGCAGATGTGGCCACTTTTTAATTTTATGATATATATTAAAAAATTATATGTGTCATGTCATTGATCAACGTGGCATATTAAATTAAAAGTTATTAGCTTAATATATATCATAAACTTAAAGGTTTGTTTCATTTGTATCCATTCTCTTTAATTATTTGTATTAATTGTATAATAGACCATCACATTTGACAACAAACTCTAACGATGTCCTCTGACCACAAACTCTGACCCCATGCATTGTTTAAAAAATGAAATTATGATTATATACATCCTAACAACAACAAAAAGTATGAGTCGAAGTTAATCAGCAAAACAATACATAATATGCACTAGAATTCTCTTGCTGTCAATCTTTTAAGATCATTGAATTCACCTCATATATTGCTAGTTTCATCATAACATTGATCTCGCAAATCAGATATGCTAACACCATAAGTAGATAGTAGAGAATCAATACCTTAAGTGATGTTGAACTTTAATGAACATATACGAGATCAAAAAGTACTCAGTGATATATCCAAAGACATTCACATAGTGTCACACCTCAATCTCATGATCACGTGACCGGCCGGGAATACCATACTTTCCTCGAAGCCTAATCAATAAACAACAATATGCCAATACCAATTAAATGCATAATTAAATAAATACCTGTCTGGGCTCAACAATATGCAAATTAAGTGATAAGACTCAATTCAAATAGAGGAAATGTACTCAAATGAACTACAATATGCAATAATTGCATGTATCAAAGTTTAACATGACTCAAACACCCTAAACTACGATTGGGAAAAATCTCTTTACCGAGCTTGCATCGCCAATCGCACCATAGGTACCACGTACCTCAACCTGAACCTGCACACATAGGCACATTGGCGTGAGTATATAACTCAGTGAGTGGCGATCAAGTCCTCTAAAAATTAATCAGCATAAATATATCAATAGTATAAAAAAATAAATCAACATTCACAGCATAAGTATTTAGGGCTCATCAATCAATCACATAATATAGAACACATAATCATAATCATAAATGTAGGCAAAGTATGAAATATAGCCCCTTTAGTAGTTGTAAAATACTTACTAAGCACACATACTAGCCGCTATTTTGGAGCCCCTTCAGTTACGACCCGAACTACCTAGGTTCGTACACTAGCCACTACCGTGCAGCCCCTCTAGTCATTACTAGCCGCTACCGCACAGCCCCTCTAGTTGACGCTAGTCGCTATCACATCAACCTCGTAGCCCTCTGGTCGCCGCTAGTCGCTACCGCGTAGCCCCTCTAATTGATGTTAGCCGCTACCATGACACACTCACAGCCCCTCTAGTCGTCACTGGCCACAGTCTCATGGCCCCTCCAACCGACGCAAGCCGCTACATGAATGGTTGGGAATATCCCTCCAACCAAATCAACCATAACAACAATGTCGTATAATGAGTAATAGTTATAAAAAATATAGCAAATAAGTAGAGACATAAGTAAAAATCTTGTCGTACTCTGTCATATTATCCGGCCCCACCGACCACTAACAATTCATGTGAGTGTGTGTGTGTGTGTCATCGGTTCATACATTTCTATAGTTTGACAATAGTAAAAAGAATATGCATGACGGTCTCAAGAAAAATAGCCCTTGTTAGGGGCAACATGTTTTAACAACACTTTAGTCAAAATTCTGCAGCTTAAAAATAGACTTAGATAGAATTTTGTTGGATATGAAAACCCTTTAATTCTTAGTATATTCCCTACATAAATTTCACATCTAACATGTCCACATATCATAGTAACTATTCCTTAAGTTTCACACCTATACAGTTCGGCCACAAACCCACGCGACAAACATGTCTACTCAAATTTCTACGGTCACAAGCAATTTCTACGCAATTTTAGTTAGCCATTTTGCCAAGCTCATAAACCATCGACACTTAGTCCAATTTCCTCAAAAATAGTTCCTAAGCTTGTCCATAAGTCCTACAAGCTTTTCCTAAAGTTTCACTAGCGTAGGATTATGTCTCGCCCTCCATACGGCGCGTCAAGCTCGCCTATCCATAATTGGACTATCATGTATAGAAATAGGCATATTCACTTAGCCTTCTATCACACTCTAAAATTTAGGATCACGTGATCGGCCAGAGCATGCGTTCATACTCCGAAGCCTACCAACTCATGCAACTACGAAATAAATGACAATAATCATGCAATACACTCATGAATAGAATCATAATATGAAATATGATTACAAGAACCAAGTACAATGACTGAAACCACGTGACTCAAATGCAAGTTCACATGACATCCACCGTTTACTTCGAGAGAAAAAGATTCTTGTGTGCTCAGCTAGGGTTCTAGCGTTGGAGTGGATTTTAGTGTCTTTTTGACGAATTTGTGTGGCGATTTCTGCTGTGTTGTTTGGTCTTTATTTTCTTCTATTTGTGGGTGTCTTCTGGGAATCTATGGAACCAGACGATGTACCGGATAATGTTGTTCTTATCGAAGAAGAGGATATCAAAGATGGAGTGGCTAACTATAATCAGAGTCTCGTGGGAAGACTGCTTGCGGACCGAAGCTTCACTGTCGAAACTATGGAACATGCACTACGAGCAATTTGGAACCAACCTGAGGGCTTCCGGGTTATGGCGTTGGGAGACAATGTGTTCCATTGTTTTTTCGCTAACGAGGTTGATGCTCGTCGGGTTGAGAAGGGGGCTCTGTGGCTGTTTAAGAACCATCTCCTCAACTTGAAGCATTGGCGAATGGACATGAATCTAGAAGAAGACTTCACTCGTGTCCCTATCTGGGGTCTTCCAAAGCACTTTAAAACCATTGAAGTGGGGAGGAAACTTGGTAGCCGGGTGGGTGAAGTATTGGATATTGTTTTTGCTGCTATGCCTGGGCCTGAGACACGAATTCTTAAGGTTCGTGTTCTTCTTGATGTTACAAAAATTTTGAAGAACTCCCTGTATCTAGCCGGCATGAACACTCACGTTCAAGTTGCTATGAAATACGAACGGGTTGGAATCTATTACTTCTACTGTGGACACATTGGTCATGAACTGAGGGGTTGCAGCAGGTTCTTGGAAGATTCATCCTCCGGAATGGTGCAGAAGGAGCGAAGTAGAACATGGATACGAGCTGACAGAAGTGGCAAGAAGATTGATGTTTCCCCAACTTCCCAAAGCAATATGGATTTTGGTGTTGGAATGAAGCCTACCCCGGTGTCTCTTCTTCGAAGCTTTTCGAATCTTTCCGTTAAGGAGACCCGACCTGCTTCTGGTTCTCTTAATCCGTCGAGTATGACGAACGACTCTGTTCAAGGGATGATGACGAAGGATAAGGAGGCTTTGCAAAACAATATTCCTATTGCTTCTTATGCTTTTGCTGAGAATTCTTTGACTGATGGTTCATTACCTGTGGATGGTTCGGTCAATATGGGGTCTTCTGCTTTGACTGCGCCTTCTGTTCCTGTTGACGGTTTGAATGCAAAGGGTAAGCCTTATGTTGCTTCTGGTTCTGGACTACCTTCAAATGTTGTTGAAATATTGTCTCACCAGGCTCAGGATTATTTAGCGGGTGCTTTTTCATGTCCGACTAGTTCTCAGTTGATGTCGATTAAAATCGCTAAGTCTGCTTCTTCCCTTAGTCGCTCAATGGTTGATAATGGGAAACCTTTAAAGGATGCTCAAGTGGGTTGTTTGATATCGGACCTGGTTGTGCCTTCTATTATTTCTGGATCGGACCCTTCGGATTCCATAATAGTGACTTCTGTTAAGTCTTTGGGAAGAAGGAAAAGGCTTGCTCCACGTGTCTGCTCAGCCATCTCTTCTTCTCCCATTCATCATGATGAGTGTCTTTTTTCTATTCCAATTGAGCAAGCTGGTCTGAGTGCTTCTGACAGCTATACAACCAAGGAAATGGATAATGCTTTGTCAAGCTTTGCAATGTTGGGTCAACCGAATGCTAAGGGTCTCCAAACTCAATCTTTCCAGCAGTTGGTTCGGCATCTGAAACGAAGGGACAGGGAAAACTTGGATGATGGTTCTGTTAAGAAGCAGTGTACTTGTATCATAGTTGATGATGCGGGGTTGGGTGCCTCCCCAAAGATGGCACCCAATGAAAAATGAAACGGTTGTCGTGGAGTTGTCTAGGTTTGGAAAAAAATTTAACAATTCACAACTTTAAAGGGATCCAGAGGTCCCATTCCCCTAATGTACTTTTTTTTATGTGAAACAAAGAATAATAACTCCTTTTGTTCTGAAACAATAAAAAAGACTGGTTTTATTAATTCCTTCTGTGTTCTTCCTCGTGGCTTTGCTGGTGGTTTATTGGTTGGGTGGATTGACTCGATGGATATTTCTATTATCATGCATGAGGACTTCTTCATTAATTTTCATTTAAAGGACCATGTTCACCAAGTGCATTGGAACGTTTTGGCGATCCATTTTCATAGTGATGAAAGGATCAAACATTCACAATATGACCGAACTTTGGCCTTGTTAAATGGTTCTGGCCCTTATCAGATGGTGATAGGGGACTTTAATGCTATCACGTCCCAGGATGAGAAAGAAGGAGGCCGTCTGAAACCTGCTTCATCTATAGATGGGTTTAATGAGTTCATTAATAAAGCCTGTCTTGTTGATTTGGGATTCACCGACTCTAAATTCACATGGACTAATAGAAGTTTTGAGTTAAACCTGATCAGAGAAAGGTTGGACCGTAGCTTGGTTTCAGGGCAATGGAGGCATCTATATCCTCAGGTTGTTGTTCATCATCTTGATGATAATGGGTCTGACCATTGCCCTATCCTGGTGATTTCAAATCCGATTCTGTCCGGTAAACGCAAAATGTTCAAATTCCAAGAGAGGTGGTGTAACATGGAAGAAGTACAAAATATCATAATTCATGAGTGGTCTGCTTCTGTTTTAGGGTCGCTTATGTTCAGATTGTTCACTAAATTGAAAAATTACAGACATGCCCTAGTGAACTGACAGAAACTTAGTGGTCATAATTCTAGGGTGAAAATTCGTACAATCACTGACCGGTTAACCTTCCTGAAAATTGCTCGGGCTATTGATTCTCAAGAGGAAATTAAGCAGCTTGAATAGAAACTTGTGGATGTCTATTAAATAGGGAAGAAAGGTACTAGAAAGAAAAATCTAGGGTTAAGTGGTTGATGTGGGGAGACCAAAATATAAAAAAATTTCATTCCAAGTTCCAGATGTGTAATAGGCATAACAAAACGCATAACAAAATTTGTAGGCTTAAGGATGGAACTGGGGGATGGTGTGATGGACCAGAAAGTATTGCTATGAAAGCCCAAGAATATTTTCAAGACCTTTTCACAACTAGTTCCCCTTTGGATCCCTCGGGACCTTTTGAAAATTTGAGAGCAAAAGTTACTAACACCATGAACAAGTCACTTATTAAACCGGTTTCAGAAGGAGAGGTGAAGCTAGCTATTTTCTCCCTTGATCCGCATATTGCGCCTGGTGATGATGGTTTTACTACTCGATTCTATTAGGAGTTTTGGGACATCATCAGGAGGGATGTTTGTTCTGATGTGCAGAGCTTCTTCTTTGGGGATAGGATGCTTAAAAGTTTCAATCATACACATATTTGCCTGATTCCCAAGATTAAAATGATTCCCAAGATTAAAAATGCTACCTCCATGGCCCAAATCAGACCGATTAGTCTATGCACTATTTTCTAAAAGATCATTTCTAAAGTATTAGTGCACCGCTTTCAAAAGTACATTAATAGGCTAATCATCTCTAATCAAAGTGCTTTCATTAAAAGGCGATTGATTAGCGATAACATTCTAGTCGCCCATGAATGTATGCAGTATTTAAAAAATAAGAGGTATGGGCAACCTGACATGGCTCTTAAAATTGATATGAGTAAAGCCTATGACAGAGTGGAATGGGATTTTGTACTATTTATCATGAAGAAGATGGGGTTCTCTGAAAGATGATTAATGTGGATAAAGGAATGTCTTGCTACTGTTTCATACTCTACGATTGTAGATGGTCAACCCTTTGGGTATTTCAGACCAACTAGAGGACTCCGCCTGGGAGATCCTCTATCACCATACCTTTTTTTTGTTTTGTGCGGAAGACCTCACTCGCTTTATAATGAAGAGCAATCTAATAAAGTGTGTGGGGTAAAGATCAGCAGCGCATGTCCATTTGTCTCTCATCTTTTGTTTGCTCTTGATTCCATCCTTTTCTGTAAAGCTAATGAAAGTCATTGCAGGAATCTGATAGATATTCTACAGGCCTATGGGAATTTTAGTGACCAGAGTATAAATCTTAACAAATCCTCTATTTTCTTCAGTCACAATACACCTCAGTCCATTAGGGAACACTTGGCTGCACTATTACAGGTTCCAAACATGGGGGTTCAGGACAAATATTTAGGACTGACATCAGTGGTGGGGCGGTCTGAAAGAGCAGCATTTAACTATGTCAAAGAGAATGTTACTAAGAAGCTTCATCACTGGAAGCGATCTTTACTATCTGCTAGCGAAAAGGCAGTCCTTATTAAAGCAGTTGGGTCAGCTATTCTTTTATATTATCTGAGCTGCTTTAGACTTCTTGAGACTCTTCTTGAGGAGATCCAAAACACCATGGTTAGTTTCTGGTGGGGTCAGAAGGGCACAGAAAGGAAGATGCATTGGATCATGTGGGATACTTTATGCCGGGTAAAATTAGAAGGCGGTCTGGGCTTTAAAGACTTAAAGGCTTTTAACCTTGCTTTGCTTGGCAAGCAGGCTTGGAGGCTTATAACTAGGGAGCACTTTCTGTTTCACAAAATTTTCAAGAATAAGTATTTTTGTCATTGCTCTTTTTTGTATGCTACCCTGGGACATAATCCCTCTTGGGCATGGAGGAGTATTTTGGAAGGAAGACGGGTGATTGAAAGAGGCTTGAAATGGCAGATTGGATCTGGGTTTGAAGTTCATATTCAGCATGATCCCTAGATTTCTCATTTTCATCCTTTTACCATTCCTCCTGCGGCTTGTCATAATACTAATCTTCTCTTGGTGAGGTAGCTTTTAAACAGAGATAGAACTTGGAAGGAGGACTTGATTAGGCGGTCCTTTTCCCAATCTGTAGCTAAATGTATTCTTCAAATTGTGCCTACTGAGCATGAAGATAGACTTATCTGGGCGGTGGAAAAGAATGGTGTATATACTGTTGCATCAGGCTAGCTATTCTGTTGCTTTTAACATGTTACATCCTTCTGTTACTGTGGGCCCCTCCATTTTGGCAAATAAAGACATGTGGCGCTCGGTATGGGATCTTCAAGTACCTTCTAAAGTTAAGATTTTGCTGTGGAAGCTGATGCATGATGGCATACATGTCAGTCAAAAATTGATAGACAATTTTCCTTAGGTTGATGATGTTTGCCCTCGATGTGGTAGAGCAGAGGAATCTGTGGTGCACTGTTTATTGCTTTGTTCTCAAATCTCTCTCATTTGGCACAAGCTGAATTTATTTAGACCTTATTGGGATCTCCCTTTGGATTCCTTTTGGAAATGGTGGATGGAATTGAACAAGAATTTGAAAGCTTCAGCCAATTGGACTGAGTCTATGACTCTTATTGCTTTTATTCTTTGGCGTATTTGGCTTGCTAGAAATACAAAAGTGTTTGAAGATACAGATGCCAGCCATCTTGACATATGGATCATGGCTCACTCACTTGCTGATGAATTTGATCGTCTGCGCACTAACATTTCATCTCTTTTTTAAGAACAATTCTTTGTATTTGTGATTTGGGAAACCTCCTCCGTCTCTTATGATGTTGATTCCTTTTGGATCATTATAATGGACCCGTTTTGGGGGATTTTATATATTTCTATCTTTGAAAAAAAAATAAAAAGTTCACATGACATCCTACTACACGACTACGACCCAACGCGTCACGAGATCCGTTGTTTGAGCTTGCACCCCCAGCAACGCCACGTGGGTACAACTGTACCTCTACTGGTCAGGATCTGTAAAAAAATATAAGCAAAGTTGTGAGTTCCTAAGGAACTCAGTGTCAGTGAGTGACTCTATCAAGCTTCCATAAAATCTCAAATATAAGTATAGGAGACATAAATATTTCCAAAGAAAAACTGAGTTGAAATATCATATAAGTAAGAACACTCAATATAAAATCTCACGCTCAATAACACCACAATCATTCGGCCCTTGTCGGCCCAATATAAAATAGTACATTCACTCGGCCCAAACCAGCCTAAACATAACAAGCATGCAAGTCGGTCGCTAGAACCTCTATCTAGCGAGCCTTCCACCCGGGCCCTCTGAACTAGGATGACCTACTAGTTTCGGCGCCCTCTCTAGTTGGGAATAGCCCATCCAACCAAATCCACTCGGGTCTAACGTCAGCGTGGCTCACTGACGCAATCTCAAGACCCATAAATCACTCGCCGAGTCGGGTAATAGCTTCACTAGCTAAAGACGATTCTCAGCCCGGCCATCGTCCATCCACATATACAAGCACAAGCAATGTCTAATCGAACATAAAAATATACAACATTTCTTGTGGTTTTTATCATTTTAGTCGACTACCCTGGTATGCGCCCACGCGCCCCAACTTGACCCTCTTTGGGGGCCCAACATCCTAGCTCTTTGATTTATCACCCTTATTTACATTATGGCATAAGTATTCATAAATTTAGCATGTATATCGAATTTAAAATGAATATACTAACACCACACATGTATTTAAAATTAACCCGTTACCAAACAAACTATTGTCAAGTGCATGTTTAGTAAGAGAATATAAATTGCTTACTACTTTCTGACATTAAGTTATCCCAATACAGAAATTTACATAAAAAAGTTCAGAAATACCAAACTAAATATAAAACATCTAAATTTAGAGACTTCCATGCTAGGGTCTAAAATTTAATGTTCAACGTGACTTTTCCACGGAACAGACGTCCCACAATCAAACAATTTGACCATTACTCCCAAAATATACCTCCATGATTATTTATGCACCCCGCACCATGTTCTCTACATTTAATCACTAACATCACATAATTTAATCATGCTCTAACTTAGATACTATGATGAACCAAACCGAAAGTTTTCCGACAACCCGATCAACCCATTTCTAGGGGTCGGACCCTAGGCCATTAGCGGCTCGAGGTTTCTAATAATGCACCCATCCAATACCTATGTATTCATACTAGTATCCTAATTTCTTGAGCCATAATCTAAATATTTTCTAAAGGGAAAAATGGTGCTTATGCATTGGTGTGCACCCCTAATACAACTTTATAGATATCATGTTTTAGCCTCGTACTATTTTCGTTAAACATAGTGAACCCTATAGTCTATCATGTTTCAATCCTCCAGTAATTTAAGAACTTGAACGAGATATTATGACATCCAGTTTATAACAAAAGTAGATGCATAAGAGATAATTTTAAAAACTAAGCATCGTCCACCCAATCCACACCTAGTGAAGACTCACCCCCTTGTAGTGTTCAGTCGGCCCTAGCCATCCTATAGGGCTGCCGCATAGAGCCCTTCTTCCATCCAGGATTACACCCAAAGATTCATTCATACAAATAAGCCTATTCAAATTCTCAATTTACCACTATAGATTTCATCCAAAAAAACTTCTAAAGCAGGCGGCTACAAGAAGATGAAAATCCATGCCTAGGTTTTCTTGTTTCCACAACAATCATATCTTTAAAACCTCTAATACTGAAAAATATATAAAACACCTATCAAATGACCTCCGATCATAAATCGAACACCACCATTGCGTTCAGAACGCAAAAACCTATAACTTTCATATTCACCTCGATCTCATCCGATATCTCTAAGATCAATTTCAAAAATATCACAATAATCTTTAGATACCAATCTATTTCTTATAATACAACTCATATTTTAAAAATATTTAATTTAAAAACTCATATCTCTACTCGTCACCATTGCCAACTCGCCCCCTACCCTTTCTCGGTGTCATGCCCAATGGCCTCTTGGCCGTCGGCGATCGGCCTCCGCCAGTCTCGACAGTGCCTCCCGCGGCCTTCGGCACCAGCCTCTCATGGCTGGAAGGCCACGACTGCCTCCCCTTCCCACTGTAATGGCAACAACAGCGACTGCTGCTATGGCAGCGACAGCAGCCGTTGAATTCAGCGCAGTTATCGTACCTCCGTCCGGCCCACCTAATTGCTTTCCATTCTTCTTTCGATCATCATTCCTCCTATCAATTCCACGATCAATTTCTATTCTATACAAGTCTATGAACAAAGAAAGAAATCTACATACAACATACATACAAGAGAAAAACATATATATTCACAGGAGGATGAAGGAGGAAAAGAAGATGGAAATCCCGCGGCGATGATCCTTGTCAATGACGAGCCAATCTCCGATCAATTCCTCCAAATTTTTCTTTTACAAAAGGGGTGTGCGGCTCCTCCTCCGGCCATGCCGTCTCCTCTCCCTATATATATATATATATATATATATATATATAATTGTTGTTATTATTATTATTAACAATTTACCAAATTGACCTCCTTAAGTTGACTCAACACAACTATATAGCCTTACAACTAGTTTCCGTACCCAACTTGGATCGGCCCAACTTCCAAATCATCTAACTTAAAAAAAAAATTCTTGCACAAGGGCCATACTTCATGACGCGCCATGCGGTAATTCACTTGGCCCGGTCCAACGCGCCTCCCGGCTTTCCCGTTGAACGAAAATTTAATTTAATTGCCACGGGTATTACACCCTCTTGCTAAATACATAAACCCTTCAATATCAATTTGTAATCTATTGAAACGAGATATTGTGGTTGTACATGTATCCTACGAACTTGATGTTTTACTCGAGTAGGATGTCATCTCGGCCTCCAAACCACAAGCTAAACATGCTTACTTGAATTTATGGGCAAAATTGAATGCTCATAGGCCATTCACCCAAACACCTCTAAAATACGAGATTCCAACCCTTAAAATTGGTCAATTCAACTACACTAGGTTACTACACACATATCTCATACCGACATAAAGTTATACCGAAGAAAAATTGGGTTTTAAATATAATTATGTGGGTGTGGCATTTCACCAACACTTGGTGGGCATGCTCATGCCACACACACTCTACTTCATGCGGCTACCTATAAGGAGGATTTCAGTCATTGAATACAAATTCTGATCACCCCTAACTAATAACAACAGCCCTTAATCTTAAGGGTTAAAAAAATGAGGTTGTCCCTTCCAAACTAGGGCCGAATACCCTAAATTGAGCAGTAAACATAAAATTTCAGCCTACTTGTTCATTTGGAGCATTTCATCAAACACTTGGTGGTTTACCCATTCAAGCCTAACCAAGGCCTTTTCGGTAGCCCCAAGGTGGACACAACTATGCTCAAATCTAACCTTACACTAAACTAGACTATCACATGAAAGTCGGCGGTTAAAAACGGTTTGTTACCTAGTTATGACATCACTACAATTCAGCCCTACGTTTATGTGAATAATTCTAAAATTCCAGCGTACTCTGGTCAAAAACGGCTACAAACATCAAGTCAAACGCCAATAGAAGTGTGCTAAGGTCAGCACTAACTCTGGTTCAAAATCAAAATTACATTAGGCCACGGAAACATCGAACAGTCCTAGAATTTCAGTAACAACATCATCTATACTGAACTAAAATTTTTAGCAATGCAAGATGCTTTTGAACCTAAAATTTTCAACTACACGATAATCCTTCTAACTGGAAATTTTCAGAAATACAATAGCCCTTATAAACTGGAGAAACTCGGTGAACACTAAATTCATTCAATGTTGAAATTTTCAGCAAAAATAGTGTTGTTTCAGCTGAAAATTTCAGCACTCGGATTGACAAAACTTGGCTCACAACCCACCTGAAAACTAAGCATAAAATCTTACAAGAACAGTAACTTACAGCCATGCAAACATGGGGAAAAGTGCAGCTACAATAGGCCCGTCTCGGATCTGAAATATTTAGCAAATGCGTTCGACGATCAGAAGCAATTAACTCAAAAACTTGCACGAAAACCAATCAAACAAAAACCAGAATTCATGCTATCGAAAAGGGGACTCAACAGGTCTCCAATCTCCCCAAAACTGACCTACATGGCCGAACCTTAAAAGGGAAAAATGCAACATACCATTCAGCCCCAAACCGCAACTCAATCATCAAAATGCTAGAAAGTTTTGGAAAGTTCAGAAATAATCATCCAAGATATATCAATTCCGGCCCTCACATAGGTATAAGGTCTGCCCTAAACACACCCTACTTATGCCCTAACCCAGCCGAACACCACAAAGGAGGCACACCCTCCGAACAATGAACATTTATGAACTAATGGTTCATCAAAAACAAGATTTATCAAAAAATTTCAGAATTGCTTGTTGTTCATGTTCGGTCACTACTATAGGGGAAAATAGCCCTAAACCACTACCTAGGGTTGAAGACGCAGGTGAAGATGATCCTGACAAACAAGAGCACGACGAAGCCCCGCTACGACGGATTCCGGCCTCAATCTCCATGTGCAACTCATTCTTCTTCTTTGGGATGCATGCGGCTCCTCCCTTGGAGCCTTACGGTCAGTTAACTAAAAAAACCAGTTCGATTTCGGACCGATTTTTTGATTGACCGAAAAATCAGATTTTTTTTTCTCACCCCTACACAACAAAGAAGGTAGAAGTTAGGAGACGGAATGTCGCACGGATGATTCAGAGAGGAATGTAGATAAGAGGAGAGTATCCTCTAATCATTCTTTGTTTATTTAAGCTAGTTGTTAATTTATGTTATCTACATAATAGTTGTTTAATGTGATGATGTTATATTTTATTGATTATTTGGAAGAAAAAAAAACATCTTATGCAAGTTGATACATGTTGCGTAAGTATCGACGAGCTAGTCATGATTACAAATACCTTAGATCCTTTCGAGGTTATATATTCGTCTAAAAATAATATATACACTTTTATACAATATACCACCATTGAATTGTTCATAATTGGACAATTTATATTGCATTTGTTACTTTTTAGTGTTCTCTTCGTTCTAAAATTTTGCTAATGCAATCTCCTTTATTTTTTGAGTACGCACCTAAATGTTATGCATGTAGTTGGAGAATTATAGGAAGATATATCAAAATTTTGGATAAAATTAAATGCTAAAAGAAAGAATTAGTTTAGTACGAATAACATAATTTTGAATTGAATAGGACAATCCCACGTACGAAGAGATAACTAAAATATGTTGTGATTGATTGAGCATGTGTGCTGATGATTTTAACTCATTTGGTCATTCGTGAACTTCGTATTCATTTTGGGCAGTATTATTAATCATCTATAATATTTCATTATCAATGTATATAAAAGATGATTTTATCTTTCTTAAATAATTATCCCTTGACCCAGGGGTCCAAAAAAAAAAAGTTGATGTGTTTTTTTTACATGTAATTGATGAATTAAAAACTTTGTGAGATTTTGAAGCTACAGTTTATAATTGCCACAAGATAATAAGTGACTCTATAGCTTATGATATGTTATTTTGGTTGGAGCATATATGGAAGACTTTCTTGTCTATACTATACGGACTGGAGTAGTACTATTGGGGCTGGCCAGATTAGGTCCAACAGTGTCCCCGCACTCCTGGACTCGACTCGAGCCAGACCAAATGGCTCCGCCCAAGGGCTCCACCCGGCCATACAAGGACATCTACATCCTCCTTAATTACGAGGGATACGCTATTATAGGCCTAACATCTCTGGCATCAACTTCTGCCTATTCCGAGCAATATCTTCGGGAGATTATTGAACGACATCATCACCTCAGCCTACAATAAATACAGACACGGCATGCCTTAGGTAACCTAAGATCTAATTTTCATTGCCTCCACCTCGAACTCTTACTGAGTTAAGCATCAGAGTGTCTTTTGCAGGTCTCACCCCCCCCTCCACCTGAGCTGCACCGAACCAAACCATACAACTCCGACCCTCAGGCATGAACATTTGGCACCTCATGTGGGGTCGAGTAAAAATTACCTTCCCCGCAATGGTTGGTACCCGGAGCCTGGTGACCGCTGTCGCACGCCAACGGCAACACCACGGCGACGATGTTCCCCCGCAACCTAGTGACATTGAAATAATGAGAAGCAACACTCAAGCACCAACCAACCTCCCACCAAATGCATCTCAGCGTCGAATAAACGATCTAGAGGCCGAGAACCAACGGTTAGTAGCCCAGGTCAAGATGCTGACGCGGTCCCGGGAACAACTCCCGGTCGATCACGAGTGTCGCCACTATGAACATGAAGAAAGCAATCACTCGAAGAGGAGACTAGTTTATGTCCTTCGAGACGATGTTTGCAGCACACCCCACCCAGGGAGGGAAAAAGACTCCAGAGTCACAAAGGTCGCTACTCCCCTTCCTGTCAACTCAAGACCCTTCGCCGAACACATCATGACAATATATCTCCCACCCATATTCAGGTTGTCAACCACTCTGAAGCCCTACGATGGTATGGGCGACCCGACCATACACCTGATGATGTTCAGGTCCATGATGCTCCTCAACGGAGTGATTGATCCCGTCCTCTACAGACATTTCCCAACTTTCTTGGAGAAAGCCGCTCTATTGTGGTTCTCCTCCCTTCCATGGGATCCGCTCTTTCACAGAACTCTCCTGTGCCTTCACCACTCGGTTCTACTCCAAAATGGAGGACGCTCTCCACTATATAAGCAAGGCCAAAAAGGCAGCAAGTTTTATATAAATGGAAGAACTCCGCGAGGCTAGAAAGGCCGACATGCAGAATGTCAAGGACAATGCAAAAGACAAAAAGTCCAAAAAAGCGAACAAAAAAGGTGAAGATCGCAGCCACCGTGAATGGGACAGCAGTAGGGGGACGATATCACCATCCCGCCTGAACGCCCAATATGAAAAGTAAACTCCATTCAACACCAAGAAGGAAACTATCCTTTTCAAAATCTACGACTTAAAGCTCCTTAGGCACCCTGCCAATGCTAGGAACCAAAAACTGCCACCCAATGCTAACATGAGCAGAAAGTGTGCTTTCCACAACACCTACAAGCACACCACTGAAGACTGCATAGTGCTTGGAGACCAACTGGAAGAACTGGTCCACACAGTACGCCTCGACAGATATATCCACCACCGAAGGGAACATGGTCAGAGCAGCAGCGGATGTTGGGTGAAATAGCACACTAGATGGGGGGTGAATAGTGTGTTAACTAATTTATCGCCTAATTTTGATTTTTGATCGTTTCTTGATTAGTTAGGCTAAGCACGATATTTATAACAAGTGGAAGCAATAAATATGAAGCAGTAAACACAAACAAACTATCAATGCTAATACAAGTATTTATAGTAGTTCGACCATAATGCCTACTCCACTACCTAAGCACCCCGCTTAGGATTTCCAAACTTAATTTACTAGATTAAATCGTTTCCCTTACAAAGAAGACTTTGACCCGAAGAGTCTCACTCTCAACCTAAGGCACTTCCACACCCGGAAGTCTCCACCTTCTAACCAAGAGCACTCTTCCACCTCAACCTAAGGGACAACTCAACTAATCCTAGTAAACTGCGTTTACACAAGTGGCTTTACTCCTTCTACACCAAGGATACCACTCAATCACAAGACCTAATACTAGGTCTTCTTACACGTTCAAATACAATGAAATAAATCATAAAAATACACCAATAAATGGAGCAATAAATCAACCAATGAAGTACTTAGCTCCACAACAAGATTCCTAGCTTCCTCTTGATGCCTTTGATGATGAAACAATGAAGGTAAGGCTCAATCAAAGGGATGAGATATCAAAGTTAGGGTTTCTCTAAGAATTGGGTCAATGAAAGCTTTGGAATTGATCAAGGATGACTCAATGAAGTTTTGGAGTGATCATAAGTTGTTTAAGGAAGGCTGTGTTTGGGTATTTATAGAGCCAAGAAGAAATGGAATGAAACTGGTGGCTCAACGGGCGGAAAACTAGCTGTTTCCGCCTTTCGATCGTCGGTCGACCGATCGCTCGAGCGACCGCTGGCTCAATCTCTGTGTGTGGTCGATCGATGGGTCAACCGCTAGAGGCGATTCTTGTGATCTACAATTCGGCCGACCGGTGAGTCTTCTGCTATTTTTTGGCACTGGTCGGTCGATCGAAGAGGTCTTCCGTAATTTCTTCACCAACTTCGGTCGACTGAATGGCTACTGCCATTTTTTGGCATCAGTCGGTGGACCGAAGTAGCCTTCTGTCGCTTTTTAATGCCATTCAGTCGACTGAAATTAGGCTGAGCAGTTTGGTTTGCTTTGTTTTTCTGCTCGTTTGGGTTCCATTTTCGTTATGCCTACTTATATAACATTTATTAACTTTAAGTTAAATATCTTTAAAACATAAATGTTATATAAGGATTACCCCCCATTTGGATTCAATAAAAATATCTAAAAAAATAAAATCCTTAAGAATCAAAATCTAGTTTTTGGGGTCTAGTACAAATTTTCGAAAAACAAAACTTTTCTAATTTTTTGAGTCAAATAAGGGTAGGCTAAAGGCTTTCAAAAATTCCTAAAAAATACCTCGTTATCTAATTTTAACCCAAGGAATAATTACCGCCATTTTTTATGTCAAGAAGATATCTAGATCCTATAGCCCTCCAAGGAGCTCCCTAGGCTTAGTGGATTTCAGAGCGGTTTCCGGGTTTTATGTTTTGGATTTCGGATTTGGTTTTAGGGTTCTTTGCATCATAAAGATGATATACAACATATCTAGGCATCCTAAATCTAAACTCTAACTTCTTGAAGAATCCCGAGCGCCGATGAGCGTCCTTGCTGATTTCTTCGATTTCTTTGATTTTTTCGATCGGGGACGTCGAGCGCTAACCAACTTGGAACCTGAAAGATTTCTCAATGAAACATTAGTTACATGTTTGTTATCATCAAAACCGAGATTAAGACCAATGTTGAAAATCTTAAGCCAACAATCTCCCCCTTTTTGATGATGATAAATATCCTTAAGAAAATATATCATTCAAGCACAAAGGATATCAATCATGGGATTTCTCCCCCTATCAATATGCATATCTATATAATGGAACTTCCTCTATCTATATGCATGGTTAACCTATATTTTCTTCCCTTTTTACCTATATTTTTCTCCTTCTTTTAACATCAATCAAAAATGGCAAGAAAAGTCAACCTATAGTCAAAGTTGAGACTAAAACTATTTTCCATGAAACATAAAAATCTCAACTAAATGGATGAAAAATCAAATATCTAATATGAAACTAAATCATACATGATAGAATTAGATGATAAATGCATTCCAAGTCTAGAAATCATGTATAGGCTTAAGTATTGATATTTTCGTGTATCGATCAAGGAGTCAAAAATTATTTTAGAAATGATTTTTCTCATCACATGAGAGGAACAATACCAAATGTGAATTCAAAATATCATACTTGAAGTCTCATTCGAAAATTGGACCAAAAGTCAAAGTATCGGAAAAATGAACATTTGGAAAGAACGATACTTTAAAGTTTTGAAATCCAATTTCAAAAAACCATATCAAATCATATTCTTACTGAATATTTTTAAAAATTTTACTGAAGAAATTAGATTTTTCAGAGAACATGTAGTTTCAAGAATCATCGAAAAATCAATTTTTTGCATTTTTCTAAAAATAACTGAAATCTAGTGGCATTTTCATAAGTATTAGCTATTTTTCAAAAGTTTTCAGTTTTCATTCAAACTTTCCAGATATTAAGATATAATCATTTAAAGCATGTTTATCAAGTTTGAAATGAAAATAATGTCATTTGGTCAAGATTTTACCTTAGCATGATTTCATTCAAAAATAAGCATTGTATCATGAAATTGCTAAGTATCAAATTTTAACATTTACTCATGGTTTTTCAAATTTAAACATATGGACACCTAACATGAGTAAATCTAAACATGTTTGTGAAGTTTGGACCTAAAATAAAGTTTCTAAATCAATTTGTTGGCTTAGGTCAATTATACTCAACTTTAGGTCTCCTAAAGTGAACTTATTATCAATTTATCCATTTTCTCGTGATTTTTCAAGATTAATCACATGGAAGTAAATCATGAGTAAATTCAAACATGTTCATCAAGTTTTAACTTAAAATGAAGTCTCTAATATGAAATTCTACTTAGGGCACATTTCATTCAAACAAAGTTTCATGAAATTGCCTAAGTATCAAAAAATTTATCTACTCATGAGATTTCAATCAATTATCATGCAAGATCATTCATGAGCATAGAGAAATCATTTTACCAAGAGAAAAGATGTGTTATGCAAGAATTTTGCTAAGATGAAACTCAAACCTCATTTCTTGAGAAATTCCAAAATTTTAACTTTCTTTTCATTTTCCTTTAGCCTTCCAAATTTTACCACTTTCTTAACTTGCAAGTAGACTTCATTAGTATCATAATTAAATTATGTACCAACTAGCAAGCCAACTTACTAAATAGCACAGGGTCAATGCAAAGTTTCATTTAAAAGTCTTAACATATATTAGATAGTAGAGATTCATTTTAAAAAGTTGTAATGATATCAAAATGAATCAAAGAGATCTTAAGATATGAAATTTTTGAAGAATAAGATCTCTAAACATGTTTAACTAGTTTTGACTTAAAAGGAAGTCTCTAATGACAAGTTCTAAACTAGGGCAAGTTTCATTCAATCAAGATATCATCAATTTGCCTAAGTTATCAAACTTTTACCACTACTCATGAAATTTTAATCATTTTTCATGCTATTTCAATCATGAGTATAAAGACATCAATCAATCATAAAAATTGAGGTATTAGACTAGAAATATGCAATAACCAAAAATATACCTCATCCATATGAATTTAGCCAAACTTTTTATTTTTCATTGACATAGCCTTCCATTCTTAATTATCAATAACTTGCAAGTATACTTCATAAATATAAAATGAAACTAAATCTACATGCAAGCTATCAAACTAAATAGCGAAGTGAAAAACCAAGTATCATTTTCCAAATTCAACTTCACTAAATAGCATAGATTTATTTTCAAATAAATCATTCATGATAACAAAATGAATCAAGAAATCTCAAAATATGAAATATTTGAAAAATAAAATCTCCAATCCTTCCTATTGGTTGAAAACTAAAAGGCCACAATGAGCCTACGATTTAAAACCGCAAAGTCGCATGAGCCCATTATAGACTACATAGGTCTTTGAAGAGACCGGGAAATCAAAAGTCAAAAAGCATTTTTGAAACTTATCAAGAGCGGAAAATCTACTAATATTAAGCATATATCAAACTCCAACTATAACTTAAGTAAGAGGGTATAGGAGATGATACCAAAGTACTTTTGATGCCAACCTTACTAAGGCATCAAGATCACTTGAAGTTGCAACTTTGAAATGGTATAATCTTTGAATTTCCAAGCAACTTCAATCAACTACGTACATTCATCTCATCCTTGTGTGGTAGCTCCCCCTACAATAGAGCAAGAGACCTTTGGTACCCAAATGGCTTTGGGTCCTTAGGGGTCAATGGGCTTAGGTACCCAAAGTGTCTTAACAACACTAGGGTTTACTTTAAAAGCAAAATCATAGATGGCATGCCCATATATACCACAACAAAAACAATGTCCATGAAACTTTTTTTTTCATTTTTAACATGGACATAAGATTTAATGTTAGAATGTTTAACATAAGAAGGATGATGGGCATGAGCATTCTTAAGTAAAATATTTTTCTTCCTAGAATTTCTAAAGGATGAAACATTGGATAAATTATGTGTTTCCTTACTCAAGAGAACAACCTCATTTTTTAAGTCATTAATGGACTTATACAATGCATGAGATTGAAATCTCAACAAATAATTTTCATTTTTCAAACTCTCATTTTCCATTTTGAAATCATTTGAAGAATCATTACCCTTAAGTTTTAATCTATTTTTCAAGCTCTCATTTTCATTTCTAATTTTGGAAGTCTTACTTAATAATTCATCATTCTCCATCTCTAACTTTTCATTTCTATGTTTTAAGTTTTTAATTTCAAGCTTCAAATAATCATGGCATGTATCAAGCATACTAGTGTTCATTTTTTCATTTTCAACTTCTAAGGCATGCAAGTGACTAGTAAGCTTAGAATTCTCCTTTTTAATTTTCTTTATTTCCTTATTCTTTTTCATGAGCAATTCATACATTTTTCTACATTCGTCAACTAGCTCATCATAAGACATGTTAAATGAGCTTGAATTGCTAGAATCACTATTATGACAAGAAGCATAATACTTTACCTCATCGTTAAGACCCATGAGACACAATTTTGAGGTGGCTTCATTGTCATCACATGAGGGGCCTCCACTTGATTCCGAAGTGAAATTGGAGACCTTCTTCTCCTTCTTGGATTTCTTTCTCATCAAGGGATATTTTTTCTTAATATGTCCCTTCTCTTGGCAAAGGAAGCACTTGACTTTTCTTTTTCTGCTTTTAAGCGTGCTTCTTTGACCGGAAATGCTATGGGCATCACAAGAGACGTTAGTAGTGGATGAATGACTATTGTCATCACCACCTTCAACATAAGTAGTAATCTCTTCGATTTTTGTAAAATCATATAGCATGTTTAATGTTGCCCAAATATCAAATGCTGATGTTCAATGCATGACTTTATCAAGGATGCTATTAGGTAAGGTACAAAATATGGAATACATAGCATCTCTGTTAAATTGAAATATTTTCTTGTCATGTTCACTCCAATCATGCATGTCAACCTTAGGTTCAATGTATTCCAATTTAATCATGTTATAAACATCAAAACCTCTAGTCTTTAAGTAGGTGTACACTCTAGACTTCCAAACACTAAAGTTCGATTCATCGAACCTAGGAGGTGAAGACGCTACCGACTCTGGTGCTATTTTAAGATCGAGAGACGATATAGAGGAGATGGTGAAATCTCAATCTACGACCTGCTCTGATACCAAGTGTTGGGTGAAATAGCACACTAGAGGGGGGTGAATAGTGTGTTAACTAATTTATCGCCTAATTCTGATTTTGATCGTTTCTTGATTAGTTAGGCTAAGCAGGATATTTATAGCAAGCGGAAGCAATAAATATGAAGTAGTAAACACAAACAAACTATCAATGCTAACACAAGTATTTATAGTGGTTCGGCCCTAATGTCTACTCCACTACCTAAGCACCCCCGCTTAGGATTTCCAAACTTAGTTTACTAGATTAAATCGTTTCTTTTACAAAGAGGACTTTGACCCGAAGAGTCTCACTCTCAACCTAAGGCACTTCCACACCCGAAAGCCTCCGCCTTCTTACCGAGAGCACTCTTCCACCTCAACCTAAGGGACAACTCAACTAATCCTAGCTTGTCGTTTCCGCCGGGTGACTCAACGGGCGGAAAACTAGCCATTTTCGTCGTTCGATCGCTTGCCGATCGATCGTCGGTCGACCGATCGATCGACCGCTCGAGCGATCACTGGCTCAATCTCTTTGTGCGGTTGACTGACAGGTCGACCACCAAACACGATTCATGTGATCTACAATTCGATCGACCGATGAGCCTTCTGCCAATTTTTGGCACTGGTCGATCGACCGCCCGGTCGACCGAAGAGGCCTTCCGTGATTTTTTCACCAACTTCGATCAATCGAATGGCTACTGCCATTTTTTGGCATCAGTCGGTCGATGGCCCGGTCGATCGAAGTGGCTTCTACCAATTTTTAACGTCATTCAATCGACCGAAACTAGGTTGAGCAGTTTGGTTTTCTTTGTTTTTCTGCTTGTTTAGGTTCCGTTTTCGCTAAGTCTACTTATATAATATTTATTAACTTTAATTAAATATCTTTAAAACATAAATGTTATATAAGGATTACCCCCCATTTGGATTCAATAAAAATATCTAAAAATCAAAATCCTTAAGAATCAAAATCTAGTTTTTGGGGTCCAGTATAAATTTTTAGAAAATAGAACTTTTCTAATTTTTCGAGTCAAATAAGGGTAGGCTAAAGGCTTCCATAAATTCCTAAAAAATACCTCATTATCTAATTTTAACCCAATGAATAATTACCATCATTTTTTATGTCAAGAAGATATCTAGATCCTATTAGCCCTCCAAGGAGCTCCCTAGGCTTAGTGGATTTCAGAGCGGTTTTCGAATTTTCATGTTTTGGATTTCGAATTTGATTTTAGGGTTCTTTGCATCATAAAGAGGATATACAACATATATAGACACCCTAAACCTAAACTCTAACTTCTTGAAGAATCCCGAGCGCCGACGAGCGTCCTTGTCGATTTCTCCGATTTCTTCGATTTTTCCGATCGGAGACGTCGAGCGCTAACCGACTTGGAACCTGAAAGATTTCTCAATGAAACATTAGTTCCGTGTTTGTTATTATTAAAATCGAGATTAAGACCAATGTTGAAAACCTTAAGCCAACAGCGGAGACCACCGACGTCGACGTCGAAGCCGAAGCTAGACGCCTCCAAACCACCACTTAGGCCAAAGGGAAAATAATCGAGTCGACCGCTCGGGATATGAACTCCGATGAGTTTTCTACTACATTGTCGGTGGGTTCGCGATAGGCGGCGAATCAAACTCGGCCAGAAAGAGATCTTTTCGATCAATCATGGCGGTCGACAATACCACTTGCTCATATCAACCCATCTCTAAAACCTCGGTAATATCGTTCATAGAATCTGATTTCTAGGGAATTAACCAAAAGGATAAATAGCCTAGAAATTCACATAGTTTCACAAAAATTTAAGATCTACTATTTTTTTAACTTTGGCTTGTAAATTCACATAGTTTGCTTCCGTTATTACATCTACCAATTCGCCAAGGACCTTGTCAAATTTGCTGACGTGGAAGAAAATGGTGCTCGTGTAGGTGACAGATTCATACGTGGCTAAAAGTGGGAACTCATCCAGCTAGTCGTGGGAGGCCGATCTCAGTGCAACTACTTGCAGCTTTATGGCCCTTGAACACCTTGGTCTTGCGCCCTTAACGACCAGAAGCGCGCTCCTCGCAAGCTCAATTTTCACCGAGTCTGGTCCTCAACCTCAGTCGCCACCATCTCCAGGCCTCGCGCCCTCAACGACCCGAAGCATGCTCCTGGCGAGCTTGGTTTTCACCGAGCCCGATCCTTGACCCCTGCGCCTCTACTCCCGAACTCGAACATCTTCGAGGGGAACAACAACTACCAAACATGTAACATTAACCTTAACTTCGTTCTGGGCAAGGATCCACGTTCGACTTCAACATGTCGGCCACACAACGTCGGCACTGCCTTGTTAGAATTACCCCCATCAACCGGGCCACATCCATCAACTGACAGCAAACGCTTAAGTTTGGAAACGAACAACTAGATCTCCGGTAATAATTATCCCCTTGTCATAATTAAAGGCTGAATAAGCAACGAGCAAACGAAAAGGCACCCTTTTCCTCCTCACACCACCACATTAACTCCAGAAACCGAAGAGTCGCGAAGCAACAAAACCTATGCATACCGAGGTCTCCTACTCCAACACATTAGCCAAGGAAGGAACCCGACAAATGTTCATATATCAGACCTAGATTAGGAAAGCTTGGCACAAAGTCCTCGGACTCTGACCAAGCTCGAGAGCTGTGGATTGGACTAGCACTTTGAGCCTAGTCGAATCAGGCCTAGAAGTGTCAATACTCATGAACTAGACTCAAGTCAAGCTAGATACCACTTAGCAACGGCTCCACCCGGTCATACAATGACACTCGTGTCCTCATTAATTACCATGGATTAATTAGTAATGAATCCGACATCTCTGAGATTAGTCTCGATCCATTTTGAGCATATCCCTACGAGATCAGGATGCATCATCGTATGAGACATTCCTTATCTTGCACTATATACAGACACGACGCGCATCAGGTATACTCTCGATTCTAATTTCATACACATCATCATGAAATTCTTTCTTACTTGAGCGTCAGAGTAAATGAATCAACGTCAGAGTACTCATTTGCCACATAAGTTACATGTGGTCTCAATGGGTGACACGTGGTATCTCGAAGGGAGGTGTGAGCTATTTCCAATTTTCCATATTACGAGGTTGTGCACGCTTAATTATATATTCCAACTAGATAGGGCACATAGGTAAGTTATCCCAAAAAATAAAGAAAAGTTGAAATAGAAATCGAAAGCTTTTGATAATTATATTATTTTTAAAATAATCGTGCAAGGTTTCAAAAATTATTTTACTTGTTACTTTCTCAAGTAAAATATAGGGATCCTTTTAATAAATAAGAAGAAAGATGCAACAATTATATAAATTTATCATTGAGGATAATCTAAGGAAGAACTTCGACTTTAAAGAAGATTAAATATCATTTTAGGCCTTATAATAATTGTCCAACAAAATAAACACTAAAAACAAGTCCACAGATAAGTCCATTCTTTATATTTTTTTCAAATATAAAAATTCTTATTTCATATTGACGTGTTCAAATATTATTTTCGATTCATTTTTAGACACTTAAAAGGATTCTAATCTATGGACGTTGTTGATTCAAATTACTTATATATTTTATCTATTTTCATTTATTTATAATTTTACTTTGTATTAAAGTGTTTAAGTATCATTTGCAATAAATGTAGGAAAATATATCTATACACTCCTACTTAGAATAAATTAAGCATGCATCCTTTCTCTATCACCCCCGAATTTATATGTAACAAACAAGTACGTTGACATATTATGAGGGTTTATATAAAATCATTTATGTTGAACAAAATGCACTTTATTTTCTTGTAATGTGGCATATAATTAAAGTTTACCCGATAAAATTAAAAATCATCACTGTTTCTCTCCATGGTTCTCACAATGTTGGCCCATATGCATGAAAAGACTATAAACTATGTTTTAGGTTCCTAGAACTTACAAAAGAAGCAAGATTCTTTTAAATAAGTTTGAACTTTTACATGATTATAAACACAAGATGGAAGGGCGAATACACTACAACAAATAATGCAATAACCGGGGCACCAGTGGTATATTAAATGCCGGCAACCAGGATTTTAAAGTCAGCGCCGACAAAAGGGACAGAAATAAGGTGGGGAATGAAGAGAGCTGGTTTGAACGTATAGGCGCCTATTTTTATTTGTTGGTATTTCGGCAATTTGTTATTGACAACTTTGGCTCAGTTTTCATGTCATTCATCACTCCATGCACTACACTACTTTTTTTTTCTCCACTTCTCCCAAGTAATTAAGTAATCCCCACACCATTTAAATTAAAGGATGACAATTATGTAAGTAACTGGCATAGATAAACTCAACAACTTTGTGCATCAAACTGAGGAAATTCTTCCTGAAACGAAACCTCGAGCTAGAAGTTTGTGCCTTTTAAGGAGAGGTAATGATTGGAAGAAACTTTAGCAAAAGTTTGCCTCTGGTCCTGTGAGAGACATTTCTTTTTCTTGTCCGTCAGCCATTCTCTAGAATTATTCTCATGCACATGAGGATATTTTCTCTTCATTTTTTTTCTTTCTTCCTATAAGAAAGATTTTTAGTTCTAAATTTCGGATATATATACTAATAACCCCTCCTCAAAAGTACAATTATATATTTATATATAAGGTTTTAATTGCAGTATAAGAAGTTATATTCTCTATTGTTTTTAATTTTTATAAACACAATTAGTAATACAATTTAATTAGAAAGTGCAACTTGTATGTAAAGAGTAAATCTTACATTTAAGGATAAATTACATGAACTAAGCTGAATTTAGCATCACAATTTCACCTATAATCCCTGCAAAACAACTATATCTTTTATAGAATATACCTGCAAAATAACTATATCTGCAAAATAACTATATCTTTTATAGAATATACCTGCAAAATAACTATATCTGAATTTAGCATCACAATTTCACCTTTAATCCCTCTCATACTTAACTTTGTTTGTCCATGATACCTCAAATGTTTAAAAGAGCTTCATGGGACCAAATTGAAGACTTTTAAATGAGCAGCCATGGCTGTCTTGTCATGCCTTGCCCTTTGGGAATGGGCTTGGAATTTGGTCAAACATGATAAAGAGGGGAGGGTTAACGTCGAGTGTAATATGCTTGTGAAAGTTTGTGCCATGAATTATTATATATATATAAAAGGAAAAAAAAAAGGAGGGGAGGACGAGGAGGCCAAGCAAGCATATGTATGATGGCATCTTGCAACTGCATTGCTTATGGAATGATTGTGGGGGCATGTGGTGGTCCACCTCTGTTGGCATCTAAGCAAGCAGAGATGAGAGTACAAGATTAGAAATGTATCCTTGTTTATACATCACATGTAAGGGTTTCTAAAAGTTGGAGTGACAAGGGCATGTACTACTGCCATTATGAAGGAAGAATTTGGGTAATTTTGATTTGAGAACTAGTGACAACTCCTTACTAGGTCAATATATACAATTGATAAATATATCCTAAATTTTATAATCAATAATTAATGCATTTAACTTTTAGTAACAATAGCAAGACATCATAACAATTTTATCTAACTATACCATCAACAGCAGTCAATGACATGATATGCAAGCATGCACAATTTATCTAGCCGGTATATCATGAGGATATAAGATAAACTCTTATCATTGTACAAAGTATAAATATATACAATGTGTGGATGATGTGAAAAGTAAATTTGGCAGGACAAGTACTGAATGATTGCATTTGTATTATTTTATATTTGTATGTTTAAGTTGTCCACTTAGGTTGAGTGCAATCAATTGACAATTTGACCAATTTTTACAATTTCAAAAATTCATGCATATAAGTGTCACAAATAAAAAGAATAGATACCAGTAAATTCATATTAATCTGATTCAGGTACATCTGTAGTGGCCTTGCAAATAATAAGCCAAAACTTGCAACTTGGAAAATTTAATATCACTTTGACAAAAAAAGAAAAGAAAAACAAGAAGAAAACTTTCAATTACTTCTCCACATGAGAGTCCTTCTATACAATAAGTTATTAAATTTCAATTTAAGTCTAACTACATATGTACAATGCAACCCTCACTTGTAAGTTATCTTTTCTTTTTGTTTTTCATTTTTCTTATTTCCATACCTTGATTGCACCATCTCTGCTACTAGATATCAGAAGTCTTTGGCTCAACTTGACAGATGCTAATGAAAGAACTGAGTCGCGATGGCATCCAGCAGAATCAGTGGCTGCCATAGAATGAAGCACCTTCTGGGACAACTTCGATGCAGCAGGCCGCTTGTTCATCTCCTGTTTGACATTTTGCATAATTTATTAGTACACTTGAAGGCATAGAAATTCTTCCTTTGTTTCAATAATTAGTCTGCTAATAAGAAACCACCTACAACAGTTTATGATCCATATGATGAAACAATCAAATTAAACCAATATTGAGATCCATGAAGTCTCTCTCATCATAGTCAAAACAAGGAAAAACAATGTTATCTTGAAATATTTCAGTGGCAAGTGTCAAGACAAATTACAGGACTTCCTCTCTTCAATAAAGAAGAAAAATGGAAGAAAGAAAGAAAGAAAGAAAGAGCGAGAGATGATCACTCTGTGCACTGTCATGAGACATTACACTGTTAATTTTAAATATTTGTATATACATACTAGCACTTACACAACATTAATAAAGGAAATGTACAAAATTATTTGAAAATGCAATATGATCACTCAAATTTTACCTGAACAACTTGTGTGCCAAAACTAGACCTAATATCATAGTGTTCATCATTCCCGACACCTTTAGTTGACGGACCACATACACAGTAACTACGATCAGGACTGCAAGGTCAAGAAAAAGAAGTATATTATGTATAAAAGTTTAACCTATCTCAAATGACAATTAAACAAGTGCTGAGTTTGAATGGAAACCTAATATGATCCCAGTAACGTATTCTCAAATCTGTTCCACCAGTTAACAGGTCTCCCCCAGGTAAGGGGAGCAATGAGCGGATACCCTGAAGGCGAGGAGCTGGTTCATTCAGCTCGTCAATCCTGTATTTGGTATTGGTATTTCGTTTCCCATCTGGTTTTGGACTTTGCTTGCTAGAAGGCCTTGCTAATGCTCGAGGAACATTGGATATTTCACCATCATGCTCAGCGCCTGCTATTCTCAGCACCTGCCATATTAATGCAATTACATACATATCTGAAAAGTTCCCAAGTTCAGCAATTTTTCGCTCATAATCTTCAAGAAAATCAATGAGTTCCTATACCAATGGAGGAAAGGAACAAGTAACTATATCCCAAATACTAACTAATGATCATATCTTACACTAAACTGTCATGTAATTAGTAATGTTCAACACTTCAGATTTTTTTTACATAAGCAATAACTGCAGTACATATCAACCAAGTAGCAAATGCATGTACTTAAGAAAATCATGTCAGAAATCAGAATTATAGATGTTATGATAATCTGCAATTATGTATACAAAAATATGAGAATAGTAATCTTTATAAGAGAAAAAAGCAATGCTTAAATGACTTGATCATGTAATTATTAATTCACACTAATATACGTAAAGGAGTCCCAGATAACGCATTCAATGTAGTTCAGAATTATAGATGTTATGATAATCTACAATTATATATTCAAAAATATGAGACTAATATTCTTTATAAGAGAAAAAACGATGCTTAAATGTCTTGATCATGTAATTATTAATCCACACCAAATATAAGTAAAGGAGTTCCAGATAACACATTCAATATAGCTGTAATCCATTAAGGATGGAAACTTGAAATCTAAGCAGAAAACTGCAGCTGTTATTTAACCTTCATACCAAGGTTTAAAATCTCGGTACCGGTACCGGTTTTGGTCACCGGCCGGTACCGGTACATACCGGTACCGTACCGTACCGACACACGGTACGGACCGGTATGAAAAATGCATACCGGCCGGGTTTTTTTTTTTATATTAAGAACTAACTCTAATTCTCCAATAACACATAATTGATGAAGAAATGCTTAAAATTAATATTCAAATGTCAAATACATGAATACAATTTTTAAAATGCGGACGAATGACGTCCGTCGTACCCATACATATCTTCGGCTTCGGGACATACACGGCTAAGGTCAACACTGTAGTTCTCTAATGCCCATATTTGGAAATTTTCCCATGGCATAATGCCTTGGTATCCATTATACTACATTGACATTAGCGTTTCTTTGTTGGGTTTCCAAGAACTAGACCCTGTATCATCAGTTGAGTAGGTACTGGATACAGAGTAGGTGGATTCAGAAACCTCTTGCAAACTACTCATCATATCGTGATGGTAATCTTGCAAAGCTGTCGGTCCACCTCTTCGACGCGAGCCTCTCTTCTTGTACACCTGAGTTGTTTGTCCGGTACTAGCACCACAGTCATCATCTTGGGTGGCGTGATCGAAGTATTGCTCATTTGTCCATGGATCATCATATGGCAATGTTGATGGCACGACGGTGTCTTCTCCACCAGCTCCATCATCATCATCTCCTCTGTCTTTTGTGCTGCTACTATTATGAATGGAGGGCTCGTCTTCTTCGTCCTCTTCTGCTTCTGCAATCGCTTCCAAAGGATCAATTGGTCGTTTACCTTTGGCTTTGCTTTTGCCTTTGAAGGTGTTGCCTTCTTTTTTCCCTTTGATCGGGAAGATGGAGAGTCTGATTTGGATCGGCGTCTTGCTTGCCGAATTCGTTGAGAGTCCAAGGGAGTAATGGCTATGTCTTCTGGTTGGCTCTCAGACTCAAGTGCATCAGATATAATTGGTGAAGGCTAAGGTGGTTCGCCTGGTTCATCAAGAAGAGGCTGGTCGCTCTCCATTGCACTCCACCAATCAATTATCGGGTCCGCATCGTCTTGGACGAACTCAACATCGAACGGATCTACATGTCGAATATCTTCGTTTTGTAATGTCCGCATTCGAAGCCGCATGTTGTAATGAACATATACTAGCTTCTCTAATCGGGCATATGAAAGCCGATTACGCGGCTTGGTATGAATTAAGGAGAAGGTCGACCAATTTCTCTCGCATCCACTTGCTGATGTGGTTTGCGAGAGGATACGTGTTGCAATCTTCCGAAGAGTTGGAGCTTCGATTCCAAATTGCAACCACCATTCAACTGCAATAGATTTAAAATTGATTTTAGTAACGAGATTACCAATTTTATAATTAATAAATAAATTGAAAAAAATTATATCTACCTGGATCCATAGAATCTCGGCACGATATTGCAAATGGATCTCCGAAATTGCCACTTGAATCTCAAAAATATTTTGATTCATTTAGAGATTGTGTCGCTTCTCTGGTTGTTGCCGACATTCGTTGTATGACCTTGCGAAGCGGATATAACAAACTATCCATCGTTCCAAGATCATATCGATACTGGTATGCGGGATTTAAATAATACGCTACAAAAAATTATCAATTTAATAAGTAATTTAGCATAATGAATTAAAATTAAATAAATTTTAGAAAATTAAATAAAAAATTACCCGCGATGTGTATGTCACGACCCATTTGATCCTCCCACCTCTGGGAGATAATGTCGATGAAGTGTTTATACTTGGTCTCCGAAATCAACACCCTCTTGATTTCTTCTTGTGCTTGATAGATGTAGTAGAGATGACCCATTTGAGGCGTCTTTTCCATCTCCACCTGTTGTAGAACCTTGTACAATGATTCTACGGCGACGACTATCTCCGCAACGCGATCCCAGAACCGCGTGTTGAGGACGTTCTTCTCGGTTTGCTTTCCATCATTAGTTCCGACATATCTTGATGTAGATCATTCCTCACTTGTAAACATTGATCGAAGGCCCGCCTTACGTTGTTGGAGCGACCTTAATGCGATGAAATTGGTTGCAAAACGAGTCGCTCCGGGTCGAAGAATTTCACCTAAAATATGAAAATATTATTAGTAATTATCACCTAAACTAATTAATAAATAAATTATTTTAAAAAAATACCTTCTGTAAATTTTCTCATAAGGGCGTGTACCCATGTGTGGTTGTATATGAAACGCGTAATTTGTTGCCCCATTTTTACCGTCTTATTCACCATCGATATATCACCGATATCTTTCATCATTAGGTCTACACAATGCGCTGCACATGGAGTCCAATATATGTGAGAATAATCCAGTTCAATTATCTCACCAGCCCTTTTGAAATTAGCTCCGTTGTCGGTTATAATTTGAACAAAGTTCTCGGGTCCATTCTCCTCGATCACCTCCTTCATCAGCTTCGAGATGTAGAGAGAACTATGGACTTCATCGGATGCGTTCACCGAGTTGTGATAGATAACCCTCCTGTTGCAATAGATGAGGAAGTTGATGATGCTCATTCGGGTTGGACCGGTCCAACTATCGCACATCAAAGTGCATCCGTAATCCCCCCATTGCCGCTTGATTCTGTCGATCCATTGATTTATTTCCTTGACCTCTTCTTCAAGGAAAGGTCCTGAAATTTCATACGGAGTTGGAGGGGTAATACCTGGGCCTACCTTTTGGATGGTAGACACCATAGTTCAGTAGTACGGGTTGTTGGCTGCATTTGCGGGAATCCGGCTGAAGAAGAACCATTTGGAAATGGCTTTTCCCAACTCCCACTTCTTCCACTTGCCGTACATATCGTCTATGCGTTGTTGCTTTGCCGATGAAGGAGGAAATGACCTGGGATCAAGATCAGAAATATCAACATTAGTTCTCCTACCACTTGCTCCGAGGTTTGTGAAGAATCCACGAAGGCCTCCTCTGCTGCTTCCTCTGCTCTGAGTTTGAGGTGCTCTCATGCTAGAACTCCGGCCAATATAAGGACCGGAGGGAATTGGACCGCTTCGGTCCATTGCTCCGGCAGCCGAAGTTGAGCCGACGCTGCTTATCCCACCGCTGCCACTGCCGCCGCCATATTCGAATTGAGATCCGGGATAATACATCTGTTCTCGTTCGAATTCAGCATGCTCCAATGAAGCTCGGATGCCGGCTTCAAGTTCTGGATCCTCGTCGTTATCGCCACCTCGAGCCTCATAATGGCCACCGCTGCCATCTTGGGTAGCTCGTCGGTCGAACTCGGCTTGTTGAGCTGCAGTCTTAAGACGTTCCTCCTTGTTGTTGAGTTGCGCTTTGAACATCTTCCGGACTTCGGCCGGTACTTTGGCGCAATTGACGACGTCGGAATATCCTCCGGCCAAGTGTTGCTTCAATCGAGTGATGCCTCCACCACGTGAAATCATATTACAGTGGTGGCATTGCCAGTGATGAGCCTTCTCCAACCGAGTACCGTGCTGCCATGCGGGGTCGGCTTGAGATTTTGGCACCATTTCGATAGAATTTCGACGTAGAAATTAATAAAGAGAGAGATTGAGAGAGATTGAGAGTTTAGATGGGTAGAGGGGTGAGTGAGGATGAAAGAAGTGTTTTGGGGGCTTTATATAGCCCCCAAAACAACCCAAATCTGCCCCAAACGGCTATAGAGCCGTTTGGGGTCACTATTTATCATACCGGGCAGTATACCGCCCGGTATGCATGTAATACCGCCCGGTTTGGGCGGTATATATCATATACCGCCCATACCGGGCGGTATATCGCATCATACCGCTATATACCGCCCGGTATACACAATATACCCGGTTTTTTCAAAACCGGGTATATCGAATACCGGAAATCTCAAAAACCGGTATATACCGGCCGGTATATACCGTTTCGGGCGGTATTTTAAACCTTACTTCATACATCATTAAGAAAAAGGAAAAAATTCTGTAAGTACCTGATGACAACTTCCATTCTCTGCATTCCAAAGGGAAACTTCATTATATCCTGCAGCAACATAAACTAATGGCCTTGTCACTGCAGACAAGGAGTTAGATGGTGGAATTAGCAAGCATAATTTTTCCACTGGGCATACCATAGGGTATTGCCATGAGTTAACAGGCAAAAGGAACCTGAGGTCCCACAATGTTAGTACACCTCTTGAAGAACCCGACACAAACCAGTTCCCACATTGGCCCATTACAAGAGATGAGATGTATCCCTCATCAGGAACAGCTCTGAATGTCCAAGCTTCAGAGTTCATCCTCGTATCCAAGAGATGAACCCCACAACGCTGGGTGCTGAATAGAACAGTCTGGCTTACACAACTATCTGCACTTGAGCAATTTAAAAGGCTAAGAATTGCACCTTCACCAACTTCTCTCTTGTCAATATCAGCAATACCTGAATACTTTTCAATTACATTACCAAACCCCCTAGATATGTAATCTACAGAAAATAGGTGGATTGTTCCATCACTAGCACCAACAGCTACTTGTGCAGTGCCTCGGAGCATAGTTGTACATAGAGCCCGACTACCATCAAGAGAATAAGTTAACCTAGACCGAAAAGAGATGTCCTTTTCCAACTTTCTAGTATCCCATATCTTAACAGTAGAATCATCTGATGCACTTAAGAAAAAGGTGTGGTCATTTGATATAGCTATATCATTCACAGCAGAACGATGCTCCTGGAGATGTGCAACAAGAACTCCACGTGGTTTCCACCCTGTGTCAGGAACTGAAGATGCTCTTGCGAAGGCAGGTAATCCACTTAAATCAGACTGTGAG
Organism: Canna indica; assembly: GCA_034359265.1. Lineage (NCBI taxonomy): Eukaryota > Viridiplantae > Streptophyta > Magnoliopsida > Zingiberales > Cannaceae > Canna > Canna indica. The sequence continues at coordinate 55,315,869 of CP136896.1, forward strand.
GCATCATCTCCAGCCATAGATGAGCTTCCCTTTAGAGTATCATAAACAGTAATATCCTGAAACTTGCTCGTCACATATGCAGATTGCTCACAATCCCTGGACTCAGGATCATGTGCTGGCTTTGATACTTGTTTGATGTTGTTGCTCATGTTGAAAAAAGAGCTTGAAACAAGCTTGGGTGGAACTGAATTGGATAGGGCAAATGGCTTGTCTACAGGCTCCAACCGAGGCATGCATGAAGCAGCAACCCCTTTAGGATTCCATTGGAGTGAAGATTCAGATCCAATAGAGACTCCAGCTGTGCATTTATCCTTACAAACAGAGTACACAGGTATGCCTGAACTAGATCCATCACAAAGAGAATGGTTTCCTGCAGTTACCTGTGGAGATATGAAGCCAGAAAATTGCAGTTTTTCAGAGGAAAGGGAATCTCGTACATCTACTGAGCCAGAAGCACTTTGGAAGGAAGCCCCTCTTGCGGCACCATTTTCGATAATAGGTAGAGGTCCAGTCAGTGTTGTGTTATTGACATATTTGTTGCTTTGTGCATTGGATTCTCTTTTGACAGAACCCTTAACGGATTTCATATCTGCCGGTACCTTCCTGTGCTCAACAGTTTCCCACTGGTTTGAATAAGTGGATGAATTGTACCATATCCTTCTCTGTCTTTCCAACATATCAGAACTCCTTGAGTTCTCCAAAACTTGGTAGAATACTACTTTAGAGACTGGAGGCTTCAGACAAGAAAGGAGAGATGTCTCAGAAGATAAAGAAGTTGGCTCTCTGTGGAAGAAAGGGCGTAAAACAGGAGAAAGATAAACATAGGAATCTACTGGTCCTAAACTCTCACTGCTAGCAGCAATGAAGGTAACAGCTGATCTTCTAACCCAATGTATTGGATAACATAACAAAGGAAAGGCTTTCTCAATCAACCCAAGAAGCATCCTTTTCCTTAGAAAGCCATTTTTGCACAAGATGGACAAACAGTCCAAAGCATTCACAATTACAGCCTCCATTTCATCACTTAAAGCCTGCTCAATGTACGGTAAAAGATATTCTTCCACACTCCTTTGACCAATAAAATAGCAGACAAAAATTATCTGTCCATAAAAAACTGCTCGAAGTTGCTCATCTCGATCATTAAGAAATGCCGGCAGGATCGGCAACAAGAAATCATTACTATGCCTCTGACCAAAGAAATAACATAACCGACCAATATCCTGCAGGAGGGCTCTACGAATATTTGGAGTTTGCTTTGAACCCATTACCAATTCTTGCACAATTTCAGCTATTGATTTTCTCAATTGAAGAAGCTGAGTGTCAAACTTCTTTCTTGGTGATTCCACAGCAATGGATTGTGATTTTTTATCTAAAGTCGATCTACCAAGCGGCCCTCCATCAGCTAAGGTCTCAGCGCGAATCAAGAATGTATAAGCAGTCAGAGCAATTTTAGAAATATTACTAGCATAACATATCCGAACACTTTCCTCTGGGTCATCAGGAAGCATGGAAAGCATTGGAAGGATATACTCGGGAAATATCATTGCATCACTAGGAGGGAAATCTTCGACAAGAGGCAAAATGTCACACAATGTTTCAAGAGCAGCACATCGAACAATTGCAGCAGGATCAGAGAGCATCGCGATAACATATGGAAGAACATGTTGCAGACGATCTTCATCATCAATGTACAAGGAAGATGTTTTCAATAGAATTAGGCCAGCCCGTCTCAACTGTGGCTGCTTTACACTCCTTATGCATGAACAGACTAAAGATGCAATTAGGACCATGCCTTCACAACTGAGCTTATATTCTGAGCCTGGAAAAGATGGCATAGAATATGTATCTGTCTGACTATCATATGCATTCATTAAAGAGTCTAAGTCACTTTTCAAGATATTTCTTAGAAATAGAGTTTCTTTCTGTGTGTGCCCCTGGGAATCACTTGAAGACTGCTCTTCCAAGTGCATAAATTGCTTAGAAAATTGAGTGCAGTTGCTGTTGCAATCATTTTTGGAGAAGATTGTGCCATTTCTCTGTGTTACAGATGAATGTTTACGACACTTTACATTTTCTGCATCCCTGAGAAGTGAAGTGATATCTCCAACAAGCTGAATCTGGTCTTTAATTGTACCTTTCTCTAAACTTCCCTTTGCCTTTCCTCTCTCCAAGAGCATCCTTTCTCTCCCACCTTCCATATGTTGAAAACCTTCATCATCTGTGAGTTTGGGACCAGTTGATGAGTCACAGATAATGTCCTCGGACGATTTAACACTCATCATTTGCACATGTATCTTTTGGAAGGCTCTTTGTATAGCTGCAACCTATAACGAAACAAGTGCTGGCTTGTTGATAGAACATAGTTGAAATTAGCTTATTAAAATAACAAATGGATACTTTCTCACCCTGGCATCTGAATCAAGAGGAACCAAATAAGAAAAGAATTTGTGAAGAGATGGGGAGAAATAACTTGGGAATATTAAAGATGCATAATTTTGCAAATAGCTTTCACATGATAGCCTTGCATTTGGGTCCAACTGGATCATATGAAGTATCATTTTCTGGATTCCATCATCTTGTATCTACAGTAATTAAGCATGTGACATAGTTCTAGTTAGCATATCTGAAATAATTTTAAAGAAAACAAGCTGGGATTAGAGAAAAAACAAATGGGAAACCACTCAAAAGCATAATCACAAAGAAACAAGTATCTTAAGTCTACTATATAAAAATATTAGTATACTTTAAGTAGTTAGATGAGGTGAATTGAAGTAGATGTCCAAATAAAAGAAACAACCTTTTCAAGGTACTGACTAGGGTCATACTGCCCTCGCCGATATGCTAGTAGCTGGGATAACTCAAACAGTGGTTGCCCCTCCAAGAAAAGTTCCGCAATGACACACCTGAGAGGAAAAGCTATCAATATATTTCACCAGTCTAATACAAAAGGATGAGTCTCACCACCAGATAAAAGAGACTTAGTAACCACATGACACTTTCAAGGTTCTTGTACAAACTTGAGATTTAACATGAACTGTCATATTGGTCCGTACAGCTCAATACAGGCGATAAATACCTATCCAACTAGCATCAAAACCCCATTCTATACTAGTATTTTGGATATTATTTCACTGAATTATACTAAAAAGTTAATAAAGGTCCTGAGGTCCATGCATTACTCTACCTAGCCATTCTAGAATACCTCATACAGCAAAACTGTTTCTCAAATGGATTTTCTTGGCCTCAATGACATACACCATCATAAATGCTATATATCAATTTATGGGATCAGAATCTACACATTGAATTATATATTATTAAATAATCAAGAGCAAAAAAGGAACTTATTGGCTTCTGTCTCTTCTTGTTTTGCTTAAGGATGGAGAATTGATTAAAGTCCTTGACCTGCTTCAACTTCCTTTGCACGAGTCCACAATCAAGAATTTTTTATTATAAGAAGTACTAAAAAATCCTTAAATGATCTGCCAGTATACAACCTTAATAAGCACATGAAAGATTCAGAGTTTCTTTAAGGTCATTTTGGATATAGGATTTCAAATGTCACCTAAATGAGATTAAGTCAATGGTTGATTGGTGTTTTACTTGAAGATAGCATTAATGCAACATAGGATGTCTTAGGATCAAGAATTTACATGCCAATCTGTACCCAATACCAGCCATTTATTTTAATGTAATATAACGGTATATAACAACTTCTTCCTGTACCTCTTGTTTTGCTTAGGAACAAAGAATCCAAGACAGACAATTCTTCCTTTTATCTGCTTTTCTTTCATTCCCTCTTCTCCAATTACCTTACTCCTCTTCTTTTCCAGTATTCTTCCACTCAACTCCCAAAAGTTGTGGGTGCCTATCACGGTCAAGCCCTCTCTAGAGAAATAAAATTTGAATCAATTACACATTATGGGGCTTAGTATGGACTAGAGATGGAAGCCCCTCAGGCCTCAAGCACATTTCCTTTTTCTCCCCTACTTCTCTTCCTTTTCCATGCCTCCTTCCACTCCAATCCCTAAGGCTATGTTTACTTGGAAGGAAAGTGGGATTGAAAGGAAACAAAAAAATCCTTGTTTCCTTTCCTTCCAAATCTTTTCACCCAAAAGTGGGAGGAAATGGAAGGAAAGCTAAGAACAAGCAAATTATATTAGTTCCTCCTTTAATTCCTTTACTCTCAGTAAATAACTCATTTTTCCTTCTTTTTTTCTTTTTTTTCTCTTTATTTTTCTTTCCGTTCCCTTATCCTTTCCCTCCTATTTTCCATTCCCCAAGTAAACATGCCCTAAAGAAAAAGATATGCGTCTCAAATAAGCCTTCCTTACAGAAACAAGATTGAATCCATTTACATAATCCACATCTTAATATGCCAGCTCATGCCAAATTGTCACTGAAAATCACAGATTTGGGCTTAGTCCAAAGTTCCTACAGTCTTAAAAGACATGAAGTGGAATCATGAGTACCAGTTAACCCTCAGACTGAGAATAGTAAGAGAGAAGTATGGCTCAATGGTCTAACCATTTTTAAAAACCTCCCTCTAGAATTTTTGTAAAGAATAGAGGACTAGATCTGAATATCTCATGGTTTTCTCAGTTTGATCTTGACCAGAAATTAGCCCAACACTTCCATCAAGAAGTATACAAATTGATTCTATTGCACAAAGCAAACAAGAACAAAAATGAGAAAGTTGGCATCTACCTTAGTTGGTATGTGGGAAGGCCTTTGTGGCTGATAGCAAAGATCTTCTGCTTTCACCACTTACCTTTTGCCAAAAAAAAACTTGAAGATAAACTATATATCTAGACCAATAACTCTTTGTTTTGGTAACTGATTTCCCGTTTAAGTTTCCAATTAAAGATCCCACACAGCACGCACAACATATGTTTGTGTAGCATCCCATTCTCAGAGCTACATAAACTAAAAAACTAGATCTGTTTTGTATTCTTTACAGGTATTACATACAACCAAGCCAAAATATGAGTTACTGATATACAAAAATAAATTAATAAAATACGAATAGTAAATGAATCTTGGAAAATTGATTACTTTGTAATATTCAGTTAGAAAATCTAATTCATGAAAGGACAACAATTACTTAAACATATATAGTGCCCTTCTTACATAAATTACCATTCTTTTTACGCCAGTCCAAATCAGATAATATCGGATGTAATGTAGCAAAAACACTATCATGGTCAAATGTCACAGATGTTGTTCCTTCATAAAACAAAATTCATACCCCAGAGAGAAGATGTCCATAGATGGTTTTAAAGGTGCATCTGGTACAACTGGTGTTTCAACTCCATGATCATAAAATCTCTGTAAGAAGGAAAACAGCATAGCTTAGTTTACCTCTCTAACAAGACACCAACAGAGAACTTCACTCAGTGGGCTTCGTGGCATTCAGAACGAAACTAGGGGCCACTAAGATGGTCATATGAATGTATTTTATAAAACTGAATGGAGAAATCTAATTACAAAAAGATAAGGATGAAATTTAGATCAATAAGACAACCTCACAAGCAAGCATATACTCATTCATAAAAGTTACAGCAAACTCAAGAATGGAAAGTTCCATCAATTAATGTAAGAAGTCGGTATAGATTCCAAGTTGATGGTTCTTTTTTACAATATTCAGCAAAATCACCAGCAATTTTTTTCCCTACTTAACAACCTTACTATGTCTTATTCTTTAAACAGCTTGTTAAATGGTAAAACAAATCCAATTTAAGAAATGCAGCATCCTCCAATTCTCTCTACAATGAAATTGGAAATTCAAAACCATCTTTTTTCAAGGCTTTTTTCAAAGACCATCCATAATTCATCCCTCAAAGTACATCAATGCAACTTCTGTATTCATAACAGCTCCGAAAAATTAAGCGGCAGATGCTTGAAAAGTAGCTAGAAGGGAAGAAAACCCCACCTCGGGTGCAAGATAACACCGCCTTCTCCCACCAGTGTCAAAGAAGAATGAAAAATCTGATGGGTCATCATCAGGTATGTATGTTGGCTTAAAAGACGCAAAGTCAGCAAGATATAGCCAATTCCATGAAGTAACAAGAACATTCTCACACTTGATATCACCTATAGTTAACGAAAAAAATCTTTAATAAACTCCTTCAAATCTAAAATTTTGGAAGCAGATCAATTTTTCTCCTGCCAAAAAAATCCTCTCACCATGGCAAACTCCTTTACAGTGACTCTGCTCCACCGCACAAAGTAACTGCATAACCAAATGAGCTAAGTCCACAACCGTATCTGGAGAACGGCAAGGGAAACACTTACATGAACAATGGACTGAAAGCACTGGGGGCAGTTTCGTGAAAACCGCCAATTTGGTGAGGAAGTAAACTCTTTCAAGCGCATAGCCATAAAGGTAATGGCTTCATTGCGTACTGCCAATGATGTTATGTTCTTTCCTATTGGAAGTGTATGAAGAATTACAAACATACCTGAAATGCGAGCCATTTCTTCTCAATGAGGCTCAGGAAGGGCCGGGTGCCGAGACGGTCATGAAGATTGCTGAAGAAGTATTGCCTCAAAAGATAAGCTGCTTTATCCGTCTCCAGCCAGAACTATATGCCATTCAAAAACTTAGAACAACGTTAAACAAAGAAAACACAAGCCTTCAAGACTAACATATCCAGTTCAGCCTAAACTTGGAAGGATATTGTTTGTTTTGAAAAGTTAAGGAATAAAATCGCTATTCATTCACCCAAAGAGCATCAACTTCCATCTCATTGGTTATTCTAATAATATGGAAACACAAGGAATTAGCTTTTACTAACTCATGCTCAGCACATGGTACTCTACAATTAAATTTCAGAAAATTCAACAGGTAATTCATAAAAATTATAAACCACTAAAGGTGAATATACATATCAAGAGGGGGATTAGAAGAAAAGAAAAACTCACTTGGAATGGCCAAACATGGGGATGCTGCATGGACTGGAAGATCTCTCTAATCTGAGCCAACTTCTTCTCGTAATCCTACAAGAGAAGGGGCTTCAAGAGGGACATACTGAAGAACAAACTCAGGAAAGCGAGAGAGGTAGGTGTGGGAAGGGAACCCTGAGGTCGAGGGGGTCGCCACGCTTGAAATAGACCTTGACGAGGACAAGGCCCTCGTCGTGCTTGCACAGGATAGACTTGAAGAACCGGCCCCGGCCAAGGAGCTCCACGAGAACCAAGTTAAAGCTGGAGGGGAGGTCATGGAGGTAATACTCTGTCGCTGACACCTGGGTCGTCCTCGCTATCTTGTTCCCCATGGCTCTAATGCTCCTCCTAAAATTCCTTTGGATCCTTATGCGTCCTCCTCCTCCTTTCACTATCTCCCCTCGTCAGCCGAGATCGAGCAAGGATCGGCAGACGATGCAAGGGTTGACAAGGCGGATTAGGGTTCTCTCATGGCGCGTCCACTTCTTGAGATCAACACGCGGAGAGAATTGCTAGAGCGTCCGTGCTATGCCTCGCTCTTCATCATCTTCGCCTCTCCTTACGGCTCCGGCGCCTTCTCAGCTTCCTCGAGAGGGTGAAGAGAGAAAGAACGACCGTGACGCGATGTCCTACAGAACCAAGCATCTTGTCTCGTTGTTTATTTCTTTGGGGTAATCGGATCGGATCTATCGGATCAAAAATCGGATCCTAAAGATGAGCGATCTGCAAATTGCATATCCAAGGTAGGAAATAATCTTGTAAATGATTATCTAAATTGCATATGATACTTTACTTTATACTGATAATCCATTACAAATAATTTACATATTTCAAAAATAATGTAAGTATAATTATGCATGTATATAACAAAATACAAAGGATTCTTAATATAAATTATTTCCTTCTATCAATTGTATTATGTATTTATCATTAATGGTAGATTTTATTAACACTATATTCCTTATATATAATGTCTATACAAATGCAATAAATTTTCAACACTTCAATTAGTAACATGATCAATTAACATGTTCCTTAAATATAATTCTTCCATTATAGTATAATGTTTACATAAATGCAATAATTCTTCCATATAATTCATTCTTTAATTTAGAATGCATGCTCCTATAAATATTGAAAAGTTACATACCACTAAAATTAATTATGTTACTTTGTGATTAACATGATATTGGAAAATTACAAATTAACATTATTATCCTCTTAACAATGTTATGCATTTATCCATCTAAAGTTAATAATCTTCGTGTATATCTTTTTAAATTTAATATTTTCATATATATACCAACTATATAAAATTTACATATATGTAATTGTTAATTATGTTACCATTTTTTATTTATAATTTTTTTGCTTTTCTAAAATACAAATCTCTATCTATAATAAATCATGGTCTGCCTAAGAGGATTCTGTAATAGAGGAATCGCTCTTTTTTTGCCACCAAAATTAATAATAAAATGCATTTATGTATTATAATATCTATTTTTATCTATGAAAACAACTAATAATTATTTTCAAAAGAATCAATTAAATATTAATAATATTGAGAATATTAATGTGTTGTATATGAAATCATAAATTTATAAATTATATTAGGTTATTACTAACATTTAAATAGTAATTTATTTTACAAAACGGAATTAAAGAATTACAAATTGCTCAAAAGGTTAATTGTCATGTGATATAATATCCATTAAATTTGGAAATTGTTGGTCTAAGATTTTCAACATGTGTTTAAATTTTGATTTTGATGATAGCAAATAAGATACTAATATTTGCATGAAAAATAATTTTAGAATGGGTAACGATAAGCTTGTGACGTCCTTGATCGGAAAGATCTGAAATGAAACAAAAGGATCCAAATAAGACATTGCTAAAGTTGCTAGGAAGATGAAAAGCTTTAAAAATTAGAGTTTAGGACTAGAGTTATTGATTGTAATCATTGAATGCTCTTGATGATGTTAAAAATCAAACCCAAAGTCGCGAAATCCTAAACGAAACTAAAGATGCCACTATGATAGTGTTGGTCAAAGTTTGGTCGAACGTCGATCGATTGATTGAGTGCTTTTGTAATAGTTTTTTTAAGTTACTAGTCGAGAGTCCGCGCGTTGCGCAAATATATATATATAATCAAATAAATTTATTCATAATAAATAATAAAATAAATTTAATGATTTATTTATTTATTCAAAATTTCAACGTATGAATAGACATTTATATCTTTTTTATAATAAAAATTTGATGACATTATCATTAGATAATATGGTAAAAATTAATAAAATAAATTTAATAACTTCGTAAAATTGTATAAAATATTTTATTCAAATATATAATATCACTATAAAATTATTATTAAAAAGTAAATATAAAAAATATATTAATTTTTATAGTAAAAATTAAAGATACTATTATTATTTAATACATGCACTATCTTCACAATATAACATCAGCCTATAATAAATACAACAAAAATTTATAAAAATAAATAAAAATTTTACAAATAAAAATTTATCATTAACCATTTATTATTGTAATGATATTTTATGTAGACATTAATAATAAATACAAAAGTTCATAATAATTCAATAAATTAAAAAATGAGTAAATTCATAATTTGTACGCATGCATAATGATATAGTTCTTAATTAAATATTATTTAATTATTTTTTATAAATATATAAGTATGACACACATATATATATATATATATAATCAAACAATAATAATATGTTGAATAAAGAGAACTATTAATTCTATAACTAATTAATCATAGACAATAAATAAAATTTTAAGAAATGATGAGATGAAAAATATTTTAAAAAATAATGTGAAATTGAGGAAGATTTCCAAATTGAATTTGTTTCCCAATTGAATATGGTCAAATCTAGATATAAAATTCGGGAGCTAAAATTGTATGAAGATTTCATGAGATGATAAGAGAAAAAAATCGAAATAAAAGACCTCTTAAATTGACATAGACTTCTGCTTTCAAATGAAAATATTTTCTCAAAATATGAAAATATTTAAGTATAATGAAAATAAAAATATTTTCTCAAAATGATAAGACCACCGTTTAATAATGAAAATGAAAATATTTTCTCAAAATTAATTTGCATATATTCAGAGTAATTTTTAAATAAAAGAACTAAAATACTAATAAATTTTTTTTATAAAAAGTCAAAACTATTTCAAAACAAATAATACTATATAAAAATAAAATTAAAAAATATTAATATTTCTAAAAGTACACATAAAAGATAACACACAAATTGCATAAGTATAAAAAAACTAATTCTAAAATAAGAAAAATCTAAATTACATGATTTCATTAAAAAGGAAAAAAGTGATAATTTAAGAGCACAAAATTAATATAAAAAATAATTTTAATATTAAAATATATTTTCAATAATTATTCAGTAAATCTATAATTATCACAAAAATATAGGTTTAAAATAATAAATATAAGAAAATGTAAAAATGTAAAATTTTTAATAATAAAAGATTAAAATACTAATAAAATAAATATTTAAAATAAATATTTAAAATAAACATTAATTTTTTTAAGGAGAAAAATAGATTTCACTACATTAATAATTCTTCATAAGTTTTAATAGAATTTAATTTGAAATGTAATATAAAATTTAATATGAAATTTAGTTATAAAGTGTAATTGAGATTTAATATGAAATTTAATGATACATAATTTCATTAAAAAGGGAAAAAGTGATATTTTAATATTAAAAAATATTTTCAATAATTATTTAGTAAATCTATTAATTATTACAAAAAAATATAGGTTTAAAACAATAAATATAAAAATATAAAATTTATAATCATAAAAGAATAAAATATTAATAAAATATAAATTTTGAATCAACACTAATATTTTAATGGGAAAAAATTGACTTCACTAAATAAATAATGCTTCATAAATTTTATATGAAATTTAATATGAAATTTAATTATAAAGTGTAATTAATATTTAAAATAAAATTTAATGATACACATTAATTAATCATAACAAGTAAAATATTAATAAAAATATATATTTAAAATCAACACTAATAATTTTAAAGGATTTTTTTTGACTTCTTTGGTTCATTAACGGGGGTCCTCAAAATGTCACCATCTTAATATCATAACACAATTTTTAATGCAAGTACACATAATTGCATATATATAAAAAACGTTCTCATCTCAATATGCGATTACTTACAACAAAAATGTAATTAAAGAGGTAAATCTATTCTTCTTATTGAAGACAATAGTAATCAAGTGAACCACATGACATCTACATAGAGAGGTATCTAAACCCCGTTGAGGATGACGCCGACGATGAGCATGGTGAGCCACCAACCGATCGATGTCACATTCATGTAGGAGGCGAAGAAGGTCGACGTGAGGCCAACCAGGTAGATCACGACATGATCAACGGAAGCCCATATATGGTTGTCGTACTTGCAGTAGTTGCTCTCCGTCGTCTCATGTTTTCACTGGTACACAATCGGGAAGAGCTTTCAATGTAGTCGTCCATCGACATCACTCTCCTTGTCAATATATACAACATTACATTTAATTAAAAAAATAGAGATCAGATCCAATAATTAATTCAATACACACTCATCATCGATCTCCACTCACCAGGAATAGCAACATCATATTCAAACATCGATCCGCCGATCACAGCCATAATGCAAGATATGATCACTATAGGTATCTTGGACGACGCCCACTGAGAAAGGAGAGGATGAGAGAGATAGCAAAAGATAAAGTAATGAATTCGTCGCTGATGCATTGGGCAGTGGGTGAGATTTATAGAATGAGTTCTTTCGATTTTTAAGGAGAGATAGGGATGGGAAAAAACTGCAAAAGAGATGAGAGCATTATCTTTATAATTAACATGGGAGGAAGTTGAGGAGGCGTGTGAACGAGAAGAGTGAGGATTTTACTTTACATGCAATTAAAATTAAAATAAAATATAAAGAGCCACCATCAATTCGTGAGAGACTGAGATAAATGAGAGATGATGAGAAAGGGAGAAATAAATGAGAGAGAAACTTTAATTAAAAGCCATCAATGAGATTAACTCTATAATTAACATTGGAGGAAGTTGAGAAGGCGGGTGAATGAGAAGAGTGAGGATTTTACTTTACATGCAATTAAAATTAAAATAAAATATAAAGAGCCACCATCAATTGGTGAGAGAGTGAGATAAATGAGAGATGATGAGAGAGAGAAACTTTAATTAAAAGTCATCAATTTGTGAACCTAAATTTTTTTGCCTAAACCATTAAACCTCGGGCGAATTTATGAAATATTACAGCAATTAATATACACAACAATACATGCACAAAAATTAAAACAAATGGAAATTAAATTTAGAACCCAAAAATAATAATTATGCACCATAATTAAATAGCATAATTAAATTTTGGCAATCAAAAGGCTCAAACTCCAAACATATCAATTAAATATGAACCCGAAAATAATAATTCTGCACCATAATTAAATAATCGAATTAAATTTTAACAATCAAAAGACTCAAATTCCAAATGACTCAATTAAATATTATAGCAATTAATGAACCGACAATAATAATTAAAATGAGAATTAATTTTTGACCGTTATAAATGAGATAGAGGGAAAAAAGAAAAAAAAAGTCAAAATATTCTGAAGTTGCCACATAAGCAAACTTTCAACACGAAAGTGCCACGTGGCAGCTCTGAATCTTACTTATATATATATATATATAATATAGATGCATTGCCTTTTATGCTAATAAATACTTGACATATGTCTTCCTTAAGCCTCAGTGAATATTTTGAGTCATTATATAAATTTTTATTGAGATTTCTTAAGACATTCTCGTAATTAAACCCTAGCTTGAGCTACTAAATCTTGATCGAGCCTTGTTCTTGCAAGTATTATCATCAAAATACATCAAAGAGCTAGGAGCTTATCATTGGAGTCAAATAGTATTTGTTTTAATTATTGTTCCATTAGAGCTAAAGAGCCAAAAGTATCGGCTTTGGGATTGAGGAGCGCACTCGGGGGTTCAAGCCGAGCTCACCGAGGAGCGTAAGGTAGGACCTCGCACAAGGAGTCGTGTAAGAGCTCTAAAGTCAAAAGTAGTGGTGCGATGGTCAACAAACCAAATTGGTAAAATTGAGTTCTAGTCGTGTAGTGGCTCTGGGGATCGAGGACCGCACTCGGGGGTTCAAGCCGAGCTCACCGAGGAGCGTAAGGCAGGACCGCGTGTAAGGGGTCATGTAAGGTCTCTAAGGCCGAAAGTAGTGGCTCTGGGGCCGAGGATCACATTTGAGGGTTCAAGTCGAGCTCGCCTAGGAGCGTAAGGCGGGATCGTGTGTGAGGGGTCGTGTAAGGTTAGAGTTATTTGGTATTTGTTGGAACAAAAAGATGGTCGTAGAGTTCCTGAGTACACACAGAAAATGCGAGAAATGTGATTTTATTGAATGTTAAAAGAAATTATGCGTAAAGGATAGTGCTTTATCCGAGCTTTATTTGTGAGTGTTGGAGCAATTCATGCACGATCTAAGTCGTTATTTGATTTTAAGCGCCAAGTCGAGGTCATTCCGGGCATCCAGGCCTGGGTCTTGTTTGAGGATTCTTGCCAGTTGTTCGCCTATGGTTGTAGAGGGTGTCTAGTGCAGTGGGTCGTTACGTTCTCTCTTTGGTTCAACCATTTTTTGTTAGAGACATTCATTGTAGCACCGTCGAGCTTCCCTCTGGTCGGCATAGAGCATGCATACACTACTAGAAATTTGGTCTTCAGCAACGACTATCAGCAACGACCGCTCAAGCCGTTGCTATTTGCAACGGCATTCTTACGGCCGCTCGAGCCGTTGCAGATATGTTGTATCTGCAACGGCTTTCTAACGGATAAGTGAGCCGTTGCGGATGATAACTTATTAGCAACGGCTTGCTAACAGACAAGTGAGCCGTTGCTGATGATAACTTATTAGCAACGGCTTTCTAACGGGCGAGTGAGCCGTTGCTGATAAGTTTATAAAAGTCACAGAACGCGCCCGACCCTTCTTCCTCCCGCTGTTGCCGCCGCCGCCTCCTCCTCCTACCTCTCGACGCCGACGACGCCTCTTCCTACTCCCGCTGCTGCCGACACTGTCAGGTAAACTCCAGCCGACCGTCTCTTCCCGTTGCGGCCGGCGGAAAATCCGACCGAAACCCTAAAAATAGGGTTTCGGCCGGCGGCGGTCGGCCGATGGCCGCCGCCGGACCTTGTACATTGGCCGGACAGTGTGTCCGGCCACTGTACGCCGGCACCGGAGTCCACCTAACTCCGGTGCCGGAATTTGTAGATTAATATTATTTTTAATTGTTTTTTAATTGTTAATTAATTATTTAGATTAATTGTTTAATTTGTTAGATTAATTTTTAGGGTTTAGATTAATTTTTAGGGTTTAAATTAATTTCGGAATTATCCACTTCGGACGCACGCCGGAATCGTCCACTTCAGACTCCTGCCGAAATCGTCCAATATGGACTCGAACTGTCTCAAAACATTTAGAAAATAATCATCCATCCGACGAGTTGATATGTTTCACGTACGCATCGACGATTCGGATATGATTTAGCAAAACCTTAGATCCGTTCGGGGATTGTATGTTCGTGTAAAAGAAGTAGATGATCTTTTATACGATGTACAATTCTTGAATTGTCCCTGATTGGACAATTTGGGAATATAGTTATTTGTACTGCACTTACGTTTTTCTTTTAACTGTTAACTAATTATTCTAAATTTCGGCAATATCTCTCTTGTTCTCCGATACGCGCCCAGATGATATGCGTATTCGGAGAACTGTAGAGAGATGCTGCCGAAATTTAGAATGAAGTTAGCGGTTAAAAGAAGTACTTAGTGCAATATGAATAACATAAATCCCGAATGGAATAGGACAATCTCACATAAAGACATTAACCAAAGAAATTATCATTGATTGACAGAATCATGTCGGCTGATCGAAGTTGGATGTACCGACGTCTTGATCGTGGAGCTTTAACGAATGAGTTTCGATTAGGCGTAACATACTTCCTAAATTTCACCTATTCGAACCGGAATTTCGTTAGCATCGGTGATCAAATCCGATGTCCGTGCCGCATTTGTTCGAATGAACGATTTTTGGATCGGAAGACTGTCACTCTGCATCTATATAGCAAAGGATTTGCACCAAGATATTTTCTATGGACTTGTCACGGGGAGTCACGCGAAGTCGGGACGTCGAGCAATCCCGTCGTTCAAACATATGGTGAATCTTCCTCTGCTGGTGCTTCTTCATCCAATCAATGTAATCCCTATAGAACTATGATACTTGATAGTCTTGGGGGTCAATTCCACCTGAATGATAATGTTGATCGGCCAGTTCTTCAGACATCAGTCCCACCAGATACTACAGCGGTTGATATCACATAAGTACAAACTGCGGTAGAGATTGAATTACCGAATAAAGAAGCTGCAGAATTTTACGAGATGTTGAAAGCTGCCGATGAACCTTTGTATGAGAATTGTCCTAAATACACTAGGTTTTCAGCAATGACACAGCTCAAGGCCGATTGTAATATCAGCGGAGTTGCGTATGATCGGATTGCTGGATTGATTAATGGAATACTGCCTACTGATAACAAGTTTGAGCCAACTTTTTATAAGACTAAAAAGCTAATGAGAAAATTGGGGCTTGGGTACGAAAAAATACACGCGTGCCAAAATAAATGCATTTTATATTATAAAAAAAATATGCAGTTGGATAAATGCCCTGTATGTCAACACCCTCGTTACAATGAGAAGAAATTGGTCCGACAGAAAAATATCTCGTTTAAGGTGCTTCGGTATTTTCCACTAACACCGAGGCTTCAAAGATTATTCATGTGGGAAAAAACAGCCCCCTACATGAGTTGGCATGCAAGAAGTCGTGATGATACAGTAATGACTCATCCATCTGACAGTGAAGCATGGAAACATTTGGATACATGTTATCCTTCATTTGCTAGGGATACTAGAAATATCAGATTGAGATTGTGCACAGATGGTTTTAATCCATTTGGACATTCTGCAACTCCTTATTCAGTTTGGCCAGTGCTGCTGACAGTTTATAATTTGCCACCGTCAATGTGCATGAAAGATGAATTTATTTATCTTTCGATGATTATTCCGGGTCCTAAGGGTCCGCGAAAAAGAATTGACATATTTCTCAGACACTTGATAGATGAATTGAAAATATTGTGGACTGAGGGAGCTGTCACTTATGATTGTCATCGGAAGCAAAACTTCAATTTAAAGGCCGCGGTCTTGTGGACAATCAATGATTTCCCGGCGTACGGCATGTTGTCGGGTTGGAGCACTCACGGCCGACTCTCTTGTCTGTATTGTATGGAACACTCTAAATCAATCAGTCTTCAGAACAGACGAAAAATCTCATTCTTTGATTATCATCGTCGATTCCTACCGGTTAATCATCAGTATCGAAGGAATCGTAATAAATTTACTAAGGGCGGAGTCGAAAGAGATGGGCCACCACCGATGTTGTCTAGTGAACAAATGTTAGCACGTGTTTTAGCACTTCCAGATATAGTATTTGGTCGCAATGAAAGAGTGTTAGGTTTTGGCCAAACACACAACTGGGTGAAACAAAATATCTTTTGGGAATTTCCCTATTGGAGTTCATTATTGATTCGACATAATTTAGATGTCATGCACATTGAAAAAAATGTGTATGATAATATTTTCAACACTTTGATGGATATTTTCGGAAAAACTAAAGATAGTGTCAAAGCCCGACATGATATGAAAATACTTTGTAAAAGACCAGAGTTGGAGCTACAAGAGGTCAACGGACGATATCTGAAACCGAAGGCCCCATATGTGTTAAATAAATAACAGATCAAAGATGTTTGTCAATGGGTAAAAGAACTCAGATTACCCGATGGATATGCTTCAAACTTATCTCGATGTGTGAACGTCGATGATTGCAAAATATCAGGGATGAAGAGCCATGATTGTCATGTATTCATGCAGAGATTACTTCTGATCGCATTTCGAGATCTTCTACCTGATAATATTTGGGATCCGTTGACTGAATTAAGTATGTTTTTTAGAAACATCTGTGCAAATGTCCTTCGAGTCGAAGATATGTCAACACTTGAAATAATATTATTGAAATCATATGCAAGTTGGACAGTTGGTGGCCCCGTTCAATATCGGTGGATGTACTTATTTGAAAGATACATGAATCGTCTGAAGAAAAAAGTAAAGAACACCGCAGCTGTTGAACGATCAATATCTGAATCGTATATCATCCGAGAAATTTTAACATTCTGCTCATTTTACTTTGAATCGACAGTACAGACAAGATTTGATCGTCTTCCACGTAACGACGACGGGGGTGTTCGACATTCAGATGGACGTTTAAATATATTTTGTCACTCTGGTCGTGCTTTTGGTTCTCGTCCATCTCGACACTTAAGCGATGAAGAATATCATTTGGCACACTTGTATGTATTACTCAATTGTCCAGA
This sequence comes from Canna indica, assembly GCA_034359265.1. NCBI lineage: Eukaryota > Viridiplantae > Streptophyta > Magnoliopsida > Zingiberales > Cannaceae > Canna > Canna indica. The sequence continues at coordinate 55,333,377 of CP136896.1, forward strand.
GATTGAACAATTCATTGAAATATTTGACATTGAGATGGTGCAAAAATACTCTATTCACAACGATCAAGAATTGAAGAGATTACAGAATCGTGATTTCCCTACTTGGATTCAGACTTACAGCAAAGATCACAGAGCTGAAATAGATGAAAGAATATTTGAGTTTGTTAGTGGACCGTCGCGACTTGTGTCGTGGTATAGCGGATATTTTGTTAATGAGTATAAATTTCACACGGTTGAATATTCATTTACAAAGAAGACGATGAATGCTGGGGTCTGTGTGAAAGGGACAACCTATGTTGAATGTGATATGAATTTTTATGGACTGGTGGAAGAAGTGATAGAGTTGCACTACTTTGGCTTGAAATCAGTTATTCTATTTAGATGTCATTGGTTCGATACAACAGAAAAGGGCATGAAAGTTCATCCAAAATACAAACTTGTTGAGGTTAATTACAAATCGAAATTGGCAGCAAATGAGCCTTTTATATTGGCATCACAAGCCGAATAAGTATATTACGCGAAGTATCCGGCTCGAAATAAAGATAGAGCAGATTGGCGTGTAGTCTGTAAGACAAAAGGTAGAGGAAAAATTAATCCGATAGTAGGAGAAAATGAGCTGATACCTGATATGACACATGGTTTCTATCAAGAAGATGATCCTCCTGCTGTAGATCGTATTATTCCAATACTCGAGGATGCAGACACATCGTCAATTCAATTAGAAGTTGAATATGCTGATGATGACGATCATGAAATTGAGGAAGCTGGAGATGAAGAAGATGAAGAAGAGGAAGAAGAGGAAGAATTCGAAGACTATTATTCAGATGATGAGGAATAATTGTAAAGTATATATTTTATTAAATATATCTCTACTATTTATACAATAATCTGATTATATGTCTCTTCGACAGATATGTCTGGTCGTGATTATCGACGTAGGAGAGCTTCAGAGTCTCCGATCGGTGAGACTCCAGCACTTACTCATGCTGCTGATCCTCCTGTTGCTGATCCTCATGCCGATGATACTGCCGAGGCTAGTACATCCAGACGCAGACGACCACGCGGGCCGAACAGGTGGCAGCCTCCACCAGCCACAGAGTCACGTAGATTGATTAGCGTGATTGGGGAGCGGTAATATATCATGAATTATGAATCATTACAAATTCATTATATCATAATATAATATTAAAATTTATTTTTGTTGTGCAGGTTCGAGCAAGAAGAAGTGCCGAGGAGCATTTCTTCTACTATTCGGCGATACATGCACGGGGCATGGCCTACGTGGTCTCACGTGCCTAGCGAGCACGTCGACATGTTATGGCGCGAATTTGAGGCACATATTTTTTTTTTTACATGCATGATGATTAATATTGGTACTGATATTATTATTTTGCAGGCTCGCTATACATGAGCCGAGGACCAAAGGCCCTTCATTTACGCTGTCTGGGAGGCTATTTCTCGGGCAAGGTACAACGGGCAGCTGGGGCAGGCTCGGTCCCAGGCGATGGCCCGAGTTGGGACCACTAACATCGCGGAGACTCGGGGATACGACCCCGATTGGATTACTCCGGATATATGGGACCAGCTCGTGGGAATATGGCCGACGGATCGATGGCAGGAGGTTTCTCGGAATGCGGCTAGAAATCGCATGTCGGGGGGAGCAGCGCGTCATACCGGCGGCTCTGTTGCATTTGCAGTGCACGCGAACCGTATGGTAAGTATATCTTTTAATTATATATTTTATTTGTTACTATGTGTACTAATTAATGTATTTGTTTTGTAAATGTAGACGACAGTGTCGGATGACGGGACTGTCCAGCGACCCTCCCCGATGGCGGTGTTTGAGCGGACTCACCGTCGAGCACATGGGACGGGGGAGTACATCGACAACCGCGCTGCATACATTATGGTAACTATATATTTGTTTAAATTATTCATTATATATTTATAATTTAAGTTTTATGATAAATATTAAATAAAAAATCAAACTCGAGTAGGAGACCTACAGCCAGACGGTGGTGCAGCGCAGGGGTACCCCCGAGGACTTTGACGCAACAACGTGGGTCGAGGCCGCAGGTGGCTGGGACCATGGCCGTGTATATGGCTTCGCAGATAGTGGTCATGCGCGAGCCGTACTAGGGCCACTTGGGGCACCGACCCATCCGGTCGCTGATGAGCGGCCGTCCACCTCTAGATCCAGTTATGATCATAGTAGCAGAATAAGGACTCTAGAGGACACGGTCGCGCGTCAGACTGAGATAATAAAGCGCCAGAGTCAGATGATGACGGATATACAAGCTATGCTACGCAACATGTCAGGTCATCCCGAAGCAGACATCTCTTCGGCATCATCTAATCCATCGTCCTCGAGTCAGTCCACGCCGGTGTACACTCAAGCACTTCAGACCCCGCCATATGATCCAGGCCATCCTCCATCGTCATCGTGAGATTTTTTTTATATTGACTTTGTTACTGAGATATTGGACTTGTTTAATTTATTTTGTTTGGATATTGATACTTCAATTTTGCATTTGAATAGTTTTTATACTATCGTGGATAATTATCAATATAAATATAATTGTTTTGATGTATATCTTGGTGTATTTGTGATGTGTGAATGAATGTGTGTATGAGTGTATGGGTGTGTGAGTTATGTATCAGATAATGTATCAATGTATCAATGGAAATTTAAAATTTAAAATATTTTCGCTACCAAGTTCACATCATCAGCAACGGCTTTCCCACGGCCATCCGTGGGAAAGCCGTTGCTAAAAGTGTATCGAAAGTCGTTGCTGATGACCTACAGCAACGACTTAACGACGGGATTTTACTAACGGCGTTGCTACGGACTCAACGGTCATTGCTATTAATGTTATCAGCAATGGCTCCGGGTCCGTGGCAAAATTATTGCGGATAATATTTTTAGCAACAGCCCGAGCGGCCGTTGCGGATCTGTTGCTAAGTTATCAGTAACGCGACTTTCTGCCACGGCTCCATTGCAACGGCTCGACCGTTGCTGATGACCATTTTTCTAGTAGTGATACTTCTATCTCTGGGATGGGGAATTTCAGTGCCAGATGGGGGGTTGACACGACAACTCCTGGATGATTTAAGGAGGGTCGTCCCAGGATCATGTGGTACAAACTGAGAATGTTGATGACCAAATATTGCACATCAATTGTTTTCTACTTTGGCTATGAGTTAAATGTTGTCTTTAGCCATGTGGAACCTCGGATATCTACTCTTTCTCTTGAGAAGCCCACCAGGTCTCCCTTGCAGGGTGTGAGCGAGGCTTCAGTCGGTTGTATTTTCTTGAAAGTAAAATAGAAGAGGATGTCGACAAAGCTGCCTTGGTCCACTGCGACCTTTTTGACAATGAAATTTTATGTGATCACATAAATCATGACTAGGTCGTATAGATTTTGATCAATTCTCTAAAAATCAAATACATAAAATGATATTATCAAGGTTTTACAAATAGGATGGGGTGGGCGAGCCGCACTATCAATCCCCATGATTGCTTGAAGAGATCTCTTTTTGGCCGAGCTTGATTCGTCACCTCTCGCAAATCTATTGGCGATGTAGTCGATAACTCCTCGAAGTTTGTTTCGTGGGTGATCAGCTCGGTTGCCCTCCCTTTGGCTCGAGTGGGGGTTTGGAGGCGTCTGACTTCAGCTCCGTCGTCGATGGTCTTAGCTTCTGCTTCGACCTCGTTCTCTTTGGCGATGGACATACCTGTCGAGGTGTCTTGGATAGACCAAGTCCTCAAGTTGATCGCCGAGTACTACACGGTCCTCGGTAGTGTGCCCATAGGTGATGTGGAAAGCGCATTTCTTGCTCATGTCGGCGTTAGGTGGTAGCTTTTATTTTCCCGCGTTGGCAAGATACTCGAGAAGTTTCAAGTTGTAGATTTCACGAATAATGGTTCCCTTCCTAGTATTGAAAGGAGTGTACCTTTCATATCAGACGTTCGGGCGAGGTGGTGACCTCGGCCCTCTACCGATACTCTGTTCATGGTGGTTGTAGTCTTCGCTTTTTCTATCCACCCTTTTGGACTTTCTGACTTCGACAGTATCTTTGATGTTCTGTTTGTTGGCCTTTTTGGCCACATGAATTTCTTTCATCTCTATGAAGCTTGTGATCTTCTCTTGGAATTCTACTATATCTTTAGGTTTTATTAGAGCGATCTGGTCGGCGAAGGGCTTCAGCCTGTATTTGATGGAGTGGAGCTCGACTCGAGGGACGAGATTCAAGATTTTGGCGATTGTGGCCTGAAACTTGTGTATGTATTCCCTTAAGGAGCCGATTGGAGCCGGAATTCTGTGAGTTCGTCGGCGTTGATCGTAGGAAGATCCTTAGTGTCTTCTTCCTTTTCGATTTCTCCTTAAAGGTGAGTGGATTTAGCCATTTCCCCCCAAAATCTTCATTCATGCTGTCACCCCTATGTCATGGGGTTTTCATCGATTTTGACATGTTTCTCTCGTATCGAATTATATAATCAGATTGAGGATTTTGTGGTGATCGTTGTGAATCTATCGGATTGATTTTTGGATGATTTGGTTGCCCCTTCATCATTGTGTCGTCCCCTGGTTCTTTGAAAATCTTGATGAATTCTTTAAGATTCTTGAGGATTAGTTGTTGATTCTTGATACTTGATTTGGTGTCTTGATAGAGGAACCCTAAGGGTGATCGGTCATCCTAAAAATATTTTAGAGGACCTAGATGCAATTTTACACTTAGGGAACACACTCTTAGGAAATTATAGATTATATTTAGGTGTTGTAAAATTGTAGAGACCTACAATTAGGAAAATGATGACCTAGGGACACTTAGAGACATTGGAATCCTAAGATATTATTTGGGTGAGCTAACCTATGAAGAACTCTTAGAGGCCGAACCCCTTTTTGCCCCTAGGGCATTCGGATGAGGGGATAGGCCGGCCCTAGAGTTTGCGGTTAGGGGTCCCAAAGGCGGGTGACATATCGCGTACGCTCATTATGTTGTATTACTACGTTTTAGGATCATTCACGCTTATTATGTTCATTACTTACATGTGTTATGATATTGATATAGGCTTATGTCGGACACTTGTGATGTTATGCTTATTGGTTATGTTTAGCTGGTTTGACATGTTCCTACGATGTTGGATGTGAAGTAATTTTATTCATAGTTACTTTTTTATGTTGGTTGTTTATGAGGCATGAGCATTGTTATTATATATACATGCGAGTATGATGTATGACATGAGGGTGTAGAGGCAGAGGTATGTTCTTAACATATCTCTAATATACATGTGTTGTGTTGTGCACTTTACTTTATATATATATATGTGTGTGTTTTTTGTGTTGTGCACTTTACTTATATATATATATATATATATATATATATATATGTATGTATGTATGTATATGTGTGTGTGAGAGAGAGAGAGAGATGTGCTTGTTGTATTTTCGGGAAGCCTCGTTGGTGAGAGGAGGGTATGCCCCAAAGAGACAGTGTTGGCCTTATTTCGAAAGTCTGACTGGTGAGGGGAGATCATACCCCAAAGAGACAGTCCGGAGACCTGACCGATGAGAGGAACGTATGTCCCTGTTGGCTTTAGGTTTTCAACATTGGTCTTAATCTCGGTTTTGATGATAACAAACATAGAATTAATATTTCATTGAGAATATCTTTTAGGTTCTATATCAATTAGCGTTCGATGTCCCTGATCGAAAATATCAGACGAAATTGGAAATCGGAAATCGAAAGGACATTGATCGTCGCGCTCGGGTTCATCGCGGAAGTTTCTCGAAGATCGACGAGTGCACCAAAGTCGCATTGGACGGGCTTATAGATCACATGAAAGCTCTCCATGTTGATGCTCGTTGAAAGCCGAAATCCGGAAATGAAGTGCGGAAGAAAACCATGCTGAAAAATAAAATTCAGCCTAAATTTAGTTGACCGGGCGATCGACCGAACATGCTAAGAAAAAGGCCAATAGCCTTGTCGGTCGATCGATCGATCGACCGAACACTGCCGAAAATAGGCAGTGGCTACTTCGGTCGATCGGTCGATCGACCGACAAAGGCCTATAAAAGGCAGCAGCTACTTCGGTCGACCAGACGGTCGACCGATCGAAGCCCAAAATGGGCAGTAGCTCTATCGGTCAACCAACCGGTCGACCGACATGAAGATAGCCACGGACGCAGACTTGCGTCGGTCGATCAACGGGTTGACCGAACTGAGGATCGCAAGTTTTTGCGTCTGGGCGATCGACTCGTCGGTCGACCTCACACAGAGAGGAAACGACGGTCGATGTGAGCGGTCGATCAATCGGTCGACCGGCCAATCGACCAGCGGCCTGCAACTGATAGTTTTCTATCCATTGAGCTGCCATTTCTTGATGAGGGTATAAATATACCTCATATAACGTCTTTTAACTCTCTTACACTCTTACATAAATTATTAAGCCATCCAATAGAGAGATTTAAGCCTTCCAAAGGATTAATCGCATGTGCTTGGTTCTTCCGCGGACATCTTCTTTAGGCGCACACTCTGCTCCTCAACTCGGGTGTTGATTCAAGCTCTACTACTTGACGAGTTGAAGGATTGAAGGATTGCAAAAAAGCGTTTAATATTGGTTTTCTCTTTGAGCTCTTTTGATTGTATTTTATTGTTATTTGAACTGTTGTTTCTTTAATCTGGGTTTGTACGAAGACCGGGTGTTAGGTCTTCTTGTGTGGAAGTGGTTACCTTGTGTTAGGTGTAAAGCCACTTGTGTAAACTTAGTGTTTACTAGGATTAGTTTAGTTGTCCCTTAGGGTTGAGGTGGAAGAGTGCTCTCGATAAGAAGGCATAGACTTCCGGGTGTGGAAGTACTTTAGGTCGAGAGTGAGACTCTTTGGTGAAAAGTCCTCTGTGTAAGGGAAATCGAATTAATCTAGTAAAACTAGTTTAAAAATCCTAAGCGGGGTGCTTAGGTAGTGGAGTAGGCATTGGGGCCGAACCACTATAAATCATGTGTTAGCATTGTTATTTATTGTCGCTTGTGTTTAATTATTTATATCGCTTCCGCATCAAATCGTAAGATTGCAAATTGCCTAAATGATTTAAGTAAATGATTAAAATCGAATTTAGGCTAATCAATTTAGTTAACACACTATTCACCCCCCCCTCTAGTGTCGCCATTTCGCCTTCATTTGGTATTATCTCCCCCTTTTTGATGATGACAAACATCATTGAGAAAATATAACATTAAAGCATAGAGGATATCAACTAAGGGATTTCTCCTCCTATCAACATGCATATTTATGAAATAAACTCCCCCTATCTATATGCATGGATTTTCTATATTTTCCTCCCATTTGCCTATAATTTTATCCCCATGTTTCCTATACTTTTCTCCATGTTTCTCCCCCTTTTGACTTATATTTTCTCTATAGTTTTCTTCTAATTTTCTCTCCCTTTTGACATCAATCAAAAAAGGGCAAGAAAGGACAATCTAGTTAAAGGGATCAAACACAAGTATTTTTTCAGGAAGTTGAGACTCTAAAGATGTTTGATCATGAAACATGAAACCCTCAACCAAAGGAATGAAAAATAAATATTTAACATGAAACTTAATTCATACATGATTGTTCAAAACACAATTGGAATTCAAAGTTAAATCATATATGATCTCAAGTATGAATGTTTTCATGAATATGGTTCTCTTTCATGATATTTTTGATTTCATTCAAACTTTCAAAATACTAAGATCTAATCATTTAAAGCATGTTTGAGAAGTTTGAAATGAAAATAATATCATTTGATCCAAATATGAACTTAGCACATTTTCATTTGAAATAAGCATGAAAACATAAAAATGCTAAGTATCAAATTTTTGTTATCTACTCATGTTTTCTCAAACTTAGGCATCTAGACATCAAACATGAGAGAATGTAAGTCTATGAATCAAGTTTGGGCTTAAGATGAAATTTTTAATTCACTTTGTTGACTTAGGCCAACCTATACCTCAAGTTTTCAAAAGTCAAATTTTTAAATTTATACAAAATCATTTTTTCGATGAAAATCTTTGGTATATTTTTGGATAAAAATTTTGCTACCAAATATTGAATGGTCATTTGAAATGCATGTATAAAGTTCGAACTTAAAATCATTTTCAAAGACTATTTTTCATCCTATATTGGTTTTAATAAACGAATGGATATTTCTAGCTATCATCCAAGATATCAAAATTATTTTTTGGAATGATTTTACTCAAGAAATTGTGTGAATGATATTAGAAATGGAATCCAAAAGGTATACATGAGTTTTCATTTGAAGAAAAATCAAAGTATCGAAAAGATTGATATTTCAAATAAGTGATATTTTGAGTTTTCGAAATCCAACTTTAAAAATTCACTTTAAATCCGATTCTTGATGAAACTTTTTGAAATTTTTACTGAAGAAACTTAATTTTTCAGTTAACGTGCAATTTCAAGAATCATTTAAAAAAGATTTTTTTATATTTTCCTAGAAATAACTGAAATTATACCAATTGTAGGTTGAAATGATATTTTTGTAATTTTCAGTTATTCTTAAAACTTCTTCAATTTTCATTCAAACATTCATGACATCACATGATGGTCATGTAAAGGGTATATGTCAAGTTTGAAATGAAAATTATGTCCTTAAGTCAAGATATCAACCTAGCATGATTTCATTCAAAACTAAACTAGTTTTTATGAAACTTGCTAAGTTTCAATCTTAACATTTACTCATGATTTTTTAAATTTAACACTGTGGATACCTAACATGAGTAAATCTAAACATGTTTATCAAATATGTACCAAAAATGAAACCTTTAGGTCAACTTGTTGACTTGAGTCAACTTAGTTCAAGAGAGGTAAATATGAATTGACCTCTATGTCATTTTATCCATATCCATTTGAAATTTTCACTCTAAGTGCATGGAAACATGTCATATCTATTTCTAAACATGTTTATGAAGTTTGGACTTAAAATCAAGTGTCCAAGTCAATTTGTTGACTTGGGTCATACTTCTCAAGCTTAAGTCCTCTAATTGATCTAGTTATCATATTTTCGTCTACACATGAAATTTTAAAATTAAACACATAGAATCATATCATGTGTGTATCTAAACATGTTTATTTCATTTGTAACTTAAAATGAAGTCTCTAAAGAAGAATTTTAACCTAGTTCAATTTCATAAATATCATGATATCATGAAATGAGCTAAGTTATCAAGATTTTTCCTACTCATGAAGATTCAAATATTTATCATGCATAATCAATCATGAGTATATAGAGACATCTTTAAAGCATGGGTATTCAAATAATTTTTGCAAAATTAAATTCATACCTTATTCTTAGAAATTTTGCCAAACTTTTCATTTCATTTTTCATTTACTTTTAGATACCATAGACTTCCATTAGCATTTTTAACTTGCAAGTAGACTTCATTAGTAGCATAATGAAATAATATGCTTACTAGCAAGCTAACATATTAAATATCAAAGGTTCAATACAAAGTTTCATTTAAAACCTTAACCTATGCTAGATAGTAAAGATTCATTTAAAGAAATTTTTTACCATGATATCAAAATGAATCTAAGGAGATCTTAGGATGTGAAACATTTGAGGAATAAGATCTCTAGGTATGTTTAACTAGTTTGGATTTAAAAGAATGTCTCTAATGGTAAGTATCAACCTAGAGTAAATTTCATTCAATGAAATTTGCCTAAGTGCTAAAATTCTACCTACTCATGAGAAATCAAGGATTTTATCATGCAAATCTAACCATGAGTATAGAGACATAGTTTGAGCTTAAATATTGAGGTATAATACTAAGATTTTTAATTTATCAAGGTTATACCTTATACTTGAAATTTTAGCCAAACTAATCTTTTTCTTCCTAAAATACTTATAACTTGCAAGTAAGCTACACTAATATTTTTAGATAAAATATAGTTACTTAGCAAGCTAACTCAACCAAAAAGCAAAGAGATGCATCAAGTATTATTATCAAAGATCACTTTGCTAAATGGTTTGAAATCCGTTTTAAAATGAACTCGAGTGATATCAAAACGAATTTTAAGATATCACAAAAATAATGAATGAAAAATATGATATCCAACCATTCCTATTGGTTGAAAATCGAAAGACCACAATGTGCCTATGATTTAGAACCACAAGATCGCTTAGACCCATTACAGGCCACATAGGTCTCCGAAGAGACCGGGAAATCAAAAATCAAAATCATTTTTCAAAAGACTCTTATCAAGAGCGGGAAAAATAACTCAAATTAGACATGTATCATAATCTCCAACTAAAATAAAACAAGTTAAGGTAAGGAGATGATACCACAATGTTTGATGCCAATTTTACCATAGACATCTAGATGACTTGAAGTTGCGACTTTGAAATGGTTCAATCTTTGAATCCTCAAACCACTTCAATCAACCACCTTCATCTCACCCTTGTGTGGTAGCTCCATCTATAATAGAAGATGAGACTTTTGGTACCCAAATAGCTTTGGGTCATTGGGGGTTAGATGGCCTAGGAATCCAAAGTGTCATAGCAACACTTGGATTTCTTTTAAATGCACACTCATGGATAGGATGGCCATAAGCACCACAACAAAAATAATATCCATTGAATTTCTTTTTATTTGTGCTATGGACATTAGATCTATTTTTAGAATGCTTATCATGTGAAGCATGATGAGCATGAGCATTCTTAGATGAAACTTTTTTATTTTGAGCATGAGGTTTAAATGTGGAATGCCTAATTAACATGAGAATGATGATGAACATTGACATTCTTTACATAGACATTTTTTATTCTAGTGTTATTAGGAGATGAAACATTTTTTAATTCATTTACTTTCTTATTCAAGAAGGTAATCTCACCTTTCAATTCATTCATGGATTTGTGCAATGCATGTAATTGAGATTTTAACATGCAATTCTCATTTTCTAAATTATTATTTTTAAGCTTCAAATCCTTAAGCTCAAGTTCTGGATTTGTGCAATGCATGAATCAAATGACCTAGATTTCAATTTTTTATTTTCTAGTTTGTATTCATGCAAATGAGAATTAAGCATCTCATTTTCCCTTTTCAACCTTTTATTTTCCTTATCTTTTCTAACAAGCAAGGCATATATTTTTTGACATTTCTCAACTAGTTTTTCATATGACATATTGAATGAACTGGAAGAGCTAGTATTATCATTATCATTATTATGACTGGAAGGGAAAAAGTGTACCTCACCATTGGTACTCATGAGGCAGACTTTTGAAGTAGCTTCATAGTCATTGCAAGAGGATGCTTCATTCAAATGAGATGATGACGTAGAAGCTTTTGATATCTTCTTTGCCTTATTTTTCATGGTAGGACAATTTTTCCTTACATGCCCTTTCTATTGGCACACATGACAAATCACATTTCTCTTTCGACTTTTAGTTTTCCTATGACTGGAGGAGCTATGGGCATCAAAACCAAGATTAGTAGTAGGTGAGTGACCATTGTTATCACCACCTTCAACAAAAGTGCTAATCTCTTCGATTTTGGCATAATCATATAAAATATTTAAAGTGACCCATAAATCATAAGCCGAAGAGCAATGCATGACTTTATCTAGGATGTCATTGGGTAATGTGCAAAGAATACAATTCATGACATCTCCATTATACTTAAACATTTTCTTATCTAATTCACTCCAATCATGCATATCATCCTTAGGTTCAATGAATTCCCAATGTAACATGTTAAAGATACCAAAATATTTAGTCTTTAAATAAGTGTACATCCTATATTTCCAAAGATCAAAGTTTGAGTCATCGAACCTAGTAGGTGAAGACGCTACCGACTCTAGAGTCATTTTAAGATCGAGACAAGGTGTAGAGGAGATGGTGAAATCTCAAGCTATGAACCCGCTCTAATACCAAATGAAGACGAAATGACGACACTAGAGGGGGGGTGAATAGTGTGTTAACTAAATTGATTAGCCTAAATTCGATTTTAATCATTTTCTTAAATCGCTTAGGCAATTTGCAATCTTATGATTTGATGCGGAAGCGATATAAATAATTAAACACAAGCAATAATAAATAACAATGCTAACACATGATTTATAGTGGTTCGGCCCCAATGCCTACTCCACTACCTAAGCACCCCACTTAGGATTTCTAAACTAGTTTTACTATATTAATTCGATTTCCCTTACACAGAGGACTTTTCACTGAAGAGTCTCACTTTCGACCTAAGGTACTTCCACACTCGGAAGTCTCCGCCTTCTTATCGAGAGCACTCTTCCACTTCAACCCTAAGGGACAACTAAATTAATCCTAGTAAATACTAAGTTTACACAAGTGGCTTTACACCTAACACAAGGTAACCACTTTCACACAAGAAGACCTAACACCCGGTCTTCGTATAAACCCAGATTAAAGAAACAACAGTTCTAATAACAATAAAATAAATCAAAAGAGCTTAAAGAGAAAACTAATATTAAACGCTCTTTTGCAATCCTTCAATCCTTCAACTCGTCAAGTAGTAGAGCTTGAATCAACACCCGAGTTGAGGAGCAGAGTGTGCGCCTGAAGAAGATGTCCGCGGAAGAACCAAGCGCAAACGATTAATCCTTTAGAAGGCTTAAATCTCTCTATTGGATGGCTCAATAATTTTTGTAAGAGTGTAAGAGAGTTAAAAGAAGTTATATGAGGTATATTTATACCCTCATCAAGAAACGATAGCTCAACGGATAGAAAACTATCCGTTGCAGGCCGTCGGTCGATCGACCGATCGACCGCTCACATCGACCGACATTTCCTCTATGTGTGCGGTCGATCGACGGGTCGACCGCCCAGACGCAAAAACTTGCGATCCTCAGTTCGGTCGACCCGTCGATCGACCGACACAAGTCTGCGTCCGCGGCTATCTTCATATTGGTCGATCGGTTGGTCGACTGACAGAGCTACTACCCATTTTGGGCTTCGATCGGTCGATCGGTCGATCGCCTGGATCACCGTCTGATTGTAGGTCTCCTACTCGAGTTTAATTTTTTGTTTAATATTTTTCATAAAACTTAAATTATAAATATATAATGAATAATTAATTAAACAAATATACGTACCATAATAAATGCAGCGCGGTTGTCGACGTACTCCCCCGTCACATGCACTCGACGGTGTGTCCGCTCAAACACCGCCATCGGGGAGGGTCCCTGGACAGTCCCGTCGTCTAACACCATCATCTACATTTACAAAACAAATACATTAATCAGTACATAGTGTAACAAATAAAATATAAAATTAAAATTAAGATATACTTACCATATGGTTCATGTGCACAACATATACAACAGAGCCGCCAGTGTGACGCGCTCCTCCCCCCAACATGCGGTTTTTAGCCATAGTCCTAGAAACCTCATGACATCGATCCATCGACCATAATGCCACGAGTTATATAGATGCAGAGTGATAGTCTCCCGATCCAAAAATCGTCCATTTAAGCAAATGCGGCACGTACATCGGATTTTATCACTGACGCTAACGAATTTCTGATTCGAATAGGCGAAATTTAGGAAGTACGTTACGCCTAATCGAAACTCATTCGTTAAAGCTCCACGATCAAGACATCGGTACATCCAACTTCGATCAGCCGACATGATTATGTCAATCAATGACAATTTCTTTGGTTAATGCCTTTAGGTGAGATTGTCCTATTCTATTCAGGATTTATGTTATTCATATTGCACTAAGTACTTCTTTTAACCGCTAACATCATTCTAAATTTCGGTAGCATCTCCCTACAGTTCTCCGAATACACATATCATCTGGGCGCGTATAAGAGAACAAGAGAGATGCTGCCGAAATTTAGAATATGTTAACGATTAAAAGAAAAACGTAAGTGCAATACAAATACTATATTCCCAAATTATCCAATCAGGGTCAATTCAAGGATTGTACGTCATATAAAAGATCATCTACTTTCTTTACACGAACATACAACCCCCGAACGGATCTAAGTATTTGCTAAATCATATCCGACTTGTCGATGCGTATGTGAAACATATCAACTCGTCGGATGGATGATTATTTTCTAAATATTTCATGTCAATTCGAGTCTATAGTAGACAATTCTGACATGAGTCCAAATTAGACGATTCCGGTGGGAGTCCGAATTTGACGATTCCGGCGCGATTTCGAAGTGGACGATCCCGACGCAAGTCCGAAGTGGACGATTCCGGCGCAAGTCCGAAGTGGACGATTCTGGCGTGAGTCCACTAAGGACTACTCCGGACTAATTAACATTTTAACTAATTAATTAATATTAATCTACAATATTTTAACTAATTTAAATAATTAACCTATAATTATTAATCTAAAACATAATACTAATCTAACTAAATTAATCTAAAAATTACTCTAAACTCTAACAATTAATCTAAAAATCATAACAATTAATCTAAACCCTAAAAATTAATCTAACAAATTAAATAATTAATTAAATAATTAATCCAAACAATTAATTAAAATTAAAAATATATATAAATAATATTATATATAAGCATTTTTAACGTCGGCGTCCAGTGTCCGGACACTGCATAAACCACCGACCGCCAGCCGAAACCCTATTTTAAGGGTTTCGATCGGCTCTAACAAGGGGACGGGGTCGAACGGGAGGCGGAGGTCGGAATCAGAGGTCGATGACGGGGCGGCGGGAGCTCAGCGGTGGCGTCGGGCAGAGGAAGAGGAAGAAGGGGGGCGGGCGCGATCACGTGCCCTATATAAACTTATTAGCAACGGCTCACTTACCCGTTAGAAAGCCGTTGCTGATAATTTAATCATCAGCAACGGCTCACGTGTCTGTTACAACGCCGTTGCAGATATAGCATATCTACAACGGCTTGAGCGGCCGTTGCTGAAGAACCAATTTCTAGTAGTGTTAGTCATACTCGAGAAGTGACAAAAAGCAGATGTATGAATATTATTAGGAGAGAAATAAGCTTTGAACATTATATATATGCGAATTTTTAAATTTTTTTCTAATGTCATTTTTAGAAGATAAGATTACTAGAATCCTAAAAAAGTAAATAAAAAAGGTTCTACTTTTAGCATCATCATTTAGTTGATTATTATGGACAACAAATGAATTTGCAACTTGCAGATGCTTGTCCAAATATTTTTATTGTAAATCATCTTAAAGTAGCCTTCAGAACCAAGATAGTGTTCCAGTATTTACAAATTTCTTGCTGATATCAATTACCAATTAGAAAGATTGGTTTAACTTTTACTGCAGATCACATCTAGAAATTGAACCTTTGGGACTCCACAACAATGTTAGGTGGCACTGAAGTCTTGAAGGCAAACTGAAGCAGTGGCACTCGATTTCTTCTCAACAGATGGCATTGCAAGTTCACCAAAGGCTTTCAGATATTCTTTTTCTTGATAATAAAAATAGATAGCTTCTTTTACACTTTCCTTATCTCAAACTTTACCAAATTACTACCAGGGGAAGATTGGTTTTGTTTTTTATTGTCCATTTCCAATAAAGATGACCAGAACAGAAGAAAAAAAATGGAAGAGGGTGCCTAAAAGTCTTCAATCAACATATATATCAAAGAAATATACTGAAAAAATCACCAAAGAAATATGAGCCAGAAAAAAACATATACATAAGGAAAGAGACTCGAGAAATAAACCAAGATAAACATAGTTCTTCAATCAGAGAAATATGAACCAGTAAATAGTTCATCTTGCCAAGCTGCTACTTGAATGCAATAATCTCAAAGGGAATCATCAACTAGAAGATTTCACTTGCCTTGAAGTCGAGAGAGTAGTCGAGAGAGTGAAGTCGGGGGAGTCCAGTCGGGAGCTTCGGGAGCTTCTGGAGCAGGAGCAGTCCGGAGTAGGGCTTCGGGGGAGTAGGAGCAGGAGCAGTCCGGTGTAGGGCTTCGGGGGAGTAGGAGCAGTTGGTTTTCGGGGAGTCGAGGATGTTCACCGTTTCGGGGGAGTCGGGGTAGAGCGGGAGCAGGAGCAGTCGGGAAGAACTCGAGGGTAAGATTCGAGGGGTGGAGTCGGGGGCGAGATTAGAGGGCTGGAGACGGGAAGAAGTCGAGGACGACAGTCGAGGGCTTGGGGAAGAAATCGGGAGTTGCAGGCATCGTGCGAGGGATGGAGTCGGGGGGCTGCAACGTCGTGCGTAAGGAGTCGGGATGTTAACAACGCTCTCTTCTTGCAAATTGCAAGTAAGTGTTGCAGTTTGTTTTGCAACCTGCAAATGCTAAATGCTGCAATTAGACCAATTGCCGGCAACAAAACAAGTATGAGGTTATGAATGCTGCAGACCAGTTGCCTGCAAGTCCAATTGTAGGCAACCGAACAGCCCATTAATTAGAATAATTTTTGTCTAAAAAAATATTCTCTTGGTTATTATTTGGTTAAATTTAAAAAGATGATCATTTTTAAATTGTTTATCTAAAAATGTATATAAAAAACGCCCAATAATTTATACTAAAAATATGGAGAAAAATCTTTCGTTATGATATTATCATCAATATCTTAATTTATATTATTAATATTATATATTATAAATAATATATAATAGATATTAGTTTTAACGATAAAATAATAAATTTATGTTTAATAGTGAAAAGTGATAAAAAAATTTAAAATTAAACTACAAACAATATTTAAATTTGAGTAAATTAGATTGATTTTAGTTTGTTTTAAATTTATTGGATGCATTTTATTGTTTTAAGATGTTTTTAAAATAAAGTTAATATTTAATGATTAAAATATTAATGTTATTTGCCGTCTGGGCAAATTTGTTTCTTATATTTTACAAATTAAAATAAAATAAATTAAACGTGTCAAATTGATGAAAATAATAAAATTATAAGATTTATCGTTTCACCTTCTATCTTACTTTGTTCACTTCCCAGTTCCCATAGCAATCTATGGCGGCCGCGATGGCGGTGCCGTCGGAGGAACCAAACTTGGAGGATGACCAGCTCGGCTCCATGACCACAGACGACATCATCCGGGCCTCTCGCCTCCTCGACAACGAGATCCGCATCCTCAAGGTTTCGAAACCTAACTCATAGATTTTTTGCTATGTTACTTCCCAACTCTAACGTTTCTCCATTCTTCGTCCTTCTCGTTGCCCTCGTCTGATCTCAATTCTGTTCAACGGCAGGATGAGTTGCAGAGGACGAATCTCGATCTGGAATCCTTCAAGGAGAAGATAAAGGAGAATCAAGAGAAGATTAAGCTCAATAAGCAGCTGCCATACCTCGTCGGAAACATCGTCGAGGTCTCTTCCTTTACCTTCACCTTCTTCCCCTTTTTTCGTCAATTATATTATTCATTTTCTATAATACTTCTAGTAGTAATTCTACTTTTTGAAATAACCCATATATTTTCAAGAGGCTTGGTTTTGGGTGCTTAATTATTGACATTATTTTTCTGTAGTAGCAATTAACTCTATGATACAATCATTAACTGTGGGTGTACTGCTGTAGCAATTAACTCTATTTATTGTTTAGCTCATTTCTCTCTGATCTGTTCCATCAATTTTCTTCTGTTTCAGTTTCTCTTATGGAAGGATATCATTTTAACCTAGTACGTGTCCTGATGTATAAATGATTTGATTCTAAGAACCTCTATTCTTTTGATTAATTGAGGTTTACAGTGTAAGCTCTATCTCTGTATCTCAGCTCATAAGCATGCACCAATCACATAGTTGGTAAAAGGACATAAATTCTAGTAATTTTTCTTTTTTGTACTTCATAAATTGAACATCTAAAATAACTTAGAACCATTTATGAGTTGAATAGTAACTTCCAATCTCTTAGTATGCTAGCCAACTTGCCAGTGACCTACTGACCTGTCAACAATCCTGCAAGTTCTCTCGTGTTTTCTATATCTTGGTCTGCAAGACTGAATTTTGTCAAAGCATCTTCTGAAGCTCGATGATTAAATTGATGGGAGGAAGCATGGGCTGCTAGAAATGATTTGTTACTCTTTATATTTTCATCCTTCTATAATTGTACTGGATCTAAGTTTGGATGTTGAACAATTTTTGAACATCTTATTTTCCTTCGATATATATTTATATACTCTCTTTTCATTAATGAATACACATAAAATCAGTAATTAAAAACAAAAAATACACTGAAAATACACTTATTTTCTTGGTTCAGATTTTGGAAATGAATCCAGAAGAGGAGGCCGAGGAGGATGGTGCTAATATTGATCTGGATTCTCAAAGGAAGGGAAAATGTGTTGTCTTAAAAACTTCCACACGCCAAGTAAGTTTGAACTCTGACTCATCTCTGCATTGCTTTTTCTCATGGCAATGTGATAGCGCCTTCTTTTTTGTGTTCTCAAGCATTTGGTTAGATTCTTGATTAGCTACTGACTGAGGATATTGAAAGCTGAGTTGCAACATTTTAAGTGCCAATGGCTGATGAGGTCCCAGCTAAAAATTACGAATGCTGAGAGGTGTACAGTCTGCAAAAACCAGGAAGATGAACTGAATCATATTTTGTTATAATGCCCCCTTTCCAAAGGCTATTGGAAATTGGCTGAAAAAAAGTTGAATTATAAAGTTCCTTTTTCTATTAGTTTCAGTTGGATAATAGATATGATGTGATGAACTCATGATTTATAAAGCCGTTAATGAAATGGTGGATATTGCTACCAGTACTTAGAAAACCATTTGAATGGTTGTTCATGGGAGACAGCAAACAATCACAGAATATTTGGAATTGCAAAATATGTGATAGTTCATTGTTGGCTGCTAGCTATCTTGGTAGGAGTTGGATTGACAATTCCAGATGTGCAGGAAAACTTGTATAGGGTGTCTGCAGGAGAATGTGGCTGTTTTATTCAGTTGAATTTGCGAACCCTGGGCAATTTGGACTTTTCTGAGGTTTTCCAATAGCAAAGGGCTTGATTACATTGCAGATTGCCCGAATGTTATAAAGGTTTTGGATGGATCATTGGAAATAATATAGTAGGTTAGAAACTTAACTGAACACGAAATATCACATGGAAGCTGAATGTGGTTGGATCGGGACTTGATGAAACAGACCTGAATGAAATTGCACATGTACTCAATAATTTTTCTTCATGCAGTAGAGACAACTAGCTAGGGGATTCTTATCCCGCAAACTTGAATTGAGTTCTTGCTGGTGTAAAACAATGCAATTTCTGCTTTATTTCAGAATATAAAAAGACTGACAAAATTACAATCAATTTCTGTATGTATCCCATTTCTCATTTTTGTTTAAGCTACTCATTTATTTGGATATTTTGAAATTCAATTAAACATTACCAAATGATTGGTTTATTTGGCAGGCTTCATTTATATATAGTGGTTTCATGCTCTACTGGTTCTTGTTTAAGACTATTAGTCCATAGTTGGTTAGTTCTTAAGATTTAAGGAAAATCATAGTGTATTCTGTTGCATATATATAGTGGTCATTGCCAGTGAAGTTGTGTACGGTATATCTCTTGCTTCATTTACTGCAACATTCTGAGAAGGTTCCATATGCTACTTCTGTATTTATGATGCTACTTACCAAGAAGCTAAGATTTGATAGTGGGTTTTGTGACAGATGACAATTATTTTTTATTAGCAGTCTGTTTTTTATTTGGTAACTAAGCTATTGCAGGCTCATTCTTGGTTCTTCTCTATTACAGACGATCTTTCTTCCTGTTGTTGGGTTAGTGGACCCTGATAAGCTAAAACCTGGTGACCTTGTTGGTGTCAACAAAGATAGCTACTTGATCTTGGACACTCTTCCATCTGAATATGACTCACGTGTGAAAGCAATGGAAGTTGATGAGAAGCCAACAGAAGATTACAATGATATAGGAGGCCTGGAGAAGCAGGTATTCTAACATGTTTTTTGTGTCCTTGAAGTTAAGCTACCAAAATGCTAATTCTGTCATGACTAATGACTATGCCGCGATGTATACATTCCTTTTTGAATCTGTTTTTTTAGTGACATTGCATGGACACTCTTCCATAAAAATTCTAGTAGTTGAATGCCTCTCCGAGTATGTTCTCTTTTATTCACATGTGATCCAGTAAATAAGTGATTAAGAATATGTTCAAGTTGTTTGTCATGAAATACCTATGGACCTTGACTTATCATTCTATTTATAACTTTAGATCCAAGAACTTGTTGAGGCAATTGTGTTGCCAATGACCCATAAAGACCGATTTGAGAAATTAGGGATTCGTCCTCCTAAAGGAGTTCTTTTGTACGGACCCCCTGGAACTGGTAAAACTTTGATGGCTCGTGCATGTGCTGCACAAACAAATGCAACCTTCTTGAAGCTAGCTGGCCCTCAACTGGTTCAGGTACCTTTTATGACAACAGAATCTTTTCCTGACATTAATCAAGTTGATATTATAACTTTCTAGTCATTGTCTCTTCTGTTATAATTACTTGAGAAATTTCATGGAAATCTTAGTAGTTTCTTCTAGAGTTGGAGTTGCATAATATATGAATGTTTAATCTCATAGAAAATAGCTTCTGAAAAGTTGTTAGAACACTGAAACTTAAATAGATTTAATTTAGAGATCCTTGTTGACAAAAACAAACAAAGATCTCTAAATTATAACTTCGTTTCTAAAAGACACAAAAATCATGCCATTTTAAATATTGATCACCACTTTATTTTTCTTTAATTATTTGAATGTTTTCTGCTGTGGTTTGATTACTTAAGGTTAAATACTTAAATTACTACTTACAATTGATATGTTAGGGTTTATTGTCATCACCTCACCGAATTGCAATAGCTTAATTTCCTAGTACATTTACATGCATCTGTTTTCTTTCTTTTTTAATTTCCTTGGATGCTTTAGAACACTTGGTGACATCCTTCACACTTCATCAATCCATTGTTTACTTATCCACTAACCTAAACCTCTTTACTTAGAACAAAGCTTATAACATACTCTGAATAATGCATTATAAAAAGCTTTGTATTCATTTTATGAAGTCATAGGATCTTGACTATTACTTGCATGCTCTAGTATATGCATATCCAAAAGTCCACTTTGTAATAATCGTCATATCTATGCATCTTACTTTTGGCAAATAGATGCCTGACACTTGTATCACATGTCAATAAGAGAGACACATGAGAAGTCTTGCAGGCTGTCATTCTTTTATGGTAGCTTTTTCAAGATATGTAAAGCTTGTAGTAAACAAAATTGCAGGAGCTTTTATATGCATTAGACCAAGTTACATGAGATGTTAATGACCAAAATAACTAGGCAAATGCCCTGCTCTGTTTTTAGGGGAATCTAGATTTTAATGACCAAAATAACTAGGCAAATGCACCCAGGCTGTTTTCAGGGGAATATGGCGTATCCCTGCTTTACACAGTTGTATATATGCCTACTAACTAGCTTCACTTTGTCCACATGATTTCATCAGGTTGCAAAAGTAATAAGATGTGAGAGAAAATGACACACTTGAGGAGAGGTTGAATAGCGCGTTCCAAATAATTTAGCCTAAACTTTAAGTTTAATCCATTCTTAAGATTCGACAACACAAATTCAATTTAGCAAATGGAAGTAAAATAAATCAAAGCACACAGAATCAAAACAATGCTATCATACTAAATTATAAGGTTCCTCCAAGACGATTTACACCCGAAGATTACAACCTTCTCCATGAAGGCACCTTTCCACCTCAAGCTCCAAGGCAACCCTAAAACCTAGTTACACAAGTAGATTTATGCCTCTAGACCAAGGCAACTAGGTCAATTACACCATTTGAATGACAATAAAAAATCAATCAAAACATGAAAAGTGGAGCACTAAATACAAAGAACAATATTTAGCTTCAGATTTAAACTCATAGCTTTTCTTGATACATTTGATGATGAATCATTCTAGAACAAGACTAAAATCAAGGAGTAAATTCTCAAGCTAGGTTAAATGTGAAGAATAGCTCATGTAAGATTCATAAACTTTCAAAGGATGATTCAAGAGGTTCCAAAGTGGCTAAGGAAGGTAGAAAACACCAATATATAGATAGCGGAGGCAATAAGATTCGGGTTCAACGGCTCTCAATAGCTGAAAAACTTACTATTACAGCGCGAATCAAGTCGATTGACCAAAGATCAACCTAGCTTTAGCCAAACCATACTAGAAAATTCCAGTACCTGTTGGTCGAATTTGGTCCATTGAAGATCGGCCGGGAATGGGCAAAACGATTCTGAATTTTTTGAGTTAGGGTTTGGTTAACAACTTCATTGTCAAGCATCTTAAGAATAATACAATTAATCTAAAGCTCAAAAATCTAGACACTAATTCTTCGTTTTTCCAAGTATCCATCAACGTTGTTGAGATTTCCTCTAATTTCGTGTCGATCTTCCGGTTGCCAATGTCGCGTGCTTATCGACTTTGAACGTGAATCATTAAAACATTACTTCCTAGTTTGTTATCATCAAAACTAAGATTGAGATTGAAACCAAGGTTGAAAACCTTAGAACAATAATTTTCCCTTTTTGATGATGACAAGCACTCTTTAAAATATAATTTTATTAAGCACAAAGAGTATCAATTTTGGGATTTCTCCCCCCATAAACATGAATATCTAAATGAAATTACTCCCTCTAACACTATGCATGAATTTTCAATATTTATCTATCCCCTTAACATGTATTTTCTTCCTCTACATCAATAAAAAAGGGCAAGAAAAATATGCAATATAGTAACAGAGTTAAAACTTTAAAAGTTTTTTCAAAGGTTTTAGAAAATTGTCTACTCATGAGATGTCAAAAACGATTCCAAGTATGAAATTGATCATTAAAATCAAAATCAAAATCAAAGTTCAAAATCCATATGATTAATCAAAGTATAGTAATATGAACACTCAAATGGAATGACATTTTCAAGTTTTCAAAAGTTAACAAAAAAATTTCATGTAAAATCATATTCTTAGTGAAAATTTTTACTGCATAAACTAGAATTTTAATGAAATATGCAGTTTCAAGAATCAATCAAAAAATATATCTCTGCAATTTTATAAAGTTCAGTGAATTTCAATTAAAAAATATTCCTAGTGAAAATTTTTCTCCATAAAAATAATCTTAACTTGCAAGAAGGAATCATTAGTAGCATAATAGAACAATTAATTTATGCAAGTTAGCAAAAAAAACTTTAAATACTCCTTTCAAATCACAACTTTGCTAAGTAGTTTAAAATTTGTTCAAAAAGGTTCAAAGTGATACCAAAACAAATTGAAAGAGAGCCAAAGACATAAAATCATTGAAAAATAAGATCTCCACACCCTATAGGATGAAAACTGAAAGGCCTATGATCAACCTAGGATTCAAAACCGCAAGGTCGCATAGACCCATTATAGGTCTCCGAAGAGACCGAAAGATCAAAAATCGATATCATTTTTAAATGTGTATCAAGAGGGGGGAAAATACGACTAAACTTTAACCATGTATCTTAAACTCCAACTATGATAAATTAAGTTGAATGTAGGAGATGATACCAAAGGAATTTTGATGTTAATGTCATTACCATAGGCATCACCACAAGATGAAGTTGCAACCATGTGAAATCTTCTCATTTGGACTCTCAAGCAACTTCAACCTTTTAATCTACAATAGAGCATGAAAGTTTTGGTACCAAAATGACTTTGGGTCCTTGGAGGTAAGTAAGCCTAGGAATCCAAAGTGTTTTAACACTTGAATTTTTTTAAAAAGCACAATCATTAACAGATTTTATGGACAACAAAAACAATGTCCATGAAATTTCTTCATTTCATTTTTTATTAATGGATATGGTGCTTAAAACTTGAATGCTTAACATGAGTTTTGAACGTTAGCATTCTTAAAATAAAGATTTTTCTTTTTAAATTTCTTAAAAAAAGAAACATTGTTAAAATCATTCATTCTTTTATTCGAACTCAAGGTTTAATTTTTCAAAACCTCAATAGATTTATGCAAGACATGTAATTGAGATTTCAACAAATTATTTTCATTTTTTATTTTTGGATTCTCTACTCTTAAATTTTCGTCCTCAATTTTTGAAATATTTTTCAAATCATCATTTATAAATTTCAATTCAAAATTTCATTTTCATTTCTCAAATCCATGTTTTTGATTTTCAAATCCTCAAATTCAAGTTTCAAGGCATTATAAGAATTTTTATTCAAAGGAATCATATTATTTTCCAAATTTTTAATCTTTTTATTTTCATTATTTGATTTCATGAGCATGATATACATTTTTCTTAGATTCTTCTAAAAGCTCATCATAAGACATATCAAGAGAACTAGAACTACTAGTATCATTATTATCAACTTGACTAGAAGTAGAAGATTTTCCTCATCATGGAGACCCATGAGACAAAAGTTTGATGTGGCTTCATTGTCATGCTTAGAAGAGGCTTCACTTGATTTGGATGTGAATGAAGAAACAAACTTCCTTTTTAGCTTTTCTTCAATGAAGGACAAATCTTCTTAATATGCCCATTCTCTTTGCAAAAGTAGCAAACAACTTTTCTTTTTTGGCTCCTATTATTACTCCTTTGACTATAGATACTATGAGCAAAAAGAACCTCGTTAGTAGTAGGAGGACCATTGTCATCGCCACCTTCATTGTAAGTGGTAAGTTTTTCGGTTTTTGCATAATTATAAGAGAAATTTGGGAAAACCTTAAAAAGTTTTCTCAAATTTGTCAAAACCATAAATAGATTTAAGAAATTAGGAAACCATAACATTTTTTGATGAAGTCCTCAAATTACCCCTCAAATTTCATAAGCCAATCGGTTCACCCAACAAACTGGTTAATTGAGAAGCCGATTTTGTTTCTTTTCATTTCCGGTTCAATCTCAAACTAGTTAATTTTTCATATCCGGTTCAGTTTCAAACCTCTAAATACAAGGCATTTCAAACATCATCAACGCATAACCTATACATCTCATGCAAAAAACCAGATTCAAGCTAAGTTGAACTATTTTGAGATTGATCCGGAAATAGAAAAAACAAAATCGGTTTGAGATTGAACTGAAATGAAAAAAATAATTGGTTTGAGATTGAACCAGAAATGAAAAAAAAACCAAAATTAGCTTCTCAATGAACTGGTTTGTTGGGTGAACCGATTGGCTTATGAATTTGAGGGGTAATTTGGGGACTTCATAAAAAATATTATGGTTTTCCTAATTTCTCAAATCTATTTATAGTTTTGACAAATTTGGATTTTTTTATTGTTTTTTCCAAATTTCTCTAATTATAAAGCATATTCAATGTACCTTATAAAATGGAAAGCTGAAGTGCAATACATGATTTTTTCAAACAACAATTCATAGCCTTTGCATTTAATTTAAACAAATCTATCTAATTTGGATTCCAAGCATGCATATCAACCTTAGGCTCAATTCAACATGTTATAAACTTCTAAGCCTCCAGTCTTTAAAAAGTGTACATTCTATTTATCCAAAAATCAAAGTTTAAATCACTGAATCTAGAAGGTGTAGAGACCGAACTGTCACGGACTAACTTGCTTGGGCGACAAATGTCCGTGCGGCTCCCTTGCTCCCGCAAGGGATAAGCCTTGGGCAAGGATCACTTGCCAATCTTCGAAAGTCGCGGGCTAACGGATCGCCCGTGTTCGAACCTCTGTATGCTTGGACGCAAAAACGTTTGGCCCAAATGGCCGTTTGCAAGGAAAATGCTTGCAAATGCTTGTGCGAATGCTAGTGCGAATGCTTGACGAATGAACTAGAGTGTGCCTAGGCTATACCTGAGTACTATACTTGTGGAGCCTAACCCCCAAGTGCCACCCCCAAGGTTCCTCAAAGCACGAGGAGCATGACAAAATATTTCGTGGCCCAACACTCCCACCGGCCATGTAACGGCTAGGAAACGAGGGGCGTTACCTAGCCGTGCGCGAGAACGGTGGATGGTGCGTGAGCGAATTTACAATGCATAATTACATGATCCGCACACCCCACCGGCCCATGCCACGGCTAGCAAACGAGGGTCGTTTCCTAGTCGTGGGCAAGAGCGGTGGGAGGTGCGCGAACGTTTTACATAAATGTGAAAGATGCAATATTTACAAGTATTTACAATGCACGTTAGGGACCGTCATGACACGTACAGGACTTGACAAACCCGAAGGTCCCTAACATTCTCCCCCACTTACGAAGTCGACGCCCTCGTCGACCCCTTCTTGAACTTGGTGATAACGCCTTCTTCATGTCGCAAGGTGCTCTCCTTCTCCCAGCTAGCTTCGGAGGTAGGGAGTCCCTTCCACTTGACAAGGTACTCCCACTCTTTGTTGCCGTTAGGGAGTTTTACTTTGCGGTCCGCCAAGATCTCCTCCGCTTCACGTTGCACCGCTTTGGTTGTGGCGGGTGGACGTGTTGGGATGTTGCGTACGTCGTCCTGAAGATCGGCATGGTAGGGCTTCAGGTTGCTCACATGGAAGACAGGGTGTATCTTGCACCATGCTGGCAGTTGGAGTCGATATGCCACCGGCCCTACCCGTTTGATGACGGGATAGGGTCCATCATATTTGCGCACGAGGCCCTTGTGTATTTTGCACCGGAAGATTGCGAGGGATGCCGGGTGGAGTCTTATCAATACCTGGTCTCCGACCTTGAATTCTCGATGTCTCCTTCCTTCGTCGGCCCACTTCTTCATTTTGCGTGCTGCCGATTCGAGGTAGGCTCGAGTGATCTCTTGATTTTCTTGCCACTCCTTGGCCATTTGATAAGCAGCCGGACTGCTTCCAGTGTAGCCAAGAACCAGTGACTGGGGTGTGTCTGGTTGACGTCCCAACAAGATCTCGAAGGGACTCTTGTTGGTTGCGGAGCTCTTTTGCAGATTGTAGGAGAACTGGGCCACGTCTAGCAACTTCGTCCAATCCCTTTGGTTCGCCGCTACAAAGTGTCGAAGGTATTGTTCAAGAAGTGCGTTCATGCGCTCTGTCTGCCCATCTGTTTGTGGGTGTAAGCTTGTCGAGAAATATAGTTGAGATCCCAATAATTTAAACACCTCTGTCCAGAATCTGCCAAGGAATCGAGGGTCTCGATCACTGATGACATTCCTTGGCACGCCCCAAAGTTTCACGACATTTTGCATCACGAGTTTTGCGGCTTCGCTTGCGGTGCAGTGCGAGGGAGCTGTCATGAATGTGGCGTATTTTGAGAAGCGATCCACGACCACCAAGATGGAACCGAACTCCCCCACTTTTGGTAGGCTTGCTATGAAGTCGAGGGAGATGCTTTCCCATGGTCGCTCCGGAACAGGCAGGGGTTCAAGGAGACCAGCAGGCTTCTGCCGTTCGATCTTGTCTTGCTGGCAGATCAGGCAAGTCTTCACATACTCCTCAACGTCGTCAACCATCTTCGGCCAATAGAACGCCCTCTCCAGTAGGGCTATAGTTCGGTGTACGCCAGGGTGCCCTGCCCAGAGAGTATCGTGGCACTCCTTTAGCAATTCTCTGCGCAGACCATCGGCCCTAGGTACGTACAGTCGGTTTCCTTTGGTAACGATGAGTCCATCTCGGACCCAAAACTTCCTTGTCTTCCCGTCCTTGATCAGCTTGAGCAACGCCTCTGCTTGGGTGTCTTTGAGCAAGCCCATGCTTATTTTCCCCTGGGAGTTGGATTGCACTTGACTAATGCTACCCCCAGTTTCTCCTCGGACGGCTGCAACCCGTTCTATCTTGCGGCTCAGGGCATCTGCTACCACGTTGGAACGTCCCGGCTTGTATTCCAACGTCATGTCGAACTCAGCTAAGAAATCCTGCCATCGCGCTTGCTTTGGTGAGAACTTCTTCTGAGTTTGAAAGTAACTTAGCGCTATGTTGTCCGTCTTCACAACAAAGCGAGATGCGAGCAAATAGTGCCTCCAAACACGAAGACAATGCACTATTGCCGTCATTTCTTTTTCATGGGCAGGGTATCGTCGCTCCGTGTCGTTAAGTTTACGACTCTCGAAGGCGACGGGATGTCCTTCCTACATGAGGACGCCTCCAATGGCGTAGTCCGAGGCGTCGGTGTGGACTTCAAAGGGTTGACCATAGTCGGGAAGCTTGAGAACTGGTTCCTCAATCACCGCTCGCTTCAGGTCTTCAAATGCTTCAATGCAAGGTTGGGACCAATGCCATGCCTTTTCCTTCTTGAGCAAGTCCGTCAGTGGGGCTGCTCGTCTTGAATATCCGGCGATGAATCTTCGATAGTAGTTCACGAACCCAAGGAATGACCTGAGTTCTGTGACCTTTGTTGGTGGCTGCCATTCCACTACGGCGCGGACCTTTACATTGTCCATTCGAATTTTTCCGCCTCCTACACGGTGTCCCAGAAAGTCGATCTCTTTTTGGGCGAAGTAGCACTTCTCCCGTTTCACGAACAAAGTGTTCTCTCGGAGGATCTTGAAGATGATCTTCAAATGTTGCAAGTGTTCCTCCAAGGTTCGGCTGTAGACCACGATATCGTCTAAGTACACCACAACGAATTTGTCCAAGTGCTCATGGAACAACTGATTCATCATGGTACTGAATGTAGCAGGAGCATTCGTGAGGCCGAACGGCATCACCAAGAATTCGTAAGCTCCATAACGTGTTACGCAAGTGGTCTTTCCTTCGTCCCCTTCGGCAATCCGCACTTGCCAGTAGCCCGATCTCAAGTCCAACTTGGAAAAGAATCTCGCTTGGCCTAGTTGGTCGAATAGGTCCATGATGAGCGGAATGGGGTACTTGTTCTTCACGGTCACTTTGTTCAAAGCTCGGTAGTCCACGCAGAGGCGGAGACTCCCATCCTTCTTCTTCTGGAACAGTACAGGGGCTCCGAATGGCGCTTTGGAGCTTCGGATCAATCCTCCGTCGAGCAGTTCCTTTAGTTGCTTTCGTAATTCTGCCAACTCTGGTGGCGTCATACGGTAAGGTGGTCGGTATGGGGCCTTAGTCCCCGGCTCCAGCTCGATGCGATGATCCACCCCCCTTTTTGGTGGTAAGGCCTTTGGTAGTTCAGGTGACATCACATCTTCGAACTCATTGAGTACTCTAGAGACCGCTGCAGGTTCTCGTTCCGCTCCATCGAGTGATCCCTCCAACTTCATTGCAGCCACCATTGTGAGTTCGCCTCGTCGAACTCCTTTCTTCACTTGTAGGGCGGAGAGGAGTTGATCGCCGCTCCCTGGGGTCGAACGTACGGTGGGAACGATGCTGGGATTGTTCTCCCCCATCAAGCATAAGGTGTCAAGGAAGGGCATGGGTACCACCTTCGCCGACTTGAGGAACTCCATCCCCAAAATAACTTGGTAGTCGTCGAGAGGCATCGCCATCAGGTTGGCTTGACCCTTCCATCCTCCAATCTTCAGTGGGACGTCCCGAGCGACTCCGTTGATTTCTCGCGCTTCGGAGTTCACCGCCTTGACGTGACTCGAACTCTTTTCCAGCTTGAGCCCTAGTCGCTTTGCTTCACCTTTGGCGATGAAGTTATGAGTTGCTCCCGAGTCGACCATCGCTCGGGTATTCTTGCCATTGAGCTCGATGTCAATGAACATCAGCTCGTGTGCCGCTTTGGTGGCTCCCTTCCTTGGGCCTTGCTCCCCCACTTGAGTCTTGAGAGCATTGAGGAGACGCATTGCTCCCATGTTAGGCCCCCCAGTATCTTCACCTTCGCTGGAATAGGCTTCCGCATCAGCGATTGCAGGAGACTTGCCCTTCTCTTTCTTGGCGGTGATGTTGGCTATGTTCTCCGCCACTGACTCCGCTATGATAGTGTTCAGTGCTTGTCGTTGAGGGCATTCTCGGACCACGTGAGGTCCTCTGCACAAGAAGCAAATCGGCCCCGGTCTCTGTTGGTTCCCCCTCGGAGGATAATCCCTTTGAGGAGGTCCCTTTTGAGGGTGCTCCCTTTGTGATTGATCCCTCCATCTCGTATCGCCTGCGGCGCCTTTGCCCTTGTAGGAGTCGGGCTTCTGGAATCTTGGCCTGTAGGGTGCCGCCTTTGACGGATTTTCTTCGGAACCATAGTCAGAGAGTCGCTCTGCGGCGATCTTCGCTTCCGACAAGGACTTGACATTCCTCCTTGCGAGTTCTTGTCGCGCCCATGGCCTTAGCCCTTCAAGGAAGGTGAATAGTTGATCGGTTTCGGCCATGTCCGGAATGTCCAACATAATGGTCGAGAACTCCTTCACGTACTCCCGAATTGAATTGTGGTGATGGAGTTGTCGTAACTTCCGTCGAGCGATGAATTCCACATTCTCGGGGAAGAATTGAGCTTTGAGTTCTCGCTTGAGATCATCCCAAGTGTCGATCTTTGCATGACCCTTCTGAATTTCATCGTATTTGGTCCGCCACCAGAGTTTTGCATCCTCAGACAGATACATGGTTGCAACGGACACTTTCATATCATCATCAGTTGTCCTGGTGACCTTGAAGTACTGCTCCAAGTCGAAGAGGAAGTTCTCCACCGCTTTGGCATCTCGAGCCCCGTTGTAAGGCTTTGGTTCAGGTGCTTTAATGTGGTGTTGCGGCATTTCGTGTTGTCGAGAGTTGCCACCACCTGAGTGGATTTGTCGGACTAGAAATGAGATTGTAGCCCTTAGCTCTTCAATCTCCCCTTGTAGTTGCTTGATCGCTTCTTGAGTGTCGTCCTGGAGTCCGTCTAGTCTTGCCTCCATAACTTCTTGCGTGTCGACTAGCTTGCCGACCTGTGGCCCCATGCCATTCTCAAGGACGTTTATGGCTACGTCATGAGCGGCCACCATTGTTTCCAAGTCTCCAAGCCGTTGGACGGTGCGAGTTCCCGTCCTAGCTTGTTGAGCTTGAGTTTGTGTTGGGTCCTCCCCCAACGGTTCTTCTGGAACGGTCGTCACCGCTTGGGCGACGCCGCTCGTTTCACCGACTCCTTTGCGAGCCATGCTTGTTCAAGAAAATCTCTCCTGCGAGATTGTCGAGTGCCCCAACGTCGTTTGTCTCCAACGACGAAGGCACGAGCTTGTTGACGATTTGCGTCGGTTGTTTGCGCCAAAGCTTTGCGAGCTTGCCTCGCTCTGATACCAACTGTCACGGATTAACTTGCTTGGGCGACAAATGTCCGTGCGGCTCCCTTGCTCCCGCAAGGGATAAGCCTTGGGCAAGGATCACCTTGCCAATCTTCGAAAGTCGCAGGCTAACGGATCGCCCGTGTTCGAACCTCTGTGTGCTTGGACGCAAAAACGTTTGGCCCAAATGGCCGTTTGCAAGGAAAATGCTTGCAAATGCTTGTGCGAATGCTAGTGCGAATGCTTGACGAATGAACTAGAGTGTGCCCAGGCTATACCTGGGTACTATACTTGTGGAGCCTAACCCCCAAGTGCCACCCCCAAGGTTCCTCAAAGCACGAGGAGCATGACAAAATATTTCGTGGCCCAACACCCCCACCGGCCATGTAACGGCTAGGAAACGAGGGGCGTTACCTAGCCGTGCGCGAGAACGGTGGATGGTGCGTGAGCGAATTTACAATGCATAATTACATGATCCGCACACCCCACCGGCCCATGCCACGGCTAGCAAACGAGGGTCGTTTCCTAGTCGTGGGCAAGAGCGGTGGGAGGTGCGCGAACGTTTTACATAAATGTGAAAGATGCAATATTTACAAGTATTTACAATGCACGTTAGGGACCGTCATGACACGTACAGGACTTGACAAACCCGAAGGTCCCTAACAGAACACTCTAGTGCCACTATTGGATCGGAGTTCTTTGTAGAACAGATGGTGAAATCTCAAGTTATGAACCCGCCTAATACTAAATGTGAGAGGAAATGACACATTGGAGTGAGGGTTTGAATAGTGTGTTCTAAATAATTAAGTTTAAATTCTAAGTTTAGTCGATTCCTAAGATTAGGCAAAAGACAAATTCAATTTAGCAAACGGAAGCTATATAAATCAATTAAGCACACAAGTAATCAAAATAACGATAACACTCTATTTTTAGTGGCTCGGCTTCTAATTAAACTTGCATCCACTAACTAAGCTCTTTGTTTAGGATTTCAACCAATACACTAAACTATAAGGTTCCTCCAAAAGGATTTACACCGTAAGATTACAACCTTCAACCTGAAGGCACTTTCCCACCTCAAGCTCCAAGACAAAAAAACCTAGTTAGTAGTTACACTTGTTTATGCCTCTACACCAAGGCAACCACTCAATCTTGACCTAACACCCTAGGTTAATTACATCATTTGAATGACAACAAAAAACCAATCAAATACAAGAAAAATGGAGCAATAAATACAAAGAGCAATACTTAGCTCCAAACTTAAACTCTTAGCTCGTCTTGATGCCTTTGATGATGAATCATTCAAGAGCAAGGCTAAAATCAAGGAGTAAAGTCTCAAGTTAGGTTAAATGTGAAGAATCCTGTAAGGCTCAAACTCTTTCAAAGGATGACTCAAGGGGTTCTAAAGTGGCTAAGGAAGGCAACAAACACCAATATATAGAGAGCCAAGGCAATAGAGTTCGGGTTTAAAACGGTTGGAAAACTAGCCATTACAATGTTGGTCAATTGTCGGTTGATCGAAGATTGGCTGAGCTTCAGCTGAACCATAATGGAAAGTTTTTGTATATGTTGGTCACACGTCGATCAATTGAAGATCGACCTCGGATCGACAAAACTCAGGATCAGGGTGGTTTCGGGATTGGTTAACAACTCCTTCATCAAGCATCTTAAGGATAATACAATTAATCTAAAGCCGAAAAACCTAGACACACCAATTCTTCTTCGTCTTTCGAGCATCGATCAACTTTCTTGAGATTTTCTCCGATTTCGCATCAATCTTCTGGTCGCGGACGTCGCGTGCTTATCAACTGAGATACTGGAAATATTTCCTAGTTTGTTATCATCAAAATCAAGAGTGAGACCTAGGTTGAAAATCTTAGGCCAACATAAGAGACCTGCTTTTCTTTTAAAGAATATCAGCAATTCAATATATTTTAGCTGACTATAATTGTCTAATTAATTTGCAGATGTTTATTGGTGATGGAGCAAAACTTGTTCGTGATGCCTTTCAGCTAGCAAAGGAGAAATCTCCATGCATAATTTTTATAGATGAGATAGATGCAATAGGAACAAAACGTTTTGACAGGTTAGTTATCATTCTTTTTTAACCCTTGAAAATGGCTGTTAATAAATTAATTCATATTGCCACGTTGGCAAGTATGCGAGCACTTCTTAGCGAACCTGCTACCTTTCCACCTGGGTGAGCAAGGTTGAAGTTAGAATAATAGCCTCAGTGATTGTAAAATATGGATAAACATATTGACTCTCCGCCATCCATGCATCCGAGGAATCCTCCTGAGTTTGCTGCCCTTTTTAAATCCGATAAGTCCTTTTTCCAATCGTTATAGCTAAGTAGCTTTGACAAAGTACCAAATTGTCTTGATCAAAGAAGTTGTTCAGGATGTTCACTTGATATGAGATTGTTATACTCAATAGACATATTTCTTGTTTAGAGAGTAAACCTACAGTAGACTGAGGTTCATAAACCTACAGTAGACTGAGGTTCATGTATTTCAGTGACATTGAATCTGTTTACGACACTACTAGCTAAAACAATAAAAAAAGTTTTACATGACATTGGGCGAGAACTATCTGAGCCAATGGTGAGAAGTAAGTTTTTGCGATAAATGGTGGCATGTTTATCTTAATGGAAAACATGACATTTTTGCACTACAATTGCAGTGAAGTAAGCGGAGACAGGGAGGTGCAACGAACAATGCTGGAATTACTTAATCAACTGGATGGTTTTACCAATGATGACCGCATAAAGGTCATTGTTCTTACTCAGCATATGATTAAAGTAAACGTTATCCACATGTTTGACACGGGTTGATTGACAGGTCATAGCAGCTACGAATCGTGCTGACATTCTTGATCCTGCTCTGGTGCGTTCTGGACGTCTAGATCGAAAAATAGAGTTTCCTCATCCTTCGGAAGAGGCAAGGGCTCGAATATTGCTGGTAGCAAAATATTTTTGTTAATGATTTAATTTATTTTCTAGAATACCAATAAGTCTGTCATCTACTCTAGGTTCATCTTCAAATCCTTCATGTTGACAATTGAGCTGTATTTCCGACATTTAGATACACTCAAGGAAAATGAATGTTCACCCTGATGTGAACTTTGAAGAGCTTGCTCGGTCAACAGATGATTTCAATGGGGCACAACTTAAGGCAGTCTGCGTTGAAGCCGGCATGCTTGCCCTTCGTCGAGATGCAACTGAGGTTCTATTTTCTACCCTTTTTAATTTACAACTTAATCAATGCATTCTACTTGTCACCAAATTAAATACTTATTTTTTTTCCAGAGAAACTACTTATCATGACAATGAAGGGAAAGGAACTTTACTTGGTCTAATGTTCTGTTTAATTTTCTTCTATCTGCATTGGATTTTTAGAAATGCCCAAGTGTTCTTGTTTGATGTTTTATACGTTTGTCTGGGATGCTTGCTTTATGTTGCCAATCCGTTAGCTTTGATCATCAGAATTGACTGATCCACAATAGTATCCATCAAGTCATGAAACACGAGTAATTCTGGTATCTATTTTTTTTTTTAATCTTGGTACAGGTGATACATGAAGATTTCAACGAAGGGATCATTCAAGTTCAAGCGAAGAAGAAATCAAGCCTGAATTATTATGCATAAGGCCAAAGTGCATTGTCCTATTATTTGAACAAAGGTATTGGGGCATCAAGACATTTATCTTCCATGGCTACTTATGACTATCATATTGTAAAAGTTATCCTCAATTGTTATCATATTCAAGATAGTATCTTGGCTGACTACTTCGTGACTACTTCGTGATCATGCTCCATCACTGTATAGATCTAATGGAGCATGATCTCTACTAAGGGTTTGATGTGGTTTTGGAAAGTTAAAATGTACTATACACATGTATGCGTGTATATATATTTATTATCCATGTAAATTTTAGTGTGATGGTTCACCTATGTAAGATTTGTGTTGTTTAAAGATTAAATGAGGGTTGATTTAAAATAGGTGAATTATGAGCATAATTTTGGTGATGATATATGTGCGCAAATTTTAAGGTAGATAAGCGATTAAGAAAATAGGAAGAAATGCATTCTCACCCAGTGGATATGATCTTCACTTTATTCATTATGTTGCTTTTTTTTTTCTTTTCTAAAGTTGGGTATTCAATATATTTCGATGTTTATTCTAAGAATAATTTATATTATATATCATGGCTATCTAGATTTAAATTAATTTATTTCAAAAATAAAATTCATAACGATGAAAATACAAAGAAACACAGGATATAAGCTTATAAGATATAAACATCATTCGTGACTAGCTGTTGTCATCTACTGAACAACAATTGAACTAGTTGCAACTCCCCTCTATCACTTGAGCATCCATTGAATGTGCTATAGTGCCTTTTCATCTAGAATTATTATGTTTAGATCATGGTTTAAAATACCGATACCGGTCATCATCTCGGTGGATGACCGGTACCGGTACGTACCGATACCGTACCGTACCGACATACGGTACGGTCCGGTACGAAAATGGCATACCGAGCCCTTTTTTTTTTTTTTGATTTTGTGCTAAAAATAACTCCAATAACCCATGATTGATAAAGAAATACTTAAATTTCATATCCAAATGTCAAATACATGAATACAATGTTTAAAATGCGGACGAATGATGTCCATCGTACTCGTACATATCTTGGGGACATACACGACTAAGGTCAACACCGTAAGTCTCCAATGCCCATATCTGAAAATGATCCCAAGATATGTACGAGTACGACGGACTAAGATCAACACCGTATGTTGGGATGTGTAGCGACAGATTTGCCCTAAGCGTTTTATGTTGCCCTAAGCGTTTTTAAGAGCTGTTGGATCATATCGGGCGGTATCGCCCGGTATGATAGCAAATACCGCCCGATATTTGCTAAATACCGGAGCATACCGGGCGATATTTACCAAGATACCGGTATTTTCCAATACCCGGTATGTTGCAACAGTACACAATGTCATACCGGGCGGTATAGCCCGGTATGATAGCAAATACCGCCCGGTATTTCATAAATACCGGGCATACCGGGCGGTATTTACCGAGATACCCGATATTTACCCATACCGGGTATCTCGTATACCGGTTTTTTCAAAAACTGGTATATACCGAGCTTACCGCCCGGTACGGTACGAGATTTAAAACCATGGTTTAGATAATCTTTGCTAGTCATCTTTGTCTTTTTTGGTTTCCTTTATCACCCCTTATCACACTACCTGCGTTGAACAACCTCTCCAAGAATAGCACCCTACGTTGCTTTTACCTCTAAGCATCTTCTTATGGTATGTTTACTTCGTTGAATAAGATAAAATTAAATTAGATAATAAATAAAAAAGAATTGAATATAATTTTTTTAAATTCGATATATATCAAATATAATATTAATTTTATATTATTATATTTTCATTTTCTTTTAATTCATGCACTAAATAAATAATAAATATTAATGCATCATTTATCCTATGAAGCAAATATGCTCTCTATGATTCACTAATTTTTAGTGGGTCTAGTTGAAGTTGCACTTGGTCCATCACCTCCATGCCTATCATAGTCAACATGGCACAAGTAGGTAATTGATCCATCCATTAATACAATTTTATCCTCATTTCCTCCGGGCATCAAATTCGCTACAGTTTATCCATCTCTCCAGCCCTTACCTGGGGATTGATTAGTATTTAGTATCTTATAGAAGGATCTCATGGAAGAAGGGGTGTCCATAATTCAATATATATTGAATGAATAAAAAGTTAATTTAATTAAAACTGAGACTAATTTGGTATGTTTTCTATATATACCAAAATAACTTTAGTTATTTTTGTCAGTTATATGGTAAGGAACTTAAATTTTAGGTTAACTGAATTATACAATTAATATATATAATTAAACTTTGATTAAGTTAGTTACCCACCAACTCAATTACAATTTATTAAAAAGGGTAAATGAGACTAGCATCTTCTTTATTTTACCCTTGTTACGGTAAGCCTTTTCACTTTCTAAAAATTATACTCTCCTCTCCTCAACTATAAGTTATCAATATTTTGATTAGTTTTATAATAATTTGCAACACCAACATAAGTTGTTGACATGAATTATTTTATATTTCTAAAATTTTATCATTAAAAATATTTTATTAAATATATATAATAATTCACATCGTTAACTTATGGTAACGTGACAAAATTTATTGTCAAAATAATTGAAAGGGATTGGTGACCGATAGTTGAGGGGGGAACAAAACTTCGGTAAAGCCCCAACTTGACTAATTTTGGATGAAGCTTGCGCACATCGTTTGCCAAGTTACAAATCCTATATATTAAAGCCTAGTCTAGACTAGCACTTTAGGCCCGATCGCATTAGGCCCAGAAGTGTCCACACCCATGAACTATACTCAATTCAAGCTAGATGACTTAGCCCGAGGGCTCTACCCGACTATACAAGGACACCCACGTCTTCATTAATTACGAAAGATTCATCATTATGGGCCTAACATCTCCAAGATTAGCCTCGACTCATTCTGAGCAACATCCTCGCGAGATTACCGGGCAACATCATCGCAAATCATCCATCATCCTGTAATATATACAGACGTCACACTCCTCAAGTACCATATATTCCAATTTCTATTACCTTCACCTTGAATATATCATGACTTGAGCGTCAGAGTATCTTTTGCAAGTCCCTCGTTGTCGGAGTTGTACCAGACCAGGAGACGTACCAGATCGGATTGCATGTCTCCGACCTCAGGCAGGAACATTTGGCACCCACTGTGGGGCCGAGTAAATTTTACTTTCTCCACAATGGTTGGTACCCGGAGTTAGGCAAACGCCGCAACACATAGGAATCACCCTAGCGACAATGTCCCCTTGGTACATGAACACACTGAAACAGTGAGGAGTGACGCTTCAACACCAACCAACCCCTCATCAGAAAAATCCCAACGTCTGATAAAAAACCTTCAGGTGGAGAACCGACGATTAGCAGCCCAGATCGAGATGTTGACGCGGTCCCGAGAACAATACCCAGTTGAACACAAGTGCCACAGCTCAGAGCACAATGGAGACAACCACTCGAAAAGAAGGAGACCAATTTTTGTCCTTCAGGACGAGGTCTCCCACACGCTTCATCAGAGAGAAGAGAAT
The DNA here is from genome assembly GCA_034359265.1 of Canna indica. Taxonomy (NCBI): domain Eukaryota; kingdom Viridiplantae; phylum Streptophyta; class Magnoliopsida; order Zingiberales; family Cannaceae; genus Canna; species Canna indica. The sequence continues at coordinate 55,371,590 of CP136896.1, forward strand.
GACACAATGGTCAGAGATGCTACCCCTCCTCTCTCTGTCGACTCGGGACCCTTCGCCGAGCGCATCATGACAGTATGATTCCCACCCAGATTCAAACTGCTAACCACAATCTAGCCTTACGAGGGCATGGGCGACCCGACCACACACCTGACGATGTTAAGGTCTATGATGCTCCTCAACGGAGCAACCGATCCCATCCTCTACCGAGCCTTCCCGACCTTTTTGGAGAAGGCTGCATTACTGTGGTTATCTTCCCTTCCACTAGGGTCTATACACACCTTCGAGGAGCTCTCCCGCGCCTTCACCAGTCAGTTCTCATTGTCACGGACACTACTAGAATAATGGTCTTTAGCATCGGGGCTCACCGACGGCCGCCCAGGCCGTCAGAAATATATAGCCACTGCTCGCATACAGTTGCCTAAGGTCGTCGCTCATAGCTTATGGTGCGCACGGGGCGCAAAATAAAATAACTTAGTAGCCACGGCTTAGTAGGGGCACTGGGACAGTCGGTGATATAAATAAGTCATTAGCCACGACTAACAGCGGCCGTTGCTTATTAATAGATGGCGCGAATGTGGCACGAAAATAAAAAACAAATCACCGATGGCTTAGAGAGGGCTACGTCGGCTGTCAGTGATATAATAATTAGGTATCCATGGTTTATCGATGGCTGACGGGCCGTTCGTGATAAACCTTTTTATTTCCCTTCGCGTTCGACCCTTCCTCTTTCTCCTTCTCTTCTTCTCTCCCACTACTGTCGCCGCTACCGTCGCTGCCCGCTGTTGTTGCCGCGCCTCGCCGCTGCCCTCGTCGCCCGCTGTTGTTGCTGCGCCTCGCCGCTTCCCTCGTCGCCCGCTGTTGGTTCTGACCCTTCGTCGCCCCTTTTTCTCTGTGAGGTATTCTCTGCGCCCCCTTCACCCTTTTCTCCGACGTCGCCACTAGTGTTGGCGTCAACATGCCGGACGCCGATACTAGAGAACAGCACCGGCGTGTAGACGCCGACACTGGAGAACGACATTGGTGTGTAGACGCTGACGCCAAATTTGGGGTCGAATCCCTCGGCCCCAACTTGATGCAACAGTAGCCGGCAATAGCTGTCGGGTATTGTTTGATTAGAGGTTTAACCCATAATCTTTGATTAGAGTAATTAACCCTAATCAAAGATTAGGATTTAATATATTCGTAATTAAATTTTGATTAGGGTTAAACCCGAATCACAGTTTGATTAGGGATATATTAAACCCTATTTTTTAATTAATTGTTTTAATTAATTGTTTTATATTAATTAATTAATGTTATATTGCATTATTTGATTAGTTTAATTAGTTTAGATTAGTCAAGATTATTTTAATTAGTTTAATCATGTTAAGAGCACTGTGGACTTGTGCCGAAATCGTCCGTTGTAGACTCGCACCGGCATCCATAAATTTAGAAAATAAATTAATCATAACGAGTAGGGGTGCGCATCGGTTCGGTTCGGTTATTAAAATTCGGTTAACCGAACCGAACCAAAAGAAATTTTTTAACCGTTTGCCGAACTGAAAAAATTCAGTTAATTTGGTTCAGTTCGGTTAATCGAAAAGATTAAAAAAAAACCATTTTTTTTTAAAATACATGTGCAAAGACTCGAACCCAGACAAATAGGCAATCAAATCTTAATTTCATACCCCTCTAACCATTTTAACAAACTTCATTATCAATTTATTTATAACTAAAACATATTATATATATAAATGGATGTAAAATAAATAATATTACACAATACTAGGATTTGAACCTAGGCGGGCAAGAAACTTAACATTACACTTAACCACCAAAGCAAATAGCAATATATGATATAACTCTTATTATAAATATATATATTCGGTTAATTTGGTAAATTAACTGAACCGTCGGTTAATTTACCGAACCGAACCGAAATCTAAAATTTTCTTTAATAAAAAACCGAACCAAAATTAATTGGGTAAATTCGGTTCGGTTAAATCGGTTTCGATTCGGTCGGTTTTGGTGAATCGGGAAATTTTGCTCACCCCTAATGACGAGTTGATACGTTTCACGTATACATCGACGAGTCAAGTTATAATTTTGCAAAACCTTAGATCCGTTCCGGGGTTGTATGTTCGTGTAAACGAAGTAGATGATCTTTTATACGACATACAACCCTTGAATTATCCCTAATTGGATAATTTGGAAACATAGTTATTTGTATTGCACTTAGTTTTTTCTTTTAGTGATTATTCATTTTTAAATTTTATCTTGTATCTCCCTTGTTCTCCGATACACGCCCAGATGATATGTATATTCGGAGAACTATAGGGAGATGTTGCCAAAATTTAGAATTAAGTTAAGGACTAAAAGAAATACTAAATGCAATATGAATAACATAAATTCCGAATGGAATAGGACCATCCTACATAAAGACATTAACTGAAGATATTGCCAACTTTTTGATAGAACATGTCAGGTGTTCGAAGTTGGATGTACCAACGAATTCATCTTGGAGCTACAACAGACGAATTTCGAGTAGGCATAACTTACTTCTTAAATTTCGCATACTCGAATCGAAAATTCGTTAGTGGTGATTAAATCCGATGTCCGTGTCGTAAATGTTCGAACATAAGATTTTTGGATTGGAAAATGCATCTATATATAAAAGGATTCACACCAAGATATTTTGTATGCAATTATCACGAGGAGTCACGTCAAGTCGGTACATCGAGCAATCATGTTGTCCATACTCATGGTGATTCTTCTAGTGTCGTTGTTCCTTCTTCCAATCCACCTAATCCTTATAGAATAATAATTTTGGATAGTTTTGGCGGTCAATTCTATTTAAATGATAATGTCGAGTCAAATATTGAGACGCCGTATACTACGATAGTTGAAGTCACAGAAGAACAATCTGCGATACAGATTGAATTGCCAAATAAGGAGGCTGCAGAATTTTACGAGATGTTGAAAGCCGTCGATGAACTTTTGTATGAGAATTGTCCTAAATATACAAGATTTTTGGCAATGACGCAACTCCTGAACATCAAGTCCGATTGTAATATCAGCGGGGTTGCATTTGATCGGATTGCAGACTTTATCAATGTAATGCTACATTCAGATAATAAGTTTTAGCCAACTTTTTATAAGACAAAAAAGTTGATGAGGAAATTAGGGCTTGAGTACGAAAAGATACATGCGTGCCCAAATAATTGCATTTTATATTAGGGAAAATTAATGAAATATCCTGAACTTTGACGTTTTTAACAAATATGACCAATTCTATTATTTGAAACAATTGTGTATTCCAACTTTTGAATTTGTTACAATTATGACCTCTCGTTAGATAATTGTTTGTTTACCTGTTATGTGCTGATGTGGAATGCCACATTAGCAAATAAAAATTGCTTTTTAATTAAATACGCCATGTCAACTTAAGTCATATGTGGCGTAAAAATCTAAAAAAAAAATGACGTATAAAAATAACTAGTTATATTTTTAGGTATTGTTGGTTGACGTGGAATTATTTTTATTTTTTTTATATTTTTACGCCACGTATGACTTAAGCTGACATAGTGTATTCAATTAAAAAACAATTTTTGTTTGCTGACATGGCGTTCCACATCAGCATATAATGGGTAAACAAACAACTATCCAACAGGATGCTATAATTGTTACAAATTCAAAAGTCGGAATACTCAATTGTTTCAAATAAAAGAATGTGCCATATTTGTTTAAAACGTCAAAGTTTTGGACATTTTCATTAATTTTCTATTTATATTATAAAGAAAATGCACAGTTGGAGCAATGACCAATATGTGAACATCCTCGTTACACGGAGAAGAAATTGGTTCGATAGAAAAATATTCCATTTAAGGTGCTTCGGTATTTCCATTACCATCGAGGCTTCAAAGATTATTCATGTCGGAAAAGACTACCCCCTATATGAGTTGGCATGCAAGAAGTCGTGATGATACAATAATGATTCATTCATCTGACATTGAAGCATGGAAATATTTGGATGGATGCTATCATTCATTTGCTATGGATACTAAAAATATCAGATTGGGATTGTGCACGGATGATTTTAATCCGTTTGGTAATTCGATAACTCCGTATTCAGTTTGGCCAGTGTTCCTAATAGTTTATAATTTGCCGCTGTCAATGTGTATGAAAGATGAATTTATCTATCTTTCGATGATTTTTCCAGATCCTAGGGGTCATTGGAAAAAAATTGACGTGTTTCTCCGACCCCTAATTGATGAAGTAAAAACATTATGGGCTGAGGTAGCTGTCACTTATGATTGCCATCGGAAGCAAAACTTTATTTTACGAGCTGCTGTATTATGGACAATCAATGATTTCCCGGCCTATGGCATGTTGTCTGGTTGGAGCACGCATGGGCGACTCTCTTGTCCGTATTGCATGGAACACTCAAAAGCCTTCAGTCTTGAGAACGATTGAAAAGATTTCTTCTTTGATTGTCATCGTCAGTTCCTACTGTCTAACCATTAGTATTGAAGGAATCGTGACAAATTTACCAAAGGTAGAGTCGAAAGAGATGAGCCACCACTACTCCAAAACCGAAGATGCCATCCACTACATCAAGCAAGGGCAACACGAGTTGTTAAGAGAATATGTACATATATTCTAGGCCACAACCATGGAGATCCTAAATCTCGACCAACACGTCGAACTATTTTCCATCAAGCACGGCCTAAAGCTTGAACACTTTGCGGACCAGATCGCCCTAGCAAAGCTGAAGGACATGATCGAGTTTCGAGAGAAGACTACAAACCACATAAAGAGGGAAGAACTCCGAGAGGCTAGAAAGACCGATAGACAACATGCCAAATATGCCATCGAGGACAAGAAGGGAAAGAAGCCTGACAGAAAAGGTGAGGATCGAGATCGCCGTGAACGGAATGATAACAGGAGGGCGAAGTCGCCACCCTGTCCGAACTCCCGGTACGAAAAATACACACCACTCAACACAAGGAAGGAAACCATCCTTTGAGAGATCTATGACTTAAAACTCCCCAAACACCCTCGTCAATGTTGTAAAGTAGAAGCTGCCACCTTATGCCAACAAGAGCAAAATGTGTGCTTTTCACGACACATATGGGCACACCACAAAAAACTATGTGGTTCTTGGAGATCAGCTCGAAGACCTGGTCTGCGTCGGATGCCTCGATCGGTACATCAATCACGAAAGAGAACATGGCCGAAGTAGGAGGAGCCGTAGTCATCGATGTCGAAGTCTCGAACGACCCAGAAGGACGGAAAGATAACCATCGAGCCTACCACCCAAGAGTCAAAGTTCGAGGTGTCATCGACTATATAGCCGACAAATTTGCAGGAGGTGGCGAAACGAGATCCCTACGAGCAATCATGGCGGTCGACGACACTGCTTGCCCGCAGGGGTCCATTTCCAAAACCTCAGTAATATTGTTATATGAATCCAATTTCCAAGGGATTGACAAAAAATCTGCATAATCCAATCGTGATTTTTGTGATCGCAGGAAACCTTATCATTAAGAAAGTTTTGGTGGATCAAGGCAGTTCGACCGACATCCTCCTCCATTCTACATTCGAGAAAATGCAGCTAATCGAAGCTTCATTCTCGCCCTATGAGGAAGACTTGGTAGGCTTCTCGGGGGAGCGAGTCAAGGTCCGAGGCTCCATATGGTTAAAGACGACGTTCAACTCCCACCCGAGAGCAATTGTGCACTACCTGGTCATCGACGTCCCTAGTCTCTATCACATGATTTTGGGACGACCTTCACAGAACAACTTAGGGGCCATCGTATCAACCCCCCCACATGGCGATAAAATTCCCCGTCTCCAAAATAAAAGTGGATGTGGTCCACGCCGACCAAAAAGAAGCCCGTCGATGCTACAACGAATGCATCAAACAAAGGGCAATAAAACTAAAGAAAGAGCCAAAAACTCCACCCCACCAGATGCTGCTGAAGCCCACAGGTGAACAGTCAGCGGAAACCTTCGAGCATGGCCCAAGCAGAGGCACCCAGAAGCGGCCTACACCCAGTGCAACTTGAAGACCAGGCACTACTCGGGTAAAAGAACTGAGGTCCAGCTAGGCTAGAAGCGAATCACCTTCCCTCTACCACCGACAGAAAGTAGCCGATTTCTTCTTTCCTCTCTCTCTTTTGGCTCGGCAAGCATAGCCATGCTCGGACCGAGCACCTCACCTAAAGTAAACTTTACTATACAATAACTTCCTTTCATATCAATAAAAGTCATTTCTTTCACATCTATGTGTGTATGTCCAGGGGAACTCACGGTCATCCCACCGTTCGAATGGACGCCCACCATATTAATAGTACTCCCCACTACCGCTATCTTATAATGCACTCTGAAGGATCCTCCAAGGCCTCAAGCGCCCCTCACAAATTCCCACAACGACTAGAACTCAATTTTCACCAGTCTGGCTCGCCGACCTCAATGCCTATCAAGGGCTCCCACGCCCACAACGACCAGGACTCAGTTTTACTAGCTTGGCTCGTCGGCCCCAGCGCTGCTACTTACAGCCTCAAAGCCCTTACGGACCCCTAGCACGGTCTTTCCTTACGCTCCTCGGTGAGCTCGGCTTGACCCCACGCGCGGTCCTCGGACCCAACGCCGCTACTTACGGCCTCAGAACCCTTATGGATCCCAAGCATAGTCTTGCCTTAAGCTCCTAGATGAGCTCAGCGCCGCTACTTACGGCCTTAGAGCCCTTACGAACCCCTGGCGTGGTCTTGCCTTACGCTCCTCGGTGAGATCGGCTTGAACCCAAGCGTGTTCCTAAGCCCCAGCACCGCTACTTATGGCCTTAAAGCCACTACGGACCCTTGGTGCGGTCTTGCTTTACGCTCCTTGGCGAGCTCGATTTGACCCCAAGCGCGGTCCTCGACACAACGCCGCTACTTACGGCCTCAGAGCTCTTATGGACCCCTAGCGCGGTCTTGCCTTACGCTCCTCGGTGAGCTCGGCTTGACCCCAAGCGCGGTCCTCAGCCTCAGCGCCGTTACTTGCGGTCTCAGAGCCCTTATGAATCCCGAGCGTGGTCTTGCCATACGCTCCTCGGCGAGCTCGGCTTGACCCCAAGCACAGTCCTCGGCCTCAGTGCTGCTACATTCAATTTCAGAGCTCGTGCAAACTCAGTTGTTGCACCCTGATTCCATGATCACCAAACTACTACCACAAAGGTACTCTCGAAGTTAATCCTATTTACAGTAGGGACATAGCCTTAGGCACAATCCTCGGCTCTAGTCGCAGCTATTGAGCTCCCACACTCTCGACAAGCACTTCGCCTCATTCTCCTGACAAGAATTTAGTTGCGGCCAACAAACCCGGTCAAAAAGCACCAGGATACTCCTGCAGAGAGAAACTTGGGGACAACCACCAGAATATGCAACTCATGAACAAGCAACAATGTCAACCGAAGAACAACACAACAAGAAATCAAGTGCATGAGAGCACAAATATAAACCCATGAAGGGGCAATTGTCAAGCACTCTAAAAAAGTCTCAAAAGCCATAATGGGCATCAATTCATTACAGGTAGTTATCCAGACAGCCCACATATGAGCGACTTAAAATATCACAAGTCCTACTAAGGAAGAGTAGCACCAGCCCTAACATGCGCGATGGGAGCATCCCTCCTCGTAACATCAACTATCATTGGAGAAGGCGAGCACTGCCTTGGCACTGCGACAGGTCCCTCTTCAGGTGGCCCGAGAACTTCTCCCCAAACCTCGGGATCAACTAGAGCATCGTCCCTCACCTCCTTGAGAAGATCGGCTCCAGAAAAGTCAACCTCGAGGGTAAAGAACTTAGCTTATTCTATTGGCCTGTCAAAGCCTTCAGAATACAAGGTAAGACAGCATCCTGGACGTGACATACTTCACCCTCAAGTACTGGCACTTTTCTCTCCAGGTCCCGCACCGCCAGTTTGTACTTCTTCACCTTGGCCTTGGTATTTTCAACCTCGGTCTTAATACAAGAGCCCTCTATCGTGGCCGTAACAAGATCACGGTAGAGCCTCTCCAGCTCCGCTCTAGACTTGCCTTCCACCTCCTTCACCCGAGTAGTGGATTCGGAAATAACGATGTTCAAACGCTCGACTTCGAAGATTTTCGCCTCTAGGATCTTCTTCACTTCAGCCAACTCAAGCCTAAATGACTCAATCTCCCGAGACCAAACCTTAGATTCATTCGACACAGACTCCTTCAGTCTGCTTACCAGGCTTGACAATTGAACCTGGGCAAGCTCCCATGGATCCGCTCCCTCTGGTAAGTTCGTTTGGCTGCTAAACAAGAAACACTCACCCTTCTGAGGAGTCGCAATCGATTGTCGAACCATTGACGGGGCACTCTCCACCACTATCGCCTCTAGTGCCATAACCTCATCATCCACCGGAAGCATGACCGCTTGAGGAAGCAAACCTTCACTAGCACATCTGGCCCTCTTTCGCTGCCCCAAAGGTAAATCAAGAGGAGTTGGGGAATTATCAGGCAGGAGCGACCTAGTCGCTTCCAAGGCCCGAGACCTTGAGGTTCCCAAAGCTCGAGACCTTGTATCCCACACCGGCCTCAACAAATTATTCACCAGCGGACTCTTCCCCTTGCCGCTCGAGGCACTCCTCCGCATTTCTGCCAACCGAGCGTGAATACTTGGTTCCCCAGCAATGAAGACATCTTACCCGCACAATAAAAAATTCAAATCGGCATATCCTGAATGGACAAGGCAACAACACCTTACACTCTAGACTTACCTACATACTTCAAAATCGAGGATCGGTCTCGGCTCCGTTGCAGTATTTCCTTAGGGGAAAAATGAACAGATAGACAATGCCATTCTAGGAGCTCAATTATATATTGTCCTCAGGCGGAATGTCCCCGTCTTCAAAATGTAGAATTGATCGAGGATCCGACCTCAAAGACAATGGAAACCTCTCCGTACGAGATGACTTGTCCATGAAAAACTGCCAAAGGTCTTCCCGCAATCTAACCCTAAAAAAGTAAGTCTTGAATTTCTTGTAGGAACTCTTAAACAGGTTGAAGAGCTTCCTCTCAGGAACACCACTGAAGGACACCCATAAACCCTTATGGGTCCCCTACACCTGAAAGAAGGAAAAGAACACAAAGAGGCTCGGCTTGATCCCAAGACAACCCATTAAGATCTCAAAGCAACAAACGAACGCCCAGCTATTCGGGTGCAGTTGAGTTGGGGTGATGTGGGCTAGATTCAATTGCCTTATGCTCCTAGGTGAGCTCGGCTTGACCCCAAGCGCAGTCCTCGCCCTCAGTCACCACTCTCTAGCTCTCACACCCTCAACCCTCAAGCTTGGTCCTCGACCTCAGCGCCACTAAATGAGCTCCCACACTCTCAATGACCCTAGGCGTGGTCCTGCCTTACGTTTCTCAGCGAGCTCAGCTTGACCCCAAGCGCGGTCCTCTACCCCCGTCGCCGCTCTCAGGCTCTCATGCCCTTAACTCTCAAGCAAGGTCCTCGGCCTCAACGTCGCTAAACGAGTTCCTATACTCTCAACGACCTCAGGCTTGATCCTGACTTAAGCTTCCCGCTGTCACACCCCAACTTTGGGTCACAGACTAACTTATTTAGGCAGAAAATGTCCGTGTGACTCTCTTGCCCCCGCAAGGGATTAGCCTTACGCAAGGACCGCCTTGCCAATCTCGAAAGTCGTGGGCTCCTGGGTCGCTCGCGTTCGAGCCTCGGTGTGCTTGGACGCAAAAATATTTGGACCACATGGCCATTTGTATAAAATATGCTTACAAATGCTTGGACGAATGCTTGAGCGAATGAACTAGAGAGATGTTTGCCCGAGGGCAATATAGGTGTGGAGCCTAATCCCCTTGTGCCACCCACGGGGTTCCCAAAAGCATGAGGAGCATGAAAAAATTTCCTATGGCCGCACACCCCACCAGCCATGCCACGGATAGGAAACGAGGGGCGTTACCTAGTTGTACGCGAGAGCGGTGCGCGGTGCGCGGGTGATTTTACAATGCATAATTACATGATCCGTATACCCCACCGGCCATGCCGTGGCTAGCAAACGAGGGTCGTTACCTAGTCGCGGGCAAGAGCGGTGGGTGGTGCACGAACGTTTTACATGGATGCGTATGATGAGATATTTACAATGCACATTAGGGACCATCATGACACATACAAGACTTGACAAATCCGAGGGTCCCTAACATTCTCCCTCACTTATGAAGTCGATGCCCTCGTCGACCCCTTCTTGAATGCGGTGATGATGCCTTCTTCATGTCGCAAGGTGCTCTTCTTTTCCTAGCTAGCTTCGGAGGTAGGGAGTCCCTTCCACTTGACAAAGTACTCCTGCTCTTTGTTGCCGTTGGGAAGTTTCACTTTGCGGTCCGCCAAGATCTCCTCTGCTTCACGTTGCACCGCGTTGGTTATGGCGGGTGGACATGTTAGAATGTTGCGTTCGTCATCGTGCAGGTCGGCGTGGTAGGGCTTTAGGTTGCTCACATGGAAGATGGGGTGTATCTTGCACCATGCTGGTAGCTAGAGTCGATAGGCCACCGGCCCTACCCTTTTGATGATGGGATAGGGCCCATCGTATGTGCGTACAAGGCCTTTGTCTATCTTGCACCGAAAAACTACAAGGGATGCCGGGTGGAGTCTTATCAGTAATTGGTCCCCGACCTTGAATTCTCAATGTCTCCTTCCTCCATCGGCCCACTTCTTCATTTTGCATGCTGCCAATTCGAGGTAGGCTCTGGTGATCTCTTGATTTTGTTGCCACTCATTGGCCATTTGATAAGCAACCAAACTGCTTCCAGTGTAGCCAAGAACCAGTGAGTGGAGTGTGTCTGGTTGTCATCCTAGCAAAATCTCGAAGGGACTCTTGTTGGTTGTGGAGCTCCTTTGCAGATTGTAGGAGAACTGGGCTACGTCTAGCAGCTTCGTCAAGTCCCTTTGGTTCGCCGCTACGAAGTGTTGGAGGTATTGTTCAAGGAGTGCGTTCATGTGCTCCGTCTGCCCATCCGTTTGAGGGTGTAAGCTCGTGGAGAAGTATAGTTGAGACCCCAATAATTTGAACACTTCTGTCTAGAATTTGCCAAGGAATCATGAGTCTCTATCACTGTTGACATTCCTTGGCATGCCCCAAAGTTTCACGATGTTCTGCATCACGAGTTTTGCGGCTTCGCTTGCGATGCAGTGCGAGGGAGCGCCATGAATGTGGCGTATTTGGAGAAGTGATCAACGACCACCAGGATGGAACTGAACTCCCCCACTTTGGATAGACTCGCTATGAAGTCAAGAGAGATGCTTTCCCATGGTCGCTCGGGAATCGGCAAGTGCCTCTCGATCTTGTCCTGCTGGCAAATCAAACATGTCTTCACATACTCCTCGACGTTGTCCGCCATATTTGGCCAATAGAACGCTCTCTCCAGTAGTGCCAATGTTCGGTACACGCCAGGGTGCCCTGCCCAGAGAGTATCATGACACTCTTTTAGCAATTCTCTGTGCAGGCCATCTGCCCTAGGTACGTACAACCAATTTCCTTTGGTGAAGATGAGTTCATCTCGGACCCAAAACTTCCTTGTCTTTCCGTCTTTGATTAGCTTGAACAGTGCCTCCGCCTGGGTATCTTTGAGCAAGCCCACGCTTATCTTCCCATGGAAGTTAGACTGCACTTGACTAACGCTGCTCCCAGCTTCTCTTTGAACGGTTACAACCCGTTCTATCTTGCGGCTCATGGCATCTGCCACCACGTTGGAACATCCCAGATTGTACTCCAACGTCATGTCCAACTCAGCTAAGAAGTCCTGCCATCGGGCTTGCTTCCGCGAGAGCTTCTTCTGAGTCTGAAAGTAACTCAGTGCTATTTTGTCCGTCTTCACAACAAATTGGGATTTGAGCAAGTAGTGCCTCCAAACACGGAGACAGTGCACTATTGCCGTCATTTCTTTCTCATGTGTAGGGTATCGTCGCTCCATGTCGTTCAGCTTGCGACTCTCGAAGGCGACGGGGTGCCCTTCCTGCATCAGGACACCTCCAATGGCGTAGTCTGAGGCGTCATTGTGGACTTCAGAAGGCTTCGCATAGTCGGGAAGCTTGAGAACTAGTTCCTCGATCACTGCTCACTTCAGGTCTTCAAATGCTTCTATGCAAGATTAGGACCAATGCCATGTCTTTTCCTTCTTGAGCAAGTCCATTAGTGGAGCTGCTTGCCTTGAGTATCCGGCGATGAATATTCGGTAGTAGTTCACAAAACCAAGGAATGACCTGAGTTCTGTGACCTTTTTGGGTGGTTGCCATTCTACCACGGTGCAGACTTTCACATTGTCCATTCGGATTTTTTCGCCCCCAACACGGTGTCCCAGAAAGTCGATCTCTTCTTGGACGAAGTATCACTTCTCCCATTTCACGAACAAAGTGTTCTCCCGGAGGATCTTGAAGATGATCTTCAAATGTTGAATATGCTCCTCCAAGGTCGATCCGATTGTAGACCACAATATCATCTAAGTACACTACAATGAATTTGTCCAAGTGTTCATAGCACAACTGATTCATCATGGTGCTAAACGTGGCTGGAGCATTCGTGAGGCCAAACGATATCACCAAGAAGTCGTAGGCTCCATAGCGCGTTACGCAAGTGGTCTTTCCTTCGTCCCCTTCGGCGATCCGCACTTGCCAGTATCCCAATCTCAGGTCCAACTTGGAAAAGTATCTTGCTTGGCCAAGTTGGTCGAACAAGTCCATAATGAGCGGAATGGGGTATCTATTCTTCACAGTCACTTTGTTTAAAGCCCGGTAGTCCATGCAGAGGCGGAGACTCCCGTCCTTCTTCTTCTGGAACAACACGGGGGTTTCAAATAGAGCTTTGGAGCTGTGAATCAATCCTCCATCGAGCAGTTCCTTTAGTTGTCTCCGCAGTTCTGCCAATTCTAGTAGCGTCATTCGGTAGGGAGGTCGGTATGGGGGCTTAGTCCCCCGCTCCAGCTCGATTCGATGATCCACCCCTCTCTTTGGTGGTAAGATCTTTGGCAGTTTGGGTGGCATCACATCTTCGAACTCGTTGAGTACTCTAGAGACTACCGCGGGTTCTCGTTCTGCCCAATCGAGTTATCCTTCCAGAGTCATTGCAGCCACCATTGTGAGTTTGCCTCGTCAAACTCCTTTCTTCACTTGTATGGCGGAGAGGAGTTTGTCTCCGCTTCCCGATGTCAAACGCACCGTTGGGACAATGTGAGATTGTTCTCCCCCATCAAGCATAAAGTGTCGAGAAAGGGCATGGGTACCACCTTCGCCGACTTGAGGAACTCCATTCCCAAAATGACTTGGTAGTTGTCGAGAGGTATTGCCATCAGGTTGGCTTGGCCCTTCCATCCTCCAATATTCAGCGGGATGTCTCGTGCGTCGCCGTTGATTTCTTGTGCCTCAGAGTTCATCGCCTTGACATGACTCGAGCTCTTTTCTAGATTGAGCCCTAGTCGCTTTGCTTCTCCTTTGGCGATGAAGTTATGAGTTGATCCTGAGTTGACCATCACTCGGGTATTCTTGCCATTGAGCTTAATGTCAATGAACATCAGCTCATGTGCCGCCTTGGGGGGTCCCTTCTTTGGGCCTTGCTTTCCCACTTGAGTCTTGAGAGCATTGAGGAGACGCATTGCTCCCATGTTGGGCCTTCCAGTGTCTTCGTCTTCGCTAGAATAGTTCTCCGCGTCGGGGACTGCAGGAGACTTGCCCTTCTCCTTCTTGACGGTGATGTTGGCTATGTTCTCCGCCACAGACTCTGCTATAATGGTGTTCAATGCTTGCCGTTAAGGATATTCTCGGACCATGTGGGGTCCTCTACACAAGAAGCAAATAGGCGCAGGTCTCTGTTGGTTCCCCCTCGGAGGGTAATCCCTTTGAGGAGACCCCTTTGGAGGGTGTTCTCTTTGCGGGTGATCCCTCCATCTCGTATCGCTTGCGGTGCTTTTGCCCTTGTAGTTGTCGGGCTTCTAGAATCTTGGCCTGTAGGGTGCCGCCTTTATCGTGTTTTCTTCAGAATTATAGTCAGTGAGTCGCTCTACGACGATCTTCGCTTCCGACAAAGACTTGACATTCCTCTTTGCAAGTTCTTGTTGCGCCCACGGTTTTAGTCCTTCAAGGAAGGTGAATAGTTGATTGGTCTCGGCCATGTCCGGAACATCCAACATAATGGTTGAGAACTCATTCGCGTACTCCCGAATTGAATTATTGTGACGGAGTTGTCGTAATTTCCGTCGGGCGATGAATTCCACATTCTCGGGCAAAAATTAAGCTTTTAGTTCTCGCTTGAGATCGTCCCAAGTGTCGATCTTTGCATGACCCTTCTGAATTTCGTCATATTTGGTCCGCCACCAGAGTTTTGCATCATCAGACAGATACATGGTTGCAATGGACACTTTTATATCATCGTCGGTCGTCCTCGTGATCTTGAAGTACTGTTCTAAGTCGAAGAGGAAGTTCTCCATCGCTTTTGCATCTCGAGCCCCATTGTAAGGCTTTGGTTCAGGTGCTTTGAGGTGGTGTTGTGGCGTCTCATGTTGCCGTGAGATGCCACCACCCGAGTGGATCTCTCGGGTTAGGAATGAAATTGTAGCCCTTGGTTCTTCATCTCCCCTTGAAGTTGTTTGATTGCTTCCTGAGTGTCGTCCTGGAATCCGTCTAGTCTTGCCTCCAGAACTTCTTGTGTGTCGGCTAGCTTGCCGACTTGTGGCCCCATGCCATTCTCAAAGACGTTTATGGCTACGTTGTGAGCGGCCATCATCATTTCCAAGTCTCCAAGCCGTTGGACGGTGCGACTTCTCATCCTAGCTTGTTGAGTTTGTGTTGGGTCCTCCCCCAACGGTTCTTCTGGAACGGTCGTCACCGCTTGGGCGACGCCACTCTTTTCACCGACTCCTTTCTGAGACATGCTTGTTCAAGAAAATCTCTCCAACGAGATTGTCGAGTGCCCCAACGTCGTTTGTCTCCAACGACGAAGGCACGAGCTTCTTGACGGTTTGCGTTGGTTGCTTGCGCCAAAGTTTTGCGAGCTTGCCTCGCTCTAATACCAATTGTCACGGACTAATTTGTTTGGGCGAAAAATGTCCGTGCGGCTCCCTTGCCCCCCCGCAAGGGATAATCCTTGGGCAAGGACCGCCTTGCAAATCTTGAAAGTCGCGAGCTCCCGGGTCGCCTGCGTTCGAGCCTCGGTGTGCTTGGACGCAAAAACATTTGTGCCAAATGACCATTTGTATAAAATATGCTTACAAATGCTTGGACGGATGCTTGAGCGAATGAACTAGAGAGATGTTTGCCCTGGGGCAATATAGGTGCGGAGCCTAACCCCCTTGTGCCACCCACGGGGTTCCCAAAAGCACGAGGAGCATGACAAAATTTTCTATGACCGCACACCCCCACCGGCCATGCCACGGCTAGGAAACGAGGGGCGTTACCTAGTCGTGCTTGAGTGCGGTGGGCGGTGTGCGAGCTCTTTTACAATGCATAATTACATGATCTGCACACCCCATCGGCTATGCCACGGCTAGAAAACGAGGGACGTTACCTAGTCGCGGGAAAGAGCGGTGGGTGGTGCGCAAATATTTTACATGGATGCGTATGATGCGATATTTACAATGCACGTTAGGGACCGTCATGACACAAACATGACTTGACAAACCCGAGAGTCCCTAACACCAAGCGTGGTCCTCTACGCGCGTCGCCGCTCTCAGGCTCTCACGCCCTCAGGCTCTCACGCCCTCAACTCTCAAGCAAGGTCCTCGGCCTCAGCGTCGCTAAATGAGCTCCTATACTCTCAACGACCTCAAGCTCGATCCTAACTTAAGCTTCCCACTGTCACGCCCCCAACTTTGGGTCACGTGACCGGCCAGAGTATGTGTAAATACCCCGAAGCTTAACTCATGCATCACAACCACACAAATATAATGTCAATAAAGAGACTGACACAAAATGGAACAAGTGCTCAAAAATGAATAAGTGATTGTTTAAAGGAAAGTACAAACTCCAACATTTCTAAATAAAGACATCTCAATGCATGAAAGAAAAACCAAGACTCGACTACGACACCCTAAACTCAGTCTGCTACGAGATCAATGGTGTCGTTTGCTCCTCCAGTTGCGCTATGTGCACAAGCCAGTACCTCACTGGTTAGGCTCTACAAAACGAAAACTAAACAATCGTGAGTCCATGAGGAACTCAGTGAGTGGTTCTATCGAACCTCCACTTAAATCCCAGATACATGAATATATAACATTAAATAAATTCTCGAATAAATTTAGGGATTTAGTACACCACCTGGCCAATTGGCCAACCTGCATGAAGTGAGAACATTCGGCCATAATGGCCCACATGCATAAATAAGACTTGGCCATAACCGACCACACAAACATGAACAATACTCAGCCTCGACCAGCCGCACAAACATGTAATTACATAATTCAACAATGTGCACATTTAAACTCAATCTGCATGAAGCAAATCTCCAGGTTCTTAAGCTAGGATGGCTAACTAGCTTCCGGTACCCCACCGGGTTGGAAATGGCTCATCCAATCCAAACTCGGGTATGATGTTAGTGTGACCCACTGACGTGACCCTTCACCACTGGGTCTGGCACCAACGTAGCTCACTGGTGCGATTAGGGGTGAGCGGATTCAGATACCCTATATTTTTC
The DNA here is from genome assembly GCA_034359265.1 of Canna indica. Taxonomy (NCBI): domain Eukaryota; kingdom Viridiplantae; phylum Streptophyta; class Magnoliopsida; order Zingiberales; family Cannaceae; genus Canna; species Canna indica. The sequence continues at coordinate 55,388,276 of CP136896.1, forward strand.
ATGATACTCGGACCCTACCCTGTATAAGATCGGTTCCTAAGTTTTAGAGCAGGACCCTACCCTGTTGGAACCTGGACTGGACCTACCCGGAACCACAGGTTCCGATTTTGGATCTGGGTACCCTGTTGGAACCTGTTCATATACAAATTCTATGGTACAGGTTTCGGATGCCCTGTTGGAATCTATTCTGGAACCTGTAAATGTATAGGTTCTAGAGTATAGGTTTCGGGTACCAATTTCAGTTCCAATTTCGGGTACTCGATGTGTTGGACCCGGAATCAGAACCGATTTTAACTGGTTCTTAAATTTTTGTCTCGGACCCTACCCAAATTTAATTCGGGTCTACCCGGAACCTACCCAATCAGGTCAGTTCCAACTTGTTCCAGGTCTACCCGGTATCCATGCACACCCCTAGGTGCGATCTCACGATCCCTCATCATTTGCTGAGTCGGGCAATAGCCATGTCAGCTAAAGACACTCCTCAGCCTGGCCATCACAAGCACAGTACACAATACACAGTGGACACAAGATTTATCTACTAATCCAAAACTACCCGGGCATGCGCCCGTACTCAGCCCCATCCCAGGCTCTGTCAATCAGCCCTCTAAATGTTACCCTTCCTTTATTGGTGCACGGTGTGACTATCATGACTATAGTACATAGTTTCATGTCCCTACTTGTGACGTTTCTATGTTTAAAATTAAGTATTTAATTTCTAATGTTATTCGTTATCTACTAGTAGGGTATGTCATAATTTCATGTTCAACATGTCACATATGTCTCTAATATTTATCTATATGTAATACATGATAAATATTACAAGCACACACTTATTTTTAGTATCCTTGTAGATAACTACTGCAATTAATATTTAATTCACAACGTTCCAAAAATAAAATATCTCAACAAATTAGTTACAACATTTATCTATTAAATTCCAGCATTAAAATATGTAATTTTTGCAATTAAATAAATAATTTCAGCATACTAAGGAAAATTCTAGCAATTAACCTAATGACGTAGACACCAATTTAAGCATGTTCTTCAGCATGGAATCAAATTACAAGTAAGATAAAATCATCTACGTCTCATGATAGCATCAACACAAAAATATACTCATCGAGACAAACACCCCCTCACCCATGCTCGGCTGACCCTATCCATATGCCTCATGTGGGGTACTCAGCCGACCTATGCTCTTAACCTACCGTGGTTGTTCCTAACTTAAATAATAAGATTACCCTACATGAATCTTATCTAGGAAACACCATTTCAAGTTTACCATCCTTCTTTCCCCCACTCGGCCGAACCCCTTCATAGGGAATTTCTCATGTAGCCGACCCTTAGGGGTTTAGGAAATCAAGATTGTCACATGTGTTAAGTCCTCTTAAACCTTCTTAGGTGTTCATGTATCCTAAAACATGTAAATCTACAAGTTTTCAATGCTCTAGGATTTAGGGGGAATTTTTTTGACATGACCTCCTCTATTTTTCTTGTATTCGATCGGCCCTAATATTTCAAAGAAACAACACAAAAACCTAAGAGAACACACCAACAATCATAAGAGAGATTCAAGAAACAAGGAAGCACAAGATTCGTCAAAGAATCGTTGAGAAAACCATCTCAATCATAAATACAAGGGCTCGGCTAAGAGCCTTACCCTACACCTAAGGTTCAACCACTCACCGAAGAAGGAAATTGGAAAAGAAGACGGTCCTCCGCGCTCCCGCGTCAACGAAGTTCGGGTGCCCTGCCAAGTTCCAAATCCTCTCATGCATGCTCCTTCCCTCTCGTGTAACCCAAAATCTATACGTCCAAAACAGATCTCCACTGCCAAAAGACCAAAGTGCCCATTAACTTAAGTTGAGTCTAAAACAAGACATAACTAAACCAATACAAGTCCAATTCGAGTTCCACTTGAACCTCCAGACTCATCTCGAACCGAACAATCCATCTAAGGACTAATCAAACTTAGATGAATTAATTTCCTTGTGTGCAAAGGCCAATCTTCAATTCAAGCCCTCCGGCGTTTTATCCGGTCCATCCTGACGCACGACCAAAATATCCCGCTGGAATAATTAAATAATCTTTTTTTAAAAAAAAATTGCGGGTATTACATCCGCGAGCTCATCTTGATCCGAAGCCCATTCCTTGACTCCAGTCGCTACTATGAGAAAACAGTCTTTGGCCTTAGTCGCCATCGCCACTCTGACAATTGCCGACAACTACCAAAAAGGTACTTTCAATCCTAACCGTACTTGTAGCAGGGGCTCGACCTGCATCCAAAAACAAACCGTTGCTCCCAGAAACACTCACCAACCAACTAATGCTGGCCAAGGAGCATCAGAACTCTCTCTAAACCCATCAAACCAAAGTCAACGACGTTCGCCAAGACATCCAACTCACACAAAACAAAATCATGTAGCATGAAAATAAAGTTCCTTAGGGTGCAATAACAACCCATGAAGGGGCAATCATGTCAGATGCCCTCAAGGTGTAAGAGTTTAAAAGGCAGTAAAGGGCGACAATCCATGAAAAACAATTATATCTCCACGCGTGGCCCACAGGCCTACAATCTCAAAGGCATTAACTTACTGTTGGAAAGTTGGAGCAACCTTAGCAACCACAGGAGGGGCGTTGTCACCAATGACCCCAGCCATCTCCATTGGGAGAGGAGACAACTCGGAGGCGGCAACTGAAGGCCCCCCCTCGACCGGCACAGAAGCCTCCTTCCTCACCCCAGGGTCAACTAGGGCACCTTCCCTAACCACCTTGAACCACCCAACCTCAGAAAAGTTAGCCTATGGGGGAAGGAATTTGGCTTGCGCCAACATCCTTTCAAAACCATCGGTGTACTGTATAAGAGCGACATCCCGGTAGTGGCAGACCTCACCTTTGAACTCTCACGCCTTTATCTCAAGCTCCTACACCTTCACCTCAAGCGCTTGTACCTCCACTTTAGATCTCTCAGCCCCGACTCGGGTGGGCTCAGCCTTAGCCCTCAAGCAGGACCGCTCTGCAATGGTCGCAACAAGATCATGATAGAGTTTGCCCAACTCCATTCTCAAGTCATCAAACATGTCCTTAGCTTCCCTCGCCCGAGCGACGGATTTAGAAATAGTGGTGTTCAAAAGCCCGATCTCATGGACTTTCGTCTCAAGAGCCTTCTTCATCTTTACTAGCTCGGCTCTGAGTGACTGAAGCTCCCTAGCCTAAGCCTCAAATATCTTCAACGTGGACACTCTATCTCCCACCAGCCTATCCACCAAACCCATCAGATGAAGACAATCGACCTTGGCACGCTCTCCCGCATCCGTCCCCTTGGGCAAGTTCGTCTAAATACCGAGCATGAAGCACTGACTATCACGAGGAGCCACAACTGGATCGCCATCTCGGACGCATTGACCACAACCTTCGCAGAAAGAGTTGATTTCCTGAGGAGGGAGACATTCGTCAACGCGTAGACCCGTGGCCCTCTTCTTCTGCCTTAAAACAAAGCTGGGAGGAGTCGAGAAATCAAAAGGCACTGATGACCTGATCAACCCCGGAGCCCGAGACCAGGAGGCCCTCAGTGCCCAGGACTCGAGGCCTGCACCGACCTCGGCAAAAGTGGAGGAGGAGAAACATCCACCAACAGACTCTTTCCTTTATCACTTGTAGGGACACCGCCCCTCAACTCCTCCAATCGACCACGGAGATTTGGCTTATCCAGCTTTGAAGGTATTCCGGCTCAAAGGGATTTTCGAATCAACACACTTGAAACAACCAAGGTAATAATACCTTACAATCTCCCCAAACTTACTTATATATCTTGAGACCATGGACTCGTCAACGGTCCCACCTTAGCAGTTCCCTGTAGGAAAAGGGAACGAGATGCCGATCCAAGAACTCAATCACAAGCTTATCCTCGGATGAGATGCCCTCTTCCTCCAAAAACAAGAAAGGCTTGGGACTCTCCCTCCAGGATAACCGGAACCTCTCCGAGTTGGACTGCTCGTCCAAGAAAAAATGCTAGATGTTTGGCCTCGACCTCACTTTGAAGAAATGCCTTCTGAAGTTCTTGTAAGAACATTTGAACAAGACAGAGAACCTCCTCCTTGGAGCACTACTGAAAGACACTCATAAACCCTTCTGGGTCCCCTTCACTTGGAAGAAGGAGAATAACACGTTAAGGCTCGGCTCGACTTCGAGACACTTCATCAAGATTTCAAAATAGTAGATGAAAGCCCAACCGTTTGGATGCAACTGAGTCGGACCATGTTTGAAGATCTCGGGATCCGACTGTCATTTATTGAGTTTGAGCTTAGGGTATTAATCCAAGCGAATATATTGTTGGCTTTAGGTTTTCAACCTTGGCCTTAATCTCAATTTTGATGATAACAAACATGGAACTAATATTTCATCGAGAAATCTTTCAGGTTCCATATCGATTAGCGTTCGATGTCCTCAATCAAAAAAATCGGATTCGTCATGGAAAAAGGACATTGATCGTCGCGCTCGGATTCGTCGTGAAAATTTCTCGAAGATAGACGTGTGCACCAAAGACGTCTGGGACGAGTCCAAAGATCACATGGAAAGCTCTCCAAGTTGATGCTCGTTGAAAGCCAGAATCTGAAAATGAAGCACGGAAGAAGAAGACTGAAGAAATCAAATTCAGCCTAGGTTCGGTCGACTGGGCGGTCGATCGAATAGGGTTAGAAAAATGACAGTAGCCATCTCGGTCGACCGGTCGGTCGACCGAAGGATGCTGCAAAGCGGTAGTAGCTACTTCGGTAGACCGGGAGGTCGACCGATTGAAGCCAAAAATTGGCAGAGAACGCATCGGTCGACCGATCAGTCGATCGGACTGCGTATCGCCAAAGACGCAATTTGCGTCGGTCGACCAGATTGAGGGAACACAAGGTTTGCGTCTGGCGGTCGACCCGTCGGTCGACCATACAGAGAGAGTAAGGCAGTGGTCGTTCGAGCGGTTGATCGGTCGGTTGACCGGCCAATCGATCGAGCGGCTGTAACATATAGTTTTCTACCCGTTGAGCTGTCGTTTCTTTGAGAGGGTATAAATATACCTCATATAACTAATTTAACCTCTCTCTCCCACTCTTACAGATTTGATTGAGCATTCTAAAGAGAGATTTGAGCCTTCAAATGATCGATCAACAGCACTCTGTTCTTCCGTGAACATTTTCTCAAGCGCCCACCTTTCTTCCTCAACTCGAGTTTTAATTCGAGCTCTACCTCTTGACGAGTTGAAGGTGTTGAAGGCTTGGAAAAGAGCCGTGGTTCCTCTCTCATTTCTTAAGCTCTTTTGATTGTATTTTAATTGTTAATTGAACATTATTTTTTCTTGGATTTGAGATTGTGAAGACCTAGGCTGTTTGGTCTTGTGTGTGGAAGTGGTTACCTTAGTGAAAATGTGTAAAGCTACTTGTGTAAGCATAACTTACTAGGATTAGTTGAGGTATCCCTTAGGGTTGAGGTGGAAGAGTGCTCTCGGTAAGAATGCGGTGACTTCTAGGTGTGGAAGTGCCTTAGGTCGAGAGTGCGACTCTTCGAGTCAAAGTCCTCATTTTAAGGGAAACAAGAATTAATCTAGTAAACCTAGTTTGGAAATCCTAAGCGGGGTGCTTAGGTAGTGGAGTAGGCATTGAGGCCGAACCACTATAAATTTGTGTGTTTGCGTTGATTCTCTATTTGTGCTTAATTGTTTTATCTTGCTTCCGCATCCAATTATAAAATTGCAATTTGCCTAAGTGATCTAAGTAAACGATTAAAATTGAATTTAGGCTAATTAATTTAGTTAATACACTATTCACCCCCCCTCTAGTGTTGCCATTTCTCCAACATTTGGTATCAGAGCGGGTCCGTAGCTTGAGATTTCACCATCTCTTCTACACCTTGTCTTGATCCAAAAATGGCACTAGAGTCGGTAGCATCCTCACCTCCTAGGTTTGATGAATCAAACTTTGGTCTTTGGAAGTCTAGGATGTACACTTACCTAAAGACTAGAGGTCTTGATGTTTATAACATGATTAAACTAGAATACATTGAACCTAAGGTTGACATGCATGATTGGAGTGAACATGATAAAAAAAATGTTTCAATCTAATGGAGATGCTATGTATTCCATTTTTTGTACCTTACCTAATAGCATCCTTGAAAAAGTCATGCATTGCACTTCGGCTTTTGATATTTGGGCAACATTAAATATGTTATATGATTATGCTAAAATTGAAGAGCTTAATACTTTCGTTTAGGGTGGTGATGACAATATATGGTCATCCTCTTAGTACTAATCTTAGTTTTGATGCCCAAAGCACTTCTAGCCAAAGAAGCACAAGCAAGAATCGGAAACGAAAACTTAGGTGCTTCCTTTGCCAAGAGACGGGACACAAGAAGATGAATTGTCCTCTTTTGAAGAAGAAATCTAAAAAGAAGAAGTGTGTTTCTCCATCCACATCTCAATCAAGTGAAGCAACATCTAGATATGACGATGAAGCTACATCGAACTTTTGCCTCATTGAAGAAGAAATCTAAAAAGAAGAAGATGAATTGTCCTCTTTTGAAGAAGAAATCTAAAAAGAAGAAGTGTGTTTCTCCATCCACATCTCAATTAAGTGAAGCAACTTCTAGACATGACGATGAAGCTACATCGAACTTTTGCCTCATGAGTCTTTGGAATGAGGTATATTTACCGTCTTCTAGTCATGATCAAAATAGTGATTCTAGTAGCTCTAAATCCCTTGACATGTCTTATGAAGAACTATTAGAAGAATCTAAAAAGATGTATGCATTGCTCATGAATAAGATCAAAGAAAATAGAAAACTAAAAAAGGAAAATTTAAGGCTTGATTCACAAGTGCATGAATTAGAGAAAGATAAATTGAATACTAGTGTTGTTAATTCTTGCCATGATATTTCTCAGCTTGAAATTGAAGAACTAAAAAAAATGAGAATATTGATTTAAAAAGGGAAAATGAGGATTTGAAATAAAAAGTGAAGCTTAGAAGTAATGATTTAAAAAGTAATTTCAAACTTGAGAATGAGAATTTGAAAAATGAGAATTGCATATTGAAATCTCAAGTATGTGCGTTGCACAAATCCATTAGTATCTTGAAAAATGAGGTTGTTTTCTTGAGTAGGAAAGCAAATAATTTATCCAATGGTTCATCTTTTAGAAATCCTAGAAAGAAAAATATTTCTTCTAAGAATGCTCATGCACATCCTCCTCCTCATGTTAAGCATTCTACTTGTAGACCTCATAATCATAAGAAGATGAATGTTTCTCTCAAGAATGCTCATGCTCATCTTAGTTCACATGTTAAGCATTCTAATAATAAATCTCATATCCATGATGAAAAGAAAAAAATTAATGGACATTGCTTTTGTTGTGGTACATATGGCCATGCAATCTATGATTGCGTATTTAAGAAGAATCCAAGTGTTGCTAAGACACTTTGGATACCTAGGCCAACTAACCCCCAAGGACCCAAAGCCATTTGGGTACCAAAAGTCTCATCTTCTTTTGTAGAGGGAGCTACCACACAAGGATGAATTAAAGAAGGTGTATTGAAGTTGACCTTGGATTCAAATGAAAAATCTCCAAGAGGTTGCAACTTCAAGTCATCTTGATGCCTTAGGTAAAGTTGGCATCAAAACTATTCTGGTATCATCTTCTAACTCGCATTGTTTCACCTTAGTTGAAGACTATGATACTATGCTTAATTCTAGTTGATCTTTCCGCTCTTAATAAGTTTCAAAAACGTCTTTGATTTTTGATTTCCCGGTCTCCTCAGAGACCTATGTAGCCTGTAATGGGCTCATGCGACCTTGCGGTTCTAAATCGTAGGCTCATTATGGCCTTTCGATTTTCAACCAATAGGAAGGGTTGGAGATCTCATGTTTCAAAATTTTACATTTTGAGATCTCTCGATTCGTTTTGGTTTCATGATAATTTTACTTGAAACGAATTCTTTCACTATCTAGCTTAGGTTGAAATACCAAAATGAAGATTTCTATTTCACCTTGCTATTTAGTATGATAACTTGCTAGTAGATAAGATTTGATTACCATTAATGAAGTATACTTGCAAGTTATTGAAAATGGAAGGCTAATTAGGAAGAAAAAGATTAGTTTGACAAATTATCATGATTAAGGTATAACTTTGATAAATTCAAAATCTTAGTGTTATACCTCAATGCTTAAGCTTAAATAATGTCTCAATTCTCATGATTAGAATTGCATGTTTAATCCTTAAATTTTCATGAGTAGGTAGAATTTTAGTACTTAGGCAAATTTCATTGAATGAAACTTGCTCTAGGTTGATATTCACTATTAGAGATATTCTTTTTAAGTCCAAACTAGTTAAACATGTTTAGAGATCTTATTTCTCAAATATTTCACATATTAAGATCTCTTAGATTCATTTTGATATCATGATAATTCATTTAAAATGAGTATATACTATCTAGCATAGGTTAAGGTTTTTAAATGAAACTTTACATTAAACCTTTGCTATTTAGTATGTTAGCTTGCTAGTAGCCTTAATCTCATTATCTACTAATGAAGTCTACTTGCAAGTTGTGAATGTTAATGGAAGATTATTCTATCTAAAAGAAAATGAAAAGTTTGGCAAAATTCTATTGAAAGAGGTATGAATTTGATTTTATAGAAATCTTAATATAATACTTGAATATTCATGCTTTAATGATGTCTCTATATACTCATGATTATTTTTGCATGATAAATGTTTGAATTTTCATGAGTAAGAAATTTTTTGATACTTAGGCAATTTCAAGATATCTTGATTGAATGAGATTTGTTCTAAGTTAAAATTTATATTAGAGACCTTATTTTGAGTTAGTAGTTGACAAACATGTTTAGATACACATATCACATATATAAGTTTAGGTATTTAAAATTGAAAATTCATGTCTAGATGAACAATGCGATAACTATATCACTTTAGGGGACTTAAACCTGAAAAATTTTGACCCAAGTCAACAAATCGACTTGGACACTTCATTTTAAGTCCAAACTTCATAAACATATTTAGGAATAGGTATGACATGTTTCCATGGATTTAGAATAAAAAATTCATATGGATATGGATAAAATGACATAGAGGTGGTTTCATGAAAACCTCTTTTGAACCAAGTTGACCCAAGTCAATAAGTTGACTTAAAGGTCTCATTTTCAATCCATAATTGAGAAACATGTTTAGATTTACTCATGTTATCCATTGGTTTAAGGTTGAAAAATCATAAGTAAATGATAAGATTGAAACTTAGCAAGTTTCATGATAACTAGCTTAGTTTTGAATGAAACCATGCTAGGTTGATATCTTGACTTTATGATATAATTTTTATTTCAAACTTGACATACACTATTTACATGACCATTATGTGGTGTCATAAAATTTTGAATGAAAATTGAGCACTCTTTGAAAATAACTGAAAATTACTGAATTGCCATTTCGACTAACATTTGGTATCAGCATTTTCAATTATTTCTAGAGAAATGTAGGAAAATCCTTTTTAGATGATTATTGAAACTGCACTTTCACTGAAAAATATAGTTTGTTGTGTAAAAATTTCAAAAATTTCATCAAGAATCTGATTTACAATGGAATTTTAAAGTTGGATTTCAAAAATACAAAGTATCATCCTCTTGAAATATCAATCTTTTTCGATACCTTATATTCTTATCAAAAACTTCTAATGAAAACTCATGTATACCATTTTGATTCATTGTCTAAAATCATTCACACCATTGCTTGAGTAAAATCATTCATAGGAATGATTTTGATAATTTGAATGATAACTAAAAATATTCATTTTTCATTGAAAATAATATAGGATGAAAAATGAACTTAGAAAATTCATTTAGAGTTCAAACTTGATACATGCATTTCAAATGACCATTCAATAATTGGTATCAAAAATTTTCATCCAACAATTGGTATTTCAAATCTTGAAGTATAGGTTAACCTAAGTCAACAAAGTGACTTAGAAATTTTATTTTAAGCCCAAACTTGATTCATAGACTTACATTCTCTCATGTTTGATGTCTAGATGCCTAAATATGAGAAAACATGAGTAGATAACAAAACTTGATACTTAATATTTTTATGTTTTCATGCTTAATTCAAATGAAATCATGCTAAGTTCATACATACTTGAGAACATACATGTTTTTGTTTTGAATTCAAATATTTAGTTTTGAACATATCATGTATGATTTTGTTTTATATCAAATATTTGTTTTTCCATCCCTTTGGTTGAGATTGTCATGTTTCATGAAAAGTCTTTAGAGTCTCTGTTGGCTTTAGGTTTTCAACCTTGGTCTTAATCTCGATTTTGATGATAACAAACACGGAACTAATATTTCATCGAGAAATCTTTCAGGTTCCATATCAATTAGCGTTCGATATCCTCGATCAGAAAAATTGGAAGAAATCGAAGAATCGGAAGGACATTGATCGTCGCGCTCGGATTCGTCGTGGAACATCTCAAAGATCGACGTATGCACCAAAGACGTATTGGACGACCTCAAAGATCACATGGAAAGCTCTCCAAGTTGATGCTCGTTGAAAGCCGGAACCCGAAAACGAAGCGCGGAAGAAGAAGGTTGAAGAAATCAAATTCAGTCTAGGTTCGATCGACCGATTAAAGCCAAAAATTGGCAGAGAACGCATCGATCGATCGATCGGTCGATCGGACTGCGTATCGCCAATGATGCAACTTACGTCGGTTGACCGAATTGAGGGAACGCAAGGTTTGCGTCTGTGCGGTCGACCACACAGAGAGAATAGGCGGCAATCGCTTGAGCGGTTGATCGCTCGATCGACCGGCCAATCGACCGAGCGGTTGTAACGGATAATTTTCTACCCATTGAGATGCCATTTCTTTGGGAGGGTATAAATATACCTTCTATAACTCATTTAACTTCTCTCCCACTCTTACAGATTTTATTGAGCAATTAAAATGGAGTTTTGAGCCTTCTAAAGATCGATCAATAGCGCTCGGCTCTTCCATCAACAACTTCTTCAAGCGCACACTCTGCTTCGACTCGGGTTTTAATACGAACTCTACCTCTTGACGAGTTGAAGGCATTGAAGGCTTGAAAAAGAGCTGTGGTTCTTCTCTCATTTCTTAAGCTCTTTTGATTGTATTTTAATTGTTAATTGAACATTATTTTATTTGAATTTGAGTTTGAGTAAGACCTAGGTTGTTAGGTCTTGTTGTGTGAGTGGTATCCTCGGTGTAGAAGGAGTAAAACCACTTGTGTAAACGTAGTTTACTAGGATTAGTCGAGTTGTCCCTTAGGGTTGAGGTGGAAGTGTACTCTCGGTAAGAAGACGGAGACTTCCGGGTGTGGAAGTGCCTTAGGTCGAGGTGCGACTCTTCGAGTCAAAGTCCTCATTGTAAGAGAAACAAGAATTAATCTAGTAAATCTAGTTTGGAAATCCTAAGCGGGGTGCTTAGGTAGTGGAGTAGGCATTGGGGCCGAACCACTATAAATTCTTGTGTTTGCATTGATTTATTAATTGTATTAATTACTTTACTATTTATCGCTTTCGCATCAAATCATCGAATTATAAATTAACTAATTAGTTTAAGAAAATGATTAAAATCGATTTAGGCTAATTGATTTAGTAAACACACTATTCACCCCCCCTCCAGTGTTTCCATTTCTACAACAGTCTCAACTTCAAGAAAAAATATTTATTTTTCATCCATTTGACTAGATTAACATTTCTTGCCCTTTTTGATTGATGTCAAAAGGAGGAGAGAGAATTATAAGTAAAGGGGGAGAAAATTATAGATAAAAGGGAGGAAAATATAGGAAGACCATGCATATAGATAGGGGGAGTTTATTTTCATAAGATATGCATGTTGTTTAGGGGAGAAATCCCTTAGATGATATCCTCTATGCTTTAATGTATATATATTCTTAAGGGTGTTTGTCATCATCAAAAAGGGGAAGATTGTTGGCTTTAGGTTTTCAACCTTGGCATTAATCTCGGTTTTGATGATAACAAACATGGAACTAAAATTTCGTCGAAAAATCTTTCAGGTTCCATATCGATTAGCGTTCGATGTCCTCGATCGGAAAAATCGGATTCGTCGCGGAAAAAGGACATTGATCGTCGCGCTCGGGTTCATCGTGGAAATTTCTCGAAGATAGATGTGTGCACCAAAGACGTCTTGGATGAGTCCAAAGATCACATGGAAAGCTCTCCAAGTTGATGCTCGTTGAAAGTCGGAACCCGGAAACGAAGCGCGGAAGAAGAAGATCGAAGAAATCAAATTCAGCCTAGGTTCGGTTGATCGGGCGGTCGACCGAATAAGGTTTCTAAAAATGGCAGTAGCCAGCTCGGTTGACTAAAGGATGCTGCAAAGTGGCAGTAGCTACTTCGGTCGACCGATTGAAGCCAAAAATTGGCAGAGAACGCATCGGTTGACCGGACTGCGTATCGCCAAAGACGCAACTTGCGTCGATTGACCGGGTGGTCGACCGGATTGAGGGAACACAAGGTTTGCGTCTGGCGGTCGACCCGTTGGGCGACCACACAGAGAGAGTAAGGCAGCGGTTGTTCGAGCGGTCGATTGGTTGGTCGATCGGCCAATCGACCGAGCGACTGTAACAGATAGTTTTCTACCCATTGAGCTACCGTTTCTTTGAGAGGGTATAAATATACCTCATATAACTCATTTAACCTCTCTCTCTCACTCTTACAGATTTGATTGAGCATTCTAAAGGGAGATTTGAGCCTTCAAAGGATCGATCAATAGCGCTCTGTTCTTCCGTGAACATTTTCTCAAGCGCCCACCTTTCTTCCTCAACTGGGGTTTTGATTCGAGCTCTACCTCTTGACGAGTTGAAGGCGTTGAAGGCTTGGAAAAGAGCTGTGGTTCCTCTCTCATTTCTTAAGCTCTTTTGATTTTAATTTAATTGTTAATTGAACATTGTTTTTTCTTGGATTTGAGATTGTGAAGACCATATATGGTGATACAATCAAAAGAGCTTAGGTCTTCACAAAGAAATGGCAGCTCACCAAATATGGTGATAAACCCTATCCATTGGGGAGTAGGGAAGACAATCGAAGACTTCCTTCTCACCCCAACGGGAAATCAGTATACTATTCCGTAAGAACAAAATACTACCCAAATTGGGCATCCCCGAGCTCTATTGTCGTATCTCATTGTGAACACACGAATACGGGCCCGAAGTCCTGCCCGACGGCCCTACCTCCAACTTAACTTCACCACCCTTCCTCACCATCGACCCGTCAAAGATCTTAAACCCTAATGAATAAGGACAAGTTAGCACCACCTATCAACCTAATTAAGGTCGATCGTGAAAGTGCAAAAGTTGAGAGCAGAATCAAAAGACTCACATAAAATGAGGTAGTGATGACCAAGTAAAATGATTGGAAGTGATGTCCATGTCAAAAACCTTTAGAACACAGGAGACAAGAGGCAATAACGTGGAGCACGAGAAGAATTCGAGATAAGGAGAGGAAGGAGGCTTTATAGGCCAAAGGATAGCCCTCTCTTCATCGAACGACTAATAGTGGCAAAATGACGATAAGATTAATCTCAACCGATCGACCCATCACTAGCATCTCTGTAAAACACCTTGGGAGCACGAACAGACAACTCCCCACACCATGATTACTCTACATGCAAAATTAATGCCGAAGGGATGGACACCAAAAAATGGCCGCCATGCAAAAATAAGTACTCCTCTATCACGCAGTCGCCGCGCTAAGCTTGGAAACCAAAAAATCGCAAAACAACAAAGCTGAGATACATCAGCCTGATTTGCGCGCCCCGACAAATTAAGGGCAAGAAACAACATACACACACTTCTCACGATCAGCCCGAAGTCGAACCTCATCAGCACCTATTGAAGCTCTACAAGCAAGCCGAAGTTGACACACTCTTGGAGTAGGATAGACAAGTGGGAGCCCACACCTCATTAGAGCTCGACACGAAGTTTTCAGACTCCGACCAAGCTCGATTGGGGGTTATGGACTGAACTAGCACTTTGGGTCCGACTGGATTAGGCCCAGAAGTTTTCTACTGTGTTTAATTTTAATTTCAGTACATTTCATTTTATTCACTATTGAAATTGTGTTTATCGTGTTGTATTGTGTAGGTGTATATATACACATGTACACGTTTAGACACGTTTACTTAAACAGGTTAAGTGTGTCGTGTCGTGTCAACCCGAGAATAAAAGAGTAGTGTTCGGGTTTGCATATTCGAACACGTTGAATAAATGTGTCGTGTTCGAATTTAGCATTCTACAACACGAGATCGTTTGGACATGACACGTTTAAACATGGCAACGCGGATTGCCACCCCTATTTGCAGGTCCCCTGTCGAAGTCGCACCGGACCAGGGGACATGTCTGATCGCATTACCCTGACTTCAAACAAGAACAATACTAAATCTGAAATTTGAATAAACTGGAATATATAAACATATCTATTCTTTTGACTATTGTACATTTTTCATAAATTTTTTGAAGTATATATTAATCGTAAAAAAAACCCAGAACGAAATCTTGTCTTTTGAATATATAAACAAAATATATATCATGATATACGATCCAATCACCAAAATATAGTTTTATCATCAATTTTGACAAAATTTGGACATAATTGTCTAGAAGTGTTTTACAAATCCAACTTAGAAATGAACCTCTTAATTAAGTTGGCTATAGGTGTTCACGTCTCCTCTTTCCATTGATTCTGCATCTCTCGCCCACCCAAGTCGCGGGGAACCCGACACGTGCGTGCGCAATAACGGCTCAAACGGCTCCTCCTCAATCGTCTGGCAGAGAGAGCGCGCGCGAAGGGCGTTCCCCCGGCTTCAGCGCCCGGGCGCCACAACCTCGGCCGCCTCCCCTCCTATAAAAGAAGGGCTCTCCCATCCTTTACCATCGCGGTCCATATTAATTTAATAAGTTCTCCCTAAACCGGGGTCTTCCAGAGAAAGAGTAGCTAGCCCGAGAGCTAGGAGAGAGGGAAATAAAAAAACCCCTGCACCTCTCTCCTACTCTACACTTCCGAGCTCTCTTCCTCTTCCTCCTCCAAATACATTGCAATCACGCTTGAAGGAGAATAAATTTAATAAACTCATAGTCAATAATGGCATCAGACGGGCCCATCTCCCTCGATCAGATCAAGAATGAGACCGTCGACCTGGTTAGATGATCCTTAATTGCCAACTTCAATTACTTGGATTTCAATATTGTCATCGTTTTTTATTTCTTTTGCTTGATTCATTTGCAGGAGAGCATTCCCATAGACGAGGTCTTTCTTCAGCTAAAATGCAGCCGAGAAGGTCTCTCCAGTTCCGAAGGCGAGCAGCGGCTCCAAATCTTTGGCCAAAACAAACTCGAGGAAAAGAAGGTGCCTCCTTGTTCTTCTCATCGGTTGATCGAGCTCATCATCTCACTGATTAACTGTTTCCATTATGGATGTTGATTGTAACAGGAGAGCAAGTTCCTCAAGTTCCTGGGTTTCATGTGGAACCCGCTTTCCTGGGTCATGGAGATCGCCGCCATCATGGCTATTGCCTTGGCTAATGGAGGGGTAATCGAATGCCACTCTGCTTTGTATATATTATTTCCTTATCTTGCATATGCTAATTAATTTTGAGTGCAGGGCAAACCACCGGATTGGCAAGACTTCGTTGGAATCGTTGTCCTCTTGATCATCAACTCCACCATCAGCTTCATCGAGGAGAACAACGCTGGAAATGCAGCGGCTGCCCTCATGGCTGGCCTTGCACCCAAGACCAAGGTCGCCTTTTTCATATAGGCATTTCGACATTCAGTGTGCGTGAGTGCGGGAGCTTGTTAATTGATTCAAATGAGTTGTTGTTTGCCCGCAGGTATTGAGGGATGGGAAGTGGTCGGAGCAAGAAGCGGCCATCCTCGTCCCCGGTGATATCATCAGCATCAAGCTCGGTGACATCGTCCCCGCCGATGCCCGACTCTTGGAGGGTGATCCGCTCAAGATCGACCAGTCCGCCCTCACCGGTGAGTCACTCCCCGTGACGAAGAACCCCCACGAGGAGGTCTTCTCGGGTTCCACATGCAAGCAAGGAGAGATTGAAGCCGTTGTCATCGCCACCGGCGTCCATACCTTCTTCGGCAAGGCCGCCCACCTCGTCGACAGCACCAACAACGTCGGCCATTTCCAGAAGGTGCTCACCGCCATCGGCAACTTCTGCATCTGCTCGATCGCGGTCGGAATGGTCATTGAGATCATCGTCATGTATCCAATCCAGCATCGCCGATACCGTGACGGCATCGATAACCTCCTCGTGTTGCTCATCGGTGGCATTCCGATTGCCATGCCGACCGTGCTATCGGTCACTATGGCCATTGGTTCCCACCGTTTGTCGGAGCAGGGCGCAATCACCAAGAGGATGACCGCCATTGAAGAGATGGCCGGCATGGATGTGTTGTGCAGCGACAAGACCGGAACACTCACTCTCAACAAGCTTACCGTCGACAAGAGCTTGATTGAGGTAATGGAGATTGAATCAAGAATCAAGTATTAATTATAAATGATGAATCTTGATTCGGAGTGATTGATGATGATCTATTTGCGTTGGTTGATGCTGCAGGTGTTTGTGAGTGGGGTGGATAAGGATGCAGTGGTTCTTTTTGCCGCTAGGGCTTCTAGGGTTGAGAACCAGGACGCCATTGACGCATCCATTGTTGGCATGCTAGCTGATCCCAAAGAGGTATTCAACTTCTTTCAATCATACAGTAAAGTTTGATTTGCATTCGTAATATTTCGTCTCTCAATCATGTTCATATTTTGCAGGCACGAGCAGGGATCCAAGAGGTCCATTTTTTGCCCTTCAATCCGGTCGACAAGCGCACTGCAATCACCTACATCGATTCCAATGGCAAATGGCATCGATCGAGCAAGGGAGCACCAGAGCAGGTGTTTATCCTTGTCAATTTTCTCTTCATCTTTCTATCTTTAAGCTTTATCTTCTTCACCGCATTGTACTAATTTTGCATCGATTTTTTCCAGATCATTGACCTCTGCAACCTGAAGGATGATGCTAAGAAGAAGGTCCACGGCATGATCGACAAATTCGCCGAGCGCGGTCTTCGTGCTCTCGGCGTGGCGAGGCAGCAGGTTCCTGAGGCGACCAAAGAGAGTGCCGGCGGCCCATGGGAATTCTTGGGTCTCTTGCCCCTCTTTGACCCCCCACGCCACGACAGCGCCGAGACCATCCGCCGTGCTCTCAACCTCGGTGTCAATGTCAAGATGATCACCGGCGACCAGCTCGCCATTGGCAAGGAAACTGGACGCAGGCTTGGCATGGGAACCAACATGTATCCTTCGTCGACTCTTCTCGGAGAGAACTGCCAGGAGGTCACCGGTCTTCCCATTGAGGAGCTAATCGAGAAGGCCGATGGCTTCGCCGGAGTCTTCCCTGGTAATTAGTCACAAGACGATCAAACTTTCTTCATTGATGGGAATTTTCGCCCTAATTGCAATCTACTTCTTCTACTTCCCAGAGCACAAGTACGAGATCGTGAAGAAGTTGCAAGAGAGGAAGCACATATGTGGCATGACAGGCGACGGTGTCAACGACGCACCTGCTCTTAAGAAGGCCGATATCGGTATCGCCGTGGCCGACGCTACCGACGCCGCACGCAGCGCTTCCGACATCGTCTTGACGGAGCCGGGGCTGAGCGTGATCGTCAGCGCCGTGCTCACCAGCCGTGCCATCTTCCAGAGAATGAAGAACTATACCATTTACGCGGTGTCTATCACCATCCGTATCGTGCTTGGTTTCATGCTCATTGCCCTCATCTGGCGCTTCGACTTCTCCCCCTTCATGGTCCTCATCATCGCCATCCTCAACGATGGCACCATCATGACCATCTCGAAGGACAGGGTGAAGCCCTCCCCCTTGCCCGATTCATGGAAGCTCAAGGAGATCTTCGCCACCGGAGTTGTCCTCGGAGCATACCAAGCCATAATGACCGTTGTCTTCTTCTGGCTCGTGCACGACACAGACTTCTTCCCTGTAAGTGTACAAGCACTACTCTGACGTCTGATCGCCGCAATTAATTGCGCCCTAACTGTTCGATGAAATTACTCTCTCGTCCAAAACAGGAGAAATTTGGCGTGAGGCATATCGCGGGCAACACTGACGAGATGACGTCGGCGCTCTACCTGCAAGTGAGCATCATCAGTCAAGCACTCATCTTCGTCACCAGGTCGAGGAGCTGGTCTTTCGTTGAACGCCCTGGCCTTCTGCTGGTCACTGCCTTCCTCGCCGCCCAACTGGTACATGCCTCTTTAGATTGCACAAGCAAGTGCAAGCATTCCCTTCTCTGCCACAATCTAAGCTTTGCTTGGCTGCAGGTGGCCACCGTCATCGCCGTGTATGCTACATGGACCTTCGCAAGGATTCAGGGCATCGGATGGGGGTGGGCAGGGATCATCTGGCTCTACACCGTCATCACCTACTTCCCTCTCGATGTGCTCAAGTTCATCATCCGCTATGCACTGAGCGGTAAAGGCTGGGACAACCTCCTCGAGAACAAGGTGAAGAAGATCTTCCTCCTCCCTCCCTCAAATCCTCAATTCATAACCAGTTTGTGATCTTAATGACTAAATCATCAAACAATTAATGATGCAGACGGCATTCACCTCGAAAAAGGATTACGGGAGGGGCGAGAGGGAAGCGCAGTGGGCACTGGCTCAACGCACCCTCCATGGTCTGCAGACCCCGGACACGTCGGTACTCTTCAAGGTAAACAGCAGCTACAGTGAGTTGTCGGAGATCGCAGAGCTGGCGAAGAAGCGCGCCGAGGTCGCCCGGTAAATATCATCCGTCAAACTACAAACAACGTTGAAGTTGAAGATAATTTGTATTACTACGTAGGAACAAGAGAGAATTAATGATTGGTCCGATTTAATTTGTAATTTGTTGCAGGCTGAGGGAACTGCACACTCTTAAGGGGCATGTGGAATCCGTGGTGAAGCTTAAGGGACTGGACATCGACACCAACCAGCAGCACTACACTGTTTAAAAGCAAAGAAATCTACATGTTTGAGTCGGGTTGATTGACAAGTCATAGCAGCTAAAAATCGTGCTGGCATTCTTGATCCTGCTCTGGTGCGTTCTGGACGTCTAGATAGCAAATTTTGTACTTCAGCAACCCATTGAAGAAGAAAGGAGACTCCCCATGTAGCAATCTGGTGATATTTAATGGCAGAATCCTTGGCTGGCCTATCACAACTCACAATGATTTCCTCTGCCATCATCCTACACAGCTGATTATTCCTTTGAGTGGTTTTTGAGTTGTTGGGGCACTCCAACCCCTCTTTTTGCGTTGCTGAACTGCTTTTTGAACGAAATAAACCATACTTCTTTATTTCTCTGAGGTAGTCAACATATGGAAAACACCTCTCCTTTGACCCCACCTGGTTCTGGTCCAAATACAAACAGGTTGCTGGTCTATGGAGATTTGAATGATGTTGTAGTCAAAACCACAAAACCAACCTCGCTAAAGAAGAAAAAGAAGAAGATTGCTAAAATATTGTCATCTTACGATGTAGTTCCCGGTTGTCTTAAAAAAATATCCATGCAGCATCCTTCGCAAGGCATTAAATGAAGGTGCAATTGCAGCCAACACAAAGGATCCCATCAATTTTCGGAATTTTGAACCCAATTCATAGTCTGGCTCTTCAACTTTGGCAATGGCAAATCACATCCCACCAAATTTGATTACTACCATTGCTGATCTAGGATTCCTATCGACCTGCTGGTGACATTGACGAGATAGCAAGAACTTCCGAAAGTACCTTGGAGGATAGCCATGCGGCGATGGCAGTAGCATCGACTTCTCCAGATCGATGGTTTGAAGTGTTTTTTACCTCAACATGATGATGAACAATGTAAGAGGGCTGAATCGCCTCTCAAAAAATACACGGTCAAGCAGACAATCAACTATTTAAATTGTAGCCTTACTGTCCCGCCTGAAACTAAAATCTAATGTATCTCAAAGAATAGTTTTCGATTTTAGTCATGCTTCTCATCATGCACTCAACATCTCTGGTCTATCAGGTGGTCTTCTTGCCATTTGGGATTTTAACCATCAACATTATGATCAGTTTCTAATCTTATTGCAGTTCTCTAATAGACTGTCGAGAAGCTTGGTTTCGATGGTGGGGGTTTATGGCCCCCCAAGTCATTAGCATTCCTCCATGAGCTGCGTGACATCATTGAATTCAACGCAAAGGCGAACATTATTGGAGGAGACTTTAATATGACTAGGTATGATGCTGAGAGGAAAAATTGTATTGGTAATCAAATTGATTCGAGATACTTCTCCAAGTTCATTGCCGACCTCGGGCTTCTTGATGTTCCAATTTCGAGGACCCCTTTCACTTGGACCAACGACTAGGGATGTCAACGGGGCAGGGCGGGTACAAGGGTGCCTACCAGCTACCCGCCCCGCGAAATAAATGAGTACCCGCTACCCGTTCACTACTAGAAAAATGGCCATCAGCAACGGCTGATGCCGTTGCTGAACCGTTGCTGAAGAGCATCAGCAACGGCCGAGCCGTGGCAGAAAGTCGCGTTGCTGATAACTTAGCAACGGATCCGCAACGGCCGCTCGGGCTGTTGCTAAAAATATTATCCGCAACAGTTTTGCCATGGACCCGGAGCCGTTGCTGATAACATTAATAGCAACGGCCGCTGAGTCCATAGCAACGCCGTTAGTAAAATCCCGTCGCTAAGTCGTTGCTGTAGGTCATCAGCAACGGCTTTCGATACACTTTTAGCAACGGCTTTCCCACGGATGGCCGTGGGAAAGCCGTTGCTGATGATGTGAACCTGGTAACGAAAATATTTAAAATTTCAAATTTCCATTGATACATTGATACATTATCTGATACATAACTCACACACCCATACACTCATACACACATTCATTCACACATCACAAATACACCAAGATATACATCAAAACAATTATATTTATATTGATAATTATCCACGATAGTATAAAAACTATTCAAATGCAAAATTGAAGTATCAATATCCAAACAAAATAAATTAAACAAGTCCAATATCTCAGTAACAAAGTCAATATAAAAAAATCTCACGATGACGATGGAGGATGGCCTGGATCATATGGCGGGGTCTGGAATGCTAGAGTGTACACCGGCGTGGACTGACTCGAGGACAATGGATTAGATGATGCCGAAGAGATGTCTGCTTCGGGATGACCTGACATGTTGCGTAGCATAGCTTGTATATCCGCCATCATCTGACTCTGGCGCTCCATTATCTCTAGTCTGACGCGCGACCATGTCCTATAGAGTCCTTATTCTGCTACTATGATCATAACTGGATCTAGAGGTGGACGACCGCTCACCAGCGACCGAAGGGGTCGGTGCCCCAAGTGGCCCTAGTACGGCTCGCGCATGACCACTATCTGCGAAGCCATATACGCGGCCATGGTCCCAGCCACCTGCGGCCTCGACCCACGTTGCTGCGTCAAAGTCCTCGGGGGTACCCCCGCGCTGCACCACCGTCTGGTTGTAGGTCTCCTACTCGAGTTTGATTTTTTGTTTAATATTTATCATAAAAATTAAATTATAAATATATAATGAATAATTTAAACAAATATATAGTTACCATAATGTATGCAGTGCGGTTGTCGATGTACTCCCCCGTCCCATGTGCTCGACGGTGAGTCCGCTCAAACACCGCCATCGGGGAGGGTCGCTGGACAGTCCTGTCATCCGACACCGTCGTCTACATTTACAAAACAAATACATTAATTAGTACACATAGTAACAAATAAAATATATAATTAAAAGATATACTTACCATACGGTTCGCGTGCACTGCAAATGCAACAGAGCCGCCGGTGTGACGCGCTGCTCCCCCCGACATGTGATTTCTAGCCGCATTCCGAGAAACCTCCTGCCATCGATCCGTCGACCATATTCCCACGAGCTGGTCCCATATATCCGGAGTAATCCAATCGGGGCCGTATCCCCGAGTCTCCACGATGTTAGTGGTCCCAGCTCGGGCCATCGCCTGGGATCGAGCCTGCCCTAGCTGCCCGTTGTACCTTGCTCGGGAAATAGCCTCCCAGGCAGCGTAAATGAAGGGCCTTTGGTCCTCGGCCCATGTATAGCGAGCCTGCAAAATAATAATATCAGTACCAATATTAATCATCATGCATGTAAAAATAATAATAATACGTGCCTCAAACTCGCGCCATAACATGTCGACGTGCTCGCTAGGCACGTGAGACCACGTAGGCCATGCCCCGTGCATGTATCGTCGAATAGTAGAAGAAATGCTCCTCGACACTTCTTCTTGCTTGAACCTGCACAACAAAAATAAATTTTAATATTATATTATGATATAATGAATTTGTAATGATTCATAATTCATGATATATTACCGCTCCCGAATCACGCTAATCAATCTACGTGACTTTGTGGCTGGTGGAGGCTGCCACCTGTTCGGCCCGCGTGGCCGCCTGCGTCTGGATGTACTAGCCTCAGCAGTATCATCGGCATGAGGATCAACAACAAGAGGATCAGCAGCATGAGTAAGTGCTGGAGTCTCACCGATCGGAGACTCCGAAGCTCTCCTGCGTCGATAACCACGACCAGACATATCTGTCGAAGAGACATATAATCAAATTATTGTATAAATATTAGAGATATATTTAATAAAATATATACTTTACAATTATTCCTCATCATCTGAATAATAGTCTTCGAATTCTTCCTCTTCTTCATCTCCAACTTCCTCAATTTCATGATCGTCATCATCAGCATATTCAACTTCTAATTGAATTGACGTTGTGTCTGCATCCTCGAGTATTGGAATAATACGATCTACAACATGAGGATCATCTTCTTGATAGAAACCATGTGTCATATAAGGTATCAGCTCATTTTCTCTTACTATCGGATCAATTTTTCCTCTACATTTTATCTTACAGACTACACGCCAATCTGCTCTATCTTTATTTCGAGCCCGATACTTCGCGTAATGTACTTGTTCGGCTTATGATGCCAATATAAAAGGCTCATTTGCTGCCAATTTCGATTTATAATTAACCTCAACAAGTTTGTATTTTGGATGAACTTTCATGCCCCTTTTTGTTGTATCGAACCAATGACATCTAAATAGAATAACTGATTTCAAGCCGAAGTAGTGCAACTCTATCACTTCTTCCACCAGTCCATAAAAATCCATATCACATTCAACATAGGTTGTCCCTTTCACACAGACCTCAGCATTCATCGTCTTCTATGTAAATGAATATTCAACCGTGTGAAATTTATACCCATTAACAAAATATCCGCTATAGCACGACACAAGTCGCGACGGTCCACTAACAAACTCAAATATTCTTTCATCTATTTCACCTCTGTGATCTTTGCTGTAAGTCTGAATCCAAGTAGGGAAATCACGATTCCGTAATCTCTCCAATTCTTGATCGTTGTGAATAGAGTATTTTTGCACCATCTCAATGTCAAATATTTCAATGAATTGTTCAATCTCTGGACAATTGAGTAATACATACAAGTGTGCCAAATGATACTCTTCATCGCTTAAGTGTCGAGATGGACGAGAACCAAAAGCACGACCAGAGTGACAAAATATATTTAAACGTCCATCTGAATGTCGAACACCCCCGTCGTCGTTACGTGGAAGACGATCAAATCTTGTCTGTACTGTCGATTCAAAGTAAAATGAGCAGAATGTTGAAATTTCTTGGATGATATACGATTCAGATATTGATCCTTCAACAGCTGCGGTGTTCTTTACTTTTTTCTTCAGACGATTCATGTATCTTTCAAATAAGTACATCCACCGATATTGAACGGGGCCACCAACCCGTGCCTCGTATGCCAAGTGTATCGGTAGATGCTCCATCGAGTCAAAAAATGCAGGAGGGAAAAATTGCTCCAGCTTGTATATGATTTCAACAATATTATTTTCAAGTGTTGACATATCTTCGACTCGAAGGACATTTGCACAGATGTTTCTAAAAAACATACTTAATTCAGTCAACGGACCCCAAATATTATCAGGTAGAAGATCTCGAAATGCGATCGGAAGTAATCTCTGCATGAATACATGACAATCATGGCTCTTCATCCCTGATATTTTGCAATCATCGACGTTCACACATCGAGATAAGTTTGAAGCATATCCATCGGGTAATCTGAGTTCTTTTACCCATTGACAAACATCTTTGATCTGTTGTTTATTTAACACATATGGGGCATTCGGTTTCAGATATCGTCCGTTGACCTCTTGTAACTCCAACTCTGGTCTTTTACAGAGTATTTTCATATCATGTCGGGCTTTGACATTATCTTTAGTTTTTCCGAAAATATCCATCAAAGTGTTGAAAATATTATCAAACACATTTTTTTCAATGTGCATGACATCTAAATTATGTCGAATCAATAATGAACTCCAATAGGGCAATTCCCAAAAGATACTTTTTTTCACCCAGTTATGTGTTTGGCCAAAACCTGACACTCTTTCATTGCGACCAAATACTATATCTGGAAGTGCTGATACACGTGCTAACATTTGTTCACCAGACAACATCGATGGTGGCCCATCTCTTTCGACTCCGCCCTTAGTAAATTTATTACGATTCCTTCGATACTGATGATTAGCCAGTAGGAATCGACGATGACAATCAAAGAATGAGATTTTTCGTCCGTTCTGAAGACTGGTTGATTTAGAGTGTTCCATACAATACGGACAAGAGAGTCGGCTGTGAGTGCTCCAACCCGACAACATGCCGTACGCCGAGAAATCATTGATTGTCCACAAGACTGCGGCCTTTAAATTAAAGTTTTGCTTTCGATGACAATCATAAGTGACAGCTCCCTCAGTCCACAATGTTTTCAATTCATCTATCAAGGGTCTGAGAAATATGTCAATTTCTTTTCGCGGACCCTTAGGACCCGGAATAATCATCGAAAGATAAATAAATTCATCTTTCATGCACATTGACGGTGGCAAATTATAAACTGTCAGCAGCACTGGCCAAACTGAATAAGGAGTTGTAGAATGTCCAAACGGATTAAAACCATCTGTGCACAATCCCAATTTGATATTTCTAGTATCCATAGCAAATGAAGGATAACATGTATCCAAATGTTTCCATGCTTCACTGTCAGATGGATGAGTCATTACTGTATCATCACGACTTCTTGCATGCCAACTCATGTAGGGGGCTATCTTTTCCGACATGAATAATCTTTGAAGCCTCGGTGTTAGTGGAAAATACCGAAGCACCTTAAACGAGATATTTTTCTGTCGGACCGATTTCTTCTCCTTGTAACGAGGGTGTTGACATACAGGGCATTTATCCAACTGCACATTTTCTTTATAATATAAAATGCAGTTATTTTGGCACGCGTGTATTTTTTCGTACCCAAGCCCCAATTTTCTCATTAGCTTTTTAGTCTTATAAAAAGTTGGCTCAAACTTGTTATCAGTAGGCAGCATTCCATTAATCAATCCAGCAATCCGATCATACGCAAGTCCGCTGATATTACAATCGGCCTTGATGTTTAAGAGCTGTGTCATTGCTGAAAACCTAGTGTATTTAGGACAATTCTCATACAAAGGTTCATCGGCAGCTTTCAACATCTCGTAAAATTCTGCAGCTTCTTTATTCGGTAATTCAATCTCTACCGCAGTTTGTACTTCTGTGATATCAACCGTTGTAGTATCTGGTGGGACTGATGTCTGAAGAACTGGCCGATCAACATTATCATTCAGGTGGAATTGACCCCCAAGACTATCAAGTATCATAGTTCTATAGGGATTACATTGACTGGATGAAGAAGCACCAGCAGAGGAAGATTCACCATATGTCTGAACGACAGGATTGCTCGACGTCCCGACTTCGCGTGACTCCCCGTGACAAGTCCATCGAAAATATCTTGGTGCAAATCCTTTGCTATATAGATGCAGAGTGACAGTCTCCCGATCCAAAAATCGTCCATTCGAACAAATGCGGCACAGACATCGGATTTGATAACCGATGCTAACGAAATTCCGGTTCGAATAGGCAAAATTTAGGAAGTACGTTACGCCTAATCGAAACTCATTCGTTAAAGCTCCACGATCAAGACGTCGGTACATCCGACTTCGATCAGCCGACATAATTCTGTCAATCAATGACAATTTCTTTGGTTAATGTCTTTAGGTGAGATTGTCCTATTTCATTCGGAATTTATGTTATTCATATTGCACTAAGTACTTCTTTTAACCGCTAACTTCATTCTAAATTTTGGCAGCATCTCTCTACAGTTCTCCGAATACGCATATCATCTGGGCGCGTATCGGAGAACAAGAGAGATATTGCCGAAATTTAGAATAATTAGTTAACAGTTAAAAGAAAAACGTAAGTGCAGTACAAATAACTATATTCCCAAATTGTCCAATCAGGAACAATTCAAGAATTGTACGTCGTATAAAAGATCATCTACTTCTTTTACACGAACATACAATCCCCGAACGGATCTAAGGTTTTGCTAAATCATATCCGACTCATCGATGCGTACGTGAAACATATCAACTCGTTGGATGAATGATTATTTTCTAAATGTTTCGAGACAGTTCGAGTCCATATTGGACGATTCCGGCAGGAGTCCGAAGTGGACGATTCCGGCGCGCGTCCGAAGTGGATAATTCCGAAATTAATCTAAACCCTAAAAATTAATCTAACAAATTAAACAATTAATCTAAACAATTAATTAACAATTAAAAAACAATTAAAAAATAATATTAATCTACAAATTCCGGCGCCGGAGTCAGGTGGACTCCGGCGCCGGCGTACATTGGCCGGACACACTGTCCGGCCAATGTACAAGGTCCGGCGACGGCCATCGGCCGACCGCCGCCGGCCGAAACCCTATTTTTAGGGTTTCGGTCGGATTTTCCGCCGGCCGCATCGGGAAGAGACGGCCGGCCGGAGTTTACCTGACAGTGTCGGCAGCAGCGGGAGGAGGAAGAGGCGTCGTCGGTGTCGGCAGCGGCGGCGAGAGACAGGAGGAGGAGGCGGCGGCGGCAGCTGCGGGAGGAAGAAGGGTCGGGCGCGTTCTGTGACCTATATAAACTTATCAGCAACGGCTCACTCGCCCGTTAGAAAGCCGTTGCTAATAAGTTATCATCAGCAACGGCTCACTTGTCCGTTAGCAAGCAGTTGCCAATAAGTTATCATCTGCAACGGCTCACTTGTCTGTTAGAAAGCCGTTGCTGATAATTAACATCATCAGCAACGGCTCGCATGTCCGTTAGAAAGCCGTTGTAAATACAACATATCTGCAACGGCTCGAGCGGCCGTAAGAATGTCGTTGCAAATAGCAACGGCTTGAGCGGCCGTTGCTGATAGCCGTTGCTGAAGACCAAATTTCTAGTAGTGGTTTATTCCCCACGGATATCAAAAATAGATACCCATTTAATTACCCGTGGGGGGACGGATACCCACGGGTATTGGCGGGTACCCATGACACTTAAAAAATATATAAATGATAATATTTTAATAACACTGTAACTCTTCAAGTATTTTGATAACAACTTCAAGTACAACAACTTTATTTTGATAAGCACACAACATTTTGATAACAACATCACCATAAGGTTTCAAAACATAAAGTATATGGGTATTGAATTAGGTTAGGGTTTTTTTAGTATATATATGTATTGAGGGTAATATTGTAATTTAGTAATTTTCGCGGGTAACGGATACCGCGAGTACGGGTACTATAATACCCATACCCGCCGCATATAATAAACGGGTAAGAAAAATTACCCACGAAATCTCCGCGGGTAGGAAACTATCTCCCATACCTGTCATAAATGGGTAAATACCCGCGGGTACCCGCCTAAACGGGTAATATTTCCATCCCTACCAATGACCTGTCCAACACGGCCTTGGCTAAATTGGATCTTATTCTCATTAATCATTAGATGTCTTGCTTGCTCCATGTGATCGTCGTCACGGGTGGCAACATAAAGCTTTTTGACCGCAACCCGCTCATACTTTGCCCCAACCCCCAAAGTCATTCCACTAATAGCCTTTTAGAATGGAGCTCTATTGGCCGAAAATCCCACAATTCAAAGAAATAATCAGAGCGGCTTTCTAGCATGGTACATTTACATTGCGGATCGACTCCTTCCTGCCCTCTCCAAGTGGATTGCCACTTGGGAAACATTGAGGAAAACTTTGAAAATCGAAGACCAAATCAAGAAGAAAGATAGTAAGCAATTGAGAATGGATCTAAAAGCCAAAACTCACACCTTTAGCAATCCTTGAATGTCGATGAACTTGTCAAATTTAGAAACACCGAAGAGCAATTAGACCATGTATATAGATAAGAGATCTCTACTGGAGACAAACGGCCAAGAAAAAATGGATCAAAGAAGGAAATCGAAACACAAAATAGATCACTAATATCACGACGGGTAATAGTACTATCACCGACCAAGGCATGATTGCTGAAGCATTTAGAAAGTTCTACATCCACCTTGTAGCGGTAAAAAAGGCACTAGTTTCTCCATATTAGGTGCTACTACAAAAATCGTCATTAATAGCATGTCATCAACGTTATCATAGGTAGTGTATAACATTAAACGAAACGCTATCAAATCGCACGCTATCTTATGTAGAGAGATTACAATAGCGTTTCTAGAAATACAATTGTGAATGCTATATGAATGTTATTTTATAACATTTTGTATTCGTTATGATTAGTTCGTTATAACATTCTGAACCTACTATTATTTCATTCTACAATAGCAATATTATTTAGTTATCACATATATTTATATAGATTTTTCGAACCATTATCTATCATTAAAGAGAGCATTTTAAAACTATTATACAAAAGTAGATTTAATCCCAACTTGTTGCTGTTACTGAAATATTTTTTTTTTAATTTTCTAATTTATTAACAATATAAGAATCAATATTTAAAAATATTTTTATATTAAATCAAGAGTACATTACATAAATTCAAACTACTAAAACATACATTAATCCAAACTTAGTCTAATATCAACTAATAAACTAAAGTATAGATCAATATTGTTTTCTAATAAAAAAAGAGTAGATTAAGTATTGTCTTCTAAAACAAAAATAGCTAGCTTATTATAGTCATGAAATCTTCCAACATAGCATCAAGATATCTGACCCTTGACCAATTGAAATCTTCCAACTAGCATCAAGTTCTAGTTGAACTTTGACCACCCTGCTCCTAAGCCATGCATAACTTTAACAATTTTTTCTTTGCCATAAAGTTTCTTCATAGTTGTTTCAGCTTGAGAAAATCTCCCTTGCTGCAGAATAAAAGTCAATTACATTCAGTACTTAACCTAAAATAATTGCAATATGATGAAAAGTTATTCTTGATATTTCACTTCTGATCTAGTTCTACCAGCTTCAATCCACAACAAAAATTGAAAGGATAGAGTAATAAACATATTTCACTTCTGATCTAGTTCTACCAACTTTTGAACAAGTGTTGTGACTCCAAATGCTCACACATTTTAAATTCCAATTCCAGAATTGCATAAGAAAAAAAAATTTATATTTTAATGAAGATCTGCATAAAATTTTAACATTTTAAGTTCTAATTCCAAAATGACAATTTTTTTTAACATTTTTTATCATCAGCTAGTGAAATAGATGATTATTTTATGCTGTTAATCCTGAAGAAAAATAAGGAGCTCATGTTACAGTAGAAGAGATGATGCATGCACTACTGTTGGTGTGATTCCAAATGGCATTACTTTTTAAGAAACTCCATTAAATTTCAGCTAATATGATTAATGATTTATGCAAACTCTAAGAAGGCCACCAGCAGAAGAATGAGCAGTAAACTCTAAAAGGGCTTCAGAACATATCTTTTCATATTTCATATTTTGACATCAGTTTTATCTGTCTACAGTTTGAATGAATAACTTAAACCACTAAACTCCTTATACATCACAAATTTCTCAAAGCTGATAAAAAAATAATCAAATTTTCCATAGACAACAACTAAAAGCTATAGCTTCTAATAATCAAATAATCAAATTAGTAACATTGAACCTATTGAAATGCTAATCTTGATCTTAATTTTGTGAAAAATGAAATAAGCATGAGAAGGAGACCTCAAAACTAATTGATGTTTCTCCATGACTTGAAGAGTTCATTGTTCTGATTTAGGTGCTTGGCATGACTTGATGTAAACAAATATCTAGAATAATGGCAGTATATCAAAATGGTGACAGAAAAGTCTATAGTTGGTTGGTTGTTGATCAGCTGTGATGAGGCAAAGCTTTTTAATGGGAGAGGAAAATAACTTGTTATAAGTGAAGTATACTCTGCTAAAGACTAGTTGCTGGAAATTCAATTGATGTGCTTGATTGAATTCATTGGGGATGTACACTGGGATTTATAATTTTGTGAAATGAAACTAAAAGTAAATGAGCATCATACATGTGAAGAGAGACAGCTAGAGAAGGAAACACGAGAGATTTTCTTGCATCTCATTGAGCATCATACTAAATGAATCTAATTCAAGATATCCAACATCTTCTGTAATTCCTGTAAGCAACAAATAATTAGGTCCAGACCACTATTTTCTCGAGACAACCTGTTCATCCTTTGAGTGATTAAGCTTTTAGGTTTATAGTCCAACCCAAGAGCTAAACATATGAATATCCATCATATAAGAATCAAAGAATTGAAGATCTTATTTGAAAAAAATATACTTAGAACTGCAGATATTTTTAATAAATAAATATACCTTTATCCTCCTCAACTTGAATATTTCAGTGAATCTCATAGGTTTAGTGGAATAATTGTTCGCATCATCACATGTAGCAAGGAAAGAATGATCAAGCAATGAACTGCACAGAGATATGGAAAATGACTAAAGATCAACAAACAATCGATTAACAATGTGACATCATGTTGTAGGAAGGAGTAAGTACCTTGCAGCGAAGCTTTTACAATATGAAAAAATGGTGAGTAGCAAAACTGTGGCCCCTTAAAACTTATGTACTAAGCTTTTGTCATGGTATCCTGCTGGTTTTATTAGCTGATTTCATCCTTCAACTTGTGAGGGATGATGGTAGGTGGTGACCACTGATCTAGAATGACAAGAAAGTATGCTGACATGGGTTTCCGAAAGCGTTTTTTGTATTGCTTTGGTGAAATCATAGTGGGAGATACATTCTTTGGCCCGCCCAATATTCCTGAAGCTGTGCTTGTCCTTGTCAACACCCACAAGCAAAGAGTAATCCATAACATCAATGCACTGGAACACCATCAATAATAGTGTCAGATACAAATCACACATCCATTTAATCAGAAAGCAATATTCTCTAGATACCCAAGTTCTCAACCAAAATGCCATACTATTTTCAAACATGTAAGGTTAATATTGGAAAGATTAACTGTTGCAAAACTAACAATCTGGGTGCTACTTAATTTGACACACACATGAGATCTATGGATATGACCTATCACTGAAGGACTTAACAGGTAAAGCTAGCCTCTAATTTGATTTTAGCAACTTCGTGGAACTAGAAAAAACAAGTAAATCATGCTTCATTCAAAAGTCATAATTTTTCTCACAAGTCTAATAACGTTCCTTCTAAACAACAGATTCTCCATCACCATAACATCCATCTTTGAATCTTTTCCACCCTTCAAGCTCTTGGAGGTAACTTGTAATATAAGATTATAATGCATCTCAGTGTTCCCATGAATCAATGAAGTATGATAGTCAGAAAATAAAAATGAAGGCACTAGTAAAGACCGGTACCTGATAAATACCAAGGATCTTCGCCATGCATGTTGGACTTCCTGTGGCTATTGATTCTGAAAGATACTTAAAATATTCGAGGGAAAATTTGATAAAAGACTGTAATTCTGTTTTTGTTACTTGTTTCACTATAAACCCGTCATCCAGTAATTTTGCAAAGAATACATTACTCTTTCCACCCTGTGTTCCCCATTTCTTACAATGACTGAGAGACCTTATAAAATCAAGCTCTAATGAGCAGCAAGCTCTTCTCCGGGCATCAAAGTATTTTGCCAAATAACAAGTCACACTATACCTTACTTTCCCAAATGGGCTTTCATCTGTAAAAGAAACTCTGGCATGCATTGCTTTTGTTACATTTGACTGGATCTGAAACCAGGGAGCCCCTGCTACCAGACAATGACAATATTATCCTTAGTGGATGCAAAACTTCTAAAAGGATTAGAGTAAGTTTCATCAAAAGGTTGAGAGAAAGAATTTCCTGCATCATAGAGTGGGAATGAGGGGGAAGAATCGGCACCATCTCTTATTCTATCTCTCTCATCTCACAATTGAATATAATATTCAGGAGAGACAAGTACAAATGAAATGATGCTGGTTGGTTCATCATCATAAATTGGAACAACAATGTCACTTGTGCCAGTGGGAAGAAGAAACCTTGCACCAAATTGATGCCAACGAAGAAACATTGCCCCAAATTGACATTTTAACTCCTTTAAAAACAAAAGAAAGATAGAAGTATCTTCGTTCAGATCATTGAATCTTGGATTGTTTCCCCAGCTTTTGTTAATACTGCAATAAATATTAATAAATGGCATCCCAAACCGAGATGAGAAGTCCTATGCACTGTCTCCTAACTTAGAGCTAATTAGAGTATGAATGCCACTCAAAATTTAAATCAGCTTCAAATTTTTTAGTAAAAGCAAAGTAAAATCCGATATCTGACCTCAAATTGAAATCGACTAGCTTCCAAATTTTAAGCCAAATCGGGAAGGGGACTCGGTTGATGTAGTTGGAGATGGGGCAAATCGACGGTGTAGTTGGAGAAGGGGACTCGACAGTAGAAATCGATGGAGGAGACGGTTGTGCAGACTCGGCTAAGGGCGGCGGCGAAGATAAGCGCAGAGACAACGATGAATAGGAAGAGGGAAGGGAGCTGAGTGAGCTGCGCGCGGGGAGATGAGCGAGTTGTACGCAAGGAACGCCGAAGCGGAGACGGCGAGGAACACAAATTTATATGTTGTGAACTTGTGATAAGGAAAAAGAAAGCAAAGATGCTCATCGTGATTCAGTCTCGAAAAAGTGAGGAGTCGTCTACCCTGTGGTGCTTGAGGAGCTCGACGATACCGAGGACAATCAAACTAGATCAAAAGCAGAAGAAAAAAAACACAGAAGAAGAAGAAAAATAGTACCTTGTTCTTAGATCAAAAGCAGTGCCATGCATGCGGAGAATGGGGAGGGGCACGGATGGAGCTGGTCCTCCTGGTGCTCGTATCAGAGCCAAGAGGCGAGGACGACACGATGGTGGGGGTCGGGGCATGGAGGCGAGCAGATTGGAGGGCCCAGCGCAGGAGCTTGGGGTCCCCGATGGGGCGAAGGAAGGATCACTGCTCGAGGTGGAGATCACAGAGACGGAGGAGGCGCTCGGGCAACGATGTTGGAGCGGATGCAACGACCTTTTCATCGCTGATGAAGAACCAGGCATCGGTGTCTTCTTCTTCTTGTAGGTCATGGCGGCGGATGGCAGAGGCAGGAGGATGAGGAAGGTAGAGGGGATGGATCCGGAGGGGGCGATGGTAGGGGAAGAAGAGGTCGGAGGTGGAGAGCGGGGTGTGGTTTCGTGGTCGGCTAAATAAAGGGAAGGGATGAGTTTTGATCTGCTATGAAAATTTTGAGGGAAGGGAGGCGAAGAAGGGTGCTGATAAGAAAACTTTTGGAAGACAAAAAAAAGTAGCGAGTGGGAGAAATACGTGGAGAGGAAATTATACCGCCACTGCAATAAATCATCTATTTTTTGACGTTAAAATAAACTAATATTTTGACGTCAACGAGCGTCAAAATGACATATTGACGCCAGTAAAAGCGACAAAAATGAGTGGAAGAAGACGAGAGCCAGAGTGGACATTTCGACGCCAACTTATAGGCGTCAACAGGCGTCGATATGAACATATCGACACCTGCTTATAGGCGTTAGCAAGCGTCGATATGTTCATATCGACATCTACTAACAGACGTCAAAACTTTTTTTAAAATATTAATATCGGCGCCTGTTAGAGGCGCCGATATGCAAAAAAAAACATAAAACCCGTCGGCTTATGCGGTGTTGGAGAATACAGCGCACAGCGCTGTGCGCGGTATTCTTCAATACCGCGTGCGACTGTACGCAGTATTAGCGGGGCGGTTTCCGCTCCGCTCGATTTTCTCCACGCGGCGGAAATCGAACCGTCGAAATATTTTAATTAAAAAAAATTTCGGAAAAAAAATAGAAACAAATTAAATAAATACCCGTTAAAAAAACTTATACTAACCTTTATATAAATTTTGGAATCGAACAATTTTGATAACCTGAAAAAAGAAGAAGAAAAATTAGATAAAATAATATATAAGAAAGAAGAAAGAATAAGGAAAGAAAAAGAAAGATAGGAAGAAAAAGAAGATGAAAGAAAGAAAGGAATGAAGTATTTAAAGAAGGGAAGAGTAGAAAGGAACGAAGTATTTAGAGGCGGGAGAATTCCCGCCTCGATTTCACTTGGCAAAACCCTCGGCGCGCTCGCCGAGGGGCGCAGGCTCGTGCGCCCACTAACCCATGCGGGTGGTCGCAAAATTTTTTTTGACGCCTGCTGTTGGCTTCGAAATTTTTAATTTTATTGTTTTTAAAAAAAATATTTCGACGTCGTTTAAAGACGTCGAAATGTTTCCGACAAAACTAGACAGCAGGCGTCAAAAAAATTTTCGACGCCTGCTGCTGGCGTCGAAATTTTTAATTTTATCTTTTTAATTATTATTTTTTGACGTCGTTTAAAGACGTCGAAATTTTTACGACAAAACTTAAGAGTTTTGTTGTAGTGCGTGCGCTTTAATTTTCATCCTCATTTAACATAGCGTTAACGCTATAGTTAAATGCTATAAAAGACCCAAATTGGAGTAGTGGTGGCATGAGATATTTGAACCTGAAAGGGATAAACTTAGTCAACTCGAGGAACAATTTACAATGGATGAAGTGCATGGGGGTGATTAAAAAGCTTGGCTCGGTCAAATCTCCCGAGTCTGATGGTCTTCCGAATGAGTTCTACAAAAAGTTCTAGAATTATATCAAGGTAGACCTACACCAAACCCTCAATGAGCTCTACACCAATCCTAGCATCTTGTCAATAATAGATAGGGGTCTCATCACACTTACTCCCAAAGAGGAGAGTGCGAATAAGCTAGGGACTTCAGATCTATCAGCTTGGAGAACACTATTTTCAAAAAAAATTCTAAGCTACTAGTGAACAAGCTATCCCCACTTATGGCTAATCTTATCGACACGCGACAAGACTCCTTTACTCTTGGGCGTAGTTAGGGGTGGCAATTCGGGCTGGGTCGGTGTTATCGGGCCGAGTCGGCCCGACCCGAAATTTTTTTGTGCATGGCCTGGCCCGACACGAAAAATTAATGGGCCGGCACGGCACGACCCATTAGCCTGATAACACAAAGATGAAAATGAAGTTATCGGGCCAAAATCGTGCTATCGGGCCGAAATTGTGCCAAAATCGTGCTATCGTGCCGAAATCGTGCCAATATAATCGGGTTATCGGGCCGATTCGGACCCAATAGCCCGATATTTTCGATAATGCCCAAATCCTTATCGGGCTGGGCCGGGCCTACACCGCCTAGCACGGCCCGACCCGATAATTTTTCGGGCCTTATCGGGCCAGCCCGATAACGGCCCAAGCACGATAAGAATCGGCCCGAACCCGATATTTTTTCGGGCTATCGGGCCGGGCCATATTTTGCTAGCTCTAGGCGTAGTAGCCTAGAATGCTTTATGACAGTCTTCAAAACTCTATGTGTTGGGCGAATGACCACACTAGATGGGGAGAGGGGGGGGGGAGTCTATTTTACTAATCTTTTACCTAAGTCCAATTTTAAATGGTTTCTTAAACTACTTAGGTTAAGCACAATATCAACCTACTAAAATTTGGAAGAAAATAAAGTAAGCGAATAAACAAATGACAATACAAACACAACTATTTATAGTCGTTCGGCAATCCCATGTACTCCACTACCTAAGCACCCCGCAAAGGATTTCCAATTCTACTTTACTAGTTTAAAGTGTATCATATAACAGAATTTACAAGCTAAGACACCAATCCTCACACCCGAGGGTTACTCTCACATACCGAGAGTTCCTCCAACTCTTCTCCCAAGGACTACACAGCTATTCCTAGTAGACTATAAGTTTACACTGGTGGACTTATGCCTTTGCACAAAGGCTACCACTAAACTCAAGACCAAACACATAGGTCTTTACACAAACTTGAAAATACAATAAATAAATCACAAAATACACAAGTAAATGGGAGAAAATATCAAAACAAACACAACTTAGCTCTCAACAATGAAGTCATAGTTCCTCTTTATGCCTCGATAATGAATCGATGAAGTGTAGAGGCAAAATTAAAGTTTTAACATAAGAACTAGGGTTTGCTCAAAAAGTGGTTCAAAAAAGCTTGCAAAGGATCATAAGATGGCTCAATGGAACATTAGTCATCAAGGAAGGCTAGTTTGAAGTCTTTTTATAGAGATCCCAAAGGCATGGGCTCAAAAAGAGTCGTTCAACGGATCAAAAAAATATGTTGGGCACTTCGGTTGATCATGGTTCGAATATCGATAGACCGAGGATTGGTCGAGCTTCGACCGAACTATTACTGGAAATAGCAACACTTCGGTCCACCGAAGATCAGTTGAGGATCGATCGATAATTCAGCTTCAGGCTGATTTTTTTTCGATTTACTGATTTTTGGGTTTCAGATCTTGATTTTGGATTTTGGGGTTACATCAACTCGCTTCTCATCGATTTAAAGGATTTATAATAAATCTAGACACCCTAAACCTAGACTCTTGCTTCTCATCAGTTTTTGAGCGTCGACTCGCGTCCTTCCGATTTCACCGATTTTGTTATTTTTCCGATCGCGGACGTCGCACTCAAACCAACTTGAAACCTAAAAATGTTTCTCTATGAAATCATTAGTTCCATGTTTATTATCACCAAAATCGAAATTAAGACCAAGGTTGAAAACCATAGGCCAACAATCTCCCCCTTTTTTATTATGACAAACATCCTTAAGAAAATATTCTCATTCAAGAATAAATGATATCAATCACGGGATTTCTACCCGTAAAATTATGCATATCTAAGTAAATGTACTTCCCCTATCTATATGCATAGTTTTCCTATATTTTCTTTCCCCTTTGACATCAACCAAAAAAGGGCAAGAAAAGTCAACTAAAGTCAAAGTTAAGACTCAAAAACTATTTTTCATGAAGCATGAAGATCTCAATCCAAGGGATTAAAATCAAATATCGAATATGAGACTAAGTCATACATGATAGCGTGAAATGATAAATGAAGTCTAAGTCTAGAGACCATGTATTATTGATATTTTCAAGTACCGATCCAAATATCAAAAATTATTTTAGAAATGATTTTTCTCAACTTGTAGTGAGAAAAATACCAAAAATATAACCACAATATCATAATTGAAGTCTCCGGCGAAGATTGGACGAAAATTTAAAGTATAAAAAAAATAAACATTTGAGGGAAACAATATTTCAAGTTTCAAAATCCAAATTTAAAAATCTATATTAAATCATATTAATACTGGAAAATTTTAAAAATTTTATACCACAATCTAGATTTTTCAAGGAAAATGTAGATTCAAGAATCAACTCAAAATCAATTTTCTACATTTTCAATAATTTTGTGAATTTCAATGGCATTTTTGTAAATATCAATTATTTTTTAAAAATAATTTTCAATTTTGATTCAAACTTTCAAGATACCAAGATATGATTATGTAGAGCATGTATATCAAGTTTGATGTGAAAATAATGTCATTTAATCAAAATGCCAACTAGCATGAATTCAACCAAAATAAGCAAGTTATCATAAACTTTGCTAAGTATCAAAATTTGCCCTTTACTATGTTTTTTCTAACTTAAACCCATTGACACCTAACATGAGTAAATCTAAATATGTTTGTGATGTTTGGATTTAAAATAAAATTTCTAAGTCAATTTGTTAACTTAGGCCAAACTTTCTCAAGTTTAAGTCCAAGTGAACCACTTAGCACTTTGTTCATCTACACATGAATTTCAACTTTAAACACCTAGAATCATGTCGCGTCTGTATCTAAACATATTTTTTGAGTTTGGACTTAAAATGAAGTCTCTAATGACAAGTTTTAACTTAATTAGAGCAATTTTCATCAATGAAGTTTG
The DNA here is from genome assembly GCA_034359265.1 of Canna indica. Taxonomy (NCBI): domain Eukaryota; kingdom Viridiplantae; phylum Streptophyta; class Magnoliopsida; order Zingiberales; family Cannaceae; genus Canna; species Canna indica. The sequence continues at coordinate 55,426,653 of CP136896.1, forward strand.
CCTAAGTACTACATTCTTCTACTCATGAGATTTCAATAAATTTTCATGCAATTTCAATCATGAGTATAAAGACGCCATTAAAGCATAAATATTGAGGTATTATACTAGGATTTTGTGAAAATAAAAATCATACCTCATACATAATTTTTTTGCCAAACTTATCATTTTCATTCTAATTAGCCTTCCATTTAAAATACTTATAGTATTTAGGGAAACTATAGTTACTAGCAAGTTAACTAAACAAAATAGCAAAGAGAAGAACCACATATCATTTTCAAAGTTTAATTTGCTAAATAGTTTGAAATTCGTTTTAAATGAAATCAAGTAATATCAAAACGAATTTTAAGAGATCACAAGTGTAATATAAACAAAAACTTGATCTCTAACCCTTCATATTGGTTGAGAATCGAAAGGCCACAACTTGTCTAGGATTTCAAATCGCAAGGTCGCAAAAGCTCGTGGATACAAAGGTATCCGAAGAGATCAAAAATCTAAATGTTAAAACATTTTTCTAAAAACTCTTATTAAGAGCGGAGAAGTCAACTCAAATTAAGCATGTATCAAAGCACTCCAACTTTAAATAAAACCAAAACAAGAAAGGAGGTGATACCAGAATAACTTAGATGCCAATTCTTGTACCAAAGGCATCTAGGTGATAGTTTGAAGTTGCATCTTGACATGGTCAATTCTTTAAATCATCAAACTTCAACCATTCAACTCCTCATCCTTGTGTAGTGGCTCCCCCTATAATAGAGCATGAAATTTTTGGTACCCAAAAGGCTTTGTGAAAGGAATACTGCCCTTGAGTCAATCATATGTCGATGTATTTAGGGACTATTCAATAGTAATGAACAAATGAGACATCTTTTTATCATATGTTGCATCTTTGTTTTATTAATAAGATTATGATGAACCCTAAGCACTTGGGAAAATGATTCTAAGGTCATGATGAGATCATGCCAGTGAGACTTAGAATCTAAAAGCTCCAGTTCTAGATGTTCTTGGTTGTAGGATCACCGAGTAGGGGATTAGTGATTGCGGCAAACCAGTGCACTTGGTACTTGCCCTATCTCATAGGGGTAGCTGATCTCGCAGTTACCTATGAGACGTCATTAATGTACAAGTCCAGGTGCTCATTAGAGAATGAGTTCATTAAACGGACCCGCTTGAGGAACACCAAATAGAATCCTTACATGAGTGTCAATAGGCTATTCCTCAGGTGATAGTAGGTGCAAGCAATCCTTGGACCTGAGGTTGTCATGGTTACCTTGTGATTGATGATCTATCGCTTTGGTGCTATCCCTGCATGACTTGAAAAGTTGTGTGTTGTGTGCTATTGGGCATAGTGAAGCTTTCATGGAGGTAGGTGAGCAACCAACAAGCTAGATATACTGGTTCGACAACCACACTAGATGAGGAGAGGGGGGAGTCTATTTTACTAACTTTTACCTAAGTCCAGTTTTAAATGGTTTCCTGAATTACTTAGGTTAAGCACAATTAGTGTTGTCAAACTCGCGAGTTAACTCGTAAACTCGGACGAGTTTACGATCCCATGTATCAATTTCGAGCTGACTCGCACCCAAACTCATTTTTGGGTAAACTCGGGTGAACTCGGGATAAACTCGGTAAACTCGTATAAACTCGATCAAACTTGCGAGTAAACTCGGTCAAACTCGCCGATAAACTCGGGTGAACTCGGTTTGATGATAATTATTATGGATTGAATTTGTACTTTTATATTTTATCTTTGAGTCATTGTGTGTGTTTTATTATGGACTTAAAATGCTTCATTATGTATGTATTAGACTTGTACTCTTATATTTTATCTTTATGTGTGCTTTATTAGGGAGTTGAATTATGTCTTAATTATGATTTTCAAGTTATATTAGAATAAATTTTTCTAGTATAATATTTTTTAATATCAGGTAAACTCTTATGAGTTTACGAGTCGAGTTTACGGAGGCTCCACGAGTTTACTTAAACTCTCAAGTTTAACAACCTTGAGCACAATATCAACCTACTAAAATGTGAAAGTGAATAAACAAGTAAGCGAATAAGCAAATGACAATGCAAACATAAGTAGTTATAGTGGTTCGATAATCTCGTCTACTCCACTACCTAAGCATCCCGCTTAGGATTTCCAACTCTGGTTTACTAGTTTAAAGTGTATCGTATAAGAGGATTTACAAGCTAAGGCACCAACCCTCACACCGAGAGTTACTCTCACACACCAAGAGTTCATTCAACACCTCTCCTCCCAAAGACTACACAACTAATCATAGTAGACTAACTTTACACCGGTGGACTTATGCCTCTACACCAAGGCTACCACCAAACTCAAGACCTAACACCTAGGTCTTTACACAAACTTAAAAATACAACAAATAAATCACAAAATACACAAGTAATTGAGAGAAAATATCAAAACAAACACAATTTAGCTCTCAACAATGAAGTCCTAGTTGTTAGGTATTGATCGATCAAGGATCGTGGGAGTTTTCATCCGGAGAGCTCGGTAGTTCTGTATGCGCCCTTTTCGAGGACCTTTATGATTCGATAGGGGCTCTCCCAGTTTGGAGCAAGCTTGTCTTCTCCGGCTGGTTTTCTTTGTGGTTCAATCTTTTGGAGAATGAGATCTCCTTCTGCAAAATTTTTGGGTCTGACGCATTTGTCACACTTTGGAGCAATCTTAAGTTTCATTGTCTCTTCTCTGATTTTGGCGTGTTCTCGTTCTTCTTCAATAAGATCGACCTCGGTGACACGGGCCTCTGCGTTGCCCTATTCCTCGAAGGTAATTCTGCGAAGGCTGGGCTTTGCAATCTCAATAGGGATCATGGCCTCTACTCCATAGACGAGCTGGTAAGGGGTCTCCGAGGTGGAGGATCGGGCGATTGTATTGTAACTCCAGAGTACTTCGGGTAGCTCTTCAACCCAGTACCCCTTGACCCGGTCAAGCTCTTCAACTCATGAATGACCTTGTTGGTTGCCTCAGCTAGGCCGTTTGTTTATGGATCTTCAATAGACGAAAATAGTTGTCAAATGCCGAGGTCTGAGCAAAACTCTCAAAATCGACGATCTGTGAACGACGTTCCATTGTCGCCGATGAGCTCTCGCGGTATTTCATACCCACAAATGATGTTTTTCCAAACAAACTTTTGAACTTTGTCAATCACAATTGAAGATAGGGGTTCAATCTCTATCCACTTGGTAAAGTAGTCGATTGCTACGACCAAGTATTTGAATTGCCCTGGTGCTGGGGGAATGGGCTGAGGACGTCTATACCCCATTTATGGAACGGCCAACTGGTGTTCGAGTTGTGCAGCGGTTCAGGGTGCAGTTGAGACACTTCAGAGAATTTTTAGCATTTGTCACATCTTTTGTCATAGAGGCTACAGTCTACTTTCATGCTTGGCCAAAAGTAGCCGACCCGAAGGATTTTGGTTGCTCGAGATTTGCCTCCGATGTGGGTGACACAGATGTCATCATGGACTTCCGCCATTATGGTGGCTATCCATGGTTGGGCGACACACTTGAGGAGTGGTCAAGAGTATCATCTTTTGTAGAGCTGGTTATCAAAGAGTGTATAATAGTTTGCCATTCTATTAAATTTACCTGGATTGGAGGTGTGTTCCGAAATCTTGCCTCGTTTGAGGTCATTGATATAGGGAGTTCTCTAGTCAGCACTTTGCTTGACTATTCGGACCTCGGCCGAGGTGTTGGTCAATTGGATGCTCGGACACCCGAGGACTTGTTGGATGACCGACCTATTGTTTTGAGGCTTTTTGGTGCTAGCAAGTTTGGATAGCAGGTCGACTCATGTATTTTCTTCCTGAGGTATGTGCTGAATCATGCAACTATCAAAGTTAGAGATCAAAAAAATTACTAGTGAGAGATACCTTTCAAGAGACGGGTCACTGGCTTGGCAATTGCTGTTGATCTATCCTACAACAAGTTGTGAGTCGCTTTTCACGACTATATTTTGAGCTTTTACTTCTTGAATGAGTTTTAAACCGATGATTAGAGCTTCATACTCTTCCTTGTTGTTGCTGGCTTTGAACTAGAATTGACGGGACTGTTCCAAGACGATTCCCTGACCGTTTTCTAGAATGATGTCAGCCCCGCTTCCTTTTTCATTGGAGGTGCCATCTACAAATAGCATCCAGGTTTCCTCCTGTTTAGGAACGTCTTCCTGATCAATGAATTCGGTGACGAAGTTGGCCAAGGCCTGGGCTTTTATAGGACATTTGATTTGGTATTCAATGCTGAACTCTGAGAGTTCTACTCACCATAAAATCATTCATCATGCGAGTTTATGCTTAGCCAGTACCTGCCTAATCAGTTGCTCGATGCGCACCTAAATGTTGTGGCTTTGGAAATACGGCCTTAGTCTTCGGGATGAGATGACCAGGGCGAAAGCAAGTTTTTCTAGCTTCTGGTATCTGATTTCTGGTCATCGGAGAACTTTGCTGATGAAGTAGATCAATTTTTGATCCTTTTCATGTTCCCATATCAGGACCGAGCTAAGGGTGTCACGCCCCAAATACAGGGTCACGTGACCGGCCAAGGTATACGTGCCTATACCCCGCAGCCTAACTCATGCACATGCCAACATCATAAGAATAAATAATAACGGAAAGAAATCAACAAGTTGTTATTTCGCCCAGAATCAAAACATAGTTCATCATAAACAAGTTTTAACAGACGAATAAAATGCGAAAATAATACATTAAGTCCAGCAGACCAAATACAATAAAATCTGAATAAAATGACATAAATGCCCTCAAGGGCTATAACTCAAAAAGACCAACAAAAGGGCATGACAGACTACCAAAAGACTCGACTACGACCCTAACTAAGACTGCTATGAGATCATGTGGCTCATCTGCCCTCCAGTTGCGCCAAGTGCTCCAGCCCACCTCATCAGTCAAGCTCTGCAAAACAAAACAACGACAATGGGTGAGTTCAAAGAACTCAGTGAGTGGTTCTACCAACCCTCACAAAAACAATCATCATAGATAAGATGCATAAGGTAAAACTCCTGACTTAAGCAGGAAAAGGTCACAAGAGAGTGACTAGCTATCAGGCCATCCGGCCACTACCTGCCCGAAGACAGCCAACACCCAGACGGTGAAGAACAACAGGCCTAAGCCTACCATGCCCTAAGGCAACAACACATACTAGGATAATCGGGAAGACCCTCCGAACTTATCGTAGTATAAAGAAACTCGGGAGCAATCGGAAAAGACCCTCCGAACTTACTTCACGAGACGCGTAGGGACAATCGGGATTCGCCCATCCGAACTTGCCCTTTTAAGATATCATAGGAGTAATTGGGTAGGCACTCCGAGCTTACTCTTTAAAGATATTATAGGAATAATTGGGAAAGGCCCTCCCAACTTATTCCTTAAAACCACCTTGGGGATAATTGGGTAGGAGCACTCAATCTGATCACGGAGGACCACACATTCTTCGGTGGTGTGTTTGTAGGTTTGATGAAACTCTCACCTTTTGCTTTTATTGCCTTGGAATGAAGGTTTGTACCTTTCGGGGCTGCTCGGGGGTCTAAGCTGCTGTAGGCAATATACTTCTTGTAGGATGATTTCTCTCGAGGTGTGTACCTCTTGAATTGGGCACTTGGGCAAGGTGATGACCTCGACTCTCGGCTGTCGTTCTGGTCATGGCGGTTGTGATCTACACTTCTCCATTCACCTTTCTTAGTTTTTTTATCTACGTTGGGAATTTTGAGATTCTACATGTTGATCTTTTTAGCTTCTCGGAGCTCTTTCATTTTTGTGAAGCTAGTGGCTTTCTACTGAAACTCGACCATGTCCACAGGCTCTGTCAAGGTGATCTGGTCAGCGAAGAGTCCGAGCTTTAGCCTGAGTTTGATGGAGTAGAATTTGACTCGTGGGTCGAGGTTGGGGATTTTGGTCGCTATGACCTGAACCTACACATGTATTCTCTTAAGGACTCATGTTGCCCCTGCCTGACATAATGGAAGATGTCCTCTATTTTGTGGTATACCTGCGATGTGGTAAACCGATTGAGGAAGACGCGGGAGAGATCCTCGAAATAATGAATAGATCCTAGTGGGAGGGAGGCAAACTAAAATAAAGTGGTTTTCCCCAAGAAAATTAGAATGGCTCTGCAGAGTGCGGGGTCGGTTGCTCCGTCATAGAGCATCAAGGTCCTGAACACTGTCAAGTGTAGTGTACAATCGCTAGAGTAGTAGGCAACACACTCCGACGGGAGGCTGGTTGCCATGATTTGCCCGGCGAAGGTTCCTGCGTTGATAGGAAAGGCAGTCCCAGCCTTTCTGGCTTTGGGACCTTCCTCTTTTTTCGATCGGAGGATGGGAACCAATCTCCTTCTCCTGGAGTGATTACAGCGGTCCTGTGTCATTGTCGTTGGCGTGCGGCGGCTGTCGCTTGGCTCCGGGTTCCGACCATTATGGGAGAGGTAAGCTTTACTCGGCCCATAGTGGGCGCCAAATGTTCATGCTTGAGGATCAGAGTAATCTGATCCGGTTCGATGTCTCTCCCGATCAGGTTCAATGTCGAGGGGGGGGGGAGGCGGGGAGGGAGGAGACCTGCAAAAGACACTCTGACGCTCAAGTTAGTAGGACTCTGAGGTGGAGGTAATAGAATATGAAACTTAGATTACCTGAGGCTTGTAGTGTCTGTATTTATCAGATGTTACTTAGAATGGGTCGGGGCTGATCCCGAAGATGGCAGGCTCGTAATGGCGTATCCCTCGTGATAAGGAAGGATGTGGATGTCCATGTATGACCGGGTGGGGTCCCTGGGTGGAGCCGTCTGGTTTGGTTCGAATCTAGTCCAAGAGCATGGCTGGGTAGAGCCGTTTTTAGTTCGGCTCCAGGCAAGTTGTGGGCATTGCTAGGTCTGGTCCGACAGGGCCCAATAGTTCCAGTCCAATCTATATACATTTTGATGATTCTATTGATGTTTATTGGGAAAATAAGGTTTGCAAAAAATTTATGTTCTGTCCGTGTTTTCAAAATTCGCCTGTAAATGCACAACCTTTATATTCGTTTATATCATCTACCAAATCGTCAAGCGTCGTCTCAACTTAGCTGATGGCGCTTGATGATTTGTTAGATGACATAAACGAATGTAAATGTTGTGTATTTATAGATGAATTTTGAAAACACGGGTAGAATATAAAATTTCTACAAATCCGCTATTGACCTATCAAGGTCCGGGACGAGTGAAATACTCATTTACACAAATCCAGTGTCACCATAATCCTATCAATTATATTATACATGTAAATGAAACGTAAAGACATTGATATTTTCCTCTCAACTCAAGGTTTGAATAAAATTATCACATTGCCAAGCATTAAAAGAAATGGAAGAAAAAAATATGCTCTAAATGCTTACTGTTTGAATCATCAAAGTCCACAAACTCTGAAAAATAATATAATTGAATAATCAAGTCCCAAAAAATACAAGTTGTCTTCCTCACCTAATGGGAAATTAGACTAAAAAATCACAAAGGTTTGCAGAAATTTTATGTTCTACTCGCGTTTTCAAAATTTACTTGTAAATGCACAACCTTTATATCCGTTTATGCCATCTACCAAATCGTCAAGCGTCGTCTCAACTATAAAAATTATGCATTTACAGGCAAATTTTAAAAACACGAGTAGAACAAAAAATTTCTGCAAACATTATGACTTTTTAGTCTATTTTCGCATGCCTATTTTGTTGTTCGATGTGCTTCAAACATGAAATTTTAAATATACCTGTAAACATGAAATTTTAAATTCTAAATTATAAAAAAATAAAATAGGCTTCTCTGACAACTCCGTGACCGTTGTTCCGTTAAATAAAGTATATCGTCTTGGTCGCGTGTAGCGGTCGCAAATATGGTAGTGATGGCTTTGCGACGGTTCTATGTGGTCATCGTGCTATCACAAAGTTAATATCTTGCAACGGCAAAAGGTTGTCATAGTTGGTTCACGATCGATACAACGATGCCTGCTGGCCGCCGCGAAGTTGGTCGCAGTTATTATATTCTACGATGGCAAGATTAGCGGTCCTAGATAATTTGCGACGATGGCTTTCGCGATGCATATTGCCATCGTAGAAGCACTTTAGCGACGGTAGCGACCGCTTTAGCCGTTATAGAAGTTATTTTTTTTTGGTAGTGGACGTGGGAAGGGGAGCCTATAGAATCACCGAACTCTCCGGACGAGAACTTCCTTGGACGTGGAATGCGGCCTCCTTGCGGGCCTACTACAGCTAAGCAATCCCCTTAAACTATAAGTGGTTAGTGAATTATTTTTCCCTCTTTGTGGTTTTTCCCACAGGGTTTTCCCATTGAAGGTTTTAATGAGGCATAACCATGCGTGGGCCTAGCACTCCGCTCGGTGGGACTTGATGTATTGTCATTTGGCAATCATTCAATAATATTAGTCCCCTTTTTTTCCAAATCTCCTTGTGTCCAGATTATTCGCAGCTATCTCATAGCAAGTACGAAAATAATTACACGATCTCGCGACAGGAGCACCGCCCCATTACTATAACAACTTCCATCCCTTGCGGCATATCCATCCTTCTCAACCGCAAGCGCGGTCCTTTCTCACGCTCCCCCCGAGCTCGGTTTGACCCCGAGCGTGGTCCTCGGCCCCAACTACATCATTCTCGGCCTCAACGCCATGGGTGACTTCCTCAACCTCCGCGTCCCTCAAACTCTCCTCGGCCCTAAATGGGACCTTCGGCTCTAAACGAGATCGACTCACTCTAAACGAGTATGACCCCAAGTGTTCTTCTTGTGACCTTGGCCTAACCCCGAGCGTGGTTCTCGACCCTAAATGTGGCATTCGGCTCTAAACTAGACCGACCCTATTTAAACGAGCATGACCCCAAGCACACTTCTCACGATCTCGGCCTAACCCCGAGCGTGGTCCTCGGTCCTAAATGCGGCATTTGGCTCTAAATGAGACCAACTCGCTCTTAACGAGCATGACCCTAAGCGTGCTTCACACGACCTCGACCTAATGCCGAGTGTACTCCTTGGCCCTAAATGTAGCCTTTGGCTCTAACCGAGACCGACCCGTACGAAACAAGCATGACCCCAAGCGCGCTTCTCGCGACCTTGGCCTAACCCCAAGTGTGGTTGTCGACCCTAAATGTGGCCTTCGACACTAAATAAGACTGACTTGCTCTAAATGAGCATGACCCCAAGCGCACTCCTCGCAACCTCGACTTAGCCCTCGAGCGTGGTCCCTGGCCTCGGCGCCATCACTTGTGACCTCAGCTAGGGGTGGCAAAATGGGCCGGCCCGGCACGATAAGGTAGCGTGCCGGCCCGGCCCGCTAACTCAGTGGGCCGAGAATTCCCGGCCCGGCCCGGCCCGCGAGCCCTCTTATTAACTAAAAAATTTCTAAAAAATTGTAAAAAAAATAATTTAAAATATTTAAGAGACCAAATAAGCATCAAATATGATATTTCACACGAAAAACTCTTATTAACTTCACATTCAATTTTAAAGCACTAAACAAGCCCTAATCTAAACTTTATATATATATATGTTTAGCGGGCCAAACGGGCCGGGCCGGCCCCATAAGAGCCGGCCCGCATCGGCCCCGCAATGTTATCGGGCCGGCCCGGCCCGGCCCGATAAGCTTATCGGGCCGAATTTTTTGGCCCGACCCGCAGTTATCGTGCCGTGCTCGTGCCGTGCTATCGTGCTGTGCCTATTTTTGCCGCCCCTAACCTCAGCGTCCTTGAAGACCCTAACGATCCAAGTGCGATCCTGCCTTACACTCCCCGCAAGCTCGGCTTGGCCCCAAGCACGATCCTCGGCCTAAGTGTCATCACTTCCAGCCTCACTGCTTACACCTCATAACTTAGACGACTCGAGAGAGATCGAATTCGAGGGACCGTCAGTCCTACGAGCAACCATCGGAGTAGGGCAGGCCTCACGACTCGATCTTCAAGAAGCAAGGCAAGTGAACAACAACCCTCTCTAGGACGAGATGCGAACGACATCTGCTTGATAAGCCCTATGGTGCGAACCCATAGCAATTTTCTGATCTACCTACTGCCAGCCAAGGCTGACTTCCGGAGGGATGAAAACTCGCAGCACTTCTCATTCCATGCTGGAGCTTAAGACACAAGAAAAGGGAGAGGCAAGGGGCTTTTAAAGACTAGATAAAAGCCTCCCCCCTAATGGTTGTCGACTAGGGGTGTCAATCTGTGTCGTGTCGTGTCTAAACGTGTCTCATGTTGTAAAAAGCCAAACCCGAACCCGACCCATTTATTAAACGTATCTGAATATGCAAACCCGAACCCGTCCCATTTATTTCGGGATTGACACGACACGACACACTTAACCTGTTTAAGTAAACGTGTCTAAATGTGTCTAAATATGTACATATGTACATATACACGATACAATACGATAAACACAATTTCAACGATGAACAAAATGAAAACTACTAAAATTAAAAATTAAACATAGTAGGAAGACTATTAATAACAAGACATACCCAACATATGTAACTTTTTACTTTTTATTATATATATATTCTTAAAAACAAATAAATGGATTAAATAGATTCAGTAACACGATTAAACACGTTTAGTTAAATGGATTTAATCGTGTTTATACGGGTTCAACCTGGATTAACACGATTAAACACATTTAATTAAATGGGTTTAATCGTGTTTATACGGGTTACACGGGTTCAACCCTAATTAACATGATTATTTAATCGTGTTAATCCGGGTTGAAACTGTTTAATCAAAATACACGTTTAGTCAAACCTGAACTCGCGTAACTCTGTGTCGTGTCGTGTCAGAAATTGCCAGCCCTATTGTCGACCACACCTCAGTAATGGAGCAAAACTCGTCAACTTGCAGCAGGTACTCAAGTGCCTCAAAAACAAATAACTAAAGGGTGGTTATCTGAATATATCCTGTACTATATATTTTTTCTCATTTGTGGTCAATTTCAAAATATTACCAAATTATATTCTGAACTTCGACATTTATCTCAATTACATCCTCCCGTTAACTCTCCGTTAGCAACCCCGTTAAGATGATGATGTGGCGTTCTGATATGGATTAAAATAATTTTTTTTTATTTAAAAATAAAAAAATCACTTTAATTTATATAAAATAAAATAATATAATATTTTTTATTTTTTATTAAAGAATAACTCTGAGCCATGTCCGGGGTGAACATAGAGTGATTTTTTAATATAAAATAAAAAAACATTATTTTATATTATTTAATAAAAATTGACATGATTTTTAAATATATATATATTTTTTAAAAAATTATTTTAATCCACATCAAAACGCCACATCATCGCCTTGACGGTGTTGCTGACAGAGAGTTGACGGGAGAATGTAATTGAGACAAATGTCAAAGTTCGGAATATAATTTGGTAATATTTTGGAATTGGTTACAAATAAGAAAAAATACATAGTTCATGATATATTTAGGTAATTACCCATAACTAAATCTTTAGGCCATAATTACTCACCTACCGAAATTAAATGCTAAGCATGCGTTGATAGGCGACGGGCACGCAAAAAGTCATCCCTTTCCCTCGCAACCGCCACATTGATCACAAAAATCGAAGAGTCACAAGACGATATAATCGAAGCACACCGAGCTCTCTCATTGCATCAATTTGCCTGAGGATAAAACGCGACAGGTGTTCACATATATATTAACCCGAGATCAAAAGCTTGACGTACACTAATGGCTTGATAGATGAACAAAAGTTGGCACACTATATATTAGAGCTCGGCGCGAAGCCCTCAGACTCCGATCAAGATCAGGAGCTATGGATTGGACTAGCTCTTTGGGCCCAGTCGGACCAGGCCCGGATGCGCTCACACTCATGAATCAAACTCAGATCGAGCCAACCACAACTTAGCTTGGGGGCTCCACCCAGCCAAATAAGGATATCGACATCCTTCATTAATTACCAAGGATTCGATAGTAATGAGCTTATCATCTCTAGGATAAAGTTTGATCCATTTTGGGCATATCCCGCGAGATATCCTAGGAGACATCAACGCCAAAACCTCCCAGACCTACCTCATAAAATAGACACGACAGCGCACATCAGGTATACACACGATTCCAATTCCATACATATCATATGAGATTCTCTCTCACTTGAGCATCAGAGTATCTTTGCGGGTCACCATCGGAATTGCACTGCATCATCCCGACTTCAGACAAGAACATATACCTATTCTTGTAAATTCAATTAAGATAAATAATGTCATCTTATCTTGTAATCATTCAGCTCCATGTCTCTATATATAAGTATATCGGTAAAATCAAAAAAAAAAATTGTGTCCTGATAAACAACATCCTCAATAGGCTTCTTGGATACTATTTTTCCATGTTTTGTTCTCATAAATGGGTTATTAAATTTATTGACAAAAGGAGGAGAAATTTCTTATGGACCGGATCCCAAGAAAAGGCAACCATGGGTACCCTTGTGCATTGGTCTGATGTGACTAGTCTTAGGAAAAATTGTGGACTTGGGATTTTCGATCCGGAGAGGCACAACCTTGCTCGTCTCAATCGCTAGTGCATGGTGGTTCATTGCAACATATAGGAAATTTATTAGTTGGTCGGGAAGGCATTACACCTTAAATTGGTCCTCGATTCGGAGAGGTATTATAGCGACCAAATACTTTTTCAGAGTTGGCGTTAGGGTTAGATAAACAACTAGAGCTCTACCAGCTTTTGGGACGAAAGATGCAATCAAAACATGAAGCTCTCAAATCCATTTTCAGATTTGTACATTAACCAGCTTATAACATGATTCCTTGGTGACCGATGACCCATCAATAAAATATATATTATATTAATTATATAGGGAAATATTATATTATATATATATATATATATTATAATATTTATTTACAAATAAAATTTATTTTTATATATATACTAACATATATAAATTAAAATATTAATTTATAAAAAGAATGGTATATTGGTCATTTCATATATACTTCATAGGAAGTACTCATGTCAACCAAATATATTGTAGCCTTGTAGGTGAAAAATTATATTTTCTATGAATTAATTTTTTGTCAACCAAACACTTTTTAGGTACTTCCCCGGGAAATATACGTGGAAAGTTAATTCATGAGAATTATAACTTTTTGTAAAAAATTACTTTTCATGTCAATCAAACGAAACCTTAATTAATAGATACACGTTAAACTAGTCAAATTATCATCAAGTTTACTATATTAATAGTACCACGCATGGAGATGATACACATACATATGATCAGACAAAAAATGATGCTATATGCATAGTATTGTTTTAGAATAGAGGAAGGATCGAAAATATAAATAATTTAAAAAATATGTTCCAATCACTATAGCTTTTTAAAAATAATTTTCACAAAATTTGGACTATAAGCCTATAATTGTGTATAAGTTAGTTTTTTACATATCCAACTGAGTAATGAAGTTCTTATTTAAAAACAGACAGAAAATAAGAATTATTAATCAGGTAACACCCATAAATTTAATGTGTCTTTATGCATGAGAATGGTGTACAGTTATTTACACATAAAACAATGATATATAATATTCTGACGTCAGCAAACATCGATAAAAAATGCCCATCTAACGGTGCGAGACAACGCAATTAACGATTATCCAATCAAATACTTGTTCCGTCGTCCACGTCTCCTTCCATTGATTCTGCGTCTCTCGCGCACCCAAGTAGCGGGGAACCCGACACGTGCGGGAGTAATAACGGCTCAAACGGCTCCTCGATCGAGTGGCAGAGCGCGCCCTTCGAAGGGAGTGCCCCCCGGCTTCAGAGCCCAGGCGCCACAACCTATAAAAGAAGGGCTTTCCCATCCTTTACCATCGCGGTCCATGTTAATTTAATTAGTTCTCCCAAAACCGTCTCCCAGAGAAAGGGAAGCTCCCCGAGAGCTAGGAGAGAGGGAAATAAAAAAACCCCTGCACCTCTCTCCTACTCTACACTTCCGAGCTCTCTTCCTCTTCCTCCTCCAAATACATTGCAATCACGCTTGAAGGAGAATAAATTTAATAAACTCATAGTCAATAATGGCATCAGACGGGCCCATCTCCCTCGATCAGATCAAGAATGAGACCGTCGACCTGGTTAGATGATCCTTAATTGCCAACTTCAATTACTTGGATTTCAATATTGTCATCGTTTTTTATTTCTTTTGCTTGATTCATTTGCAGGAGAGCATTCCCATAGACGAGGTCTTTCTTCAGCTAAAATGCAGCCGAGAAGGTCTCTCCAGTTCCGAAGGCGAGCAGCGGCTCCAAATCTTTGGCCAAAACAAACTCGAGGAAAAGAAGGTGCCTCCTTGTTCTTCTCATCGGTTGATCGAGCTCATCATCTCACTGATTAACTGTTTCCATTATGGATGTTGATTGTAACAGGAGAGCAAGTTCCTCAAGTTCCTGGGTTTCATGTGGAACCCGCTTTCCTGGGTCATGGAGATCGCCGCCATCATGGCTATTGCCTTGGCTAATGGAGGGGTAATCGAATGCCACTCTGCTTTGTATATATTATTTCCTTATCTTGCATATGCTAATTAATTTTGAGTGCAGGGCAAACCACCGGATTGGCAAGACTTCGTTGGAATCGTTGTCCTCTTGATCATCAACTCCACCATCAGCTTCATCGAGGAGAACAACGCTGGAAATGCAGCGGCTGCCCTCATGGCTGGCCTTGCACCCAAGACCAAGGTCGCCTTTTTCATATAGGCATTTCGACATTCAGTGTGCGTGAGTGCGGGAGCTTGTTAATTGATTCAAATGAGTTGTTGTTTGCCCGCAGGTATTGAGGGATGGGAAGTGGTCGGAGCAAGAAGCGGCCATCCTCGTCCCCGGTGATATCATCAGCATCAAGCTCGGTGACATCGTCCCCGCCGATGCCCGACTCTTGGAGGGTGATCCGCTCAAGATCGACCAGTCCGCCCTCACCGGTGAGTCACTCCCCGTGACGAAGAACCCCCACGAGGAGGTCTTCTCGGGTTCCACATGCAAGCAAGGAGAGATTGAAGCCGTTGTCATCGCCACCGGCGTCCATACCTTCTTCGGCAAGGCCGCCCACCTCGTCGACAGCACCAACAACGTCGGCCATTTCCAGAAGGTGCTCACCGCCATCGGCAACTTCTGCATCTGCTCGATCGCGGTCGGAATGGTCATTGAGATCATCGTCATGTATCCAATCCAGCATCGCCGATACCGTGACGGCATCGATAACCTCCTCGTGTTGCTCATCGGTGGCATTCCGATTGCCATGCCGACCGTGCTATCGGTCACTATGGCCATTGGTTCCCACCGTTTGTCGGAGCAGGGCGCAATCACCAAGAGGATGACCGCCATTGAAGAGATGGCCGGCATGGATGTGTTGTGCAGCGACAAGACCGGAACACTCACTCTCAACAAGCTTACCGTCGACAAGAGCTTGATTGAGGTAATGGAGATTGAATCAAGAATCAAGTATTAATTATAAATGATGAATCTTGATTCGGAGTGATTGATGATGATCTATTTGCGTTGGTTGATGCTGCAGGTGTTTGTGAGTGGGGTGGATAAGGATGCAGTGGTTCTTTTTGCCGCTAGGGCTTCTAGGGTTGAGAACCAGGACGCCATTGACGCATCCATTGTTGGCATGCTAGCTGATCCCAAAGAGGTATTCAACTTCTTTCAATCATACAGTAAAGTTTGATTTGCATTCGTAATATTTCGTCTCTCAATCATGTTCATATTTTGCAGGCACGAGCAGGGATCCAAGAGGTCCATTTTTTGCCCTTCAATCCGGTCGACAAGCGCACTGCAATCACCTACATCGATTCCAATGGCAAATGGCATCGATCGAGCAAGGGAGCACCAGAGCAGGTGTTTATCCTTGTCAATTTTCTCTTCATCTTTCTATCTTTAAGCTTTATCTTCTTCACCGCATTGTACTAATTTTGCATCGATTTTTTCCAGATCATTGACCTCTGCAACCTGAAGGATGATGCTAAGAAGAAGGTCCACGGCATGATCGACAAATTTGCCGAGCGCGGTCTTCGTGCTCTCGGCGTGGCGAGGCAGCAGGTTCCTGAGGCGACCAAAGAGAGTGCCGGCGGCCCATGGGAATTCTTGGGTCTCTTGCCCCTCTTTGACCCCCCACGCCACGACAGTGCCGAGACCATCCGCCGTGCTCTCAACCTCGGTGTCAATGTTAAGATGATCACCGGCGACCAGCTCGCCATTGGCAAGGAAACTGGACGAAGGCTTGGCATGGGAACCAACATGTATCCATCGACGACTCTTCTCGGAGAGAACTGCCAGGAGGTCACCGGTCTTCCCATTGAGGAGCTAATCGAGAAGGCCGATGGCTTCGCCGGAGTCTTCCCTGGTAATTAGTCACAAGACGATCAAACTTTCTTCATTTATGGGAATTTTCGCCCTCGTTACAATCTGCTTTTCTTCTACTTCCCAGAGCACAAGTACGAGATCGTGAAGAAGTTGCAGGAGCGGAAGCACATCTGTGGCATGACAGGCGACGGTGTGAACGACGCACCTGCTCTGAAGAAGGCCGACATCGGTATCGCCGTGGCCGACGCTACCGACGCCGCACGCAGTGCTTCCGACATCGTCTTAACGGAGCCGGGGCTGAGCGTGATCGTCAGCGCCGTGCTCACGAGCCGTGCCATCTTCCAGAGGATGAAGAACTATACCATCTACGCTGTGTCTATCACCATCCGTATCGTGCTTGGTTTCATGCTCATCGCCCTCATCTGGCGCTTCGACTTCTCCCCCTTCATGGTCCTCATCATCGCCATCCTCAACGACGGCACAATCATGACCATCTCGAAGGACAGGGTGAAGCCCTCCCCCTTGCCCGATTCATGGAAGCTCAAGGAGATCTTCGCCACCGGAGTCGTCCTCGGAGCCTACCAAGCCATAATGACCGTTGTCTTCTTCTGGCTCATGCACGACACAGACTTCTTCCCTGTAAGTGTATCACATGCACTACTCTGGTGTCTGATCGCCGCAATTAATTGCACCCTAACTGTTCGATGAAATTACTCTCTTGTCCAAAACAGAAGAAGTTTGGCGTGAGGCATATCGCGGGCAACAGTGATGAGATGACGTCGGCGCTCTACCTGCAAGTGAGCATCATCAGTCAAGCACTCATCTTCGTCACCAGGTCGAGGAGCTGGTCTTTCGTTGAACGCCCTGGCCTTCTGCTGGTCACTGCCTTCCTCGCCGCCCAACTGGTACATGCCTCTTTAGATTGCACAAGCAAGTGCAAGCATTCCCTTCTCTGCCACAATCTAAGCTTTGCTTGGCTGCAGGTGGCCACCGTCATCGCCGTGTATGCTACATGGACCTTCGCAAGGATTCAGGGCATCGGATGGGGGTGGGCAGGGATCATCTGGCTCTACACCGTCATCACTTACTTCCCTCTCGACGTGCTCAAGTTCATCATCCGCTATGCACTGAGCGGTAAAGGCTGGGACAACCTCCTCGAGAACAAGGTGAAGAAGATCTTCCTCCTCCTTCCCTCAATTCATCACCAGTTTGTGATCTTATACTAAATCATCAAACAATTAATGATGCAGACGGCATTCACCTCGAAAAAGGATTACGGGAGGGGCGAGAGGGAGGCGCAGTGGGCACTGGCTCAACGCACCCTCCATGGCCTGCAGACCCCGGACACGACGGTCCTCTTCAATGAGAACAGCAGCTACAGGGAGTTGTCGGAGATCGCAGAGCAGGCGAAGAAGCGCGCCGAGGTTGCCAGGTAGATATCATCCGTCAAACAACAAACAACGTTGAAGTTGATGATAATTTGTTTTACTACGTACGAACAAGAGAGAATTAATGATTGGTCTGATTTAATTTGTAATTTGTTGCAGACTGAGGGAACTGCACACTCTTAAGGGGCATGTGGAATCCGTGGTGAAGCTCAAGGGACTGGATATCGACACCAACCAGCAGCACTACACTGTTTAAGAGCGAAGGAATTGAAAGACATTATGATATGATGTATGTGGGGATGTGAATTTCGTGGAGAATCTTTCTAATGTTGTGAGTAGGAGATTCTTCCTAGTGAATGAAGAACTAAAAAGATTCTTTGATGTTATACTATTCTTACATTGTGATTTTTTTTGGTATGAGCTTAATGTATTGCTAAGAGGAAGCAATTTTGCACGTCATTTTTCCTCGGGAGAAAATTCACGCCAGAATTCTGCTGAATTTAAAAAGCATTATACAGAATAATCATTCAGCATGTTAATATATATATGAGAATGATTGCAACAAAGAAGAAAGCAATTTAC